>OX421486.1:9506674-10927812 GCA_949126895.1 Eilema caniola | reverse complement strand
TATTTTTTTTGTGTACAATAACAAGTAGTCTAACGCAACTATTCCTTTTATAAAACTGCTATCTTATTGAAAAAATTAATTATATTCAGCAAAATTGATGTCAAAGAATGTTTAGTCTACGAGTCAACCATGCTTTTTTAAATTATGTTAAGAGGACAAGAGGCAAAAATTTTAGCAAGTAAAGCACTTTAAGCTTGTTAGAATAACTAGGTACCCAACTTGTTATATATTTAGCATATTATATCTCTCTATTCTGTTTGAAATGTTTTACAACCAAACAAGATAGACAAAGCGTTTAATACTTGTTGACGAAACTAAATAAGGTTTTGTTAAATACAAGCTTTAGCTAAATTTGCCTACTAGTAATTTTCAGAAATGATAAATAATTTAAGTTCTTCCTCAGGTTATGGCTGGATATCTATGACAAATGTTAACAAACTCTGGGCGTGACAAAGTGTCAAACGGCTATTTTATTATTCAAATTATGGATGAGCGTCAATTTGCTGATAATTCCTCTTCATGGTCTTGGAGTATAGTGAACTAAACTATTACACTGAAGTCTTTGGTAGGACTCCATGTCATTTTTATTGTTGACTGTTGCCAGCAAGCCAAACTTAATTCCCTAATCAAAGTCCACAACAGTTATACTATTAGTTTATAATATAATCTAGCTGGACTTCCCGGGAGATTAATTTCACAATTTTCAATACACATTTAAAAAGAAAACTAAACATAATAAAGCAAGCTCTAATAACTTCAAGGTCTCGAGGGCCAGGAAAATGATAAATCGCTTGTCATAAATGAAACTGTCATTCAATTTCCTACAAAAAAAGATGGCGAATAGAAAAGAAAAAATCTTCGGAATATCCTAACAAGATCCTTTAATGCTGAAGTGATAACAGACTTTAATAGAAATTCTATTATGTAAAGGTCAATGCATTGGTAAATACTGCAATAGTTCGGTTAGCTGCTCTTTCTCTTTTCAGTTTAGACCTTATTTGTTTGAACATAAAGTCTAAAATTTAATGACATTTTATACAATGCCGGTAGAATGACAGTGGTGTTGTTATGTCATAAAATTAGAAGAATTGGAGGCCTCATAGCAGTCATGATCGTTTCAAAATATGTAATATTAGTTATTCACTACATTTATTATATTACGACTTAACATACTACTTACAACATTCCGTAAAATTCTACCGTTAATATTTTCTTTAATAAAACTTTACGTACTGCACATTAAACCATCCATAAGGCTTAGGCCGCACTGTGGTTAAACCGCCGCTGATTTTAGCCACCTAATTTTATGAGCAAGGGATACTGGAAGCGGCCGCACTGACGGTTTTTTTCCGCGACTGATTTTCGAATATTCGTCCTGTTACAAAATGGCTAGTGGGAAAAAACCGCGCAAAATTTGTAGTACATAGAACTTATATTGGCGCTCACACATTATAGCGGTAACCGCGAGTGGTCCTGTCATTTATAAGATAAAAAATTGAAAAGTTTTTTTTTTTGTTACGTTTTGGTAGTCGTGTCGTCACTATGTTGTCGACTGAATAGGAATCTGTACCAGATTTTCATACTTTAATGAAATAAACTTTAAGTCTTGCTAGTCCGTGGATGGACCCAATATTTGCGAAAGTTTTGATGACGTTTTATTTTTCTGCTTCTTAGTATTAAAGCAACAGCTCCCTTGAAATCCATATTCAAACGGTGGAAATCGCGGCCAGTAATCGCGGTTTTTAACCGTAGTTGTCTACGTCTCGAGCGGTTTTTCGGTTTCGTGGTTTACCGCTTGCGGGCAAAAACCGTAATGCGGCCTAAGCCTAAGTCCCATATATTTCTACCACTCTAATGACATTTATAGGCTAAAAATAAATAAAATATGCAAAATTTATGTATCCACACACGTTTCCTTAAAAGCAGTATGCCAAAATAACCTCGTATAAAAACCATTAACACAGCACTTGAATAAAAATAATAAAAAATCGCATAAAAACCTTTTCATTTTATGAGAAACCCATTAATTTTTCACTGCTGGGTTGGGCACTCTGTAAACGTAAGCCATTGGCCAAAGTTGCCTGATAATTAGCGCCGTGGCCGTTTTAGGGTTAAATTGATCGCCGGTCATCCGAACTGAGTTTAAATTGAAGGAAATTCATAAATAGGTAATGCTGTACACGCGAAAGTGCTTTTCGGTGTTTGATTATTATATCAGAATAGATGACTTTACCATTTTGACAGGTAGAATGGTCTATGTAGAGGTAATAGCTTGTAATTAAAAACAGCAGTGCGAATGAATATATCATTATTAACCCTAAACTTGACAGCGCATCTAATAAATGCACATTTTGTTAAAAAATAATTGCTAGTAATATCGCTCATTTTCAACTGTCTGTTTTAATTTAAATGATAA
Organism: Eilema caniola; assembly: GCA_949126895.1. Classification (NCBI taxonomy): domain Eukaryota; kingdom Metazoa; phylum Arthropoda; class Insecta; order Lepidoptera; family Erebidae; genus Eilema; species Eilema caniola. Next base: position 10,925,396 of record OX421486.1, on the reverse strand, counting down.
TATAACGTCCAAAGTTTCTACCAAAAAATATATTACAGCATTCTGGCAACACTATTTGACAGTGGCTATCAAGACTGTGGACCATTCGCATGCGATTACGAGACTCAAGGTAGTAACTTAGAATAATTCTTTAATTTACTAAACATAAACTGGCGAAATGTGGGTGCTAGCACCTCTGCCTACCCTTTCGGGGAATATAGGCGTGAGTTTATGTTATGTTATGTAATGTTTAATTTACTAGTTTGGCATTAAGCTAGTAATTACATTTAACACTTGAGTACTTGAACTTAACTGAAAACTGGTTCGACAATCGTAGGCATTTTTCTTCGTGTATCTTTAAAACCACATTGCCAGGTTATGTAAGCTAAATGAACTAAAAATAAAAAGAAAAACGGTCACTTTTTCCGCCGCCAAGTTAAGTGTTAAGGTGTATAAATAGATATAGTTATTTTGGCGCTTGTTATAATATTGATTCATAATTAGGTGTTGCCCGCCTGCGATTGTGGTTCTACCTGTATGAAATACTGATCCCATATCCGTAAGCCACAGGAACTCGTTTCTGAAATGAAGACTAATCTATGTATTATTCCAGGCTATACCTACCTAATTTATGTATGTACCAATTTTCATACAGTGGGCCAATTTTCTTTAAAATAAAAATATTTATTATATTATCACAATACATACAATACAAATTAAACTTAAAAGGTACCGCTAAAACTATTGGAGCATAACAAAACTCTGTTCAAAAATTTTTTGTACGATGGTAAATTTACAATCTGTAAAATTGGATGGTGAGAATATCGTTCATTGGAAGTTGAGATTAGACCGAGATTGAATTCTGACCATATTTTTATTGTAACAATTGTTGGCCTATTGATCCATTGAGCCATTTTTCGTGAAACGAAAGTGTCACTTTCGTTCAGCTGCACTGAAAGAAATCCATTGTAACGTTATGGTTCATTTCATTTAATGGGCTTCATGGTAGCTCGTTCTGTTTTACAAATGCAAGATGTATATATAATAAAGTATCAGGTCTAGTCTTAAATTCTAATTATGTCCAAATCTGGCTTTACTGAAGCTTAAGTGGCGGTGAGATACGATTACTGCAGTTTTGGAAAACGTTGGGTCTCAGTAATAGCGAAGCTGACAACTGAATACAAGTTTGTTGCTCATTCACGCTCAAACGAATGACCGGATCTTGCTGAACTTTGGTACAGGGATAGATTATAGTTTGGAATAATATATAAGCTAAGGAGCCGCAAGTAATAGCTAGTATCAATATAGGATAACAATATTTTATGTTATTTATTTTTTGCAGTTGAATTATAATACTCTTTAATTGCCATTATAGTGTATATCAAATTATTACATACATTTATACGCATCAATGCTTATTTCCTTCTGGGATAGCCAGAGACGTGGCTGTATCGTTGAAATTCATATCATATACTCAAATCTATACAAACAAATCAAGCTTCTAAGTCAATTTCGTCAAAAGATATAACAGTTCATGTAGCACAAAGTAGTTCTTTAGTCCAATTTTGTACGGAACCATCAATGCACAAGCCCGACTCGCTCTCACCCGTTTCCTTTGATACAATTTAACTAGTTTTTCCAAAATTAATAGAAACCGCTACAAGTCGAACTCCACCCCCTTGAATACTCCAGCGAGTATCAGTATTTAGGCACAGACCCAGTTATTAGTATTTCTCACCGTATTGGTTTTACTGCGGTTATTTGTTTTGGTAAATTGTATGGTAGCTTTGGTAATATTTCTTTTCCCGTTTTGGGATTGGATGGGGCATTATTAATAACAGCGGGATAGTGGCTAAGTTGTATGAATTGAGAGGATTATACTCAGTAGTTGTGTTAGAAGTTGTTTAGAAGGAACGTACTGAGATTATTTGGTCTTTGTGGTTCTTTCAAAGGAACTATATTGATAACTTCTTCTTATTCTTTATCCAAGCGTTAATCCCTGTCGCATGTAAAGCTCTCATTTCGGATTCTGGGGTTCATTTTTCCCAGTCTAACTGTGAATTTGGCTGATGTTCGAAATTATCCGTGAAGCGACTGCCGTTTGACTTCCACAGTCCAATTTCGATATCGAAGCATAGCAGTTAGACCGATTGTTGGACTTAAAGGGCTTCATGTACCCTTAACGATTGATATAGATGTTCGTATGGCAAGAAAAGGTACTATAAGGCTAACTGAAACTACAAAATTCTTTTTCTTCTATGTATAACTTCCAGGCCCTCGATTCTGCTAAAGCCAAATCAACTGTCATACCACAGACATTGCAATAAATGGCATTAAATTTTAGACTTTATAGTTACAAGATTAAAGTCCAAAATTAAATGAAGAGCGTCATATTTTACTTTTTTATTCACTTCACAAAAATCCACTTACAAATTTGGCTGACGCATCAACCTGCCTATGTCATCATTACATTTTCATGTATAAAACAATTTAGTAGTGCCACGCGGTAAACACATTCGAGAAAGGGAACGCCAACTCACCCTTACCTTTATAACCTTTACATTATTGCGGAATTAAAGTGATTAAGGTGAAACAAGATGTTCTTCCTCTAAGCACTCCTCAACTACAAGCTTAACAAGCAGACAAGTGTAGACACTCTACATTTTATGGGCGCGCATCGTCCTACAATGCGCGCCGCCGGCGCCGTCGTGGCCTGCTTCTGTTAGGGAGACGAGCGGCTCCACCCGTCACCCTCAGGCCCACGCTCATGGGGGAGGTCGGTCTGCGCCCTCCGACGCCCGAGCCGCCTTCGAACGCGGGCAGCGATGTCAGCGAGTCGCCGTGTTGGGTCTGATATCGGGGTGTAAGGTGGCCTGAGGCGTTTTGCACCCCCCAACTTCTTTGAGTGCCTACTATTCGTTATTCCTTATAATTTCAGATTTCATCATCCACTCACTTGAAAAATTCACTCTGTGCACATATTTTCTCTGAGTAAAAAAGGAATTTATCATTAAATGAAGCACAATATTTCGTCTTAAAAGCATCTCAACTTTTTCATATAATTGGAAATTTCAAGGTCACTGCGGAGGCAGAAGATTTTCTATAAAACCAATAAAAAATTACAAATATTTTTACTTTAATATGAGGCACAAAGCCAAATATTATCAGAAATCTGGATCTCAATTTTTTTTTCTTTATACTTCCTTACTCCACCCTAATATCTATTCCTTTCTTTATTCTGGTGAATAGTTTACCATTAACAAACAGCCCACACCTATGTTAGTTACTCAGTTTAAACTGTGATATTAAAAAACATATTTCATATACAATAACAAACACTTTTTCTAAATAACTAGCGATCCGCCCCGGCTCCGACAACGTTCCCGTGGAAATTCAATATAGCCTATGTTACTCAGGATAAATGTAGCTTTCCAATGTTGAAAGAATTTTTGTAATCGGCACAGTAGTTTTTGAGTTTATTCATTACAAGCATACAAATCTTTCCTCTTTATAATAGTAGTGTAGATAAACGGAAGCGGTTACATTCTAGCAACACATTACAAAGTTAGCCGGGCACATGTAATAATTCTACTTGAACTGATTCAACCAGAATTAAATTTCCAATCGGTTTAAATTTATGTTAATTGGTTGTATTAAAACTTTCTCCAGTGCAGAACAAAAGCGCAATTATGAACAGTATACTGTGTAGTATTGTGCAACAATAAGTACGAGCATCGGATTAGGAAAGCTCCCTATTTTGTTCCTGCATCACATTGTGGAACACTGTTAGGCTTGTTGTACACAGCAAGCTAACTAAAGCGTTATTTTAAATCATTCATCGTCATATTAGCTGTTATTGATTGAATCTAAGGCTTGTACTTTGGAGCCTGAGGAGTGTTTACTCTTTCACCTCCTGTTATATTTTGTAATAGATGGCTTTTATCGAAATTACTAATATTCCCTCTAACCCCTCCAACTAAGCTAAATTGCTTGTGCTAGGAGTGGGTTGACGTCGGTAGTGTAATGGCCAGGATTCGAACCCGGGACCTCTCGATCGTAAGGCCAACTCCTTAACCACTTAGCTACCGATGCTTAAATTTCTTAAGATACTTAAGATTCCCGCGTGGAAAACCTACGTTTGAGTCACATTCATTACTCAGCCAGTGTTTCAAAATAGCTGAGATAGATTTAAAAACCAAGGATATCCATTGTCCATGAGCCTGATTAGGATTAGTCATCACAGTAACAGAAGCAAGGCCACAACGTGCCATAACCTCAGGTGCCTCTGCAACTTAATTCCTAACAATCTTGGGGTTAGCTGGTTCCCTAGCAACAGGGTCAGATGAATATGACGAAAAACTGAGTAGTGTGGAAAATTAAGCTTTTACACAGTCTATCCATCCCCTATTAGACGGTCCTATCCCCTTATAGCCGTCCACTTCCATAGTTGTACATTATATAGTTACAAAATAGCTCGAAATCGCCTCTCTTCTATTGTCACACAAACTACACGCTTAGCCTTACTAAAATGGATTTGGCCCAAATCCCACTTCCTAGTAAAATTTATATTTTATTGCACGATAGCAATGGTCTATTCCGATGAAGTCATATAATCCACAGGCGAATGATATTTAGGTATTAATTTATTGCCCCACTGGCTTTAATGTTCGATGGAAATTTTGAAAATGGCCACTTTATTTTACAATTTTGTAACAACTAATTCAATTGAATACTTGTCTCTACTGCAAATCTATAGATGTACAATAAAGAATTGTCTATCTATGTAATCTAATATCTATGTATTTTTTTTTTAAATTTATACAACTGAGGTGGCAGACAAGCACGCAGCCCACTTGATGGAAAGTGATTACTGTGGCCTATGGACGTGTGCAGCACCAGGGGCGTCACACTCGTGCTGTGCCAAACCTGTAAACACAGAGAGTTCCTGTGTCGTCAGTGTAAAAGACAAAGCAGGAATAATAGTCTTCCCAGTGACAGCAGCAAATCTCTCCAGTGAGCACAACACGAGGTTATTATGGCAGCGGTATTCTGTAGGGCGGAGGTACTTCCCCACCCGGACTGCGTAATTGAATGGAAGTATCGCCGTGTCCTTCCTCTTTAAAATGTATAACAAAATTTCCGCTAACCAGGTGTACCGGCTAGTATGATAGGTTTCCTTAGGCCATACACCTACTTTAGTTAAATATAAACCAATTTTTTTGGCATAAATTATCTCTTAAACACAAGCGTCTGCGTTTCAATTACCTATCTTATTTTGCACATTTTCCATAAATCATATATGCACCTAATATTGATGAATAATCATTTGCAGGCCGCTTTATCCCCCCCATCACATTCACCATCCCCTTTCAACCCCCGCAAGACGTGTTGGAAATATTTTTCTATCCGTAAACATTTGCTCCGGCATCTGACACTCAATTTACAAACCTGTTATTGACACTAGTGTATTTTGTATCAACACACTTACTTGTGGGATGGTTGAGGGGTGTAATACGGGATATACGGGAATACATGCAAGAGTAACGAATATTGATGATGTATTTTATTTTGTGAAATCTTGCCAGATGGTGACGATATTGACGAAAATGAGAATGGCAAATAAAAAAAATATAGTGGTACTTCGGGAGCGCCGACAGAAAATTTGATCGACAATACATTTTTGAAGTGAAAACTTCTTTAGCGGCGTTGGATGGGTGTATGTGTTGCAATGTTAAGGAAGCGTCAGGATTAGTTGACCTTTGAACCGTAACCGACGACTGACGTCATACAAGATTAGGTACAGACTATTTATTTTGCAAGTTACGATAGATAGCGTCGTAGCTTAAACGGTAAGCGCTTCGACTATTAGTCCTTATAGTTTCAGATAGTATCGGGTTCAAACCACCTGGCCTTCTGAAACTTTTTGTGATAATTTTTTCTTTTTGTAATTTATTACTTTTTATGATTATTTTTTTCTTTCTGTAATTTATTACTGTTTGAGATTATATTTTCTTTTCATAATTTATTAATTTCTTCTGACATAAAATTAGCAGAAAATAAGTGATAGGTTCTATGATTAGCGCTATATTATAGGTATGGTATGGTTTTTTTTCGTGCGGGAAATCCCCACGGATACCCCCCCCCCCCCCTTCGGTGCCGAAGGGGGAGGTTATGTCGGACTCGAACCGACTAAACCGCACGCCGTCTGTGGGTCGAAGTGCTAGGACGGAGGTGAGGTTGTCTTTTGACATATCCCTCGCACCCCGGCTGACCCAGGGCCATTCCTCTCAGTCTGGCCCTCCGCGGGAGGGGGGACCAAGCGGTCCCCGACTCGCCCCCAGTATAGGGGGGGCGCGCATCGTCCTACGATGCGCGCCGCCGCTGTGGCCTGCTTCTGCTAGGGTGACGAGCGGCTCCACCCGTCACCCTCAAGCCCGCGCTCATGGGGGGCGACCCCTGCGGTGGAGAGCGTGAGCAATCTCACCCCCAGGGCTGTCACAAGCTCCCGCCTCGGCGTTTCAAACGCCGGACACTCGGTGAGCGTGTGCAGCCCCGAGTCCACGCTCGCGTCGCAGTGATGGCACTCGGGCGTTGGCTCTATGCCCATCAGATGCAGGTACCGCCCGAAGTTACCGTGTCCGGTAATGACCTGCGTCTGACGGTACGAGAGGCCACCGTGCGGCCTCTCTAGCCACTCCCCCATGATGGGTCTTACCGCCGCAATCACGGCGTGCCCTGCGCGTGGTTGCTCAAGTCGTAGCTCCCACTCGGTCACCATTGCCCTGTGGAGCCGGGATTTCTCGGCCCGAATTTCTTCGGGCTCGGGATCGAATCCCCGCCCCCGCGCCTCCTTTCGGAACCGATAGAGTGCCGAAGGGTCCTCGCTTCCAGGATCCACGGTGGCGATCCGGCCAGGAGACTCGCCGCTTCAAAGGATATCGTGCGGTACCCCCTGATGGTCCTGGAGGCCGTCGTCCTCTGCGCCGCGTGGAGCAGAGGCAGGAATCTGGCCCCCAGGGTGTCCGCCCATACGGGGCACCCATATAGGGCCATGGAACGCACGACACCCGCGTAGAGTCTTCTGCAGGAGTCCTCTGGGCCCCTCAAGTTGGGCAACAGCCTGCCCAAGGCATTCGCCGTTGCCACCAACTTGGGGCGCAGACTTCGGAAATGTTTTTCGAAGTCCCATCGACCGTCAAGCACCAGCCCCAGGTATTTCAACCGGGGCTCGATGTCGATGGGAGTGCCTCCGACTGTAAGGCTGGCTCCCGGGTCTGGCCTGCGCCGAGGGCCATAAAAGAAAATGGCCTCGGACTTGTGCAGAGCCACCTCGAGACCCAGCCGCCGGATCCGTTCCACGACTTGAGCAACCGCGGTCGTGGCCCTTAGAGTCGCCTCGCGGTGTGTAGGCCCGCCCACCGTCACCAGCGTGTCGTCCGCGTAACACGTGACGGTGGCACCGTACGCGAAGTCACCGCGAAGCACCCAGTCGTAACCGATGTTCCACAGCAGCGGCCCCAGGACCGATCCCTGTGGAACACCGCACGACATCTCACGCCTACCGACTCCGGTCGAACTCGGGTAGACGACGGCTCTCCCCGTCAGGTACTGCCCCGTCTATGCGGAGGAGGTAGAGAGGCACATCGTGGTACACGAGCGTCTCTCTGATGCAACTCCAGGGCAAGGTGTTAAAGGCATTGGAAATGTCCAACGACACCGCCAGCATCACCTCACCCCGAGCGACCGCATATTCCGCCAGAGTCCTCACATGCATGATGGCATCCACAGTGGAACGCCACCGGCGGAACCCGAACTGGGTGTTCGCCAGGTCCGGCCCCACTCTAGAGAGATGCTCGACGAGGCGCTTGGCAATGACTCTTTCAAAGAGCTTGCCCACCTCGTCGAGCAGCACTATGGGCCGGTACCCGGACGGCTCGTCTCCCGGGCGCCCCATCTTGCGGATGAGGACCTGTTTCCCCGTCCTCCACATCTTCGGAAACTGGCCCCGAGGTATGGTATGGTATGTTGTTTTTTATCTTTTTCTATGTACATAACGAAGAAGGAAAAAAAAATGTTTTCACTTTTGCCGGCACTCCCAGAGTGCAACATGTCTTTTTTTTTACCTGCGGGAAATCCCCACGGATACCCCCTCTTCGGAGCCGAAGGGGAAGGTTATGTCGGACCCGATCCGACTAAACCGCACGCCGTCTGTGGGTCGATGTGCTAGGCCGAAGGTGAGTTTGTCCGTGACATATCTCTCGCACCCCGGCTGACCCAGGGCCATTCCTCTCGGTCTGGCCCTCCTCGGGAGGGGGGACAACGTGGTCCCCGACTCGCCCCCGATATGAGGGGGGCGCGCATCGTCCTACGATGCGCGCCGCCGCCGTGGCCTGCTTCTGCTAGGGTGACGAGCGGCTCCAACCGTCACCCTCAGGCTCAATGGATAATACGTAGATACTTTAAACTGATGTGTCGCTAATTGTAACAGAAAAAGGTTCACCTGAAAGCCTTAATGGAAATTACGTTTAGGTAGTCATTTTACTCTCTAGGAGGTAGGCCACGAGTGCGACGGCATTTTCGTCTCAAATGAGCAGTCCGACTGGGGAAGTTCTTTCTCACTACAGAATACTGAGGCTATAATAACCTCGTGTTGTGTTTCCGGCGGTGAGTAGGGTAGCCAGAGCTCCTTAGGGATTTTTGTGCTGTCAGTGAAGGCTTGTCCTGCTTTGTCTTCTACACTGACGGCACAGGAAATCTGTTCTTACAGGGCCGGCAGCACGAGTATGACTCCCCTATTGTTGCACATGTCGGTAGGCCACGCTAACCACTTTCCACCAGGTGGGACGTGTTGTATGTCATCTAAGTGATATAAAAAAAAGGCGGGTTGCACTCTGGGAGTGCCGGCAGAAGTGAAAACATTTTCTTTATTTCTTTCTTCGTTATATACATAGAAAAAGATAAAAAAGAACATACTATACCATACCTATAATATAGCGCTAATCATAGAACCTATCACTTATTTTCTGCAAATTTTCTGTCAGAAGAAATTAATAATTTATGAAAAGAAAAAATAATCACAAAAAATAATAAATTACAGAAAGAAAAAGTAATAAATTACAAAAAGAAAAAATAATCACCAAAAGTAATAAATTATAATAAGAATAAACAATCACAAAAAATCCCTGAAGGCCAGGTGGTTTGAACCCGATACTATCTGAAACTATAAGGACTTACAGTCGAAGTGCTTACCGTTTAAGCTACGACGCTATCTATTGTAAATTGCAAAATAGATAGTCTGTACCAATCTTGTATGACGTCAGTCGTCGGTTACGGTTCAAAGGTCAACTAATCCTGACGCTTCCTTAACATTTTACACCCATCCAACGCCGCTAAAGAAGTTTTCACTTCAAAAATCTTTGTAAATGTAGACTATTTCTTGACTTATCATTTGTTTTTCAGCAGCCAGTTCGTACTCATTTCAACTCTAACTAACTAACAAAAAATGTAACAACTAATTTTTACAGAATAACACTGCAATTTGACTGATCGATGCATGGAGAAACGAGTTGGGCACATAACCTGTAATGTACAGAACTTTATTCTAAACTCACAAGCGCGTACAATTAATTTACAAATACAAATACATGCCTAGTAAATGCAAATAATTATTAGTAAAATAATATTGATATAATACAACAAACAAGTAACACAAATGCTTACTCGTCTATTTCAAATGTCCAATGTTAGTTTAAACAATGTAATTGCGCTCACAATTTGTATGTAAACAGACGGTACAAACTGCATAAATGAATGATTCAGTTGAATGAAATGCAATGTTATTTGTTGTTTTGGAAAGGATTTCATTCAAATAATAATTAACTATCTGATGTCCACAGCTCTGCTCGTATGTTTGACGGTTGTAACGACTTTTGATCTTCGGTTCTACTGAAGCCATTGCAATTCTTGACGACCTTTTTCATTAACCAAAAACTTTATTAATCCCATTCAGAAGTTGCATTCAATGCTGGCGCGTTTGTCTATTATTTAGTAAGTGTATCCCTCAGGACCTTAAATGTGCTTTACAGGCGCAGTATACGTTAGGGGTTGAGGATGGCACAGGATGCTACGGAAGTGGAAGAGCTCAAATACACCAAGCATAGATTATTACAAAGCAATCCGCCCGCGCAGGGCCTCATTTATCTCGTGTATTAGGTCCAAGATATGTGTTTCTAGGTATACCAGGTTGCTGGCGAGGTTGACTTGGGCCCTGTAGATTTATCTAGGAGGGGCTCCATATAGCCCTGTAGGTCTGCTCCCAAAGCTCTACTATAGTTTGAATCTCTCTAACACCAGTATAAAAGTTCTTCAAGAAGGGTAAGTCATAAGTCATAAGACCATTAGATGATCGGCAGCACGAGTGTGACTTCCCTGGTGTTGCACGCATCCATTGGCTACGGTAACCACTGTCCATCAGGTGGGCCGTGTGCTTGTTTGTCACCAGACTGTAATAAAAAAAGGGCAAAATTAAATAAACATCGTCGAAAAAATTACCTCTCTATCCTTCAGTGTTGCCAGCTTGTTTTCCTAATGGCCCAGAATTAATAACCGATACTGTTATAAACCCATATTAAGCAATACGCGCGTAAATATGTTTCACACACGAAGGGTTCCGTATTATCATAGAAAATTTTTTTTAGAGATTGGTTATTAAAGTACATGGCTCTGTGGAAACCCCGTATTTTTTTATAACACTTATGTGGCAGACACGCACACAGCCCACCTGATGGAAAGTGGTTACCGTGGCCTATGGACGTATACAATACCAGGGGTACCAGGATCATCACACTCGCGCTGCCGACCCTGTTAGAACAGAGAGTTTCTGTGCCGTCTGTGTAGAAGATAAAGCAGGAACAGCCTTTGGTATTCCCACTGACAGCACAAACACTCTCCACCGGGAACACAACACGAGATTATTATGGCCGCGGTATTCTGTAGGGCGGAGGTACTTCCCCAGCCAAACTGCTCAATTGAACAGAAATACCGCCATGTCCTACCTCCTACAGAACTATTTTATTACTTTTGCTTATTTTCTTGTTCACACTCTGTCAGTATTTCAGAACTATAATAGTCCACTGACAGACGGCTAACACTGACCGACCCGCCTCGGCTTCGCCCGTGGCTTACTTCGTACCTTAAGCCCTAAATTCATTCATTTTGAAATAAGGCATAGAAATCTGTCACATTTGTTGACATTAATGATCACTACTCCGCTCCCTTGAGTAGCAGTGTGATGAATATATAGCCATCCTCGATAAACGGACTTCTTCTTCATCCTATATCCTAGCGTTAATCCCAGTCGCATCCGAAGCTTTTTCAACTTGGAGTCTGGGATCCGCTTTTTACCAGTCTAACCGCGAATTTGGCAAAACTTTTAATTTCCGTGAAGCGACTGCCATATGACCTCCACAACCCAAAGGCGATATCGAAGCATTGGATCTAGACCAGTTGTTGGATTTTTGAGGGCTCCAACTACCCGTAACGCCTGCGATAGATGTTTGTATAACAACCGGGGCTGACGGCTTAACGTGCTCTCCGAGGCACGACTAGACCAATGCAAATACCCATATTCATGCATACAAATATTTGCACTGAGCGGAGATCGAACCCGCGCCTCCTGCGTTGCGGCCGCATTCACTACCGCTACGCCACGGAGGTTGTCCTCGATAAACGGACTATTCATCACAAATATAATTTTCATTTCGAACTAGTGATTAGAGTAGTAGTATTATAATTAAAAGTTATTCAATTAAACAAGTAAAGAAACTCTTCAGCTAATATCATAATATTAATAGGTATATATTTTTGTTATAGGTGTATCTATTTTTATTAAAGATATAAGAAATAAACTTGGTAATGAACTGTGTGCTTCACTACACTACCGGCAAGGTTTTTTTTTACGTGCGGGAAATTCCCACGTATACCACCCCTTCGGAGCTGAAGGGGGAGGTTATGTCCGACTCGAACCGACTAAACCGCACGCCGTCTGTGGGTCGATGTACTAGGCCGAAGGTGAGGTTGTCTCGTGACATATCCCTCGCACCCCTGCTGACCCAGGGCCATTCCTCTCGGTCTGGCCCTCTTTGGGAGGGGGGACCACGCGGTCCCCGACTCGCCCCCGGTATGGGGAGGGCGCGCATCGTCCTACGATACTACCGGCAAGGTATTAAGAAGAAGTAATTGGCAGAGCTTGTTTTCTCTCTCTCTTCTTTACACGGCTGTTAAGTACCACCTTATCTACTACCTTATGAACTCAACTTTCAGATACGGAACCCTCAAAGGGTAATCACTCTTCAATACCCTACAATATCGAGCATACCACGTTCATTATTTATTACAAACCATAAATAACCTCACAATAAATGTAGCAAACAAAAATAAAACCGCAAAAGTTACGACAGTAATCACAAAATGATAATTTATAAGCACCTTGAAGGTAGTTATATTAATTGAATATCTTAATGGTGGACTATATTAAAACGCTATTAATTGCAACCCCGAGGGCTTTAGGCTGGCGATATACGAGCGACTATCGGTTGATCCTTGAAGTACAGTCGATGCCAGAAGTAGCTAAACTAATGAGTTTTATATTGAAATAAATCTAATACTGTCTAAATAGAGGGGCTGAATTTTGTGTGTTTATTTACGTATCTGGTATAATCTTCGGAACCACTAGACTAATTGCAAAAAATTGTTCCTCCATTTGAATCCCACTAATATTAAAAACGTGAAAGTTTATAAGGTTCACTAATGTTTGACCAAAAAATAATTGACAAATGGTCATTTGACTAACAACGTTTCACCAAATGTTCATTTGGCAAATGAGACATTTGACAAAAGTATCATCTTACAAAAACTCACTTAGCAAATGATCCATTAACAAACACTACTCTTGGCAAATGTATTAAATATTAAAATGTCAATTGACCTTTCTTCATTTAACCAAATAATATGTTTCGCATGTGTATTATATTGAACGTCTTCCGCCTTAGCCTATTATATTGAACGTTAGACCTAATGATTTTCGATAACGTTTGTCACTTAATACATTATATCAAACGTTTTTAGACCAATAATAGTTTTATCAGATAACTCAGTTGCTAAATGTTAATTTTGTAAAACAATTTATTTATTAAATGTATATTTATAAGTTGATCATTTGGTAAAGTGAGTCATTTGTAAAATGATAAGTGGTAAAATGATCAGTCGGCGAAACCATTGTTTTACAAAACGTTGTTTGTCAAGTGTAAGTTTGCCAAATGACTTTTGGTCAAACGGCAGGACCCCAGTTTATAAATATGGATGGATGAATGGATGGATGTTTGTTACTCTTTCACGTAAAAACTACTGAATGCAATTTAATGAAACTAACTTTACAATTTTATAGTTTATACATCAGAATAACACATAGGCTACAATTTGTAACGATAACCGATATTATAGCGATAACGCGGCAGAGCCGCAGGCAAAAACTAGTTACATATAGTCTATATAACATCTCGCTACTACTCAAAGCAGCAAAGCAGTTATTATACCTAAATTACAAATCAACAAATCACAGACAATCTAGAAGGCATGATATAGGTTAAAAATGTTAAAGTGCGTCTGATGTATCTTACGTGCAAAACCGAGGATGGCCCAATTAATCACTAAATAAATGGATGTACCTACAATTATTTTTGTACCCTTCATAGATGTACAATTATTTTTGTAATCTTCAAAGATTTAATTGTAGCATTATCAAACATTTTCAGACACAAGATAAAATATGTAGATACTTCCTCATTTAGCCTTAAATGCCGCAGTGAAGTTCGTTGTGCCGTTTTTCCTCCACCAGCGCCTTGGAAGCGGTGGTAAACTTATGAGGTTATGTCGGACTCGAACCGACTACGATGACCGCAGTGATGGCACTCGGGCGTTGCCTCTTTGACCATCAGATGCAGGTACCGCCCGAAGTTACCATGTCCGGTAATGACCTGCGTCTGACCGCACGAAAGGCCACCGTGTGGCCTCTCTAGCCACTCCCCCATGATGGGTCTTACCGCCGCAATCACGGCGTGCCCTTACTTAGCTCAAGTAGAATTATTATTGACATCAATAAGAAACAACCATATTCACTTCGACTTTTGTTTTTATTTTATAAAAATTTATACCGTGGGTAGAGTTTCGTCGGTACAGAACGGAAACACTCAGCTAAGGTAACTTGAAATACGCTTAGCTAATACCGATGGTGACTGTACGCAGCGAGCACTCTTGAGTATATTTAATACTTTGTTTGTTGTTTTGTTACCACCAACCTTCTTATTCGAACCTGCTTAAAACATGTTCGTGGTGAAAACAGGTGGTTTAGGATGAAATTCACCGGTGAAAAGCTTGACTAAACTTACTTCAATTAAGAGTATTGTTTCTCATTTATGTTCCATATCTATTATAAAACTCCTGAAGGGTCAGGCAGAGGTATATTACCGTTCACATCGCCAACTATGATTTTCGTTTCCACTTCCCTATTGCTGTAAAGCGTGCACTTTTTCATGGCCTGTATATTTCCTTTCAGACGAAGAACAGCCCTACACCTTACGTCGGTTTCTAACACACTCACAACGGGAAGAAATGGAATGGTCCTATTTTAATCCACCGTAAAACCACCACGTTCCAAAACATTTTTAATTAATTATAATGACAGAATCAGGTACAGAGCAGCAGTTTTACCGTAAAACTATAACATAATAAAACCATCATAACAAATTTCAGCTGTGACATAGATTAATTGGATGTGTGATAAAACTGAATATGGATTTCATAGAATTAAATAATAAATTGCCAGCGTGGGCTATAAATTTGAAACGTTTTGATTTATATAGCGTCGTGACATCGATTGAGATTAAAAATTTGATGGATTTGATATATAATTGACAGCCCTATTCCACATTAGAGTGCTTTCACATTAGGTTTATTATTCGAGCGATTTCGGCGCTTCCATGAATCGCACTTTTGGTAGGATAAATCAATCAATCAGTTAACATATTGCTGTCTACCGCTGGACATAAGCCTATCCCAATGTATGCAACTGATCCTCCGCCTTCCGCATTCAGTCTATCCCAGCATATTTTCAATTCTTGGCTGAATATCTGTACATATATAATTAAATAACCCGTTATGGGACGCTAGACGAGATGGCAGACGATATGTAACCTTGGAGCAACAACCTTGGAGATGTCATCTATCCCATTGAAGTAACAATACTTATCAAAAAGTCTCGCAACTTAGTTCTACCGTAAAAAGTTGTGATATCCAAGTCGGTTATTAAATTATTCAGTCGCTACTTTAGGGGACCTTCTGTCTTAGGTTTTTACGTAACTATCTGAACTAACAACATCTCATAATGACCATAATCATTATGAAAAATCTTTAACGTTTTAAATACATATATTGACTTGTCAACACAATATATCTCACAAGAAATACACATATAAATTAGATCGTTCAGTGTGATTGCCAAGTATGCCAAATTTATGTATTTCAAAACGTTTAAGATACAAGACTTAAAGCCCACGATCTATTCAAAACATTTACTATAGTCGGTTTATATTACATCCACGTGTGCGTCGTGCTCCATAGCATCCAACACGAACTCAGCGAGAAGATTAAGTTAGACGTCGTGGAACGATTTCTTAGAAATCCGTGTTGTACGTTACGAAAACTACGATTAACCGCCCTGTATGCATCAGTATATAAACCACTAGTGATTTAGAGAACTGGCACATTTTTGATATGGTGCGATTGTTTACGATTCAGTACGACTAAATGTTCTTATGTGTAAGCACTTAATATGGATGTAATATGGCTAAAATGGATAATCGATTTGAATTGGTTACACACGTGGTTGCAATCTTATTGATGGTGTTTCTTGAGGGCATTTTTTGAGGTACTCTTAGAACAATTTCTTGAATATTTTTATGAGACACTTGTCTTTAGAATAAGTGGTATAGAGCGGATTAATGCAGTTAAGGGCTATTAGCACGTGATTTGCATAATAGCTGGCTGTAATCTCGTAATAAAAGTTGTTCTCGAAGTTATTAACCATAACTTAAGTATGAAGGAGAGGCTGTAACTTACATTTGTAATTTAATCTTTACACCGTTGTATTTTAATTGGTATTTAAAAGGAATAATACTGTATAAGTTTAACGCTGCAAACCAGAACATGTTCCATATGATGGAGAATGGTTACTTGATCGTTGAATGTGCCGTCAGTGCGAAGACCAAAGGCTTGTTCTGCTTTGTCTTCTGCACTGACGGCACAGAAACTCTGTTCTTAAAGGTTCGGCAGCACGAGTGTGACTACCTTGGTGTAGCACACGTCCTTAGGCTACGGTAACTACTTTCCATGAGGTGGGCAGTGTGCTTGTCTGCCACCTAAGTGGAATAAAAGACTTAATATCGTAGAAGAAGCCGCGTGGTTCCCGGCAGAGTGGAATTTGGGCCACCCCTTCTCTTCCCATGTGATGTCGTACAAGGCTACTAAGGGATAGGACTGATTAACTTTTACATCAGACAGATATGTACAGCCCAGACTCAGCCTCGGATGCATGGCTCGAGTCAACAATAGTGCCCGGAATACGGTAATAGGCTCACCCCCTATTACGTGGGACCGAATACATATTGGTGAAATGTAGGTGTTAATTCACCTCTGCCTAACCCTCCGGGGATATTGGCGTGATTATATGTATGTATGTATGTCTTACTACCATGGACTCGGTCCCCCAAGGCCGTGTAAGATAATGATAACCAAAATACGTCACAATTATGTATTTCTAACTGAAATAACGAAATACGTGATGCATAACTATTTAACTATTTTATAAATCAATGTTACTTGCAGCCTGTTTATTAATCAATCGGTACTGATGAATTATCTATAATCTTTTAGACCATAAATCAATTTTGAAATTAATATTATGATGTATAGGATGTGATTCGATAGACAAATAATTCAAATTAATCTCAATGATATCAGTGCATCGGTCATTGGTTACGGTAATTTATATTTTGAATGAAATATGGTATTGCCTGTGATTAAAATAAAATCGTTTAACTAGGCTTGGGATATCTGATATATGATACCCGAAACCATAGATGCGGGATAACTTCTGAACCACCCCCAAGGCGAGACCGCAGCCTTAGGTCTGTTGGTAGTCCTGGGACATCCTTCCGAGGGCTTACCCGGGGCCTCCAACCGTAGGTTATTGGGCGATACGTGAGGGTTTTTTAGTCGGTAGGAGTCCGGCATAGCATCCATAAAGGAATTTCACTCACGTTAAAAAAAAAAACACCCACATTTCGTCAATTATGCTTTTCTCGCCAATGCCTGGGGTCTGCATACAGTCTCAGGAAAGAGGGTCACCATTACATACATGTGCTATGTTAACAATGGTGGCACTCAGCTTGACGGCCTCATTAGATGCTTTTTCACGCCCCGCTTGAAGGACCCGGGACTGTAGGAAGAAGAATTTGTATAAAAGCCTCGTTCACACCAACTTGCAGCAGAAGTTGGTTTGAGCCTTAAAGTCTTTTATTTGAGGCACCATTAAGACTTGAATGCCCTTACTAGCTCATATATTTTTCTCTTGCTACTGTCTTAATTCCTTTAAGGCGTGAAAAAGCATCTGATGGGGCCGTCAAGATGTGTGCCGCCATTGTTAACATGGTACGTGTCTGTTATGGTCATGGTCACCCTCTTTCGTTAGACTTTGCCTTCAGGTTACCATCAGGCGAAGTGAAGTCATAGATAAAAGAACATGTTGCTAGGGTCAATTAAAGTTGTTAGAAGCAGCAATTACGAAGAATAATGATGCTTCGATGTGCTTCGACTCTACTTTGGTCTCGCAATACTGAAAGTTGATGTCCTTAATCGCAAAACGTCATAATAAAGACAGGCCCCATAAATTGAGTAAGGGTGTAGTATATAATTAGTTCTGCAGCTACATATAATAAAAGACTGGACAAACAAAGGGGACATAAATTTTTAAAGAACTTAACACGCGGCACGCTGCAGGCGATATTTTAACTATTATCCTTTAATACCTCTAACATATAGTTATAAAATTCTGTATTTTATGTATATGTCGCAGCCAATTAGCTAAATCAGCCGTTCAATTAACTGCCTAGGCTGGTAACTAAACGGCTCCATTCAATTAATCCCCCGTATCTTAATGTTATCAAAAAGCATAAATGGTGGTTATAAAATTCAGGTCGAGGTGTGTAGTGTGCATTGGTCTGCTGCTTTTCTTTACTATACCAAGTAATGAGCAAATGAATTCCTACCTTACAATTCACAATACAATATAATAGGAAATACCTCAGTCATGGAATCTGAATTGCAAAAATCATTCATGGTTAACCACATACCTGTGTATTTACTCATACCACTTTTTCTCACGAACACATTAAAAAAAACCAGTAGTTAAAACAGAAGTTAAAGAGTCCAATAGTAACATTTTAATCTTTTTAAAACGGTACCACCCACCAACAACTTAAAATGTCATAAGCGTCGCTTAAAATATCGTACAATTCTGACTCCAACTGCAAACAAAAATGTTTAAAAAAAGAGTGAAAATTGAAAGGTTTGTTTTGTAAGAACAAGAATTCTTGACATTTTGCATCGTTGCTTCTCTCGTATCAGTTTTGACATATCTCACTAGTATTTTTCATAGTATTTTATACGCTATTGTGTTTAGATAAAGTGCAATTTTGTTTGTAACTGATTGAGACTTAGTGTTCATTTTTTAAATCGCCTTACCACCCATTTTCTCGTCAATGAACAGGCGCCAGCAACCAGTTTGACGAGTCGTCTGCAGTTCTTAGATTTAAAAAAATTGGAATTGTCTTTGAAGTTTTACTTTGTCATAATCATGAACCTATATGTCCGTGGTCATAATGTTTTAACTTTTTGAGGACTAACAAAAATCAGCAACAAAAAATTAGCAACCAAAATTATTGAAATTACTAATATTCCCTCTAACCCCTCCAACTAAGCTAAATTGCTTGTGCTAGGAGTGGGTTCACGTCGGTAGTGTAATGGCCAGGATTCGAACCCGGGACCTCTCGATCGTAAGGCCGACTCCTTAACCACTAAGCTACCGAAGCTCCTAAAGTAATAAGTTGTTATAACTCAACTGAACGTGGTGTCAGCCTCTGTGACGCGGCTGCTACGCAGGAGACCGGGTTCGATCCCCGCTCAATGCAAATATTTGTATGCATAAATGTGGGTATTTGCATTGGTCTGGTCGTGTCTCAGAGTGCACGTTAAGCCGTCGGTCTCGGTTATCATACGAACATCTATGGCTGTCGTTACGGTTAGTTGGAGCCCTCAAAAATCCAACAACTGGTCTAGCTGCAATGCTTCGATATAGCCTTTAGGTTTTGGAGGTCGTGTGGCAGTCGCTTTACAGAAAATATCGAAGTTCAGCCAAATCCGTAGTTAGACTGATAAAGCTGACTCCAGATTCCAAGTTGAAAGATTTTAGGAAGACTTTTCTGAATTCACTAACTACACTTTCACACAATAAAAAATACGAATGACCTTTAAGTTCTATGTATAAGTACTACTTGACTGGCTGTACGGAACAAAAAAAAAATGGTATCACAAAAAACCACTACTTGACCTGCAACAATGCGTACCTTGTAGAGCTGTCATACAAGATGACAATAGAAAAATTTGCGCTATGCTTGCACCTATAGATGTCAAAATTCATTTAAAAAAATATTGCACATTTTCTGCGTTTCGTTCCAAATTTCAAATTCAAAATTCAAAGTTCAAAATTCATTCCTGCATATCATTAAACCACGACACAATTTTATTCTAAATAGTTTGTCTAGTATTTTGTTCGATTCAAATGTCTTGGACCTAAATCACGAGATATAAAAGGCTCTGGCGCGCGCGGAATGTTATGAAATATTCTATACTTGGTAAATTTGAGCTCGTCCATCGCCTTAGCACCCCGTGCTATCCTCAAAATACGTCCAAGAAACGTGTTTTGCACGTATAGAGCACATTTTGAACACATTTTAGGTCTAAGATATGTGAATCGAGCAATACTTAAGGACAGAAAGGCATTAGACATAGGTAACACTCAACACCATCTAGATCCAAATTATACGCAACTTGTAATATAGGATCCAAAATGTGGATAAACATGCTTAAGTATGTTTATATTTCTTGTATTATCATGTGACGTGAAATACTGCGATATACCTATTTGAAATAGTAAATAACCCTACCAATCAACATTGTCAAACACTCTAAACAGATTGCAGACTTAGTAAACAAAGCCTTCGCGCTCATTACTGAATACTCGGCGCGAACACAGTTAAATCGGTAAAATATCCCCAATAAGCGTCGATGTCGATATGCAACCAACTTTTTATCACTTACCTACATTTTCGCGCTCTGGCAACACTTTTGCTTAGCGTTGTTTACTTTGAACGTGGAAGGCGTGATACATTTATTTATATTACAAAACTTATGACAAAGATTTGAGTAATTTGAAGCTTGGCTGGCGTTCACCTTTCAGTCGAAGGTCGGACATAGTCATTGTTTAAATTTTGAGAGAGATAGGAATCAAATTGAAGAGAAAACGAAGTTGATCAGTCGCTCCATGTCATTTAAATATGATAAAATAGGTACAGCCTGAAGCCAAACGGGTGTAATTTTTTTGAGTTGTAAGTTGGGTAATTTCGGTTTTTTTTTTCTGTCCTATTTAAAGGCCTGTTTTATTTACATAGCAGAGGCAAAATAAGTTGTCTGCAAACAGGAGTTTTTTTTTGCAGAAGACTTATTATGATTTCTATGAAATCGAACGCAGCTATCGAAATAACCTAAAAAAACGCTCGTTTGACTTCAGCCATTTATTGGTATTCCAACGCGAAAGATCCGCAACGGAATTTCTATAAAGTTGTATCACAGGCCTTATTGAACACATGAAATACCTTTCCTTTTCTTAAAGCGATACGATGCGCTACAATCTGCTTTATTTGCTTCATCCCCAACACGTCGCGTCTTGTGATCCTCGATGATCCGTATACATTTTTTCGCTATGCGCTACAGCAGTTAAATCGCTGACATTTTTTTGTATGTCGTCAGCTTTTTTTGTGGATACGGAAATTTTGAAGTTAAATTATAAATAAGCTCGTTGTTTGTGCCTAAAGACAAACAAAAGTTTTTTCTTGTCACGCATTACTGGAGGTACCTATTATATGTTTGGAAATTTCCCTGGAAAATTATTTTTAACAAAAAGTTTAGCGACGGTTTTGGAACTAGATCACTTAGCAGATTGGACTTACTAATTTCGACATTTTCCCCACCCACAGACGTTTTCTTTTAATACTCAAAACAAAATGAGGGTCGCTACTACCTTTATTTATGTTTTAGTGTTTCGAAAGTAACTGATGAGTAACATTAAATTGAGTAATATTACAAATTCCTTGGCGTTTGATCTCGTGTATGCTGATGTTCGTGTTCGTTACAAATTTTAATTAATTATTGAATATGTTTTGCCGCCTTTGAAGCTAACGAGGCCCAGAATGGAAACTACGACAGGAAAAAAGGAAGGTGGGACGCCTCTAACCACATGGACTGATGACCTCAAAGCTGAAGTAGCTACAATATTTTTTAATCAATATTTACCCTATAAATACAAAAGGCGTATAGGCACTCCCTATTACGTGCGACCGATTACAATGATTGTCGAAATGTGGGTGTTAATTCCCTTCTGCCTATATGTATATATAAAATATTTACCCTGTATATACAGTATATGCTACCCATTTTATAACAGTAACAATGTAAGTCAAGATTTTCCATAACAGGAAGTAAATCCAAGCATTTGAATTGGAAAATTGGAGTAACAGAATATAAGCGATTACTTACGTACTTACCAATGTAATATGATTTACGTGTACATTTTGAAATGAATTTTGGTAGATTGAAATGAGGAAAGGAAAAGAAAGGCCCCACACCCCCTCCCCTTAACAAAACCCTCTCTGAGGCTTCGGCGGAGGCTTTTTTGTCGAGTTTGGGACGTGACATATCAGGCGCTACTATAAATCTCTGAAATTTTGTACACAGAGATACCTACATTAATATCTGGAATAACACGTAGAATATTCTCTTTATCCTAGGGATAGCTTAGAAGAAACTGCGGGAACGGAATTAGAATTTCACGCAAGCGGAGCTGCAGATAAAATAAACCTTATCAGCTCACGGGTTTCCGTCTCCCTACAGTCCCGGGTCCTTTAATTGGGGCGTGAGAAAGCATCTGATGAGGCCGTCAAGCTGAGTGCCACTATTGCAACATGGTGACTCTTTTTGAGAGCAGCCTAGATCAGAGGAAGTGAAGTCAAATTGACATACCATATATAGAAAAAAAAAAACAAAAGAGAACTTCGATTGTTAGTCAGCCTCCCCCTGTGTCCGCTCGTGTCATTCGACCCCCCCTTTCTGGAGTAGGATAAGGGTACAAGGTTGATAGTGAAGTCATATGAAAAATGTATAATAGAAGCAATATTTATTCGTTATTTCTGTCCTTAGAATTTCGTTCACAGATCTATGAATGAAATACGACGTTGCCTTCACAGCCTGTCAGGAGCCGACGCTTGTTGTGACAAATTTCTTAGAGACGTGCTTAAAATTTCGTTTTAGTATTTTCTTGTAAGTATTGATTTCGTATTTTTATACTAATAACGTAGCAATGGGCTCCTATTGAAATACTCGGGCAAGCTCAAGCCATCTTCACTTGCTAGCTGTCACATGTGTTGATTGACGTTGATGACAAGGCATGTCAAAACCTTACTCCGGGTTTGCAAGGTACGAGATTTCATGGATGCAGACGTGGTCACGGATATACTTATTACGACAAACATACGTGGTCCATGAAATTGCAAAATCGCAGCCCGTGGAAAGGTGATGTACTATAAATGTCTATTCAATAAATATGCCTATCCAGTCCCAACGATTCCAAGACATGTTTTTTTTGGTGTCGTCGGTCGGCTTACTAAAAGTTAAGCGTTAATGGTATCTGTTGATCACAGCATCTGTCCATCGCTAATGATCGTATTAATAAAACGAAACGAGATCAATTTAACCCGCGACGCCATTTTATTTCAAAGATATGATTAAGCTTGATTATGGGATGTATGGGGCTCCCACCAGGGTATATGGGGCCCCCACCAGGGTATATGGGGCCCCTACCAGGGTATATGGGGCCCAGAATATGATTTCCTTTACGGGACCTGCTGATAAATGGACGAGGCTCTGGTGTAGGCATTTTTCTTGGTTGGAGGGGTCAGATGGCCGTTACTTCCGTAAAAGCCAAGATAATTTAAATCAAGAAGAGACCTTATTATTGCGAGCCAGATATTTTTTCCTGAACATTGAGAATTTCTTAGCAAAAATACAAATAAACAATTTACCCGCAGGCATCAAACCTAGGGCCTCTTACAACACAATATCTCCACCACTACTTGTAAATCGATGTTGTTATCAAAACCTTTCTTGCTTTTTCCTCTCTAAAAGTAACCTACGTTTATTTTTTTATTAAAATGTTCTCCAAGAAGCTAATTCAAAAACGACACGTTTTCAAAACCCGTGATTTCAATTCGATAAAAAGATAACGAACATGATACTTTGGTATTTTTCAAAACAAACCTATCTATGCTATATTTGATATCTACCTACGTTTTCATGAGTTTATTAAACCTCCATACATAGTTTGATTCATTTTCACTCCATACTACTTAGGTAATATTATAAATATGAAAGTGTGTGTGTGTCTGTTTGTCAGTCTTTCACGCCTAAACCACTGAACCGATTTTGATAAAAATTGGTATAGGGGTAGATTAGACCGATAGAAAGGACATAGGTTATGTTTGGTCGCGATAACACGCACACACGCAGGTGCAGCCGCGGGAATAAGCTAGTTATATATATTTTTCGAATTAAAAAAAAAATTGTATAACTTTTGAGATTTTAAAAACGTCTCAGCGCGACCCCAGCATATGTCAAAGCCAGCTATACATTACTCAGCCAGAAGTGTAGAAGCCATTCATGATTTACTCACATACCTTTGAGCGCCTTAACAGCTTTTTATACTGAAGTTTTTCCCTCTTACCATTGATCAAGTTTTATATTTCCATATGTGAATTGATTTGAAAAGAATTATTACTTAGGCACGGTTGAATTTTATGTTACAATTAGTTTAAACCGAATTTAAATTTTGTTAATTTGTGGTCTGAATGTATTGGTGAATGAATGAATGAATGAATGAATTTATTTCTAAGAATATGGCACATCGAGGTCTTAATGTTATTACAGTGGTCATAAATATTCTACTATGATAGGTGTGAGCAGGTCATGCTCGTGAAGGAGACAGCAGAGCGGGCGCGGCGCAGAGAGCGGACATCGCTGGCCGCGTTCGAAGGCGGCTCGGGCGTCGGAGGGCGCAAACCGACCTCCGCCCCCCATGAGCGCGGGCCTGAGGGTGACGGGTGGAGCCGCTCGTCACCCTGGCAGAAGCAGGCCACGGCGGCGGCGCGCATCGTAGGACGATGCGCGCCTCCCCCATACCGGCGGCGAGTCGGGGACCGCGCGGTCCCCCCTCCCGAGGAGGGCCAGACCGAGAGGAATGGCCCTGGGTCAGCCGGGGTGCGAGGGATATGTCAAAAAACAACCTCACCTTCGGCCTAGCACATCGACCCACAGACAGCGTGCGGTTTAGTCGGTTCGAGTCCGACATAACCTCCCCCTTCGGCTCCGAAGGGGGGGGGGGGGTTATCCGTGGGGATTTCCCGCACGTAAAAAAAACCATAATAGGTGTAGAAATATTAAGTTTTACAATAATAATAATGTCAAATAATAATATAGCTTATGTCACACATGTAATTAATTATCATTTTAATAACCATACAATATGCATTTGAAGAATATAGATATAGCCTTTGTTGGAGTACTAAAATTTTATAAGGATCTCTACTATTTGTCTTACCTAATATTTTGTCATGTAGCGGAAACATTTAAGGGTACTTTTTGACAAATAGACACATTTCATATATATAAAGGCAAGAAAGTGATAGAATTTGTGGTTGGGACAGACTAGATGCGTAGGGCGGAGGATAGGGAGGAGGGATGCATATTGGGACAGGCCTATGTCCAGCATTAGACTACAATAGGCTAAATAGCTAAGTTTACATGCACAGGATCGGGACGAAGGATTTACCAAGCGCCAGTCCAAAACGCCAGAACGAACGTGGCAGCGTGCCGGGAATGACAGTTTGATCTGACGGTTTGCGCCGTCCAAGCCGACCGCATTCAACGCTACTATCACATGGGATTCCATTTTTAAACAACACAGGAATGTGAAGGATCTGCCGTTCCGAAAACTGTGTTCATAATTTAGTAGCAATATATTACCACAGTTCGATCCGCAGTCCAAACCGACAGATCGAATCGGCGGTTTGGAACGCGGTCCCGATGCGCGTTTAAAAACTGCACGTGTAAACGGCGCTATTGATTGATTGAACCACATATTAATCTCTCAATTGGTTGAAGTAGAATATGAAAATGTTTAAACACAGTTGATAAAAATATATTTAAATTGGTAGGCAAATATTGCCAAAAAACACGTCGGACAGACAGCGGAGTTTTAGTAGTTTTACCCTTTAGATACAGATCCGTGAAAACCGCCAAAAATATTCAGCAAACAAAAACATCATAAAGACCGTCCCATATTCGGGCTTCAATCGTATTCGTTCAAACGTCACCCGCGGTCGAGATCGGGATGGGTGGTCTGTAATTAAGCGGGTTAGTTCCACGCATCAGGAAGCAGGCCGCGCCCGTGGTTCCGGCTATAGCATGAAGATTAATGACAAACGTCATGTATTGTGCTAACAGGGGGGCTACTATGGACATGCGAAAGACCGGGCTCTTACGAAGTATGAATCATCTTTGTGTCATTCGTGGACGCTTTCGAGGCATTCAACTCGGAGTCTGGAGTCCGCTTAAATACAATGAGGCTTAGCTTTTTCAGAAATATTGGGAGCAACGGTGATCTACCAGCATGAGTCGTAGTTAGTGGTCAACCACTGTTATAGTTATTTAGCTATGCAATTTTTTTATAGCACTTAGGTGGCAGACAAGGACACGGCCTGATGGAAAGTGGTTACCGTTGCCTATGGACGTGTGCGAAACTAGGAGCGTCACACTCGCGCTGCCGACCCTGTTAGAACAGAGTTACTGTGCCGTCAGTGTAGAAGATAAAGCAGGACAAGCCTTTGGTATTCCCACTGATAGCACAAAAACTCTCCAGTGAGCTTTGGTTACCCTATTCACCGAGAACACAACACGAGATTATTATGGCCGCGGTATTCTGAAGGGCGGAGTCACTTCCTCAGTCACGCTGCTCACCGAAATACCGTCGTGTTCTTCCTCCTGAAGAGATTCTTCAAGCATAGAGTGTCGAGCACAGCCCTGCGACAGCCTTTATAGAATTTGTCATTGATATATTTCCAGTGAAGTCACGCAGTGCTGTGCTTAAAGAATTGCTTACCTGGTCGCCCTTATAGACCTCCGTTTTGACCTTACAGCTATTGACAGCCTGGAACGATTTTTAACGTTTCCTCCGAAGTACGGAAGCGCTTAGAAAAATGAATGAGAGACCAATTCTTCTTTGTACACTCCTGGACAAGCTGAACGGAATAAAAAACTTGGTAACGCGAAAGACCACAACCCAATCACTAACTATTTGTAGTTGTCATATGATGAAATACGCAACTTCGAATTTCCATTTCACGTATCGCTATGGCAGTATCTAAATACAATGTCTTTCGTGCGGGTTCGAAATTTCGGATGTATATTCCATGGTAGCCTCTCAGTTCTGATAACTGGTCTAAATTTAGGTTATACAATTAGACTTATTGGATTCGAACTCTTTCCCGCACGGACCGCACATCCTGAGTTCAAGGCCTATATTAGCTAAATAAATAAAATACTGAAAACCCTTGTGGGAGAACTTTTGTAAAAAATAATAACAATTGAACAGTATTTTAGACGGGAATGACACGCGATCATGTCCTTCTATCTATCTTGTTTTATATAGGACACGTCAATTTGACTTCACCTTACCTGATGGTAATCTGAAGGCAAAGTCTCAGGAACGAGGGTCACCATTACATTATGTCCATTAAATTTTCACCCTTAAATCACTAACCGATTTTGATGAAATTTGGTAGAGAGGCAGATTAGACCTTGGGAGAGAATATAGGCTATGTTTGGTTTCGATAACCGATATCCACGCGGGCGGAGCCGCGGGTAACAGCTAGTAAGCATATATAAATACATACCTGCCTTTGAATTGTCTGACGGGGTGTCTTGGTGCCCCGGTCTTGGAGTGGCCCCTACACCTCATGGTGATGTGATGATGATTATGAATGTGGAAGATAATATGGGGTGCATTGTAAGAACCATCAATAATATGATTTTTCGAGGCTTTAGCCAGGACTCCGATTCAGCTAATTGACAACCACTGCTAAGTAATTGACACTGCAACAATAACATTTAAATTGATTGAACTTTATATTTCGATAACATTATTAAAGTCTGGCATTTTTTACCCTACTGACAAGAAGGTCTATGTTTTTCACGCGTAACTTGTATGTATGTATGTTTGTATGTATGTATGTATGTATGTATGTTTGTATGTTTGTATGTTTGTATGTTTGTATGTTTGTATGTTTGTATGTTTGTATGTTTGTATGTTTGTATGTTTGTATGTTTGTATGTTTGTATGTTTGTATGTTTGTATGTTTGTATGTTTGTATGTTTGTATGTTTGTATGTTTGTATGTTTGTATGTTTGTATGTTTGTATGTTTGTATGTTTGTATGTTTGTATGTTTGTATGTTTGTATGTTTGTATGTTTGTATGTTTGTATGTTTGTATGTTTGTATGTTTGTATGTTTGTATGTTTGTATGTTTGTATGTTTGTATGTTTGTATGTTTGTATGTTTGTATGTTTGTATGTTTGTATGTATGTATGTTTGTATGTATGTATGTATGTTTGTAATATTCTTCATCACCTGATACCTTCTGAAACACCGCACGGATTTCAATGATTCATGTCTTAAATAAAAGATATTTATGGCCCAAGTGTTCTTGGGTACATAAAATATGTACAAAAGCTATATGTTGGTTTTTTGGCGCCAAAATGTATGTGGTAAAAATATCACTCAAATTTATCGAGTGGGGTATCAAAATGAAGACAATTAGAAGACGATTACAAAAATATATGTGTCATAACTAAAAAGTATACAATAAAATAAATTATTAAAAATAAAAGACCCGACTGATGCCGAAAAGATCGAAACAATCTTTATAGCAGGCGGTACCTATTTGTAAATCTTAAACCAGTGAAAATTATTGGGTACCGCCTGCATCAGTCTGGTTTATTATTTTCAACAATGTTTGCAGTTTCTGTGGTATAGCAGTAATTGACAATTAGTTAACAGAATCGGGGTCCTATATAGACTCTACACATTGTAAGACCTCAAAGCGTTATTAGTTTGAAATTCTGTACGTTCGTTGGAAACACTGATGAGATGAAAAACAACGACAAACATCTCAGATGCTTATAATAGACTTAATTCTTTAGGTCTTCACAAAGATCGTGATCCAATTTATCTTGTTAGAAGTCGTACGAAACAATCTCTTTAAAACTTTCCATTTTGCGAACCTAATATTTAGTCTATTTATATGTAATCCTTTTATTCCTTAACTTAATTTGCTTGCTCCTTGGTTTTTTCGCCTTATTCTTTAACAATCTACTAGGATATAAATATTTGCCCGGCGGACGAGCCGTCCGGGTACCGGCCCATAGTGCTGCTCGACGAGGTGGGCAAACTCTTCGAAAGAGTAATTGCCAAGCGCCTCGTCGAGCATCTCTCTAGAGTGGGGCCGGACCTGGCGAATACCCAGTTTGGGTTCCGCCGGTGGCGTTCCACTGTGGATGCCATCATGCGTGTGAGGACTCTGGCGGAGGATGCGGTTGCCCGGGGCGAGGTGATGTTGGCGGTGTCCTTGGACATCTCCAACGCCTTCAACACCTTGCCCTGGAGTTGCATCAGAGAGGCACTCGTGTACCACGGTGTGCCTCTCTACCTCCGCCGCATAGTCGGGGCTTACCTGACGGAGAGAGCCGTCGTCTACCCGAGTTCGACCGGAGTCGGTAGGCGTGAGATGTCGTGCGGTGTTCCACAGGGATCGGTCCTGGGGCCGTTACTGTGGAACATCGGTTACGACTGGGTGCTTCGCGGTGACTTCGCGTACGGTGCCACCGTCACGTGTTATGCGGACGACACGCTGGTGACGGTGAGCGGGGCTATGCACCGCGAGGCAACCCTGAGGGCCACGACCGCGGTTGGCCAAGTCGTCGAGCGGATCCGGCGGCTGGGTCTCGAGGTGGCTCTGCACAAGTCCGAGGCCATGTTCTTTCATGGTCCTCGGCGCAGGCCAGGCCCGGGAGCCAGCCTTACAGTGGGAGGCACGCCCATCGACATCAAGCCCCAGCTGAAATACCTGGGGCTCGTGCTTGACGGTCGATGGGACTTCGGACAACATCTCCGAAGCCTGCGCCCCAAGTTGGTCACCACGGCGAATGCCCTGAGTCGGCTGTTGCCCAACTTGAAGGGCCCAGGGGCCTCCTGCAGGAGACTCTACGCGGGTGTCGTGCGGTCCATGGCCCTATATGGGTGCCCCGTGTGGGCGGACACCCTGGGGGCCAGATTCCTGCCTCTGCTCCGTACGGCGCAGAGGACGATGGCCTCCAGGGCCATCAGGGGATACCGCACGATATCCTTCGAAGCGGCGAGTCTCCTGGCCGGATCGCCACCGTGGATCCTGGAAGCGAGGGCCCTTTCGGCACTATACCAGTTCCGAAAGGAGGCGCGGGAGCGGGGATTCGATCCCGAGCCCGAGGACATTCGGGCCGAGAAATCCCGGCTCCACCAGGTCATGGTGGCCGAGTGGGAGCGACGACTTGGGCAACCACGCGCAGGGCACGCCGTGATTGCGGCGGTAAGACCCATCATGGGGGAGTGGCTAGAGAGGCCACACGGGAGCCTCTCGTACCGTCAGACGCAGATGATAGCCGGGCACGGTTACTTCGGGCGGTATCTGTATCTGATGGGTATTGAGCCAACGCCCGAGTGCCATCACTGCGACGCGAGCGTGGACTCGGGGCTGCACACGCTCACCGAGTGTCCGGCGTTTGAGGCGCCGAGGCGGGAGCTTGTGCAGGCCCTGGGGGTGAGAGTGCTCACGCTCTCCACCCTGCTCGCGGCGATGGTCCGCTGCGCGGATGCGTGGGCGGCCAGCGCCTCTTTCTGCGAGCAGGTCATGCTCGCGAAGGAGACAGCAGAGCGGGCGCGGCGCGGTGAGCGAGAAAGACTCGCTGACATCGCTGCTCGCGCCCGAAGGCGGCTCGGGCGTCGGAGGGCGCTTACAGACCTCCGCCCCCCATGAGCGCGGGCCTGAGGGTGACGGGTGGGGCCACCCGTCACCCTAGCAGAAGCAGGCCACGGCGGCGGCGCGCATCGTAGGACGATGCGCGCCTCCCCACACCGGGGTTGAGTCGGGGACGGCGTGGTCCCCACCTCCCGAGGAGGGCCAGACCGAAAGGGATGGCCCTGGGTCAGCCGGGGTGCGAGGGATATGTCGCAAGACAACCTCACCTTCGGCCTAGCACCACGACCCACAGACGGCGTGCGGTTTAGTCGGTTCGAGTCCGACATAACCCACCCCTCCGGCTCCGGAGGGGCGGGTATCCGTGGGGATTTCCCGCACGTAAAAAAAAAAAAAAAAAAAAGGATATAAATATTTATAGAGACTTACCAAGATGTACAAGGACTAAGACCGCCTAATCAGCTAGCTGGTACACCTGCTATTCCGCGAAGGACGTTATGCTGCAGACCTTTAAGGGAAGGGAGATATTTTTCATCTTAACATTCATTCCAGTCGCATCCGAAGCTCTCAGCTTGGAGTATAGGGTCCGCTTTACTAATTTCATTCCGGATTTGGCTGAACTTCGATATTTTCTGTAAAGCGACTGTCTACTGACCTCGACAACCCAAAAGTGATATCGAAGCATTGTAGTTAGACCATTTGTTGGATTTTTAGGGCTCCAACTACCTGTAACGACTGCCATATATGTTCGTATGGCAACCGGGACCGACGCGACGGCTCAAAGCGCTCTCCGAGGTACGACCAGACTAATGCAACTACCCATATTCATGCATACAAATATTTGCATTGAGCGGGAATCGAAACCGCGCCTTCTGCCCTTTAGACAAGTGGCTATTCGTTGGCCGGCC
The DNA here is from genome assembly GCA_949126895.1 of Eilema caniola. Taxonomy (NCBI): domain Eukaryota; kingdom Metazoa; phylum Arthropoda; class Insecta; order Lepidoptera; family Erebidae; genus Eilema; species Eilema caniola. The sequence continues at coordinate 10,893,946 of OX421486.1, read as the reverse complement.
TTTGGTGGTCTTCCATCAAACACTGGCCATTGCCACTTGTCTAGAGGCGCTGAGCAGCGACCGCGTTCACTACCATTACGCCGCAGAGGTTGAGAGTGTGAGAGCTTTTCCGGCCTCCAAAATTTTATCGTATTCAGATAATGACGTTTTAAAAACAATAAAAGCTATATTACAAAGACATTATCATTTATCCCGGAAATGAACACAAAATATGCTTCGAGAACATTCTATAAACTGGTACTACATGAATAGGCAAGAAAACTCTCGAATAAATAATGTAATGAACTTCTACCCACATATGTGGCATAAATATAACCCTCCAAAATCATGAGGTATCCATTTTTAGGCAACTACCTACACAAAAATGAAACTTTGTCGCAGTAACTCTAAAAGCGCTTTTTTATCAACGCTACGATGAGCAGAGATCATTTATCATAATCAAGCCACGCAGCCAACGTCGGAGATGCCTCTCGAGCTCCCCCTCCATGGGAGGGTTGAAAGGTCCCTTCACAGGGAGTGTCTCATTTGTCAAGTCGAAGTTATGATTAGATAGACAGCGTTCAAGGCGAATCGAAATACGAAGCGGATGTTTTTGTCCAAAAGTTTGTATTAAAGTAAAATCTTTAAATATAAACTTGTGACATATTTATCTCTGATCTTATCGTGAGAATATAATGTTTATACTCGCTGAGTGTAGCCAATAACAACCTAGATCCCAGATCTTTAAGCGCGTATCCCAGTTACATCCACAGTTTGAAATTAAGAGCCCGGGGCCCGCAGTCTTAAGCCGGGGTCCCACGGCCTGTCGAAAGCACAGGCCGCGACAGGCCACGCCGAGCCGCGCCCTGGGACCCGCTCGGCGCCTGGCGCGAATGTAAGCCTAGGCCTCGTGCTTACATTTGCATCTCATCACACCGCGCCTTCAAAGTTACCGACTCGTGATGGATCGGACGCGCCGCGCAAGGCCGCGACAGGAGCGACGGTTCCCACGGCGCGTTGGCCTGTCCTGGCACGGCGCGGCCTGTCATTACATCAGGCCGTGGGACACAAGCTTTCCTATTTTTCTTTATTTCTTTATAACCTAAATGTAGCATAGACGCCTCGTACTGTTAATACTATGCTCGTCAAGAATAGACGCCTACGCTAGAATAGCATAAGTCAAGCAAGAATTCGTGTAGTGTGGATCGATTTACGAGTCTCAAACGAGTACACCTAGAGCGTTTGGCTCGTGCTCGACTACGCTCCGCCGATTGTTGGTTTATTAATGAACACAAAGGGGTACATCGTGCTTTTAGTGTGAGCACACTGTGAAAACTACGTTACAGGACTGCGGTGCAATTCTTTAGGCATACAGCGTCGAACAAAGCGCTGCGACAGATAGGGATTTTCATTGGTCGAACTGGTGACGTCACGACCAATGAAAATCTTTATAAATGTGTTGCAGTGCTGTGCTCGACGTTGAATGCTTAGGGTATTGTACAGTTGATTATAATGGAATCGTTGAAGTTTTTACGGGAGCGACAAAAATAGGGTAAAAATATATACATACATATAATCGCGCCTTTATCCCCGGAGGGTTAGGCAGTGAATTAACACCCACATTTGCCGTATTCCGGGCACTATTGTAGACTCGAGCCATGCATCTGAGGCTGAGTCTGGGGTCTACATATTTGTCTGATGTTAAAGTTAATCAGCCCTATCCTTTAGTCGCCTTGTACGACACCACATGGGAAGAGAAGGGGTGGCCCAAATTCTACTCTGCCGGGAACCACGCGGGCAAAAATAATCAAATAAAATTCATTCTCAAGATTCATGCATGACAGTTACTACTGAATAAAACTTTAGTTAGACCTCAGATATCGCAAGAACAAGCCATATGGCTGACCAGAATCGTAATAAAACCTATTTTCTCCCACACAATCATATTATTTATTAAAGTAGCACAACATTAAAGTAGCATAAAATTGTGTTAGAATAAATAAAGATGCACAATATTACAAGAAAATATTTCAGTAAATGTGAAGATTTATTCAATTAAAAAGAAAATGACTGTCACTAGTCTCAAATGCATCAAATAAGTATGTAATGCGGCGACCTGCTGTGTACTAAATTGATAATTTAGAACGTAATGACATCATTATATTTTTGTTGGTCGACGTGAAACGACGGGATGTCGTGAGGACTTACTTTAGCGAAACCGGATAATATCATCATCTTTGTGCTAATATCGGTCAAATCCGGGTTTCTTACCTCGGAGTCCGGGGTCCGCTTGTGTCCGGGTCACTTTAGTAGATGAGGATAGAGTAACGAAACCAGAATTAATTGGATATGCTTTCGTGCCTAACTTTCATCCAAAACTTGCTTCTTTAGATTTTGGATTTCGTCATACATACATCTTTTTATATTATATAGGACATGTTTGTTTGTAGCAATTTGACTTCACCTCACCTGATGGTAAGCTGGAGGCAAAGTCTCAGAAAAAAGGGTCACCTAACCGAGTACCATGTTAACAATGATGTCACTCAGCTTGACGGTCTCATCAAAAGAGGATTGTCATCGCAGCATAGCATGAGATCCCCTCTGCCCGGCTATGCCCTTCCTGCCCCTGAACGCAATCCAACCGAGATTGGGTCACTATGGAGGGTTTTTCACAGTCATGCATGGTGGTACGCTCGGCCTAAATTTGTGAAAATATGTGCCATCAAATTTCTACCACCAGTAAAATGCTTCTAATCACACAGTAAATTTTTCTACCATTTGGTTTATGGCGTTGAATGTCAGACACAGCTGTCGCCCTACGGCTTTAGTCAAGATAATTTTACGCTGACTGTACGTACAAATTAGTTTACAGCACCGCGCAGAGTGCCTGATACCTGATTGAGTTACTGAGAGCGGTTTGCCTTTATAAAGTGCACTAAGTAATGTTGTTCTCTGCTCTGTTTAGTTCAAGGGGTCTACCGTGAGTTCCATATGGAAATAATTTACATTAACGCATTCACTGCGAATCAGGCCGAATCGGCCCGACGCTGTGCCAAATCTGTCAATCTACAATAGATAAAATTTTGAAGAGCCTATAAGGAATAATTAGCTACCGAAAAATATATCAGAAACGAACATTACAATAATTTTATAAGATAAAATAATCTTGCTTCTTTTTAAAATTTTATACAATTAATAACTCGAGATTTTGTTTGCTTTTACTGCCCTATCAATACAAAAAAGATACTTTGCGGTATCGGGCCTTCTCGACCTGACACTTTGTATAGCTAGTTTCTCAGTTTCCATTTAGAGAATCCAGAGACGAAGTCAATGTATAGACGAATGTTTCACCATACCATACACCTTGACTAAGATAATTGAGCTTTATTATACTCAGTAGTAGCAGGTCGAGGAAGCCTGCTTCGCTCTCTAAGAAAGTCAAGTGGAAGGGGGGGGGGGGGGAGGCTTTTGGACTGCCACCGTAACAGTTGAAAGTCACAGAGTGAACGTGTTAATGTGTGTCTAACTAAAGTACGCGTATAAGATCTAACCCCCTCTAGAGCGCTCATTTGCTTTAGACCATTCATTGGTATAGTAGAATAGAATGAAGAATATATGAAATCGACTACAATATGGGGTTCTTCAAAAGGGGCATTAGAAGATTTCTCCAGAGTCGGTAACACGGGTGTAGCGCCTCTGGTGTTCATCAGATGGGCCGTGAGCTTGTCCGCCATCTAAATGGTAGGTATAAACAAAAACTAATTTACGGAAAAAACTTTAGTATTCTTAGAACTAATTGCACTCACCCTCATTTTTATTCTAGAGGAGCCCATATAATATAACTAGCTTTGCCCGCGCCTCCGCCCGCGTGGATGTCGGTTATAGCGACCAAACATAACCTATGTCCTTTCTCAAGTTCTAATCTACACTTATACCAAATTTTATCTAAATCGGTTCAGTGGTTCAGGCGTGAAAGATGGACAAACAAACAGACACACTCATATACTTTCCCATTAAATGACACTTCAACTGTCATCGAAACTGATGACTAAAACTGGCTTAATAAAAAATGTTGGGCTGGAACCATAACACTTTTAGCCCAAACAATATTTATATGGATAGTGTGTTTCTAGCTTTCTACCTTAGGGTGAAAATAGAAAAAAATTGTATAGGTGCAGTCAGACACAGGAATGTTCCACTACTTCTGTAGTTTATGTTACGTTTGTAATTCGTACTCGCAACCGCAGACACTTAAATTCCTCGACAAATTCTTACATCTAGATAATCTTTCGTTTGTTATAAAGTGTTATAATTACAAGTTATACAACAAGTGAGAACTTTACTTTTTCTTAAATGAAATTTTGAAGCAATTAGAATGATATCTTTTCAAATCGATTAAGATTGGAAAAGGCAGTGGTGGGAGCCATCTACCGACACTCGTACGAACTAGGTATCGGAAACAATGAATGATGTTGCGATCAATTTTAAACATTGTTTTTCGATGACTCCGCCCAAGACGGTTGTATTGTATAGGAGAATTTGGATTGCTTCAGGCGCAGCTCGGTGGCTCAGTGGTCAGAGCATTCCCCCTGTAAGGGAAAGATCGCGGGTTCGAGTCCCGTTTGAGCGATTTACTTTCATACTGTCAGCAACGATTACATATATTCACGCCTGCAAATTCCCAAAGAGGTATCCAAAAATTTCCTATTTTAATATTTAACATGCAAAATACTTTAAAAATTTCATTCAAATTGTTTGGGGAGAGTTGTCAAAAATCAATGTTTCAAAATGATGAAAAAATCAATCATTGGTTCCGATAGTTCGTAAGAATATCGGTTGACCCTCCACTGTCGCCTCAATGACAGATATAGAAGGAGAAATTTGAGTCAGTTCGGACGAGGTCTGGTACCTTAGTGGTCAAATATCGTGGTTTCAAACCCATCTAGACCGATTCAAAGTTTTCCTATTTTAATCAAGTTGTGTAACACTTTTGATTTCGATTCGATCGATTGATTGATTGAATGAAACTTGGCACATTGACAGGTTTTATTCTGAATGGTAGCTGTCCCAGTATACTTTCTTATAGTATTACAGTCAAACTGTGCCATATCACAAACATTTTTAGATCGAATATCGTCCTTGTTCAAACAAGACTCGAACACTGAGTATCACACACACCGGCTATAATATTCTTTGTGCATTGTGTGTGTGTGTGCACAAAGACGCAGCGGAACGACCGCTTCGAAGAGCAGATAACAGTTGATTCAAGGATTCTCAACTTGTTATAGTCACCCAGACACAAAGAATAATTACTAACCTAACATTTATTTTGGTGGAAACGGTTTGACAAATCAAGTGTACAGGAAGATTACAAAGTAATAATCATAAACGTCAATAATGAATGTTTCGGTTTTATATGTGGGTGCAGATTTATCTCTTACTCTTCTACAGGACTAACTAATACAGGAGCGATATATTATTTAACCCCAAAGCCTGGGAAGATACATGCGCTAGAATCTCATCCTTCTATAAAACAAAAAACAATCCGTATATCCTTAAAATAGAAAGAAATAACACGCAGCAAGAACTCCATTCACTATTGTGCTATAGTGTAATATGTATATCAAAAATAAACAGACAGTAGACCTATTTTTCTGAAAAAATATTAAAACCATTTATGTACTCCTTAAGGTCAATGAAATCAACATGTTTTGAAACACTACATTTTCTACAGGACTGAGAAAGTAGTCAGTTCACAAAAGACTTCTGAGTCTTGCAATTCTGCCTACACATAATAATATCGTTGAAAAATTTAAAGTTATATTATCTACATATAGAGTATCTACAGCCTTTATATAAACATGTTCTATGAATTATTATTTACTTCTTATACGTATTTTTATGTATTCGACAAATAGTTAAATAAAAACCCTCCATAGTTATCCAATCTCGGGTGGATTGCGTTCAGGGATCAGCAAGTGGATAGCCGGGCAGGGGGGATTGTGGTCGTGGCACTAGTGGGACCGGTGGGTGTCACGCGGTGCTTTTGATGAGGCCGTCAAACTGAGTGCCACCATTCTTAACATGGTACGTGTATGTAATGGTGAACCTCTTTCCTGAGACTGCCTTCAGGTTACCATCACGCGAGGTGAAGTCAAATTGACAGGTTTTTGGTCTCTGTTCATTATTTAGGCACATACTAAAATCCATATTGACTTACAATGAAGAATATTATATGGACTCGTAGATGCTAAAACTAATTTTGAAATGGAATTTATACTGACTACTGATTAAAGGGGATCCAGCTATACTGGATGGCGAAGGAGCGGGAGCCATGGTGCACAATGGGAGAGACATAATATGTGCAGTAGTAGACTGCGACACGCTAATTAATTGATTAAGTGATACAAAAAAGTATAAAGGTATATATTTAGAAAATATTTTTAAAATAAATTTCAACCATCTGTCAGTTCGTTACCCCATCACAGTAGCATTCGAGTACTACTTACGTTAGATTCCCGTAGAAGGCATGAGTTCGATTCGATTATGGTATTTATACACATCCCATTTCAAAACTATGCTTAGCTTCGGTTTGGACTGTCTTATGTAAAGTCCAAAAAAGGCTGAAGGTTATTTATTTAAGGTATTAATAGATCAAATTGTTTAAAGGAAGTCTTAGCTTGAAGTCGTGGAAGGTGACAGGCGTGCTAATGGTCTCACTACCATGGACGCCAAAGATCATGCGAAGTACAGGCGGACCCAGAGCTCCGAGTTTATCTTGATGATGAATTTAAACTGGTTTGCCTTTAGGTGTGAGTACAATGGTAGTATTTGGCATTAGTGTGCCGTAATAATAGTTATCTTAAATGCCACTAAAATTTCTTTACAATGTACTTAAAAACGGCGTTAAGGCCATTTTTTCCGAAACTAAAAAGAAAGCATCGTAACATCTCAATGGATGGCAGACGAAGCCAATTCCGGCGGGCGTCCGTCGCGTGGCCATACTTTTTGCTTGTTAAAATACCTGCTGTGAATGAGGGAACGATTGAATGGGTGAGTGAGTGAATGAGTCCCGACGGGATATCGGTGCAATTATCTTTTTACTTGAGCGCGTCGTACGGAAGCGAAACAGCTTTATAATTTGGCCGGTTGGGTTGATTGGGACAACTGTTTTGAATCGTTCCAAATTTGAATTGTTTTGTTTTAATTAGTGAAATATAATTTTATTGGTTCTGTTGTTTTGTTACTGGCCTTAACCATTGACTTCTGTTTTACTAATAGTACTAGAAAAATAGCTGAATAGAAAAAAATCCTAGTAGCAATTGTCTTTTGGAATTTTTCAGGGAGGTCACTGGACATTCGCCGCCATCTTGAATTTATGGGTGAATTTTTATTTAATTACATATTCGTATTCACAATTTTTCCTTAGGATCGATATTATCGATGTATCCATATCATCTTATTTGTATGGGTAACATACTAAAATCCCGAATATTCATTTGACCGAATGTTCAAAATACCGAAAGAACAAAATCCCGAAGTTCAAATCCCAAAAATTTGAATTTTGGGTAATTTTGTGTTTGTGGTTATAAAAAAAATAACCAGGAAGGCTAATGTGCACAGCTCACGCCCTAGCCTTCTAGCCGAATCTAACCAAGTCGGATTGCGCGGGGTGAACAGTGTGGACACTGGGCGACTCGACATCATACATATTGGTTAGAAGGAAATGGCCACAACCGTGTTAGATTAGGTTAGGAATCATAATCAATTTTCGTGATTTTGAAATTCAGGATTTTAAAATTCGGGATTTTGATCCTCAGGATTTTTAAAATAAGGTAATTTGATTTCTAACATTTGTATGGCAAGAACAAAAAGTGGTGTATTGGTACTGGTCAAGTAGTAATCTTATATTGATACCAATTTTTTGCTTCACCAGCGAACAGTAATAAAAAGTAGCTATATGTGTTATTTCAGGTTATAATAATTATAGGTAATCCATCCCTGTGCCAACTTTACACCAGATCCCCTCAGCCGTGATTAAGTAACAACCAACAAAACATCTTCACACACTTTCTTAATTATTATATTATTAGTAAGTAAGATCCCTTTTGCGTAAATGGGTTTATAGACAATCCTACTACTCCTACTTCACATAGAACTATTTTCTATTCTGTGACATAGTTTTAAATCCTGTGCATCACTTTGATGGACTCAAATACGAAAGGAAACTCATGTGCAGTTTGTAAAAGTGTATAACAGTAATTCAGTGCGCCGAGAATATAGGGAATGCTATCAGATCGACTGGTATAAATGGTGACCCATCTATTTCCCAGTCTCGATAACACCCACTTACGTACTACCATTTGTTTTTAGAATGCACTTGTGTTCGATCGAGTGTTATTCAGACACGAGTGTTAAATTTTAGCCGATTGATTGTACAGTCATGAACAAAGTACTCAAAATGATCTTTTCCCCCATTTCTGGTGACTGTTTCTTTTGATATTTGGTACTGTAATAAAATTTTTGATTTGTTCTCAACACTTAAGATCTTTTAAGAACTTTGTAGTCAAGATTCTGACGCTGACTGTACAGTCAGTGACAAATGTAACTGAATACTCCTATTTACATAATAGACTGTTTTGTTTTTGAAAAAAAAATATTAGCTAAATTGCTTGTGTTAAATCTGGGTAAAAGTTGATGCTGTTAGGGCCAGGATTCAAACCCAGGTTCTTCGATGCTGAGGGCGATAACTTGATCTCAAACTACAGATGCTTTGAAACCCAAAGGCCCTAAACTCTTCACTAAAAAGGAATAAACAAATCGTTCTGCAATGTTATAAGAATTCTTTCAAATAGAATTTTGAATTTATAATGCAATTATTGTTTGTTTTGGAAGGGTGTAACTGACCCAAGCCAAATACACCTGCAAACCGGTACACCTCACAGTAGGTTAAAAGTTATTAAGCGTTAAATGCAGTAGGTAGTAATATCAAAATAACTTCCTTAAAAATATTGTTAACACCTTTTAATTCACAATACAAAAAATTAGTCCTCAAGCAACACCAACCTATAACAAAATAATACTTGAAACGAAAAAGAAACTCTTATTGAAAATTAAATGGTCCCGCTACTAGGGCGCACGTGCGATTCTAGAACCAATTAGTGTGGGACTCGCAGTTCCATTTCCAATGCAGCTGACGGACGTGGAATTTATAAAAAGTAAACTGTTACAAACTTGTGAAATGGCTTATTTTCGTTGTAAGTTTCAAATCCACACTATAAATGGTTCTAAGGATGAATAAGCAAATAAAGTACAGTGTATGTGCTTCGAATCCTCGGGAAGACGAGTAACACGTTCGCTGACAGTACGTCGTTTGGCGGGAATTTAAAATGGTGCAATATGACAGTACGTCGAAGGACGGGCTCTTGTTTTATAGGAGTATCGACACTACGTCGCTCGACGCCAATTTTCCATATAAGTAGTATAAAGAAGAGTATCCACTGTCATATTGTGAGCAACTCATATCTCTTACTGTCGTAACACTTGTATTTTATAGGTGGTTTCATATTGCTATCTCAGTCGCTCATGCACACATACGCAAACCGCTCGCGCACGTGTACTACGTCGACAAGCGTGAGCGCGCGCTTAGTTTCTAGAACAATTAGTGCGGCCAGTGCCATTTTGTGAACTACCACGTGTTTACGCCGCTCAAAACGTAAGTAAATTTTGATTTTGTGTATTTATTTGTTTCATATCATGATTATGGTGCATTTATACTATTTTAGAATATCCTAAATTACTTATTCTAGTAAAGAATGCACGTTATTTACTAGTTATTTCTAGTAAATAACGTGCATTCATCGTGAGACAGGTGAGACTGGTCAAAGTATTATTATTATTACTTTGACCAGTCTCACAATGAATGCACATGATGGAGGTAAATTTGAGTGAAGTTGAGTGAAGGTAAATTGTAACCTGACAAGGTTACGAACGAACCTACGATTTACCTTAACCCAATGAACATTTTACTATAAACTTTAAAACTTTCGTGTTTTATGATTTATTATTATAGGCACGAATATTTTCGTAAATATTTATTTGCTTTATGATTTTTTATTATTGTAGATGTCTGAAAAAAGAACCAAGAAACGTCCAAGAATTCGTTTATTCGACGATTGGTCATCAAATTCAGAAACTGAACAGGATCTCGATCCTTTCGAGGACAATGATGGTGATTATGGCTCTGACACGAACTATGAACCACAGCATATAGATGAAGCTGGCGGCGCCTCTAGTTCATCAGAAGATATATTTCCAGTCCGGCCTCGTCGTAACCCGTCTGGAGGTCCCGTCGTTTCATCAGATTCAAGTAAGTCTGATATTTCGAACAGTTGTTCCGATTTAGAGCAGGATGATAGATCTAATGAACATGCTGAGCCAATTTCAGAACCGTTAGACCACTCGCCATCCCTTCTTACATCTCAGCATGATAATAATATAGAACCAGTACGAGTGCAGAACCGGCACAGATCCCCAGAACCAGAAGACCAACCGTGGACACAGACAACATACGAAATTCCTGTTTTTGAATTTGATACAGATTCACATGGCATACAATTTGAGATTAGCTCTCAGACTAGCGCTGTGCAAGTTTTTGATCATGTTTTTCCCAAAGAATTAATTGAGTATCTAGTTCAGTGTACCAACAATTATGGTACAGCTTTGTGCAATTCTAACAAACCATCAACCCGATACTCTCGCTCTCAAAATTTTCGCCATACTACAGTTGTGGAAATGAAAAAGTTTCTTGGACTTTCATTATTACATGGACATATTCGCACCCCCAAACAACAGAAACTATTTACTCATGATGACCCACTATATTACCACCCAGTGTTCTCTTATACAATGTCTAGTCGACGTTATGAGCAAATACTTCGGTGTATGTGTTGTTCAGAGCTGAGTGCTAAGGGTGCAGAAAAGATTAATAAATTTATAGACATGTTGACTTTAAACTTTAGACAAATATACAAACCCGATAAAGAGCTTAGTTTAGATGAATCCTTGTTACTGTATCGAGGTAGGCTTCACTTTCGCCAGTACATCAAGTCCAAAAAGGCAAGATATGGCATAAAATTTTATGTTTTGGCAACGGCTGACGGTTACGTACTGAATATAATAATGTACAGCGGTAAAGATGAGAACACAGAATCAGATGTAATGGGTAAAAAACTAGAACGGTTGGTAATGCGATTAATGAGACCATTTTTGTTGAAGGGCCATCATCTCTTCATGGACAACTATTATAATTCGGTCACTCTTTCCGAGAAATTACTTCATTTAAAAACACATACAAACGGTACCCTTCGTGTGAACAGAAAAGATAATCCAAAGGAAATGGTGAACAGAAAATTAAAAAAAGGCGAGCACGTTTGGGTTAGAAAAAATAAAGTGTATGTCAGTAAATGGGTTGATAAAAGACCAGTAATTATGTTGACCACCATGGAGCACCCCAATATGATAGAAACAGCAAACAGATTCGGAAAAATGACTAAAAAACCTATCGAAGTTACAACATATAATAAATACATGTCTGGCGTAGATAGGTCTGACCAGATGATAAGCTACTACTCTTCGCCGAGAAAAACCATACGCTGGTATAAAAAGGTATTATTTCATCTATTAGACACCGCAGTATGGAACTCATATTACTTATACAAAAAATTTGTGCTGAAAAATCCTAAATATGAGTTGTCTGTATACCGGGAGCTGTTGATAAAGAATCTAATAGGCTTGCCAGAAAATTGTAAGGGCAAAGATTTAGTTTCTGGTATGAAAAAACACTGTAACAGAAAATTCAATAATCCTCAAATAAATATTGTAGATCCAGATAAAGGACGAAAGTTTTGGGGTCACTGGCCTAAGCGCCAGCTTGCACCTGAAAATGCGAAAAAGAAGTATTCGTTTCTGATGTGTAAAATGTGTTCCAAGAACAAAAAGAGAGTTGAAACTAGTTACAGGTGCATTGGTTGCCCGGGACTCCCTCCGCTATGCCCTGAATGTTTCCAAGATTATCACCAACTCCCTGAACAACAAGAACAAGAGTAAAGAGTCTCATTGGAATGATTTTGATTGTTTATATTGTTGAATTATTTTGCTATTTTTATTATTTTTTTAACGCTAAGATAATATATTCATTTAAATGTTCCTAATTACATATACCAAAACTATAGTATAATACACAAATACTCGTATAATAAGTACATTTATGTTTTAAATACCTTTATATCAGTACTGAGGCGTGATTTTATGTGATAATAATTAAGGTTTTGTTGTTTTTTTTCATAAGTTAATTATAGTAGATAATAATGGAGAATTGTTTCTGATAATATATAATTGATTACAAATATTATTTTTTTATTATCCCTCTTTAGAAGACTTGACCTCTGTCGATATAGTGTCGCATTTAGGCAGACGCACATATGTTCGACGTGACTCTACGTCGAGAGAGGCGGACGTCAAGGGACGTAGTGTCATAATTAGGCAGATTAACTTATGTTCGACATGTCACTACGTCAAGAGGCGTGAACGTCGAGAGCCGTAGTGTTACATTTAGACAGACGAATATATGTTCGACATGTCACTACGTCAAGAGACGTGGACGTCGAGAGACGTAGTATCACATTTAGACAGACGAACATATGTTCAACATGTCACTACGTCGAGAGACGTGAACGTCGAGAGACGTAGTGTCACATTTACACAGATGAACATTATGTTCGATATGTCACTACGTCGAGAGATGTGAACGTCGACAGACGAAGTGTCACATTAAGACAGACGAACATATGTTCAACATGTCACTACGTCGAGAGACGTGAACGTCGAGAGACGTAGTGTCACATTTAGATAGACGAACATTTGTTCGACATGTCACTACGTCGTGGGGCGTTTATAATTTAGTATGGAAAATTCTACTGTCATATTGTGATATTAGGGTAAGTGCTTACTGTCAGCGAACGTGGTAAGAACCCGGCTAAGATCTCCAAATAAAAATTGTTCAAAATGAGCAATGATTAGTTGTTCAATTGAGCTCTTCCAATTAGTCCCACCCCCTCCTTTGCTACGCAGGACAACACATGCAGGGCTTAGATCGCACCCGCATACGGTGCAGAATTTTTCATCAAACACCAATTGGTTCAGTGACTCTCTCCTTTCGCGCACCATTAAGACCTGGAACTCCTTGCCAGCTCACGTATTTCCATCTTCCTTTAGTCCTGGATCCTTTAAGTGAGGGCGTGAAAAGAATCTGATGAGGCCGTTAAGCTGAGTGCCACTATTGTTGACATAGTATGATGAAGTTAATATAACGTGTTTGTAATGGTGGCCCTCTTTCCGCAGACTTTGCCTTAACGTTAGGCGAGGTGAAGTCAAATTGACATCCTCTATGTAAAGAAAAACCAGTTTCGATCTAATAATCAAAAACGATCACTATGTCAATGTTATTTCTATGCTGTGCTATTTTTGACATTATATTTGATTATGACAGATCTAGACTGAATTTTGAATAGATTTCTATCAGGCGAAGCAAGGGGAAGAGTGTTGTAGAGCGTGAATCGGACTGACGGTTTGATTTGTAACGAAGAAACCCAAAAACTACTGGACTTATTTAAAAAAGTCTTTCAGTACAAGAATATTATATGTATGAATAAATTCCAAACTACGAATGATATTTATTTATGTGAAATGAATGAGATTAAAAATAATTACTAGATATTGTAAAAAATATCTCGTACCTACCTATTTATGCAATTTCCAGGTCATGGGGTAAGATTGAAAAACTCGAATATTTTGTAAAAATTGTCTTAGATACTGTGCACAACCCATCCCTCCTATCGTCAAACGGCGACACTGCAAAAACCATAATAAAACAGTACGATTGTTTGTCCTTCCTCATTTCTGATCGTATCTCACCCTATATTAAGTTATTTGTACGGGAGAGTGAACACACAAAACTGTATCAAACTAACCGTAAGCTGACTTCGATGTTTTTCCCCAAAAACGTGTTAAATGGAATCACGCGGTACAATGGAAACACTCCCTATTACTCAGTCAGTAATTAATGCTTGAGGTGTCTAACTCAGCCGGGATACAACCATTGTTTTTACAATTAAATGTCCCTTATTCGGTATTGTAATGTATTGTAACATTGTGGTACGGTTTGTCCTTTGTTTTTGAACTCTTGGCATATCGTGGTTCGTGTTTCCTATGAGAAAATAGGTGTGAAAGGCGTGTTTTGTTCATATTGTCCAATGGTGAGAACCAAACTGGGATATGTGCGTTCATGGCAAACTATAAATAATATCGGTTGGGGTCACAGGGTTTTCCTTTTAAAGGTTCACAAACCTGATTCTCTGTGCCATTATGTCCGAATACCACACTTCAATGAGGCTTCAGTAAAATGCAGTAAAAACTAACATATATTATAATATCTTCTTCTTCATCTGATATGATAACAAAGTCTGATCGCATCCAAAGTATCACTCGCATTCACTTAGAATTAAAATTCAGAGTCGGTACCATGAACCCGTAAAACACTGTCATACTACCAACTGCAAATGTAACTTTGGAATCCTATATATTTATATGAGATTACAAAGTTTTTTATGCAGTTGATAGTATGACAGCCGTTCAATTATTGACGTGTTTTAAGAGTTTATGGTAGGCCCGCAGGTATCGCTCTACCATTGCTCCTTTTAACAGTCCGGCAACTAACCCCACAATTCTGAAAAGAAGGCCTGCGATAAAGCCTCGTCGATCATTCTACACGGGGGTATGCTAGGAAGTAAGGTTGGTTAAACATTGATGGGGCCCAATGCACCAAAAAGGAAGCCATGTTTTATTGTTTTAACGTTTTATATAAAAAAATATTCAAACCGTGTTTCAAGATAGCCTATAACTTAGATGTCTTTAAGACTAGAGTGAATTCTAGGCAAGCATCGACCATTACGCCACTTATTAATAGGCGAGAAGTTGACCAATCGCGAGCCTATCAACGATAAAAACAAAACAAACTTAAGTGCACATTCTGTTAGAATTGCACAAATTTGAGATAAATTAAGACCGAGTGGGTGCCACCGTACACGATAGCGAAAAACCCTCCATAGTTATCCAATCTCGATTGGATTGCATTCAGAGGTCAGTAAGTGCATAGCCGGGCAGGGGGGATTGTGGTCGCAGCACTAGTGGGACCGGTGGGTGTCACGCGGTGCTTTTGATAAGGCCGTCAAGCTAAGTGCCACCATTGTTAACATGGTACGTGTATGTAAAGGCGACACTCTTTCCTGAGACTTTGCCTTCAGTTTACCATCAGACGAGGTGAAGTCAAATCTACGTGTCCTACATATTAAAAGAAAAAAAGAAAACTATACTAGTGAAAACAGACATCGAAAATATAAATCATATTTTCTCTATTTATGGCTCCGATTTGAACTTAACTTATACTGTCAAGTTTAGGCATTTACAATTTTATCTACAGCTTTATATATTTCGCATTTATTACTCCAAGATACTCAGTTAAAAAGAAACTTTATGATATCTCTATACAGACTTGTATTAGCATAGCTTACTGGCCTTTTGTCTGAAAAACATGACCTTTAAGCAGCAAGATAAAGAGAGAAATATTTAATAGCCTCTGCAATAGTTTCTTGTTAAAATAAGGTAGGTAGTTACGGCCTATGAGATATAACATGTTTAAATCTAGCAATTTATAGCGTGTAGGGGATCTTTAGTGTGCCCAAGTACTCTCTTGTGCTGCTATAAGAAGTCATCTTAGAGAAGGAGGCGTTGGAATAAATTAGAAATGTGTATTCCTAACTGTCCCGACACGCACTGGGTCGTATGTGCGTGAATACTTGTGCCTCATGACACCCTGAGTGGGGCCGCAGGTGAATAGGACGAGGTTTGCCTTCTATATGTCGTAGTATTTCCTACGAAAGGGTAATGTCCTTGGGTACCTGGTTAGCAGACAGAGCCCACACGCCTCTTGTCGTCATACCAAAGCAGTGCTGGGGTTCCACTCATATCAGGCTTGTGATGGCACTTCGCAGATTATTTTCGTGTAGTAAGAGCCTTAGATAGACCTACACGTTACTTCTTCCTCGCGTCGTGCCGGTTATGGGTTGTTTCCTGCTAGAAAAAAGGGCACCAAATGACTTCACATAAACACATTCTTAAAGATGTACATTTAGTTAATGTTAGCATACAGAGATCTCAATTAATACAATACCCGAAACATCAGAAAAATAAAAAATAAATTATTAAAAATAAAGAAACCCGACTGATGCTCAAAAGATCGAAACAAACTTTATAGCAGGCGGTACCCATTAATTTTCATCGGGTTTGAGATTTTCAAATGGGTACCGCCTGCTATAAAGCTTATTTGGATCCTTTTTTCATTTTTAATAATTTATTTCATTTTATACTTTTTAGTTATGGAATATATATTTTTGTAATCGTCTTTTAATTTCCTTCATTTTTATACCCTCCTCGACAAATTTAAGTGATGGTTTTTTTTTACTAAAATCCGCCATTTTTTTAAAAAACATTTGATAACACAGTTTCACTTTCTCAGTAAATACGAATCTAACGACACCTCTCAAGCTAAAATCCATCGAGCCGTTCAGGCTGCAGAGCGTGCCAAACAACTATACATACATACATACATACATACTCTCGAAAAACATAACCCTCCTTCTAGCGCAGTCGGGTAAAAAGACAATATTTTACTACATAATATATAACAAGCGTATTTTGTTCTGAAATTAAAAAAGAACAAGAAAATCCATTACAATGCAGAGCATGAAAATACTTTCTCATTCGTCAAATTCAGCAAAAACGACTAATGTACTAATACAGTACAACTCCAATTGTATTTGAACAAAGAAAATTTTTGCGGCATTACGCAATCCAAATAATAGAGGCCCATATTGTCCAGTGGACAAAAGAGTCAATTATAATTCGCGTATATGGACAAATAATTGTGACAGGCTTTCTAATGCAGCCTGGGTTAGAATGGATCCATTATTTTATACGGCATAGGAGTTACCGTGTAAGTATTTTGTGCAATAGTTGTTCAATTATTGCTAACAGAAAGATTAACTTTTGGTGTACAGGGCCCATAGCTTTGAGGCCAATGCTAATCTTTTTCCCTGGTTCGTGGTTTTTTTAAATACATATACATATTAATACATAATATATTAATAAATTGTAAATAATAGAAACCGCAAGTTCATTGAAAAATAACAAATTTTCGGGATTTTGTTCTTGATTTTAATACGTAAATGAATCAATAGTACCTAGGTGAATGGTTCATTATTTTATTCAACCTTAGATTAATTCACTTACAAGTAAATAAATCTTAGACGTGTTAACCGTAGGTGAATTAAACTTGGGTGAGTCGTCCATTATATATTACGTTCCATTAGTTATTGTGAACATATGGGATACAAAAATAGGTGTGTCAACCAGGTGTCAACCGGTGAATTTATACTTTACGAGATGGAATTGATGACTTTGATTTGTCTTACCGTCAATCATCAATTAACAGGTAGACCAACGGGTGAGGTTTCCATGGACCCAAAGATTTTGTTGAAGTCCCATATATACTTTTCAGAACGATTTAGTAAACACAAGTAAGCCGCAATGTTTTCGCCAAGTCTCAAATTTATCACCAAAAGAAAACCTAATTTGCAGTACATTTTCAGAGCTCACAGTGACTTTACTGTTCTTCGCAACGAGATAGCGACTGGTAGCAGTGTTGTTTCTTTTGTAATAACGCCACACTTAGTTAGATTTCTGTTGCCTATTTAAGTAAGCACTGATATATTGCTAGCAATCGGTTAAAAAGCTTTGCCTTGTTAGAATTTACGGGCCAGTAGTCATGAGCTCATGGTTGTATGGAGAAATATGGCGAAAGTTTGCTTCTTTTTTTAGCATAAGTAATGAGTTTGTATGATGCAGCTAGATGAATATTTAGTCAGTGATTTGTTTTACTTGTTAATTATAATTTAATATACTGAGTTATGAAATATCGTCGTAGGGAATGCAGAGCAGTACTAAAAAGACCCTATAACTAACATCCTGTCGGCTTTTCAATAGTTGGCATGGTGCATGACAAACAAGATCGAAGAATTTTATTTTCCACCGGGTTACCATTTCAAAATATTCGCTTTCACCACTGATACAAGGTAAAAGAAGTAACGATTCCTTTCATTTTGTTTGCTTTTTGTTGGTAGTTTCAACAGATTTTAAAGGTTTTGTAGTCTAAGTAAGATTGTAATCGATCACCTCCGAACCGACTTTGTTCGAAGGCGCAATGGTGGATATAATACAGTGCGGCAAACAAAAGAGGTCCTGAATTGGAATAATATTCAAATTATATGTCAAAAATAAAAATAAAGAAAAATCTAACGTCTTGATATCAAACACGAATAAACACGTCACTCATAACCATAATGTAATTGAAGAGATCCCAATTATTTGCTCACTTCAGATTCATCTTGCTGGATGAGTACGCAATTTACTTTATTATATTCAATCTGAGGTATCTAGATCTACTTGTAATATGCCAAAATTATTATATTACTAGAACTGAAAACGATATGATTGGATTGCGTGAAAGAGGATAATAATATAGCAAGAAAAGGAGTAACACAGTACTAGCAGTGACTCCCCTGGTGTGACAAACGTCCATAGCCCACGGTAACCATTTTCCATCAGGAGGGCCGTGTGCCACCCGAGTGGTATAAAAAAAATCTTTAACAGGAGAGGGACAGGAGGGAGGAAATGTCTTGTGGATAGAAGATTATGGCATGTTCCATAGTTTTCTCACTATCCAGACAAGGATAGATTTGAATCTTCACTGTTTCGTTTCAATAAAAAAATATTAGTATACGTACTCGGTGGCTCAGTGGTAAGAGCATTCCCCCTGTAAGGGAAAGATCGCGGGTTCGAGTCCCGCTTTTCCTGTATTAATCGATTTTAAAAGTTAGCATAGTAAATGCTTCAAAATTTCATTCAAGTATACGTACTACAAACCCTGGTATACATTTGCACTACTTCTAACGACTTTTTTAGGCGCTTTGAGTATTTTTTGAAACTATTGAACTCACAATACTGTTACCGTCACCGTGACCGACAACTCTTCCTTTATTTAAGTGTCTGCACATATTATTGGCTAAGTGTTCACTACTGTCTGCACTGTTACTGTTTTTTTTTTTCCATAAGTACTTGCTCAGCTTGCGGGACGTCTAGACCTTTGAAAGAAAGAAAAATAATTTATTTTTTAAACAGTTCTTTTTTATATAGGACACGTCAATTTGACGCGCCTTCGCCTCGCCTGATGGTAAGCTAAAGGCAGTCTCAGGAAAGAGGGTCAGCGGTGGCACTTAGCTTGGTGGCCTCATCAGATGCTTTTTCACGCCCCGCTTAAAGGCCCCGGGACTGTAGGAAGAAAGAAACACGTGAGCTGGCAAGGAGTTCTTTTTTTAAGTTAGATTACATCTAAGCTAAACAGTCCCATATCAGCCCAATATTATCTTGATCTCAGCATAAAGTGCTACACATTATCATCATTCTACTAAGCATATGTGTAGCGCTAGCTTTTTCATCTCGGGACGGTACTCTCGTGCGTGCAAAGCTGTAATAGTACCATCCACTGGTATGCTAAATAATGTCCTTATCTGACTGACAAAGCCTAGGTTGACCTTTACCGGGTTGTTGACCCTCCCCTCCTAAATCTGTTTCGTCAATCTTCTTTCATTTATCGTCTCCAGAAATATTATACCTTTTTAAAATAAAAATCCTCACATAAAACTATTAATACAATCTAGTTAACGAGTATCGATTTGAAAACGTCTGGACTCGATTGATTAATCGATTGATTTTAATCGAATCTACATGTGTGGCCGATTATGTAACATTTAGAAATGGAATATGTATCAATTAAATTGTATTTTTATCAATTATATTGTCTGATTTGAGATCCAAATGGTCATTTACATTAATATCTAGTAAAATACTCGCCGGGCTATTTACCATGTTTTTTGTGGCGTTAATTATATTGTCATATGTTTCATTGAAGGTTTTTTCATGAAACTAAATTACAGGTTCTATAGACAATCGATGGAATATTTTCCAGCCTAATATCTGTCTATGTGTCGTACTATAATGTAGAAATTCACATAATACGATACGACATATTTTCTGCACGTGTGTTTGTCACCTTACTCCTCCTGAACTAATAAAACGATTAGGATGAAACCGTGTGTTTATTTCTAAGGATTTCTGGGTGATTTGAAACTATTGTTTGACCCAATAGATGGCATTGCTGTCGATGTGCACCCTTTTTCTGGACCGTTACCAGGCTGTCGGGACTACTATTGTTATGTATAACATGTAAACATTTACAAGCAATGATCTAAGCCTGTTCAACCGCAGTCTAGAGCTGAGTAATATTAGTCAGCGCTAGTTAAGCCAGCTTATATATAAGCCGTTAATTGACTACACCATGCTGGATGGACTTACTTATTACGTCATAGACTATTATTATTATCAAAATAATTTCAAGACATTTCTTCTCCATTTAAAGACCCTTACAAAACCTAATTTATCATTTTGTTCCCTATATCTAAACAACAAAACATAATAAAGAAAATACTCTATTCATAGAATAGAATCCCTTACCTCCCTGTGTACGGACATTGCATTATACTTGCAGAGCGGGAATTTTATTCTCTGTCAACTGTATGGAGGCGGGCTAATGAATTATTTACTTGTGTTCCCGATGACTCTTAAGGACTCGGTTATATTGATGGGAACTGTCAGAGGACTGGCAGTATTGATGGGACAAATTGAGAATAAAGGACAGTAATGAAGCTTGGAGAGCTATTAGTATGACCACGCGGCGAGGGAGACTAGGTAAAGTGATTTGTTGGTGATTTTGTATGAATGAAAGACGGATAGACAAACAACAAGATGGTGTTATTTGAAAAGAAAAATGTATGTATGTATTTACATAACATTATTGCAGATCCTATTATATATATTTCACTTTCTAGTTACGGAACCCTTATAATTAAGATACGAATGAATTAATATATTTTATCTTATCTCATATTGAAATGAAAACATTAAAATATTAAAAATAATACATTTATGACAGTCTTTACGCACATAATATCAAAATAAAATTAAAAGATTACAATAAATTACAGGTTTTCTATGAGCAACTGTATCATAATATAACTTCTTTCCATTAAAATACAGCTTCAGCGGAACACAAGGAGGTGTCAATAAGTTTTTCGCTACATAATCTGTGGACGCGATGCAACGCGCATGTTTGTGTCATTTCAAGCTAATACCCCGTTTAAATGAACGTGAAAATTGATGATCAGACCAAATCATTCGTTCAGACCAATTCATTCATTGTAGTTTTGAAAATTGGTACATTTAGTCTTTACGGTGTCCCACCCACGGGGATTTTTAAAATGTTCAAGAGGGCACCAACGTTCAAAACTACACGAATGACTTGGTATGATTTCTTTAATCTTTTCACGCTAAAATTATATTAATTATTTCATAAGATTAGATAAAGTAGTGTACTATTGTGTGTATAATTTGGTATTAAAATACTAGTGTGATACTATAAAAAAATCACATTTTTTCATTTCAAAAACCCTTAACTATGCAACAGTTTAAAGTTATAAATGAAGAGCGAAGGTATTTTTTAAGAATGAAATAATTAGTATACTTACACTTAACCCAGAGGCGTTTATAAGTGTGTCCCAAAATTACTTAATTTTATGCGGGAAATAGACCATATACCAGTTTTATAGATATGACGGTTCGGTATGTTACGACTGCGGATCTGCAAAACTCATTTACAGATCTTTATTTTTACAGCTTGCTTGCAAAAAGCGAATTCTCCGTTATTTATAGACCTTTTTTCTGTATTTAAGTGGGCTACATAGTACCTGTAGTGGCAGGTGTTACCCTACTATGTAGCGATAACGGTCGGATACAGAATTTACATAGGATTTATAGGATAAGACAGGTGTTTTTTGATAGGACAATGAACCAATCTTCTAGTTATGGATACCTGTAACACCAATGTCTAATGAAGAATATGGTTTTAGTACCAAGTGATGAGGTTACGAGATTGCCATGCCATCCAGCGATGACATCGAAGCTACTAGCTGGATGAAGCGACGGTATTTACACTTTATCATTCATCCGATATCCGATATCGGTGTCGGACGCCGATAGCCGAACTTCGATAGCCGTCACCATGTGCTGTTTTTACATATATCCGATAAAATCGGGCCAATAAGACCATTTGCTCGAAAGCACAAACTAGTTAGGGATGCTAGGGATGAAAAAAAACAGCGCAAGCAATTTACGACCTTATTGACATGAAATAGTTTTGAGAGGTCCCGGGTATGAATCTTGGCCGCCCGCTACTATAAAAGAACGTTAGCTTGGCTGGAGGGGTTAGAGGGAATATAAGTAATTTCGGTTGCTAACACTCCTTAAAATAAAGAAGGTTAGCGACAACCAATCACTGTTCCACAGTGTTATAAAAACGACTAATTAATGGAATAGTTCAAATAAATCTGCGACTATACATACTAATATTAAAATGTGAAAGTGTATGTGTGTCTGTTTGTAGGGGTAGATTAGACCTTGAGAAAGTACACAGGCTATGTTTGGTCGCGATAATCGACATCCACGCGGGTGGTGACGCGGGCAAGAGCTGGAGCAAATAAAAGCATCATTGGTAGGTACAGGACTTAGCATCTAATGCATTATGGAATTCACGTAGATAGATACTTCATAAGATAAACTTTTAGACGATATTTATAATGATCGTTGATGAGAGTGGTGTTTTTATCTTATAACAAGCTAAGCTCGCTGAGGAAATGTTAATAAAAAATCCAATCTCTTGACTGCAACACTCCCTGAGCTAATACACTGCTTATAACTGCCAGCAAAGTATTATCTTTTAATAGTAGTTTATGATACTGTTGCATAATAAGGGTTCTTATAACACGAGTGTGTTTTAAAAAAACGAGCCGTAGGCGAGTTTTTTATATTATCACACGAGTGTTATAAGACCAAGTTATGTACAGTGTCATACACTACTTTATCTACTCTCATACTATAATACATAAACTAATTTATTTTACAAACAAAACCAAACTTTGTTTAATATAAATGTAAAAAAAAAGTTGACGACAAGACAAGGCCGCAAACATCGATTGCGCATGCGCGTTTCTTTTTTTTTTCTTGCGAATTGGCCGTTTTTTTTTTAAAGTAGAGGTTCAGTCCAGATCGGGATTGTATAGGTGTATCGTTATGATTAAAAAGTTATTTTATGATATAGGTATCCATACAAGACCTGTATCGTAATAAAACTTTTTTTTTGGCCTGTGCGTAATGTTTGTCATAAGAGTTTTGATTTCAATTTTATAATCTTTGTATTATAATATCAGAGTAGATAAAATTATGTTAAGGTTTTATCGCAAGCAAATAATCAGTAAGGGAGCTTATGTGGCAAAACTTAAATATATTCTTATATAATTAGGTTATGAAGCGTCTTTGATAGCATAGTGGTTAAAGAGTCGGCCATATGGACGAGGGGTCCCGGGTTCGAATCCTGGCCATTACATTACCGATGTGAACCCACTCCTAACACAAACAATTTAGTTTAGCTGGAGGGCTTAGAAGTATTAAAAATTTCGATGACATTAGTCAGGTTAGTTCTTTAAAACAAAATTAGGTTTAATGTCGACATTTATCATAATAAGTATAATTACGAGTAGTTTAAATGATTTCTCCTCTGCCTTTGAGGCGACAGTATAAGTTTATGAGGAGAAGTTTGGATTGGTTCGGGCGAGGTCGGGTAGCTTAGTGGTCAAAAGCATTGCCCCTGTAAAGCAAATATCGCGGGTTTAAACCCCGCCAAGGCCTATTTAAACTTTTCCTGTTTTAAATCGAGAAGTATAATTTGATTGTCCTGTTCGTATACTTTACTCCGTTTGGTTGGTTAATTATGTATGTAACTTTTTACAAAAATACATACAAACTACTGCGTCGCATTTTAAATTGAGTTTTCAAATCAAAAATTTTTTTAAACTAAATTTTTGAATAAAACATAAGCACCCATATTTAACACCACGATTGCTTTTCTTTAGTTGAATACCTCACCAAACGAAGTATAGATAGTTCATGTTAAATAACTTCATAGTTCGATTCAGAAATTATTACATGACCATTAACTATCATTGTAGCTTTTTATAGTATATATTTTCACTAAGTACTTTATTTTTTGAAGAAGGTTTTTAGTTTATTTACCACACGAAATAACACCCACGATAACCTCCCTCATTCTTAAATTAAATTCACAGACTCAAAGGCATATTTACCATAATACATCTAAGCTACACAACTTCATCTCGGCTCGAGCTGAGTGAAAATTGTGCGTTAACCTAAGCGAGCAATTTGCCAGACTCGCGTCTTTAGTAGGGGGACTTAGGGGACAAAACTAGAATGATCACATTATATATCAAAGTGAAGACTTGTACAAAGGATTGGATTTACCCATATTGCGTTACTTAGTACCCGTTCTATCTTTTCACAATTCAGTTAGGTCGGTGACAGCTTTTTCTTTTTTTCTTTCTTCGTTATATACATAGAAAAAGATAAAAAAGAACATACCATACCATACCTATAATATAGCGCTAATCATAGAACATATCACTTATTTTCTGCTAATTTTCTGTCAGAAGAAATTAATAAATTATGAAAAGAAAAAATAATCACAAAAAATAATAAATTACAGAAAGAAAAAATAATCATAAAAAGTAATAAATTACAAAAAGACCAAAGGCTTTTCCTGCTTTATCTTCTACACTGACGGCACTGAAACTCTCTGTTTTAATAGGGTCGGCAGCGCGAGTGTGACGCCCTTGGTGTAGCACACGTCCATAGGCCGCGGTTACCACTTTCCATCAGGAGGGCCGTGAGCTAGTCTGCCACCTAAGCAGTATAAAAAAAAATTTGCAACCACCCGGCCGATATTTGTGACAAACTTGTGCCATCAAATTCCTACCAACAGTTGTATGCATAAATATGTATATTTGTTGGTTTGGACATAACCATGTCTTGGAGAGCACGCTAAGCTGCGGGCATAAAAAAGAATCCATTTTTTGGCACAAAAATTAGACAAAAAGAGGTGAAGTAGAAATGATTGAAATTGGATGAGATTGTTTGATTATTTAAGAAATTCTTATTAGAAATACTTTACTTGTTCGAAACTTTTTTAATTGGTACCATAACTTTCGTTTTAGATCATCAATTACGAAGTTTCCATGTTTTCGGGGTTTCTTCGGTAGAAAAGTTTTTTTAGGTAGCGACTAATGCTTGTAAAGTGATTGGAATTTCGAGGAATTAGTAATCCTCGGTGGAGTTGAAGAGGGTCGCCCTTTCTCTTCCTGTAGGTGTCGTTGAAGGCGATAAGGGATAGGGCTATTCTTCATCCGACAGTTAACAAACAGCCCTTGACTAAATGTCTGCTTGACGGCAATAGGACCGCCGTCTATTACGTGGGGTCGAAAATCATAGTTGGCGAAATATGGGGGTTAATTTACTTCTGCCTATCCCTTCGAGGATTTAGAGGGTATATGTATCTGTGTACTTAAGATAATGTCAGCGTGTTTTTCGACGACAGCGTCGACGTGTGCAACACCAGGATCTTTTTATAAAGCAAAGAAGTGGTCATAATTATTTTTTATATAACCTTACCCTTCGGCTCCGAAGGGGGGGGGGGGAGGTATCCGTGGGGATTACGCGCGAGTAAAAAAAACATTTTCCAAACTTGTTTACAAATAAAATAAGCGCTTCTGTACTTCGAAGGGCACATTAAAAGTCTATCCCGGCTGTCAACAGTCGTTACGTCAATTCGGAGTCCTAAATAGGTGACCTGGTCAACTGTATCACAGGTTGGCCACTTACCACACGAAAAGAAAGAAAGAAGATTATAAATCGAATTGAAATTGAAAAAATCACGTTTTGAAAACGGATCGTTCCTGGCGAGAGAAGAGCTT
This sequence comes from Eilema caniola, assembly GCA_949126895.1. Classification (NCBI taxonomy): domain Eukaryota; kingdom Metazoa; phylum Arthropoda; class Insecta; order Lepidoptera; family Erebidae; genus Eilema; species Eilema caniola. The sequence goes on along the minus strand of OX421486.1, from coordinate 10,867,802 downwards.
GCATTAAAATCTCATCCATTAATCAGCCCGTGTACCAACTAACAGGTTATGTTTTTATCTCAAAAGTCTTTATGGGGTCTTTGATTGGACTGTTTGTTTACTTGGACTGTTTATTTATGTCATAGAATTTGACTCACTGGAAAGACTTGTCCTGCTTTGTCATCTGCACTGGCAGCATGAAAGCTCTCTTTTCTTACAGGGTCAGCAGCATGAGTGTGACTCCCCTTTTTTTTTGCCGTGAGAGAAAATCCTTCATGGATGCTAAGCCGGACTCCTACCGACCAAAAACCCTCACATACCGCCTAATAGCCTGCGGTTGGTAGCCCCGGGTAAGTCCTCGGAAGGATGTCCCAATACTACCAACAGACCAGAACTGCGGCTGCGGCCTCGCCTAAGTGGTGGTTCTGGTATTATCCCGCATCTAGGGGGAGGGGGGGTTCGGGTGTCATCCCGCTTCTTAGGGGGGACGTGTGTGAATCTCTCACGTCACGCTGTCGTCATGGGCCTGCTTCTGTAAGGACGGTGAGCAGCCCATTCACCGTCCTCAGGACCCCGGTCATGGAGGCCAATGGTCTTCGGCAAAGACACGTCGGCGGCACCCAAGCCGCCGACTGCGGAACTCGAATATAGTCAGACATAATAAAAAGATATTAATGAACTACATAATGCAAATGTTCACACCAAAGCTTGGCAGCAGTCGATGAGCGTCTTCATATGATTAAATTCGTAAATAAAGCTCGCCGTTGAATTATTCAGTATGTCCTCACAAAGAATTGCTCTCCTTGACATTTGAAATTTAATTTTAAGACTCTTTCTATTTTCTTCATCTTTATGTGTGTTGGGTTTAATGAATTTGTATATGAGAGAACACTCAGGTTGGCACCTCACCCGTAAAACGGTGCACCTTCTAAGCAATTGACGAGGTACTGGTGCAACCTTTTGGCTACGGTTTTGGAGGTCAAATAGCAGCAATTCCCTAAAAGCATATATACCAAAACTTTTATTTTGAAACACTTTTTTATGTACCACTGAGGTGGTAGACAAGCACATGGTCCATCTGATGGAAAGTGGTTACCGTGGCTAATGGACATGTATAACACCAAGGGAGTCACACTTGTGTTAACACAAAAAAATTCTGTGCCGTCAATGTAGAAGTCAAAGCAGGAATAGCCTCTGCCCACTGACATCAATAAAACCCTTCAGTTTAATAAATAAAAAACACTTTATTTGTACATAATTAATATGGTAAGAACAATATAATTTGTCAAATCAGCAGTGTTTATGTGTGTTTAATTTCATCCCTGATCCATCCAGTCGTTTTTGAGTGAAAATTTAATAAAAATCCATCCTTACAAGATGCTAATTCTGTTGTTTCACAACTCATCTAAAATAAGCTAAAAATGTCTAAAATTTTGTTTGGTTCAATCAAATGCCGTTTTCTATTCTGAGAACAAATAAGATTAACTTAAAAGTTTAACACGACCATAATAAGCTGAGAAACTTAAGACAGTCCTTTTTGGAGGATTGGTATTCTGTTATATGTTTAAATATTTACATTATTACATCATTTTTAAAACAAATTTCCTTCCTTATATCTCAACAATACACTTAAAATCTACAATAAAACGTGTAATCCCATGATCGAGAGTATTAAACTCGTTTCGAATCAGTCATTAGATAAACATAACCAGTATTTAAAACCCATACATTCAAATCCTTAACAGAGCTCAAAGTGAACTGGTCGCAAGTAACAATAGCCATTATAGATTGACATCAACATCTTCAAGGTTTTATTAGAATTTATTAGTAGGCCAGGGTTCAATGTAAATTGGGCAGTTATAAAGCAGTATCGATTATAGAATGTTTAATTTATATCCGTTGTAAAACAAGAATAATATTGCTTTGTTATTGACAAAAGATATGAGTTTCGGTAACCCTTGTTTTATTAGATGCCACAGTGTAGAATATTTGACTCTGAAATTAATGCTACTTGCAGAGAGACAACTGAGTTTGTTGGTAAAATTCTTGAGCTGTGACATTTTGCTGAGAGGAAAAATTTGATATTCGTAAATAATAATATAACTTTTATGTAGTACTGTCGTTAACTGTTTTGCATTTAAAACAGTTTGTTGATTTATATGTAGGTACATTTAGATATTTAAATTAGATACTAGCCCAGGCCAGCTCCGCCCACGTGGATTTTGGTTATCGCTACCAAACATAGTTCTTTTTCAAGATCTAATCTACCTCTATACCAAATTTCATCAATATCGGCTTAGGCGTGAAAGCGTAACAGGCAGGCAGAGGTAGGTTTCAGATGGCAATCTCTCACATAAAAGTACAAAAAAAGAAGACAATAAAAGGAGGAACAAGAGGACGAACTTCAGGTATCAGAATGCTACTAATAAAGAAGAAGAAGAACGTAAATAGCTAATTTATAATTACGTTTACTACTTTGGTTCTTTTATTTTAGTTCTGGTAAGAATGTAAAATATTTTTATTTAGGTGGTGGTACGTCTCTAAAATAACCTCAACTGCTAACTGGTACACCTAATGATTGACGAACGAGTTTGCCTTTCCTCTCTGGATTGAGAGTATCTGAGCACTCCCGTGAAAGCCACAGAGGAGATTAGTTTGCTTCCCTTAAGACTGTGGTGGGCTATATCCAGCCTGGTTACCCACCTACGGCCTTACAATCCAACATTACCTCCCCCTCCGGCCCCGGCAGGGGCGGTATCCATGGCAATTTCCCGGACGTTAAAAAAGCCTGGTACACATGATCAATTTTTTTTTCGGTGTATCGATAGATAGACTATTTGCAGGTAAGACATCACGTTCCCGGGGCCCAAAAATAGAATTACTCGAAATCCAATAACTTTTACCCACAACAATTAACAAAGGGCTTCAGTAATATCGAAACGTATAAGCACTGTGGCAAATTTAATTAAATATAAATTATTCTTCGGTAATCAGCGGGAAGCGATCATCAATAATCGCTTAATTAAGGGCTGTCACGCATTATGCGGTTGGGCCGCACGGCTGTATCGTTGCGGCCAGACTGCGCTGTTGTATCGTTGTGGCCGGATAATTTCCCCTCTCGATTTTATAGTGCATCTGGTGCACTGTAATCACATTGTATTCTTTCTACGAGTGCTGTTTTGTATATATGTACCTGTTTTTTTTGGAATCGACACGACTATAAATACAAGATGATATCAGATCGAATCTGCCACAATATTATCAAAAGTGTTATTAAGAATTATAGAGCAGTTGTAGAACTATATTGCAAGATTTCTATGAACGTTTCAGAAGAATCAATACAATTAATACAATGAAAATCTAGAATCTATCACTCGTAAATCCGAAACTTCAAATACGTTCGAGACATCTTTTATTTATATACAGGGTGTAATCGTTAAGTGAGTCCAGGCGATTATTCCGTAACTATTACAGATATCAAAAAACTTTAAACTGATATCGAAAGTACGTTACCTAATTAGTAAAATGACATCAATAACTTATTAAAAATCAAACGAGAGGTATCTAACATTTTGACATTAAACACTCCCATACATTTAGTATGAGATTAGTAGAAATTTTTTAGTTTCCTTATATTAAGTGATCTAGTACTCATTTTACCTTAATCACATTTCATGATTACGTTTAATATGACAATGATGATTTTCAAGTAGATACACGTGTGAATTAATTATCTTACTACTTCAAATTAGTAATAAACCGTGTTTCAATATCGCATTAAGTAATTTGAGCTAACTGAAAAGCAACACACTACAAAAAAATATACTCTTTGGTGTTCGTTCTAAATTCAAAACTTTTATCTCGGGTTGTTGCTCCCGCCAATTTATAGTTGTTTTTTTTAATTTGCGTCAGTAATCGTGATTGTTTCATTTATTGATTGCAAAATATCATATTCCAAAAGAGAAAAGAGAGATATGCTAAAATTGACTACAAACAATATATGATTGTAACAAAAGAGCAGCCATTATCGCCTACAGATAGAGAAGTCCCTTCTGGTGTACGTACCTTAAACCTTTCTACTAATCTCATACTAAATGTATGGGAGTGTTTAATGTCAAAATGTTAGATACCTCCCGTTAGATTTGAAAAAAGTTATTGATGTCATTTTACTCATTAGGTAACGTACTTTCGATATCAGTTTAAAGTTTTATGGTATCTGTAATAGTTACGGAATAATCGCCTGGACACACTTAACGATTACACCCTGTATACATAGAATACTCGCTTGATGGTAAGCTGAAGACAAAGTCTCAGGAAAGAGGGTCACCATTACACACAGGTACCATGTTAATAATGGTGGCACTCAGCTGGACGGCCTCATCAAAGGAGGACTATAGTCTACGCACCGCGTGATACCCACCGGTCCCACTAGTGCTGCGACCACAATCTACCCTGCCCGACTATGCACTTGCTGACCCCCAAATCACGGTCAGTTATCTTGGATGTAGATATGTAAATCCTATACATATAATCATTTCGGGTCGATGGTGGAGGAAATCTATGAATAGTCGTACGAACTATTTAAACACCATTTTTACACACCATCGCCCCAAGATGGTTATTTAGGAGAATTTTGAGCACTAAGGCGTGACTTGATAGATCAGTGGTCAGAGCATTTCCCCTGTAAGGTAATATTCGCAGGTTCAACTCCTGCCTAAGTCGTTTTCTCTTTTCCTATCGTTATCGATTTAAATAGTTAGCATACTAATTGGTTAAAATCATTCAGTAGCTATGTAAGTTTGTTGGTCGCTTACACTGCTCAATGCCATATCAATCGAACGGCCTGACCGCTTAACGCATAATAAGACTTAAGCTGTAAGCAGTGGTTAAAATAAATTATAAATTAAATATATACAAACGCTTTAACTTATAAACGAGGCCTCAATCCAGGAATCTACATAATGAATTATGAAATTTAAAATAAGTGGACTGTTAAATTAACTAAATATTGCTTTCTTAACCTTCTACAGGTAAGTATTAAGTGATATAAAACGTATAATATAAAATAATAAATCAAAGGGCATTACAGGTTCTAGGCCTAAACAGGCTTAAAGGAATTCATTTGTGGGTATATATCCTTGGTACCCAAGTCAACCTCACTGCAAGTCTGTGCACCTGCTGAACGACTGACGAGACTATGGCGTAGGCTTTCCTATCAGGGTTTGAAGGTCAGGTGGCAGTCGCTCTCAGCAAAGCCGACATACAGTCAAAGTTAACCTATCTCTTGAAATAGTTAATTTAACAGTCCACTCATTTTAAATTTCATCTCCAGAGCCACTAAGCAACCAGAAAAACATTTCATCCTTTTTTTGCATGTAAGTTACTGGACACGCGTATCCAAGTTACGTCTGAGCTCTGTGCATTCACTTTGTCCAATCTAATTCTATTTTACATTTACATTAAAAGCATTACAATATCCTAACTAACTTTAAATAAACTTAAATTAATTAAGTTACTATACACACAATAGTAAAAAAAAGACGGGTTGCACTCCGGGAGTGCCGGCAGAAGTAAAAACTTTTTCTTTCTTTCTTTCTTCATTATATACAGAGAAAAAGATAAAAAGAACATACCATGCCATACCTATAATATAGCGCCAATCACAAAAAGTAAAAAATTACAAGAAGAAAAAAATTATCACAAAAAGTATCAGAAGCCCAGGTTCGAACCCGGTACTATCTGAAACCATAAGGACTTACAGTCGAAGCGCCTTCCGCTAAGCTACCAAGCTACTTGGCGTACCTAACAAAATAAACAATCTGTAGCTAATGTTGTATGACGTCAGTCGTCGGTTACAGTTCAAAGGTCAAGTAATCCTGACGCGAGTTTAACACTTTTTACCCATCCAACACCGCTAAAGAAGTTTTCACTTCAAAAACGAAAACTATAGTTAAAAGTTAAAATGCGTTGTGGAATTCATCCCCATCGCATGCCTCTTGTGGTAGCATTCCCAGAAGACTGGCAGCATTTCATCGTTGTATGACAATGCTTAATCTCTGACCTAAAAAGAGGCCAGCCGTTCTTCACAAGAAGAATCGACGATACGCTTTGTAATCTCACTGAAGATTGTGGGCGTTCGGACCCCAATGCCCAAACGTTTCGACTCCAAACGGCACAAATTCATAACTTCCAATGAGATTAGAGTATTTGCACCGCTATTATGTTTTATAATTGCTTTATTTATTGTGTCTAAAATGCGTAAACATAGTTACCTAAATAGGCATAAACACAGAAAGTTTAAAAAGTAAACAAAATACATGTTCCGGCCTCGCGATCATTGAATATAATGTTCCTTTACCAAAAAAAAACAATGACTTGATAAAATATATTTTGTCGCATTTATGACTAAAAGCCTACCGGAAGTCGGTAGGGTTGCTTTCATAGAGCATCCGGCACGCAACCGGATGTACCCATCTACACATGAGTAAGAGAGGGGAAATGACGATGGTTTGTCGTAGCTAGTTTTGTGAATAAAAAGTGACAGATGTTGCTTTTATTGTTGAAACGGGCGATTAAAAGATACATTTTTGATCACAAAGTACATACATACATACACTGACTCCTGTAAATCCCCGAAGCGGTAGGCACAGGTGTACCAACATGACAGATGTTGCTTGTATTGTTGAAACAGGCGATTAAAAGATACATTTTTGATCACAAAGTACATACATACATACACTGACTCCTGTAAATCCCCGAAGCGGTAGGCACAGGTGTACCAACATGACAGATGTTGCTTTTATTGTTGAAACAGGCGATTAAAAGATACATTTTTGATCGCAAAGTACATACATACATACACTGACTCCTGTAAATCCCCGAAGCGGTAGGCACAGGTGTACCAACATGACAGATGTTGCTTTTATTGTTGAACAGGCGATTAAAAGATACATTTTTGATCACAAAGTACATACATACATACACTGACTCCTGTAAATCCCCGAAGCGGTAGGCACAGGTGTACCAACATGATTTTCGGTCCCACGTCATAAGGGACGAGCTTATTGCTGTAAAGCGCGCACTTAGTCATGGGCTGTATGTGACAGTCGGATGGGGATCAGCCCTATCGTCTCACGGCCGGTCCTAATATGCGATTTCAATCCAAACATGCGAATCCGAAACCAGAATTTCGTTGCTCAAAACGTCCATAATGTGGGATCGATAGTGAAAAAGGATGGTTAAAGCGATCCATCGATTGTATATATGGACGTTCTAAGTAACGAATCGATTGAAATTCTGATTTCGGATTGGCATATTCGTTTTGAGGTCGCATATTAGGACCGGCGGTTAGTCACCTTCTACGATACTCATAGGAACAGATGGGATGACCCAATTCTACTCCACTGGGCTAAATTTAAGAGGTCAATTATTGAACGGCTGTCACATTTCAAACCGCATAAATAACTTTGTAATTCCATATAAATATATAAGATCACAAAGTTACATTTGCAGTTTTTATTGACCGGTTTATGAGTTCACGGAAGGCCTGCTGATATCATTGTAATCGATATGTCTCGCGGTATGAGTGAGAGATAAAAGGTATTAGTTATCTCGTGTGATACTTATCTCATACTAGCCGACCTGCTTAGCTTCGCCCGTGGCATACTTCGAAATCTGTATCACCCGTTCAAGCCAAAACAGCCCGCAATTTATTAATATTAAAAAAAAAAAAAAAAAAAAATTAACAATGAGTGTAATCTGATAGATTTGTTGACATTTATGATTACTGGTTCGCTCCCTTGAGTAGCAGCGTGATGTTTTTTTTAAGTTCTTATAACATTTTTTGATAAACGAACCATTCAAAATAAAAGTAAATTTTCAATTCGAACCATACCAGTAGTTCCTAAGGTTTGTGAATTCAATACAGCCCCCCCGCTGACGTCCCGATACGAACAGACGTGTTTCTTGTACGTTCCGTGTTTTATTTATTAATCAGTGGTATAAACACAGTAAAATTGTCTAACGTTATTCTAAATCGTTTGTACAAAACAGTGCGCATCAAGTCAGTGACATTAACTCAACTATAAATAATTGGATTGTGTATAATTTCTAAAACCAAACTTAAAGTTGTCGGTACTTCAAAAAGTTTTTAGTGACATTGGTGGTGTGTGCAAACCAGTTTATTCAAATAATTATATAGACAATCAAAAATAAATTATTTTATTAATCAAACTCCATAAATAAAACTAGAAGATCACCTATTTCGTTGCAACTGCTACGGGTCGTTTGGTCTGGTGGCTAAGCTTGTCGTATACTTCGAGTGATTTTGCGCCTCGAGTTCGATCCTGAGTGATTTTTGTACTTTTTGGTTTTTGATTACCCGTTCTTTTTGGAACGTGTTCTTGTTAATAGTGCACTATTTTACTTATACATTGCCGAAAAATTGTCAGCCTGTTTCTGTATCTCCTTACTTGTTCGCTCCGCCCTACCAGAATGCCGCTTAAGCGTACACCACCGACTTCGCCTACAAACTCGTCTGTGCCTGTGCCGCCAACTAATGAGTCTATTCTTGTGAAGTCGAAAGAAGGGCGTGCAAAAAGAACTAAACAGGCATCTCTTGCAGTTCCTACTCAACAAATGCACACCTCATCATCGGAACCAAACTTGGGTGCCACCTCCGTTGGGACGAAGCTCGGTTCGGAGGGTGAATATGAGAAGCTGAGCGCCGCGTTGGTGGACATGAATAAAACAATAAGGGAGTTCAAACAGCAGCAGGAAAAATCATTTCAAAAAATGGAACAAATCTGTACCGCGGCTGAGGAAATGAAACTCACTGTCGACTTCTTTGCGAAGAAATATGAGACTCTGAAGGAAATGTACGATAAGTTAGAACACGCACGAAAAAATGACCTGATGTACATAAAGTCTCTTGAGGACAAATTGGAAATCTGTGAGCGTTCTGCTAGGTCTTCGTGCTTAGAAATACGTAATATTCCTACCTCTACACCGGAAACAAAGTCTTCGCTGGTTGATACGGTCATAAATACCTGTAAAGTCCTAAATGTACCTATACTGGAAAACGACGTCAAGAATATATATCGTATCAAAACTAAGGATCCCTCAAATAAGACGGTCATAGTTGACCTATGTAGCGTTCTTCTTAAAGAGAAGGTGATTGCTATGTACCGTAAATTTAACAGGAGCACCACCAAACTAACCACAGAACAACTGCGTATCAGCGGTCCTGCGAGACCGATTTTCATCTCTGAGAACCTCTCGTCAAAAATGAAGAAGCTTTTCTATCTGGCCAGAGAATTCGCAAAGGCTAATGACTACAAATTCTGCTGGTTGGCTCATGGAAAAATATTTTTGCGAAAACGAGAAAATGGTCCCTTGGCTCGAATTATGAGTGACGCTGATTTGAGCAAACTTACCTGTCAGCAATGACTATCCGTATTAAAGGTGGAATCTAACATTCACCACTTTTATATGGATTTTACATTGTCTTATAGGGTTTTATCCTACATTTTGTCTTTTAATGTATCCCAAAAAATATATTTTTTACACACCCACAACCACACTTTCACATTCAAACATACAAAAATCACTCTTTCAGTCTTCACTAGTAACCATTATCGGTCTTCAGATAGTCTTTTAGCCATGGTCAGAAGTCTCAATTTGTTATTCCTCTCTATTGTAATATGGATGATATTAACGTTATAACAAATGATGTTGAACAGATTTCGGTATCGGAGTCATTCATCTGCTCTCCAGAGGATAGTGTAAAGTTTTTAATTACGAATAGTCTAAAAATCCTACAAGTTAATATTCGGAGTATTGGATGTAATTTTGACAGGCTTTTGCTGCTTTTGAAAAGACTCAAATACGAAATAGACATTTTAATACTGACAGAATGTTGGTTAAGTAAATCACCGTTCATACCGGTTCTTCCTGGTTTCAGTTCCTCAAGATCAGGTTTTGCAAACCAAAATGCAGGTGTTGTCGCCTATGCCAGTAATAATTTAAGCTGTACTTTTGAGATTCCAGTATTTGTAGATGCAGATTGTCTCGTTATTAAAATCTCCAATAAACTTGCAGTTATTGCCATATACCGCTCTCCCTCTTATAAGGATCTGGATCCCTTCTTTAATAGTTTACAAAACACTTTGGATACTCTAAAATGCTTCCGAACTCTAGCTATCATGGGTGATATTAATATTAATATAATCCCTGAGAACAAAGACCCTAAAGTGGCCGAATATTTGAATCTTTTGTCTGCTTTCGGCATGCTTCCCGCTCATCTGTTTCCTACTAGAGAGCTTGCTTGTTACGACCATGTCATATTTAGATCTCCAGTCAATGGCATTACCATGGTTTTTGATGCTCCTTTTACTGACCATACACCAGTGCTATTCTGTTGTCCGACAACATCCACAGACTGTGGTTACTCGTCAGATCGCTGCTCTAACCGAATCGACATTTGTCGCATTGTAGGCACTCTTGAATCAACAGATTTTTCTAATATATACGAGACAAATGATCCTGAGCTGGCTGCCGAAAGACTAGTAGACAAAATATCGCATGCTGTTAAAACCCACAGCCTCAGTATCCCCATTCCAAATCGCAAAAGGACCAGGAAACCCTGGATTACTCCGGGAATTTTGAGATGCTTTCGTCACAGGGATAAACTTTACCGCAAATGCAAAACAGATCCAGAAAACCCTGTCCATAAAACTGTGTTCCTACGGTACCGAAATTATTGCAACAACCTTTTGAAAAACATTAGGCGGGACTACTACCGTAGACAAGTGGAAAAAGCTGGAAACAATCCTAAACTGACCTGGAGTATAATCAAAGACGTTGCTAATTTACAGAAAAATAAGGTACCTCCTAATGACCTCTTAAAGCTTTCCGGCAGTCCTTTGTCTTCGGTAGATTCTGTAAATTCATATTTTGCCAATATTGGACTACAACTAGCTGAACAAATTATAAAACGTTCTAACTCTACCACAAACTGCCTTGTAAGTGCCACAAATAAGTCCCCCCTTATTCTTCCACCATTAACATCTATGGCTATGCTCCCAGTCTCCACACATGAAATAGACGCAATAATTAGGAATCTCAAGGACAGGTGCGCTGTGGGCTGGGACGGTATCCCTACCGCAGTTATAAAAGCTGCTCATCACGTACTCACGCCGTGCCTCGTGCATTTATTCAATCTCTGTCTCTCGGTTGGTGTATTTCCAAGCGTTTTTAAAAGGGCAAGTGTCCATCCAGTGTTCAAAAGTGGGGACAGAGGCAGTGTCACAAACTACAGACCCATATCAGTTCTTAGCACGCTTTCAAAAATTTTCGAAAAAGCTCTTAACAAGCGGTTAATCCAATTTCTCCAAGACAATAGTGTTCTGGCTGCAAACCAATTTGGTTTTAGAAAAGGATTATCCACTGAAGATGCTGTTTTAGACCTCACAAGCACTGTTGTCAAAAATCTGGAAAAAAGATTGAAAACAATTGGTATTTTTTTAGATCTCTCTAAAGCGTTTGACACTGTCTCTGTACCATTGTTGATCTCAAAGTTGGAACTGTACGGAGTGAGGGGAATTGCGCTGGAAATGTTTCGTAGCTATCTGACCCATCGCACGCAATTTGTACAAATTGGGACGGTTGCCAGTAAAGAAACTTCCGTTAATTATGGGGTTCCTCAGGGTAGTGTTCTCGGTCCTACCCTGTTCTTGATCTATATAAACGATCTGTGTAAAATGTCCCTTCCCAACTGCAAAATTATCACCTATGCGGATGACACTGCTATCCTTGTTGAGGGTCGAAACTGGTTGGAAGCTAAATCTAGCGCCGAACTCGCACTTCGACATGTAATGACTTGGTTAGATTCAAATCTACTTACACTAAATTTAATAAAAACCAAATACATTCCTTTTTGTATAAATCTAGCCTCTCAGCCTCATACTTCTTTCTCTCTTCGCGCTCACACCTGTCCTACCTCAGATGCTGGTGGAAGGTATGACACAGGCCTGGTAAATCGCTGTACCTGTATTTCTTTGGAGCCAGTATCGTGTATTAAATACCTTGGCGTGATGATAGATAATTCTCTGAGCTGGAGACAGCAAATAGAAACCTCTACTTCTCGCACTAGAAAACTAATTTATGTGTTTAAGAATTTAAGAAACATTTTTAATCTGGATTCCCTAAAATGTGTCTATTATTCTCTTGTTCAGTCTGTCCTATCCTATTGTATCGCATCGTGGGGAGGAGCCGTTAAAACGCAGATGCTTGCATTGGAAATAGCCCAAAAGGCTGTCCTTAAAACTATGTTGAGAAAGCCGATTAGATTCCCCACTATTGAGCTCTTTTCAGTATGTAAAGTACTCAGTGTTCGGCAGCTTTTTATTTTAAATACTGCACTCCGTAAACACAAAGAAACATTTTACGACCCAAACTTTGCCAGTTCAAAAAGAAGATCTGACAGAGTCTGTCAAATATTACCTCGCCGAACGGCAGTTGCGGGTAGACACTACACCTATATTGGCTCAAAACTGTACAACATTATAAATAAAAAACTTCAGATATATCCACTTCTATTGAAAAAATGTAAAAAAATATGTAGAGAATGGCTGCTAACCCTAAATTATGACGACACTGAAGCCGTGCTGGAGGGCTACTGTTAACACACACACACACACACACACACACACACACACACACACACACACGCGCGCGCGCGCGCGCGCGCGCACGCATGCGCGCACACACACACACACACACACACTACCCCTTTTATATGTTGTTTTATATTGTGTAGGTACTTGAAACTGTTTGTAATTCATTAAATTTTGAAATATCTTTGTTAATCAGGAGAGGGCGTTGATATCTGTGTCACAGTTTATACTATTGCGGATATCATCGTTGCATTGTACTGTGCAAAACTTTTAATTGCTTCAAATAAATTCCTTCATTCCTTCATTCATTCAATAAACAAATGAACAAACTTACCAGCAAGATTATTATTGATATGCGATATTCTCGTTGCTGTAGGTACACATTTCGTGAGCAGATTATTATAAAACCAGATAAACATTTTGTTATATGTGATTATTCTTAAATTGGTGTGACTGAATGCACTAGTGAGTAAATGAATACTTACGATGACTAACACTACAGAAATAAATAAAACAGAAGATTCTGAGAAGGATGTCGAGCATAGAAATGAAATAGAAGATTTTGGAAAAAATGTTGAGCAAAGTAATAAAACAGAAGATGCTGACAAAGATATTGAGCAAAATAACAAAACTGAATATGTCGAGCAAACAAATAATACAGAAGATGGAAAAAAAGGTGTCCAGCCCAAAGTGACCTTGGACACAATTCTCGCAAACGAAATTGGCCAGTTTGGAAGGTTTCAGTGGAGGTCAATCATACTAGCAGGAGTACTAGCAATGTTAATATCACCGGCTAATTTCGAATACGTGTTCTCAACTGCTCGTATCCGTACCAGGTTTGTATTTATCAACACGATTTTACTAACTTGGATTTGATTTTCCACGTGGTGACTGAAGAGGGTGTCGTAAGAGCTTTAAAGCATTTTGCAGCCCGCCTGAACCAATTCAAAATTTTTCCTACCTTAATCGATTTGAATAGTTAACATGATAGATGCTTTAAAATTTAATTCAACAAAATTATAAATAGGTTATAAATAAAAGCTGAACAAAAAACTGAAATAATGTGCTTTACCGAAGTAAAAACTGACAAGAAAAGGATCGTCTCCAAACCGCCATTCGCTTGCACCAAGGCAATTTATCAGGACCCTAATTATGCAGATTGTCAACGACTATCTTGCACAGACATTGAAAAAAAAAAAACATTTCATTTTACACTTTACTGTTATGCTGTTACACTTAAAAATTAAATGGCATATTGCCAGGTAAATGAAACTATAAAGCAAATGAAAAAAAAATGTAGGTAATGAACTCTTTTTCATTTATTTTTAGACTTTAAGTCTATATGAAAATAGTTATTTGTGCAACAAGTGAGCAAAATTGTTTTTAGCTGCGAGTGCTGATTTTGAGCCACGAGCGAGCGAGTGATTCTAATGTAGAATCCTGGGCGTGGTGAGATGATACAGGGTTTCGGAGTACACCGCGAAGCCAAGGCGGGCCGGTTAGTTTAAGAGTAAGAAATTACAATCTATCATTTCAACTGAATCTCATTACAATTTATCTTATCAAAAGTGACATAACTAAAGAGCTATCTTGAGCATGAAAGCCCACTAAAATCCCTTGTCAACATCATCACAGTAATCGGTCCGATTGCATCTCAAGCTTGCAATATGTAGAAAATCTGGGGTCCTTTTTTCTGCTAAAACAGTAAAGAAGCCCCTGGTCGGGGTATGTTATCGCTTGATATCTCCTATCTTGGCTTCAACGGGAACGACTCCAACCCGAGCCTCGTAGTGGTGAGGGGCCCGTAAAACGCGATTCCTGCCGGCTTCCCAATGGGTCGCATGATGTATAATAAACTAGATCGAGGGACGTTTTTTGCCCACCGGCTTCCCTTTTGAAAATTTTCGTTCGCCACTGAAGGCTCGTCCATACATCTATAGACCTTCAGAAACGCCTAGCAGACAAGTATACGGCCCGCCTGATAAAAAGCGGTTACCGTAGCCTATAGACGTGTACGATTCCAGAGGCGTTACACTCGTGCTGCCCGCTTAACTTTTTTTTAAATTAATTAATTTAGATACACAACAAATTACAATCAATCACATCATTAACGATACATAAGCAACTAGCACACATTTTGAACTCAATTGTAACTCAGAATAGTGTATACAACAAAACAGAAAGGGTTACCGTAACGAGTTAAGTATTACAACAAATTATACTACAGTACATTGATAGTGGTACAAGAAACAGTGGGATTGTTTACCAGGACACAGCGTGTCTTCTATGTCCTAATCAACCTGTTCAGGTTGGAGGATACCCTTTATGACCCTAATGTAGCTGTTAATTTTTGAAATTTGATAAAAAAATTCGATGTCGACATTATGCTTTAATAATTCATTATAGTGCCGAGCCATTCTAACAATTGTATTAAAGTATGAGGTGTTGTTTTTTTAAATTTCCAGTGCAAAGAGATTAGTGACTTTAGCTCGACGTGCACTGTATTTAATATTGAATGATATATAAGACAAAAGATCTGGGGAATCTACTAAAGAATTAATTATTTTATATAAGTAGAAACGACATTCTTAGCAATCCATGGATTCTCTATGTGGGTGCCGGGTCCATCGCGTTACTGAGTTGGGAACCCGGTACAGTGCCTGGTACTTGCGACCCAAGTGTAGGTTTAGAAAGGGCCCCTTTTATTGATGTACATCAACACTCACCTTCACTACCCAAGTTCCCCTCCCTGCCTAACCAAATTTGATGCGAACCTACTAGTGCCGCTTTAGACATTCGTCCTAGCAATGAGCTTATTGTAGCTCTCGATAGGCCCTAGATCTTTAAGTAGGTTGTAGAAAGATTTTGCTGGTATACCTCTCGCTCCCACTTCTACTGCATACAAACTAACCACGTAACCGTTTTTGATTAATTCGTTTGTGAGATCATAGTATTTATTTTTCTTTAGTGTGTGGTCCTTCGGTATATTTGTTTCCCATGGTACAGGAAGTTCCACAAGGACCACATATTTAATCGCTTTTGAATGAAGAAATATGTCAGGTCTAGATGACGAAACCCCAACATCCTCCGGAATTTTATAGTGCTTTTCATACGTGTCGATTAGGAGAGTCCAATCTGGGGCAGTATCTAAGATTGAATAAGGTTTGTTCCTGGATTTTATGGATTGTTGACAAAGTTGATATGACGTCTGTAAGTAGTCAATCCTTTTTGGGCTCTAGCTACTGCCAGACTCATTGCTTCGCGTATGATGAAAAGCACCTTATCGTGGCGGCGTGAGTATTGGCCTCTATCGAGAAGCACCCTACATCCTACTAATATGTGCCTAGCCGGCCCTATTTGATTTGATCCCTAAATAAAGCAGAGCGATCAGCAGAGTGCGCTAGTCCAAGCCACGATTTTAGTGATTTTATGACCGTTGCATCTATTTTCACGAGTAAGGTTTTGCCGAAATCATATACCAGAAAAGGCCAAGTTAGACGTGATGTTAAGTAGTTGTCATATATCCAAGTTTTTTTGATATTATTCAGTGGAAGCTGACCTATCTTATTTAAGTCATTTATAAACATATTGACAACTTCATCTAAGGATGGTGTGCGTCCTTGATGATCTATCTTTCTCCCAAGGAATTTAAATGGCACCATTCAGCGACTATGGAAACTGGTTTACCCCCCATTGAAGAGTCCCGGGTCGTAGGAGGTAAATTTGGTGTCCTGTCTACCCAGACACAGACAGTGACACTTACTGGGCTTCGTTCTCAGTCCATTTGTCCACGAACAGAACTCATCGATTTCCTTTAATAGTTCCTGACATTGATTTGGATTACGCGTCAGTATTGCGAGGTCGTCAGCAAAGGCTAAAATGGACTCAGTGTATTTGTTATTTAGTGTAGTGTAATTGAAATCGAATTATATTCGTCGTGTTTTTAGGGGGTGAACATTAAATTTTTTCAGTCTCTTTTCGTAACTTAGGTCTGTGCATCTAACTTAAAGATTATGATACTACATCCTTTGGTGAATTCACTTTTAGATGTAAGATCCCTGAGTGCGACAGTACCGAACCTGAGTGGTCGCCATATTGGTTACCAAATGCTATACCGACTACTGATTCGAGAACATTCGACAACTGTCATCGCTATACCAATGCATCTGCTGTACTGCGTCAGGTAGAAAGCGACGTATGCCCTAGCGCATTCTTCGACAGAAATACAACACAGCCATGTGACGAATATGTGTATGAAAACACCCACTCGGTTGCATATGATGTGAGTTAATGAAATATTTTTAATATTATGTTTATGAAATATCGTTGTTGTTAGTTCCCAGTGGAGTAGGACCACCCCATCTCTTTCAGTGCGTGTCGTAAAAAGCGACATACAGCTCATGAGTAATTGCTCGCTTTATACTAATAGGCTCGCTCCTTATTACGTGGGATCGAAAATCTTAGTTGGCAAAATGTGGGTGTAATTACAGCTCTGTCTACCTCTTCGGGGATTTACAGACTTATATTATTAATCGATTACAAAAGGCTATTACTTTTATAGCTACGTTTGATGTGTGCTACAACGCCAATTGTGAACCGATCTGGTTGGAAAGTAGATACAAGATTAATCCCATATCTAGGGAGACGGAACCTGGTGCGGGGATCCTGGGGAAATCTAGGCAACTGCAAAAATACTGTACCAAATACTTGCACCAGCGCGAGAAGTTCACTTTCGCGAGATGGAGCTAGGTACACGTTACACTACTATGTTGATGGTTTGTCGGACTAGGAATTACATCTGTAACTTCAGTTATTTTTCGTTTTTAATGATTCTTTTTTGTATCTTGACATCAGTTTAACTGTTTTTTTTAAATTTAGCCTCATTTTTACTTACAGTTTGAATTAGCATGCGATGAGTGGAAGAGAGGATTGTTAGGTACCATTAGGACTATGGGCACTTTCATGGCACTACCAATTACAGGTTACGTGTCGGATCGGTGGGGTCGTCGCACTGCGCTCCTGATGAATGCCCTCAACACATGTTGGATGGGTCTACTCAGATATTGGGCAAATACATATTTAGGTTTCATGTTATCTGAGTTTTTTGAAGCAATGTGTGGGGGTGCTTACTATTCTGCTAACAATATCTTACGTAAGTACTAAACGATTCAATTTATAAAGAGTACTTACTGAAAAATATTATAAACAACGCATTTTACTACAGTCCGTTTTTTTTAAATTTCAGATAGTAAATTGACAACTGTAAATGTCAAATTGTGAAATAATGATGAGTGCTCGAAACTATCGACACTGTTTGTGGCCTAGATACAAGTGGTTTATCTTTATTAAGTTTTGAGAAAAAAGTTAAAAAAAAAAAGTAAAGTCAAACTAAATTTAATTTATCGACAACTTTCGATACTGGTGGCACATGACTATTTTTTAATTGCAATAAACCGGCCATACAGGTGATGTCATTTTACTATCTGAAATTTAAGAACAGACTATAAGTACTTACATTTTATTGGAATAAAGACAAGTTTCAAATTCGTGTTAAAGTCTTAGAAAGGATAAAAATCGAGCCTTTCATGTGGGAACTCAATATTTGGCTGATGTCAGTCTTGGATACTGGTTAATTTAGTACATGATTCAAGGTGAATACTAACCAATTTTTCTGAAATACCAAAGTTAACCTACGTGATCAAAATGCCTTAGTACTGACTGGCATTTACGGTATCTTGCTTTCATCATTCTCTGAGTATTTTTCTCAGTTAGGGTCAGTTTTACAATCTAACTGTAATGCGGCTGAATTTCGATATTGAATTTACTGCCATCTGACCTCCAGAACTAATTTGGAATGTCGAACTTCTGTAGTTAGATTAGTCGGACTTGTTAGAGCTCCCGTAACGACTGCTATTGATGTTCGTATGGCAACCCGGACCAATGGCTTTAAACGAACGTCCGCTCCGCGGCACAGTAGGGAAATACCTTGCTTGCTCTATAACTATAAAAATGAAATCTTATTTTCAAATGGTAGATAAAGTTATAAACCCTTGCACGTTTTGACAGTTTTGGAAGTATTGGGCCCAAAGTATCGCGTCGCAGGCGGCGCAGTGCTACATAGTTCCGCTTCATTTGGACAAATGCTGATGGCACTAATTGCCTGGGGAGTCCCGAACTGGAGAAATCTCACTCTAGCAGTCTACACGCCACAACTTCTATTAATCTCCTATTTCTGGCTACTTTCTGAGTCTGTGCGTTGGTACATGAGTAAAGGACGCTTCGATGATGCATATACGCAATTGAAAAAAATTGCTAAAATAAATGGAAGACAAGTATCGGATAAGTCTTTGCAGGCTTTACGGGATTCGGTCTTAGAAGAGGAGAAGATTAAGGCGTTAAATGAGGAAAGAGAGGGCCAAGAGCCGTTGTTAATTGTACAAGTGTTTCGACACAAGCGAATATTGGTACGTTGTCTGATTACACCTGTGTGGTGGATAACATACACATTTGTATACCATGGGCTCACCATCAATTCTGTGAATATGTCTGGTAATAGATACTTGAACTATGTGGCTACAGCAGCAGTGGATATTCCTGGTTTCTGGACAGCTTTTTTTCTGATGTCAAAAATGGGAAGGAAGCCCGTATTGATTGCAGCCTTTTGGATGTGCGCTGCTTGTCAAATTGCGTACATATTTCTGTCTTCGGGTAAGTTTTTGATTGAATTTAAAAAATAAAATGTTGTAAATAACATAGTATCCACTAATAATAATCTATAGGTCAGAAGCAGACTCATGACGGCAGCGTGACGTGAGGTACTCACGCACGCCCTCCCTAAGAAGCGGAATGACACCCGAAGGTTCCCCTCCTCCCCCCATAGACGCGGGATAATACCCTAACCCCCCCCCCCCCTAGGCGATGCCGCAGCCGTAGCTCTGTTAGTAGCACTGGGACATCCTTCCGAGGGCTTACCCGGGGCTTACTAACTGCAGGCTATTAGGCGGTACGTGACGGTTTTAAGTCGGTAGGAGTCTGGTATGATATTAGGATGCTATCCATGAAGTATTTTTCCTCACGGTAAAAAAAAAGAGCTGAAGAGTTCCTTTATTTGTTTGGTTGAACCCGCCAAGCTCAGGAACTATTGGGTCGAACTGAAAACATCTTTTTGTATTGAATAGCTCGTTTATCATGAAAGATTATCTAAAAGATATATATTATCGCGCTACTATGCGCGGAAGTGGTGCCGTAATCATAAATATCAACAAATCCGACAGAATCCCATACGTAATTTGA
The DNA here is from genome assembly GCA_949126895.1 of Eilema caniola. Classification (NCBI taxonomy): domain Eukaryota; kingdom Metazoa; phylum Arthropoda; class Insecta; order Lepidoptera; family Erebidae; genus Eilema; species Eilema caniola. Next base: position 10,847,856 of record OX421486.1, on the reverse strand, counting down.
TAACTTGATTAAGAAACTGCGTGTATATTTGGCTTAAGGGGATGATACGGCGTTTAGAAGTATGTCACGGATCGAAGCTGGAGAGATGGGCTAATGGTATTATAGAAAGAAAAATATATATTTAATTCTACATTTTAAAAAGATAAAACGAAATGCCATACAGGTTTTTTTATATATAGGACATGTCAATTTGACTTTACCTCGCCTTACGGTAAGCTGAAGGTAAAGTCTTAGGAAAGAGCACCACCATTATATACACGTACCATGTTAACAATGCTGGTACTCTGCTTGACGGCCTCATCAGATGCTTTTTCACGCCCCGTTTAAAGGACCCGGGACTGTAGGAAGAAGGAAACACGTGGGCTGGCAAGGAATTCCAGGTCTTAATGGTGCGACAAATTAAAGAGTCACCGAACCGCTTGGATCTTGAAGGAATGTTCTGGACCGTATGCGGGGGACATCTAAGCCCTGCACGTGTTGATCTATATAGGAAAGGAGAGAGTGGGACTAATTGGAATAGCTCATCAGAACATTCACCATTGTAGAGAGAGTTTTATTGTCACTGTGAGTATATTTGTTCACATTTTAAATGTGTGTTGTTACAGATCTACAAGCAATATCGTTGATTGTGTACCTGATATCAAAATTCTCAATCGCGATGGTGAAGTTTTCAATTTTCACGTACACTACGGAGCTGTACCCGACTAAGCACCGCCACAGACTGTTCGCTTATTCATGCATGATAGGCAGGATCGGCTCTATATTAGCACCTCTCACACCAGCGTTTGTAAGTTCTTAGTAATTAATTTCTCAAATAAAATATGTCTCAGGCAATCTCAACTTCGGCATCCTTCGACCTACAGGCGGTGCGTTTTAATCGGTTCGAGTCCGACAACCAGCGTGGGTATTTTGCGGAAGTTAAAAAAAATAGCATGGTACATATTTATATGTTTTTTATACCTAAAAAATATCAGTCAGCACTTTTTGGAGATAATCGTCAGAGCTGAAAACAGTCTGTATAAAAGTTAAAAAGTATTTTCTTTTAATGTGTATGTACAACTGGCGATATAGAATTTCAAAAAATCTTATATGAAACAAAAAACGTTTCAATTCTTGTTAAAAAATAGGTACTACTAGGCATATAGAATTAAAAAAAAAAACGTAACGCGGAAGGGTTCTTACATAGAAGCAAGTTGTCAGGAAAAGTCGATCGCCGCTGGCTTGGTGAAGCGGGCAAACTGCTTCTTTATGTAAGCACCCTATCGCATTCACTAGTTTACCCCCCAAGCTTATACTATATACAAAATATATAGACGTACTAAGTGTCACTACAAAGCGGCGTTAAAAACAACTTTTGTTACTTTGGTACAAATTTTACCTTAATAAATTGTTATAGAATAATCTGAACTTTTATGGAATGAAAATGGTTACACAATAACCGTAACGGGAATCAACGCGATCATGGTATAGGTACATACATGCCTTTGATTTACCTGATGTTTCGACCAGGTTACACCGGCCGTAGTCACAGCCTAAAAAAGAAAACGATTATGACACTCTTCCAAATGTTTCAGGGTGCGCAGTGGTTCACAGAACTACCGTTCGCGTTGTTTGCTAGCATCGCCCTGGTGTCTGGCGCTCTGGTCTTCTTCACTCCAGAGACCCACAACATCAAGCTGCCTGATACTTTTGAAGAGGCCTCGCAAATTGGTCGTAAATGCGAAGCGAACAAGTGATTTACAAACAGTCAACTATGCGAGTCTCTAAGCATACAGTATCGAGCTGATCGCTGTGACAGTCTTAATATAGATTGTCATTGGTCAATTTCAAGTGAAGTCACCCAGTCCGACCAATGACAATCTTCATCAGTGTTGTCACAGGATCGGCTCTTTATTAGCACCTCTCACGCCAGCGTTTGTAAGTTCTAAGTAACTATTTTCTGAAATAGAAATATGTTTCGGGCAATCTCACGTTCGGCAATCTGCGACCTACAGGCGGTGCGTTTTATTCGGTTCGAGTACGACAGCCAGATTATCTGTGGGCATTTTAAGCAAGTTAAAAAAGTTAGCATGGTACACACATATTAATATGTTTTTTAAACCTAAAAATACAGTTAGCACTCTTTAGAGATTACCGTTAGGAGTAAAACAGTCTGTTTAAAAATTAAAAAATATTTTCGTCCAATTTGTATGTACAACTGGCCGTACAGAAATAAAAAAAAATCTTAAATGAAACGAAAAACCTTTCATGTCACACGTGAATTTTCACAATTTGTCGACAAATAAGTACTACTGGACAATTTAAAAAAGAAATTTAATGCGTAAATAGAACTCGACGCTGTATGCTTAGAGAATTGCACACCAGGGGCCCGTTTCATAAAACTACAATTTACAAATTACAAGTACAACTCGATGTACACTGCGTAGTTAATTGGTCATAAGTTATAAAACTTATTTAAATGACCAATTAGCTACGCAATGTACATCAAATTGTACTTGTAATTTGTAAATTGTAGTTTTATGGAACGTGCCCCAGGTTCATAATACACTCCCTGCCTTAAGATCTATAATCCTTTGACAACCTAAGTCTAATATACATAACAATATTCACGTATGTAAATTTAACATACATGGCGTTTGGAGTCACTTCATATAGTTTTAATTTCAAACTGTTCAGTCAATTTCGGAGGCCACTGTACCTACTGTATATTTTAAGTTTAAAATTATATTCTAGAGCATCAAGACCACGGATTTTTCTGTTCTGTGGTCTAGACGGATTTCCTTGATAAATAATTGTAATTATTTTTTCTCAAACATGCTTTGCTCAAAAATGTGAACATTATTTTGACAGCCTTCTTCGAGATAAATCGAAATTGCTGTACATGCGAGCAGCGGCCAGCAAAAGTTGTATGAAAATCCATATCGTGTTTTAGCGGCCAAATAAATTACTATGTAAACTCATATCTGTTGTGTAATTTAAAAATGGAACCAACTTTTACTTCGAACCATGGCAACCAAGGAGGTAACTTATCCAAGGCGTTATTTAAATATAGAACTGGCTTGCAAATAGAATGCTGTTTATTAAGAAAAATAAAAAACCAATGAACATTTCGCCGCGTGAAAAATTACTGTTGTTCGTTGTTCGTTGTTCGTCATTGATTTTGAAAAGTAGGTAAAATTCTGCCTAGATAAGTAATGTACTATTATTACTCTCCTATTTTCATATAGTAATGTATAGTATAAGTTTCCTACTGTATAGGTACGTATTGTGACATTTTTATACGACTCAGGTGGCAGTCAAGCACATGGCCCATCTGATGGAAAGTGGTTTTATTTTATACTACTTAGGTGGCAGACGAGCACGCGGCCCACCTGACGGAAGGTGGTTACGGTGGCATATGCAACACCAGGGTAGTCACACTCGTGCTGTCGACCCTGTTGGTACAGAGAGATTCTGTGCCGTCACTGCCGTCAGTGTAGAAGATAAAGCTAAGGACAAGCCTTTGGTCTTCCCATTGTCAGCACAATAGCTCTCCAGTGAGCTCCGGCTACCCAACTCACCGCCGGGAACACAACACGAGGTTATTATGGCCGCGGTATTCTGTAGGGTGGAGGTACTTCCCCAGTCAGACCGCTCAATTGTACGGAAATACCGTCATGTCCTACCTCCTACAAGAACCATGGTTACCGTCGTCCATTAACGTATGCAACACCAAGGCAGTCACGCTTTAGCCACCGAACCTGCAAGAACCATCTAATACCTTTCTTCAAGAACTTCATATTGTAGTCCCTTCGACAATCCACAGTAGGGAGTTCATCCCACAGCTTAAGCATGCATGGGATGAAGCTCCTTTCATACCGTACAGTGCGCACCGTTTTCCGATATTAAGTGTGAGGATAGACTTCTTTTCTATAGTGAAGTTTGTTATGATATAGGGGCTTTAAAATAATTCATAGATTAAATAGTTATGTTGTATGTAGTATAGGGTCACCCATCTCTTCCTGTGGGTAAGGTAAATAAGGGATGGGGCTGTTCTCCATCCGACTTTTTTTTTTTACGTGCGGGAAATCCCTACGGATATCCACCCCTCCGGAGCCGGAGGGGGAGGTTATGTCGGATTCGAACCGACTAAACCGCACGCCGTCTTTGGGTCGTAGTGCTAGGCCGAAGGTGAGGTTGTCATGCGACATATCCCTCGCACCCCGGCTGACCCAGGGCCATCCCTTTCGATCTGGCCCTCCTCGGGAGGGGGGACCACGCGGTCCCCGACTCAACCCCGGTGTGGGGAGGCGCGCATCGTCCTACGATGCGCGCCGCCGCCGTGGCCTGCTTCTGCTAGGGTCACGGGCGGCTCCACCCGTCACCCTCAGGCCTGCGCTCATGGGGGGCAGAGGTCAGTTGGCGCCCTTTCATTGATTTTTGTTTCACATAAAGTTTAACATTAGAATAATCATATCATAGAATAACAAATCAAATATTCTTTATCATTATATTGTTTATTTAATATAAAACTTATTACCAAGAAGACTAACATATTATCTAAGCGACAGTTTCTAAACATTTCAATTCATACCATTGAAAAAATGCATACCATAATGACGTTTTTTGTATATAATAAACGATTCTGAGTGGTTAAAAAAAACCACGAAGGCTAAGGCGGGAGCTCCGCTCCACTTCGCCCCCGCCTTAGCCTTCTAACCTGAGTCGGGGTGTTAACTAAAATTAGTTCCTAAAATAAATGTGATTTGGAAAATTATAAAGGTGGTTTAATATTCTCTAAAAAATAATTCTACAGTTTGATAAGTTTGTTCTCCCATACAGTAGATGCCGAGACAACTCGAATCTTCGAATACCTGAGTCAGGCGGCAGATGATGCGCAGGAGCGGTTTCCGAACGCTGAACTGGTGTTTTCGGGGGATTTTAAGGCCTACCATGATATCTAGTTGGGCTCCTCTAAAACAACCCATGCGGGCAGAGCCGCCTATGTATTTGCTCTGGCGTATGGCCTGACCCAACCGGTACACGAATTTACTAGAATACCAAAAAGGTCGGACCATGAGCCCTCTCTGCTAGACCTTCTGCTGACGAGTCGCCCGGACCAGTAAAGTGTTTCGGTGAGTGCTGCTTTAGGCGAATCCGACCATAGTCTAGTCCGTTCCAAGGTGCCCATTAAAGCGCCACCACGACCCGTGCAGGGGAAACAGCGTCTCTGGCACTACTCGTCAGCGGACTGGGATGGACTGCATAACTATTTTGCATCCATCCTGTGGGTTGAACGCTGACGTCGCCGGTGTCCGCAGAGCGCGCCCCTGGTTCGGGCACGAGTGCGCGGAGGCTGTTAATCATAAATAGTCTGCGTACCGCGCTTGGCTGAGGGCGCGCGCTACGTGCGATCCTAACGTGGGCCACTTCAAGGCGGCGTACAATAGAGCCACAAAGGTCTGCAAGAGGGCTTATGTCAGAGCAGATGCTCAGCCCATAGCGCGGCTTGGTCAGGAGCTAGTAGCGCATTCCACGGGCAGCCATCGACGCAACTGGCCAAAGCCGCGCATGCCAAATTCTACCAGCCTTCGCTGCCCCCGCTGCGCAACCCCGATGGATCCCTGGCCCATGAGTCGCAAGAGAAAGCAAATTTGCTGGCTTATCTCTTTGCGACCAACTCCCGAATCGATGATTGTGGCATGTAGCCACCGATACTGCCGATCAGTGACCATGCAATGCCTAATATTCGTATCAGTCAACGCGATGTCCCTGCAGAGCTGCAGTCACACGATGTCCGGAAAGCCAGTGGTCCGGACGGTATTCCGGCAGTGGTTCTACAAAAATGTGCAGTGAAGTTGTCTCCAATGCTTGCGCGGCTGTACCAGCTGTCCTACAGCTCGGGTACAGTGCCTTCGGCTTGGAAGGAGGCGAATGTACAGCCCATCCCCAAAAAAGGGATCGTTCAGATCCAACTAACTATCGACCCATAGCCGTCACCTCAGTGCTGTGCAAGGTGTTCGAGCACATAATTAACAAACAGCTCATGCGTCACCTTGAAGATCACTCCCTAATTAATGACCGGCAATATGGCTTCAGGCCGAAACGGTCAGCGGGTGATCTTCTGGCGTATGGTACCCATCTTTGGGGTGAGACTCTGGACAAGCACGGCGAGTCACTGACAATTGGTCTTGACATCGCCAAAGCTTTGGATAGAGTTTGGCACAAATCGCTTCTTTCCAAGCTACCAGCCTTTGGTCTGTCCCCTAGACTATGCAACTGGGTTGCTAGCTTCTTGCAGGATCGCCGTATTCGCGTCCTTTGTGATGGATGCGCCTCGGAGTTCTTGTAGGTAACTGCTAGCGTGCCGCAGGGGTCTGTCCTGTCCCCTACTCTCTTTCTTCTGCATATCAATGACATGCTGTCGACCGGCAGCATTCATTGCTATGCGGTTGATAGCACCCTACACGGGAGTTATCATGGACGTCCTGCGGATAAGCAGACGCGTATCGCGGAAAAAAGGCAGCTTCTTGTCACTGAACTTGACCGGATCCTGAACAACATTTCCCAATGGGGCTCTGAGAACCTGGTCGAGTTCAATGCCAAGAAGACACAGGCATGTGCGTTCACAGCAAAGGTATCTTTTTTCCTTCCCCTTCCCACTCTTCAGAGCACTCCACTGCCACTGCAGGACAACCTCACTATCCTCGGTATGGATGTTCGCTGCAAACTTAACAACAAAAACTACATCGAAAGTATCATCAAAACAGCCTCGCGTAAACTCGGAGTCTTGAACAGAGTGATACGATTTTTCACGCCGGAGCAGCAGTGTCTTCTAGACCCAAATTCGGTCCTGCGTGGAATACTGCTCGCATCTCTGGGATGGCTCCGCATAGTACTTATTAAATGCTCTCGACAGGTTGCAGCGACGTGCGGTCCGCAGTATTGGGAATCCCGAGGTCACAAGCACCCTAGAGCCTTTGCAGATGCGTAGAGATGTTGCATCCTTGGCAGTATTTTACCGTCTCTACCATGGTGAATGTTCTGATGAGCTCTTCCAATTGGTCCCGCCCTCTCCTTTACTACACATGACAACACGAGCAGGGCTTAGATGTCACCCGTATACGGTGCAGAATATTCTTTCAAAATCCAAGCGATTTGGTGACTCCTTTCTTTGTCGCACCATTAAGAACTGGAACTCCTTGCCAGCTCACGTGTTTCCTTCTTCCTACAGTCCCGGGTCCTTTAAGCGGGGCGTGAAAAAGCATCTGATGAGGCCATCAAGCTGAGTGCCACCATTGTTAACATGGTACGTGTATGTAATGGTGACCCTCTTTCCTGAGACTTTGCCTTCAGCTTACCATGAGGCGAGGGGAAGTCAAATTGACGTGTCTTACATAAAAAAAATGTGATTAAAAATTCATTCAATTGTGTTTCTGTGAAATATGTTTCATTGTAGTAAATTGTTTTTGAAATAATAATATTCGAAATAAAACTATGAGGACCAAATATTATATGAAACATTTTCTGTGAAACTAAATTCTATGAAATTTATGTCTGCGAAATAAGGGGCTCCCATGTATGTAGAAATAAAATGACACAATGTGGTTATAATGACCGCAAACTGCATGTACGGCAACGTGGACCACTTTGTTAAGGCAAAGTACTAACTTATTCATCCCATAGTTTTGGAGAATTATTGCTTGTACAGTCAAATACACATTTTTTAAAGAATCGTTCGTTTTGTCTTGCGATGTTTGGTTTTATGTCTTTTTTATTTATATAGTTAATAACGTCAACTTCAACTTCTTCAAAATGGCCTCAGCAGCAAATCACCGCAATTTTGCCAATGTCAAGTGTATCAGAGTCACGCCAGTAAATTTGTTTCCGTGTGTCCGCCCACCACGACATTCAGGTGGACGATCAGGACGTGTGGTTGGATTTTAGGGGGGTTAACGTATCTGTTGGAAATCTCATGAATTAAAATATAGAAACATTTTTATTTAAAAAAAATGACATAACAACTTCGCCAGTTTGTAAGTTGAAGGCAAAGTCTCAATAAAGAGGGTCAGAATTACAGATAAATAAAAAATCAATATTTCACAACATTTCACACAACGCCATTTATTCTAGACCCATGGTAAGCATAGTTTAACTAGCTTGTGTTATCGAATCTAGTATGAGGATGAATGGATACCATCAATGAAACAATAGCGGCCCTCAGCTTTAAAGACACATCAGATTCTTTTTCACTGACTGTAGGAAGAAGGAAAAATGTGTGCTGATAATGTATTGAAAGATTTTATGGGTGAATATTATTTCTTATCTATCTAAAATTGAAATAAAACCACTGTTTAGCGGATACTATTGCGATTTATTGAGCACCGCGTGACCGTGTCTGCTGAAAAGTAGCCGCAACGTTGGGCTAAATGTAAATAATACGAAATAAATCATGTTAGAATCTGCTAAAATGTAATTTTATTTCAATAAGTGACATTGGTGTTAACTTTAGGCAGTACTATCATCTATATCAAAAGTTCTGATGACCAACTTTTGTGACTGACTGTACATTGAGGGAAAACTTCCTTAGAACTCCAAATTCAACGCAAACTTAGTCAGCGTTTCGTGAGGCATTCTATTTGTTCGTTTGTCACCGCGAAGCGTCGCGAAATGAATTAATTCAGCTGTTGTTATACTAACTTATGGTTGAAATTAATAACCAACGCTATCTAATATGTAGGTATACATAGTATATATTCACACCTTTATCTCTCAAGGGTACGCAGAGACGACAGGTCGCAGTCTGCTTCAGTCCTTCATTATACGTCACATTTAAAAATGGTTTTTATAAAGTATGCAAATAAATGGTAATGGTACTAGGTGTATAGGCTCCACCAATGTCTGAGGACACTGGATGCGGCTCTGATAGAGGATTTCCTGTCAGGGTTACGAGGTCTGATAGCAATCAGACTTATTATAGTACTAAATTCGAGAACGGGTGGGCATTAAATTGCTAAATTTATTAAGTATATTAATCATCCATAACCATCCATCACTAGTGTATGGGTCCATGCACTGACTAACGAGTCCGTAGTCAAGTGCTGATATAAAACTTAAAATTTATTTTTTTAATTTATATCAACTCTTTTAATAAATGAGTTATAATCCGGATAATGTCGTGCATTAATATGTAATTAATATAATTCAATATGTATTCAACTTTGTCTGTATGACACTGACCCGATTTGCCTATTTTACTGAATTGCATTTTATTTTATATAATTTATATAGAAAAAGTGAACGTCTACCAAGACAGGACCCGAACCCGCGAATAAGAAAATGAAAAACTGAGTCACTTGGACACATTATTGGATATTCAGAATTCCTATACACATTCATCTTGGGGTGGAGCCATCTACCGATATTCTTACGAATTCTCGGAAACAATGAATGATTTTACAATCTTTTTTAAACATTATTTTTATTACTCCCCCAATCAACTGCATTAAATTTTAAATCTATAAAAAATAAAATAATGTATTTAAAAAAATAATTAAAAACATCTCCTTGCCAGCTCACGTGTTTCCTTCTTCCTATAGTACCGGGTCCTTTAAGAGGGGCGTGACTAAGCATCTGATGAGGCCGTCAAGCTGAGAGCCACCATTGTTAACATGGTACGTGCTTGTAACAGTGATCCTCTTGCCCATAGATTTAGAATTTACTTTCCTGAGACTTTGCCTTCAACTTACCATCAGGCAGATGGCATCGCAGAAATAAATTTCATAGAATTTCGTTTCTCAGAAAATGTTTCATATAACATTTGGTCCTTATATTCTTATTTCGAATATTATTGTTTCAAAAACAATTAACTACAATGAAACATATTCCACAGAAACACGATTGAATGAATTTTTAATCACTTTTTTTTGTTTAACAAACTTATCAAACTGTAGAATAATTTTTTAAGTAATATTAAACCACCACCTTTATAATTTTCCAAATGACATTTATTTCAGGAACTAATTGTTAATAAAACGTCATTATAGTTAACACACCGACTCAGATTACCCCGACTCGGATGATAACCTAACCTGTTAGAAGGCTAAGGCGGGAACGAAACGAAGCGGAGCTCCCGCCTTAGCCTTCGTCGTTATTTTTTTTATAACCAACCAGAAATAGGACCACCAGGACCACCAGAATCGTTTTTATATATAAAAAAACGTCATTAATGGTTAACACCCCGACTCAGAAATTTCATATGAGGGTATGCATTTTATCAAGGGTATGAATTGAAACGTTTAGAAACTGTCACTTAGATAATATACCTACTAACTTTTAAACTCTCGCGTTCCATGATATATAATTTAGAAAACGGGAATTAACGCGATCATGGTATAGGTACTTACATACCTTTGATTGCCTGACGTTTCGACCAGGTTACACCGGCCGTGGTCACAGGCCCCGTTTTCTAAATTATACTTAGATAATAAAGAATATTTTATTTGTTATTCTATGATATGATTATTCTAATGTTAAACTTTATGTTAAACAAAAATCAATGATTTAAAATTCTTTAAAGTACGTATTCTGTATATTGATTATTCTATGAAACGAAATTATGCGAAACATTTTCTGTAAAACGTAATTATATAAAACAATTGTGCATAAGACAACGCACACCCATATATATTAGGGGTTAAAGTATGAAATTGCCGATTTGTACTGACAAATTGAAATTCGTTTTTTTTTTTAATTTAACGTATTTATTTAATCAAAATAATTACCATTATTATCTATACATTGCTGCCATCTAGTAGGAAGGTCATTTATGCCTTTGCGATAGAACTCTGGTGATCTAGATTCGACAAACTGTGTGAAAGCATTTTGTACTGCCTCCTGAGAAGAAAACTTTTTATCACATAGAAAATTGTCCAAATCACGAAAAAAATGGTAGTCTGTTGGAGCAAGGTCTGGCGAATACGGAGGGTGACGGATAGTTTCTAATTGCAGTTTCTGTAGAGTTAAAACGGTTTCTCGTGCTGTATGAGGTCTCGCGTTATCATGGAGCAATAATGGTGAAGATCGATTCATGAGTCGGGGCTGTTTCACTGCTAGTTTTGCTATCATTGTTCGGAGTTCGGCACAGTAGACATCTGCCGTTATTGCTTGACCAGATCGTAGAAAGCTATAGTGAATAACACCATGCTGAGGCCACCAAACAGTTACCATTACCTTTTTATTGGTAAGCTTTGCTTTAGGACACTGTTGTGGCGTTTCACCTGGGGTCAGCCATTGCATTTTTCGCTTACCGTTATCGTAAAGAATCCACTTTTCATCACATGTCACAATTCGATCCAATATTCCTTCATTTCTGTATCGATTCAACAAGGCAACACAAGTTTCAACACGCATTTCTTTCTGCAGATCAGTCAAATCATGAGGTACCCATTTTTCACATTTTTTTATTTTATTGATTTGACGCAAATGAGTCAATATTGTTGGTAAGGTAACGTTAAACCATGCAGCTAATTCCTGGGTAGTTTGGCTCGGATCGGCTTCCACCATGTCTTTCAATTCATTGTTATTCACCTGTGTGGACGGCCTTCCTCGTGGTTCGTTCTTCAAATCAAAGTTTCCATCATGAAAGCGTTTAAACCAAAATCGCACGGTGCGTTCATTAGCAGTCCCCTCTCCAAACGCAACATTGATATTGCGAGCTGTTTCTGCCGCGTTAGTTCCGCGTCGGAACTCGTATTCAAAAATCACTCGAATTTTCGAAGTATCCATCTTTCTTGTCTAAGCTGAATAAAAAAAACAACTGAAAGTCGATAATCGAATGTTGCACATTTTTAAATGAAGAACTACATAGGTACCATGTGGAAAAAGTTTCACTCAAAAATCTCAAACCATGAAGGTTCTATGTCAATTCGAAGTACCTATTACAATGAAACGGCAATTTCATACTTTAACCCCTATTATATAAATATGTACATACGAGTTTCAGTTTGACCCTCGTATCTTTAAACAATCTGCTGTAATAAAACGATAATTAGTACTGATATGAAAAGCTTGTATCGCGTATGTTCTTTCAAAAATTGGTTAAGGATATCTGCTCCAAAATCGAATTGCAACATTCCACCCCAACAAACTACATACATACAGTGTAAGTTAATAAAAAGCTTTTAAAAATTAACTGCTTTAAAATGTTATAAACCAAAAACATGGTACGTAAATAAATTATAAACAAATGTTCTGTCGAATATTATAATATCTGAAAACAAAGATCAAACAACAACCAAGGTTGTTCGCGAAATCAAATACAAGATTGCAAACACAAATTTCACAAAGAAACCTTATATTGAAACACGAGTGGGCTCTCCAAGGCCACAGCTCCCCAGGCCCTTACAAACTTCTGAATGACCATTCCGATTTGGAATTAGTATGGACTGTCATCCAACCCTCTCGATGTCGAGACTCACATGTAAAGTCGTATACGACATTCGAAAGCCTCTCGAAGAGGAATGCGGTGAAGAGCCCTTACTATTTGCAGGGTTGGGTCTCGTATTGTGTGTAGTTTTACGACTTTTCTAAATACGAGTTACTATTTGTTTTATTCAGTACTAGCTGCGGCTAACGGTTTGAAAAATTCTGTGAAATATTTTTGTCGTTTTTGTTACCCATAGGAACATATTTCCAGAATAAAATAAGTAGTGTGTTATTCCAGAGTATAAATGTATCCCGGTATCTAATTTAAGCCAAATGCGTTTCACCCTTAGAGCATGATTGAATAACAAACAGCCTAACACACAAACATCTTCACTACCTTTCACATCTATCTTCTATAGTATAAAAATAAATCGCTGAATATGTTGCTAAGCTCAAATATCGAGAACAGCTGAACCGATTTCGCTAATTCTTTTTTTACAAAATATTCCTTGCAGTATGCACATGGTTCATACCCAGAGAATTTTTTAAATTTTTTGCCTGAAGCAGTCTAAAAACAACATTTTTCTATGGTCCCAAATAAACGATTCGTAATAATACTTAAGTCAAGTTGAACTTTAATGCCATATTTATAAAGTTCAAGTGTTAGTGGAATGGTTCCGGGAAGGCAAAACAATTGAGTGACGCATGGCTTAGGGGTGCTACTAGTTTAAAGTATGCCACGGGCGTAGCCAAGGCGGGTCAGCTAGTTGCTTATAAAAACTACAGTAGGGACGTCACTCTACATAATTTTTATGGACGTAAAAGAGCTACCGTTCCCGTTCTTTAAGATAGGTCTATACCAGATCATATGAAACGTTTCCGGTGGAAAGGAATAGGGCCACCCTATGTCTTCCTGTTAGTGTCGTAGAGGGTGACTAAAGGATAGGGCTTTTCTCCATCTAACAGTAAACATACAGCCCATCACTAAGAGCCCGCTTGACGGCGAAAGGCTCGCTCCCTATTACGTGGGACCGAACATCATAGTTAGCGAAATGTGGGTATTAATACTCTGCCTACTCCTTCAGGGATTTACAGGCGTGAGTATATGTATATGTATATATCAAATATTGCATTGTATGTAGTACCGTGACTGCGAAACCTACCCAGTGTGTGTAATTGTCTCAAACTCACTCCTAATTAGAGAGATACGCGGTGAAACCGAGTAATCTAAGAGAAAAGAGATAGTGAATTTCACTCAAAGGAAACATTCCTTTAAATTTAAAAAGAAACAAAACTGCCTTCAAATATTTTTGAATACTCGCTCGCCATACATAAAAATCCTAAAAAGTAACATTCTGTATTTTTATGTCATCAATCGACAGTCACAATCATAAGGATAAAATCTCTCTAAGAAACATGGTAAATCAAATAAAAGGAAGTTCATAAAATCTTAACTTATAAAAAAATAAAAAATATAAAATATTTTTACTCAAGGTGTCATCAGAAACCTTATCAACAATAAATTTATCTTTGAAGCCAAATATTTATTAAAATAAGTAGATTTAAATGACTGAACATCATTAGGTAACAAGGTATTTATCTCGAATATCGAATTTTATTGTTAGTATGATATCAGATGAGCCTTTGATTTAAAGTGCTTTATTTTGTCAAATGTAATTTATAAGTTTGGATTTCAAGGATTTCCTTTCATTAAATTTACCATGTTTGTTAGAAAGATTTGATCCTTATGATTGACCCTATCGATGGATGAAATAAAAATACAAATTGATTTTTTTTCAGATTTCAGTCAGTACGATTACCGGGTGGCAAGCGCGATTTAAAAAAAAATATGAATGCCTTTTTATTTCTTTTTAAAAATAAAGGAATTATTCTTTGAGTAAAATTCACTACCTCCAGTATTTAGAGTACTTCCCTTCCAGGTGAGGTTAAAATTTTCCACCCTGTATATAGAAAGAAATGAGCAATTTGTATTGAATATAATATATTTATGTTATTTTGTAAGCCAATCGGCGGAAAATAGTATGTACCATAAGCACCCTGTAAACAAATGTAACCTGTGTTCACGAAATAAATAAATGAACTGAAATAAAATGATACCAACTTTTAAAATGTTGATGAAATCAACACGCCTTTTATTGAACAAAATTAAAAACGTTTTATTATCAATTGACACAGCTACTCCGAGCTCTGAACAAAATGCCATATGATATTAAATACCGCCACTGAGAAATGGAAACACAATGGGCATATGCGCATCGTTTATAAAAAAAAAACATGTTAAAAAAACATAATGTCGAATAAACTGTTTGTTTGTTGTAATTTCGCGTCGGAAAGACGATAATCTAATTTATAAAATTCTCGTGTCACAGTTTTCGTTGCCAAACTCCTCCGAAACGGCTCGACCGATTCTCATGAAATTTTGTGGGAATATCGGGTAGGTCTGAGAATCGGCCAACGTCTATTTTTCATACCCCGATTCGCGATAACCGACATCCACGCGGGCGGAGCCGCGGGCGACAGCTAGTAATTTATAAATTGGAAATGTTTGTAGTCAAGGAGACACATTGATCCATTAACACTGACATATAATATTGTTGAATACCTACAGCTTTTCACCAAAATTGAAATGATATTTTTTTCATCATGTATTTGTAGCAGCCAACTAGCTAAATCAGTCATTCAATTATCTGCCTAGGCTCTTTACTAAACAGCGCCTTTCAATTAGCGACCTGAATGATTTTCAGCTATTTGAATAAACGGCTAGGCAAATGGCTTGGATCGACGACATTTAATTATTTGCCTAGCTATATAATTAAACAACTATGAAGACCGCTCCCGCATTAGCCTTCTAACCTAACCTATCCATGTCGGATTGTGCAGTTTGCTACCTCTAACCTCTGCCTACCCCCCTCAAGGATTTACAGACGTGAGTTTATGTATGTAATTTTCTGTCCTAATTCCAGATGGTGCCCTATCTAATAAATGGCCTTTAAGCATTAGCCAGCCAATATATTTAACGTTGTAATAAACGGCCTGAATCAATGAACGGCCTGAATGATATTCAGCCGTAATTCTTATTATAACATTTAATAACCTGGCTGGCTAATGCTTAAGCTTTTTATAACCTTCCACAAATAAGTTATTCGCCTAGATGTTTGATTTAATGGCTAAGCAAGTAATTAAACATCATCGATCTAAGCCATTTGCCTAACCGTTTAATCAAATGGCTGAACATCATTCAGGCCGTTAACTGAACGGCACCGTTGGTAATGAACCTAGGTGGTTAATTGAACAACTGATTGAGCTATTGGCTGCGCGCTGCAAACATCCTTGAGACCGAAGTCAATCTTCTTTTCATGTAGAAACCCTTGTTAGTCATTGGACATTGTTATGTCGGATTCGGACCGACTAAATTCGAGCACTGTTTTGGGTTTCAATAAAATTTGGGTCCTCTTATCCCATGTTTATATTTCTTTTTAATCAGCGATTGAGGATATAGGGTCTGATCGGATTAATGCATATTAGTCAATGGATTGATGAGGGAACCACTGTGTTATTGCATTCCCATTGTGTGTATTCTTTGAGGACATATGTTAAAGCCAAAACTGCAAATTTTCAACGAGAATTAGATGATAAAATAGCAAATAGTAATGTACTTCCTTGGATTTAGGAGTGACCACCCGCGGACTTGTACCCAGAGGCGCCAACGTTATGTAATGTCTAGTAATGTAACGGACAATGTACTTTGAGAAGCCCAGAACCGAATTAGGGTTGTAATTTTGTGAAACAAATATTATTATGTTCGCTAGGTATATAATCTACTCTTGTAGATATATAATCATATAGATAAGTAAAGCATGTTTTTCTGGTTTGCACTTAAGTTTGTGTTTGATTTTGAGTTTGTGTTTGGTTTGTGTTTGATAATTTATTTATTTTGCTCGAAAATTATAAGTAGCTTCACTTTTACATAGAAGATCATACAGTAAAATAATGTCCCAATTAATTTAGACAGAAAGAGTACCTACTCGTTTGCCAGATGATAACTACAATTCCTACACTAGTAAGAAAATAAACCATAACTTAATAATATGTCATCTGAACCGACTGACAGGCAGCTCCGAAACATAATAAACCATGTGTTATGTGACGTCACAGAGCAAGTCTAGTAACAGTTATACGTCATAATGTCTACATCTTTATGAATTATATTCTGAAGACATGATATACTTGGAAATGTTGGAAAAAATCGGTGCGAGGCAGTGTTCAAGGTATACTCTGTTTTTTTATACCACTTAGGTGGCAGATTAGCAGAGACAAGCACACGGCCCACCTGATGGAAAGTGGTTACCGTGGCCTATGAACACCAGGGGCGTTACATTCTGTTTATCTAGTTTTTTGAAGTGAAAACTTGTCTAGCGGCGTTGGATGGGTAAAAATTGTTAAACTCGCGCGTCAGGATCGCTTGACTTTTGTACCGTAACTGACGACTGATGTCATACAACATTAAATAGACTGTTTATTTTGCAAGATACCATAAATAGCTTGGTAGCGGTAAGCGCTTCGACTGTAAGTCCTTATGGTCTCAGATAGTATCGGGTTCAAACCTGGCCTTCTGACACTTTTTGTGATTATTTTTTCTTTTTGTAATTTATTAATTTCTTCTGACAGAAAATTAGCAACAAATTAGTGATAGGTTCTATGATTGGCGCTATATTATAGGTATGGTATAATATGTTTTTTATCTTTGTCTATATACATATATAACGAAGAAAGAAAGAAAGAAAAAGTTTTCACTTCTGCCGGTACTCCCAGAGTGCAACCCGTCTTTTTTTTATACGTGTGGGTAATCCCCAGGGATATACCCCCCCCCCCCCTCTGTTGGCACCTCACTAGTAATAGTATTGTGAACTAATGTGACACATCACTAGTTATGTTTTTCTGTCTATGGATATAAGAAAGATGGTGAAGAATACATACAGTATCAGTAATAACCAATTGTTTTATTATCCATCTAAATACGGCGACGAGGATCAAAAATGGAAGAAGTACTAGCGGAACTTACCAAAGTGCTGAAGATTTTGCAAAAAGAGCAACCTCAAAACCAACAAACCACGCCTAATACAATACAACCATTTGACGAACAAAATGAAACTTTCGATAACTTCTTAGCTAGGATACAAAACTTCATGAACCTCAAAGAATGGACAGATCCACACAAAATGTACTCGTATCTTTCTTTACTTCATTGGGCCGAAATATTTCCAAACTATTTGTAACTTAACGGCACCGGATAAACCAGAAAATAAAACATACGAAGAACTGGTAGGACTTCTACGGACACACGTATGCCCAAAACCGAGTCAAATAGCCGAACAACACAAATTCTGCATTCGACTTCAAAAAGAAGGTGAGTCTATAGCTAACTATATAGCTGAACTTAAAAATATAGGAGGAAATTGCAATTTTACTTGTACACACTGCAATAAATCTACGCTAGATACACACTTAAGAGTACAATTTATTAGAGGTCTGAGATGCAGCGAAACTAAAGAGAGGTTATTACAAGAACCGGACTTAGAAAAGTTTACAGAGGTAGTAAAAGTAGCACAAGCAATTGAATTGTCTAAAAAGGAAAGTCAACAGATGATACAACCCTCTACAAGCATAAATAAAGTGAATTTACAGAATAAACAGTTCAAAAGCAGAAATACAAATAAACCGAAAATACATAATAATAATAATGGAAATACAAATAAATACACACAAATAAGGTGTTACAAATGTGGGAAAAATAACCATAAGGCACCTAAATGTAAAGCAAAGAATTTACAGTGTACTACATGCAATACAAAAGGACATGTCACAGAAGTGTGTTTCAAAAAGACTGCTATAAAGCAAATGGAGATACAAATGGAAGACTCTGATGAGGAAGTATATGAGATTAGAAACATAGTGAGCGATACAGACTCAAAATTTTACATTACAGTACAAATACAAGGAAAACCATGTAAATTCGAAGTAGACACTGGCGCAGCAGTGTCAGTATGTTCATATGACTTTTACAAAGATCATTTCTCTAATATTCAAATTGCAGCATCATCAGCAAAACTAAGGACATATACAGGTGAACAAATAAAACCTATGGGTACATGTACAGTGCAATATACATATGACAGCCTTCGTGGCGTAGCGGTAGTGAACGCGGCCGCTACGCAGGAGGCGCGGGTTCGATCCCCGCTCAGTGCAAATATTTGTATGCATGAATGGGTATATTTGCATTGGTCTGGGTGTTTCTATGTATAATATGTATGTATTTACAAAAAAAAAAAACGTATCTAAGTATGTTTATCCGCATTCTAGATTCCATAACACAAGCTAGTTAAGCTATGCTTACCATGGGTCTAGATAGCGTTGTGTGAAATGTTGTGGAATATAAAAACAATACAAAGATAGGAAGAATATTCATCATACAAAAACCTGTTTCTGCGATCATAGGACGTGAATGGTTAAGAAAAATTGACTGGAGTTTTCAAAATCTAAACATAAAGGAAATACAGGTATCGGATACACATACCTACAAGGTAAAATTACATAATTTATTACACAATTACAAAGATCTCTTTTCAAAAGAGATAGGAAAAATTCGAAATTACAAAGCTAACTTAAAACTAAAAGAGAATGTAAAACCTGTATTTTTACACCCTAGACCTGTACCTTTTGCAATGAGAGAACGAATAGAGACTGAAATTGACAGATTAGAAAAAAATGGAATAATTGAAAAATTTACATATTCACAGTGGGGAACCCCAGTAGTGCCAGCCATCAAACCTGTTGGAAGAATAAGGTTGTGTGCAGACTACAGAGCTACACTGAACAAAAATCTACAGGAGGATAACTACCCCATACCTCGAATAGAAGAGGTGTTCGCCCGACTCAGTGGAGGTTGGAGGTAAATACTTTTGTACACTTGATATTAACCAAGCCTACCTTCACATGGAGACAGATGAAGAAACAGCTATGTTGCAAGCTATAAGTACAAGTAAAGGTACATACAAAGTGAAACGTCTCATGTTTGGTACGAAATTAGCACCCAATATTTGGCAACGATATATGGACCAAACACTTCAAGGACTTACAGGAGTAGCTTGTTTTTATGATGACATTGCGTTGCAAGGCCGCACACATGAAGAACTGTTAAACATATTAAAGCTAGTATTTGACAGACTGCGAGATAGTGGATTACATTTAAACAGAAAAAAGTGTCAGTTTTACAAAGACTCTATAACCTACTTAGGACATACAATTGATCATAATGGTTTACATCCAATGAATGAAAAACTTGTGGAGATTATGAATATAGCACCACCTACAGATATCACTACACTACGTCATTTTTAGGCCTAATTAATTATTACCAACAATACATACCAAATTTATCATCTAAATTACACCCATTATATAAGCTTTTGAGAAAAGATACAAAATACATATGGATAAAACAATGTCAAACTGCTTTTCAAGAATTAAAGAAAGAAATATGCAGTGACAAGGTATTAATCCCATTTAATACTGAACTACAAGTCAGTTTAGCTACAGATGCATCGCCAACAGGGTTTGGAGCAGTTTTATCGAACATCATGCCAGATGGATCTGAAAGACCAGTTGCTTTTGCATCAAAATCGCTGACAAAAGCAGAACTAAACTACAGTCAATTAGATAAAGAAGCAGCAGCTCTAATATGGGGATTAAAGAATTTTTTTCAATTTTGTTACGGAAGAAAAATTCTATTAATAGTAGATAATCAGCCATTAGCTAGAATTCTACACCCAGATAAACCATTATCGGTTACTACAGCATTACGACTAGTACACTATGCAATTTTTTTGGGTGGATTCAATTACGAAATTAAAGTCAGAAGGACTCATGAACATGCTAATGCAGACTATTTTTCAAGAATAAAAGGAAATACAGAAAATATAGAAGATCTTACAAATGATGATACTTTTTACATAAGTCAATTACAAGAATTACCTATAACTACAGAAGAAATAAGAAAAGTTACACAAAAAGACCAAGAATGCAGAGAATTATACAATAAAATACAGTCAGGCAAAGGAAATATAAATACACTACATGAGTACACATTACAAAATGGTTGCATATTTAACGGAATCAGGATAGTTATACCAAAACAGCTACAAAGCAAAATATTAAAAGAATTACATACAGCACATACAGGAATAGTGAAGATGAAGGCTATTGCAAGAAGCTATGTATGGTGGAATGGAATAGACAAGGATATTGAGAAGACAGTTAAAGAATGTAGAAGTTGCAGTTTAATCCAGAAAAACCCAGTCAAAGTACCAATACACCCTTGGGAATTTCCAAAAGAACCATGGACGAGAATACATATAGACTATGCTGGACCTATATACAACTATTATTTTTTAATTATAGTGGATGCTTACACAAAATGGAAGAAAGAAAGAAAGAAAGAAAGAAACGTTTATTTACCAGAATATGGTCACTACAGGTATTAAATTTTCTTGATCTGCATATTCTGCCAAGTGTGGCGTGCAAATATTTGATTGATAATAACATTGTACAATATGGTAATTTAAGATAATAAGATTTAACATAATAATAATTATAACATTAATAAGTGTAAGTTATCAAAAGTAGCCAATATAGCAATGAGTCAATTTAAGGTCTGGAGTTATTTTCAATTTCAATAGTAAAATACAATCTATTAAGTACCTATGTCAAGGGTTGTAGTGTCAATTTGTTACTTATTATTTGTTATTTGTATACATTTTTCTATAGCTGATTATTTAATTAATTTGTCTTGAAGGAATTCCTTAACGTTATAATAAACTTTTTCTTGTAGAAGTTTGCACAATTCTCTGCGGAATCGCTTACATGGTAACTTTTTTAAATTATCTGGCAGGTGGTTATATAGTTGTATGGCCATACAGTATGAATTACGTTTATATAATTCTAGGTTAATTTGTGGTATTTCCAGACGATCTTTATGTCTGGTTCGGCTACCTTCTTTGTCTCCTAATTTTTTAAAAAGCAAGGAATTATTCTTCACAAAGACACATATTTCTAATATATACATACATGGCAATGGCAGAATTTGGTGTTTTTTAAATTGAGGTTTACAGCTGTCAAGGTGATCGCATTTGAACATTGCTCTAATGCATTTCTTTTGGGCAACAAATAATTTATCAAAGTCCACTGAGTTACCCCAGACTACGATGCCGTATCGTAATAAGGAGGATACATAGGCATGGTAAGTCATGATTGCAGCTTTTACATCTACTGTTTCTTTAACTCTTTTTAGAACAAAAATGAATCGATCAATCTTATTGATAGTTTTTTGTATATGTGGTTTCCAGGTACAATATTTGTCCACCGAGATACCTAAAAATACACACTCTTCAACATTATTTAAGGGCTGGTTATTGTATGCTATTTCTAGTTTAGGTATGTTAGCTTTGCATGTTTGAAATTGTAAAATATTTGTCTTATTAATGTTGATTCTAAGATTGTTTTCTTCTAGCCAATTTATTGATTTATTAATTGCTATTTTGACCTCAGATTCTAAAGTTTTAAAGTCATTACTTTTAACTATAAGAGTTGTATCATCCGCAAAAAGGATACATTTTTGATCGATTGCGTCAGGGAGATCATTAATGTACAGAAGGAACAAAAAAGGTGAGAGAAGGCCGCCCTGCGGTACCCCAAAATTGTTTTGTGAATAGGCGGATCTATAGCACTTTTGCTCATTCTGGTCAAATTTTGTAATTTCCACGCATTGGACTCTATTTTCTAGGTAGCTTTTAATCCAGTTATACGCATTACCCCGCAGTCCGTAGTTATATAGTTTTGACATTAGCGTATCATGATGAACAAAATCAAAAGCCTTTGTCATATCGAGGAATACACATGCTAACATGGCTTTGTCGTTTATGGCTTCTGTGATTTGTTTGAATAGAGAGAAACATGCTAATGAAGTGGAGCTTTGTTTTTTAAACCCATATTGTTCAGTCTTTAAAATGTTACACTTGGATATGAAATTTTCTATTTTATTGTACATAACTTTTTCAAATATCTTGGCTAATATCGGAATTAAGGTTATCGGTCTGTAGTTATTCATATTCGTCTTATCCCCTTTTTTATGTAGAGGTTTAACTATGGATTTTTTCAGGCGGGATGGGAATATTCCCTCTACTAATGACATGTTTATTATGTATGTGAGTGGGCCAAGAATACTCAAGGCACACTTTTTTATTACTTTGGTACATAGATCGTCATATCCGGTGGAATGAGTATTATTTAATGATTTAATTATATTATCAATGTCAATTTCATCTACTGGCGTCAAGAATATGCTATTGGAATTATTTGGGATAGAACAATGACGATTATTTGTATTATTCAAATTAACATTGGTTTCCGATATGAAAAACTGATTGAAAAGTTCACAAATCTGAGAGGGCTCTTCATATAACGTATTATTAAACTTTATGGACTCCACCTCCGATTTTTTGGTTGCATTGTTTGTAGTGTCCTTGATTAGATTCCACGCGGCTTTACATACACTTTTTGAGGTAGCGATAAAACGTTGGCTATTAATTTGTTGTGAGGACAGTATGCATTTTTTCAGAATTTTCGTGTATCGTTCGTATATTGCCTTATTATATTTTTTATTAGATTTATTAAGGTGATACTTTAGGTATAGAATTCTTTTTTTTGTACAACATTTTTTTATGCCTTTTGTCAGCCATTTGTTTTTCATTGGTTTGGTGGAACACTTTACTTTTATGTATGGAAAACACAGATTATAGAAAAGAGTAATGGTTTCATGAAAGCTATTAAAAGAATCTTCTGTGTTTTTACATTCGAAGACTTCAGAAAAGGAGAGAGCTGACAAATAACTGTTGTATTTATTTAAATTATCTTCGCTCAGATCTCTGACACGTTTAAACCAAAATTTGGGCGTCTTGTTATATTTGTTACACGTTTCTAGTTTAACTGTAATTGATTGCGCGGTTTCGTGATCTGAGAGAGCAAGATAGTGAAGGTTTACGTTAGGGTTTTCTATATTGCTGACTATAAGGTCCAAACATATACTTTTCCGTGTTGGTAAATTGATATGGTTAGTTAAATTATTATTTTGAAGTATTGAAGTTAGTTCACTAGACTGTTTAGTTGATTTTAGCATGTTAATATTCCAATCACCGCACAATACTACATTTTTATTCCCTCTTTTGCATATGGTGTTGGTAAGGTGTTCGAGTTCTTCTAAAAATATTTTGGAGTCGGATGTAGGTGTCCTATAGATGCATACTATAATGAGATTATATTTGGTTACCTCAATAGCACAGCACTCAAAGTGAAATGGAGTTGTATAGATCGGATGGTTGACCTCTTTAAATTCTAGGTTGTTTTTTAGTAGGATGCACGTACCACCCCTGCGTTGGGTTGTTCTCGAGAAGGACGCCACCAATCTATAATTATCCAACCTAAGGTTGCTTTCAGTACCTCGCTTGAAAAAAGACTCACTTATACATACAATATCAATATCCTTTTCTAAGTCTATCAACGCTGTTTGCAGTAGTTCCTGTTTACTTAACAACCCGGCTATGTTTTGGTGAACTAAAGTAATCGTTTTATAATTATTTTTATCGACGAAAAAACTGTTTCTTCGGGGAAGTAGAAGACTTAGTGTCGTTAGCGTTGAAATAGGACGTTATCTTTTTTTGTATTGCCTTTTTCAATGTGGTTGGTTGTTTACTTGGAATGGTATAAGTGTGATTAGTAGATGTGGATAGATTGTTTCTAATTTTCGTCAGCATTTCATTTTCGTAACGGGAGCTATCGATCATGGTATTTAATTTAAAACATAAGCTTTTAAGATACTGTGTAAGGGATTTCGAACCATATGTACTATTGTTAGAAGAAAAATCATGTGTATCGGGTATTTTTAGGTATTTACAATTTTTAAAATGACTTACTATCATTTCCATGTTACTGTTGATCATATTTTCATTGAGATAAGAATTGTGCAATACACTTGGAATGTATACTGAGTGTTGACGCAGTTTATATAATACACAGCACAGTTCCGATATAAATTAGTAAGGGTATTTATCATTTGAACCTAACACTAATATGATAGTGTCGTTAGGTTGAAGACCTTGTATGAAATCATCATTGCAGCTACTCAGGAGTTGCTTGGTTGTCGCATTCGGTTTGATGAATGATCTAATGTCATACTCGTCGTTCCACCTATTAAATCTCGTTTTGACCAGGGCTTTCCCGAGGCCCCTGGCTTGTTGGTCTCCAAACACGTATATTTTTTTACTTGTTGTAGCAGTTCGAGTTTCGCTATTTGTTTCCGTAGAAGTAACTAACGTCTTTGAGGGACTAGTGTCGACATCTAGCTTTTCTAGTTGGGACGTTGCTTCTTCTTGACATAAATTCCTTTCTTGTGTTGATTTTTTGTCGGTTTTATAGCCTAGAGGGGTGTTCGAGACTAAGTTTAAGTTATCTGACTGCGGACTTATGCCGAAGCTATCAGTGAGGCGACGTTTGTTATTGGTTCTTCGGCCGGACCCTTGTTTTCTTAAAGCCGTTATCGGACTTCGACAAAGTTGTTTCAGTGTATTAATCTCTTTATTCAGATGGGTGACTTGTTTTTTTAAGTCCATATTTTCCAGAATCACATTGTCGAGCTCGTTTTGTGTGAGTTCAAGATTCAATTTAACACCATCCATTTCACTTTTTAATTCTGATATTATGTTTGAGTAACACATATTTTTAGATAAGTTCAGACTGTGCCCTAAAAGTTCCTCGGATCCGCTGCTGTCCAGTAAAAGGCTTCTATTTAGTGATTCACAGGATCTAGTTCTAGGGATTTTATGACGTCTTAGCGTGATATTGCTTGTATCATCCATTTTTGTGTATAGCGCCCTCTGTTGACCAGCAGTTGATTTAAACATTGATGACTTGTAACGTTCCTTTGTGCTAGTAGGTATTGTATCTGAGCACTGTTATATCATAATAGTCACCATTTCATATTCTCTTGTTGTAGAATTAAACTCACTAGGCACTTTTGATTATTGTCAATTTACACAGTTGTCTCGTGGTATTCCTGATGGATAATACTTGCACTTGGGATTTGTAACTCGAGTAACTTTTGTGTAGATTATTATGTAACAAGAATGATTTTTACTACTTTTAAACTTTTTAAATAGCACGGAGAAATTTTTTGATATGTTAGCTAGAGTAGCCCACCAAAATTACTACAACTAAAGCTAAAATAAATATACTAAAGCAATTATTTACTACATTTGGATTACCAGTTACAGTAGTATCAGACAATGGCTCACAATTCAAATCACAAGAAATGATTCAATTTTTGAAAGAAAATGGTATACAAACTAAGTACTCTGCACCATACCATCCAGCCTCAAATGGTCAAGCTGAAAGATATGTACAGACATTTAAATATAAATTAAGGAAAATGATTCATGAACCAGGAGACATACAGGATAAAATAAACAAGAAACTAATGCAATACAGGAAAACACCTAATAGTACTACAGGGTTAAGTCCAGGGGAAATGATGTTCAAGAGAAATTACAGAACTAAGATTGATACTCTAAAAAGAAATCTATACACCGAAAGTTTTGACAAAAACAAGAAGGAAGAACATGTTTTAAACAGAGAATATCAAATTGGAGATACAGTAGTAGCAAGATTTTATATAAATGAGGATGAAAAATGGAAAGCAGGGATTATCACAAGAAGACTGGGAAAACTCAATTACGAAATATTGATCAATGGAAAAAAACATATTAGACATACAAATCAGATTAAGAAAACAGAGATGGAAATCTCACACAAACCGCCTATACCCATAATAAGACTCTTTACTGGTACAAAGCCTAACCCTTCTGATGAACGGGAGAGAGAGAAGCTGCCTACATACGAGGACCAGCCTACCACAACGAGAGAGGAGGAACACCCTAGTCGAAGCTCATCCAGCCAGTCCGACATCCAGTCACAAGAGCAGAAGGTGTCAAGGGAGCCTAAGGTTCAAGTACCTATGCCTGAAGTTCAACCGCAGCAACTTAGAAGATCTTCAAGAATGGTTAAAATACCAAACCGTTTAGATCTATAACTTTTTACACAGTATTACAGTTTTTTTATTAAATAGCGTGGAGGAATGTTGGCACCTCACTAGTAATAGTATTGTGAACTAATGTGACACATCACTAGTTATGTTTTTCTGTCTATGGATATAAGAAAGATGGTGAAGAATACATACAGTATCAGTAATAACCAATTGTTTTATTATCCATCTAAATACAATTACATACATAACACCCTCCCCCTCCGGAGCCGGAGAGGGAGGTTATGTCGGACTCGAATCGACTAAACCGCACGCCGTCTTTGGGTCGTTGTGCTAGGCCGAAGGTGAGGTTGACTCGCAACATATCCCTCGCATCCTGGCTGACCCAGGGCCATTCCTCTCTGTCTGGCCCTCCTTGCGAGGAGGGACCACGCGGTCCCCAACTCGCCCACGGTATGGGGGGTTGCGCCGCCGCCGTGGCCTGCTTCTGCTAGGGTGACGAGCAGCTCCACCCGTCACCAGTCTGCGCACTCCGACGCCCGAGCCGCCTACGAATCTGTTCATCTAGTACTGTAATTGGACTAAGATCAACTATTTCAGGAGTTGGAAAGGAACCTGTGATCTACTTCAAACCCCTGTTGTACCACTTTACCTATACATGCCCGCAATTTATTCGTTTTCAAATCATGTATGGGAGTCTGATCTCTTGAGCAGTAGGGTGATGATATAGCCTTTCCTCTATTATAGTGTCAAGGATATTTTAAAGAATAAATGATGATAATTTAGGTATTAATGACATTTGAAGTGTAAATTAAATTATGTGTGTGATTGATTTTTATTATGACATGATTATTGCTTGTATAATTATTGATTATTGATAGTACTGGGTATTCTGACATTACAAATTTATTGTTACATGCATTCTCGACTAAATATAGATAGATATATAGACACCAACATTAGATTAAATATTAACATTAATGGACATTTTATTTGCATTCTAGTTATTTAATATTTTTACAATACTTAATGATTAAATATGGAATATTTTAAATTCTATTAAATAAATTAATTTAACTTTGCATACTGAGAATCTGCGAAATATTTCGGACAATATTTGAATTTGTAACACCATTGTAAAATGCCGTGTTTCGAGCAATAAATGATTTACTTACTTATTTCATCAGAGATAATGTACCTCTCCAATAGCGAATGAACTTTTACAATAAGTGCCGTGGTTCCGAAGATTACTCTACAAATAGGCATTAAAAACCCACAAAGTTCGGCCATCTTTACAATATTATTATGAATATCATACCTAATAAATTTCAATTAAATCATTTCTCTATAAAAAAGCAGTCACGTTTGCTCACACGTAACTGTGCACTACATAAATTCTATCAAAACAAACCACATCAAAACACCTGACTTATTAACACATTGTACGCTGGCTCAATTTCATTAGACAGCTGCAAACAATGCTCGCTCTTCAAACAAACATTTGACTTTCAAATGCAAGTCTGGTGGAGCCAAAAAATCCTGACTTTCACGTTTCCACGTAACACGCGTGAGTGTGTGTGTGCGTGAGTGAATGTATGTGTGTGTGAAGGAAAAAAATAAAGAAAAACGCAAACGTCCTGCAAGCCGAGATAACGTCAATTAGTAAGATGAATGGCTGTGTCGTAAAGTGTGGTCTAACAATACGCAATTGTGGTGGAGAAGTTCAACTAATTTTGAAGTCTCTGTTTCTAATGGTGAAATAACAGCTTTTTGATGAATGCATAATGAGTGTTTACATGTTACTGTTAACAAAACAATATATGACGGTACATGGCGAGCAGCAAATACCAAAAATATCGAGAATGTGCGGTTGGATGAAGAACTTACGGACTCGAAGACGGCGGGCGTACAAAGGCATATGTACACTTTTATACCCGTATTACTTTATTGCAAACTACCTTGTTGACCCGACAGGCGTTGTCCTGTCTTAATCATGAATTTTGAATTCATATTGGTAAAGAAAGTGTTTATTATTCTAAATAATACTTTATGATATACAACGTTCTTCTATGTAACCTTATGACGTTTGACGTACAATTAGCAGAAATAATTTTATATGGTGGTTAACTATGCTTAAATATTCTTATTTTTTGCCGCGGAACTTTCTTATTTTATTCTTTCATAAGAACTTTCTCCACACAATAACAGACACAACAAAATTAGAATCAGCGAAATTGGTCCAACCGTTCACACGTGATGTTGCGACCAAGGGAGATGGGTATTCATTCATTTAAAAGTTATAATCCGCACGCTGAATCATGATCCCTATGACAGTTCGTTAGCGCTTAACATTGTACTGACGTCCTATCACATCAAATCCTTTAGAGGTCCATTAAAAAGACGAAAAAATCATAATTGTGTACAATTGTAAATTATAAAAATGAATATTAAGAAATTATTACGTAATGTTCGGAAATAATAGAAAAAAACTCAATGCAAATGTACATGGTACGTGCTGCAAAAGTTACGTCGTCAAGCTGTTATCGACTAAGAAGGGACACATCGATAAACAAAATATCGATAATTTGTTGGAAATATAAAACAAATGCTTTGAGTTTGTATTTTATTTATATCAATCTGAATCTGATACAGGGTCAATCGGATCTTCAAAATCTGAGTCTGAACTGCAGCTATCCGTGACGTTTATTATTAACGGTTGGTCAATGATATTGTCGTATTGTACATCTCGATTCCAGTCTTGTAAGCAAATTTTCTTTGTTCTTTTGACCACTTTTCGCCAATCGTCAGCTGTCACTTGAGCGCAAGCTTCTTCCAATAAAACCATCATTTTATTTGCCGCAACAAACAGCGAAACAGATTCAAAACTCAGCTAACAAAGAAAGACGTGGCGCATACAAGGCGTTAGAGCACTGTATGACGCGATGTGATGCGGTGTGACAAGAAGACAAAACAGACTGACAAGACATGACATGACTGAATTAAAAAATACGGTAGGTCTATGGCCTCCTTTTAAATACTTTTCCATGTAATTCATAATTGCCAGCTAATTATGAATTCTTCAAAATTCAATTCAAAAAGAATTTTAAATTCTTTAAATTATGCAATTTGAATAAAAATTAAAGTATAGTAAAATAAAATATAATAAGGCTGTTACTTTTTTATCTAGTGTTTTATGTCCATCAATGCGCGTAGTCTTTTTTTCAAAATAAATAAATATTGCTTATTATGTTGAATGACCTGGCTGAATGACATGACATTTGCCTGAAAAAACAGTATTTTATCGAAATTGTTTCGCATAACTAATACAACTGTCAGTTGAAACGTCATACGGATCATCATTCGGCGTGCGGAGTGTAGTAAAACAATATATTTTTTGTGTCTGCCTGTTCAGTGTTCAGCTCTGCATTTGTCTTTTTTTATGTTTGTTTGTTCCGAGTAATCTCCGGAGAGCCTACGTCGATTTTGACGGCATGTTTACTACAGAGAGTTAATGTAATGCGTAATTTATTTAAAAATTTAATTAAATTAAATTTTTATCTTACAAAAATTTGGATTCTGCACACTGGCGCCCAGAGTCTTTATTGCAACTGCATAAATAACTTTGTAATCCCACATAAATACATAGGAATACAAAGTTACATTTATAGTTGGTAATATGACAGCCGTTCAATTATTGATCTGTTTTAAAAGTTAATAGTAGACTGGTCTGTACAGGCTTGCAGGTGAAATTCTCTTGGATCCTCAACATCGACAGGAGCCCAATAAGCCACAAAAGTAAATTAACTCGTTTTTTTATATGAGGTCATCTTAACTTGTACTTCTGTTTCCCCTGTCGATTGGCAGAGATATAATAATGTATGAGATGATTATACGTTCTCATCGCAGAGCACTGGCCAGTTGAATTAGAGTGTCTTCATCTTTTCATCTTACTCCTTTCAGACTCATTTTGGATGAACAGTTTTAGGCCTTTAGTTGTCAATTGATAGTTTATTGATCCTTCTTCTTTTTAACAAGTTTTTATTAATAAAGTTTAAGCTTTGCGACTGACAGCCTCTTTGGCGTTGCCTCGTTGGCATGGCTTAGAATGGAAAAGCAGACCCCAGGCTCCAAGTTGTAAGCTTCAGATGCGACTGGGATTAACGCTATGATGAAAGAGATAAGCTTGTATGCTTTTTGTTTTCAGTCAGTTGTATTTTTAGTTGCTTTTGAACTAGTTTTTATTAATTAAGGTTAAGCTAATGCGACTTTTACTTTGTATGTTTTTTTTTAAATAAAGAACACGTCAATTTCTCTTCACCTCGCCTGATGGTAAGTTGAAGGCAAAGTCTCAGGAAAGAGGGTCACCATTACATACACGTACCATGATAATAATGGTGGCACTCAGCTTGACGGCCTCATCCGATGTTAATAAATATCTATTTATAAACCTTCTGATATAATAAACGTAAAGTTTGTGAAGGTGCTGGTTATCCAATCGCGCTCTAAAGGCTAAACGGATCTGGCAGAAATTAGATACTGGAACAGATCATAGCCTGGAAATATGACAAGTTACTTTATATCCTGGAAATATTTTCCCATGGGCAATGTGAACACGATCAAAAAATCATCCAACTACTCAAAATGGACCTACCTAGTTAAATAGCAAACTGTTTTATTGACTTAAACTGTATTATCGTTCGACCTAAAGGTTTGTACGGAACATCAGAACAAGTCAAGTCAACAGGGAGGGAGTATATCAAGGTATTAAGCTCATTATGAGTACAGTCGATAATTTCAACAAAGAATATACGGTTGCACTTTAAATATAAAGTTGTAAGTAAAGGTGCAGCTGTATCTCCTTTGTTGACTGTACTATGCTAGTCAAGATCAATCTGATGCTGACTGTACTGTATTGGTATAATAGCTTTTGCTGGCTCCGCCAGCATGGATGTTGGTTATCGCGACCAAACATAGCCTGTGTCCCTTCTCAAGGTCTAATCAACCCCTATGCCAAATTTCATGAACATCGGTCCAGTGGCTTAGCCGTGAAAGACGAACAAACAGACAAAAACACACACTCACACATTTTCACATTTATAATTATTAGTATGGATGAAATGAATAAGATTTTCTCAAAACTTTCAATATTGGAAACCACTTCACCCGTTAATAGAATTATATTCATCTCTAATATTTGCTGTGTACGCTTCTCAATATCCCTTTAAGGTCCAGTACCCTCGCGGGTAGCTTGGTAATAGGGTAAACCCTTTTACTAAGCCTACCCGTTCATCCGTCTGTCACAGGGCTGTACCAACTTTTCTTTTCAAGTTTTGTGAATCAATAGAAATTATTGAAATAGAAATGACGAAAATGAATTGAAAAAAATATTGAATTCAATATACTTCGTTGTTGGGTATAAAATAAAACTAGCTGTTGCCCGCGGCTGTTGCTAGCCGACGCTATTGAGCATTAAACTCGCCTCTCTATTTGATCTCTACTCGCCTCTATCAGCCTGGCACCCTCTTTTTCTAAAAATTATTAAAAATGACGAACTTTTACTTAAACTTTCATAAATGGGGGAGAAATGGTCTCCCTCTTAAACCCCCTTCCTCGCGATAAAAAGTAGCCTATGTCCATTCTCAAGCTCTAATCCACCTCTGTACCAAATTTCATCAAGATCGGTTCAGTGGTTTAGGCGTGAAAGAAAGTGTAACATACCAACAGACAGACAGACAGAGTTACTTTCGCATTTATAATATTAGTATGGATTATAATTACCAACTTTTAAACTCGTGGATGTTAACGGGAATTAACTCTATCATAGTATAAGTCATTGATATAATATATAGTTAATTAAGTAAGGTTTAAGTACATACCTTGGATTTGCCAACTGGGTCAGCCGGAGTGCGAGGGACATGTCCCGAGACAACCTCACCTTCGGCCTAGCACATCGACCCACAGACGGCGTGCGGCTTAGTCGCTTCGAGTTCGACATAACCTCCCCTTCCGGCTCCGGATGGGGGGGGGGGCGGGGTATCCGCGGGGATTTACCGCACGTAAAAAAAAACCTTGGATTTATCAGACGTTACGACCAATTAACACCGGCCGTGGTCACAGGCTGACTGGGTATGTATGATAAGGTGTGTATGTATATGTCGCCGCCCAATAAGTTAATCGGCCGTTCAATTAACTGCCCAGGCTATTCTGGTAAATAAAGTTTACGCGTATCATTGTGTATAAGTTTTCATAGCATGAATTTATTTTTTTATTCGGACACATAACAGTGATACATTATATCATACATATTATAAAATTTGGTATGTGTAAAACCCACACTTATGTCCGCAAAGTAATGTGTAAACGGATCATTATTTATATAAATACAGAACTTAAAATATAAATCATACTAAATTAAATTTAAAACTAGAAACTAAAATAAGCTGAACAAAATAACCGGAATATTTACACACATAATGCGTCGTGAAATTCCTCCGCATCATCACCAACCGGTAACGTTCCCAGAAGGCTGGCAGCATTGCCACGTTGAATGGCAATGCTTATCCTCTGTGCAAGATAATAACCAGCCTTCTGGTCACGCGTAGCGTCGATCAGTCGCTTTGCCAGATCTTTGTATAGAAAGCGGGCACTTGGACCCCTGTGTAAAAAAGTTAAAATGTGATAATCCCGTGCCATATTAACTCAAAGAAGTGAAGATATAGCTTGTTCTTTAAATTCATTGTGCGAATTCGCGAAAATATCTAGGTGAACATAGTGCGCGTTATAGTTGTCTTAAAGGCGATGCAGAGACGCTAGTGCCCCGGCGTTAGTACTACACTTCGCAGTGTGGAAGAGCCTGGGACGCTCAATCTAGCATTGTGTTCGACAGACCCTCTTCTTTTTTCTATGATTTTACGGTTTATTATTGCAGCGACTGACGTTGACCTCCTAACCCTGAGAGGAAAGCTTGCTTCAGAGTTAAGCACACGGCCCACCTGATGGAACGCGGTTCCCGGGACTAATGGACTTGTGCAACACCAGGGGCGTCACACTCACGCTATCGACTCCGTAAGTACCTTCTAATGCCCTTCTTGACGAACCCCATATTAAAGTCGCTTGGGAAAACCACGGCCACGAGTGCATTACACAGTTTCAGCGTGCGGGGGATGAAGTTCCTTTCATGCCTGACTGTATGTACTATAAGAGGCCTATGTCCAGCCGTGGACTGTGGTTATTGTTTGCACTGTTTCCAGTCGCAACCTCGCAACGTATGAGGATAGATTCCCTGCCTGTGGCGGAAGGCGCCATGATAGAAAGAAGCCATGGGCATCATTTTGAACAACTTATCTGAACACACACCATTGTGTAAAAAAAAATCTCTTCATCAATCAATTATCTGAAGATTCAATTTTCCTTGTTCAAAAATTCTCATTCTCGTTTCAAGTTTATTTACATCTATTTATTTCCTTTATCACCGATCCATCTGTCTCCGGAGATTACTCACTAAAACCGTAAACATCCAATAAAGATCTAATTCCAAAAACAAATAAACAGAAACAAGAATGTTTTGGGAACAAACATCGTTATCGATATAATTAGTGACGGGCACGTTTTTTTACGGTTTTTACACCTGCTTTTGATTTAAGTATTTGTTTTTCAAATGTGTCGTTTTATTCACGAATAGTTACTGCGTCATCGTTATCTGTGCGTTGGTCCTGGTCTTATCCGATGCCCTCAGGAGTCCAGCTTCTGCTTTTTGCCAGTCTAACTGTTGTACTTTAATATTTTCCGTGAAGCGACTGCCATCTGACCTCCATAACCGATTAGCAACATCTGTTCTGTAGTTAGACCAGTAGTCGAAAATTTTAAGGCTCTCCCAGGTACAAATAGTTACTTAGTAAATAATATTTTTTTGTAAAGAAGATAAGCATTTGGTACTACTAATATCTAACCCATCCAACTAAGCTAAATTGCTTTTATTAGGAGTGGGTTCACGTCGGTAGTGATATGGCCAGGATTCGAACCCGGGATTACTCGATCGTAAGCCTGACTCCTTAACCATTAAGCTACCGACGCTTAAAACCGACCGAAAAAGCGTAACTTCAACGCACATATTATGTATTTTGTACACAGTAATAACGTCTGTAGTTTATACAATAGTGTAATGACCAGTATAACCGACACTTTTTAGTATGTAGAATATACTGCTTCCGGGCTGTTTGGCCGTGGTCCATTTGAAACTTGTTCCAGACGTTTCGTCGATCACTGCGGTCGATCCGGAAGCAGTATATTCTACATGCAACGCCGGCCGTGAAAGCCTGAAGACTTATATTATATTGGTATTATATTGTTTTGTATTATATTGGTAAACCTATGTGTATTTAATTCGGTACGGACCCACTGGTCCCTTCAAATTCGTACCCTGCATCCACTCGTCCACTGATCTGAAATATAGCAATATTCAATTATTCTCAAGTGAATGTGCGGGCACAACTCACTGTGATATAATTAATATTTACTGTCTGTCTTTTGATAGCTTTTGATCAACATTTTCATCATCAAATTCTTGTTTGTTGATTTATATATCTTTTTCTGAGAATTGTCATTGGTAAATTAATTCTATTGTTTAATTCTATTGTGTAATTAATGTTCCTCGCGTAAAATTGTACAAGTGCTTTTGTGCGAAATTTAATGGTCTTAGGATGAAAGATCAAGAGGTTCAAACAATGTGGGTTTTCTTAAACAGTCTACGTAACATGGCAGCACTGTACCGTCAGATCCAATGAACTGTCAAAATCCATACTAATATAAATGCGAAAGTAACTCTGTCTGTCTGTCTGTCTGTCTGTCTGTCTGTATGTTACGCTTTCACGCCAAAACCACTGCACCGATTTTGATGAAATTTGGTATAGGGGTAGATTAGACCTTGAAAAGGGACATAGGCTATGTTTGTTCGCGATAACCGACATAAAGCGGTCAAAAGCTAGTATAGACTAAAATAGTAATTTTCGATATTTTTTTTAGTTTATTTATTCTTTTCCTTATTCCTTTTAACAACCTTATAAATTATATTTTTAAATACATATAAAAAACCATCTATTTAAAAATATAAAAAGTAGTCCTCCACCGGTATCGGATATAGGGACCAAGCTACCGGTGGTTAGGACTCCAGAGAAAGGAACTTCCTCACGATGCGCCTCGTTTCAAGGAGCACTGCCTTCTGCATCTGGCCGTTGATCCAGCCATCTAACCCGAGCCTCTTCAGGTGTTGGTCGAGGCTCTTTGCTATCAGTCCGTTGACTGACACGACTATCGGTACAATGATTGCTGAGTCAACATTCCACATGTCGACAACTTCGTGGGCCAAGTCCAAGTAATTAATGTGGGTTTTCTTTCTCAGCTTTCACGAGATTCTTGTCATGCTTTATTTCTTATTATTATTATTACTATGGGAATATTATTTTCTAAAATGCCACAGTGTTGCGCAGTGCCTATGTTTGCAAATGAAACAGAGAGAATTAGTGCCCCACGGGGGATAAAAACCGATTAAAGCAGTGCCTTGAGTCCATTCACAGAGGTAAATTTACTCCTGTAAAAATAGCCACGTTTGTAAAAGCCACACTCAATCAAAATTGCAATTCTGCAACTCAAATGGAAAATCTGCTATTTTCACCGATTTTACACGATCTTAAGCGTCACTTGTTACAGCTTCCCTACTTATTATTCCTTTCTAAGCAACAAGGCAACTTATTTTGTTGCTAGAATAACGTTATTAAAGCCACGTTATCACGCCTTCAAGTCCAGTAGCATCTGTTCCATGAATTTGTACCAAAAAGCTGAACTGAAAGTTTGTCCTGAAGCGTTTTTGCCATTTCCATCCATATTTTATCGTTCGAACCAACAACGGACTATTTTCATTCGGGTTCCTAAATTTCATGACAGATTTTTTTCGTTTTAGAGCTTTGAAATTCTGTGGACTTTGCAAAGCTCGGATATATGGGCTAAAAATTCCAGGCTAGTGCAGTTTTGAAGTATTTTCATAACTCGGTAGTTTTACATTCATTTTAGGCTAGGTTTTTTTTTCACACCACTTAAATGGAAGACAAGCCCGATGGAAAGTGGTTAACGTGGCAGTGGCCTATGGACGTACTGCCTTTATACTGTGGTGTGAGCTAGACTCACACCACAGCTCACAAAAAGAATTGTTAATGAGAAGGTATTCCTCAAGATACGTATCTTGTACCTAAATCGCGAGACTAACGAAGCCCAGGAGCGCATGAATTGCTTTGTAATAATCTATGATTGATGAATTTGATTTGCATGCCGTAGCACGCTGTACTATCGTCAAAAGACAGCCAAGAAACATGCACTGCGCGTACAATACATATATTAACACCTGTAAATCCTCAAAACGGTAGGCAGAGGTGTATTAAGGCACACAACGGGAAGGCTCCCGTTTGGCAATCGGGAATAACGTTAAGATCTTATTTATTTTTTTATTATTTTTTATTTATTTATTTGGGAAAATTAACAGCCTCACAATTGATTACAAACAATAACTTAACATAAAAAATATCTCTGTGAGACCAACAACATTTTCCACGTAATATTTTAACATAAAATATTTTAAGTCTAACATGCATTGTTCCTACTCAGCGTGAAGTCTGTATAAAACAAATTACGAATTTATAAATCTAAATTACTCAACCTCTCCATTACAAGCCTTTTAAATTTGTCTGAAGAAACAGCAAACATATCTATATCCTGAAAATACTGATTGTAATTTCTTGCTAGCCGACGCAGGGGCGCTCGCAGACCTGCGTTAGTACGAGAAATAGAGACAGCAAATGTGAGTTTTGCTCGCGCCTCTCGGCGTGTAGATGTTCTAGGTACCACATAACTTAACCTATTGCGAATATCTTGATGCTGATACAAATATTATACATTCAGACCTTTTTCTCTTGTGGTAGACAGGTAGACTTCTTCCATATCTTTCCCTTCTATTTCCATTATTAGCACTTCAACCCACGAAGCAGTGCTATGACTGGCGACCCAAGTAACATTTCATTTGGGCCTAGGTTGTAAAAAATGCCTTTAGGTTTTCTAAAGGTCGTAAAAAGGTAAACGCTTTGCCATCAGGTCATATTATGTACTTGAAAATGGTTAATAGGTCCTGAAACTAGTTGTTTTTTATTACGACCTTGGAGCAGATGACAAGAGTTTAAATTAACGTTATTTTGACTGTGTTTCAAGAGCATATAGTCCTAGGATCTTATAGTTGTCGTAGACTCCTGATTAAGTTCTGAAAAGGCTAGCATTATGCTGAAATGAGATCTAAAGGTTTAATTTTTAACTATGTTATGACCACAAAGTTATGGAATATCGAAATTGCTTATAAGTAATTTTTAAAACCTACCTCAAACCTTAAGGCTGTTTTAGAGTGTCTAGGCAAACAAATTAGGACTGCGTGCTGACAACCCAAACTAATTAGCTATTGTCTAAGAGCTTAAAGCATGATTAACGTCCTACAAGAATATTTTAAAGCTTTAGAGGCATCCTCAAAAAATATCAGTTGTCTCCGCGACTTCAAAGCGTTACGTTGTCCTCCTGGTAATAGCCTTAAAGCTGCGAAAACAGTCTATGCGTTTTATCTAGCTCCGCGCGATGACCTTTAGCTCTTATTTTGGCAAACATTAAGAGCTTTTAGCTGTAACAGTTCTAAAAATGTTAAATTTAATGCTTTCTAGTAGTTTCCTAACGCCAGCCATTTTTTTACATTCAATTTAAAAATAATCGAAACCAATGGCAATATTTTAATTCAATGAGGCTAAATTAAGTAACTTGAGCTATACCATTTAAAATTTATATTTTTACGATGAACAGTAGTTTTATTTCTAATGCAACTTACCACCAACCGTATAATTTTATAATTTTTATTTCATTAAAATATCGTCAAAATTATAAACTAGCGCAAGGCCCGTCTCGTATACAGCACTATTATCCTAAAGTATCACGATGAAGTGC
Source organism: Eilema caniola (assembly GCA_949126895.1). NCBI lineage: Eukaryota > Metazoa > Arthropoda > Insecta > Lepidoptera > Erebidae > Eilema > Eilema caniola. The sequence continues at coordinate 10,809,263 of OX421486.1, read as the reverse complement.
CAGTCGCACAACTTTTTTATTTTTTCCTGACTTCAGCAAGATACTTATATTTTTTTAAATACTACTTAGTTAGCCATTTTGAAACTTGGAATAATGTCAGGGAATGTGGCGCCATCATAGTACCTATTTAAATTCACGATAGGTCTTTTTGTGTAAAAAAATCTTACACAGAAACATTTTAAAACCCGAGAGTCCTGGAAAGGTTTTAAGTTGTCATAGGGTTACATCCAAGACTAACTTAGAACTTTAAAAGCTGTCTGGCAAAGTTATATTAACGTTAAATTAAGGTTGTGAAGGTTATATTTGGGTACTGTGTAAGTAGTTCGAAAGGTTCTGGATTTGAGCTATAGGTTTTGCTGTAGCTCTCAGAAAGGTTTTAAAACGTGGGCCCTTTTTGCACTCAGGAGGTTAAAATAACGTTATTGAGCCTATTAAGACTTACGAGCAGATTTCCATATAAAGGTTATAGAACCTTTTCAAAACCTTTCTAAAACCTAAAATGTTACTTGGGGAGGACTGGATGTGAAAGGTGGAGAATCAGGAGCTATAGCGTACTTTAGGTGACATTTTATTTCCAGGAGTAGACTGTTGATTAACAATTTACCATTGTTTGATTGAACACTGGCTAGGAATATTGTTAAACAGTTCTATAAAGGTCAAGTCGGTGACTACGAATACATTGAAAGTCCTAGGTTAATGCCCAGGGGTGCTGGTTGGGTAACCTCCACGTCGGCTTCTCCGTTTCTTCCCCCTTTGGACCACGGTCCTGGGGAGCGGAAGCGGGGGGGCTGGTGCACCCTGGACAACGGCTAACAGACTCCTACCTTGGGAGTTCTGTTGGCCGTTGACGAATAACCCAACGGCTGACCTCACGAGGAGGTCGTGGGATGGCGGGCCTGCAAGGCCCGCGGGAAGGGGTCCGTAGGACACCCTTTCACTCCAACAGCCCTTTTAAGGGCTAGCTGACCCCATTGCACGAGGGGGTCGTGGTATGGCGGGCCTGCAAGGCCCGCGGGGAGGGGTTCCGTGGGGTTCCTCCCACCTCAACAGCCCTTTTTAGGGCTAACCGCCGCTCCCGGTACCCCTCTGCTCTTAGCAGAGGAGACAGGGGAGAGGCGATGGGATCGTTAGGATCCGGGGACGGGTCGGCCTACTGCTCGCGCAGGGGCTGACGGGCATTCGTGCCTCCGTCGGCGTTGGGAGAGTTGGCTACTCCCCCGCATCGCGTAACCTCCGAGATATCGACAACGACCTGAGTGCTAGCCACACTCGGGAACGCCGATATCCCGGAGGCCGCGGGGCTTGCCTTAATTGGCCGGCCCACGACAAGGAAAAGTCTGAAAACCCGACAGCGAAGTCGCTTAAAACCTGTGGATACCGGGGGACCTCCACAGTATGTACCCCGCTTCCTGGAATGGCCGTCACCCAGGAAGTGTAATCCGAGCGGTTCTACTCGTGGGAACTCATGGAGAATCTTGAACTAAAAACCAAAAACCCCCCCCCCCCCTTACCCAGTGAAACAGTCTGCGCGAAGGTCGCGCAGCACCACGACGCGGAAGTCGCGTCCAAAGCGGTGTCAGGCCACCTTGACACCGCCACCCAGAGCAGGGCTAGCAGCCCGGGTATGGCGACCCGGAGCTCAGCCGGGAAGAGGAACCTGCTTCCTTCCCCCCTGCCGTTTGAGCCGGACCCGGAGGTCAGCATGACCGACGGGGTCACTACCAGCAGCGGCCAGGAGGGAGAATATCTCTCTCCCCCGCCCAAGTGCCCGTAAGACGCGGGGTGGCAAAAGGGCTGCCCCGCAGAAGCGTGCCCCAGCCCCAGTCCCGAAGGGTGTCATGGCGCCGCCGAGTTCCTCCTCCTCGGCGGCGCCCCTGCCTTGTGCCGGCGACAGCACCTCCATCGAGGTGGTGGAGGCCCTTAAAGGCCTCGCTAAGGCCCAGACTGGATGAAGCCGGAGGAGGACCGGCTCATGCGGTCGACGCTTCGCATTGTGGAGCAGTATAATCTGCTCAGGGCGGAGCTAAGCTGCGCGCAGCACGAGCGGGCTGAGCTCGGCAGGCGGCAGGAGGCACTGCTCCAAGAAACCGAGCGGCAGGCGGCGGAATACCGCAAGGAGATGGCCAAGATGGCGGCTGAGTTGGCGGCGCTCCAAGACCGAATGTCCCGTACAGACCGGCGGAGGGTCGGAGCGCAGCCGGAACCCTCGCCGTCTTCGGCGCCAACGTCTCCACCTGTGCGGTCGAGGTCGCCGGTGCGGCCGGAGACGCCACCTACGCCACCTCCGGCGCGGCCGGAGTCACCGGCGCCACCGCGTTTGCCGCCGCCGCCGCTCCCGCCGCCAGTGCTTCCGAAGTTGCCGACGCCGCCGCGAGTACCGCCGCGTTCGTCGGCAAACTCCGTGGAGGCCTGCATGGCAGCGATGGTGGCACAGCAGGCGCGGCACGAGGAATGGACGCGGAGCTGTCTGGAGGCCATCATGGCCTCCATTCACCGTCCACCCTTGGCGCAGCCGAGTGGCGGATACGCCGCGGCGGTCAAACGGGGCCCCATCCGTACGATGGCGGCGGGGACCCCGCAGGAGTCGGCCCGCGGCGCGCCCACTGCGCCGGCTGCTCCGGCCACCACCATCGCTGCACCAGCCGGGGGTGCCCAAGCTAAGGGCAGGGGAAAGGGGAAGGGCAAGGGCAAGAAGTCCTCGGTCCCTGCCCCGGCCCTGGCACCGGTTTCGGCCCCGACTGCCTCCAGTAGCTCTGCACCGGCAGAGGGCTGGGAGGTGGTCGGTGAGGCCAAAAAAAGGCGGAATGCCCGCAAAAAGGCAGCCAAAAGGGCCAAGAAGGCCCAGGCTGCCGCGAAGGGAGCGCCGGGAAGGCTGCGCGTCCCCCGTACCACCGCTGTCGTCTTAACGATGACACCGGAGGCGACGGAGAGGGGCGTGCAGTACGTGGACCTGGTCAAACAGGCGAGGGGCCTCATAGATATGAGGGCCCTCGATGTGGCGGGGACCCTCCGAGTGACACACACTCGGACCGGTGCCCGCCTCATCCACGTCCCTGGCGCCTCCAGTGGTCCCAAGGCCGATGCCATCGCGGCTAGGCTGAGGGAGACGCTGGATGCGGCCGACGTCCGGGTGTCCAGGCCCACCAAGTGCGCAGAACTGCGCATTTCGGACCTGGACGACTCCATCACGGCCGAAGAAATTCGGGCCACCGTGGCGGAGGCCGGGGGTTGCCCCTTGGAGGCGGTTAAGGTCGGAGCGATTCGCTACGGCCGTCGCGGACAGGGGGCAACAGTTGTCGGCTGCCCCATCGCGGCAGCTCAAAAGGCTGCCGAACAGAAGGTCCTCGCGGTAGGCGGCGTTGTGGGAGTCCGGGTACGGCTCCTGCAGGCTCGGCCGGACAGGTGCTTTAGGTGCCTGTCGGCCGGCCACGTGGGTGTTCAGTGCAGGGCGGAGGTGACGGTCGGCGATCGTTGCTTCCGCTGCAGCCAACCCGGTCACAGAGCCGGTACTTGCGAAGCTCCGCCGCACTGTTTCAGGTGTGCGGCGGAGGGCAAGCCGGCCGACCATAGGGTTGGCAGCAAGGCCTGCACCCGCGGGGAGCCGCTGCCGCGAGGCGGGCGTTCCGCCAACGGTTCGGTGCGGGATGCGGAGATGGTTCCATAATGGATCCCCAGCTCCGCATCCTGCAGGCGAACGTGGGCCACGGTGTCGATGCTCAGGCCCTTCTGCTCCAGAGCATGGCACAGTGGTCCATACACGTCGCCGCTGTCGCCGATCCATACACTCACCGGCCCCTCGGGCCCGCCTGGGTGGTCGACCTGGATGGATCGGCGGCACTGGTGCATAACGCCGCTGCGGGTGCCCCTCCCCTTGTAGTGATCGCAAGGGAGCATGGCATCGTAGCGGCGCGTGTAGGGGAGATTGCGGTCGTGGCCGTTTATCTCACGCCGGGGTCACACCGACTCATCGGGCAGTATCGGCGGTCGCTGGAGCGGCTGACCGACGTCGTCAATGCCTGTACGCCTCGTCCGGTTCTTGTGCTCCGGGACTTCAACGCCTGGTCTCAGGCTTGGGGTTCCCGGCGCACAAACGCGCGGGGCAGGGCTCTGGAGAGCTGGGCCGATTCTCTCGGCTTAGTTCTCCAGAATCGCGGGGCCGAAGCCACGTATGTGGGCACCTTTGTGGCGGGGGAGCGCAGGTCGATCATAGACCTTTCGTTCGCGAGCGCTTCCCTGTCACTCCGCGTGCGGGACTGGCGTGTCGCCATGGAGGTGGAGACACTATCGGATCACCGATACGTTCGGTTCGATGTCTCCCCTCCTGCGGGTGATGCGCCGGTCATATCGGCCCAACGCGAGCCGCGCTGGGTGTTGGGGCGACTGAATCGGGAGGACCTCCTGGAGGCCGCCATCGTACAGGCCTGGGCCATTGCGCCGGACAGGCCTGTCGACATAGACGATGAAGCGGCCTGGTTCTGGGAGGCCATGACACGGGTCTGCGATGCGGGTATGCCTAGGGCTCCAGCCTATAATCCGAGGCGTCGGGTCTACTGGTGGAATGCGGAGATCGCGAGGCTGCGTCAAGCCTGCGTGATCACGCACCGCCGGTGGGCTCGACTCCGTAGGAGGCGTAGCCGTACCGCAGATTCGGAGCCCCGACTGGCGGAGTTTCACGAGGGATACAGGGAGGCCCGGAATGCCCTCCGAGCGGAGATCAAGCGGTCTAAGGCCGCTTGTTACCGGGAGCTCCTGGAGACGCTGGAGCGGGACCCATGGGGGCGGCCTTACCTTATGGTAAGAGAAAAAGTTGCGCCCCCGGGCCCCTCCGCTGACCCAGGTGCTCGAACCGGCTCTGCTCGGAGGAGTGGTGGAATCCCTGTTCCCGGCGCGAGCGGAACATGTTCCGCCGCAGATGGCTCCGCCGCCTCGGTCGCCTACGGCGCCCAGTGCGGTGATTGACGACGACGTGCCCGAGGTCACTTGGGTAGAACTAGAGTTGGCGGTGCGAAGGCTGAGAGCCAAGAAAAACACCGCCCCGGGACCCGACGGCATTCCAGGCCGCGCGTGGGTCCTAGCTCTAGGGGAAGACGGTCTCGAACCCCGACTGAGAGGGTTCCTCAGCGCATGTTTGGAGCGGGGCCAGTTTCCGAAGATGTGGAGGACGGGGAAACTGGTCCTCATCCGCAAGAAGGGACGCCCGGCGGACGAGCCGTCCGGGTACCGGCCCATAGTGCTGCTCGACGAGGTGGGCAAACTCTTCGAAAGAGTAATTGCCAAGCGCCTCGTCGAGCATCTCTCTAGAGTGGGGCCGGACCTGGCGAATACCCAGTTTGGGTTCCGCCGGTGGCGTTCCACTGTGGATGCCATCATGCGTGTGAGGACTCTGGCAGAGGATGCGGTTGCCCGGGGCGAGGTGATGTTGGCGGTGTCCTTGGACATCTCCAACGCCTTCAACACCTTGCCCTGGAGTTGCATCAGGGAGGCACTCGTGTACCACGGTGTGCCTCTCTACCTCCGCCGCATAGTCGGGGCTTACCTGACGGAGAGAGCCGTCGTCTACCCGAGTTCGACCGGAGTCGGTAGGCGTGAGATGTCGTGCGGTGTTCCACAGGGATCGGTCCTGGGGCCGTTACTGTGGAACATCGGTTACGACTGGGTGCTTCGCGGTGACTTCGCGTACGGTGCCACCGTCACGTGTTATGCGGACGACACGCTGGTGACGGTGAGCGGGGCTACGCACCGCGAGGCAACCCTGAGGGCCACGACCGCGGTTGGCCAAGTCGTCGAGCGGATCCGGCGGCTGGGTCTCGAGGTGGCTCTGCACAAGTCCGAGGCCATGTTCTTTCATGGTCCTCGGCGCAGGCCAGGCCCGGGAGCCAGCCTTACAGTGGGAGGCACTTCCGTCGACATCAAGCCCCAGCTGAAATACCTGGGGCTCGTGCTTGACGGTCGATGGGACTTCGGACAACATCTCCGAAGCCTGCGCCCCAAGTTGGTCACCACGGCGAATGCCCTGAGTCGGCTGTTGCCCAACTTGAAGGGCCCAGGGGCCTCCTGCAGGAGACTCTACGCGGGTGTCGTGCGGTCCATGGCCCTATATGGGTGCCCCGTGTGGGCGGACACCCTGGGGGCCAGATTCCTGCCTCTGCTCCGTACGGCGCAGAGGACGATGGCCTCCAGGGCCATCAGGGGATACCGCACGATATCCTTCGAAGCGGCGAGTCCCTTTCGGCACTATACCAGTTCCGAAAGGAGGCGCGGGAGCGGGGATTCGATCCCGAGCCCGAGGACATTCGGGCCGAGAAATCCCGGCTCCACCAGGTCATGGTGGCCGAGTGGGAGCGACGACTTGGGCAACCACGCGCAGGGCACGCCGTGATTGCGGCGGTAAGACCCATCATGGGGGAGTGGCTAGAGAGGCCACACGGGAGCCTCTCGTACCGTCAGACGCAGATGATAGCCGGGCACGGTTACTTCGGGCGGTATCTGCATCTGATGGGTATTGAGCCAACGCCCGAGTGCCATCACTGCGACGCGAGCGTGGACTCGGGGCTGCACACGCTCACCGAGTGTCCGGCGTTTGAGACGCCGAGGCGGGAGCTTGTGCAGGCCCTGGGGGTGAGAGTGCTCACGCTCTCCACCCTGCTCGCGGCGATGGTCCGCTGCGCGGATGCGTGGGCGGCCAGCGCCTCTTTCTGCGAGCAGGTCATGCTCGCGAAGGAGACAGCAGAGCGGGCGCGGCGCGGTGAGCGACAAAGACTCGCTGACATCGCTGCTCGCGCCCGAAGGCGGCTCGGGCGTCGGAGGGCGCTTACAGACCTCCGCCCCCCATGAGCGCGGGCCTGAGGGTGACGGGTGGAGCCACCCGTCACCCTAGCAGAAGCAGGCCACGGCGGCGGCGCGCATCGTAGGACGATGCGCGCCTCCCCACACCGGGGTTGAGTCGGGGACGGCGTGGTCCCCACCTCCCGAGGAGGGCCAGACCGAAAGGGATGGCCCTGGGTCAGCCGGGGTGCGAGGGATATGTCGCAAGACAACCTCACCTTCGGCCTAGCACCACGACCCACAGACGGCGTGCGGTTTAGTCGGTTCGAGTCCGACATAACCCACCCCTCCGGCTCCGGAGAGGCGGGTATCAGTGGGGATTTCCCGCACGTAAAAAAAAAAAAAAAAAAAAGGTTAATGCCCACATGGGACAAAATTGTTTTGCTCTTCTCGGAGCAATTATTTATGAATAACTTGTAAATAATCGCTCTGAGTCTAGACGTGCTTTATAGCAGTTAAATCATTTTTATAGTGGTTTTCATTTAAATAACCAAGCAAGAGTTAGAAAGAAAATGTATTTATTGGAGACGTGCATAATAAATATAAATAATAAAACAGTAATTGCAGTGAAACAAAAGATAAAGTCGTACGAACCTCAATAGGTCTTAGCATATTATATGTAGTGCATATAACACGACAATAAAACGATATCAAACATGAAGTAATTGCACTTTTCATAGAATAGTAGTTTTTATTTGATGTGCGGGAAATTCCCCCGAAACCCCCCATCCGGAGCCAAAGGTGCACGTTATGCCAGGCTCGAACCGACTAAACCGCACGCCGTCTGTGGGTCTTTGTGCTAGACCGAAGGTGAGGTTGTCGACGTCATATTCTTCGCACCCCGGCTGACCCAGGGTCATCCCTCTTGGTCTGGCCCTCCTCGGGAGAATAGTAGTAGTCTTATATCGTGTAATTAAAATTCAATACATGTTGATGAGTCAGTTTACATTTTTGACAAGTACCCCCTTAATTTGAGTGACAAAACGCTATTACGAATTAATAGCCGAAACATTTAAGTAGGTCGAGTTTTCCACTGGTTCAATTTTTAACGTGAACTAATTGAAATCTACCGTCTTCTCACGTTACAACTACGTTTGAAACTCTATATCACTCAGAATGATAACCATAAATAGAAATGGTCCATCCGAAAACCTCTCAGAAAAACATGGCTACCGAACAATATCAAAGATAAAAATATTTACAAAGTTATTTTCTCAAACTTTTTATCTTTAAGGCATCGCTAAACCTGCCTTTCCACTCTAAATGCTAAATAATGTGTCCAATCTGCTATAAATATCCAGTCATTCTCAATCTTTAGATGAAAACAAAAACGTTGTTTTTTCACTGATGAGCATTGAATTAACTTTTATAGTTTTTGGTCTGGAAATTTCATTTAGAAAAGTCTGTGTAACGAGTCGAAAAAAAATTATGGGCCTTTTTTATTTATATTTAATTTGTTGAATCGAGAGTATTTTATTACTAACTACTATTTTGTTATGAATTATTACATTGAGTGCCTCTGCAGTTTACTCGTCACGGGTGAATATGAGGAAAAGTTCACACTAGGCACTCAGGTTATTAAGGTTTAAAGGGGACTTTGGAGACCCCGGGGTCTGAGGGAAGGCTTTGAATTTCCCTTCTCTCCACGGCCTATCTAACTGCTGATTGAAGAACGAGGGTCTAACGTGGTCAATCCCTTGGAAGCTAAAGTATATTTGAATCACTGAAATTCAGCGTACACGATTTGTGAGCGAATTCTGTTGTATACTTGTGTTGCCTCTGAATGAATGCCTCTGTGACGTAGCGATAGTGAACGCGGCCACTACACAGACGGTGCGGGTTCGATCCCCGCTCAGTGCATATATTTGAATGTGTGAATATGGATATTTGCATTGGTCTGGTTGTGCTTCGGAAAGCCCGTAACGTCGTTGGTCCCGGTTACCATACGAACATCTATGGAAGTCGTTACGCAATCCTTCGATATCGCCTTTGGATTGATAATGTCAGATGGTAGTCGCTTCACGAAAAGCGGACCCCAAACTCCAAGTTGGAAGCTTCTGTCGCGACTGGAATTAACGCTAATATGAAGAAAAAAAATTTCGTATAATGATATTGCTACTATTTTTGAATCGAGCCGACGATAATTTTACGTTAGTTTAATGTTCTGAAAGAAATATTTTAAGTAGGCATAATTACACACATTGGCACAACATGTACAGCCAACATTAAATTGTTAAATTTACTCCATTTTAGTAATATCTTAATAAACTTAGAAATAACAAAGTTCAACGAGAAATTTCTCCGTTTCAGTGTATTTATGAAAACAGCCATTTATTCGAAACATTCCAATAACAATTCTAATAAAATTATAGTATTCTTCGTACCGCCGCAAAGCTTTGTTGGGAAATTTAAAACAACATGCCTTCATATTTTGTTATAACGTCGGCAAAACTATTATGCCAAAGCCAGACTTTGGAATAGGCAAGTAAATATACGGAGTCAATTGCTACGACGTTAACTGCTATACATTAGGATTTACAGTATATAAGGGACTTCGCATGGGTGGTAAGAACATTCCTGTGGAAATCTAATATAGCCTATGTTACTCAGGGTGAATGTAGCTTTCCAATGGTTTATGAAGCAAGAATTTACGAAATCCGCACAGTAGTTTTTGAGTTTATTCATTACAAATATACACACAAAAATACAAATCTTTCCTCATTATAATAGTATTCTTTATAATTGAAATTTAAAAAATCAAACATCTTTATATCTTATTGTCATAACAATATTTCACTTATCTGTTCATTATACTATTATAAAAGATACAGTTGAGGATAAAAAAGAATTAAAACATTGCCTCCAAAATTTCCATGCCAACATTTGCCATGAACACACAAAACACCACAAACGAAAAACACAGTTGTGTACGTATCGTACACACTTTCTTATTTCTTTTAAATTGTATTTTATTTGGTAAAAAAAGGGGTGAAAATCTTAAAAACAATTTGCAGAATTACTTGTACAGTGAATCTTTTTAATAATTACAAAGGATTTTTATAAGATGACAGTGACATGTTTATTTTTAACCAAGTTTAAAAAGTAGGAGTTCGTGTGTTAGTTTACTTCTTTAAGTGAAGTGAAGATCATTTTTTGCGATTGAAATAATCATTGAACTGTCGACACCATTACCGAGTCTCCTGTGACAGATTGTAACACCACTATATAAATATAACTCAGTAGAAGAGCGTATTTACATTCATCCGATGTCCGATATCCAATATCAGTTTCGGAAGCCGATGGCCGACATCCGATAGCCGACACTTTGTGCTGTTTTCACATTTATCCGATAATGTCGGCCCAATACGGCCATTTGATCGAAAGCACAGACTAGTCAGGAATGCTAGGGACGACAAAAAAAACGTGCAAGCAATTGACAAGACATGGTATCGAGCTTTTTTCTTATTTTCGTGAACAGCGTCATTAATTAACGCGAAAAGACACGTAACTAAGAAAATGTAATTAAGGTCGAAAATTGTTTTAGTCTCTTTGTGATCCGATATCGGGCCAAAACAGTGGTGTTGGCTCCGATAACCGATATCGGGCCGGACAATGTGAAAGCAAGATACATATGACGTACATTTGACTTCTTCCGATATCGGATGTCGGATAACGGACAATGTAAAAACGCTCTAAATGTAAAATAAAATGGCCAAGATTTCACTTTTGCCGGCTTTCTCGCAGTACTCCACCGAAAATATCGCAGTTCTACAAATGATTTTGGCTGATTTCGCTACCATTTATTACCGCGAGGGATATGTCGCATGACAACCTTACCTTCGGCCTAGAGACCAGAGGTCGTAGACCCAGAGACGGCGTGCGGTTTAGTCGGTTCGAGTCCGACATAACCTCCCCCTCTGGCTCCGGGGGGATGGGTATCCGTGGGGATATCCCGCACGTAAAAAAAGTAGAAGTTTGAAGTAAGTATTCCTAAAAACTGTGATTTATTCTGGGGTTAAGACCACTTCAACATTAATATGCGAGTTTCAACCTAAATGATATTCAGTTTCGATTTACGAGTATTTTACGAGCGAAGACACGGTTATAACAGGGTCGTTAAATTAATTATGGGCCTTACGATGCGCTGACAAACTAGAGCGTAAATTATTATTAGATATTTTCAAAATGTTTCGTATACATTTATTGTATAAGACAACTATGTGTTTGAATTAGGCACCTATTAACCTGAGATATGAAGATTTATAATAATATTTATGTTGAATTATCTTAAAATTAATCATCATCATCATCTTCATTTAGACGTTATCCTGATTGTGTCTGAGGCCAAGATGCCCTCGGAGCTCAGGATTCGCTTTGACATGATGACGTTGTAGACAATGTTATTAAATTACGGTTTACCAACTCGTGGCCATTTTACTTTGTGTACGGAAGTAGTAAAACTAAAATCTCCAAATAAACAAAAATCATGGGCTTCCCTGCAGGCAATTTTTGTACCTAGTTCGCATTATCCTCATTGTAAATTAGTAGTGTGTAAAAATGCTGTTTGATTAAACCGAATTAACTAAAATTAAGTTATTTTTGAAAAAATATTGAACCGACTTCTAGAACAAAATCGCCCTGAAAAGTAAAATAAGTAAGTAGGTAAATAAAATAAATAAGTAAGTAAGTAAAGTAATATAAAAACGGGCATAGAACTTTAGGTATAATGTGCCTAATTGCGGTGAAATTAGATCTACTTTATGAGCAAGTGTGTTGAAAAAAATATAGCTCAATATAAGTGAAAAATAAAAAGCCCAACTTTAAATTCTGTCGTTTTTCTTGTTGAAGTCGCTACCAAGCGACTTCAACGCGGTTAAAAAAATACCGCAGTATTCACAAATACGGTTATAGATAGATAGATAGATAATTAGGAAGGAATGTTTACTGCATGTGTATCAGAATATTTAATAATCTTCCATCAAGCCTGACTAACCTACGTATGACATTATTTGACATGTTATTAAACAAAATGTATTACAATATTAATGATTTCCTGGACGATACAATAACATTTAACAATACCTTATAATGTAATTTATTTTAGCATATAGTTATTAATAGGTATGATTAATAGGCATGGTAATAAAATCTCTTGTACCGTATTCTAGCAAATAAACTAACTATTTGATTTCATTTGATTTGATTTGATTACCACAACAATAGATAGGTTATCATAAACCTATCCCTAGAGAACAATTAAATGTAAGTTACATTCTAATGAACAAGATACCAACTTTTTAGATTTTTTATACTCAATCCGTCAATTGACTGCAACCTTCAGGAGTCGGCCTTATGATAAGAGGTCCTATATTCGAATACTGGCCATTGTAGTAATGACTCCGAATACAAAAAAGCCATTCTTTTCAACACGAATAAGTCATGTACACCTAAGAACTACTATCATCATCATCTACTTGCCCTGTTCCCAATTATTTAGGGTCGACGCAACATGTCATACTCCTCTATAAATTCCTGTCAGATATCATTTCCTCTGTAACTCCCTTCTTTGCCATATCATTTTTCAAGCAATTCATCCATCTTTTCTTCGACTTAGCTCTGCTCTTATAGCCCTCTATATACTTTGAACCTTCCTTACAAAATTACTTGAGAACCTAATTACCTGAGAATTACCATATGGTAAAGTATATTAGAAATAGGTCAAGGAATTATCAGTGACAGTAAAACGTCATTATAAAACCGTGTTGATGCGGGTTAAGTACCTACTTAAAAGTGTCACTATAAAATTGATTTAGATATCGCTATAAAAAGAACATAAAATTTTTGATTTCTTAATTAGTTCTGAGAAAAAATTATTACTTAAAAATAATATTTGCTTATTATATCATAAATTATTTAAAGTAGGTTGTCTGGGTCAAGAAATGGTGCTACTTGGATGGAATGTTAGGATGAATATAGATTAATATTCATCGTCAGCTAATGATATAGTGCCTGACTGAGCCTGACTCTAAGCCGCGAGGGAAACGAGACCCTGGGCCACGCGGATTGTTTAGAATGTTTAGCTATTCATACTTATATTAGCTCCCGCTTTTTTAATTTTACTCTGCGTAAGAACCATCCCCGTACTGCAAGAAATACTCGAAAAACAGAATTAGTGAATGAATAGGGATTCATTTTTATAGGTAACTAGCGATTTGCCCCAGCTTCGCACGGGTGGTAAGTAGGTACGTTGCCGTGGAAATCCAATATAGTCTATGTTTCTCAGGGTGAATCTAGCTTTTCAATGGTGAAAGAATTTTTGAAATCGGCAGCGCTGTTGTTGAGATTATTCATAACAAACATACAAATCTTTCCTCTTTATAATAATAGTGTAGATAGATTATAAATACGAAAGTAACTGTGTCTGTATGTATGTTACGCTTTCACGCTTAAACTACTGAACTGATTTTGATGAAATTTGGTATAGGGGCTAATTAGACCTTGAGAGAGGACATATAACCAAAAAACGCGTTCTGTGCATATAGAGCAAAATATTTGCCAGTAACTATATTATATGAAGTATTCCGTACTAATTAACTACCCCAGCCTCGCGCTAATGAAGTTCTAAAATTTCACACACACAAATTCACACTACAATATTGACACTAGTCAGTCTAGACTGATTACTGTATTAGTGTCAACATTGGAACCATTGAGCCGCAGCTACGAACATGATCCCCTTAAAAGTTCAGAGGATAATCCCTTTGTGTTATAGAAACATTCCGTACAGATACCATCAGTGTTATAATCTCATATGTGCTTATGAATACAACGCATGTGTTACATACGTTAAGCCATTATCCTTCGCGGTTGCCACACGAACATCTTGGGAGTTCTAAAAAGTTCGATAATATAGTCAAACTACAGAACTTCGACATCGATAATAGTTTGTGAAGGGCATATTGGGGCAGCTGCTCAGAGAAACGTAGTTAGCCTAAATGGTTGACCCTAGCCGAGTTGGAAAAAGGCTTCTAGAATGCGGACGATGCATATTATACGCCATATGGTCAGAGATATGATTTATCCTATTGTGATGAACGATGTCATGAACGTTACTTACATGAACATGTGCACAAACTGTGGTATTGCAGCGGTTGTATATGTCACCGCCAACTAACTTAAAAAGCCGTTCAATTAACTGCCTAGGCTGTTAACTAAACGGCGCCATTCAATGAACTGCCTGAATAATATTCAGCCGTAATGTTTATTGAATTGGTAGCAAGGGCAGGCGAAAGTTGGATGAATATAGCTAAAGATAGAGAAGCGTGGCACTCCTTGGGGGAGGCTTTAACCCGAACGGGGTCCATACATAATAAATAATTGAAATAAATAATAATATAGAATTAAAATAAATAATTATATAAAATTATAATAAGATTTAAATTAAATAACTTTTATAATAAAAATTTTTGCATGCTTAATACAATTAAATAAATTATTAATGTTTATATGGAAAAGTACTTAAATCCAACATGTATGGATTTAAATAAAGCTTTATTATTATTATTATTTCCTTTATTCATTTTAACAAAACATATAAATTACATTTTTAAATACATCTACAAAAAAATTAAACATATTTAAAAATATAAAAAATAGTGTCCCACCGGCATCGGGTACAGGGACCAAGCTACCGGTGATTAGGGCTCCAGGGAGAGGAACTTCCTCACTATACGTGCCGTGCCTAGCAGAACCGCCTTCTGCATCAAGGCCTTGAGCCAGCTATCTAACGAGAGCCTCATAAGGTATTGATCGAGGCTCTTGGCGATAAGTCCGTGAACTGAGATGACTATCGGTACAATAATAGCTGAGTACACATCCCACATGTCGACAATCTCATGGGCTAAGTCCAAATACTTAATTTGTTTTTCTTTTTCTGCCTTCAAGAGATTCTCGTCATGAGGGATAGTGATATCAACTATTACTGCACGGCGCTCTATTATTATTATTATCTCTTTATTTATTTAAAACTACTTATAAATTACATTTTTAAATAAATATCAAAAAGAAAACATCTATTTAAAAATATAAAAAATAGAAGGCCACCGATAGCGGGGCAGGGCCCAAGCTACCGGCGCGCGGCGGTCGGAGTCACATAGAGAGAAACCTCCGGACAATACGTGCCGTGTCGAGGATGACCGCCTTCTGCATCTGACCCTTGACCCAACCATCTAGCGAGAGCCTCTCGAGGTGTTGGTCGAGGCTTTTCGCTATCAGCCCGTTCGCCGAAATGACTATCGGGACAATGATCGTTGAATCAACATCCCACATGGCGGTTACTTCGTGAGCCAAGTCAAGGTACTTGCTGATTTTGTCCTTCTCAGCCTTCACGAGGTTCTCGTCATGCGGAATGGTGATGTCAACGATCATTGCCCGGCGCTGGGGCCGGTCAATCACCACGATATCAGGCTTATTGCAAGCAATAGTCCTGTCAGTGATAATAGAGCGGTCCCAGTAGAGCAATGCATGACTATTTTCAAGAACCGACACCGGTGTGTACCGATAGTACGGCACCTCAGACTCAACATGGCCATATCGAAGAGCAAGTTGCTGGTGGATGATCCTGGCCACTAGGTTATGCCTGTGCAAGTACTCGCCATTGGCCAGATGAGAACAACCGGAAATAATATGCCTGATTGACTCTCCAGGACGGCGGCATGCCCGACAGATGTCGACCGTACCGTCCTTCAGGATATATTTCCGATAGTTGTTCGTCATCATGACCTCGTCAGCAATTGCACAGGCAAACCCTTCAGTTTCCCCAAAGAGGTCCCCGAAGCGTAGCCAGTTCACCGAGGCCAGGAGGTCTACATCGGGCCCTGTTAAGGCTCGATAGAACCTCCCGTGCAGCTCCTTGCCCTCCCATATGGCCTTGCGGTCCGTGACGCTCAGAACCGTCGGTCTGCGCCAGTTCTCGTTCGCCAAGGAGAGCGGAGTGAGACCCTTGTCTACTGCCACCACATCACGATGCATCCCGCACTCGTTGCTCTGGAAATAATCCCTGAGTCTGCACACCTGACGGTTGTGAAGGTTCTTGGCATTTAAAAAGCCTCGACCCCCTCACCTCCGTGGAATGTACAGTCTCATCACAGACGAGCGCGGGTGTAGCATGCGATGAGTAGTAAGCAGTTGACGGACCTTTCTATCCAGGGCGTCCAGCTCAGTCTGAGTCCATCTCAGTATGCCAAAGGAGTAAGTCAGTAGAGGCATCACCCAACCGTTGAAGGCTCGCACCTTGTTGCCGCCCGACAAAAGACTGTTGAGTACTTTTGTGAAGCGGCAGAAGAAGCGTTCCTTCACCGATCTCTTGATATCCACTTCTGAGATACCCAAAGACTCTGACATACCAAGATACTTGTAAGTTTCGTTTTCAGAGAGAGATCTGAGAGTCATAGTCTCAGAAAGTTGCAAATTCGTAGAATTCACAACTTTCCCCCGCTGTACATTTAAGGTCGCACACTTATCCACACCGAATTCCATCCCAATGGCACTGCTAAAAACCTGCGTGATTTTTAGCAGCTCCACCAGGTCAGGTCATTATTAATGTTTATTACAACGTTTAATAACTTGGCTAGCTAATGCTTAGGCCAATCGTAAGATGCGGTACTACCTCGAAATAAGATAGAAAATTACGTTCATACATACATATACTTACACTTGTAAATCCCCGAGGGGGTAGACAGAGGTGTATTTACAGAAAATTAGTAATAGGTTTATTGTGATAGCTGCTATAACCATGCAGAAATAAGTCATTTTTCTAACTGTTTAATTTAATGGCAAGGCAAGTATTTAAACGTCATCGATCCAAGCTATATGTCTAGCCGTTTAATTAAATGGCTGAACACCATTCAGGTCGTTAATTGAACGGCGCCGTTCAGTAAAGAGCCTAGGCAGTTAATATTACGGCTGATTTAGCAAGTTGGCGGCCACATATACACACTCAAATACATATAAGAGTACTTGTACTGTAACGCAGAATCAGAAACACGTATATGCATTCATACTCACAAGCAATCTCACATACATATTATAAATATATTCTAGATGGTTGGTTACTCATATCAGAAGCGGCATCAACATTCATAAGATATAAATTCATGTACACTTATTTACATGTACCGTCATATTTAAATACCACCTTGAACGTTTCTGCAATCCTTACACGATCCCTGTCCTTATGACCTTTTCTTATCATTTACAATTTTACAACTGGTAAAAACTGACAGTAAGTTACAATCTGAAACATAAATTCGGAAAAACTTTTCAATGATTAAATAAACCAGTGAACAGAAAAGTTGTGAAAGTGAATAAAAATTATGATTCAATAAAATGAAACGGTGGACGCTATTGACTTTTGCACACGAATATAAGCAAAGTAACTCATCATGTGTCTGAATACGGTATATAGATCATGAATTTTTATTTCTTAATTTCACAATCTGGATAGTACGAAATGGAAAGAAAAGACATCAATTCAATCAATTAATGAATCAATTAGCTCACCGCAGTCCAGTACCGGACATAAGCCTCTCCCAATGTGCGCCATTTCGACCATAATTCATCGCATAAACTTAGTTTAGATTTGGTCCCATTTGCGTTCGAGGCTTGCACCCTGGAGCTCCTTCTCCTTCCTTTGGTTTGGCTTATAATTTTATAGGAGCATCTACCATCTGATTTACAACCCCGGCTACACCGAGAAGAAACTGATCCTCAGTCAATCAGTAGATGTACCGGTAGGCAAGTGAGGCTCCCTTGAACCTCGAAAATTTTTCTCGTGAGTGTAGGAGAGGGAGGAGTGTGGATTACTCCACCGACAAGAGCACAGCTCTTAAATTTACAGAGAGATATTTCACATTTATGATAATAAGAAATAATAAAAATATAAGAGAAATTATATAGAGATTTTATAGAGCCACGTCACCAATCTATTGATATTCATTAAATTCGTTTAACCGCGTTCCCTCTAGCGCTTTACGAAAATGCATAAACATTTGACACTGCACTATTCAAGCAGTAATTTATTCTTTAATGAATAATTTGTATACTGGAAATCCTTTGTGAAATTATGTATCCTATGGGAGCTACAAATCACAACATTCTTGCAAAATATTTTTCTTGGCAGTTTGCTCTGTGCCGAGCAAATGATACTTTGATCTGTGGCCCCTCCTAACACATTATTGTAGAAACAAAAAACATTGCCAATTAGTGTTGTGGGGTGCCTACAACACGATTCCTGCCGGCTTGTAGCGAAGCAGAGGCAGATATGCTTACATTTATACTCAAAAATTTACAGAGAGATATACCTGATTAAAATGAGACTGGGACGAATTTAGTTACATTATTGATTGCGTCGAATGTTAGTTACAGCAAGTTTACAATGACCCAATAAAATATCATCATTTATTTTTAAACGTAACGTAACGTTTATTGCCGCTTATAAACCAAAAAAGAATATGTAAATAATACGAAAATTGAGTTATAAAGTTGCCAGTTGCAAATACGAATAAAAAACAGGACTTTTAGTAATAACCTTGAATTTATGGGTGCACATCGTGTCCAGTGGGCGATTTTGCATACCGGTATGGATGAGTTGATGTACGACGGTGTCAGCGAATGGGTGTATAAAATAAATCTGAATATCTGCAAATATATTTTTATGATCGCGAAAGTTGGAACGGAGAGATTTTTATACACTCGATCGCTGTTTTTAAATTTAATGACGAACGATTTTGGTTTCAATGGCTATTTTCATTCATTTATGGCGTTTTAGAGCACGTAATATGATACATTGTTTATTGAATTAAAACTATTTTTAATGGATTCTATCGTTATTTATTTGGTTTTTTCAATACTGAGATTCTGTTTAGTTGCTTTTTAATAGCCATGGTCAGGAGGAGATCGAAGATCATGTTTTTTTGTTAGACTCATAGTATAGCATAGCATAGCTTTGTTATGCTAAGTTTAGAGCAAGATGGCATTGTATAACCCAGATTATTTAGTCATTATTGACTAGCTGGTTGCCTTGACGTTAACTGGATTCCGGAAACTGGTTTTAAAATTCCGGTAGTTTTTTTTTAATGTAGGACACGTCAATTTGACTTCACCTCGCCTGATGGTAAGCTGAAGGCAAAGTCTCAGAAAAGAGGGTCACCATTACAAACACGTACCATGTTAACAATGTTGGCACTCAGCTGGACGGCTAGTATCGAAAACTGACACTTTGAAACCCGAGGTCCGTTCTGGTACTCCTAATTTAATTTTGGCAACTTTCACAGTAGTGACTACCGTCTGACTACCCCATAGGAAGAGGAAATCTACACCAGAGACTTGTCCGTCAATAAAAAAACCCTTCATTAAACTCTTTATGAATTGAATAAAGTTATTTACATTTGCATAATTCAGATAATTTGAAAACGATATTAATATCAAAAAGTTTTGATTACTGTTTTGATATTATTGTACTATTTTGAGCTTTACTGAACTAACTCCGACCTGACGTTTGTTTACCGGAATTGTATGAAAGCAATGTTCGTTCAATTTAACTTTCAAATTTGTTCAAAATAAAGTTATTTTATACTTCTATTTCAGATATAACGTATTCCTCATTAACATAGTCATATTTGTCTAAAATTATGTAATAACCCCGGTCCTAGATCACGTCACCAAGATGTAATATCCTGGTCACGCGGGACCAAATTGTAATAAACACTGCCTTAACCATAGTAATCCTGGTCAGCGGCAGCAAATTGTACCGTGATCCTGCGTCACAGCACCAATACGTAATAAAGCGGTGGTCATACCCGCGGCATTTCACCACACTAAATAAATCGTCTATGTTGTTAATTCTACTTTGGCCAATGATCTTATAATGGTCAGAGGAGACCCTAGATGAGCCCGCATAGCCCGGATCCTATAGAGTTCTAGGAATGCTGGTATTTATATAATGAAACATTACTATACAATTACTTAATTCTACCCCCACTTACTTTAACTGATTTATGTTAAGGTACAACAATTTCTCAATGAATGAGTCTCTCACAAATAATTTTCTCACAAGCAACCTACAACCGTACTAGATCCTAACTCTGCCCTAATTACTACTACTGTGGCAAACAACCCGAATAACTTTATTGATCTAACTTTTTACATTGTCGACTTAGTGTTGCAAGCCTAACACTGCCCTAATTACTACTACTGTGGCAAACAACCCGAATAACTTTATTGATCTAACCTTTTACATTGTCGACTTAGTGTTGCAAGCCTAACACTGCCCTAATTACTACTACTGTGGCAAACAACCCGAATAACTTTATTGATCTAACCTTTTACATTGTCGACTTAGTGTTGCAAGCCTAACACTGCCCTAATTACTACTACTGTGGCAAACAACCCGAACAACTTTTGCTCCCCATAGGCATATACTTTGAATTTGTTAGTTTTTGTTTCCCCGTTGGCACATACTTTGAATTTGTTAGTTTTTGTTTCCCCGTTGACACATACTTTGAATTTGTTAGTTTTTGTTTCCCCGTTGACACAGGCTCCACCAATCGCCGTGTGCAGTGGGATACTACCAACTTTAAATATCCCCCCTCTATCCTTTTGTAAGCACGTAGCCCCAAATGGAACTTACGCGCCTTTAGAGAGTAGGATAGCCGACTCGCATTTTCCCTCCCCCAATATCTGAATCCAGACAAATGTATACGTCTAATTAGACTTGAATTAGAAAGGGCGTTGCCAATCAATTCTAATTCAAAATAAGATTATTTCTTTCACAATATTGTCAAACCATAGTATGACTAGTACAGATTCAATGAATAGTTTCATGTCGTAGCGCGGTCTGATGACCAATCCATCAAATGAGATTCTGTGTCCAAAATAGGATCCTTAACATGTCAGAACTGACTCATACTTGTCACGTGCATAAACGAGATCGATATAGTGTCCCTGGTGTAGAAGACAGCCATATCTAGGGTCAACTGCCCAAATCAATTAAGGTTCGATACAAGTTCCAAATTAGGAAAGCGCTCTGCTAAGGTGAGCTAGATGTACCTCGCCAAAATGATTCCTCGGCTACGACGCTCCGAGTAATAAGTATTATTTATAGCATAGTATTTTATTCAAAGTCAATTGGTAGATCAGTCAAACAAACTTCACATTTCGGAATAATTTCCATTACGAATTTGATTAATTATGATGTGGGTGGATTTAAAATATGTTATGCCACCAATCCAAGTTTCATTGAGACCATACTAAGTCAGTTGCTAGGCAAGTAGAACATTAGCAACGCGGTCCAACGACGGCTCGCTTATAGGTCTAATCCGAATACAACGAACGCCTACTAAAATATACAACACGATAGCTCGTATACAATTTACTCAAATCACGATTTCACCACGGCATTAACGCACGAAAAGCCTTAACTAAATCAATCACAAGCATCACCAAGGAATGATATGTTACATCACCAAGCAAAGGTCCGATTAGCTCAGGACCGTTACAATACTAGTCCTTACTAATACACTTCCTAACCTATTCCCATTGTGTGAGTGCCTACTCTACCCCCAACTTAGAACTTCTGTTCAACCAAAACTAGGTGTAACGTCACCTCATTTACATTTAAACGTGTGGTGTGTTGTGAGCCTATCATGTATTGATGGTATTCCATCAACACTCCTGCTCTGCTATGGGTGCAAGCTAGTTAGGCTTGACTGGCCTATCCTCATAACTGTGTGCTTGCTCCAGTCCACGAGCCGAAGCTCAGGGATGTGAACTGAAACCCTAACGAGATAATAGTTAGTGTATATATAAATAGATATATAAGACTGAACTGCGAGCTCTGTAAGTTCTGATCCAGGCCCAATTGGACGGTTCCACTTCGACGGTACCTACCCATCACAGAACAAACAGTCACCCACATTCAGGAAGCTTTTCCGATCCCGTTTCCACAGGTAAAATCGGAATGCCGCCCGCTTCAAAGGTTACCGGCCCCTAGCTATTCAGATAAATATGGAGTCGTTGCCACCGTTAGGTATCCCTCCATAACCAGGCACATCGCCATGGGTTTCCTACGGGAGAACTAGCTAAAACATCGCAGTGCTACCCTCAACTACTAACATAACAAAAGATGATAAAACGACAGCAATGACTTTACGAATGCACTGCCAGACTCAACAGCACAAGACAGTAATAATACGCATACATTTACACGTACTATCCCTGCCCAATGTAAGGTGTCTTCATTTTCGTAAAGGCCCTAAGTCCTGCTCCGATCGCGACCCATCCCAATATTCGACGCGAGAACTGGCCTACCCCACGCCCTAGTCGTAACAAATCTTAATCGCGCACCCTTGTACGTATCACGCCCAACCACACACAAAATCAAGATTTACAATTAATTTCAACAATTTCAACATAATAAAGATGATAAAACGACCGTAAGGACTTTACGAATGCACTGCCAGACTCAACAGCACAAGACAGTAATAATACGCATACATTTACACGTACTATCCCTGCCCAATGTAAGGTGTCTTCATTTTCGCAAAGGCCCCAGGTCCTGCTCCGATCGCGACCCATCCCAATATTCGACGCGAGAACTGACCTACCCCACACCCCAAACACACAAACAAGATTTACAATAAATTTCGACAATTTAAAATTTTACAGAATTATAAAACTCTCGGCGGTACATTGGAAAAACTCTAAACTGTTCGCGTTAAACAAAGATAGCTAATAATTCGTTTATTACACAACACCGGCAACAATTTCATATAATTCACAAAAGGAATTTAACACTATTTCTTTACAACGATAAAAATATATAACTTACAAAGACAGTCCGCCGAGCCGTACCCCTTGTTAGCTATCTGGATCGAATGAATGACGAAAAAAAGTGACCCCCGCCTCCAGAAAACCCATCTTTTAAAGGCGAGGTCTCCCTTCTCTAAACTAACCTCGCCGTTTCTAGAACTACACATCATCCTTCATCCAATCGTGAGCTATTTCCGGCAAGCCGCCTCAGCGAATTTGCTCCTTTTTTATAAAAACTCCTTAATTCATATGATTGGAATAAGAATAATCCAAGATAAAGTCTAACTAATTTTCCAGTTAATTATTCGTATACTAATATTTAGAATTCGCGACTAGTGCAATATCACAGACCATGCAGCCAATAGAGATTCCTGGTTACATCAACCGCAGGATCAGTAGCAGTTGATGTTAAATCTTATTTCAATTTTTTTTTTTACGGATAATCTTACGTTATTTCGCTACCAATAAGACAAACATGGAATTTAATTTATTTACAATAAAGGAAATGGCTCAATCGCTGCGCCATCTAACATCCCTCTTAAATACCACACCCATTTTTTTGAATTTTTAATTTTAGCTCCATCTACCCATCTAATTGTGAACTACTTCCACTCACCAACTGCAGTCCGTTACATCCCAACCCCCGAATCTTTATGAAGGTACATTCTTATTTATTTTTTTTTTTATGACCGGAGTAAAGATTCTACTAATTTTAATACAGAACAATAAAAGACAACCTGATTTAAACCTCACACGGGCTGCAAATCGAGGTGAAGATACTTCTTTACCCACAGGCCCCCCTTTTTTTTGGTATATTTCCCGCTTAACTAGAATCCAGTCATCCCACACATTAAGTGTCTGTGTAGTTTAACCATATCAAGACAAACCACTTCTCAGTCCCGATACCAAGCTTGATAGTAGTCCCGCAACACAAACTATCTCCTCGAACCAGGACATGACAGTCTAAAGCAAGGAAAGCCTGGTTGTGAGGCAAGCTCAGTCCTAGCGACTCAGAGTAAAAGTTTGTGGAGCGAACCTATCTTACGTTCTTCCACAACCAATTACCCCATCCCTCAATAATAAAGTCATCCCTTAACAGCCGTCAAACATAGTAGGTGCAAACGGTCCACCCCACTTGGCTCGAAACCCAAAAGCATTCGCCCCGAAAATGGCGCATGTACAGTGTAGCTCGTTATAACCTAACTGTATAGTTGAGGAAGTGTGAAGGTACCTTAACGGTATGCTTAGACCTCGGATTCATCAATCTCGAGCCCGTCTATTATCCTAACTCTTAGCAATCCTTCATAATTCCGATTGAGGTGCATGCAGAATGACTAGACTATAACCAAGCCTCGCGATTCTACTCCCCATAGTGCTGGTTGGGAAGGCCCTTCACACTGAATTTAAACAAGTACTCATTCAACATACAACCTTTCCATGACCATTCCTTAACGTGAATATTCCTTTCGCTCTAACATAACCAACTTCCATGGTCATTCAGACTACCAACCAATCAGCACCCGATACAAACGCATGGTTACTGTTTCGTAATTTTAGGAATGCTCCAGCTTTTGCAAGGAAAAGCGGATTTCAGTATCCCCCTCTATTGCACACCACGCGTGGCAAATTGATAAATTTTGATTAAGTCTTAAAGTCGAACTATAACGAACCTTACTACAATTTTTTCCTTTTGTAATATTTAATTAATTTTTTTTTTTTTTGGTAAAGCCACCCTGCTCCCCACCATCTGACGGGATGAGAATATATTTCGTTAACAATTTAGGGTGAAAGTGACTAATGTGAAACTAAGTGAAAATTACTATGATCAACTCATTCACATGATGGACTACTGCTCATACTATCAGATGGGCTTCACCCTATCCACCAAATTTATTGATCACATTTTTTTTTTTTTTTTTTTTTAATATATATATATCCTCAGAACAGATCTAAATTATTAATTGAATATAATTTTAAATCAATCCTACTTACTAGTTCTACTTAACTAACTACATTACTTAAATCTACAAATTCTTACATACTAAGTAAAGTAATTGCAAAATCTAATCAACAATTCAAGCTTAAGTTCACGAACCTTCTCTTCTCTTCCCGATCCAGCCCCAGCCTACTGCGTATAATATCTAGACAGATGTATAGTATTGAACTTCCCCCGAACCTCATTAGTTTGGGGGTCTAACAAAATGTACACATTTTGGTAAGGATTTCCCGCCACTACGTATGGACCTTCATACAACGCCTCAAACTTCTTGGTTACCTTTAATTTCGCGCTAGATTTATTTAACTTCCTAATTTTTACTAAATCGCCGACCTGATATTCAATCAACCGATATCTACCATTAAACTTTGCCTTCCGTTTTTCCCCAGCCTCTTGTAGATTCTTACACGCTATCTCCCTGACTTTCTGTACGTCTAGCTCTCCATTACTCCTACCTATAATTTCGTCAAACGACAACCTCGTAGAAGTTCCGTACATTATCTCACAAGGGGTAAATCCTGTGCTTTCATGATAAGTGTTATTATATAGCTCCTCCAACTTGGGAAGAGTCTTTACCCATCCTTTGTGATTCGTGCTATTATATGTCCTAAACAAACGCCCTAACTCCCTGTTGACTCGCTCTACTGTATTTGGTCGTGGGTTCCTAACCGTAGTGTATACCACTCTAACCCCCAACGTTTCCATGCCCTCTTTCCACACTCGACTAGTGAACTGGGTCCCATTATCCGACATTATCGCCTTCGGCTTTATTATGTCGAAGAACCTCTTTGCCTTATTAAACACTGCCACCGCCGTTGCCTTCTTAAGCTCAAAAAATTTGACAAACTTACTAAACGAATCCTGTAGAACGAGTATATAATTCATTCCAAATTTACCCGTAGGGAGAGGCCCGTATATATCTACCATCACTAAATCGCCAATATCTCTTGTAATTATTGAACAGCATGGGCCTACTTTGTTTGAATTAGAATGCTTTGTTAACTGACATACGTCACAAGTCCTCACTAAACGTTTCACACTCTTAGTTAATCCTTTCCAATAAAACCGATCCCTTATATACTTTATCACCTTGTAACCTCCCTGATGACCCATTTCGAGATGTACTTGCCTAACTAATCCTTCCCTAAGGACATTTGGTAAGAAAATGACTTGTCCCTTTTCACCCCCCTTATCTATATACAAAACGTCATTAATCAATCTACACCTACTCGCCAAACCCGCTAACTCTCCTCTTGTGCTGGCCGTACTTATCTGATTAATTAACCTACTTATCTCTACATCAGCCCTTTGTATTTCAGGTAGTAGTTTTAATTGGTTCAGTAATTCTTTATTTCGTTGCGCTTCCATATATAGAATGCTCGGTGACCTAACCTTTTCTTCCTGCAAAAGTTCCCCTTTAGGAGGATAGCGCGACAATACGTCCGCGACCACATTATCTCTCCCTTTAATATGTTGTATTTCATACTGGAAATTCTCTAAATAGTTAATCCACCGAGTTACCTTAGCGTTATATAACCTCCACGTCTTGACAAATGCCAAAGCCTTATGATCCGTCCTAATAACTACCCTAGCTCCCCTCAGATACGTTTCGAATTTCTCTAAACAACAGATTACTGAATAGAACTCCTGTTCAGTCACTGTCCAATTTAATTGAGCCCCCCTTAATGCCTTACTATAAAACCCCAGCACCCTCTGCTGATCATCAACGCCTATCTGATATAAAACCCCTGCTAATCCCACCTTAGAACAATCTGTTTGCAAATAGAAAGGTTTAGTAAAATCCGGATGATGCAATTGGATAGTTTCTAAGAACAAAGCTTTAATTTGTTCGAACGCCCTTTGTTCGAGTTGACCCCAACCCCAGCCTTTACCCTTCTTCAACAAATTATATAATGGTTGCGCTTGAATATTAAAGTTAGGTATAAACTTCCTATAAAAATTACATAACCCCAAAAATGCCCTCACATGCTTTATCCTTCTAGGTATCGGAAACTCTTGTATAGCTTTAACCTTATCTGGGTCAGTGTGTAATCCCTGAGTAGAGATGATGTAACCCAACATCCTCACTTCCTTACAACAAAACTCACATTTCTTTAAATTACACGTTAAACCTGCCTTTTGCAATTTACCTAAGACTATGTCCAAATGTTCCAAATGTTGTGTGAATGACCCTGTCGTTATTATCGCTAGGTCATCTAAATAATTAACACAAAATTCCCTGACCTCATGTTCTAATATTATATCCATGGCCCTACTAAAACTTCCCACGGACGTTTTCAACCCTTGGGGCAACACATTATAAACGTAGGACTTCCCATTGAAGGTGAACCCCGTATATTTTTTACTATTCTGCGTAATAGGTATTTGGAAATAAGCATTATTCAAATCTACTACACTTATATAATTAGCCCCATGGAAGGAATTCATGACATCAATCTGTAGTGGTGGTTTCTCCGTTTCTGCCACCATATATTTATTTATCTCTCTAGCATCTAATAACACTCTAATCGAATCATCTCGCTTAATCGTAAAAGTCAATGGACTACAATAAGGAGTTGCAGATCGACTAACTATCCCCAAATCTTCCATTTCCCTTAGCTTTTCTTCTACTCTCCCCCTATAAGCATATGGCACCGGATAATTTTTCTTAACAATAGGTACATCTGAACACATCACTATCTCGTGCTGATAGCAGTTCGCTCTCCCTAAACGCGAAGTGAACACACCCTTATATTTATGTAACAATTTTAGCAAGCTATTCCTCTGTTCTGTCTCTATAGCAACTCCGGTCTCTAGACTTGTCCAGACTAGATCATTAAACTCGCTACAACTATCCATGGCTGATATTAATTCCTCACTCTCCCTTAGGTCGGATCCCTTTACTTGCTCTAAAAACGGTATTACCTCTCTTTGCCCCGCCTGATCCAGAACTAAACCTCTATCTATTTTTCCCGTGTTGATAGTTACTTCATTCCCCTTTAACCAATCAAATCCTAAAATCAACGAATTAACTAGGCCTGGAACTACTACAAACCCCATATTTTGTACACACTCTCCTAGCTTTAAAGGCAATAGAACTATTTTCTTAATCTCTCCGCTCCTATGACCCACAGCTGTCTTAATTTTAAAGGGTCTAATCGGCATCCACGGAATTTCGCGACTCTTATCCGACCTCAGTACATCCCAGAATTCCTCTGAGATGCTGGTTATATCACAACCAGTATCCACTAATCCTATAACCTCATGATCAAAAATATGCACTATTACTTCTGAACTAAAGGTTCCCTCATCGCGTTCTGTAGACCTTTCATCAAATACCGCCTCTATCGACACAGGATCGCCTTGTCTCAAAAGTTTCTGTTCAATGTTTAATTTAATCACATCAACTATTTGTTTATCGATAAAGAGACTCTTTGGTTCTACTGTTCCAAAACCCAATCCCTCACGTATACCACGAGTAGTCATCTTGGCCACTAGCGGCGCCCTAATACCGTTTCCTACCTTACCTAAAGCTAGCCCTGGATTCCAACCCATTTTGATCATCATATCTAACGCTGCGCTCTCTGTGACTGAGGCTAGATCGGGAACAGAACTTCCAGCCTCTACTAGTTTAAACCTGCGGGTGACGCTAACGCCGATGTATTACTCTGCACTACCGTTGCCACCTGCTCACCAGACGGTCGAGTTTTGCTTGGCTTAGGCCAACTGCGATAGTCCTGACGAGAATCCTTAGCCCTTTTCTCCGGTATCCTCTTCTCGCCGCCAGAGGTTGGAGTTGATACAGCCTCTTGCCGAGCTATATCGTCCATCCCTCTCAAAAACTCCGCTGTTTCAATGATGTTATTCAGCTTGGACGTATACCATCCCTGTTGCACATACTTCGGAAACTGCCTAATTATGTCCCCAATCAGTTGTTTCTCGGAAAACTTATAAGTTAGCATCTGAGCCTTCCCGGTCAATCTTAGGAAATGGCCTAACATAGTAGGCGACTCCGCTTTATTCCAAACTCCATGCACTATAGACCGGCGTAATTCGTTCTGTTC
Source organism: Eilema caniola (assembly GCA_949126895.1). Lineage (NCBI taxonomy): Eukaryota > Metazoa > Arthropoda > Insecta > Lepidoptera > Erebidae > Eilema > Eilema caniola. The sequence goes on along the minus strand of OX421486.1, from coordinate 10,780,511 downwards.
GCTTTCCCCCCAGAAGGTAGCCAAAAAGTCCGCCTTGAAGTCTTGCAATACGCTCCAACGACATTTGTAAACTCTTGCCCATTCTCTGGCTTCACCCACTAGACATTCTTGTATCAAGTCTAATTGATTGCCGTCCCGACCGACCTTTCCCAAATATGTTGTTAGGTCTTCCAAAAACGTCACCGGATGCACATCGACTTTGTCTCCGAACTTGGGCTTCTCGAACGTTACATTTCTCACATGGTAGTTTATGTTTCTAGGTAACTCCGAGTTGACACACTCTACGGAGATCGAGGGTTCCCCATTTTCCCTTAATCTAGGAGAGTCTGTATATAGTTGTTGATTCAATTCCGGATTAGCCTGTTCCCTAACCACAGACAACGCTTCTGTGGGCACTGCCCCCCATTCGCGACTACTTCCGCTTCTGTCTGCTGGGGAAGCTCTTGCCTCACTCATCTCAGCCCTTAACGTCTCCAATTTCGCAGCTAAATCTTCTATAGTACGATTCAACTTCCTATACCGAAGGTTAGCTAAAGAAGTGTTCACATTCACACTTCTCCCCTCCGGTCTCCTTCTAGCTTCAATTGTCCGTCTCACACGCCTAGATGTGGTAGGTACAGGTTCATTGGGCGTCGTAGTTTGCCTTACAGGACTAGTCGTCCCTTGCTCACTTGTCCTGTTTTCCCCATAACGGGCAGGCGCCCGCCTTTTCCTGCTCGGCTTATCCATACTATATTTATCACTGATCGAACACTCAAAGAACACTACACGTAACGATTCGTCAATACAATCACTATAAACTCCCTTTTAACTTATAAATTTGAACACCACTTTCAGCTAAGACTCACGGCTCATAACCGGAACTATATATACACGATAAGTTAACAAATAATACATTATAGTGTTAACTGTTGGTTGGGATGCCTCACTGTCATACAATGTTGCACTCCAACGATATGTGTAGGTATTTCAATTCAATAAATGTTTCTCCCGAGTTCGACCTACTCAAGTCTATACGATACTTAATATCGACCCCCCAACAATTCGACTGATAACATCCTAATCCAGACTTTACGACCCCCCATTGTTTATTATTCTCACCATTTTTCATTTTACACTAAATTCACCCCAGCATAATTTCCTAGAGACCCTTACCTATAATACAGCAACAAATTGTACGGTATGCAACATACCGTACTCCTACCCTCAACTAATCCACAACAAACAAACACAATGCCAACGACCGATGGTCAGAATATAGTGTCTATCCCGAACACTGCAACGAAATTGTCCCAGACTCTGATCTCAGGTCTCGGCTCCAAATCGTACTGGCGCCTGACCTTCCAACCTATCCCTGGGCAGACAAAATGTTACCATCCTGGTTACCGACACCAAATTGTGGTGTCGTCCTGGCCACCAGGCATTAACTTGTAGTGTGTAGTCTTGATCCACGTCATCAAATTTTAACGTGTAATCCTGGCTTACGGCCCCAAATTGTAATAACCCCGGTCCTAGATCACGTCACCAAGATGTAATATCCTGGTCACGCGGGACCAAATTGTAATAAACACTGCCTTAACCATAGTAATCCTGGTCAGCGGCAGCAAATTGTACCGTGATCCTGCGTCACAGCACCAATACGTAATAAAGCGGTGGTCATACCCGCGGCATTTCACCACACTAAATAAATCGTCTATGTTGTTAATTCTACTTTGGCCAATGATCGTATAATGGTCAGAGGAGACCCTAGATGAGCCCGCATATCCCGGATCCTATAGAGTTCTAGGAATGCTGGTATTTATATAATGAAACATTACTATACAATTACTTAATTCTACCCCCACTTACTTTAACTGATTTATGTTAAGGTACAACAATTTCTCAATGAATGAGTCTCTCACAAATAATTTTCTCACAAGCAACCTACAACCGTACTAGATCCTAACTCTGCCCTAATTACTACTACTGTGGCAAACAACCCGAATAACTTTATTGATCTAACTTTTTACATTGTCGACTTAGTGTTGCAAGCCTAACACTGCCCTAATTACTACTACTGTGGCAAACAACCCGAATAACTTTATTGATCTAACCTTTTACATTGTCGACTTAGTGTTGCAAGCCTAACACTGCCCTAATTACTACTACTGTGGCAAACAACCCGAATAACTTTATTGATCTAACCTTTTACATTGTCGACTTAGTGTTGCAAGCCTAACACTGCCCTAATTACTACTACTGTGGCAAACAACCCGAACAACTTTTGCTCCCCATAGGCATATACTTTGAATTTGTTAGTTTTTGTTTCCCCGTTGGCACATACTTTGAATTTGTTAGTTTTTGTTTCCCCGTTGACACACTTTGAATTTGTTAGTTTTTGTTTCCCCGTTGACACAGGCTCCACCAATCGCCGTGTGCAGTGGGATACTACCAACTTTAAATATCCCCCCTCTATCCTTTTGTAAGCACGTAGCCCCAAATGGAACTTACGCGCCTTTAGAGAGTAGGATAGCCGACTCGCATTTTCCCTCCCCCAATATCTGAATCCAGACAAATGTATACGTCTAATTAGACTTGAATTAGAAAGGGCGTTGCCAATCAATTCTAATTCAAAATAAGATTATTTCTTTCACAATATTGTCAAACCATAGTATGACTAGTACAGATTCAATGAATAGTTTCATGTCGTAGCGCGGTCTGATGACCAATCCATCAAATGAGATTCTGTGTCCAAAATAGGATCCTTAACATGTCAGAACTGACTCATACTTGTCACGTGCATAAACGAGATCGATATAGTGTCCCTGGTGTAGAAGACAGCCATATCTAGGGTCAACTGCCCAAATCAATTAAGGTTCGATACAAGTTCCAAATTAGGAAAGCGCTCTGCTAAGGTGAGCTAGATGTACCTCGCCAAAATGATTCCTCGGCTACGACGCTCCGAGTAATAAGTATTATTTATAGCATAGTATTTTATTCAAAGTCAATTGGTAGATCAGTCAAACAAACTTCTCATTTCGGAATAATTTCCATTACGAATTTGATTAATTATGATGTGGGTGGATTTAAAATATGTTATGCCACCAATCCAAGTTTCATTGAGACCATACTAAGTCAGTTGCTAGGCAAGTAGAACATTAGCAACGCGGTCCAACGACGGCTCGCTTATAGGTCTAATCCGAATACAACGAACGCCTACTAAAATATACAACACGATAGCTCGTATACAATTTACTCAAATCACGATTTCACCACGGCATTAACGCACGAAAAGCCTTAACTAAACCAATCACAAGCATCACCAAGGAATGATATGTTACATCACCAAGCAAAGGTCCGATTAGCTCAGAACCGTTACAATACTAGTCCTTACTAATACACTTCCTAACCTATTCCCATTGTGTGAGTGCCTACTCTACCCCCAACTTAGAACTTCTGTTCAACCAAAACTAGGTGTAACGTCACCTCATTTACATTTAAACGTGTGGTGTGTTGTGAGCCTATCATGTATTGATGGTATTCCATTAACACTCCTGCTCTGCTATGGGTGCAAGCTAGTTAGGCTTGACTGGCCTATCCTCATAACTGTGTGCTTGCTCCAGTCCACGAGCCGAAGCTCAGGGATGTGAACTGAAACCCTAACGAGATAATAGTTAGTGTATATATAAATAGATATATAAGACTGAACTGCGAGCTCTGTAAGTTCTGATCCAGGCCCAATTGGACGGTTCCACTTCGACGGTACCTACCCATCACAGAACAAACAGTCACCCACATTCAGGAAGCTTTTCCGATCCCGTTTCCACAGGTAAAATCGGAAAGCCGCCCGCTTCAAAGGTTACCGGCCCCTAGCTATTCAGATAAATATGGAGTCGTTGCCACCGTTAGGTATCCCTCCATAACCAGGCACATCGCCATGGGTTTCCTACGGGAGAACTAGCTAAAACATCGCAGTGCTACCCTCAACTACTAACATAACAAAAGATGATAAAACGACAGCAATGACTTTACGAATGCACTGCCAGACTCAACAGCACAAGACAGTAATAATACGCATACATTTACACGTACTATCCCTGCCCAATGTAAGGTGTCTTCATTTTCGTAAAGGCCCTAAGTCCTGCTCCGATCGCGACCCATCCCAATATTCGACGCGAGAACTGGCCTACCCCACGCCCTAGTCGTAACAAATCTTAATCGCGCACCCTTGTACGTATCACGCCCAACCACACACAAAATCAAGATTTACAATTAATTTCAACAATTTCAACATAATAAAGATGATAAAACGACCGTAAGGACTTTACGAATGCACTGCCAGACTCAACAGCACAAGACAGTAATAATACGCATACATTTACACGTACTATCCCTGCCCAATGTAAGGTGTCTTCATTTTCGCAAAGGCCCCAGGTCCTGCTCCGATCGCGACCCATCCCAATATTCGACGCGAGAACTGACCTACCCCACACCCCAAACACACAAACAAGATTTACAATAAATTTCGACAATTTAAAATTTTACAGAATTATAAAACTCTCGGCGGTACATTGGAAAAACTCTAAACTGTTCGCGTTAAACAAAGATAGCTAATAATTCGTTTATTACACAACACCGGCAACAATTTCATATAATTCACAAAAGGAATTTAACACTATTTCTTTACAACGATAAAAATATATAACTTACAAAGACAGTCCGCCGAGCCGTACCCCTTGTTAGCTATCTGGATCGAATGAATGACGAAAAAAAGTGACCCCCGCCTCCAGAAAACCCATCTTTTAAAGGCGAGGTCTCCCTTCTCTAAACTAACCTCGCCGTTTCTAGAACTACACATCATCCTTCATCCAATCGTGAGCTATTTCCGGCAAGCCGCCTCAGCGAATTTGCTCCTTTTTTATAAAAACTCCTTAATTCATATGATTGGAATAAGAATAATCCAAGATAAAGTCTAACTAATTTTCCAGTTAATTATTCGTATACTAATATTTAGAATTCGCGACTAGTGCAATATCACAGACCATGCAGCCAATAGAGATTCCTGGTTACATCAACCGCAGGATCAGTAGCAGTTGATGTTAAATCTTATTTCAATTTTTTTTTTTACGGATAATCTTACGTTATTTCGCTACCAATAAGACAAACATGGAATTTAATTTATTTACAATAAAGGAAATGGCTCAATCGCTGCGCCATCTAACATCCCTCTTAAATACCACACCCATTTTTTTGAATTTTTAATTTTAGCTCCATCTACCCATCTAATTGTGAACTACTTCCACTCACCAACTGCAGTCCGTTACAATTAGTTGATGAATAATAATACTTAAAGGTTTTGTTATATACGTAGCACCATCTAGCGATAGCAAGTTCAACTACTTACATGGTACTGATTCTTTATCACCCTATTGAATTCATTTTGACGGTTATTATCATGTGGCCAGGGTAAATGATCCTCCATTTTAATCGGAGGAACATCATACCCTATTCAATTACAAAGAAAAAAACATGACTCACCGGGTGGCTAGCTTAATGCCACTAGTTTTTTTATACCACTTGGGTACTATACACAAGCAATCGCCCCGCAAAATGGGATGTGGTTATCGTGGCCCGTGGATGTCACACTGGTGCTGCCGAAATAGTAAGAAATTACTGATGCCCTTCTCTAAGAACCCCGTAGTCGCTTGGGAATAGCTTGAGAAAAATTTAAAGGTATAAGTTTTAAGTTAATATGGTATAAGCGGAGTGGTATTAATATTCTCATTCGCCAACTATTGTAAATGCCAAAACTAACCAGACTTTGTAGGAATCGAAGTAACTCCGTCCACAAAGTGTAAGTTTTGGATGCAACGCGTTGTCGGGGACCGCGTGGTTCCCACCTCCCGAGGAGGGCCAGACCGAGAGGGATGGCCCTGGGTCAGCCGGGGTGCGAGGGATATGTCGCATGACAACCTCACCTTCGGCCTAGCACTACGACCCAGAGACGGCGTGCGGTTTAGTCGGTTCGAGTCCGACATAACCTACCCCTCCGGCTCCGGAGGAAAAAGAAAAAAAGGATGCAACGCGTTGGGAAAATGATTAATTACAACATCGTACATAAACCCATCCATATCACATCACTAATAAGAAAATGATCACTTGTCGAATTAACTTTACACACGCCGCATCTCATACATTACAAATCATCCAAAAAAACTGGACCTACCCACTACTCAAACAATTTGCATGAACTCGTACAGAAAGCTGCATACGTTTAAGCGGCCAGTAGTGTATGCAGACTGTTGTACTCGTATTTGCATTTTAAATTGGAACTAATGTAATGGAAATACATTAAAATGAAAGAACATCTAAGTAGATAATGGTGTAGATTAATTGAAACATAATTTATTCCTTGTTTTCTACAGGTAGGCAGCAACAGCCAATTTATTTTCGTCTGTGCTTCACTATGCGATGTTTCTGTAGCGCCATTATCAAAGCTTTCCTACAAACCCGCTTCTGACCTCTGGTTAATAACATGGTGCAGGAAACGATAGGATGTTTGCGGGAAGCAAGATTCTCCTTTAACCGGGGATCAATTTATTAGCCTACTAGCTTTAGCCCGCGGCTCCACCCGCGTGGATGTCGGTTATCGCGGCAAAGCATAGCTTATGTCTTTCTCAAGGTCTAACTTACCCCTATACCAAATTCATCAAAATCGACACAGTGGTTTAGGCGTGAAAGACAGAGTTACTTAGCCCAATGTTGATAGCTTCTAGCCTACTGCTTCCACCTGGCCAGACGGGTTGGTACAGGGTTTTAATTCGAGTATTTTTTCTCTAGCGTAAGATGTAAGATTCCCTCCTCAATAAGATATTTTCCTCGCATTTTGGCTGACCTTAAGCCATCAACGGTTTTAATATGACCTTATTGGATGCGTAAAGTACGGTGTCCCCATCGTTCCTCTGAAAAGCGTCGGTAGCTTAGTGGTTAAGGGGTCGGCCTTACGATCGGGAGGTCCCGGGTTCGAATCCTGGCCATTACACTACCGACGTGAACCCACTCCTAGCAAAAGCAATTTAGCTTAGTTGGAGGGGTTAGGTTAGGGGTTAGTAATTTTGAAAATTTCGGTTGCTAATATTCTTTAAAAAAAATGTGGAGGGGTGAAGCCAATTGCTTAAATTTTATAATTAGGAAAATCTACTGAAATGAAATAGTCGAAGGACAGATGGCTGTTAAAGCAAAAGAGTCCTAGAGTGGAAACCGTGAGAAGGCGAATGACGTCCTGAAAAGGTTGCTGGGATAGGCTGGATGTGGAAGGCGGAGGATCGGTAGAAATGGCGAGCATTAGGAGAGACCTATGTCCAACAGTGGACTGTTCAATCCGTTGAACTAACAAAACCATTTCACTACCGCCCATATCGACTCAAAACAAACATACCAACAATTTTCCAAACTAAAATGTGCATAATATTGTATTTTAATTAATTAGCATTCTGCCAACGTCCCCAATTTTAATATAAAGATCGCATCTAAAGATATGAGCGTCTTATTATCTCTCGTAGGCTCATCAGATCGTTACATGGTGTTGCAGTGGAGGTTCGAAATCAGACGTTTGAAGAAGTGACTGTTTCCTGTTGTTATTATTGTTATTTAGTGGTTTAGGTACTGCACTGGCGCTTACATATGGTCACTTAAAGTGAGACATTTTCCATGAAGCTACTGCTATCTGATTCAACAACCCAAAGGCGATATCGGAGCATTGCAGTCAGACCAGTTGTTGGATTTTGAGGGCTCCAACTACCCGTAAAGACTGACCGGGAACGACAGCTTAACGTATTCTCGTAACGTATTGAGCGGGGACCGAACCCGCGCCTCCTGCATAGTGCCCGGTTAGGAATAAAGTATGGTTATATGCAGGTATATCTAAACACGATATTCAAATGTTAAACATTGTTTTATTAATTTAGGTTATAAAAAGTGAAAATTCAAGACAGGATTTGAACTCACCACCAGTCCATTACAGACAATGTGGCTGGAATGCTGTGATCAACTAAGTTACTTGGACCCTTCTTGGAAATTCGTATGTTATGTTATGATAGGTGACCGTATTAAAGTTACTATTATTTCAATATTTTGTTCACGCCCTACCAAATAATAATTCCAAGTCAATTTTATACTATAAACACGAGCTTTTCGGAAAAATATAGGTCATCAAATTGGTTTTATATATATAAATATATATATATAAACGGTGCTTGAATAAACAATTAGACCGAATACAGGTATACAATTAATAATAATACGAGCAATACTAGTATATATCAAAAATAATTGTGTACTATGAATATTCTGTTTATAAACAATCACAAAAAATATGCTGGTTGATGATGGGGTCACATCGGCAACATCATCACTTTCACTCACCCACATGCTGACAGAAGCAACCTATTCACTTACACACTCTCGAACGGACTAAAACCGCACGCGCGGCATGGCGTCTCTGCTCTTCAGACGTCGGAGAGTAAGACTGTCTAAAGCGTTTCACCCATACTGCGACAGATTCAGGTCCATCTCTATTTTCGAGTTGGTCCCCTTAGTTGTAGAAACCACGTTGTCCCCATCTTACTCTGCACAAATCTACGATTTATTACTTAGCAAATATGAAAAATACATGACACGAGTCATTAATAAATCCTTATGAAACAGACAACATATTGTATTCTATATATTCTTTCTCATAGCACTCACTTTACCTAATGATTGATGACTTTCTTAACAAAACACCAGCAAATAACATAAAATAGGTTTTAAAAAGCAAAAGCTTTTTATTTTCGCGCAGCTGTGCGTGCTACATATTTTTGCGAGTTAAACATGTGAAAATAAATCTAAGTAAATCATGCATGGCTTACTTTAACATGAAATAATAAAATTGTTAGTACTGCACATAGTACGGTCTGGCAACGTTTTGTATTAAGTTGAATGCGCACAATGTAATTACCCAGGCCATTATTCACTAACTTCATTAAGTTAAAAGTTCACTTTGTATGCCATAACCTAACTTATTTATTAAGTCCGGAACAATTATTTTAATGTTATAGTGCCCGAGTTCATGCTATACAAAGATCGCTCTATGCATCAGGGCTCATGACAACAGTGGCTCCAAAATGAGAGGGATCATAGTTCTGAATTTATAAAAAAGTCTAAAGTCACGTTTTTCACAATAAGCGATAATCTAGTGATTTAAAAAAATGACCGGTTTCACAGTTTAACGGCGACTCAAATCTCTTACGCGCCCCGGGCAGTACTGTTAATGAATATTTGCTACTATATAAGTTTATTACAGTAGAATGTTATCTTGCAACATTGCCTTGATAAGAAAGCTTCAGTTTTATAATATAACGAGGCAATGGGCATATCAATTGCTTGAAAATGTTGTATTTAAGAAAAGTGTAATTCCTTTGGGCTCATGCCAACCGCAACATCTGTTTATTGTTAGCTTGTATCGAATAAGCCTCAATATACCTATATGTAATATCTACTCCAGGCATACGTTCAACATAAATACTCTTTTATTTTAGCTATTGTATCTGTGGTTATTATCTATCGGGTTTTTTTTTGCAGCCAGAAAAAGAGTACACACGGCCACCGGCTTTGTTTTATTTTCATGTTGAGTAAATATAATAATAGGGGTTAAAGTATGAAATTGCCGTTTCATTGTAATAGGTACTTCGAATTGACATAGAACCTTCATGGTTTGAGATTTTTGAGTGAAACTTTTTCCACATGGTACCTATGTAGTTCTTCATTTAAAAATGTGCAATATTCGATTATCGACTTTCAGTTGTTTTTTTGTTATTCAGCTTAGACAAGAAAGATGGATACTTCGAAAATTCGAGTGATTTTTGAATACGAGTTCCGACGCGGAACTAACGCGGCAGAAACATCTCGCAATATCAATGTTGCGTTTGGAGAGGGGACTGCTAATGAACGCACCGTGCGATTTTGGTTTAAACGCTTTCGTGATGGAAACTTTGATTTGAAGAACGAACCACGAGGAAGGCCGTCCACACAGGTGAATAACAATGAATTGAAAGCCATGGTGGGAGCCGATCCGAGCCAAACTACCCAGGAATTAGCTGCATGGTTTAACGTTACCTTACCAACAATATTGACTCATTTGCGTCAAATCAATAAAATTAAAAAATGTGAAAAATGGGTACCTCATGATTTGACTGATCTGCAGAAAGAAATGCGTGTTGAAACTTGTTGAATCGATACAGAAATGAAGGAATATTGGATCGAATTGTGACATGTGATGAAAAGTGGATTCTTTACGATAACCGTAAGCGAAAAATGCAATGGCTGACCCCAGGTGAAACACCACAACAGTGTCCTAAAGCAAAGCTTACCAATAAAAAGGTAATGGTAACTGTTTGGTGGTCTCAGCATGGTGTTATTCACTATAGCTTTCTACGATCTGGTCAAGCAATAACGGCAGATGTCTACTGTGCCGAACTCCGAACAATGATAGCAAAACTAGCAGTGAAACAGCCCCGACTCATGAATCGATCTTCACCATTATTGCTCCATGATAACGCGAGACCTCATACAGCACGAGAAACCGTTTTAACTCTACAGGAACTGCAATTAGAAACTATCCGTCACCCTCCGTATTCGCCAGACCTTGCTCCAACAGACTACCATTTTTTTCGTGATTTGGACAATTTTCTATGTGATAAAAAGTTTTCTTCTCAGGAGGCAGTACAAAATGCTTTCACACAGTTTGTCGAATCTAGATCACCAGAGTTCTATCGCAAAGGCATAAATGACCTTCCTACTAGATGGCAGCAATGTATAGATAATAATGGTAATTATTTTGATTAAATAAATACGTTAAATTAAAAAATTTCATACTTTAACCCCTAATATTATGAATATTATATATGTAATTGAATATAATATATAAGAGTATTGAATATAATATATAATAGGTCATGGTCACACAAGTATCGATTGTTATTCGCAATATGTTCTTGATGGATTAGGAAAAGGAAAGGAATAAAAGCATTAATTTGTTGTATGACAAAAGGATTCTTATTGATTAAACCTTATCCTGTGATGTGGATAATACTATGCACCGGATGCTAAACGAGGCTCTGTCGCAGGCTTTGCTCTTGAGCTTGGGAGGTCAGGCGGCAGTCGCTAGCCACCATACCAAATCGAATTAGACAAGTGAACCCCGGGCTCCAATGTATAAATTTCAGAAGTCGCTATAAGGATGATGATGATGATTTGATGACAGCGACAACTTGTTGTACGTTGTTTTTTATACAACTGAGGTGGCAGACAAGCACACGGCCCAGCTGATGATAAATGGTCACCGTGGCCTATGGACGTGTGCAACACCAAAGGAGTCACGTCACACTCGTGCTGCTGACCCTGTAAACTCAGAGAGTTTCTGTGCCGTCAGAGTAGAAGGCAAAGCAAGAATAGACTTTGATCTTCCCACTGACAGCACAAAACCTCTCCAGCGAGCTCTGGCTACCCTACTCACCGCCGGGAACATAACACGAGATAATTTCTTCCCCAGTCGGACTGCTCAATTGGACGAGAAACGGAATACCGTCGTGTCCTATCTCCTACAGTACAGCGTAATTGATTGTGGATTGAATGCTATGCCGATAATACTTGTTTACTACCTTACAGCCAGTTTAACAGTCATTGCGGACAGTATATGGTACATATAAATAACATGATTTATAGGTTATCTGCAATAAATATCAGCCTACATACATCCATCTAAACTGCAATCCCTTTTTATAACACGACCATTATTTACTTTATATGCGATACATTTAATAAAAACAGCTTACACAACAAAAAACATGAAACATGAATAGGACGCATAAAAATAAAAGTACAGCTGTTTATTGACGTTCGAGCGCTACCAAGTCATCCATTTTGTTTTGGCGGCGGCGCGCCATTTTTTTTTTACTTTTTTTTTAAACTTAAAAAGCGGCTCCGGTAATTGACAGATGCGGTCTTCGATTTGTGAACTCCTTGCTCATATCTTTTATGTAATTTATGCGGAATTAAATTTAAAGTGGCAACCGGAAAGCCAGCCTGTTATTTATGATGGGATTATAATATTTATATTCTTGATTCCCATGGTTTAAAGTAGGTATTGGTGAAATAAAATATCAATTTTATCTTTCTCTTCTTACGTTTAATAGGTATTATCAATTCTCCAAAACCGGAAGAAACTTTTTAGACAGGTTCTGAAAGAGATAATGCAACTTACCTACAATAATTATTGGTTAAGTTTATAAGTTCTTAGTGAGCTCTAATGTAAACCTAATTACATTACATCACGATTATGGAGAGTACGTAATTTTAGTTGGGTACATAGGTACTAGTAGTATAAATTAGGGGTGCCGTCTATTTGGTAGAAACTTGATACTCCGAAACCTATTTGGGATAACTCACTTCGCAGAAACTTCTTTAATCGATCATTTATTAGGCATAAAAAATATTTGACATAAATATTTTTAGGCATAATGTGCTTATGACCGAATTTAGAATGGCATACATTTAAGATAGTAGAATTTTATTTGGCATAATTACCTTTGGCATAGTTAAAATTTTGTATAACTTCATTTAGCATAACGTTCATTTAGAGTACAGATTATTTGGCATAATTTGACTAGGCATACTATAAAGAGCATAGAATTTCAATTGGAATAATATAGATTGGGTTACTTTCTTCTTTAAAAATGGGTAGGTTAGGTTAGAACTGTGACCTGTGGCCAGAATAGATAGTTGTTTACACCCCGACACAGAGTACCCCGACTCGGATAGGTTAGGTTAGGTTAGAACTGTGACCCCAACAGCGCTAGCCGAGCGAGCGAAGCGAGCGTGCCGCGGCAGCGGCCGGCGAAGCGGCAGAATAGATAGTTGTTTACACCCCGACACAGAGCACCCCGACTCGGATAGGTTAGGTTAGGTTAGAACTGTGACCCCAACAGCGCGAGCCGAGCGAGCGAAGCGAGCGTGCCGCGGTAGCGGCCGGCGAAGCGCCCGAATAGATAGTTGTTAACACTCCGACACAGAGTATCCCGACTCGGATATCGGCGAGTGCCAGAAACGAGCATGCTCTCATAGGCAAGGATATAAAACTAAGACTAATAGCAATAGTAAAAATGATAACGCCTGATTAGAAAAGTGTTGCAATAATCATAAAAGATGATTCTTGCTGTAAACATTATGCGAAATGATGGTTCTACTTTTAAATGGTTATGGATAAGAAATATATACCAAAAGATGAATCTGGTTTTGAACTTTCTGCGATGTGATGGTTATACATTGTGATTATTATGAATACAAAAATTATGCGTACAGATGATTCTGACTTACAAAATTATGGGTTTCAATGTATGCAAAATGAGTTTATGCCAAACGATATTCTGCGAAAAGAGGTTTATGCTATTAGTTGTTATGCAATATAAAATTATAACTTAAAAAGTTCTACTATATGAGGTGTACCCATAAATTAGCTTACTAGTATTCCAGCTAGTATGAACAGTTTTTATTTTCATTTGTAAATTGATTGTGTTAGGAATGGGTACTCGCACATTGTGCAAAGGCGCAGGTTCTGTTTCCCGGCTACAATACTACGTCCTCTCAAATATAAGTCTCCCTTCAACTACTAGGCCACCGTATTCTTCTCAAGCGTAGAAATACTTTCCCACTTTCAAATCAGATGTTCTTGATTTAATAAAAGATTCGATAGATTCGTAGATTTTTGCTTTTCAAAAGATAAGTAAATTTAGATTCAGCAAAAGTTTTAAAAATACAAGTCATATTCATAATAGTCTTGAAGTCTGATTTAATTTTCTAAACTTAAAATTAAAGTCGATTTTCAATCAATTCTTAAGTCAATACTAAACTCAAATCTAATTGTTTTCTGTATTCAGAACAAAAGTTATAGGTATTTGAAAGGAATCTATTACTTACTACAATAAAGTTAAGTAAAGGGTACCGAAAATATAAGTACTTGGTAATTTCCAATAAAGGAGAAAAAAATTGAATCGGTCTAGGCGGGGTTTGAACCCGTGATCTTTGCCTTACAAGGGCACGAAAGGTAATTTTAGGCTAAAATTGCGCAGGCATCTCTTGAACGTACAAAAATTGTGAAAAAACACTTACTCACCTCTTTCTTCTTTCTACGAGTATTTTCATTTTTCGCCGTCGCGAGTGCTGGTGTCCCACACTGTCACTGTTTTTTGTTATTTGTTTTTGTTATTTGTTTCGCTTTTTGCATGTATACGCTGATATCCGCATCTTGTCACATATTTTGTTGCACTTTTGTTTACTTTCAATGTTCTTGTTGAGTGCTGTATTGTTGTTTGTTACTGTCAACTGTGACATGGTCAGCAGACGAGCTCAGGCGCATTCACAGATTTGGGTTACTATCAAATCAATACTATTATGTAACAAGCTAGGCGCATTACGCAACAAAGGCAAGGTAAGTCAAACCAAGCCGCCATCTCTGTGATACCTCCTAGCAAGCCGCACCGCAGACCAACCGCGGAAATGCATTTATATTAACACACACATCAGAGTATGTTAAAACAGATTACTATTATTATGTAACCAACCATAGACTAAACAAATTATGTCATAGCACAGAGGTACAATTTCCTTGGCACAGACTTCTTGCATTCTCCTTAGTTTTTGTTGTTTGTTTTTTTCTTTAAGGATATTTCATTTCATTTCATTTATTTATTTCATAAACAATTTATTATATTATTATTTAAGTAGTTCGAGGATCCAGTTGAAAACCAGCGCCGGGTACTCGTGCCCGGCATCTCGCTGAACTGGCTCCTTTTTTTTCTTTGTGCAGCATAAATGTGCACATATTATATATATTTATATTATCTGTGGCTATATTTATTTGATGTATTTTTTTATTATTATTATTGTTATTTATTTGATGCATGTTTGTGCTGTAGAAAAAAATAAATAAAGTGTGTTTTCTTTCTTTCAATGCTTTGACCACTAAGCTACCAGACTCGACAGACCAGGATTTTTTCTCCTTTATTCGATTTAAATATTTAGCATGAAAAATGCTTAAAAATTAATTCAAAATACTAAGTAATAGTAATATAATCTTTTGTCTGTTGGTCCAAGTCGAAGTATAGTACGTTGTCTTTTATTTTAAAGTTTATTCTATGTGGTGGCATAACATAACATTGTTAACTTCTGTGCAGAACAAAGACACGAAAGTGCAGTGACTAGAACAAAGACTATTTGTGTTTGTGTTTATATGATAAATAACGGTGTAATAGAATAGGTAAATAGTATATAAGTTAGTATATAAGGTATTTGTAATAAATAAAGACATTTTTAACAGAAAAATAGGGCACTAATGTAAATAGTCTTAAGCAAACTGCCATTTAGTCGTAAGAATTTTATCGTTGATTTCTTATATGAATCTTATTAGTATTGAATCCCATTAGCATAAGAATGTAGAAATATAAAAACTATGTACATAGCAGTAGTATATACGGAAATAAAGGCACGTCAGGATTTTTCATTAGGCCGCATAGGCACTAAACGAGTTAGTTAAACGCAACTGACAAATCAGATTAAAGTAGTCAGAAACAGACGCGTGCCTATATTTCAAGGTCAATCGAACCATATAAAAACAGGTGCCATGTTGGCACAACATCTCAGTAGTCGGACAGAATTTGTACCAATAACAAGTCGGAATAAAACTCTGCAACATTTCGGTTAAAAAGTGTTTATTTCAAGCAACAAGAACCCCACACTCAGCTCGCCCACGCCGATCGAGGTACCCCGCCGAAGGTGTCTTCAGGCTTCAGCCCGTGACGACTCTGCAATCCCAGCAGTTCCCGGCCTTACTCAGCGCACCCGCCGTTTCTGTTCTGATAAAAGTCTGGCGTTGAGTGTTGGGCCGGGAGCGTGCACATTTTCTGGTCCTTCGAGCCG
Source organism: Eilema caniola (assembly GCA_949126895.1). NCBI lineage: Eukaryota > Metazoa > Arthropoda > Insecta > Lepidoptera > Erebidae > Eilema > Eilema caniola. The sequence goes on along the minus strand of OX421486.1, from coordinate 10,764,521 downwards.
GATTAAGGAGCGTCACGGACACCAAAGGGTCCCTCCGTTTGTGGGGGTGAATTGGGTGTGGACGGTACGTCCGAACAGTGCGCGTGGTAAAATCGAGTGCAGTGCGCGAGTATAGTCCGTTTCGTGTGCAATCGAGAATCTGAAGATGCCGACTACGAGGTCAGAGCAGAAGAAAGCAGCGTCCGTCGTGGGGGCAGCTGGACTTGGGGGGGCAGCGGAGACCGCAACAGAAACGTCCGCCTCAGACAGAACCCCGACAGACATCAGTACAGAAACGGTGACCACAAGAGAGGCACCGTCAGCTTCGGAGCCACCGCCGTGTCCCGAAGTCCTACGGCAGTTGAAGATACCAGCACCTCGTCCAGCCACCAGCAAGAGGGGGGGAGGGGGTGCTTCAGCATACTCTAAAGCGAAGTCCGTCAAGATCGCGAAGGCGAAAGAAGAGCTACTCCGTCTGCGCATCGAACTAGCCGCCGCCAAGCTAGCCGCTTTAGAAGACAGCGAAGAAGAAGACCTGGAAGATCAGGATGATCCAGAACAAGTATCAGCAGCAGCAGAGGAAAAGGTTGGGGAATGGTTCAGCCGTCAAGAGCCACCCCAGCCCGCCGTCCTCGCTATTGAAAACACGCCGCATACAGAAGAGCCGAGTGCGACGCAGCCGACAGCGCCACCGGTTCAGCAGCAGCAGCAGCAACAGCAGACACAGCAGAATATCACCGATCTGGCCGTAGCTATTACACAGGCGGTGAAAGCAGCGCAGCGACCGAAGCTCATAGAGCTTCCAAACTTCAGTGGGGCTCATCAGGAGTGGCTACCATTCAAAGCCGCTTATGCAGAAACCGAAGACAGTTACACCGCCATAGAAAACTTGAACAGACTACGAAGAAATCTCCGTGGGAAGGCCAAGGAAGCAGTCGAAAGCCTTCTCATGACCAGTTCACAGCCATCTGATGTTATGAAAACATTAGAGTCAAGATTTGGGCGACCAGAAGCCATCGCGTCGTCTGAGCTAGAAGCACTACGAAACCTACCGAAGTTAACAGAAACACCAAGAGACATCTGCATCTACTCTACGAAGATCACCAACGCCGTAGCAATATTGAAGACTCTCAACTGTGTGCATTATCTATACAACCCGGAAATTTCAAGATCATTAGTAGAAAAATTAACACCAGTTTTGAGGTACCGTTACTACGATTTCGCCGCTACACAGCCAAGAGAGATGCCAGACCTCGTGAAGTACGAAAAATTCATCAGAAGAGAAGCCGATCTGTGTGGGCCATACGCCCAACCTGAAAACTTCGTAGTGCAACATCACAGCGTGCAACAGAGGCGCCCTCAGCGTGTCAACAACGCAACTGAGCCACAAACAAGTAAGAAATGTCTCATATGCAGTGAACAGCAGCATCCGGCTTTTAAGTGTGAGAAATTCAAAAAAGCGGACCTCGATACGAGATGGGACATCGCTAAAGAAAAAAGGCTGTGCTTCAGGTGCTTGAAATATCGTGATAAAAATCATACGTGTACAGAGCGGCGGTGCGGAATAGACAACTGTAGCAAGACTCACAATACATTGCTACACTACAGAAGAAAACCCACTGAAGATAACAGTAATAACACGACTGAGGCTATCAACTCGGCATGGACAGCAGCCAGGAAACAAACCTTTCTGAAGATTCTGCCGGTTCAACTATCAGGACCAACAGGTACAGTGAATACGTTCGCATTATTAGACGACGGTTCAACAGTGACTTTGCTCGACGACGCCGTGGCCGACGAAATCGGCGCGTCGGGACCTACAGACCCTCTTCGTGTGCAGACAATTAACAATTCGAAAACAGGATATCAACAGTCTCGTCGTGTCACACTGAAGATCAAAGGGATCAATACAGAACAGAATTCAGAAGTTCAAGCTAGAACAGTGAAAAATTTGGTAGTTTCGTCTCAACGTGTCACCTACAGACAGCTGAGAGGATGTAGCCATCTCAAAGACTTGGTAAGTCAACTTACGTATGAAGAGGAGTCGAACCCGAAGATTCTCATCGGTCAAGACAACTGGCATCTGCTGCGCGTCTTTATCACCAGAATAGGTCAACAAGACCAACCGGTGGCTTCACAAACGCCGCTCGGTTGGGTGCTGCATGGGAGTGACGCGAGAGCTTCGGGACGTCGCCACGAGTACATCTCTCATATGTTTGAAGAACAGAACGCAGACAACGATCTTGAGAAAATGGTCAAGCAGCACTTCGAGGTGGACAACCTACTCCTCAACCCGAGAAAGCCGAAATCCGATCCAGACGAGCAAGCTTCTTGTATTCTACAGCAAAATACAGTCCACACAGCCGACGGAAGATACGAGACAGCGTTGCTATGGAAACAACAACAAGTGTCATTACCAGACAACTACGAAGCCACTCTGAGACGACTACACAACATTGAGAAGAAATTAGACAGAGATCCCGACTTCAATCAGAAGTATACAGAGCAGATGGACGCATTATTATCCAAGGGGTATGCAGAGCTGGCGCCATCTACGAAAACCAAGAACAAGACTTGGTACCTGCCGCATTTTGCTGTTTTTAACCCTATGAAGCCGGGTAAAATCAGAGTCGTCCACGATGCCGCTGCCAAGACGAGAGGTATATCGCTCAATGATACATTGCTGCGGGGCCCAGACCTACTCCAATCATTACCGGGGGTGGTGATGCGCTTCAGACAGCATGCAGTTGCAGTTACAGCGGACATCGGGGAAATGTTTCTACAGGTAAAAATCAGAGAAGATGACAGAGACGCGCTTCGATATCTATGGCGTGGTAATCGCCGAGACAACGAACCACCAACAGAGTACCGAATGACGTCGCTTATCTTCGGGGCAGCGAGTTCGCCGTCGACTGCAATCTACGTCAAGAATTTGAACGCCGAACAGTACAGATCCACTCACCCCGAAGCCGTCTCAGCTATAGTAAAGAAACATTACGTCGACGACTACTTAGACAGTTTTCAGACGTTAGAAGACGCCGTTAAGATCGCCTCTGACGTCCGAATGATCCACCGAGAAGCCAAGTTCGAGTTGAAGCAATGGAAATCGAACTCACCGCAGTTATTAGATGCTCTCGGCGTGAATCAAGAAGATACAGCTACAGAACTATACAAGACAGAAGAACAGACCGAGCGAGTACTGGGTCTAATCTGGAAGCCGGGTACCGATGAACTCACCTTCAATCTCAACCTCGCACGCATTCCAACGCCACTATGTGACAAGAAGACGCCTACCAAGCGAGAAGCACTTCGGATCGTCATGTCGCTGTTCGATCCGCTGGGGTTCGCATCGCCGGTCACCATTCGAGCCAAACAGCTGTTGCAAGACATATGGAGGCGTGGCACCGGGTGGGATGAAGAGGTTGACGAGGACATAGCCGTGAAATGGAAGGACTGGATAGAGCATCTGAAGAACCTAGCCACCATCTCTATCCCGAGAAGATATCTGAGCTACAGTGATTGTAAGTCCCTCCAGTTGCACGTATTTACAGACGCCAGTGAATCGGCCTACTCAGCTGTGTTGTACTGGCGAACAGAAGACTCGAACGGGGAAGTGAACCTGTCACTCGTCGTCGCCAAAGCAAAGGTGGCGCCACTGAAGCTCACTTCAATACCTCGTCTCGAATTACAAGCCGCAGTAATGGGTACAAGACTCGCCGAAACAGTAATAGAAGAACACGAACGTAAGCCCGACTCCAAGACCTTCTGGACAGATAGCCGTACAGTACTCACTTGGATCAAGACTGGTTCCCGCTCATACAAGCCGTATGTAGCGCATCGTTTAGCGGCTATAGAAGACAGCTCAACAGTAAGCGAGTGGCGCTGGGTCCCGACGAAGCTCAACGTCGCCGACGACGCCACCCGAGATGTACCTACCGACTTCAGCACGCAGCACCGTTGGTATAGAGGTCCTGAGTTCTTATACCTACCAGAAGAGTCATGGCCGCAAGACACTTCAAAGATAGAAAATACAGAAGACTCGGAAGAGAAGGTACATCAAATCAACGGTAAGATAACAGATAAACTTTCAGAAGCCCTGCCGGTGGTCTCCTACTTCTTGCTGGGAGGACCTGGAGGTGTGCAGCAGCCGGGCGCCTTCGACGAAAAGGATGGCGCCTCGAAGTCCAGCTGGCGAGCAGCTCAACGCCTGGCCGACCTCTTCTGGGCCAGGTGGCTCCGTGAGTACCTGCCGGAGCTTCAGAATCGTCGTGTGCCAGATGGACGTGGACCCACAATAGGCCAGAATGACCTGGTCTTGCTGGTGGATCCCAACGCGCCCCGCAACATGTGGCTGCGTGGGCGAGTCATCGCCGCCTACCCCGGACCTGACGGCGTGACGCGGACCGTCGACCTTCAGACCAAGGGAGGAGTGCTGCGACGACCGGTGAGGAAGCTGATAGTGCTGCTAGCTGCGAGTTCTGCACCGAAAGAGTGCGACTTCGTCCCACGGGGGGAGAATGTGCAGAACAAAGACACGAAAGTGCAGTGACTAGAACAAAGACAATTTGTGTTTGTGTTTATATGATAAATAACGGTGTAATAGAATAGGTAAATAGTATATAAGTTAGTATATAAGGTATTTGTAATAAATAAAGACATTTTTAACAGAAAAATAGGGCACTAATGTAAATAGTCTTAAGCAAACTGCCATTTAGTCGTAAGAATTTTATCGTTGATTTCTTATATGAATCTTATTAGTATTGAATCCCATTAGCATAAGAATGTAGAAATATAAAAACTATGTACATAGCAGTAGTATATAAGGAAATAAAGGCACGTCAGGATTTTTCATTAGGCCGCATAGGCACTAAACGAGTTAGTTAAACGCAACTGACAAATCAGATTAAAGTAGTCAGAAACAGACGCGTGCCTATATTTCAAGGTCAATCGAACCATATAAAAACAGGTGCCATGTTGGCACAACATCTCAGTAGTCGGACAGAATTTGTACCAATAACAAGTCGGAATAAAACTCTGCAACATTTCGGTTAAAAAGTGTTTATTTCAAGCAACAAGAACCCCACACTCAGCTCGCCCACGCCGATCGAGGTACCCCGCCGAAGGTGTCTTCAGGCTTCAGCCCGTGACGACTCTGCAATCCCAGCAGTTCCCGGCCTTACTCAGCGCACCCGCCGTTTCTGTTCTGAAAAAAGTCTGGCGTTGAGTGTTGGGCCGGGAGCGTGCACAACTTCGATAAATCGGTAAAGCGTCGGTAGCTTAGTGGTTAAGGAAATGGCCTTACAATCGAGAGGTCTCGGGTTCGGATCCTGGACATTACACTACCGACGTTAACCCACTTCTAGCACAAGCAAATTTAGCTTAGTTGGAGGGGTTATAGGAAATATTAGTAATTTAGGTTGCTTATTCTTTAAAAAAACTCTAAGTATGATGTTTGTCTTATCTCATTCAAGAACTACCTTCGTAGCGTAGCGGTAGTGAACGCGGCCGCTGCGCAAGAAGCGCGGCTTCGATCCCCGCTCCGTGCAAATATTTGTATGCATGAATATGGGTATTTGCATTGGTCTGGTCGTGCCTCGGAGAGCATACAAACATGGCAGTCGTTACGGGTAGTTGGAGCCCTCAAAACTCCAACAACTGGTCTAACTGCAATGCTTCGATATCGCCTTTGGGTTCGCAGAAGGCAATCGCTTCACAGAAAATGTCGAAGTTTAGCCAAATCCGCAGTTGAACTGGTCAAAGCGGACCCCAGTCTCTAAGTTGAAAGCTTTGTATACGACTGGGACAAACGCTAGGATGAAGAAGAAGATTCAAGAACTTAACAACCTCTGGCTACTTCAGATTTTGTACCTTATCTTACCTGTCTACCAGTTGTTGGACTTTTGAGGGCTCCAACTACCCGTAACGACTGCCATAGTTGTTTGTATGGCAACCGGAATTTACGGCTTAACGTGCTCTCCGAAGCACGACCAGACTAATGCAAATACCCATATGCATGCATACAAATATTTACACTGGACTAGACTAGACTAGTTGGACTTTTGAGGGTTCCAACTACCCATAACGACTGCCACAGTGACAACCGGGATGGACGGTATTATTTAGATTTTGTACCTGTACTTGGTATTAGTAATTAATGAATGCAAGATTAGTCTAGGGCCAGTTGCATCGGTGTCACGGTCAACAGACCTACAGAATACCGCGGTCATAATAACCTCATGTTGTGTTCCCGGCGGCGAGTAGGGTATCCAGAACTCACAGAGTTTTTATTTTTGTTTTGTTGTGTTTGTTGTTTTGAGTTTTTTTTTCAGACTTTTTGTGCTTTCAGTGGTAAGACAAAAGGCTATTCCTGCTTTATCTTCTACGCTAACGGCACAGAAACTCTTTATGTTTACAGAGTCGGCAGTACGTGTGTGACTCCCCTGGTGTTGCACACGTCCACAGCTCACGGTAATAACTTTCCATCAGCTGAGTCATGTGTCTGCCATCTCCGTGGTATAAAAAAAACACAATAAAATATATCTTTAAAGTGCTAGAACACACGTTTGTAAACCAATTCGGGAACGATCTCTGATTTTTGCCTTTATAGATCGATTCTTTTATTTTATTCTATCGCCTACACAAAAACAATTACCCGTGAGCCGTACAAACAATTGTTCTATCAATTGTATCGAATCCATACAGAGATTGGATTGAACACGCACAACATCACAGCTGCTGTTGCAACAAAACCACAACGATATTCGTACACTCAATAATATTTGGATTGAAACCAAGCGGGTGGTTAAGTCAACGAGATACGGCTCACCTGATTGAAAGCCTATATGGCACGTGCAACACCAGTGGCCAAACAATGCATCTGAGCACAAACCATTGTATAGACGGTAGAACACACAAAGCGAGGCAAAGTCCCTTCTGAGGCTCAGAGTTTCAACATCGCCTGTGAGCATGGGATTGTCGACGTAGTTTAACAAATTAACACCATAGCTGTTGAAATTGATCATAAAATAATAAACAACACTTAATATATTACTTTTGTCCTCGAAGGATTCAAAAACAACTTATATACTGTAGCCTAGTGACTATAACAATTCTTATTTTAATAAGCTTTGTAACTTGTACAGAATAAAATGATCTTCAGAACTGTGAGTTGTAAATCATAAATTAGAGGTGTCTGTGTTTGAAGTAGTGCGATGCGGGCTTAGATTTACTGTCTGTGACTACACATAGAACCCCAAAATCGGTAAAACACCCTTTAATGCGAGCGGCTTAAAAAAGTTGAACTCAGCATTAAAATACATATTATAATAATATATTACGAAGCTCTAGTTTATTTTAGGATAGAATTGAATACAATACTCACACTGTTTAAAATAGGAGAAGTTTGAATCGTCTAGGCGAGGTTTGAACCCGCGATCTTTGCCTTACAGGGCTACCAGACCTCGCCCTAACCAATCCAAATTTCTCGTTCTATATCTGTCTTTGAAGCGACATATTCTTACGAACTATCAGAACCGATGAATTATTTTTCAATCATTTTTAAGCATTGATTATTGACTACTCCGTCCAAAAATTTGAATGAAAAAAAAATACAATACTTACTATAAGCTTCCGCCTTAACCTTCGAGCCTAACCTATCCTAGTTTTTTTTTTTATCAATTAGCATTTCGCAGTCCCCTGGCCAGATGAGATGGAACAGGGTTTTATTTCGAGTTTTCTTTCTCTTGCAATGCTATCGTCTGCGTATTTTTCCGTTAATCACCTCTTACGATACCCTTCGGATGAGATGATGTGGCGATACTTGTATTGTTTCTTCGTCATCACACGGACAATTAACACCAACGGAGGATCAATATTCTGTTTCTATATTTATAGGATTGCTATAGTATGGTCGATAATTATAATAAATAGTATATAGATTTGGACATATTCACTCTGTCGCATAATTAGTTTCGAAATTCTTTGTTAAAAAAATTAACTCACTGAAGAAATGTAACTATCTAATTCAAAATCAAGTTGAATATGTATTGTACTAATATCTACCGGTACAAGACACTGTAAAACTGATTATTACTTTTTGTATAACCATTAAAATACTAGTTGAATAACATGTGGATAATGCTGTTGGTTACATAATTGCAACTAAATAATGTTATAACCTTTGATTAAGAACATAATGTAACTGTTTGTATTCCCGAATAAATAAAAATAATAAAAATTAAAAATATACATCTGTAAGTTATCTATATATGTATATCTGATAAGTTTATGCGGTTGCAACAATACCTTAAATGTATACTTGACCAGTAGATAAGAGAACAATATGTTAAAGTTTGCCTAGACCAGTTATGCCAAACTCATTATACAAAAGTATATTAGGACATCAAAATATTATTTCAAATCAAGGGGATCCCAATTTTTTTTTCTAATTTCATTGTAAAATACAATTAAGGGGCTTTTTATCAGTTTCTTATGTAAAAAATAAAAATGAGGTAATTTCTACTAGCCCTATAACATCCTTGGGTCGATAGATCAGTCTGGAAGCGGTCAAACGAGAAGCAGATCTTGTGTATGGCAATAGAGCACAAAATAGACTGGTAGAAATGCCTAACATTAATGCATATTAATTCTCTGAAGCCAACTCGAGTTTTAATTGAGTCAAAGCAATCAGATGCTATTGTATGGTTTCTATACTCTCTGTTCAGTATTCTAAGGATCAATTCCCACTAAAAGCGCAGCGGCAGACAGCGGCTTTTTGAGACAAAATATTAAAAACTATTTTGAATCTTATCTACGGGAGAAAAAGATCATAGTCATTTGAAGGCGAAGTAGGTGCAGTGTAGCGCCGCGTGACGTCGCGAGGCTGCGAGAAGTTTTTGAGTGTTAATTAAATATTAACCGTTACTCTATTAAGACTAAGTTGAAAATAGTAACTAGCAACGCACTACTGTCTTGAGCCTATGGTCTAGGCCTTCGAAGCCTATGGTCGTGTGCAACACCAGAGGAGTCACACTCGTGGTGCCGACCCTGTAAGCACAGACAGTTTCGGTGCAGTCAGTGCAGAAGACAGCAAGACATGCCTTTGGTCTTCCCACTAACAGTACAAAAGCTCTCCAGTGAGCTCTGGCTACTCTTCTCTCTGCCGGGAATACAGTCTTTAGTGCGGAGGTACTTCTTCAATCGAACTGCTCAAAGCCCTCCATTGTAACTTATGTGGTACGAGTTAAAGCCCTAAATCGCTTGCGGCATTTTATACCAATTTTAGGGAGGATAACTGCCCATAAGCGCAGTGGAGCGTATGCATTGATTGACACAAGAATGTGCGCAAAAAGTTCCATTTCCTGTCAAAGATTAATTATATTTTTTCCTGTGTGACGTCATAAGGATGACGTAGTTAACCTTCGATCTGCGACCTCAATACCTATGCGAAAGATGAATACAAAATGCCAGGTTTTATGAATATTTTACGTGATCATGTGAAGGTTTCTGTTAGAAGGTTTAGCATAAAGATGGAACGTTCTTTTTAATATTATTGCCAGTTGTAATATAGAGTTACTAGTAAAATGGGTAGCAGATTTAAGATTACTCATCAATCAATAAGCTTACCGCAGTCCACAGCTGGACATAGGCCTCTCCTAATGCTGGGAGGCTTGGCTTACTGTTCCAACGCTGGCCAGACAGGTTGGTACAGGGTTTTATTTCCAGTTCTCCTTCTCTCGCAGTGATGTCGCCTGCGTAATTTTCAGTCGCCTTTTACGACACTTATTGAATGAGATGGGATGGTGATACTTGTATTCTTCCTCCACAATCCCCCCGGCTATGCACTTGCTGACCCCTGAACGCAATCCAACCAAGATTGGATTACTACGGAGGGTTTTACACAGAGAAAATTAAGATTACTGAATATTGAATATTAATTACACTTGTACTTTTTCACAGTTTATTTTTTAGTTTTAACCTGACCGGTTTCACCTCACTGGCATATTAAACCTTTCCTATATCTACATCTATACTATATACGATTATAAAGAATTATAAAGAGGAAAGATTTATATTTTTGTATGTTTGTAATGAATAAACTCAAAAACTACTGTGACGATTTCAAAAATTCTTTCACCATTGGAAAGTTACATTCATCCTGAGAAACATAGGCTATATTGGATTTCCACGGGAACGTTTCTACCACCCGCGCGAATCCTGGGCGGATTGCTAGTAGAATATAAAGGTTATAATCTGTTATCTAACATGTGTAGTAGATTCCACTAAGTGCCATCAATCTCCAGTATAAGCAGTCTACTAATTATATATTTTGTAACCAGTTTTATATTTTAATTTTGTCTTGTAATATAGATTACTAATAAATGATATAAATTCTTTACTTGGTAATTATCCAATATTTTTTCAATACTACTACTACTACTACCCAAGAATGTACTTACCCTCTGTAAATCTTTTACACAAAGGTGACGTATGAATTTATTACGCAGCGCTATTTCGATGTTTAATTGTGTATAGAATTTAGTACCTCTCATTAAGTTCAATGATTTACACGGTCCACTTTTTAGATGATTTTTAGAAGATCCAGAAGGTAGGCACGCCTATTATCGCCTACCGGGAATATTTAAGATCAGTGCTGCTACAAAAAAATTTTCAACAAAAGACTTTTACTCAACCTGCAAATGGATCCATACCATCTCACACCAAACGTTTTGAGGCCTCCTTACTCTGCCGTACTATAAAGAGCTGGAATGCTCTGCCCGCGCACGTGTTTCCCTATTCTTACAGTCCCAGATCCTTTAAGTGGGGCGTGAAAAAGCATCTATCAAGGCCGTCAAGGTAGGCACCATCATTAGTCCGTATCTTGTGGACTGCACCTCAGCTTTTTACCATCCAGCGGGGGGCAGGCAATTGACGGACTAAATATAAAAAATAACATATAAGCAGTCTCACTCTATACCACTGCACCACTGACTATTAGGTAGGTATATAGATTAGTATTTACTAACTGCATTATTTGTAGGTAAGTATTTAAAGTTCATATTTGTTGATCCTTATAGTTCATATTTAAAAGTCGATATTTTTTGTAGGTAAGTATTTAAAGTTCATATTTGTTGATCCTTATAGTTCATATTTAAAAGTCGAATTTCTTCTTCCAATTAATTTTTAAACGTATCTATCATAAGTCCTTTTATTTATATATAGGACAATCAAATAGTTAAAAATAGTCAATTTGAATTCAACTTGCCTGAAGGTAAGCTGAAGGCAAAGTCTCAAGAAAGATGGTCACCACTACATATACGTACTATGTTAACAATCATCACAAGAGGATTAGGTAAGATAAGATAAGATAAGATAACTTTATTGACAAATAAAACAAATTTTACATGTGTGTCCACTAAGTAACAGTTACAAGGTTATAACATAACTTAAAATACATGTAGCCGCCACAGCCATCAAGACTAGCCCTTTCCATTCCCGTGCTAGTAAAGTAACTGTGTTACAGGTAGGTTAAGGATAATCCCAGACAGCACGAGTGACTATCGCATCGTTACTTAATGTGCATCTTTGATTTTTGTGTCCCCAAACTAGGAAAGCCTGTTTTTCGGGGACCAAATAGAATAATGAAAAGAAATAAAAGAAAGCTCTAGAAAATACCGTGGCAGGACATCTGAGTGTGTGAGTGTGAGTGTGGGTGTGCGTGCGTATTTGCGTATATGTGTGTGTCTATCTAACTGTGTATATGTGTGAGTATAAGTCGAGTGTGGAGGTTGTATGTGTGAGTGTGCGTGCGACTTTTACTTAGCCTCAGAACTATTCCGGAATTTATTGATGCGTAACAGACGTGCGTTCACGTGATTTGGAGCTCCGATCGCAAGAGCTGTTCTGAGTATTCGTAGCTTTGCTCTTGAAGCCAAGTTTTTAATTTTGATTTACAACGGTAGCAATTAAGAGGGTAGATCTGTATGATTTTATTGATTTTATTGTATAGGTAACAGCTGATGATGTTATTGTGACGTTCTGCTAGTGTAGTTTTATGTTGGATCGAGGGGCATACCCTGTCCGAGCGGCGTTTTCTACCATATATACCCGGATCATATGGCAGACTTACGTGCTTTTTGAGAACTACTTTTAGAATGAAAAGTTGTCTAACCGTAAGGACCGGAAAATCTATATAGAGTTGACGAGTGGGGTATCGGAAAGGCTTCCTGGACAACACCTTCAAGATGACCCTTTGAGCCCTTTCTAGTGGTAACATAATCGTCTTACATGCTCCGCCCCAAGATGTGATGGAGTACGACAGAATTGATTGTACTAAGGCGTAATACGTTAATTTAAGTATCTTCACATCTGCCGAATTACGGAGACGCTTAAAAATATAAATAAGTTTCCTTACTCGCTTAACCAGTTGGTCGATATGAACTTTCCATTTCATAAATTGATCAAGATAGATCCCGAGGTATTTGACATTGGCAGCGTTTGATAGTGTTTTACAATCACAGCCAGAGGATTGCATCAAGCAGTTATGTGCTTTCATCATGAAGGTGTCTGGGGACGGGAGCGTACGTCTATTATGGGCGAAGGTTACGTAACACGTTTTGTCAAGATTTAAAGTCAGTAAGTTAAGAGAGAGCCAGGACATAGCCTTAGCAAGAGCGGTTTCCGCGTAGGCTTTCACCTCGTCCCAATTTGAGCCATGAATAAGAAGCGCGGTATCGTCTGCATAGGCAACTACCCTACAATTATGTGAAGATAATTCACATAGATCGTTCACGTAGATCGTAAATAAGGTTGGGCCCAGGATACTTCCTTGCGGAACGCCGTAATCCAAAGACTCCTCCGCGCTGATAATGTTTTCAAGTTTTACAGCCTGGGTTCTGTTCTTTAGGTAATCCGCTAGCAGTCTCAACACGGTCCCACGTATGCCAATTTTTTCTAATTTATTTAAAAGAATAGGAATTGAGACGGTATCAAAGGCCTTGGAGAGGTCCATAAACACGCCCAGACATTTTTGGCCCTTATCCTGTCTTACCTTATCTACTACTCCAGAGACCAGGGAGAGTACGGCATCTTCTGCGGATATGTGCCGTCTGAAACCGAATTGATTAGTGGATATGATGTTTTTGGAGTTTAAAAAGTTTATTAAGCGGTTGTTGATGGCTCTCTCCAACACCTTTGAAATAGCTGGCAAAACTGAAATCGGTCTATAGTTTCTAGCCAGATTTCTATCTCCATTCTTGTAAATCGGATGTACTATGGCTTTCTTTAATATGTTGGGGAAAATTCCTGTCGCAAATGATAGATTACATATGTGTTCAAGGAGAGGAATAAAAGTTACGCATGAGTCCTGCAAAATCGCTGTGGAGATACCATCTATCCCAACAGCACAGTCTCTGCGAAGGTCTTTTATAATGGATTCAATCTCTATGTAATCTACATCTAGGAGGGCCATAGAATCTTGCAGGTAATCATTGCCTGATGTATTATTAGAGGCTACAGACAAAGGTAAGTGAGTACGCGTATCTTTTATTTTATTAGCAAGTTGCTTTCCGATATTGGTGAAATAGTGATTGACGTGATTGGCTGACATCATAGGGTTAGAGTTTATTTTTAGAAGTTGAGACGGTGGGGAAGAACCTTGATTGCCGTTTATGATTGTTTTTATGGCGTCCCAAGTAGCGCGGATGTTATTTTTAGCTTTTTGAAGTAAATTTTGTTCATAGTTACGCTTTAATTTTTTTAGTAGGTTGTTCAGAAAATTTCGATATCTAATGTAGGTGATATTCAAGGTAATGTTAGTAGGATCTTCTATTTGTTTTTTGTGCATTTTATCACGATTGCGGATACAGCGAATTAAGCCATGGGTAATCCATGGTTTGATAATCATCTTCCTACGTGGTATTTTGTATGAGGTGGTGTGATTTTTTATGATGTTGGAAATGTGTGTTACCATATATTCTGTGGCTATATTGGCGTCGGTTGAGCAGAAGACAGGTGAGAAATCAGCGCTTTTAATATCCCTGTGAATAGCAGTATAATTTATTTTTTTGCAGAATACCGGGGAGGACTCAAGTGGGTTCTTAAGTGATAGCGATACTATAATAGGGCGATGATCGGTTACAAAACCTTCTAGAACTAAGGTGACGGAAGATAGTTGCGTTTTGAGTATTGCATGGTCGTAACATTTGTCTCCCCGCGTGATAAATGTGTGCGTTGGTATCATACCGTGTGACATTAGAAAGTCTTGGTAATTATCTGACCTATTGTCAATGTTATTTGGCTTTATATCTATGTTCATATCGCCTACGATACAAACTGTTTTAAACGACTTCAGTGATAGCAGGATGTCGTTGAGTCCGTTGAGAAAATTATCTGTATTTCGGTGGGAGGGTGACCTATAAATACACACGATCGCTATGTCTCGGCCTATTTTACAAATTAGGCAGTTGAATTCCCTAATATTTTGAGGTTCCATGATAAAAGTGTCATTCACTCCCATCCTCACGTAGATGACAGTGCCGTCATTTTGGTTTGATAGATTTCGTGTGGAGTGAGATTGATATCCGTCTAGGATCGGTAAATTACCAGTCGTCAATAGCCAGCACTCAGTTAAAACTATCACATCGCATTGAATTTGTAAACCGGCAAGAGTAGCAAGTAGTTGGTCGAAATTTTGATTTATACTACGAATATTGAGATGAAATATCGTAAGGGGATTACTTAAGTTTGTTATATAGTCTGCGCATTTTACCGTTGGGCATAAAAAAGATTGATCAGCTTTGAATGTTTCAAGTTCTCCTGATATAATGTTTAGATTATTAGTCATTGTAAGTTAGGTATTGCATAACAGCGAAATAGTGTTATAGAGAAATGAAACAAACATGCATCCCAATATCTCCCGCCCTCGAGTTCGATTTAGGATAGTCGTACGGCCAATTAAGTTACACTTGTTGTATGTATGTGTATGTTGTATAAATGTGTGTATAAGGTTCTGTGTAAATGTATCAATGCTTGTATGTAAATGTAAATGAGTTTGATATTGTCCGAATGTATTTCTGTGTGGTTTTATAAACAAGAAAATACCGTGTATATTGTAGGAACTTATAACTCTAGTAGAATAAATAAAAGTAAAAATGTAACACCATGAGCTTTTTATAGTGTACGGATAATAAATATGTATTAACAAAGGCATGTTAGCTCGTGTCTGTAGGTGATTATCCTTACCATATGTATGTGGGTAACAGGCCCAATAACGTCTGAGAGAGTAATACACCAATTGGCTAGTACACACCATTTGTGAACACATTACTAGTCAGTCTATTTGGATTAAGGCGTTAAGATCTTCTTCTGATTTGATTCTGATTCGTTCGGAACTGGATTGGTCCTTACGTAGAAATATTTGTTGATTTGAGGTCCAGCAGTAGTTATATTTATGTTTCTTCGCGAATTCTCGCGCTTGGTAGAAAAGCCTTCTATTCGAACCAGTCAAGTACTCCGATAGGTATATCGGGAATGATTGCCCAGTTATACCGGCATGGTTCGCATTTAGTTTTCTATCTGTTGGTCTTGACTTGTTGTAATCACGTGCAGAACTAAGTAGTTTCTGTTTCAATGTTACGGTGTTTAAATCCACTACAATTGCCCTATTTTGACCTGGCTTACCCGGGAGGCGGTACGCGTCACGGAAGTGTGAGGCGGAGACGTCTAGTCCCAGTTCTTTGCCAATATGAGTCACGAGTTTGTAGATATCATTCGTAGTCTCGTTTTCCTTGTATGGGATGTTTCGCAGTTCGATGCTCGATGATCTGGAGGCGAGTTGTAAATCCTCAACTTTTTGTTCTAGCCTGCTTATATAATTGTAGCAATTCAACCGTTCCTTTTCCAGTTTCTCCAACTTGAATTTCATATCCTCGTAGTTTGTTGTAATAGTTTCAATTGATTTCTCTATTTCTAAATTACTTTTACGAATAGATTCAGTTTGGACTTTTATATCATATACATCCTTTGCTAACTTGCTAAACATAGTTGACTGACTCGATGTCATAGCTTCAAACATGACTCGCATTTCAACTTGAAACTTAGCAAACTCGCTCATAGGAGGCGAGTGTTCAGTTCTTTGTCTTTTGTAGCGTGATGTAATGTTGACAATATTATCTTCTACAGTGCTCGGGATATCCGTATCCGACTGCGTCATAGTAAGTGTGAGTAAATTAGGAGGTGTACGCGGAGTTGACATGGTTTTATCGCCAATAAGTATAACAGATACAGTATAAAAGCAGGATATTTGTTGAACGATTTATCAGCCTATAATTAATCCGGTATAATATCTGTAGCGGGATGTCGTAGCAGATGATCGCGTAGTGAATGCACCGCTAGTGACTTACGTGTTGCATTATCGGGTTGATAGCACCGTCTCGCTCGCGCGCACTATTCGTAGCGGTAGTGGCGTCTTATTCGCACGGCGTCGTGATCAGTCGTAGCAGCTCGTAGCGGCTTGTTCGTAGCGTATGTGTATTTCGCCTCACTCGTCACTGTCTCGGTGGTCCCGTGCTGCAACTATGCGTCCGCGGCGCACTGCGTAGGCGAGTGTCTTGAGATCGCATCCGGGTTCGGTGGGGGCACCAGTTTTGCACGTAATAATGAAGCACCACAATAGCACAGTATATTTGTCATCGCAGCACCGCGTGACGCCCACTGGTCCCACTAGTTCTACAATCCCCCCGGCTATGCACTTACCCCTGAACGCAATCCGACTAAGATTGGATTACTATGGAGGGTTTCACCCACCCAGACGAAATTTGTGACAAATTTGAGCCATCAAATTTCTACCACCTAAACCATTTAACTCCAACAAAAGGGGACAATAAAACGCAAAGGCGAAACATTTCATTACAAGTAAAAGATACTAAGATAACAGAAAACAATTTCCGAACGCATTATCCAACTGCGTCACAATAAATAAGTATTGTTATCAACACCCCCGACACTAAAGCCGCCCATTCACAGGCTTATCTCGTTCTAACAAAATCTTACGTCTACTATTAACATTAAATGCTCGTGCACGCCCGAATAAAGCCGTTTAAAAAAAGGATACGGTAAATATATGGAGGTTATAAGTTCATTTAAAAAAGGAACGATAAGTATTTTTTTAAATGTTGGCGCTGACGCCTCCTTTGTGTAATTTAAAAATTCGTATCTTATGTACGGTTGTATGAGTGCATTTTCTTTCGACATCACTGTCAGGGAGAAAACCAAAGGCTAATTCTGCTTTGTCTTCTACACTGACGGCTCAGAAACTCTCTGTGTGTTTACAGGGTCGGCAGCACGAGTATGACTCGGCTGGTGTTTCACACGTTCATAGGCCACGGTAACCACTTTCCATCAGGTGGGCCGTGTACTTGTCTGTCACCTTAGTTGTATAAAAAAGACAGCCCCGTAAAAGCCATATAATGCTATATGATAGATAACTAGTGCTATAATGATGACATGATACCACTAGCTATGGCATGTTTTTTTTTAATACCTGTTTTTTGTCACGTTTCTTAGTTTATTTGTTAAAAGCCAATTGGGGCCATCTACATATGTTTCCGACATTATGTATTCTCGCATTCATTCTAACCCTCTGTTCATACTTATCCTCTCTTTTCTTATTTTATCCTTCTTAAAAATGCAGGAATGCTCATACTATTAAATGAATACCCGATAAACACGTTAGCAATTCTAGTTCATGGTTAAACTGTCAAAGGAAATTGATTTCGATAACGTTCTAGTTGCTGGTAACAAGTTCGCATCGTGTCTTGCAACATAAACAATTCAGGGGACGTGAATTCACTAAAGATAAGTCCAATATACATAGTTGGAGATCCGACGACGGTACAATTTCTAAATATGCATTTAGTCCTTCGAATATTTTTTCTTTCTTTCTTCCTACATTTTTAAATGGCAAGAGTGACAAGCAGGAATATAAATCGAGTCGATAAGGCCGTCATTTATGTCAACGAATTAATTGTATGTAGCTATTTTGTTGGTGAAAAACGCTGCTAGTAAAGAACAAAACTTGAGATTGTAAAAGTGTTTCACATAAAAAAATATTTCTTGTATAAAGGGCACTTTAATATGACTTCACCATACCTGATGCAACCTTAAACACATTACCTTAATAGTCGGGAAAAGTTAAGTTGAACTCTCTGATCGATTTAGTAGTTCTTCGGTAAAGTGCTAAAGTTTTTCTTATGAAAGTTTAAAATCGCGCGCGAAATACCCGACTTTTCACAAACCTAATAAGTCCGACAACCTGGCTAACTATAAAACTTAGATATCGCCAGTGGGTTTTCATTCGCTACACAGAAAATGAAGTCCAGCCGTTTCGAGAACTGACTCGAATTGAATCAGAAAAAAAAACTCGGTGATGACAGTTATTTAGAGAAAGATTATTTTAGACGGGAATTAACGCGATCATGGTAGGTACAGGTATATCGGTGGATTCTACAGTCATTTCAAAGTAAAAGATTTTGGACACATTTATCGACAGTTTCAACAGCAAAATCGTCCAGAAATATTATTACGGCAAGAAAAGAAAAAAAAAATTACAGCCCCCACACATTATTGCTTGCACATATACATATATATTATTAAAATAAAAATAGATTTTCGCCAAATTAGTACTTCCAGTCGATTTGGCTATCGAAACTGTGCCCAAAATCTTTCGCTCTGAAGCGAAATACACATGAGCATGTGGTCACAGGCTGACTGGCTCATGTACGTAACATGAGCGTCACACCTGATGGCTCAAGTGTGACGCTCATGCT
Organism: Eilema caniola; assembly: GCA_949126895.1. Classification (NCBI taxonomy): domain Eukaryota; kingdom Metazoa; phylum Arthropoda; class Insecta; order Lepidoptera; family Erebidae; genus Eilema; species Eilema caniola. Next base: position 10,745,718 of record OX421486.1, on the reverse strand, counting down.
GACTGGCGTCAGCCTGTGACCACCACCGGTATAACCTGATCGAAACCTCAACCAATTCAAAAGTATATTTATACCTATACCAAGATCGTTATCTTATCACATTCATTACCGCATCCAAAATAACTCCTTCGACCTTCAATGTACAGAACCAAATTGCTAATGTCACGAAACTTAAATCTCTCGAGTGTACGTTAGCAAAGCCGATTTAGTCTGCACCCGACTGAATATTAAGCACCTCACATAGTATCTGTAATGAAGATAGGCATGTGTGGTGTGAGCGCCAAGGAACATGTCTTGATCCTCTGGGGAACTGCAACATTGGTGCTATACGTGTAAATGAAGTCTTTCAAAGTGCCTCCTAAGCTGTAGTCGGCTCCTATTAATCGTGAGAATTTTCTACAATTAGTAATAAATAGTAGACTATGAACCTAGGAAAATGCAATATACAATAAGGCTAAACAACACAGTAAGCTCATTCTGTGTAAATAGTTACACCAATAACTCTCATAATTCGTGTAGTTAGTTACGTTAAGGTAACTTACACTTCAACTCTATGTGATAATTACCACCTTGAGTTACCTCTAGACCATAGCTGCTGAAAAGTAGCCGAAACGTCGGGCTGATTGTAAATAATACGAATTTTTTGACAACCTCCGTGGCGTGGCGGTAGTGAACGCGGCCGCTACGCAGGAGGCGCGGGTTCGATCCCCGCTCAGTGCAAATATTTGTATGCATGAATATGTATATTTGCATTGGTCTGGGTGTTTCTATGTTTAATATGTATGTATTTACAAAAAAAAAACGTATCTAAGTATGTTTATCCGCATTCTAGATGCCGTAACACAAGCTAGTTAAGCTATGCTTACCATGGGTCTAGATAGCGTTGTGTGAAATGTTGTGGAATATTTATTTATTATTTATATCAGTGCCCCTAGCACGAAAAACTACCATAATCGTATCGTAATCGTATTGGCCGCCTGCCTATTGTAAACCTGTATGTGTGTGATGCCGGCCAATAGCAAACGTCCGTTCTCTCGATACGTTTACGATAGTTTTTCGTCTTAAGTATACAGAAGTAGAATATATATATTTAACTAGATTTTCTCGGTACTGAGCTAATCTGCTTGTGTTACTAGTGAATTTTTGCGTAGTGAATGCCGTGCGGTTTTAATCGGTTTGTGTCAAATATCCACATCACTAGTTTCCGTAAAGTGAACCCAAAGGGTGCTGCTGCACGTAAAATAGAAGTGGGTTCACGTCGGTAGGTCAATTCTTGAGGCTAACGTTACTTTAGTAACAACATACTTATAACAATCATCATCATCATCATCAGGCTATATTAGTCCACTGCTGGACATAGCCCTACCCCAATGAGCGCCATAGCGCCCTGTCTTCAGCTTGCCGCATCCAGCATCTGCCTGCAGTCTTTCTTAGATCGTCATCCCACCTTATAACAATGCTTATACCAAATTTCACAAAAATTAATGTTAAGTGTATGTTTTATTTTTGATAAGTGAAACGTGAATCCATTGAAGATTAATTGTATTATTTATAACCAAAAATACTTTTGATTAACTTTAGATAACCGTAGAAATGACTCCGAAAATCGTGGGCTGCACTTAATTTTAATATAAATGCAGATAATTCTGATCTTCAGAAGTGATAATATCATCTTGATGAATAAAAGATGATTACTTTTACACATTGCGTGTTGAACCAGTCCTTTTGACGACTTATATTGAATTCATTGGTTCAGTTGGTATTGGCTTTTTTTTTTTAAAGAATTGCATGTCTATTCTTCCAGACGCCCAATCGATCCTGAATAATTCTACCGATAAAAGGGATTTTTTGGTAACCCCGATCATACCGAACTATACTCCGTTTAGTAGATACTTTTATACTCAGGAGAGTTTTTGTGCAGTCAGTGGGAAGACCAAAGGCTATTCCTGCTTTGTCTTCTACGCTGACAGCACAGAAACTCTCTGTTTTTACAGGGTCGGCCTCAGTGATATATGAAAAAAAATGAGTTTGGCATATTTTAACATACTAAATCTACTGTTTAAGTAGGTCTACATTTAAGGAATATTTTTTCGGTATAATTTTCAATCACATAAACTAATAAGGTGTTTTGTTTGTACGCTTAGTAATCCTTTAAATATAAAAATATATAATATAATGTTTATCCGTAATTGTATTCAATCCCGTGCTAAAATAAACCAGAGCTTTTTAAGTCCCTATAATTATGGATGGGCAACTCGGTAGGGGTTTGATCCAGACATACGTATGACAATCACACCGAAGGCAGTTTGAAGAAAGGACAAGAGTACCCGAAACTTGTACCCGAAGCTTGTATGAAAACGATTATGAAAGAGAAGAAGCGAAAAATTTATTTCAGTATCGTAGCAACTGAAAACATGTAATCTCTGTCTACCCCACTAGGAAAGAGGCAAGCGCCGAGGCGGGAGCTTGTGACGGCCCTGGGGGTGAGAGTGCTTACGCTCTCCACCCTGCTCGCGGCGATGGTCCGCTGCGCGGATGCGTGGGCGGCCAGCGCCTCCTTCTGCGAGCAGGTCATGCTCGTGAAGGAGACAGCAGAGCGGGCGCGGCGCAGCGAGCGAGAAAGACTCGCGGACATCGCTGGCCGCGTTCGAAGGCGGCTCGGGCGTCGGAGGGCGCAAACCGACCTCCGCCCCCCATGAGCGCGGGCCTGAGGGTGACGGGTGGAGCCGCTCGTCACTCTAGCAGAAGCAGGCCACGGCGGCGGCGCGCATCGTAGGACGATGCGCGCCCCCCCCCCCCCATACCGGGGGCGAGTTGGGGACCGCGTGGTCCCCCCTCCTGAGGAGGGCCAGACCGAGAGGAATGGCCCTGGGTCAGCTGGGGTGCGAGGGATATGTCACAAGACAACCTCACCTTCGGCCTAGCACATCGACCCATAGACGGCGTGCGGTTTAGTCGGTTCGAGTCCGACATAACCTCCCCCTTCGGCTCCGAAGGGGGGGGTATCCGTGGGGATTTCCCGCAGGTAAAAAAAAAAAAAAAAAACTAGGAAAGAGGCGTGACTGTATGTATATATGTAACATTTAATTGAATACGGAACCAAACAATAGTAGGTAGGACACGGTATTTCCGTCCAATTGAGCAGTCCGACTGGGGTAGTACCTCCGCCCTACAGAATATTACGGTCATAATAACCTCGTGTTCTGTTCCCGGCGATGAGTAGGGTAGCCAGAGCTCACTGGAGAGTTTTTGTGCTGTCAGTGGGAAGACCAAAGGCTTGTCCTGCTTTATCTTCTACACTGACGGCACAGAAACTTTCTGTTCTAAGAGGACCGACAGCGCAACTGTGACTCCTGGTATAAAAAAACGGAGGTAAATGAGGTTTTACAATCAAAAATGTAAAATATCTTCTTTGTTTTCCTTAGAACTATTAACCGTTTTTTATTTCCTAGTTCTTAAAATCCATTCAAATTAATTAATTTAATTGTACTTTACTGTGAGCATTGTTCAAGGGTACTAGGAATTTCTAGGAACTAACACAATGAGTCTGTCGCATTAATTAGGCAGCCCAGCGCAGTCAACAACACTGTCTAGGTCTAGTTGCATTGTTACTTAGATTGGGTAGGAACTTTGTTTCATAGAGCTGAAAATTGGTTATATAAACTAGTTGAAGCTTGTTTACATTTAAATTGACGTCATTAATTTATAAACATGTTATATTATGTTGAAAATAATTGAATTGAATTGAATTTACGTTAATAACTCGATTATATTAATTAAAACATAAGTGAATACCTAGGTACCTATTTAATTAATGTTACTATTATCATTCTGCTTTTTTATACCACTTTAGTGGTAGACAAGCACACGACCCACCTGTCCGAAAGTGGTGACCGTGGCCTATGGACGTGTGCAACAACAGAGGAGTCACACTCGTGGTGCCGACCTTGTAGGAACAGAGAGTTTCTGTGGCGTCAGTGCAGAAGACAAAGCAGGAGAAGCCTTACCACATTCTAAGTTTTTTTTTTAATATTCTATATGCTATATACAGGGTGTATTTTTGAAACGGGGCAGTAAGGGCAAGTATCTTAACCGTTGCAGTTACAGCAAAACGTTCTAAGAAGACCTTCCCTAACTTTTTGACATATTTTGAACTGCATTCACAGATTTTGTAAAAAACTTACAGTTGGCAAAAAAAAATGCAAAAAGTCCAAAAATTTTTTTTTATGCCAATCGATTCTATTTCATGTGGGGATCAAAAAACTCTATGAGACCATTTTAGCTTTCAGTACTAGGAAAGTTCCCATACATTTCGGCAACAGAAACAAATTTCTACGATGGTCTAACTTTTTGTTATGGCCAGGAAGTGGGTAGAATTGACTGTAAAGTAAATAAAAAGAATTTTTACCCTCAAATTTCGAATTTCATTCGAAAATCTGTGTGTTATTCTTAGTTTCAGCTGAGAAACTTCGTATGAGTTATTAATTAAGGATTTTCGCTAAAATGTCTTCTAATCGTGAAAAAATTGACTTATTAGAAGCGTATTTTGTCAATAATCGAAATGCGGGAGCTGCATTAGTATGGTACCGCAATAAGTATCCGTTGCGGCATGTGCCAACAAGAAAGGTTATTACAAATCTTTTGAAAAACCTGGAATTGCAGGGTTCTTTCAAAAGAAAGCGGCAGCCTCGTGTGGACATGGACACGGAGATTGCGGTTCTAACTTATGTCGAAGCATATCCAGAGGTATCGTCCAGGCAAGTCGCCCTTGAAGTAGGTGTATCCCACTCCCTTGTGATAAAGATATGGAAGAAATACGGCTACAAGTGCTATCGATATGGGCGCATAGTTCAAGTGTTACATCCGGGTGATGATGTTCGAAGGCTTACTTTTTGCAGATGGCTAAGAGGAAAAATAAGCAGAGATCATGAATTTTTAAATTACATACTGTGGTCAGACGAAACGATTTTTTCCAATAACGGTATGTACAACAGAAAAAATCACCACTATTGGTCCAAAGAAAATCCACTAAGAGTTACGGCAAGTCATAATCAGGTTCGCTTCTCATTCAACTGTTGGTGTGGTATAATGTCCAATCGAGTCATAATGGTGGAATTTTATGAAGGGAAACTGAATTCTGCCATGTATAATGAAGTCATTTTACACCACCTTGAAAACGAGATGGACGAATGGCCCCTGTCGGAATTGCGAAAAGTTCATTTTCAACAAGATGGTGCTCCGCCACATAACAGTCACCTTTCACGTTCCAATTTGAGCCGCCTATTCGGTGTACCGAATAGGCGGCGTGTACAGTGGATAGGTACACATGGTCCAACACAGTGGCCACCTCGTAGCCCCGATCTAACACCACTTGATTCTTTTTTATGGGGCTTCGTGAAAAACGAGATGTATAAGACGACGTACGCCAGTGTTCAAGAGCTCAAGGATGCATTAATGACCATTTTACGTAATATTCATCCCAGAACATTATTAGCCGCCATTCCTTCAGTGCAAAAAAGGATAGACTTATGTATTCGTGAAAATGGAAATCATTTTGAGCAATTTATTTCATAAACCAATTTCTTAAATGTTTAAATGATTTTTTTTATTTAAAAAAGTTCAAAATTTTACCAGACCTATGAGTTTCGAGTTGATTTATCATATTTCCGTACGAAATGTATGGGAAAGGTCTTTGGCGATTTCTGTCTTTTCTAGTACTGAAAGCTAAAATGGTCCCATAGAGTTTTTTGATCCCCACATGAAATAGAATCGACTGGCATAAAAAAAAAAATTGAACTTTTTGCATTTTTTTTGCTAACTGTAAGTTTTTTACAAAATCTGTGAATGCAGTTCAAAATGTCCCAAAAAGTTAGGGAAGGTCTTTTAAGAACGTTTTGCTGTAACTGCAACGGTTAAGGTACTTGCCCTTACTGCCCCGTTTCAAAAATACACCCTGTATAAATATATTCTATTCTATATAAACCTAATAAAAATCGATGCAACTTATGTGGATGACTGTATCCTGAACCAAGAACCAACACATCATGGCACCCTTCAATGCATGTTGCTCACTGTACAAATGTCACTACATATATTGACAGCCAATCAGAGTCGATATCACGTTATCTAGAGCCGTTTAAATACAGTTCTACGCCTTCACAGTGGCTTAGCCTACTTTATGAATATTAGCCTATTTTTATTTGGTGTAATTTACTGTATGACTTGATGGTAAATATGTTTAAAAAGGTTGAAAACGACTGCAACCCGCTCTTAAGTAAGATTTTCCGTGAAGGTGGTCAAATAATACAAAAGAATAATATGCAACTCGATAAAAATAGGAAAAATTTAATCGGTCGCCTAGACCGATTAAATTTAGCTTTAACCACTAAGCTACCAGACGTCGAACGAACCAATCCAAATTTCGCCCTTATATCTGTCTTTGAAGCGACAGTAGAGCATCTACCGATATTCTTACGACCTATCGGAACCAATGAATGATTTCTCAAACATTTTTAAACATTGATTTTTGACTACTCCGCCCAAACCTCACCAAAAAATTGAGTTAGAAATTTAGCATGAAAATGCTTTAATTTTTTATTCAAAAAGAAGAATAGTTAACCCTGTCTAATACAAAACTCAAACTGCACCGAATGTTTTCAATTCACGATTTATTCGAAACATCGAGGAAGTAAAACGCTTAGTGCCATATATTGCTATCGGAATCAAGTCTCGATTGAAATCTAATTGTGAACTGCACTGTGAATTCAAGTGTTCGAATGTTCTATAAAGCCATTAACGCTATCACGTCCGACTAAGTATGTTTCGAACTTAAAAAATCATCTATATACCTAGTTGTTTTGTATTTTCTGATTCAATTTCTTGACTTGCAAAATAACTGTAGAAAATTCTTAAGGCTGAAACACACGCAAACACACATACATGCATACACGTACACAAAAATTCTACGTAAAGGTTTGCATATTCGATTACTGTTCAAAATAAATATGTATTGGTTTGCATAAACAGAACATTGCATATCTTCCCACTGACAGCACAAAAACTCTCCAGCGAGCTAGTCTATTTTATGTGAATAATATAAATATACATATTCAAAAAGTATTCGTATATAAGTATGTATTCTAATCTAAATTTAGTATCCAGAATATTAACTACTTAAACTATTCTTAGAAATATATTAGTTATATGCAAAATGTTCTAAAATATTTTATTATTTACTCATTCGGCTTAACCCTGTAATGACGATTCCTACCTTCTAAGTTCTTATAAATGCTAAAAGACTCTTTAAAACAGTTGTTGGGTAAACCCCCTCCAACAGTAATAACAAATGAAGCGCTCGGTCGCGACCAAGAAGCGCAGAGTCCATTGGGCTTCACAGTCGCGTCGGCAAAGTGTCGTCGATGAGTATGTGGCGGCCAAAGCCCTCTACGAAGCAGAGGTGAAGGCAGCACAGATAAAATCTTGGAAGTCCTTTTGTGAGCGCCAGACAAGGGAAGGGGTCTGGGAGGGGATATACAGAGTGATTCGCAGGACAGGCGAATGGGAGGAAGAGCTGCCGCTCTCGCTAAATGGAGTTCCGGTCGGTCAGAATGACTCCGCGCGCGTGTTAGCGGAGACCTTCTTCCCCAGTGACCATCAGGACAATGAAACAGAGGAGCACCGCAGCATCAGGGCCGAAGCCGAAATCCCGGTAAAGGCTCTGGTGCATGATGATCATGAACCGGCCTTTACCGAGGAGGAGCTTCGGTCGGCGGTGCTCAGTTTCAATCCGAAAAAGGCCCCTGGGGCAGAGGGTTTCACTGCAGATATATGCGCGCGGGCCATTCTGCCCAACATGGAGCTCCACTTATCATTGTTCAACAGGTGCTTCGCACTCGGGTACTTCCCGAAGGACTGGAAGGAGGCGACCGTGGTAGCGTTCCGCAAACCTGGGAAGTCGGACTACCAGGATCCACGGTCGTACAGACCCATAGGGCTGCTTCCGGTCATGGGGAAGATACTCGAGAAGATGGTGGTGCGACGTCTCGGCCACCATCTGGCGCCGGCACTTTGCCCTCGCCAGTACGGGTTCACCGCACAGCGCAGCACCGAGGACGCCCTCTATGATCTGGTGAGCCACGTACGAGCTGAAATTCGTGAGAAAAAACTCGTCACGATGGTCTCGCTAGACATAGAGGGCGCCTTCGATAGCGCTTGGTGGCCCGCGGTGAAGGTCGCGCTGGCGAGGGCCAAGTGCCCACCACGACTCGACGCCATACTGCGAAGCTACCTGAGCGAGAGACGGGTAACGGTCCGGTACGCGGGGGCTGAACACACCAGGGAGTGCAGCAAAGGCTGCGTGCAGGGCTCCATAGGGGGACCCCTGCTTTGGAATCTCCTCATCGACCCGCTGCTTGCTGGCCTGACCCGGAGAGGCGAGTACTGCCAGGCTTTTGCCGATGACGTAGTACTCGTCTTCTCCGGTGCCACCGCAGCGGAGATCGAACGCCGCGGCAATTCAGCGCTCGAATACGTGCGGGAGTGGGGTGTCATAAATAAGCTGAGGTTTGCACCGCACAAAACAAGTGCAATGGTGCTTACCAATAAGCTTAAGTATGACACCCCACGCCTGAGCATGGGGGGAGTCGCCATTGCCGCGGTGGAGGAGATCAAGATTCTGGGGCTGCTGATAGACAGCAAGTTGACGTTCAACGCCCATGTCAAAAGTGTTTGTGAAAAGGCGTTGAACGTCTACAAGCGTGTATCGGCAGCTGCCAGATCCAGCTGGGGGCTCCACCCGGAGGTGGTCCGTATAATATATACGGCCACCGTGGAGCCCATTATCACGTATGCCGCCGCCGTTTGGGCGCCGTCCACCAACAAGGTCGGAACGCGGAAGAGGTTGGAGGCCGTGCAACGCGGGTTCGCGCAGAAGCTCTGCCGGGCTTACCGGACAGTGTCTCTAAACGCCGCCCTAGCTCTGGCCGGGCTGCTCCCCCTCGACATTCGTATTAGGGAGAATGCTGCCCTGTACGAGTGCCGACGGGGGGCTGAGCTGCCGGAGCTAGCGGATCGGCAAATAGAGACACCGACACCGTTCCGAGACAGGCCCCACCCGGCCGACCATATGAGCCTGCAGTTCCATTGCCTCTCGACCGCTGAAGAGGTCGAGCAGGTAGACAGTGCAGTGCGGTACTATACTGACGGGAGCAAGATTGACGGCAAGGTGGGTGCCGCCATTTCTATATGGAATGGCGACACCGAAACCAAAGCCGTCAAGCTTGCCCTGTCGCCGTACTGCACTGTCTACCAGGCGGAACTGTTGGCCATATGCAAGGCCACGGGGCTTGCAGTTAAGCACCGAGGAGCTTCTGCCATTTTAAGCGACTCTCGTTCGGCCCTCGAGACTGTTGTCAACAGCCACTCCCCGCATCCCCTGGCGATTGAAGCCAGGGCGAACCTGCGTGAAGCATTGACCCAAGGCAGAGAGGTTTCTCTGTACTGGGTCAAGGCTCACGCAGGCCTAGCGGGGAACGAGAGGGCCGACGAGCTGGCGAAAGTCGCGGCGCTCCGGTCCAAGGTCCGACCTGTTTACGACAGGGTGCCGGTCTCATTCGTCAAGCGCATGATCCGTAACAGGGCACTTGACGAGTGGAACCGGCGCTATCAGTCCGGGACGGTAGCCAGCGGCACGAAAATGTTCTTCCCTGATGTGTTCACCGCGTACAAGTTTGCCCTGAAAAGGCAGCTCACATATGAGACCACGCAGGTCCTCACGGGGCACGGTGCGTTCGCCTCGTACTTGCACAGATTCAAGTGCAGGGCGAGCCCATCGTGCATCTGTAGTCCGACTGAGGACGAAACGGTCTCGCACCTCCTGTTCGACTGCCCTGCGAATGGGGTAGCCAGGTACAATCTAGAGATGAGGATAGGGAAGGAATTGAAGGCAGGGGTGTTGCAGGAGATTTTCAAAGACAATTCGTATAGGGATCAGTTCCTGGAGTACTGCACCCATATAGTAAGAAATTGTATGGAAAGGAACAAGGACGGGTGACGTGTTGGACGCCGTATGATAAGCGCGCTGCGCTGCCAGCATACGGCGGTTCCAGCACGTCACCAACAAATACGTCGTTCGGAGAGGGGTGCAGTACTCCATAGAAGAGTGCAAAAATTTTTATCTTTTAAATTGTGGATTTATTTTAATTATGGAGTTTTTATTGAATTATGGTATTTTTTAATTATTGTGTTGTAATTGTAATTGTATTTCAATTAATTCTATTGTAATCTAATTATTGTTGTATATATTGAATTTTAATACTAATTTTAATTTTTATATTTTAATTTTAATTTTAATTCTAATTTTACTTTATTTTAATCTAATGTCATTTTAATTTTAATAATTTTTTAGACCCTAGTCATTCCAATTGTACCATTTTATTATTTTACACCATTTTATCCATAATTATACACTGTTTTTATTGTATTATTGTTTGTAAATCCAAATTGTATTAGATAGATAGTAAGATTATATATAACTGGAAATGTACTCAATATTGTAATTATATTAAATAAAAATGAGAACCCCAAGAGGGGAACTGTCGAATTATTATCGCAACACACTAGAATAGTTAGCAAATGACCTTCATTTTGTGAGGGAAGAGAAGAATAGGTCGAAGCTTCGCGGGCCACCCCATCGCGGGTGGACGGTAGGCCCACTAGGCACACACCTGTATTTAAAAAAAAAAAAAAAAAAAAAAAAAAACAGTAATAACAATGAACCGAATAATACATAGATTAACATTTAAATTATGTATAAACTTTATATATAAGCAATTGCTTTACAAGAACATTTACTATGATTACTGAGAACTGGCTGCTCTGTGTTCGTATAATTGGCGGCCATTTTAGAGATATTATTACAGTAAACTTTGAGGTAGTATGAGGTCTTAGTGTTAGCGGGAAGTGACACAGCAAAGTAATGAAGAAACGGTAAATATTTAGGATATTAAATGTTTTGTCGGACAGCATCAGAAACATGAGCAGCCTCCATAGTTCCTCATATTTACTGATGACAATGCGCTGATGGACACGGACAGGATAAGATTGATGCAACGTGTGAAAGTGTGAAAGGAGGAGCTTGAGAACGGTGCAGCGGTGATCTGAAGCTAAATGTGATGAAGACATGAGTTTTTGTCTACCACCTAAGTGGTATGAAAACAGACATAAAATTTGGCGTTAAACTCAACAGATTCCACACGTCCGCATATGCGATGACTTGGACGAGCGCACGGACCGGGTTAAGTACCAGGGATTTGTACGTGCCATAACTGGTGACATCGATTACGACAAGGTCTAGTTTTTTACATGGCTGTGAGGCGTGGTCGCTGGTGGAGTGTCAAAAGCAAGAGCTGCTTGTCCATTCACTGCAGCCTTCGTGTAATGGTTCTATGATTTTAGTACGCCCAGTAGAACGCGATTAGAGAATTTATAAATATCGTGGTGATTTATAAAAATCATGATCCAATATAGGGATTTGTAGAATATACTGCTTCCGGGCTGTTTGGCCGTGGTCCATGCGAAACTTGCGTCGCTGGCGTATTTATATGTGCCAAGATTCTGCTTCAGTCGCAGCGAAGCCGCCGACGAGGCAAGGTCTCCGAACTCGTCGTCGCCCGGACCTGCACCACTGAAGATGTCGACCGCAGTGATCGATGAAACGTCTGGAACGTAAGTTTCACATGGACCACGGCCAAACAGCCCGGAAGCGGTATATTCTACATACAACGCCGGCCGTGAAAGCCTGAAGACTTATATTCAATAAAGGGATTATTCATGTTTACTTCACATGTCAATAATATGTTGATGACTTTTTATCACTTCCTTAAAAATTCCAATACAGATAATATAACTTTTTACCGCTTTCAATACGACCCCACCTCACTTTAAAGTAGACGATGTCAATTCGCGGTTCGAGTCTAATGTTTACTAAACACGACATCTGTTACTATTCTATTTAACTTAAATTACTACGAAGCCTTTGATGTTGCATCTTCTAATCGCTTGTTGCAAAAAGTTCGTTAACGATCAGGGCCCAAGATTCTGCTATTATTTTCTTCATGGCAAAACCACTGTGGTACCACAGACACTGTAATCAATGCCATTTAACTTTAGACTTTACTGGCATTCAGTTAAAGTCTAAAATTAAATGACAAACTTAAATAGTGAATTAAAAATGTTATAAACTCTGTTTAATTTAATTTTGAACTTTAAACCAAAGAGCATAGAGTCTTAAATTTATTGACATTTAATACAGTGTCAGCGGTATGACAGTGGTTTTGTTATGTTAAAAAATTAGCAGAATTGTAATTTAAAAAATTAGTTGAAATGTTTTAGTAATCGTGAAAACTACTCGGTTATTATGATACGGCACGCTATGAAGCAACGGCACGGGTAAAAAAGTAATCTGAAGCCTTATTGTCGTTGGAAACGAGTTTACAACCATTATTAAAATGTGACTTGTCAGGGGATTTCAATTGGATACATGTCAAGTACACATATTCGTCTTCAATATACTTGTATAAGTATTGTATTTGGGTTGATTTGTTTTGTGTGCTGCAGTAAGCTGAAATAAAAGCATTTTTTTCTTTTTCTTTTCTTTCTTTTTCAAGTTAAATAAACTACTTAAAAAAAACTTAAACGGCTTTTATGGGAACAAAAAGCCTTCGCGAGAGCCTTGTCCGTCAAACATAGGTGTACCGGCGTACTAATGAGGTTTTTATACCATCTATAGGCAAGGAACCACACGGCCCATCTGATAGAATTTGGTTATGGTCTTATGGAAGTATGCAATACCCAGGACGTTACACTCACGCTGCCTACCCTATAGGAACCTTCTCATGCCTTTCTTGAAGAATCCCATTTTGTAGTCAGTTGAAAAAGTCACAGCTAGCAGGGAGCTCACTCTATGGCTTAAGCGTGCATGGGATAAAATTCCTTTCATACCTGACTGTGCGTACTGTATACCAGTGATAACGTATAAGAATGAATTCCCTACCTATTGTGAGAGTTGCGATGATATAATGTAGTCGTGGGCATCATGTCGAACGATTCATCTAAACACACACTATTGTACAGGCGGTAAAACACGCTCATCGATGCTTAGTTCTCCTCAAGCTGAGCGTTTGCACATTGCCAGGTTATTGGTGGGCCCCATCGTAAATTTTTCTTTTGTAGCATATATGACACAAAAAGTAAAATCAATATTACTAGTGTGTGCTCGTCGATTCGACCAAGGTTAGGTCAGGTTCAAAGGCTAGTGTACTGTGTCCTCTGAGATTCATGAATAGATAACGGTACATGAGAAATGGATGAATTGATTTTATTAGATATATTATCTATTATATTGCAACTAGTAGATATTTGATAGCGTGATCATTTTGACAAGGTTCTCTTATGCAGTGTTATAAATTCTGAATAAACTACTTTAAATGAATTATAAATTTAACTTTGTGAAATATCGATGTAAAACTCGATTCGAAACGTAAATAAATCATAAGCATTTGTATTGCTTTTTTTTGGACAAACCGATTTCTTAATTAAATATGTACTTAACATATATCTTCTTCTTCTTCTTCCTAGGGTTAATCCCAGTTGCATGCGGTCTGGGGTCCGCTTTACCAGTCTAACTGCGGAGAAGCGACCTCCATAACCCAAAGAGGATTTCGAAGCATTGCAATTAGACTAGTTGTTGGATTTTTGAGGGCTCCTGTACCGAGTGCCATAGATGTTCGTATAGTAACCGGGACCGACGGCTTAACGTGCTCTCCGAGGCAAGTTCAGACCAATGCAAATTCCCATATTCATGCATACAAAAAAAATATGAGTGGCATAACATAATAATTATGTATTGCTAACAGTAGATAAAGCGAATCAGAATTTATATTCGTTGCAAAGTTCTGCAATAACTTTGAAAATTACGTATTACTCGTCTGGAAACACTAAACAATTCTATAATCAAAAGATACATACAAACACATGTATGTATCATATACGATACACACAAGCGCACGTATCGTATACGATACATTATATAATATTCAATCGAATTTTCAATTTTCGAGAATCCAAATCCAATTGGTACATTATACGTTACAAATATTTTTATTGGATTGTATAATTAGTTATTAAGTGCACTTGACATTCACCTTGGTAACTTGTAAACTATTACTTCCGTCTGTATAAACCCTAAGTGATGATCAGAACAAATATCTGGGGGCCACGGCAAGAGGGGTAGACCCAAAAAGTATTGGCTTATAGTCTTGAAAGATAAAGACGATAGCTTAAAATATTCGACTTTGGCTCACTATCCATTAAGAAAATAAAATTCCAAATAGAAAAGAAGACTTACATTTCACAGCTGACCAAGTTCCAAGAAGTTTGACAAAAGAAAATCGCTATGTCCATCGTTTTTATTCAAACGACTGTTTAAACTTTTAATTAGCAAATTCTTCTTTTGGATTGTTTTCAAGTTATAAGCGTTATTCGGTTTTTATTTATCTACAGTAAAAAATATTGAGACGCGATTTTTAAAAGATTATTTTTAAATATGTGTACTTTCTAGCTTTTGTGCGGTTTAGCTCATCGCAAAGAAAACTGTGGCTATTGTTACTTCAAGGGGACGCCGGTGGGCGGGAAGATTATGTGCTTATACCTATAAGCCATTTCCAGACAGTCCTTCTTTTTAGGAAAGGTGTACCTCGAAGCTTTGGCTGGGATTTTGAAAGGAAACTGGCAATATACAAAGTTTTACAGTTAGCAGGCCAGTTCTCCTAATGAAACATACACACATACATATACTATCACCTATTTCTCCCCTGAGGTGTAGGCAGAAGTGTATTAACACCAAAATTTCGCCAACTAAGATTTTCGATCCCACGTAATAGGGGGCACGCCTTAGCGGGCCCTTAGTCATCATAAAACGATGTTCAAAAATTAAGTCTCAATGTGTGAAAGTGAAACTGAGCTACGACGCCTCACGTGTGTGTGCCCGTTTTGGTTGTTGTCTCGCTGACATTAACTTTGTGAACGCTCGGCATTTTTACGGTGAGGGCGCGTTGCCGCCACGCATTACGCATTACGTTGCTTGTTTGACGCCGACTCAAAATTGCATAGCTATACTTACATTAGTTTAAGAACTTAGTTATTAAGGTTAATTAACAACAACTATTTACAAAAATATTTACTTAGATATAGTTTCATAACTTTAAGAAGTTTGTTATTTAGAGCAAAATAAAAAAGGTTTATTATTTTTAACTTTCCAGTTTTTTGGCGGTTTAATTTGTTTTTAAAAAGTTTTTTGACCTTTGGAAGATTAAGAGCAGATTCAAACTGAATTTATATATTAGATGAAATATGTTACCTATAGCATAAATATTTGTTACCTTTATCTAATGCCGTGTTGGTTCCCGGTAAAGTAGAATAGGGCCACCCCAGCTCTTCCTGTGGGTGTCGTAGAAAGGGACTAAGGGATAGGGTTGTCCTGTATCCGACAGTATACAGCCCATGACTAAGTGAACTCTTAAAGGTAATAGGCTCACCCCCTATTACGTAGGATGAAAAATCATAGCTGGCGAAATGTGGGTACGCCTATACACCACTGCCTATTCCCTCTGGGATTTACAGGCGTAAGTATATGTATATTATTACCATCAGTTGCCCTTGTCCCAACTTGACACTCATGTCAAAACGATTATACTACCGGCACGTATGATGGCCGTTATGTACTAAGAGAACTTGGCACAGCTTGCTTACTCTCTCTCTTTTTTACACGGCCGTTAAGTACCACCTTATCTGCTACCTTATCAACTCAACTACAGATGATTAGACTGTTTTACTCAGTCAATATCGTAACTTAGTTGATATATCAAAACGGCCATCATAGCGTGCCGCAAGTATAAATGGGCACGCTAATTCTTCCAACTTGTACCACGCCCCGTCTAGCCCAAGCCCCCTGCCAAGATTGCCTCCTCTTGCTTTTCCATACCTTTGTCAGTTTGTCATTTAGGAGATTTAAATGTTTCAATCGGGATAAGAGATTGAACAAGACATTAGTTTTTTTTATAAGCGCTTAAGTACTCCGTCAGGGCCAGTTTGAGACGGAATATCAAATGAATTTCGACTTTATAATGCTATAAAAAATCTGGAGTTCTCAAGTTGAATATTTTGGAGGGCACACGGAAGTGTCATAATTTACACCAATGATTAAGTAACTTTGTTTTTACAAGCTTTTATTTAACTTGCAATGTATGTTTGTTCGGGTGGAATCTTACAACTCAATTTTAAGGCACTTGCCCTCAACCGATTGAGCTGAAATTTGGTATGCACGTTCAGTTCGGATGACTTCTCGGGGGAGCCTCACCCCTAGAGAACGCGTCCCCAGGTGGCGGATCGGGGAATGCTCGGCAGATATGTCGGGTAGGAGGGAAATAAAATACCTCCCGCGGACCAACAGGCCGGAGAAGGACACTCCGATACCAAACCCCACATCCAGGCTCCTTCGAGGGAATTGAAGCAGAGGCTGGTCGTGTGCTGCGGGTTCAGGATGGAGCATGCAGTAGGGGTGGTAGCGGATGAACCTGCAAGGTCAACGGTAGCGCCCAAGCTCTCCACGAGGGTTACATTCTTGGCGTCTGGTGGCAGCCGGCCGTAAAACAAAAACCAAAAACATATCTCCTAGTTATGAGAAAGTCACGAAAGAGAATGAATGCGATAGTTAGGGCGTCCCCCTTAAGCGACGGTAGAATGAGAATTGGTGCAATAAATACTAGGGCGTTCCCCCCAAGCGACGCAAGAAACACCGAACCTACACGCCAGAGTCTTAAAATGCGAATTGCTACCTGGAATGTAGGCTCGATGACGGGACGCAGCGCTGAACTCAGCGAAGCATTGCACCGAAGACGCATTAACTTGTGCTGCATCCAGGAAACGAAATGGAAGGGGTCTAAGTCGCGCCTAATAGGAAACAACTACAAGCTCATCTATCACGGAACAGGCTCACAAAACGGTGTTGGTATAGCGGTTGATAAGGATATGCAGGACCGAATAGTACATGTAAATCGCGTCAGCGATAGGCTTATGTCGATTAAATTCGCTCTAGATGGTCAGCCGTGCATGAACGTCATTTGCGCATATGCCCCACAAGCAGGTTGCTCATCTATCGACAAACAACTATTCTGGGATAGCATGTATGATCTACTGCAGACAATGCCTCTTGATGAAACAAAATACATCGGTGCCGATTTCAACGGCCACGTCGGAAACACTACAAACACGTACAACAGAGTCCATGGCAGTCAGGGTTTCGGTAGATTGAATTCGGAGGGAGAAGACATACTGCATTTTGCTTCAACATATGACCTCGCTGTTGTTAATACTTTTTTTAAAAAAGCTAATCAACATCTCATAACGTACAAAAGCGGTGGAAATGCTACACAAATAGACTATATTCTGGCAAATCGCTCAAACCTTAGAAGATTCCGAGATTGCAAAGTGATCCCCGGGGAGCCTCTCACTGCACAGCATAGGATTTTGGTAGCAGAACTATCGATTACTAAGCCAATAAAAGTCAGGAAAGATAGAACACCAAAAATCCGTTGGCACAAGCTTGAGAGGGAAGAGGGGCAAAAACTCTGTAGTGATATAGAGAACCATTTTGAAGAGACTAAAGGTGAAGACACTGCTCAGAACACGTGGTCTAAATTCCAAGATCTTTGTAACCAGAAAGCCGCTGAACATCTAGGCGTGTCAAAAGGTCCAATAACTGGTAATAAGGATACAAAATGGTGGAGGGAAGATGTCCAAGCTAAAATAGCGCAAAAAAAGACCCTTTTCAAGATCTGGCAACAAACTGAGGATGAGAGTGACAAAAACGCCTATAAAGAAGCTAAAAAGAAGCAAAGCGTGCAGTAGCACAGGCAAAAGCGAGCTCTGACGATGAGATCTACGCCAAATTGGGGACAGCTGTGAACGAACGGGAACTCTTCAAAGTTGCTAAACACAGAAACAACAACAGCAAGGATATATCAACCGTTAAATACATCAAGGATGATAACGGCCAACTACTCACGTCCACCGGGATATCCGAGAAAGGTGGAAGGAGTACTATTCCTACTTGCTTAATGAAACATTTCCCAATAAAAGCACCTCAGAACCAGGCTCAATAACTGCCGGCCCGATTCCTTGTATAGCTCCAGAAGAAGTACGAGTAGCTATTGCAGCGATGGCAAACAACAAAGCGTTGGGACCGGATAATATACCAGCCGAGCTATGGAAGAAACTGGGAGTGGATGGAGTGGTGTTTCTGACCAATCTATTCAATAGAATTCTGACCGACGGGATACCAACGGAATGGAGGAGAAGTCATCTTGTACCTTTTTACAAGAACAAAGGAGATGTTAGACTCTGTGGCAATTACAGAGCCATTAAACTTATATCTCACACGCTAAAAATTTGGGAGCGTATTATAAATCGGAGACTCCTCCAACTCACGGAAGTTACAGAAAATCAGTGCGGTTTTGTAGCCGGAAAATCAACAACAGACGCTATCCACACGATCAGAATCCTAATGGAAAAGTTCAGGAGCAATAATGCGGACCTACACATGGTCTTTTTAGACCTAGAAAAAGCTTTCGACCGCGTTCCTAGGAACTTAATCTGGGAGGCCATGCGGGCTCACCATGTACCAGAATGTTACATCGCTATTGTTAGAGACATGTACACGGATGTTACAACCAAAGTGCGCTGCCCAGCCGGAGTGAGCGACGAGTTCGAAGTGCCGGTTGGAGTCCACCAGGGTTCCGCATTAAGCCCGCTTCTCTTCAATCTTGTAATGAACCATCTCACAGCCAAGCTCCAGCTACCCCCTCCTTGGAACCTCCTCTATGCTGATGATGTAGTGCTTATCAGTGAGAGTGCAGACAGCTTGCAAGAAATGCTCGATCGGTGGAGAGTAGCGTTAGAAGACGCAGGCTTGCGGATCAGTAGGCAAAAAACTGAATACTTACGATGCAAGTTCAGCGGTAGCCACACACCCAACACCATCCACTTAGAAAACACTCCGCTTAAACAGGTAGAAAGCTTTAAATACCTCGGGTCAATGATATCCAGTGACGGGACCATAGACGCAGATGTTACCCATCGCGTAAGCACAGGATGGATGAAATGGAGGGAATTGTCTGGTGTTCTGTGCGATAAAAGAATGCCGGTGCACATAAAAGGCAAGGTATACAAGACAGCAGTCCGTCCGGCAATGATGTACGGTGCTGAGTGCTGGCCTCTTAAAAAGCAACAGAAAGACAAACTTCATACCGCTGAGATGAGAATGTTGCGCTGGGCTGGCGGGGTGACACTGTTAGACCGTATACGTAACACCCACATACGGGGCAGCTTTAGGGTAAAACCTATCCCTGAAAAGGTCACGGAAGGCCGACTACGATGGTACGGGCATGTCATGCGTCGATCACCTGACCACATGACAAGAAGAGTGTTAGACATGAGCTCACCACCTAAGGGGCGAGGAAGACCCCGACAAACATGGATGGGCACAGTCAATAAGGACTTGAAGAAGACGCAAATACCACCTGAAACGACCCGGGACCGAGTTTCCTGGCGAAGATTAACTAGGAGAGCCGACCCCAAATAATGGGATTAAGGCCAGGAATAGAGAGAGAGAGAGTTCAGTTCGGATGACAATGCAAGAAAAAAAAAACAAAAAAGATTGTTTTTAAAAAGGTTTTTCGAATATATCTTATTATTTTATTAAGCACTACCTGACTCCACTATCGCGCGGGAAAATTCCATAAAGGTCCTTCTTCCTACTAATATGTTTAATTTAATAATTTGTGAGTAAATTTGTTTGTTTGACTGTTTGTTATTCAATTACGCTCTAACAGCTGAGTAGAACTGGCAGATTTTGTAACAGGAAGAGATTGTAGTCCGGAATCCATTCTAATATTATAAATGCGAAAGTAACTCTGTCTGTCTGTATGTTACGTTTTCACGCCTAAACCACTGAACCGATTTAGATGAAATTTGGTATAGTGGTAGATAAGATCTTGAGAAAGGACATAAGCTATGTTTGGTCGCGATAACCGACATCCACGCAGGCGGAGCCGCGGGCAACAGCTAGTTACATAATAATATCAATCCAAATCACTACTACACAAAATAAGGACAAAACAAACATTCATTATCATTATGTTACCAATTATTTCTGAGGCCCGCACTTTAGTGTCCGAGAACCGCTCTCCTTTCTTACCCTAAATTTGGTTCCTCTTGACTTTGACGGGACACGGTCAAGCGGTTTGGTGACTCTTTCCTTTGCCGCACCATTAAGACCTGGAATTCCTTGACAGCTGACATGTTCCCTTTTTCCTGCTGTCCTTTAAGCGGGGCGTGGAAAAGCAGCTGATGAGGCCGTCAGGCTGAGTGCCACCATTGTTAACGTAGTACATGTTGGTGATCCTTTTTCCCGAGACTTCGCTTTCAACTTAGCATCAGGCGAGGTGAAATCAAATTGACGTAACCTATAAAAAAAAAACATACAAATATCATACCTGATAACATGAATTTGTATTTATAATAAATTCGTCAATTTGCATTTACAAGATTCCCATTTCATGTCCATCTTCCTTAACATTGGAGCTATTATAAATCTCCATTTCGTCCATGACATACAAATAAATGCATTCCCTTTATTTATTATGTAAAAACGTCCCTAAATCATCTTAAATCCTGTATCGCAGATTTATTTGCGCCTTACAAATTGAGAGGAAAATCTCCGAAGTGGATTGCGAAATTATAATCTTGTGAGAAAATGGAGAGTTATTAACAGGAAGAATATTTATATTTGAAGAGGTAATCAAAAATCTTTCCTTGCGTACGGCTCCTAACACAAGCATTGGGAAGTCAAGACTTATTACGAAAATATTTTTTTTCACCTCTTGAGCACGATAATGGACTATAGGCGAGGGGGATTGCGATCCCCCACAACACGCCAGGGACTCCAACGATTTTTTTAATAGCACTTAGGTGGCCGATAACCGCAAAGAGTCGGCAACCCGGGTGTTGCATACTATGCGTTTCAAATAAGTTGATAACTGTCATAATGACATTTTGATACGTGTCGATAACTTCATTGTGTAACGTAAGGTCAGCAAATACATTTTTATACTTCACTGTTGCTGGACACTAATAATAGTACTTAATATATTTCCAATTAAATATTTATGACGATTGTTGAACCATATTCCCTTTTCAAGATAGATAAGGATAGGGTAGGATAAGTACATACACAATAAGTAAGAAATTAAATTATCGGTTCTTTTTTATATTTATTTATTTTTAATCGGGCGGTAATTTTGAATTTTTGAATAATTATAATTACTAAAAAAATTGATAAGTGCTTAATGAAAAGAATTTAATAATTAAGTCATTGTTACCATACACGTATGAACCTGTCCGAAATGGAAATTTTGTTGTTAGCTGTACATTTTTGAGGAATACGGAATGAAGTTGCCGCGGTCGCGATTATCTTCTCATTTGAAACGCATAGTACGTCAATAGACCACTTCCCATCAGGTGGGCCCATCTGCTTGTCTGCCACCTATGTGGTATAAAAAAACGCATATGGAAAGTGGTTACCGTGTTATGTTAACAGATATCCATGGTGACGTCACACTCGGGCTGTCGAGACTGTAGGAATGTTCTAATATCCTTCTTAAATAACCCCATATTTTAATCGCTTGGGAAATCCTTAGTCTTTGAGTAAACTTTTCTAAGGCGTATCAGATTCTATACAGTTCCTTTTGACAAAACATCGAGTTCTTCGAATATCCGTTTTAGTTGGCTCCGGTGAGGTTTTTTTTTACGTGCGGGAAATCCCCACGGATATCCCCCCCCCCCCCCTTCGGAGCCGAACGGGGGAGGTTATGTCGGACTCGAACCGACTAAACCGCACGCCGTCTGTGGGTCGATGTGCTAGGCCGAAGGTGAGGTTGTCTTGTGACATATCCCTCGCACCCCGGCTGACCCAGGGCCATTCCTCTCGGTCTGGCCCTCCTCGGGAGGGGGGACCACGCGGTCCCCGACTCGCCCTCGGTATGGGGGGGGCGCGCATCGTCCTACGATGCGCGCCGCCGCCGTGGCCTGCTTCTGCTAGAGTGACGAGCGGCTCCACCCGTCACCCTCAGGCCCGCGCTCATGGGGGGCGGAGGCCGCGGAGGTCGATTTGCGCCCTCCGACGCCCGAGCCGCCTTCGAAAGCGGCCAGCGATGTCCGCGAGTCTTTCTCGCTCGCTGCGCCGCGCCCGCTCTGCTGTCCTTCACGAGCATGACCTGCTCGCAGAAGGAGGCGCTGGCCGCCCACGCATCCGCGCAGCGGACCATCGCCGCGAGCAGGGTGGAGAGCGTGAGCACTCTCACCCCCAGGGCCGTCACAAGCTCCCGCCTCGGCGCTTCAAACGCCGGACACTCGGTGAGCGTGTGCAGCCCCGAGTCCACGCTCGCGTCGCAGTGATGGTACTCGGGCGTTGGCTCTATGCCCATCAGATGCAGGTACCGCCCGAAGTTACCGTGTCCGGTAATGACCTGCGTCTGACGGTACGAGAGGCCACCGTGTGGCCTCTCTCTCTATCCACTCCCCCATGATGGGTCTTACCGCCGCAATCATGGCGTGCCCTGCTCCGGTGAGGTGAGGAGCACGTAAAAAGAAAACAAAAAGGGCTTGCTTCCTAAAAACTTGCAGTTAAACCGCATTTTGCTGCGAGCTTGAGAAAAAGGGATTAGAATATCGAACTCCACTTTTCTATTAGTTTATGATTTATAGTCTGTATTGTTTGCTCGCTTGTTGAATAAATAACTATTTTCGACACAAATGAACAGTATATAATTAGTGATAATAGGCGGAGAGCCCGTGAACAAAAGAACTACGTCATTTCATAAAAGCCGAAAGTTTCTCAGCTCATGCTGCCAACACTGGTAAGAACGATGGCCCATTATGAAGTTTGGCTCATAGTGGCTTTGGCAGGTAAACGATACTAAAGTTTTGAATAGAGAAAATCTTAGTATTTATTTTTTCTTTATTTTTTCTTTCGCCAAAAAATAAAGTGTGATTTTTAGGTATTACCTTCACAATATTATTAGAAATCGAGTCATTGATATAAAGACACTTTAATGGTGGTCACCCCTTGCCAGACAACCTTAATGTTCATGAAAGTATAGGTATGTTATAGTATAAAGCTAATTTTCATACAACTTGCCCCAAAATTCAAGGATAAGCCGGCACCAGAAGGTGGACCCGCTCATGGATGATCGAGAAAAAAAAAGAATTTTTTTCTTACTTACCAGCATTTTTAGCATCTGTCAAAGCTACTATGACCCAAACTTCATAGTGGGTCATCGTTCTTACCTGTGTTGGGAGCATGAACAGGTGAACTTAATTTTTTTATAAAATGACAAAGGTCTGGTGTTCACGGGCTCTTAGTCCATAAAATTCAGCTTCAGGCTTCAGCAGATAAACAAAATAGCTTCAGCAGAAAAGCAATCGAAGAATGCTATACGTAATAACAAATATTAATATCGACTATTGCAATACGAAATTCGGCCGAAATCAACTTTTGAAAGTAGTAAACTTGGCCATGGATCGGATATTTTGTGTCCGAGTTCGCCCCTAAGTCCGAGCTGCTCTTTTAGTGGGGGTGGCTGGCAAGGATTGACCCTAAGGTACCACTGGACCAACCACAATACGCCGCTTTTGACTTATCCATAAAAGTATCTCATGAACTCATTTATCTATTCTGTTCCTCTTCAAAATTCAATAATCATTCTTACCTGACTCAAGAACTGTTACACATTTTGTATTCTAAATAGTCTAATATAGATAGAAATCTTTCCTGAGGGGTATAAACCTACGACACTTTCTATACAAGGGGAAAGCTCTGACCAACTGCGCACATCTTGGACATTCGAAATTCTGCTATCTATTGTCCTGTCTTGGTTCGATGGTGGAGCCATCTACTGATTTTCCTACGAACTATTGGAAACAATGATTGTCCGTTGTTGTTGGTGTAGTTGTTATAGTATATGTATAGTAGTTTGTGACCGCACTCCCACAGTAAGAAACTGGTCGCAAATTCTACTCCCGTCCTGGACGCTCACTTTTTCCAATCTAATTTGCTCGGGATAGTTATCATACAGTCAATCAATCAGACCACTGCAGTTCACTGCTAGACATAGGCCTCTCCCAATGCTCGCTATCCGCATCGAGTCTGTCCCAGCCACCTCTTTCAGGTCGTCTGGGTACCATTGTAACCTAGATTCAGAGCACACTGGAGAGATTTTGTGCTGTCAGTGGGAAGACCTAAGGCTTGTCCTTCTTTATCTTCTACACTGACGGCACAGAAACTTTCTAGGGTCGGCAGCGCCGGCCACGGAAGCCGCTTTCCATCAGGTGGACTGTGTGCTTGTCTGCTGCCTAAGTGGTATAAAAAAAATAAGATTCACATTACTAGTACCTACTAGCGCTCACCTAAAACTAAGCTAAGTACCTAAATCTTCTAACCCTATTTGGTATCAGATTAATGTTAATTTATTATCTACCAGGGAGACTTGTTCATTACCTCAGACTAATTCATTTCTAAATAGAATACCTTAAAACATTAGTTCAAATAGACGTTGGTACAATAATTGGGCTAACTCGAATTAGGATTCTCGATTGAATAATTAATGTACCAAAATTAAATTTTCTCGAAATAGTCAAGTATTTTGGGAGAAATAAAATGTACTTGCATTTTTTTTGGAATTAGGGGTGGATGGCGGTCGCAAGAAAAGCCAATCCCCAAGGAATCGAGTAGTAAAAAAGAGGCCCCCTTGATAGCCTTGCTATCTATGAAATTCAATGCATCACTCATCGAAAATTTCGGTCCATGTCTTCAGAATTAATTTTATTTTTTCATTTTCAAAACTTATGACAGTATCTTTACAGATTAATCTTAGCACGAAGTAATATCACAGTAAAACGAGTAATCTTATGAAGTACTAGCTTTTGCCCGCGGGTCCGCCCGCGTGGATGGTCGGATATCGCGACCAAATATAGCCTATATCCTTTCTCAAGGTCTAATCTACTCCTATACCAAATTTCATCAAAATCAGTTCAGTGGTTTAGCCGTGAAAGACGGATAAACAGACGCACACACACACACATTCCCATTTATAATATTAGTATGGATGAGTCTTATGATGTATGAGTCGTTAGACTGTAGTAATATTGAATAGGTATAGGTATAAAATACCTACTATATTTTTACTAATTTGTATTAATTTAAAAGCTATTATTTTCGTATTGAAAACTGTTTAAGACGCATTCCCCTTGACTGATCGCAGGTTTAAATCCCGTGTAGGAAAAGTTAAAAGACTAATTGCTTTAGACTTTATATTCCTTTTAAGTTTTACCAATTACAATACATACATAGCTAGACTATGCTCACGTCTATGTCTCGTAGGGGTAAGCAGAGATTATAACCTGCCATTTAACTCTATCCTACTCTCTAGCTTCTTCTACTTTCAGTAATCCTTTCAGGCAAGCCCGTCGGCTTTCAGGACTTTTAACATGTCCTTTTAGAAAAAAACATTAACTGGGTCAGAGGTGTATATACGCCGCGGTTGACCCCGGCTAATCTGTCCATTCACCTTATAATGGGGATGCCAACGCAAAACTAATTTTAGATGGCAGCAGCAAATAACCAAACGACAATAACCATCTTCTGTGACAAATACAAACTCAATAGCTGTCAGATTTGAAGAGACAAACAATGAAATCTACTTAGATGACAGCGAACATTGGCCATTACGAGGTGCCATCTGTAGGTATAAAAGCGCATTCGGCAACCCCACTATAAATTCTACGTAATTCCAACTTTTTCCAGAACGTTCAAATTTTCATGTTCCTGTAGCAGAAACTCCTTAATAACTTTAAACATTTTAATCATTAACAACAAATATGTATTCACCCAAAAATGTATGCACCATATTCTAAAACTATCCGCATGTTTTGTCACGCCTACTGAATTTCAAGAGATTTCTATCACGTCGCCGGGTAACGCTGTAAATCCTATAAGGAGCTTACGATACTTCCTTGTGTACTGTCGGCACTTACACAAACATGCTTGGTGTTTACTACAATATAATATTTATGCAACTTTTGAGCAGAATGTTTAGAAAGTTGCTGTTGAATTGACGGGAAGCAAACATGACGAATGATTTTAACTATTTTCAATCTATACTTTAGTTTAAATTAAGCAAATTCTTTTATTCATACGTTGGTCTCTTTAGTTGTGCAGATATTATTGGTACTTAATATGAAAAAGAACGTGATTTCTATAACAAGAATATAAAGTATAAATAATGACGCATCAAAGAATCAAAGGATCAATTTCGTTTATTTAGTTTAGGTCAAAATTTTACAATTATGTCAAGAATTAAATAAATCATTTGAAAATGATTCTTTCGCTGGTTTGGTAAGTTGGTGCTACTGAGAAGATACCAGCAAGAAACACAGTTAACAATATTATCGTTATCTTTTTTAAAATGGTTTTATTTAAAACAAATTTAGATTATGCGAGCAAGCAAAAGATTAGGATGACCATGCATTTTTATCATTAAGGTATTCGTCTTCCTTATAATATCCTTTTTTCATTAAATACTTTTTTACTTCTATTTTAAACTTATTTAGTAACATGTCGACCAGATCCTGAGGCATTAAAAAAAAAGACGGGTTGCACTCCGGGAGTGCTGGCAGAAGTGAAAACTTTTTCTTTCTTTCTTTCTTCGTTATATACATAGAAAAAGATAAAAAGAACATACCATACCATACCTATAATATAGCGTCGATCATAGAACTTATTACTAATTTTCTGGTAATTTTCTGTCAGAACAAATTAATAAACTACAAAAAGAAATTACAAAAAGTGTCAGAAGCCCAGGTTCGAACCCGGTAGTATCTGAAACAATAAGGACTTACATTCGAAGCGCTTACCGCTAAGCTACGAAGCTTCTTAGCGTACCTAGCAAAATAAACACTCTGTAGCTAGGAATGTTGTATGACGTCATGTCGTCCTACAACATCGTCGGTTACGGGTCAAACGTCGCGTGATCCTGACACGAGTTTAACATGTCATCCAGACGCGAGTTTGACACTTTTCACCTATTCAACGCAGGTAAAGAAGTTTTCACCTCAAAAAAAAATTACTGTTGCCTACAAACGAATTACCAACCTTATGAAGTCTGAGTTTTGGCAACGTACTATGAAATCACGTCTGCCATAACACAAATAATGCAAGTCAGCGATTCATAGGACGTGACCACAAGCACCGCTCCCACTTCACAAATAGTAGAAAACCCAGGTACCTATTTAAGAACTGTTATTTAGTATGTGAGATATTACTATAGTGCTATATTGAGTTAGGATAAAATATAGTATAACCAGACTGTGGTAGCTTTCTTCACCACTGCAAAAGGTAGCTCATAGTGTATTGAATTTATTGTCATATTTACTGTACAAAAGTATTTAGTCACGTTGTCTGCAACGATATCATATCTGATGGCGACTGTACCTGTAGACACGTACATAATATAATCCTTGACTTCTACGTAGGCATAGTAAACAAACTATTTACTTTTTAAAATTGCCTTACGATGACAACTGATGTGAACCCAATTCTAACACAAGCTTATAAGAGGTTAATTTGAATAGTAGTAGTTTCGGTTACTAATCTATTTATACTATATTATAAGAACGAATTACTACTCATGTCTAATCATGACTAATCATGAAATCTCAGAAACTTATAACACCTGCAAACTTAAAATTAAAAGGATGGTATTTTTTTAAACCACTGAGATGGCAGACGAGCACACGGTCCACCTGATAGAAAGTGGTTAATGTGGCCTATGGACGTGTGCAACACCAGGGGAGTCACACTCGTGCTGCCGACCCTGTAAACACAGAGAATTTTTGTGCCATCAGTGTAGAAGACAAAGCAGAAATAGCCTTTGGTACTTCCACTGACTGCACAAAAACTCTTCGGTGAACTTGTGCTGTTTGTACTTATTCTGTGTAGCACTTTCTATAAATGGCACTGAGTATTGTAATAAAAGATGGTAGGTATAATTTATACGTAGACACGTCCGTTTATTTCATGAAACCATACAATACTGACGTACAGTAGGCACAGTACTTCCCCCTTTAAAAAAATTTTGATACATAATATGGGGTAATTATTTACATTATTACTATATAGTATACTTGTATAACCATACATATGAAACTCATAAAAGACTAATTCTAAAACATCTTTATTGGCTTATAAATATATAACTATTTTAGAACGATTACATTTCTTACCTATTATAATACGTACTCCGATTTACACATGCCTTTGTCATATATTTTATATATGTTATATATTTTAGTCACATAATATCCGCTATATTATTCACTATATTATCACTCGTGTAGGTTGAGAAGGCGGCACGCTGTTGGAGCGTACGTTGCTTCCTTCGACCATCGTCAGGCCGTGTAGCTCGCGACGCATGTAGTGCGCGTAATTCACCTTGCAGCGTTTCCACATCAAATTACAGTATCGCGGCCAAGATGCATGCGATGATGAACAATATGTAAAAATCGTATCTGCTGTATGCGATTTCTTGTTCTTCCCCCGATGCTGTGGCGCTATTGCCAGCACCATTTTGGGCAATAATTATTTGTTCTTCCTGGGATTTACTCTGCTGTTTACCCATTTTCAACAATAGATTGATGCGACGTATTTACAATGCGAAACGAACTACAGGTTTGATGGTTCTGCCGTATCTGGATACTCTCGAGTCATTGTTTGTAGTTGCACTTGCCATATTCGGTGTCGTCGCTGGGAATTCTACACTGTTGCTAATTGCGAATGCTGGCTTCAATCGATCTATACTAATAATTTTCTCTGTATCCTGCTGCATGATTTTATAGTATTTATCGGTCTTGCTGATTACTTTAAAAGGACCCGTGTAAGGTTGCGTTAAGGGTTTTGTGACCCTATCAACACGAACGAATACATGGGTACAGTCTTTAAGGTTCGAATGAACAAATATTTTTCCTTGGTGTGTTTCCTTTTTCGGTACGGCAGCTAAATTTGCAATCTTTCTTCTTAGTTCTTGTAGAAATATAATATTATCAGAAGTATCTCGCTGTAGAGGGTCAAAGAAATCTCCTGGTAACCGCATTGGTTCACCATACACCATCTCCGCTGCGCTTATCTGTGTATCATCTCTCATACTGGCTCGTAACCCAAGCAGAACAGATGGTAATTCTGATACCCAATGTTCTGTGTTACCTCGACACATTAGAGCAGTTTTCAGCGAACGGTGCCATCTTTCAACAAGTCCATTTGACTGTGGGTGGTATGCCGTGGTCCTAAATTTAGTGATTCCCATTCTTTTGGCCATTTGTGAAAACAAATTGGATAAAAAGTTAGAGCCTTGGTCAGTGGTCAAATATAAAGGCGTTCCAAATCTTGCAATCCATCCGGTGTAAATGATATCAGCTATCGTCTCGGCCGTAATATCTTTTACAGGATAGGCTTCAGGCCAGCCAGTGCTTCGGTCTACCATCGTCACGATGTATCGGTATCCTTGACAGTATGCCAACGGTCCTACTACGTCCATATGTAGATGTTCGAACCGATCTGTGTGCATAAAATTTCCATGAGGTGCAATCGTATGTCTGTGAACCTTAGACTTTTGGCAATTGGTGCATGCTTTAGTCCACTGAGTCACATCTTTATTCATTCCTTTCCATATATAGCGATCTTGCATCATTCGTCGTGTTGTTCGCGTACCGGGGTGGCTGATGTCATGTACAGCGTTGAAAGCCGATATACGAAATTCCTTCGGCAAATATGGTCGTGTTTTATTAGTTGAAACATCGCAATATATGGGTACTGATAATTTAGGTATGAACAGTCTCTTAAATTGTAAGGAGTTCGATTCCATGAGGCTTTTTAATTCTTTGTCATTACTCTGTGCTTGAGCCAACTTTTCGTAATCTATGTATGATGATGTACTGATACATTCTATCCGTGACAAACAGTCGGCCACTACGTTTTCTTCACCTGATATGTGTTTTATATCGGTACAAAACTGCAATATAAAATCTAGTTGGCGTATGCGTCTTGGTGTATCATTCTTATTCATAGTATTTTTCTGTAGCGCATATACTATTGGTTTGTGGTCCGTGTAAACAGTAAACTGTCGACCTTCCACAAGCGGTCTGAAATGCTTGATAGCCAGGTATATTGCCAATAATTCCCTGTCGAATGTTGAATATCGCTGCTGTGCATCGCTTAATTTGGTTGAGAAAAAGCCTAAGGGTTTCCAAGAATCTCCTTCTTTTTGTTGAAGCACGGCGCCGGCGCAGTTTTTAGAGCAGTCAGTCATAAGGGTTAATGGAGCGTTCGGTGATGGAAATGACAATGTAACAGCGCTTTTTAGGCTTTCTTTACATTGTTCAAATGCTTCGTTTGCTTCATCGTTCCATGGCATCAAACTTTTGTCCTTTTTCTTGGCATTATGTAAAAATATGTTCAGTTTCTCGTGGATATGGGCTGCCTTTGGTAAATGACGTCTATAGAAGTTCACCATCCCAAGAAACCGGCGTAATTCGTCTACTGTATTCGGTCTTTTGAACTCGGATATGACTTTGATTTGTTCATCTAAAGGTCTTAGTCCGTCTTTCGATACTCTAAAACCAAGAAAATTTAGTTCCGATTTGCCGAACTCGCACTTGGCCATATTGATGGTAATGCCATAGCTATTCAAGCGACTTAGTACTTCTCGAACATGCATTCTGTGCTCTGATTCTGATGACGACGCAATTATGACGTCATCAATGTATATAAAGATATTATTCACATTTCGTAACACTTCGTCATTGAGAAAACGCTGAAATGTGGCTGCAGAATTTTTCATCCCAAACCCTAATCTCAAAAATTCCACTAATCCAAAAGGACAAGCTATCGCTGTCTTAGGTATATCCTTTTCATATATTGGAATGTTATGGTAGGCCCTCTGCATATCTATTCTAGAAAATATAGTTTTGCCGTGTAACAAGTAAGTACAGTCCTGTATACGAGGTATCGGGTAGCGATCAGGTTTCGTAATTGCATTGAGTTGCCTATAATCGCCACAAGGCCTAAGTTCGCCGTTTTTTTTTATAACCACATGCAGTGGACTCGCCCAATTACTTTTGGAGGGTCTACATATTCCCATCTCCTGCATTTGTTGAAACTCGGCCTTAATCTTTTGGTATTTGTCGGGTGGTAATGGCCTTGGACGAGCATACACAGCTGGTCCCGTTGTCTCGATGTAATGAACTGTAGAATGACAGGGTGCGTCCTTGAAATTCATCGGCTTAGTAATATCAGGAAATTCTGCCAAAATATTACTATAGTCATTCGTGTAGTCGATTGTACTCATTGTAGGATCATCTTGCACAACCACAGACGCGATACTTTGTAGACTAGTCACGGAATCTATAAGTTTTTTATTTTTCACGTCGACTAATAGCGTATAATGAGACAGGAAGTCAGCACCGAGTATAGGTTGCTTGACCTCTGCTAAAACGAATGTCCACCGAAACGATCGTCGTAGTCTAAAATCTAAATTCAAAGTCTTAACACCATACGTCCGAATTTCTGTTCCATTCGCCGCGTATAGTTTATAATCGTCCCACTTTTTACTATTTAACCTATTCTTGCCCACTGGTAGCACGGATATGTTCGCACCTGTGTCCACTAAAAATCTAAGTCCACTATTCTTATCTGTAATACATAGGCGGCGCATAGGAGTAATGGTGCATATCCCCGCCTGCGAGTACACCTCTGTTAGTTTTCCGGTTTCGCCAGATTTTTCCACGCGCACGGCTCTATACATTTCCTCGCTCTATGGCGGTACCTAAAATGATATTCACAAAGCCAGTCTTTACTATACGGCGTGCGCCGAGTCGTATTACGGTTTCGTGACGCAGATCTTGACCGCTGTAGAAAACGATTGAGACTTCGACCTTGTCTGAAATTTTGATTTTGTTCCATCTCTCTTATCTTTAGGCTCAATTTAGCTATCTCTGCTACAATAAAGCTATGGTCTGTGTTGGAACTGCTGCTAGGTATGGATTGTACTCCAGAGACTTGCAAGGGTTGTGTCGTTTCCATGACCTTATCCGCTATAGCAGCCAGATGGTCCAAATCCTTTGCTTCACTAACTGCTAACACTCCGCGCACCGTAGATGGTAGGTGGCCTTGCCACATTATCCTAAGAGTTTCGTCAGGTATTTTATCGCGAGCCAAGTCCCGCATTCGGCGTAGCAGCTGCGAAGGCTTCTGGTCCCCCAGCTCCATCTCACTAAGCAACTTTTGAAACTGGCGCATCTCCGACTCTTCATAAATTTTCAATAATCGGTCTTTTAAGGTGTCAAACTTCTTTACTTCAGGCGGTTTTAGAAGGATATCGCTGACCTGCTGCACGACATCCTTTCCTAATTTCGTGACAACCAAATTGTATCTGGCCTCGTCGCTGAGCTTCTGCGGTGCGAGGACGGCTTCACACTGGACGTACCATAGCCGTGGTTGGTCACACCAAAATTCCAGAATCCGCGACGATACCGATATGACGGCAACTTCTCCTTCCCCAGTAGTCGCAGGTGATGGTACTTGCTGTTCTGATGTCATGTTGTAATTTAACTTGTCACTAGATACGCGCCTTGATATTTAGAGGTGTCAGTGTTCTAGTTCGGGGTCACCAATGTGCTGTTTGTACTTATTCTGTGTAGCACTTTCTATATATGGCACTGAGTATTGTAATAAAAGATGGTAGGTATAATTTATACGTAGACACGTCCGTTTATTTCATGAAACCATACAATACTGACGTACAGTAGGCACAAACTCTGGCTCTCCTACTCACCGACGGGAACACCACACGAGGAGTGTAGGCATCCGCTAAGAACGAAACTCACCTTAAGGGGTAAAACGAGGGGTGGAATTTTGTATGAGTCTTATGTTTTTGAAGTAAGAGACTTGAAATATATCCTTAAAAATCAATCCCCTTTTGTGGTTAAAACAGTTGAAGGTAGTTTGTATGAAAGTCTAACGCACTCCACGCGTATGAAGTCGCGTTTGGCTGCTAGTCTTTAATGAAAGTAAGTATACAATATTGAATAATACCCTCACTGGTACATTTCCACAGTTTATTTTTATTTTTAACCTGACCGGTTTTATCTCACGGCATTATCAACGTTACGTAAACCTTTGATAATTCCGTGGGGTGAAACCGGTCAGGTTAAAAATAAAAATAAACTGTGGAAATGTACCAGTGAAGTTAGTAATCAATATACGTAGTAGATTACACCAAGTGCTGTCAATCTCCAGTTAGTATACAAAAAGTATACAAGTGCTCGGACATGGAGGGCACATGAATACATTAGTTGTAAAAACGTAAATCAAATCTTTCAAGTAGCAAAACGTGAGGCAAGCTGAACAGATGAAACAGGACGCCTGTAGCCTGAATTTATATTTTTCACTATTTTTAAGATATAAATACTGGCTCCAGCCATAGGCGGAAGAAGTTCAGTATTCTTCATAAAAACAATAAATTTCATGCGAGTTCCCAAAGCGAACTTAAAGCAAACCCCGTCTAAATGACTCTAGAAACACTCATATCCAAAAATAATTAACATATTAATTGTTAAAACGTAGCTTTAATTACATGTTGAACCAGCAACAGAAAAACTTTAGGTACCTGAAATAAAGTAAATCACGAAAGCCGTTATGGCGGTACAGACTAGTTTAAAAATTTAATTCAGACAGAATATTTTAGCGGGAAGAGTTTCTGAGTTGCCAGTCATAAAATTATCATTACTTGCGATTGTAGTGACACGAAGAGTTTCTGAATAATAATTGCCATTAGTAAAATTATCACTCGATCGATTTTTTTTTGGGTTTCTTGATTTTAGTCGCTTCACACCACAGAAGTAAAGGTATTTTGTTAAATTGGGACGTGTGGTCCAAACCTCCATTCGGTGCTCCCTGTACAACGGAGACGGCAATGCTTCACCTTCTTCCCTAGTACAAAGGAGACGCTATTACTTACTGCAATTAACGGCCGCGGCAGGAGCAGCTCGGAGGCTCACCACGGGTCCCTCTGACAAACAGAGAGCATAAAGCTTTATGGGGACACCGTGCTTCCCATGCCCAAGAGGGCCATCATAAAACCATATATGGCCCAAGGTTAACTGGACAGTTAATATTTTCACAGATGCTGTGTAGTGAAATGAAAACAAGAGATTCACAGTAGGTATGATATAATATCGTTATAATATTTTATAACACAAATTTATCTTTCTGAGTATTGAACACCCGAAATGCTATTTGAAACTCCTGTGTAATTTACCTTCGGTATTTTCCGACTCACTGGAAATATCATCACATAGTGAAATGATATGTCTTGAAATGTGCTTTTGAAGATCTGAAACGAGTATAAACGAACTGGATAAATACAGCTAAATTTTACCCTGTGTAATTTTTTATTAGCCCTAAGGGCCTTAGTGGTAATACAAAACGGATAAAGAATGTTCAAAAACGTGAAAGTTACGCGCTACAATTTGTTCATGATCGTAGGTTAATGACATAACCACAACAAATTAAAACAATGCTTTGAAAATAAAATGTTCACTTTCAAACACATAATTTTTAATAGATTACAGTTCTCATACCGTGTTTTACGTTAAAGTACATGTACGTACCGGCTAATTTAGCTGTGTTGCCATAAACATCGTCCAAATCGGAAAGCAGCTTGCCGGCTTAAAGTTCCGCAGTATATCACAATATATCTCTGAAATAATTTGAATACGACACACACTCACGCAACTAAGTATTATGTACAAATTAGTTATTTTTTCAACTCTAGACTGTTACTAGACGAAAAGATTTTCAATGAACGCCAAAGATTTAGAAAACATCTACAAAACACCAACGAATTGACAAGTGAATACATATTTAGTTTGGCAGTTGGTGAGTTTTGCTAATACAAGGCAAATTATTAGTTCCTCCAATATTCATTTCATGACTTTCTTGACACACTTTACGGTTCTAAATTCATTAATTGATGGAATTTTGACATTGCAGTCGGTTAAGTAATAAGAGCACTACAACTTGTAGTGTTACGACCCGTGGTTACGACGACAATCATGAACGTCTAACATTCATTGGAATGATTTTTCAAACTATGTCGATCTTTCCCTGGTTTTTCATGTAATACCAACGTTTTAGTACTAAGCACTTTTATTTTTATTTTGGGGTAGTTTTAGCTGGATTTATCTGGATCTGCAAGTTATAGAAAGTGAAAGAAGGAAGTCCTGTACCTAGAATGGCGGTCCTTATCTTCACGGACAGTTTTTTTTTTTCACGAACCATTCAAAAGTCCCGAGACGGAAGAAGGGAACATGTTTGCTGATAAAGAACTCCAAGACTTTATGCTGCCGCAAAGAGAAGTGTTGCTGAACCGCTTGGTTCTTGATGAAATGACACATCACATCTTCCACGGAACCACAACTCAACAAACTTGATTCCCGCATATAGTTATAAAGTTTTAAGAGGGTTAAAACTGCGTGTGTTCGCATAATGAGGTGTTAATATAGCTATATGATGTGATATTCATGGCAGCTCGAGTTTTCCTATTGCCGTTAAAAGCTGAGCTATAATTAAATAGAATGACTGTATATGTATATGAAGGTCATGTATAGAGAGTATCATAACTGGGAATGCTGCAATTCCCCTTATGAGTTTACGGGTAAGAACTTCTTAAGGCGGCATTCTACGGTGTGTGATTTGACGGACGGACGTGGATAAGCCTGCACTACGCTCTGTGGAGGAAGTGTCGTCTGTGAAGTACAGTCAAGCCTGTGGCGGTAAGCCACTTAAGGCACGGGATAAATAGAAAGGACCTAGGACGAGGACTATATGCGAACTTTTCATACAAATGTATAGAAGTGTCGCAATACAATAGTTAACACAGCACAAATTAATTGAGTAAAATTCCATCCATTGAGTTCGTCAATTGAGTAATCCGACTGGGAAAATACGTCCGCCCAGAATACCGCGGCCATAATATCGTCGTGTTGTGTTCCCGGCGGTGAGTAGAATATATAGAGCAAATTAGAGAGATTTTGTGCTGTCAGTGGGAAGACCAAAGGCTTGTTCTGCAAGCTGGTACACTTCAGTGTCCTTATCTGCCAACTAAGTGTTATTAAAAAAAAAGAATCAAATAAAAAATACAGGACACGGTAGAGATACGGACATGTCTAGTTTGGCTTGATCTATGTTCCTAGTCCTGCCAAAAATGCCCATAAATACTTAACATAACGATTATTGTATGCCTAATGAATTTCATGACATTTTTATGATCTAAGAATAAGATAATAAATAAATAAATTACGGTAAATTACAGTTAACAAAACGGAAAAACATCAAAAAAAAATTACTCGACCAAATATTATATACAGAATATATACAGAATCTTTGTAAAAATGAATCCCATGTCATATTGCAAGGGTGTCAGTTATATGTGACAAACCTTTCGCGGTTGTCACCCCAAATCACAGTTAACTTCCGGGACAGATAACATAAAAAATGGAAGAGGGGAAGAGAGAATGTAGATAATTTTATTGGAAAAAAGATAACTAGAGATCAGGCTTTTATTGGTATGATTCAGAAACAAAGTTACAGTAATAACCGGTGCACCAGCTGGTTGACTGACGAGTGATATCTATACTCCGGCTATAATGACGCATTAGTAGATTATGGTACAAGTGTGAAGTTGGTGATTATCGCTGAGGCGATATTAAAACCCAAGCCGTCAAGAATAATGCAACTCAACTAATAAAAAAAAGAATATATCCCACTCGTGATTTAATAACAATCAAAAAACCACAGTTTGATAATAGGTATCATTATGTGTCTAATTGCGGTGATATTAGAGCCAAGTTATGAGCAAATGAATTGAAAAATATCTTAAACCTACGAAGCGAGACAAACAAGACCCTGGCGCGCGCTGATTGTCTTGTAATAATCTATGCTTGAATTTGAGCTCGTCGGGGTCGACGGGGTGTATTTTGAACAAGCACCACGTGTATGTAGGCACATATTAGGTTCAAGAGATTTCGAATTAATTAAGTTTTTAGATGTGAACCCAGTTTTTGAAGTGTGGAAATCAGTTTAATTTATTTTTATAGGCGATACTTTGACTGACCCAAAATACACACACCGGCAGAATTAGTGGAACACAAAAAACGTAGAGTATAAAATAGTTACAGTTTTATTCATAAAAAGTTATGGGAGGTTTATAAGACTGCTATAAGGTGATCGTCGAAAAAATTTGTATTCATAACAGCATTTTAGTTTTAATATGCTCTTTAAACTCTCGATAAACTTTATTTAAGTTTTGGTAGGCAGGAACCTACTATAGCCGTGCCATAAAGCAATATTAGGAGAAAAGATGGCCGATCTGCGCAACAACTGATGTTACTTTGACAGCTGTTCTCAAAATATCGATGAAAGCTTTGATGTTTAATACTATATAGCATGACTAGCATCATTGCTTTGTTCGCATTAGTTTGGTGAATTATTGAATATAACTCGAATATATCTGATTTGTTTCCAGACAAGCCTTTATTATTATTATTACCAATCTAGGTCAATTACTTTTTGGAGTTTGTGGTAAATTTATTGCGGTAGAGTGTTTATCAGTGTACTTCCACAATGCAAGCTTTACAAAGCCTAGATGTACTTAAAGCTATTGAAAATATTGAGAGTCCTCGTTATTAGGACGGTTAATAGCTATTGTGTAAACTAGCCCACGCCGCCACCTTCTTCGCGTTAGTGTTCGTGTCGGTGTTTTTATTTTCCAGCATACCGACCCGCTCTTTCACCAGTTCTTGTAATATGATCTTATGAAGCAAATAACCATGACAGAAAGGACTTAATAATTTCAATTGATATCTGAAATTTTTAACCAAGTGGCAACATTTTCATTTATTAATCTCTTATAGCGACATTATAGTTATCGAAGGTTTATAGAGCAGTTATGAATACAATATTTTAAAATACGTATGATAGCGTTATGAGACGTTTTAACTAATGTACGCCATAAACCTTCGATAACCATTTTTTATGAAAAAGACTGTTAAACTTTCAGTATGGTGTTGAAAATGAATGTCAAAACATGTTAAATTACCTATTGTTTCATGTTTAATTATTATTTGTTTAAAAATAAAGCTGACTATTTTATACTCTCCTTTTTTGTGTTCTGCTAGTTTTGTCGGTGTGTGTAGTAACGACACCTGACAAAACCATTCAAAAAGTAAAATTATGGACCATTTTGTAAAAAAAAAACATTTTTCACTTCACTTTCCAGTAATTGTTTTTGTCTCAAAGACAGAAACACAGTTTTTATATATTTTTCGTTTCAGATTTTTATGCCGGATCATTGTTCAAACGTTTCCTCGCTTATATTTTTGGATGTCGATTGCGATATAGGTACTATCTCTTTGTATTGCTGACGGAGGTCTTATCATAATCTTGAGGTAGAACTGACAAAATCGATCATTTTATACATCGGTTTATATGTATTTATAAAATGTGTTTATTTATGTTTAGTAGGCTAGGGTTACTACAGCGGTTGCATTCAAAGCTTCTACTTTAGCCTTCAGGATTCACTCTCTTATCTCTCCCCCCTCCCCTCTCTCTCTCTCGCCATCTGACTATCACTCGCTTATGCCGTAATGACTGCAACTGACCTCTCCTCATTCTCGAAAGAATAATCTGCACCAGAGCCTTGGCCCCCAATCAGCAGGTAGACAATCAACAGGCGATGTCGACTAACAGTATAATATGGTATATATAATATAGTTACCATATAAAATATAACCCATCAAATTTCTATATTGTGTATGTCAATGGATCCACAACCCAAAATCTTTGAATTAGGCATAAAACGTTTTCAGTTTATCCGATACGATATCGGTGTCGGGTGCCGATCCGATATCGGAAGAAGGAAAATGAATGAAATATGTATCTGTACCTGTTCTCCATATTGTCCGGCCCGATAGCGGCTATCGGCTCGGATAATCTGAAAACGGTCTTCGGCTCCAAGATTTTAGTAGGTTTATGTCCATGCACTTGGAAATACAAACTTGAGTAACCTACCTATATCATTTATTCCTACTACACTTTGATGATAACATAGTTAATAGTTATCAAACAATCCCAACTCACAGTTCAATGAACCGTAACAACTCCAAAAGACACAAACCCTTACGTATTTAGATTTCAGTCCCTCAGGCAACTTAAATAGAACCGAAACCAAAAGGTGCTTACACAGTAATATTCTTCTGAAACGTCGGGAACAAAGGAACGGGTGTGTTACGTTATTGCATCATCCAATCTGGCGTAATGACGGCATCGGCATACAGGTACCTGACCAAACAGGAGAAACTTAAACAAGTCGATCGGGATGTTGAAGTTTGCATACGAGCTACTTTTTGTTGTGATATTGTTGCGCAACATCTTAAGGAAAGTGAATTAGTTGCAACTACTTTAAAATTAAATTTAAAAAATTAATAAAACGCCGCCCGTTTTGAATGTTCTACTGTTC
Source organism: Eilema caniola (assembly GCA_949126895.1). Taxonomy (NCBI): domain Eukaryota; kingdom Metazoa; phylum Arthropoda; class Insecta; order Lepidoptera; family Erebidae; genus Eilema; species Eilema caniola. The sequence goes on along the minus strand of OX421486.1, from coordinate 10,705,921 downwards.
CCGTAACCTACAGGAAACCTTTTTTCGGTATAAAAAGAAGCATATATTTTCTATTTCCGCGTATAATCTATCTGTGTATCTAATTCATTCGATTATACTAGCGTTATTTGGTAATAAAAAAACTTTCACATTGAATCTTCTTCTTCGATATTTTCCATAAAGTAACTGCCATGTGACCTCCACGGCGTTCTATTGAAATTTCAATTCTGTAGTAATATCAACTGTCGAACTATTTACGGCTCAAATACCTGTGACGAATGCCACAGATCCATTAGCAACCGGGACCGTAAACACATAATGGTTAGTGGCAGTAACTTTCTTGCGCAACTATTTATCTCGGAATAGTTGCCCGTTTATGTCTAGTACAGCTACGTATATATTTCTTTTGTTTATGAGGAAAATCCTTGTATGTTTTGAATTATTCAGTTTGAAGTTTAGTTAAGACGTATTTATAGGGTATTGGGTAGATATACGAACAATTTATTTAGTAGAAGTAATGGCGGCCAACGCACGGATACTTTCCTGCTTGATTCATTTATTAATGATCAGATTCCTAGTGACATTTTTGCGAGAGCAACTGCCATTGGTCTCCCATTTCCGTGAGTGAAGCCTATTTCGTCTCGTAACCGGAAGGTGACGTGCAAGCCGACACGCTGGCAGGGTAATTTGGCCCCTTACACACTGCCCATACTAGCAGCCCTCGGTCCCTAAAACCCGATTCCAGCCGTCTTCCCAATAGGTCGCTCGTAAAATATTTCTACAGGCTTCTCTTTTAAAAGTTTTCACTCTTCGCCATTGGCACTACACTACACAAGGAATCGAAATAAGTATTTTAATCCTTTAGCAAACAACCAGTAGACAATATAAACGCTCCATTTCACTATAAAATCAAATTAATAGTATCGATATTATATGCCATAAATTTAATTTCATTATGAAAGTAAATATCTCCTTTGAAAATATTCGCTCAGTGGAACTTTACACATTTTTGACTACAAACACTCTGAATAAATAAATGTAGATAATTGCATTTTAATTAGCAGTGCAGTACGTAATGCGCCTTACTTTAATAAAATTTGGACGAATTAATTTTCAGTTTGATTAAATACACATACACATAAACTCACGTCTTTATCCCCGAAGGGGTATGCAGAGGTGCTAGCACCCACATTTCGCCAGTTTATGTTGAGGTGGCAATGTAATAGGTGGCGAGCCTATGGCCATTAACCGGGCACTTATAAACCTGCGATAAATACACACATAACTTCGAAAAGCATTGAAAAGTCATTGGTGTGTGCCAAGGTAAAATCTGGGATGGAACCCGAGACCTCGTCCCAGCAGTTCATTACCCATATCACTAGGCTAATTGATTAAATACTATAGGAATTAAATTGGTAGTAGCGAGGCTTCGGAATGCTAGAGATTGAATTGTTGATTTGAACTGTTGGTTAAGGGTCAATCCCTACTGAAAGAGCCGCGGGCAGTCGCGGCCCGTTCAGTGGGAAATGTCCGCGGTTGCATGAAAATTTTACACACCATTTTGAATCTTATCTATGGAAAAAAAATCATAGTGATTTGAAGACAAAGAAATCGCCGCCGCACTAATTATTTTTTTAAATCTTTTTTAAACCACTTAGGTGGCAGACGAGCACACGGGCCACCCGATGGAAAGTGGCCTATGGACGTGTGCAACACCAGGGGCGTTACAGAGAGTTTCTGTGCCGTCAGTGTAGAATATAAAGCAGGACAAGAATATTAGCAACTTTCCCTTTAACCCCTCCAACTAAGCTAAATTGCTTATGCTACTAATGGGTTCACATCGTTAGTGTAAATGCCAGGATTCGAACCTGGGACCTCTCGATCGTAAGGCCGAATCCTTAACCACTAAGCTACCGACGCTCTCTCGCAATTACTTCCCCAGTCGGACTGCTCAATCGGACGGAAATACCATCGTGTACTATCTAATGCGATAATATTGTTAGCGTCGGTGGCTTAGTGGTTAAGGAGTCGGCCTTACGATCGAGAGGTCCCGGGTTACAATCCTGGTCATTACACTACCGACGACGTGAACCCACTCCTTTTTTTTTTTTTTTTCGCTGGGAAAAATGCGTTACGCATTCCCTCCCGTCGGGGGACGAGAGGGATATGTGGGACTCCCCGGGAACAGGTTCCCGGTATACCCACTAAACGACCCAGCGGCACTCCCGCATCGCCTTTCTTGGAGGGGGTCTGGGAAACCGGCAGAGCCTTTACGTCCAGTCCCCCTCCGGCGATTGCCCGCCTAATCGCGGCGGGCCCTTCACGCCCCTCCCGAGCGCGGGAAGGGGCTCGAGGATGGCCGTGAGTGCCCAGTCATCCTCGTACGGCGGGGTGATGGGCAGTGCAATGCGGGTGAGGGCGCCCCCGCGCCTATCACCCGCGGCTCATCACCGGGGGCTAGGAGGGCGGCCGCGTGCCCGCCCTCTCCTGCCCCTCCTTCGTCGGCGGAGTTCCGGCGCGAGAGAATCTTCCTCCCGCGCGCGCTCCGCCGCCTCCTTCTGTGACATTACGTTTTCACAGAAGGAGGCGACCGCTGCCCACGCCTCCTCGCTCCCCAGCATGGCCCTTACCAAGCTGGGGAGCGAAAGGTCCGGTCCGACCACCGCGACAAGACTGCGGCGCCGCTCGGACCACGACGCGCACACCTCTAGGGTGTGCTGCGCCGTGTCCTCCACCGCGCCACAGTCGTGGCACGATGGGCCGTCCAGTGATGGACGGTGGCATCCCTCGCCTCCCGCCGAACGGCCTCCCTCTCCTCAGGGGCGGGGCGCTCCCCGAGCGCCCTACGCCCCGCCGTCCATTCGTACACTCTGGCGAGCACCCACGCCTCGAGCTCCCAAGGGGGGGTGCCCGCCAGAGCGCACGCCGCCGCGAAGCTTACCGACCGGTAGCTTCGCGACACTCTCTGGGCGATGGCCCTTTGAGGCGCCCGGAGTGCCGTGGCATTCTCCCACCTTTGAAGGGAGTCCGCCCAGATGGGCGCCCCGTACAGGGCCATACTTTTCAAAATGCCGGCGTACAAACGCCGGCACCGCCCACTTGGCCCTCCCAGGTTTGGCATACGCCTTCAGCAGGCGCGACGACAGCCCGCTGAAGTGCGGGCTGAAGCGCCACCTGCTGTCCAGCGTAAGGCCCAGATATTTCATCTGGGCCTTTACCTCTACCCTGACGCCCTCCACAAAGATGTGGGCGTCAGGTGGTGGGCGCTGCCGAGGCCCGTGGAAGAACACGGCCTCGGTTTTGTGCAGCGCCACTTTCAGGCCGAGGTGGCGGATCCTCCCCGCGACCAGGGATCCGCCCGCCGAGGCCAGACTGGCCGCCTCCCTGAATTTCCCTCCCCGGGCAGTGAGCAGAGTGTCATCCGCATAACAGATGACACTCGTGCCACGGAGGAGGGCTCCCCTCAGCAGCCAGATGTTCCACAGAAGTGGTCCTAAGACTGATCCCTGCGGAACACCGGATTCGACGCTGTATCGCCGTAGCTGGCCAGCTTTATCTACGAGGAGGACCGTTCGATCCTCCAAGTAGCTGGCCAGTAGGCCCCTCAGGTACCGAGGCACTCCATGGAAACGGAGTGCCTCGAGTATAGTTGAGTGGGGAACGGAGTTGAACGCGTTGGCTATGTCAAACGACACAGCCAACACTCCGTCCCCAGCATCAACGGCCTCCTTCACCTGGCCCTTCAACAGGGCCAGGGCGTCTACGGTGGAACGCTCAGTTCGGAAGCCGAACTGAGCGTCCGACAGGTCCGGCCCGACCACCCGCAAGTGGTTATTCAGCCGGGCGGCTATGATCCCCTCGAACATCTTACCGACCTCATCGAGCAGAACGATGGGTCGGTATGCCGAGGGGGAATCCGCCGGCCGCCCTTCCTTTCGGAGGAGGCATAGCCGCCCCTCCTTCCATGGTTTCGGGAACCTCCTCGACGCGAAACACGCGTCAAAGAGGGCCCGAAACCGGTCCACCATTTCGGTGGCGGCTATTGCCACCACCCTTGCGGGCACGCCGTCCGGCCCAGGGGCCGTCTTCTTCGCACGGAGGCGAAGTGTCTCCGTGCGGAGTTCTGCCTCCGTGAGGAGAGGAACCTCCTCGTCCTCCTCCCCGTTTTCCTCCTCAGCGGGCCGACCTACTGGAGGATCCATTGCTGGCGGGGTGAAATTAGCCCTGCTGGGAAACAGGGACCGGACCACCCCATCCAGCAACGCCGGCTCGAGGGTCTCCCATACCGGGGGGCCAAAGGGGCGCAGTTTGTTCCGCGCCGCCTTATAAGGCCTCCCGAAAGGGTCTCTGTCGAGACCCTCCAGCAGCTCGGCTCGTGCCGAGTCCTGCGCGGCGAATATCGCAGACCTGAGGACCTTCTTCGCCTCTACGTACAGGTCGTAGAGGCGGTCCTCATTCGCCTGGTCGCGTGTTCGTCGCCGCCGGCTCCTGGCGTACTCCCGCCGGGCCGCCACGCAGGCAGCCCGAAGCCCCGCCAACTCCGCCGACCACCAGTGGACGGCGCGTTTGGGAGGCGGACGACGAGACCGAGGCATACTTGAATTGCATACCTCGGTCAACGACCCGCGTAGCTGGGCCGCGGCAGCGTCTACGTCTACGTCCAGGACATCTATGGCAGGCGAGAGCCAGTCCTGGACGAAAGCCGCCTCCTTGGCCACATCCCTGTCCAGGTGGACGAGTGCCCACCGTGGGAATGGGGATTGGACCAGACGGGCCACTCCCTGGGGGCCCTGGGTGGAGATCTCGAACCGCACGTAACGGTGGTCCGAGAAGGTCTCCACCATGTCCACCCGCCAATTCTCCACGCGTGCGGCTAGTGCGGGGGAGGCAAAGGTGACGTCCACAATTGACCCACCCCGCCGTCGCACGCACGTCTGAACTCTCCCCCTGTTCAAGAGGGAGAGACCGGAGGAGGCCGCCCAGAGTTCCAGCGCCCGCCCGCGCTCGTCGGTGGCGGGGTTACCCCAAACCACCGACTTAGCGTTCAGGTCTCCCAGAACGGAGACCTGACGCGGCGCCAACCTGCCGACCACTGCGGCGAGGACTTCGAGGAAATCCTCGAAGTCAGACAGTGGGCGGTTTGGGGAGAAATATACGCCTACAAAGGCTATTTCTCCCCACGCGGCGGCCACGTATCCCGGTCCCCTCTCCAAGAGCGAGAGGGGAGGGGAGTCCGTGGAAGACCGCGTCACTAGGGCCACCAAGCCGTCCTCGTCCCCTAGCCAACGGCCAGGGACTGAGTAGGGCTCGCCGACAACCGCCACGTCCACCAACCACTCGGCCATGACCTGCACCAGCAGGTCCTGAGCCGCTCGGCAGTGGTTGGTGTTCGCCTGTAAAATGCGATGGACCGTTCCCATTAGTGGTCCATCGCATTTCCTTCGTCGGCCGGTGGCGCTGAGGTCTCGACGACCTCATTGGCGGCGGCGACAGCTGCAGGCTGGCTTGGCACATGCGCTTGACCCTTTCTTGGGGGAGGATTGCACTTCCTCCCCCCCATCACGTGGCCGGCCGGGCAGCCGCTGGCGGCACAGACAGCACAGCGCGGCGAGGCAACGCTGCAGGCTCCGGCCTTATGCCCTGTCTCCCCGCAGCGGCAGCAGAGCTCCGACCTGTCGACTCGCGACGGGCACAGAGCTCTGGTGTGCCCAAGTCCGAAGCACTTGAAGCAGCGAAATGGCTGGGCCTCAAGCGCTCGGACCACCGCCACACTAAACCCCACGGGGAGCCGCCTCTTGAGCAGGACAGCCTTTGCCGCGGCTACTGGGCACTCCAGCCGAATAGCCCCCAGGCCACCGCGTCCAGGCCTAATGGCCCCACCCCGCAATGCTGCCGCATCGCAGCCTCCCGCAGCTGCGACCGCCGCCACCACCTCCTCTTTGGTGACCGAGTCATCAAGACCGGCCACCTCCAAGGACGCCGACTTCACCGGCCTGGACACTGTCGCCGCGTCCGCGATGACCTCTCGCAGCTTGGCTGCGAAGAGGTCCGCGTTGGTACCGCCTTGAGCCCCTGGGAACTCAAACAGTCGAGCCCCTGTTTGGGTCCGACGGCACGTCACTGGGCCAACCTGTGACGTGGCGAGGTTGGCACCGTTACGAGCCCGCTTCAATACGGACTCGTAGGTCTCCCCCTTTTCCACGGCCTCTGCAGTGAGTGTCACTACCACAGCCGCGGTTTTAGGAGGAATGAGCTTCCTCCCAGCCGGCTTGGGGGCCGATTTCTGCCCCCCTCCTTTGCCCGTCAGATTGGACGAGCCGGAAGGGACGTTGGCAGGGGCGACGGCCGACGCTGCCTTATTGGCGCCTCGCTTCTTCCTCCTAACCACTTCAGTCCACGAATTTGTGGACTGGGTGGTGGAGGGGAGGAAGGCGTCTTCCCACTCAGAGGTTCCGGCTGCGACCGCGACCGGAGTCTCCTGTGCCGTGGACGACTTCTTTCCCTTGCCCTTGCCTTTTGAGGGCTTTGAGGTCAGGGGAGGAGCCATTTGGGGCACGCCAGGGGCCTGCCGCTCCTGGGCGGCCCCGTCCGCCGCTAGTGGTGGCCGGACGCGCTTCTCGGGCAGGAGGCGATCCTCGATGCCCGCGAAGCAGGCCCTTGTGAAGGCCCTCTCCTCCATTACCACCTTGCGGATGGTGTTCTCAAGGACGGAGGAGGACAGGTCCACCGCCGCCACTGCTGGCGAGGCCTGGACAGGCTGCGCCGTGGCTTCAGCGAGCTTCCTGTGAAGCTCGCTGACCTCCTTCTGCAAGCGATCGGTCCTCGCCTGTAGTTGCTGTATCTCGTCCGTGGCCGTGCGCTGCACCAACTCACGGACGATGCCGAACATGCTTGCGGCCCGGCTTTGAGGGCCTTCTGGAAGGTTCCCTTCAGGTTCGAGGACCTCGAGGCGACTTCAACAATCCCCTCTTGGTCCTCCTGAGCCATCTTTTCAAGTTCCGCCAAGGAGTGGTCCGCATACAGGACGGTTGGCGCACCGTAGCCTGCCTTAGCCCTACGGATGCGAGCTTGCTCCTCCTTGGCGGCGACCTGCTCCTCCAGCTCCAGTTGGAGCGTCGCCCTGTTGGCCAGGTTAAGCTGGCGCTGGGCGTCTAGCAAGCCTGTGTCGTGGCTGGAGCTAGCCTTGGCCTTCTTTTTGGGCTTGGCCTTGGCCGAGTCCGAAGAGGCCTCCGCGCTCCGAGCCCGCTTCTGGGTCTGTCGGTCCGACAGCTCCACCGCCAAGACATCCCTGTCGGAGTCCGGAAGGGGCTCCTCCTCGCAACGCGGGCTGGTCGCAGGTGGTGCGCGGCCAGCCTCTGACGCAGAAGCGTCATCAGGGTTGGCCCTGAAAAGGGCCGTTGGGGGTTGGCCCTGAGAAGGGCCTTTTTTAAGGAAGCGCCCGGAGGCGTCCCGCGACGGTTTCGGCATACCGAACGTCGAAGATCCACAAGGAGAGCACTTGATCGCACAGTCTTCGTTAGCCGCCGGCTTGCCACTCCGTTACGGTGACAAGCGCGGCGTTGCCCGGGGAACACTACGAGGAAGTCAAGACTGTGGGGTGGTTCCCCACGTGAACCCACTCCTAGCACAAGCAATTTAACTTTGTTGGGAAATTAACGGGAATATTACCTAGTAATTTCAGTTACCAACATTCTTTTTAAAAAAGAAATGTTTATTAGTTTTATTCTTGCATCTTCTCAATTGCTCTGTTTACTCGTATTGAAGATTAAGTCTCGTTAGGCGATGTCGTTCTGTGCTTCAAAAAGTCAAAAGTCAAAATCTTTATTGCATTCATGTGTTGTAGGTACAGATATTACACCATATTTCGTTTCAACATGACGCCCTGTTGGGGCACAGCAAATTTATATAATATTAGATTGGATCATTATATTAAATTGTATTAAAATTGTATTAAAATTGCATTAAAAAGGTATTAAAATTGTATTAAAATTGTATTAAAATTGTATTAAAATTGTATTAAAATTGTGTTAAAATTGTATTAAAATTGTATTAAAATTGTATTAAAATATATAAGTTAAAAATTAAGCATGCAGTCATCATAATTATTCTTAAATTTCGACATCACCCAACCAGAGGATGATGTTCTGATGAGCTCTTCCAATTAGTCCCACGCTCTCCTTTGGAACTCCTTGCCAGCTAATGTATTTGCTTCTTCCTACAGTCCCGGGTTCTTTAAGTGGGGCGTGAAAAAGCATCTGATGAGGCCGTCAAGCCGAGGTGCCACCCTTGTTAACATGGTTCGTGTATGTAATCGTGAAGTCAAATTGACGTTTCCTATATTAAAAAAAGTAAACCCTGAAAAGTAGACCCCGGACTCCATCATAAGAGTCTCGAATTAACGCTAGGATGAAGATGAACAATTTTAATAATGGTAATTCGTTCTATCATCGCACTGCCCGCCATAGGCAAGAAGTCCACACATTACGATCGGTAACTGTGCGCACTATGCCGAGAAAAACTTCATCCCGCGCACGCTCAAGCTATGGAAATTATTCCGGATATCAATTCGGGCTGTGGGTTTACCAAATGATTACAATGTGGGGTTCTTCAAGGGCATTAGGTTCTTACTGAGTCGGCAGGTGTTGCACATATGTCCATAGGCCACGGTAACAACTTTCCATCAGGTGGACCGTGTGTTGGTATGCCACCTAAGTAGTATAAAAAAAAATTTGGGCGCATTCCACTTGACCGCCCAACATGGGTCCACAAGGGACCAATAAAATTGACACTTGATGGCGGACTGTGTCGAAAGATGTCTTTGATATAGTGTGTGACTTACCTGGCCAGTTGTTTTTAAGTAATAAAATAATTTTCTTATTTACGACTTGTCAAAATCACTCCACCTGATGGCATGCTGTGTGTGGTCTTTCATTATGACCATGAATCTTCTTTTAATTGAATTTGGAAACATCATCATAAAGTATTAAAGTTTTATTTGACGACCTTACAGCACAGATTAATAAATACTAACAGAGAATATATTATACAATATTAAAAAAAAAAAACATTATTTCTATGTACAAGGTAAAAGTTTCTAGGTACAAAATATAAAATAAGCTGTTCAGAACAAATTTGTGTCATCATCATCATCATCATCAGGCTATATTAGTCCACTGCTGGACATAGCCCACCCCTAATGAGCGCCATAGCGCCCTGACTGTAATGGTCTCTAATTATTAGAATAAAAAAACAATAAGTATATGAAATATGGGTGTTAATGCACTTCTGCCTATCTCTTTAGGTATACAAAGGCGTGTTGAACACCATCAGTGAGAAGAAATAGAAAATATTAGACTTAAATTTTAAAGTAATTTATTCTTTGCTCTTTCAATGATTGCATATGAATTTTATCACACATACATACATATTGTTACCAATTTGGCCTGAATATTGTGTATTTTTGAATATAATTTCCCTAGCAGAATATAAAGGCAGAGGAAGGCAAAGTAAGATTTTTTCATTGTCTGACAATCATAAAAACAAAAGAACAAGAAATTATGCAAAAAAATAAAACATAATATATACAAAATATTTGTTGGGTACACATAAGAGGTTACATTACATTACGTTACATATGAAATTGCCGTTTTATTGAAGAAATTGGAGGGAACCCAATTGGCAGTTTAAATTACAGGAATAACGAACTCATGGATCTGTAAGAAATCAAATCAAATCAAAATCAATTTATTGTTTATCACAGGTAATAGACGATGTTGTAAATTGCATAAATAAGTAGGTATCACTGTAGCATGTCTGATAAGACGTACAATAAGATTTAGTAATCACATTAAACTAAAAATTTAATTGAAAAATATAATTACTTGGATAGATTATTGTTGAAGTTATTCTACTTCAATTATCATCATTATCGTTATACCAACTAAATAAAATAAAAAATACGATTAACAAAATGAATTTATAGGTAAATGTCAACATTGTTTCTAGTCATTTACATAGTCAGAAATTATAAGTATGTCACAGATGTAGTCATCAAATTAAATAATACAATACAAAAATCAAATATCTGTTTAATAAAATATGTCGAGTCACAGTGTTAGGAAGTCAATTAGTAATTTCGGAAATACATATGTAATGACCTAAAATTATTAGGCTTACGCCTATTTTCCTCTGCGTTCTGAGGTAGGCAGAAATAACAGTCAGCTATCTGCCTCTATCCTTTTTAGCAGATTTTTCCTTATTGAGTAACGTTACATTATTCCGCATACCGTGTTTTTTAATTCAATTTCAAGGGTCAAACTCTACTAATCCCCTAATATCTTTAAAAATACAAAGCCATGAAAAAAATCCCATCAGTTTTTCATGGGAAGGTGGCCACCTGCTAAGATCCATCTTTAAGCATTTTCATCAAGCAACAAACGGCCTTAAAGTCAGTAAATCTTCATTAAAAACCGATTAGGAAGAATATACTGAATCCGGCTTTTTTCTTCGTGGATTCTTCATTTGAGTGATTTTTTTAAGTATCAATAGGTATACCGCAAAATGTTGTCGAAAGTTTGTTTGTTTTTAAACAGATGCAGTAATTCACTGTATAGTGACCGTAGTGTTACCAATACGTGTAGTGTTTAGAAGGATTTGGGATTTCAATATTTAGGTGTTCCTGAGAAAATAGTTTTCACTGACAAATAGATAATAGACCGACAGACAGATCAACATACAGACTGAGAGACAGAGAAATAGACAAATAAACCTTTAAGGGTAGGTACAGTACCCTAGATAAAATCAAAAACAACACTAGCGCTAAAAAACTATTCAAAAATATAATATCCCTTTTTACTCGGTCACTTGTTCAAAATGTTTGGTAGAATTAACAAACATTTAACATATAAGAAATCTGGAAACACAACACCACCTTATAACGTACTTGTAAAAGAACAACCACTCTTACCTGTTTTATTAAAGGTATTAATTCATTAGGAAACAACGAAAACCCTTTCGATTCTTGAAAAGGCTCTGTACAATGGCTGAATCCTTTTTTCTGTTGGAAGAAACGTGTCAAATAAAACCTTTCTCTTAGAAGCGTGACTTGGAGCTACGAAACATATTTTTTTTACTAACTATACAAAGTGTAACAAAATGAACTCTCTGAACTTTGTGTGATTACAATATTAATAATTAAACACTTTATTGACATCGAAATATATATTGTTGTTTAACATATTTAGAACAGTGTGACAATATACTATTATCTCACATTAGGTGGTACCCATCGTAGTTTTGGTAACAAAATTTAATGAACCCTGTCTCCAAAACTAGAATATTCTGTATCTTAGGAGACAGTTTTCGGCTAATGTATACAATATTAATTTATCAGTGAATTACTTGGTACGGGAAAATATCTGTAGATAAAAAGTTTCAAAAGTATTGGTTGAGTCAATTCTTTTCATTTCAGTTGCAAAGATTTCAAACATTTAATTAAATACGTATGCTAACCGTACCGTATCGATATTTCCAGCATATGGGTTGTATTAAACAGCTGACTTTTGGGAGTCAATGACCGGTGGGAGTTTTGAAGGTAAGTTACATGAGCCGACGCGTGCGTATCATGACTCAAAAGGCCCCGTGGTATTGTTAGAATAGAAAGATGAGCGTAATCTACATTACTATTATAAAGAGTCGCTTTCGAAAATTCTTTCACCATTGGAAAGCTGCATTCACCCCGAATAATATAGGCTATATTGAATTTCCACGGGAACGTTTTTACCACCCTTGCGAAGCCGGGGCGGATCGCTAGTATTAAGTAAAAAGTGAAAAGTGAATGTGTCGTTTTTTTGTTGCTTTTTTCGGGTAAGTTACCGATACTGATCCACCCCCCAAAGTTATGAGAGTTAATTTTGTTACACCTTATATAAATTCCAACAATATCACCTACATATATACTGTTATTTACGGACCGCGTGGTCCCCCCTCCCGAGGAGGTCCAGACCGACAGGAATGGCCCTGGGTCAGCTGGGGTACGAAGGATATGCCACGAGACAACCTCACCTTCGGCCTAGCACATCGACCCACAGACGGCGTGCGGTTTAGTCGGTTCGTGTCCGACATAGCTCAGAAGGGGGGGGGGGAGATTCTTGATGCTTCTTCTTCATCCCAGCGTTAATCCCAGTCGCATCCGAAGCTTTCAACTTAGAGACCGGGGTCCGCTTTTACACTTGGACATTTTCCTTGAAGCGACTGCCATCTGACCTCCGCAACCTAAAGGCGATATCGAAGCATTGCAGTTACACAAGTTGTTGGATTTATGAGGGCTCCAACTAGTCATAGATGTTCGTATGGCAACCGGGACCGAGAGCTTAACGTGCTCTTCAAGGCACGACCAGACCAGTGCAAATACCGATATTCATGCATGCAAATATTTGCACTGAGCGGGGATTGAACCCGCGCCTCCTGTGTAGCGGCCGCGTTCACTATCGCTACTCCCCGGAGGCTTTCAATCAATCTATTGTGTTCTTCAAGTATATTGCCACTTCTTTAGAGGAACTGATTAATAGGACAGAATATTAATAGGTACTCATACTGATATTAATAGAATAGTAAGTAGAATGAGTTACACATATCAATAAAAGCTATGACTCTAGTCGAATAAAAAATAAATGAACACATTAATTGAGTGAATACATTCATCAATCAATAAATTAATTATGCAATTCATTCATTCGCATGCCGTCTACTAATTAACTCGATCAACTTTCGTACAATCATTCGTTCAATTTATTTCGAAATTTTGTACTTTATTAGCGATGGTATTGTTAACCGGAAATTTGTTTTTGTAGTTAAAATTAATTCAATATGCCTTTACATTTCAATCAAATAGCAATATAAGTTAGTAGCCAATAGGATGTATACCTAGAGCTTTACCAAGAGCTTCGGGGCCCAAGGCAACCACATCTGAATACTGGTCTTCTTCAACAGAAGTTTTGACCTAGGCGTCTGGGTTTGCTTTTTTCAGTCTAAATGCAGGTTTAGCCTACAACCCTGTAAGCCTTCAGATTCACGGATGAGCCTTCGATTTCTCTCCATTTTCGTAATATCGAACTAATCCAAATTAAGAAGAAGTGGAAGAGCATTCCCTAGCCTTGGAAGTGCAAGCAACTGGGGGTGAGAGTCATACATTTAATGACAACTGGAAAGGTTTAAACATTTCAATAGACGAATTAAAGTACCTTCTATTCAAATTTAATAGAGAAGATCTATTATTGTAAAACATCAAATAAATTAGCGATGAAAAGCTCTTTATTCGCTACTCATTCGATTCAAACCTTTTAATATAAATTATTCATTTAAGAAAATTAATTTGAAAACGTTCGTTTAAAGTCATTCAGTTAGATCATTCACCTGAATGCATTTATATCAAAACGTTCATTCTATTCGAATAAGCCACTCCATTTTATTTATACTCTAGTGAAGTAGGTATTAGATAAGAACCATCTTGGCGTATCGTATGTGGGTTGAAAAGGGTGTCCGGCTTGGCCGCGACGCTCTGATTAGGACCTGAATCCATTCGTGAGATATATTGCCTTTATTTCCCCCTATTTTATTATGCCACCCCCTAAAAACATCTGTTTGACTTTTATTGCAATTTACTTACTGAACCTTTCTTTTATATTTTGTTGAAGTTTTTCTCTCGGACATTTTGTGGCGAGTAAAAGAATGAATGAAGTGAATGGTTCAGATTGACGGGTCGGTAGATTGAATGTCTCCGTTGAGTAGGATGTCTTTTATACATTTATAGGAATTTATTTATGTATTTACTTCAGTAATGAAAAGCAGGTCTAAGGTAATATTCTTATATTAAGTACCTTAGATAGGGTGACTTACTTGACTTAATGTCCTGTAGGTGGAGTAGAGAGCGTCCACAGTGCGTCCACATCCCTCAGCTCCCGAGCTTCACACTTCATCTCGTTTCAAGTCTTCGAGAGGCTTGCTGCTTCTGCAACGGTAGTCCGCCTCCACGTCAATTTGGGACGGCCATGTTTACGCTTTCCTTCAGAAAAAGTAGGGTTTATTTTAAGATGTGAAAGTAAGAGTTAGAGGTATCTCTTCTTTCCTCTAATACTGCTACTCACCTCACTTCCATTTACTTCCACTATTTTTTTATAATTTAGCCTATCGGAGTCCACTGCTGGCCATAGGGCTCTGCTAATGTTGGAAGGTTTTGGCCTTGACTACTGCGGTAACCTTTCATCACAAATGAGATAATGGTATACAACTTTTGCAGATATTTTAAATTTAAGATGACTTTATCAAAGAATGAGTCAAAGGAATCCTTTTAAAACTATTTGTGCAAATACAAGCTTAAATAAACGCGTTAAGCATTTGTATAATTCATTCTCAGTAACTGGCAGCCGCGCTGCAGTGAAATATTTACATTAAAATGAAATATGTCTTAAAATGCTGGAATGTTAAGCAAAACACCCGTAAAGCAAAACTAAGTTAAATATTACTAACGGTAGCCTGCGGCTACTCCCGCGTAGATATCGATTATCTTGAAAAAACATTGTCTATGGCCTTACTCGAGATATAATCCTACCCTGTGACGAATTTCATCACAACCAGTTCAGTGGTTTAGGCGTGAAAGCGTAACAAACAGACAGACAGAGTTACTTTCGCATTTATAATATTAAAAGTATAGATTTTACGATAAAATTCACACTCAGATAGTCTCTGTGATGTAGCGTTAGTGAACGCAGCCGCTTCGCAGGAGGCCCGGGTTCGATCCCCGCTCAGTGCAAATATTTGTATGCATGAATATGGGTATTTGCATTAGTCTGGTCGTACCACAGAATGCACGCTAAGCCGTCGGTCCCAGTTGCCATACGAACATCCACGGTAGTTCGAACCCTAAAAAGTCCAACAAACTAATCTAGCTGCAATGTTTCGGCCGCCTTTACGTTGTGGAGGTCAGATGGCAGTCGCTTCACCCTATCGAAGTTCAACCAAACTGCAGTTAGACTGGCTAAGCGGACCCCAGACTCCAAGGTAAAAGCCTCGGATGCGACTGGCCTTAACTCTAAGATGAAGAAGATTTTACGATAAAATTTCATGCGCATGAAAGGTAGAGGAAACTCACATGTAAGGTTGCGTAGTCGGTAGTGAAAGTGTTTGATAAATGCCCTAAAAGTAGATTGCAAGACAAAGTTCTTGGTCATATATCTGGTTCTACTCATCCAATTACAGTAGCTAGTAGTTTTAAAATCTGAACACGACTATAATAAACAAAATTTGTTCAAAGCCTCTCTCGTCCATCGCAAAAAAAAAGAATTCTAAAAAAATAATTCAGGGTAGGTAATATTTGGACAAAACGAGCCTAGAGTTGAGGCCGCTAAAGTTAGATGGTGGGTAGGCCTCCAACCAGATATGGTCAGCAGTGAACTTCGATAGACTAATAGATTGATAGACTCACACCTGTCTGTTCCTAATAGGGAGCTCAAGTCCCAACCCCGAGAGCGAACCCTTCCCTAGAGCACGTATGCTACAGATATTTAAGATTGGCTTGAATCAAATAAATGTTCTTTAATAAAATTACTAGCTTTTGCCCGGTGATCCGCCCGCGTGGATGAAGCCGCTCGACTGATTTTGTGGAAACTTCACATAAACCATCTACAAAATAGTCCGAACAAAACCTAAGCATTTTGTTTGAATAGGTGAGCCCGTTCTTATGTTATAAAATTACAACGAAAAGTGGCAATGAGTTTTATAATTATATATAGATAAATTAATCATTCAAATTTTTCCTATAAATTGAAATTAGAAAAAAAGTACATCATAACTTAAACCTGAGACCAGTCTCTTAATGGAGGAATGCTCTGACCAACTGAGCTACTCACACGTATGGACGTGTACAACACCAGGAGTCACACTCGTGCTGCCGACCCAGTAGACACAGAGAGTTTTTGTGCCATCAGTGTAGAAGACAAAACAGGAATAGCCATTGGTCTTCCCACTGACAGCACAAAAACTCTCCAATGAGCTCTGGCTACCCTACTATATTTAAAATCCTCCTGTACAATGCGTCTTGGGGTGACAGTGGAGCCATCTACTGATATGCTCACGAACTACCTTTCTCCCAATAGATACATACATGCGGTAAGCATAGAACACATATTACATACAACGAATAGATCTTACCTTTGTTATTATTGTTTTAAAACAAATACCAATAGCAAATTCGCCATTTTAATTTACTCAAACAGCTGTTGATCTGAAGTTTGTTCAAAAAATACTTGACTTATAGCAAAATGAAGGAAAAGTTGTGATATATTGTTTGGGAATTTTCCATTTTAGTCTAAGAGCCCGCTATAGAAAGACCCTCACTTTAGTTAATGGATGAAAAGTATTTTACAGATGGGTGAAATTTTAGGCTTATATGTAGCATTAAGACAGAGTAGAATTTGGGCCAACCATTCTCTTCCCATGTGGTGTCGTACAATGCAACCAAGGAATAGGAATGTTTAACATTAGATTAGCCCAGACTCAGTCTCAGATGCATGGCTCGTCAACAATAGTACCCAAAATGTTGCAACAAACTCACCCGACTCATACAATGAATACAATGATTGATGAAATGTGGGTGTTAATTCAGCTCTGCCTAACCCTCCGGAGATACCGACGTGTTTATATGTATGTATGTATATAACTTAGGGGTTTAAGAAGATTCTCAAACCTACGACATACATAGTCAAACGGTTGAACAGTTTCGGAATAGAATTTTATAAATTAGATTCTTGATATTAAAATACTTCTCATCCATTAACCACCTCGATGAAGGTCGTTATATACCAGGATCCTAGACTATTGTGAAGACAGTCTGCGTGTACCGAATCAGAATTAATTAATGAACAAGAAAGTTTAGGAGTCAGATGTTGGCCATTGTTGTTTTAGAAATTAGGCACTTATTGAAGCTGAAGTTTCGATAATTTACATTGCAATGCTCGTTTTGGGGTATGCAGTCACTGTTTGATAGACGGTTATTTGATTCCCAGTGGAGTGGAATAGGTCTTCCCTATCTGTTCCTGTGGGTTTCATAAAGAGCGACTGAGGAATAGGGCTGTTCTTCATCCTACAGTAAACATACAGCCCATGACTAAGTGCCTGTTTGAGATTTATTACGTGGGACAGAAAATCATAGTTGGCGAATAGTGGGTGTTAATGCACCTCTGTCTACCCCTTCGAGGATGGACAAACGAGAGTAGATATAACGGTGAGGAGGTCCAGACCGAGAGGCCCTGGGTAAGCCGGGGTGCGAGGGATATGTCGCATGACAACCACACCTCCGGCCTAGCACTACGACCCACAGACGGCGTGCGGTTTAGTCAGTTCGAGTTCGACATCCGGAGGGGGGGAGGGGTATCCGTGGGGATTGCACGCACGTACAAAAAAAAAGAATTAGATATAAATGTGTGCATGTATTTATTTGAAATACAAAATTACTAGATTAAAGCCCATATTCCAGATTGATACTCAGTCTGGAATCCCGATATTCATTTACAGATTTTCAATGACAGTCTGTCAAATCGTTGAAGACCACAATCCGATCACACTCTTTTTGTAACTGTCACACAGATGAGATTGTGCACTATGTCTATACAAATACGTATCAAAATTCATTTCTACCTAACCAGGAATCATGACACATTTCTTTTGTTGCTAAATAGTTAGACTAGTGGTACACTGGCGCATTAAAGTTATTTGCTACGTGCAGTGCAAAATATTTCATAATCCACTTACCTTAATTATTACCTCCTGGTAATTGCATCCTGTGTAAAACAAAAACTAAGGGGCTAGCTTCGCCCTGGAATTACCATGGCTTAAGCAAGAGGGGAAAATTCACAAATTACTTGTACATACGAAAGTACAGACAACGGCACAACTGGTTTAACATTTAAGTCAGATCAGAGCAGAGAGTATTATAATAAAAGATTATACATAAGATTTGAGATCTGTAGCTGTGTTATACACACACTTTACAGCTGTCAAATCTTTTATAAAATTTTAAAATGATAATATTTTATAAAATTGTATAATTATATATTTTTATAAAATTTTATGATTATAATTTTTTATAAAATTTTATAATTATAAATGTGAAAACTTGTGAAGATGTTTGGGTGTTTGTTAATTAATCACGCTCGTTACAGCTGAATGAATCGGGTTGAATTTTATTACAGGGATAGATTCTGTTCAGTGTGGAATTGCACATAGGCGTCTTTTGTCCCTTGAATAGGTTGCGACCGATTGCGGGAAGACATTCAGAAGAACTCTACGCAGGGGGAGACGCAGGTAACACCTTGAATAAAATACATGTATTGACTTTATTCTCTGCGGATTAAAATACTACTCACGCATTCATTATTATTCTAATCTGTAAACTTATCCCTAAAATACTAATCCTAATTACCAATCTCTAATCTAGGCTTAAATATCTAGAACATAATTTTGATAATAGACGTAATATTATACTTGAATACCAATTTTATTAATATTTGTGCATTCTGTGTAGCAAAATACGTTCTTACTAGGTTTTAAGATAACACTTATTGTCATCATCCCCATAGCCCCATAGCGTTCAAACTTGCACTTTATAGCCCGAGCTGCGCTTATTATACACCATTCACCTCCCGACTCCGAAAGAAAAGCCACCGACTGTGCTTGAGCGTCGTCCGTCAATCAAAAAGTGCACGTAACATCTAGCAGGTGTCAAAGTCGTCAAGGTAGTATTCATTATTGTAGGATTTAGCTTCTTACTGTCTACTGTTCAATCCATTGACAATTGGTGGCTTGAGTATAAAAAAGGTAGGCTGGATTGACCCCCTTGGCGGCTTGCCACCAAACACCCAAATGAAAATATTTTTGCGTGGAAGCACTTGTGCCGTTGACTGTACCGCCGGCTACAGTATAAAATTTGCATAAAGTGTAGGTAAACGAACATAATAAATTAGCAAGATAAATCATGACAAAATTTTGTTGGGCATTGGGGACAAATATTATGAATTGAATATAACGCATTAAAGAGAAAGAATGCATTGTGTGTACGTATAACGTTACAGTACCTACAGCACCGTAGATAAGTGACAATTCGTTGGCCTGTTTTTAGTATATATATCGCCTCGACGACCCACAGACGGCGTGCGATTTAGTCGGTTCGAGTCCGACATAACCTCCCTCTTCGGCTCCAGAGGGGGGGGGGGGGGGGGGAGGGGGATCCGTGGGGATTTCCCGCACGTAAAAAAACAAAGTATATATGTCGCCGCCAACTAGCTTAATCAGCCATTCAATTAACTGGGCAACCTAGGCAGTTAACTAAACGGCGCCATTCAGTTAACGGCATGATACAACCACAAGAGAAGGAGATAGCAACAAACACAACACAATGAGCAAACGTATTACAGCGTAAGAGAATATCTAGATGACAAAATACCGAAAATAATAAATTAAATACCTATTAGATTTATCACATTACAAATATATTTTATAGATATTATTAATAACGATCATAACATTGACTTACATGAAATGAATAACATTGACACTATTTAATGATTTATTAACTTAATATTTGCACGCTCTATGGAGCAGAATATGCTGTACCTACTAGTTCTAAGATATCTCTGTAACCATATTCGCAGCAAATAAACGATTGATTTGAATTGATTTGAACACTTAAGTGCACGCTGAGGAATAAAAATATCTACTAAATAGCACATTAAACATTTTTATAAACTAACATTTCAATTTCAATTCCTTGATTTTTCATAATTGTATAACGCTATTATAACTTTTAACCTTAATATTTTCGTTGAAACTCGAGTATTTAAAGCTCTCTAAAAAATATAAGCGACATTGTAAACGAAACTACCCACGAAATTATAAATAATTTAACATAATTCAACAGGATACAGGAAGGTAAACGAGTGTGGAACCATTTTCAATATTTAGGAGCTGTTTTAGGGAGGTACGGGTGTAAAACAATAGGTACGGTAAGTATGTTAAGGTCAAACTGTTTTGTTTTCAAAATACTTCTTTTATGCCAATGATTTGACTATATAAAGTGTAAGAGCGTTATCACATTCATCCGATATCCGATATAGGTGTTGGATACCGATAGCCAACCTCCGATAGCCGACGCCATGTGCTGTTTTCACATATATCCGACTAGTGATCCGCCCCGGCTTCGCACGGATAGTAAAAACGTTTCCGTGGAAATCCAGTATAGCCTATGTTACTCAGAGTGAATGTAGCTTTCCAATGGTGTAAGAATTGTTGAAATCGGCACAGTAGTTTTTGAGTTTATTCATTACAAACATACAAATCTTTCCTCTTTAAAACAGTAGTATAGATATAGATAAAATTGGCCCGATACGGCCATTTGCTCTAAAGCACTAGTTAATAATGCTAGAGATGAAAAAAAAGTGCAAGCAATTCTGACATGAAATAGTTTTTTTTCTTATATTCGGTATTGGTACTAAGACGAAAAGACACGTAACTGAGTAAATGTCATTAAGGTTGAAAATTGCTTGCAGTTGCAGCCTGTTTTAGTCTCTTTGTGATCCGATATCGGGCCAACACGTTGGTGTTGGCTCTGATAACCGATATCAGGCCGGACAATGTGAAAGACAGATACATATATCATACATTTGACTTCCTCCGATATCGGACAATGTGAAAACGCTCATAGGATTCGCTTTAAACAATATCTCCTGAATCACTGCAAACATCAAAAATCCTTTTGAATGGTTCGGGCGATGTCTGATAACTTAGTGGTCAAAGCATTTCCCCTGTAAGGCAAAGATCGCGGGTTCAAACCTCACATAGACCAACTCAATATTTTTCCTATCATAATCAAAAATCTTTCCTCCAATAGACCACTTCTAACGGCGCTGAGTTCGCGACTGTTGTGCGGGAACTCGAACTATGTTAGTCCGTGTTCGGATATGCCATGCATACGTACAAACCAAATGTTCATGTTTGATGTTTTTGTTCACAATGTTCGTGTTCGTACGTGCGTACACGCCTTACTGTATAGACACAGCATTTCTCACAAAATGCATTGGAAAAGACGGCTCGAAACGTCATCGTCATCGTCACGTCATCTGCCGGGGCAGTAGGGACAGTTGTTGATTTTGAGATTTTGTCTCGGTGAAAACAATTGTGCATAATATGTGCATAATTAGTATTACCTCACAATAGATAGTACTTCTGTTTTTTTTAAGAGCACAAAAGCTTTAGATTGGTACTGCTGCGGATCATCCTCTTCATCAAACCATAATGCAAATTAGCGCTTCTGTGAATGATTTTACCACGAAAATAGTATAAAAAAATGTACAGGAGATATATAATCAAACAAAGTATTTTAATTAATTGCAGGAGCCTAACAAGATTTCTATATTTCAATTTATAATATGAAACTACGCCTGATCCGAATATTATGGCAAAGTTTCATTTAGCTAAATGGAATATTAATGTAGGCGTTAATTCTTTTTTTAGTTTTCATAAACGTAATAAAATTTTTAAACATTATTTATTATAACATATTTTATAACATTCGGTCTAAAGATTTTTTATTTCTCAAAGAACATACATTGTTCGCTTAAAAGAGAAACCTATTATATAAATTACATCTAACAAAATGTTCGAATAAGGCTTTCAATAGAATTAATGTTAGTAGGTATTATAACTAATTCGTTAGTAAGTAGTACATATCTGAAGCCATCATCACTCATTAACAAATCAGATTAAAACAAACAAAAAACACTCGAGTCTGAAATAATAAGTAGGTTAGTCAAATTTATGTTATATCCAGTAAATATATTATGTTCGCAATCTATTCTTAAAAATAGGTACCGATGCAGATTCCTTGACGTGTTCGGGTAATTTATTATACAATCTAATTCCTTCATGTCTGAATTTTTTTTTACCATATGACATCCTGACTAGTGGTACCTCTAAGTTATTTTTACGACGTGTATCTATTATACCTATGACTTTTCTTTTGGAATGTTGTTTGCGAATGAATATTGGTAGTCATTATTTTCCGAATGATCATGCATGTGTGAAAAGTGTATACTTGCTGTAAATTAAATTTATTAGTAATTATTATTTATTATTATCAAGGGCACAAGCCTGATTACCCTGTCGGCTGCCCCCAATCAAAACCCAGTAACTGCTTTTCAACAAATTTTACAGGAGAGCGGAAAGACATAAAACGGACCAGCCTTACATAAATATTAGTGTTAAAGTATAAAAGTGATATTTATTGGATAGAGTACTAACCATTAATTACATATTGAGTAAAATTATTCGATAATAATGCATATTGCATGTTTTATACCCTTTACTAACTTTGAAAATTAAAATCTCAAATTGTGTCCGTCCTGACCCGTTTCAAAACCTTGTATAAGTAGGTACTTGCTGTGTTTTGAAATGGGTCTTTTAAATATCATAATGTGTTGTGATCAATAGCATTCCTAGTATGGACATGTTGCGTAGAGGAAAAACTAAAAATATTATTTCTGCATCAATTATATCAAACTACATCCACATTCACAATTATTTTGATTATTTCAATAAAACAGATACAAATAAATAAAAAATAAGAACTATTCATGTAACCATCCAATTTCGTTTCGTAGCTTCTGCTAGCATTTTACCCCCATGTATTAGGTCAACGGGGTACGGTGCTACACACCACAAATTGACCCCCTATAGACCAAGACCGCGGTTGTCCAAATCCGGGAACGGATCCTGTTGTGGATGTTCTTTCATGCGTTTCAGAGCGGGATGCACTGCTATCAAGCACTATAGAATACATTTGGCCGATTGGACTTCGGAGAGCATCTGCGAAGTCTGCTAACGCTCTCTGTTGAGACTCCACGTGAGAATAGTGCGGTCTATGGCTCTATATGGGTGCCTAATTTGGGCCTATACCCTTAGAAGGCCAATAACTGGCAATTATTTTGGCAACAGCGGAACCGCACGATCCAGAAGGTGTCAACACCCGAGTGCTATCATTGTAATTGGAGTGAGGACTCAAGGCTGCACACGCTGATTGAGTGCCTTGCAATGAAAATGTCATAGTGGGGCTTCGTGGTGCTCCTAGGTGTGAGAGTTCTCTCACTTAGTGCATTGCTCACAGCGAGCAAGTAACGTAATAAGGTGCTATAGATGCCGGGGCGAAGCCAGAGAGCGCAGCTGGTTTAAAACTCCTTTTTAATCATCATAGATGATTTCTATAATCTGCTCGAATGGTAAATATTCAATATAAATTATAATGACTGAATGCACAATCAAATAATCATTATCATTAGCATTGGGTTTCATTTGAATTTATTTCATTAATCTGTATATTTCGTTAATAATAATTCATGTAATATAATCAGAATTTGTAATACGATTAAATTTGTTATATATTATTTAACCTTAGATTACTTACGCGTCTGCATGACTGTAATAATATATTGTGTATTATTATAATCCATAATAATCACTACATAGTATAAAACAAAGTCGCTTTCTCTGTCCCTATATCCCTTTGTATGCTCAAATCTTTAAAACTACGCAACGGATTTTGATGCGGTTTCTTTTAATAGATAGAGTGATTCAAGAGGATGGTTTATATGAATAATACATGTTTAATATAGTAGAGGGTGCAGCGGGAACGGGATCTGACGCCACGCGGGCGGCAAAATATTGGCGGTACGAAGTTCGCCGGGTCAGCTAGTAATATTATAAATGTGAAAGTGTGTGTGTGTGTGTCTGTTTGTCCGTCTTTCACGCCTAAAACACTGAACCGATTTTGATGAAATTTGGTATAGGGGTAAATTAGACCTTAAGAAAAGACATAGGCTATGTTTGGTCACGATAACCGACATCCACGCGGGCGGACACGCAGGCAAATGCTGGTATTTATATTATATATTACATTTGATATTAGTAACAAAACGCGGTGCTAAAATCAGTCGTGAAAAAAACCTTCAGTGCGGCCGCTTTCATTAATGTCCTATACTCACAAAATCTGCGGCTCAAATCCGCGACGGTTTAACCACAGTGCGGCTTATATTGATATATCTTGGAACCGATTCACTTTTATAACAATTCAAAACATTGAAACACTGTCTCACACAATGCGAGTCAATTTGCTAACCTATACAGAGAGTCTAAGTCAAAAATTATTTATTCTGCACATATTCGTGTACGAATACAAGCACATATTCGTGTACGAATACAAGTATGATCATCCCATTTCATCCGAAGGGTATCATAAGAGGCGACTGACAGAAAAATACACAGAAGAAATCACTGCGAGAGAAGGTAGACTCGAAATAAAACCCTGTACCAACCCGTAAACCGCACGCCGTTTGTGTGTCGTTGTGCTAGACCGAAGGTGAGGTTGTCTGTCAAACGTGGAAACATTACGCCAAAGCCTCCCAACCTTTTGAGAGGCCTATGTGCAGCAGTGGACTGCGACAAGCTAATGGATTTTATAACTTAAAACAAAACTTACAAAACGTCTAAAAGAAAAATAACTGTTGGAGATAAACCCCTGTTTCCTACTCCAAACTGGCTGCGATACGCAGCGCTGTACTTAAGCCTAACCTAATGTGAACAATCAATGATTCACTCACCGATTGTGATGTCACCAGCACCTGTAGAACCCTCCAAGGCGTGTCTGTATTGTGAGGTGTGTATGTGTTTGTGTGATGCGTTTGTTCAGTGTTCAAATCAAATCAAATCAAATCATTTTATTGCTGAACATGTAAAATTAATTGTACATCTTAGGTATTGTGTGATGTTAAAGAAATACATGTTCTACCGATTTCGGCATGCAATATTGGAACATTGGCAGTAGGTACATAAATATTAAAATTAAAGATTCAAAAAAATAGTGTCTAAAAATACCACAATAATTATGAAATAAAAAAATAATAAAAACAAATGAAATAGTAATTCAATGTCAAATAATAATAATGTCACTAATTACGATACATAATAAAAAACAAAAAATCAATATAATAACACAGAACAAATCACAAATGTCAATATTCATTCACCATACATTTGGTCAAATGAAGTATTCATCATATTAATTATTATTATTTACTACATCAATCATAATGTTTTATCTTCAAGATACTCTTTTACTGTATAATATACCTTATTTATTAACATTTTCTTTAGTTCCCTTTTAAATAACATAATGTTACTAATTTGAAGGATAGATTTTGGTATTTTATTATATATTTTAGGCACCATTCCAAGAAAATTTTGATTGAATACAGTTTTTTTATGTTGTATACATCTAATTTTATAACTATACCGTGAACTACTCAGAGTATCGAATAGATGAAAATTATTTTTTATGAATGTCGCCATTTCAAATATATATAAACAAGGTAATGTTAAAATTTCAAGGCTCAAAAAATGAGGTTTACAGCTATCGGTACTTTTTATGCCACATATAGCTCTAACACATCTTTTCTGCGCTTTAAATACCATTTCTGTGTTGGTGGAATTACCCCAATATATGACTCCATATCTTAGAGATGATGTTACAAAAGCATGATATGCGGTAAGCGCAGTTGTCTGGTTTACTATTTTGGAAAGGTTATACAATGCATAGGAATATTGACTCAGCCGTTTACAAACACTCTCAGTATGAGTTTGCCAAGACATATCTCGGTCTAGTGTTATGCCCAAAAACTTTGTAGAATCTATTTCTTCAATTATTTTAGTGTCATATCTTATGTTAGGTTTTATGTGATTAGTCCTTTGTTCAAAAGTCATAATTTTAGTTTTGTCTAAATTTAATTTTAAATTGTTTGCCTGTAACCAATTACCAAGTGCCCTTAGACATTCGTTCATATTGTTTTCTATTATATGAGTATTTTCTGCACTAAAAAGTATAGTGCTATCATCAGCAAACAAGACCATTGGGTGACGTGTAACTTTAGGCATATCATTTATGTACAGGAGAAATAGTAGTGGCCCCAAAATACTCCCTTGTGGTACACCATATTTTGTTACTCTTTGATCTGAGACGTATTTTACTTCTGTTTTTGATTCCATACAGACTTTACTTAGAGTAGTAACTTGTTTCCTGTCGGTCAAATAGCTTTTTATGAGGGCATGAGCATTACCTCTGATACCATACCTTTCTAGCTTTTGTAGGAGTCTAGACCGATCCACAAAATCAAATGCCTTGCTCATGTCTATGAACAGAGCCGCTACAGGATTTCTTGCGTCAATATTTGTTATGATTTTTTCATTCAGTTTATTGTGTATATATTTATTGTATATATATTGTATATATGTGTTGACTTGCCCTGGCGCTGATCCACTCCACGGTGGCGTTGTCACCAGCCGCCCTCAGCTGGTCTTGCTTGAAGAACACTCGCGAACACAAGACACGTGTCTACCCAAATTCCGAAATATGTCCCAAAATCGAAAACCATTCCGTTCACACTTCGCCCGCGGATGGTATATGTTTATAATTCCCTGCGGTACAAGCTAATCCCAAATTATTCCCACAAATATATTATAATCTTCCCAAGATTGTACCTACTTGCTCCGACGCAAGATTATTAAACCCAGTGATGACATAAAGTGACAGTTCAACTGGCATCGATACTTATAACTAATGACTTGGAACTGAGTCTTTTAAGATCAAACAATAAATAGATTAATTGAATGGACTACCGATTAAAAACGCGCTTCGTTCTAAGAACATTGGGAAGAAACTCGGCGGTCTATTTTGATCTACAAACTGGGTCTACCTCGCAATAAATGCACTGGCCAAATTAATAATGGCTTTGAAAAAAGGGTAGGTTAAGCACTCGAAACGGGCGAAACCGCAGGAAAGGTTTAATGACGCTAAACTAAAATCGTGAAGTATGCAAGCATAGAAGCAGATGGTGGGCTCTTGCTCTGTCTACCCCGGAAGGAAATAGGCGTGAGCATATGTAAGTTTATATGTACAAACATTTATACCACGAAGCTGGCAAACAAGCACACGGTCCACTTGATGGAAACTGGCAATCTTGGCCTATGGAGTTGTGCAACACAAGGGGAGACACACTCGTGCTGCCGAACCTGTAAACACAGAGAGTTTCTGTGCCGTCAGTGCAGGCACTGACAGCACAAAAACTCTCCAGTGAGCTCGGGCTACCCTACTCACCGCCGGGAATATAATACAAGGTTATTATGGGCGCGGTATCCTGTACGACCCCAGCCTGACTGCTCAATTGGACGGAAATGCCATCTTGTCCGACCCTTATCTAAACTATAAAAATTTAAAATAAAGATATTTGTAATTAATTTTAATTTTTGTTATTTAATCATAAAGTTTAGTTTAAGTACGAGAAGCATTCTACTATACTACTCAAACTGAACTCTACTAGTCAACAGTTTATTTCCAAGCTTGTTTGTCATCTAAATATCCTTCAATTTTCACCCTAGCCTTACTGTATAAAGTGTGTGAGCCATATATTTTATTACAACCATGAAATTACTCCTTTTAACTTGCAAACTCCGCTTAAACAACCCTGCTTTGCACTATAAAAATACTTACTTCAGCAAAAAATACACAGAAAATGTGACTTTATTTCATTTTGTCCTTTTACTTCGTTAACAGTATCAATTTCAGTAGAATGAAGCTTTAATTTTCCCTTATAATACTATTTTTCCTACAGTTTTGTACTTAAACCTGTGTACTAACGAATAGTGATGCGACTTAACTTCTTCTTTGAGGTAAGAACTAAGTTCTTGTTACTTGACAAGCTCTTTATCTTCTATATCACAGAAATATACAAGGATGGAACGTGTATATGCAGTGTTCAATACTCACTAGATGTAAGAAAGCCCGTATTTTTCTAATATACTTCTCCATTTTATTATATAGTGGGAAATAGTACAGTATGGAATTCTCACGGTATTTTTTATGATGTTAGCCAGCAAGACTCCGGAAACTCAAGATTTGAAGAGAAGTGTGCTAGTTTCCGTGGTCCTCTGAAACGAGTATTGTATAAAATTACAAAAACCTCGCGTAAAATCCCCTATTAAAAAGCTCGTGTAGGAATGATGTGTTTTCCCCAATAAATCACAATATTACGGCAAAAAAGTAGTTTCATTGTTCAAACTGTGGACATTGAGTCCCCGACTCCACAGATACACGCCAGTCTTAATAAACCTGCCTCATACGGCAAGGATTGTTTAAAAAGTAACCACGCGTTTCCCGATCACCTAGCCATTCGTCCTTTTCATCTTCTTCAACCTCATCAATCCTGATCGCTTCTGAAGCTTACACCTCTGAGCCTGGGGTCCGCTTTACAAGTCTAACCGCGGATTTGACTGAATTTTCCGTGAAGCAAATTCCATCTGACCTCCACAACCCAAAGGCGATATTTTTTTAACGTTTTAGGGCTCCAAATACCCTTAATGACTGCTATAGATGTTCGTATGGCAACTGGGACCGATGCTGCTCTCCGCACAACCAGACCAATGCAAATACCCATATTCAAGCATACAAATATTTGCACTGAGCGGGGATCGAACCTCCGCCTCCTGCGTAGCGGCCGCGTTCACTACCGCTATACTAAGGCTGTCAGACATGGCCGTTCTATCCTGATATATGTCTGTGGTCTGCATACTCCTGCGTTGTTACAGTTGAGAGACTTCTCATTTTAGTTTGGTAATTTAAACAAGGGAACACTCTTTTAAAGTTGGAGAACTAGTTTGCATGTTACCTTTTACGGAACATCCAGTATGAGTTATTACGACAGGAGAGTGACTTCTCAAGATTGTAAGTCTTCAGGCTTTCACGGCCGGCGTTGCATGTAACAGTGTGGCGTCTGGAACGCAAGTTTCACATCGACCACGGCCAAACAGCCCGGAAGCAGTATATTCTACATTCTCAAGATTGGCTTAACACCGGAACTCTTGTGGATGGTCAAAATAAAATATCTTTATCCGTTGAAGTTTGAATATTATACTTGTAAATGTGAAAACTGATGCTTCTCTAGTTTTGGCCAGATTTACAAGGTATATATATAATTTAATACCACTTAGGTGGCAGACAAGCACACGGCCCACCTGATGAAAAGTGCTTACCGTGGCCTATGGACGTGTGCAACACCGGGCGCGTCCCACTCGCGCTGCCGACCCTGTTAGAACACAGTTTCTGTATAGAAGATAAAGCGTATATGAAATGATGCCTGAAACTAGACTGTAGGATTTAAAACACAACGCCATCTTAGCCCCATTTAAGCAGCACTTACCGTATGAATTCTAGAAAGCGACTTTGACCAGATAAATGTTATTATTTATGAATATAAATTTTAGCATTTAACGAGAATCAAACCCATGACCTCTGACTTAGCAGATAAACTCTCTGCCGCTATACCACAGATTTCGACATATACGCAAAATAACGCTTTCGCGACTTGTTCGTACCGTCGTCAGCTTCAGATCGATCTTACCTCGCAAAGTACTCAAAATTATCTTGATATTCCCTCTGGCCTGTTAACAGATTGTTCTTACAATTGGTTCGGACTATAATACAATTTAAATAAAAAAACAGTTTGGCTTACAATTAAAATTATTGACATTCTGATATTTACTGTACAGCTGAAGATTCCCGAAAGCAACCACGGGTTCTATCGAGAACATCATGAATTGAAATTAAATGATTATTAAGCATATGTATACTCCATCGTCATCTACAATAATACGTTAAATTGCTCGATCCTTTATTTGTAGGAGCGTGTACATTCATCAGCCCTGAACTGCAAGTCGCGTGAACAAACAGCGTGTTTCTGCCCCACAATAAAATTTAATGTTCTCTCCCGTCTACGGACCGTTAGCACGCTTGCTGCAACAGCATTGTTGAAAGTGATACACACGGGTTTATAGGTTAGAAAGCAGATCGATACTAATGTTATAAATGCGAAAGTAACGCTGTCTGTTTTTGAATTTGAATCCCACCATCAACATTTTCCAAGCATTTATAGCTTCGGCTGTACCTGGCACTTCGAAATTTTACAAAACAATTTAAATCAATTAAATAGTTTGATTTACTATTGACATCTTGGTACTAGGATCATTTTGAGACTTTGTATTCAAGATATTTCTGGTGCTGACTGTACTTATAATCTTTGTCGACTGTACTTAAGTGAGGTATTTGTTCGCCAAACCTCACCACCGTAAATGTAATGAAACGCAGTGTTATCGTCGTACTCGATTACCGGCGCAAACTGCCCCTCTAGATAATTGGCAATTCGTTGACCGGCGCTGCGCCTGGAATAGAATGACGAATGTATGAGATTTGACGTATATGACAGTCGTCAATTAATGTCATATACATCAAATCCCATACATTCATCATTTTATTCTACAGTAATTGCTACTTGTCTGGACGGGCTGAACAGAATACTACCTCAAGAATTCGTACTTCTCAGCAGTGCAGACGCGATTGGAGTCGCTTCAACGGTATCCTCTTAATACTGCCAACTGCCACTACTGGTGCCTAGGTTGCTTTGTCATATAGCGGACAGTTTGTGGCATATTATTGTAGTTCCGGGTCCTTTAAGCGGGGCGTGAAAAACATCTGATGCAAGGTCAAGCACCTGGTCAAGCTGAGCGCCACCATTGTTAACATGGTACGTATTTATTGGTGACCCTCTTTCTTGAGACTATACCTTCAGCTTACCATCAGGCCAAGTGAAGTCAATTTAACGTGTCCTATATAAAATAAAAGTTACTTATATTTAAGTTTTGTATTTTCTGTTTAGCCAATTTGGTGTGATTTGAAATAAATGGCTTATATGGATTACTACTATATGTCCTCGTAACTATTGAACGGTTCATCCAATTTTGATGAATAATATGTCATTAGATTTATCTGTATTGTGGAAGTGTCACGAAATATCATCATCATCATCATCATCAGGCTATATTAGTCCACTGCTGTCACGAAATATACCTATCAAAATTTAGAAAAATTTCTATAGCTGATTCTGGCACAAAAATGTTTATATCGAAAAAGAATATTACCTGCATATAGTTGTCATTATTCACTCGCAAACTCTTTGCCTAATCTGAACAACCCTTAAGAAACAATAAAAGAGCAAGAAACTTTGAACTCCGTACCAATTAAAGGTATATTTGAGAAATAATTGAATTCAGTACTCCAAGATGAGGGGAGTCAAGTATCGGAAAATTGTTGTTATTTTTTTTTTTCAATTCGTTCTAGTTCTGACTGGTGGACCGTTACTTATCATGATTGATTGAGCTAGATTGAAATGTCGAGAAAATTAAAACTGATGATATACATAATGAAATTGTCTGCTTAAATTGAAATCTCACTGGAAAAGTAATGACCTACTCCCAGAAAGACAGACAATTTTTTAAGGATATTATTAGCAACTGAAATTATCGAAATTACTAATATTCTCTCTTACCCTCCAACTAAGCTAAATTGCTTGTTCTAGGAGTGGGTTCACATCAGTTGTGTAATGGCCAGGATTCGAACCCGAGACCTCTTGATCTTAAGGCCGATTCCTTAACCACTAAGCTAACGACGCTTATTTAATTTGTTAGTATATCTAATTTGTTAGTAGATCGGAATCCAAAGTCTGATTAAATATTGTTCAAGAAGTAGAAGTTGAAGTAGGTCAATTTTCAATTGCCATTGTCTTATCACAGTGCGAGGTCATTATAGCTACAATCTTCTGAACATCTTACTTGAGCACAGAACTGGAGGTGACAGGAGGAACTGCCCGACACCCTAGCAGAAGCAGACCGGGGTAGTGGCGTGATGCGCGGCCCCTCTTTTCTTGGTAATATGAGGATAACCCAAGGACATCTAGAAACAGCCAGGATGCAGGGGAAATGCCTCACTTATAGGTTACCTTACACCTCGGTATCTGAAGACCTGTGATGGCCTGCGGTTCTTATAACATCTTCAAATGCCTATAATAGTCGGTGCAAGTCCAACAAAACCACCTCGGGGAGTGTCAGAGGGGATTTCTACACGAAGAAAAGGCGCACTTGTTTCCTTGAGAAGTTTTAGTGAAAGATTTATTGAGAACGCAAAGTTTAAAAGAAAATATACTAAATAAAATGAATACAGGGTATCGTCGCGAAGCGCTATCGACGTCTTTCAGAGTTTATATTACTCTTTCGTATTCTAGTTTGTTAAGTTTCGAAATGTTCTTTTCTTTGATCTTTCGTCAAAACTTTTAAGCCAACGAACCTCGCATAAAACTTTTTTTCTAACAATAGTTAAACATTTAAATTGAAAAAAGTTATACAGGACGGGATTTGCGACAGATTGTTTTCTTAGATTGATTGTTCTCTTGACGTATTCAGCTTGGCAATGAGTTTCAAACGCAGTCGTGACGTAGGTAGACCGTGAATTTTAATTAGTAAGCTCGCAAATGTCATATTTTAAAAATATAGGTAGGTATTTAAACTATCTTGGTCATCACATTAATGTTGAAGCCAACGGTTATTGGTATTAAAGCTAGTATTTAGTAACTTTTAGATAAATCTGTTAAAAATATAAATACAGGCGTTGGTCGCGTTAGAGCGTT
Organism: Eilema caniola; assembly: GCA_949126895.1. NCBI lineage: Eukaryota > Metazoa > Arthropoda > Insecta > Lepidoptera > Erebidae > Eilema > Eilema caniola. The sequence goes on along the minus strand of OX421486.1, from coordinate 10,673,282 downwards.
TTCATATTGTCTGATATCCGGTATCCGGTATCCGATATCTGATATCCTATATCCGATATCCGATATTAGACATCCGACATCCGACATCTGACATCCGATATCAGAGAAAGTCAAATTTCGCATTGTCCGGCCCGATATCGGATCACAAAGAGACTAAAACAGCAACTGCGACCTTAATGACATTTTGTTAGTTACGTGTCTTTTCGCGTTAATTGATGACGCTGATAGCGAATATAAGAAAAAGAACTCGGCACTATGTCATTTATTTATTTTCTTAAAATTGTAAAAACAGGTATATGGAATGTTAAGTTCATATAGTAAGTCATGTCAATAAGGTCTAAAATGGCTTGCACTTTTTTTCTTTCTTTTTTCCATACCTAGCATCCCTAACTGGAGTGTGCTTTCGAGCAAATGGCCGTATCGGACCAATATTATCGGATGACGGCTATCGGCGTCCGACACCGATATCGAATATCCGATGAGTGTGAAAACGCTCTTACAGGTTGCACAACGACCTCCGTCCTCCATGAGCGAAGGCCGGAGGGTAACATGGGCTGTATGTTTATGGTTGTATAGAGAATAGCCCTATCCTACCCCTTAGTCGCCTTCTACGCTACTCACGGGAAGAGATAGAGTGGCCCATTTCTACTCCACCGGCTACCAAAACCGCTTAAAAAGCTCAATAACAATCAAATTACGGATCGAGAGAGGCTGGCCATCACAATCCAGCGTAGAAACGCGGTAGGTACTAAATTTGTATTTGTTTTATATACTTAGAATTAAGGTGACATAATTTATACAGGGTGTAATCGTTAAGTGTGTCCAGGCGATTATTCCGTAACTATTACAGATATCAAAAAACTTTAAACTGTTATCGAAAGTACGTTACCTAATGAATAAAATGACATCAATAACTTTTTAAAAATCAAACGAGAGGTATCTAATATTTTGACATTAAACACTCCCATACATTTAGTATGAGATTAGTACAAAGGTTTTAGGTACGTACACCAGAAGGGACTTCTCTATCTGGGTACTCTCTTATGTAGGCGATAATGGCCGCTCTTTTGTTACAATCATATTTGTAGTCAATTTTTAGCATATCTCTCTTTTCTCTTTTGGAATAAATGCCATTTTGCAATCAATAAATGAAACAATCACGATTATTAACGCAAATTAAAAAAAAACAACGATAAATTGGCGGGAACAACAACCCGAGATAAAAGTTTTGAATTTAGAACGAACACCAAAGAGTATCTCTTTTTTGTAGTGCTTTTCAGTTAGCTCAAATTACTTAATGCGATATTAAAACACGGTTTATTACTAATTTCAAGTGGTACCTAAGATAATTATTTTCCCCTGTATCTATTTGAAAATCATCATTGTCATATTACACGTAATCATAAAATATGATTAAGGTAAAATGGGTACTAGATCACTTAAAATAAGGAAACTAAAACCTTTCTACTAATCTCATACTAAATGTATGGGAGTGTTTAATGTCAAAATTTAAGATACCTCTCGTTTGATTTTTAAAAAGTTATTGATGTCATTTACTCATTAGGTAACGTACTTTCGATATCAGTTATCTGTAATAGTTACGGAATAATCGCCTGGACACACTTAACGATTACACCCTGTATATTATTGCATTGTATTTTGACGAAAAATAAAAACTTAAAAAATATTTATTTAATAAAAAAACAATCATTACTTACATATTCAACCAAACTACATTGTGCATTACAGTTATTTCAACCAAAATCGCTTTCCAAATCTAAAAAATTAACTGTTTTATTCAAATAATCTATTTCCTTCCTTCTAGGGGAAACATTGGTTTTATTAAATGGGGACTTTGCATGTTGGCTGTCATTAGGGAATATTTTATGTACAACATATTAATATACCGCGGGTTAGTTGAAAACCGGATAAATTATTGAACTGTTAAGTTAACACAGTACCGTGGTTAGTTGGCTTGAAACAATATTATTATTAGATTTTTTTTTTAGGATTCGTTAATTTGACTTCACCTCGCCTGGTGGTAAGATGAAGCCAAAGTCTCAGGAAAGAGGGCCTCCTTTATATGCACGTGCCATGTTAACAATGGCGGCACTCAGTATGACGGCCTCATCAGTTGCTTTTTCAGGCCCCGCTTAAAGGGCTCGGGACTGTAGGAAGAAGGAAACAGGCGAGCTGGCAAGGAATTCCAGGTCTTAATGGTGCGATAAAGGAAAGAGTCACCGAACCGCTTGATTCTTGAAGGACTGTTCTGTACTGTATGCGGGTGATATCTAAGCCCTGCAGGTGTTGTCCTGTACAGGAAAGAAGAGAGTGGACTAATTGGAATAGTTCATCCGAACATTCACCATGGTATAGATGGTAAAATACGGCCAAGGAATAGGTAAGGTAGTACGCAGGACACGAGCACAGAGGTGGGACACGACGGTACTCCCGACCCAATTGAGCAGTCCAAATAGGGAGATACCTCCGCCCTACAGAATACCGCTGCCATAATAATCTCGTATTGTGTTCCCGGCGGTGAGTAGGGTAACCAGAACTCACTGGAATGTTTTTGTGCTGTCAGTGAGGAGACCAAAGGCTTGTCCCACTTTGTCTTCTGCACTGACGAACTGGAAACTCTTTGTAATCACTTTTCATCAGGTGAGCGTGTGCTTGTTTGCCGCCTTAGTCGTATAAAAAATAGAGAGAGAAGCCTTGGGCCCCACCAAGACCAGTGGGACTACATCAACCTTAGCCTAACAACCTGCTTATGGACAGATGGGACTCTGGCGGTTGCTTTCCCCTCGAGATGGACAGGTCAAACGCCAGACGCTCCCACAACACCCCATACCTACAGTACTATTCCTGTATAAGTACTTAAATAAGTGATTGACAGGAATCACATTTTTTTTTCTTTTTTTACCTTCAGGAAATCCTTTCGGATAAGCCCCCCCCCCCCTTCCGGAGGAGGAGGTTATGTCGGACTCGAACCGACTAAATCGCACGCCGTATGTAGGTCGTTGAGCTAGGCCGAAGGTGAGGTTGTCAACGACATGTCCCTCGCACAACGGCTGAGCCAGGGCCATCCCTCTCGGTCTTCTTACATAAAATAGAATTCTAAGTGATATTTATAAAAGGAATACGATAGAAATCCCCTACCCTTCCTAACTTTATAATATCTCACTAATATCATAAATATTTATTAAAGTTTGTAAAGATATTAGTATGTTTGTCACTCAATTACGCTGTAACGGCTGAACGAATCTGGCTGAAATTGAATATTATGATATACTAAAAAAACACATAGGCATTTTCATTCCGGAAATACGTTCCTATAGGTTACGATAACGGGATCAGATCTATACATGGGCAGAGTCGCAGGCCACAGCTAATATGACCATACAAATCACACAAACAAATCAACATACCGTTGTAAGCGAGTGTTTCGGTACCTTGTAGTGGTAACTGGCATCTCAACCCAATGATTGCAGCATCTCTGAATACATAAAGATATATTTAACGACATGGTCTTCATTAGGGCGCTTGTTGTTACAAACAATAGTGAAGCCAAACATCTTGACTTAATCCGGACTGGTATTTTGATTGAATATAAACGACGACCTCAATGGTGTGAAATGAGTTTGACTGCGGGATTTGGTTCTCAGTCAAATTTACAGTTTACAGGCAGAGTAGAATTTGGGCCACCCCTTCTCTTCTTATGTGGTGTCGTACAAGGCGACTAAGGGATAGAGCTGATTAACTTTAACATCAGACAGATATGTACAGCCCAGACTCAGCCTCAGATGCATGGCTCGAGTCAACAATAGTGCCCGGGATACGGCAATAGGCTCACCCCCTATTACGTGGGACTGAATACAGATTGGTGAAACGTGGGTGTTAATTCACCTCTGCCTAACCCTCCGGGGATAAAGGCGTGATTATATGTATGTATGTATGTATAATATCTCATCTTATAGGTACAAAACGTTAACTGTTGGACACCGGAGTGGACTAGGTAGACTAGGGCTACATAAAGTTATCCGTGGAACACTCAGGTGAACCAAGAATTCAAAAAGTTAACCGTGGAACACCTAGGTGAACCACATAGGTGTACCACGGGTCAGAAAGGAACTAGGTATTCAAGGCTTTGGAGTCTGGGGTCTGCTAACTATCTTAATATGATTAAATATTTGGAAAACTACCGCCTAATTTTGGTTTAAGTTTGATGGCGGTAGCATTGCATTAGTAGCATTAGGTTGCAGATTTAAAGGCGCCCACTCACTAACAGTCCGCCTGCAGTCCGCCTGCAGTTCCTGATCTGTCCGGCGGCCTGCAGTCCTAAGCCGATAGCGCCCACACACTAAAACGATTTTGGCCCGCCGGCAATTCCCTGTTGTCAGTTTTGCGACCACACACTAGCAGTTGTGAGTCGTCAGTTTTAGGTCGTACGATCGCCTGCCGGTAATGGTCTTATATCAGTTACATAGAGAGTACGAAACAGTGCAAGCGATTTTCGACCTTATTGACATTTTCTTAATTACATGTTTTTTCGCATAAATAAATGCTGCTGATCACGAATATAAGAAAAAAAACTAGATTTGTTGTGATGTCAATAAGGTTGAAAATAGCTTGGACTACGTTATTCTTATATAAGTACGTGCTAATCATTATGGGAAATAGGTGTTAGCTATTTTGAACCATATGGACTATGTGCATAAGAAATATAGACGAGTATGTACAAAAAATGAATAAAATCTTAGTAAAAACTGACACGAAACGTCGATCGACAGGCCCGTTGTGCTCGTTCGCCCTGACGGCCTAGGACTGTCCGGCTTAGAACTGTCCGGAATCGTTCAGCGGCCACACACTATCGGATCGTATTAGTCGTCAGTCCAAAATCGTTAACGAAACTGTGAGTGTGTGGGTTATTGCGATTAACTGACAGATTTATATCGTCCGACCGTCGTCCGGTAAACTGTTAGTGAGTGGGCGCCTTAATTCCCGCTTAGTGCAAATATTTATTTGTATGAATATGTATATGTATTTGGTGTAGCTAGGTCCTGTTTAATTTGAAGATATGTACAGTCGACGAAGGAGATATGGTTGCACCTTTACATACAACTTTATATGAAAACCCGCGTGGATGTCGGTTATCACTTAGTGTTGAGTCAATATAGTGGTTTTATTAAAATTGACAAAGTTTCATACAAACTTTCCACCCCCAATTTATCCCCTTGGGGGTAGAAGTAATCAAAATCCTTTCTTAGCGGATGCCTACGTCATAACATCTATCTGCATGCCAAATTTCAGCCCGATCCGTCCAGTGGTTTGGGCTGTGTGTTGATAGATCACTATGTCACCTTTGAGTTATATATATTTAGAAGTGAGACCGTGTCTCTTTTGACGCCTGTATATACTACTCTAGATTTTTGATGTGTCTCTATATTCCCAAAACACAAGGCCATCCTACAAATACGTACACACAAACTCGGTGAATATAAATTCAGTACATCTAAGGCGGCATTAGATTGTATCGCATCCCTCTGTTCTGTTCCTTTTAATTTCACCCAGTTGAATTAGTAACGCGCTTGTTAGAATCGTTCGTGCCATCTCGCCCCCGAATGGAAAATGTTCTTTTGTTTTGTTTACAAAGAATTGTTTTTGATGTAATTAAAATGTGTTGAAAATTTTACAGTTTTCGACTTGTGTAACCAAAGCATTGCTTCCAACTTTGCTTTTTGACTGTTTCGTTGTCTGTATTTGGCTTATGTTTATTTTGAGTTGAAGTTTGTTTTAGTTTTCTACTCTTATTGTATCGTATCTGGAAACATTACCATCTCCATAGCACTATTTTTGAAGTGAAAACTTCTTGAGCAGCGTTGGATGGGTGAAAAGTGTTAAACTCGCGTCAGGATCGCTTGACCTTTGGACCGACGACTGACGTCATACAACATAAGCTATAGACTGTCTATTTTGCAAGATACGATAAATAGCATCGTACTCGACTTTAAGTCCTAATGGTTTCAGATAGTACCGGGTTCAAACCTGGCCATCTGACGATTTTTGTGATTATTTTTTCTTTTTATAATTTATTACTTTTTGTGATTATTTTTTCTTTTTATAATTTAATAATTTCTTCTGACAGAAAATTAGCAGAAAATTAGTGATAGGTTCTATGATTGGCGCTATATTATAGGTATGGTATGGTACGGTATGTTCTTATATAACGAAGAAAGAAAAAAGAAAATGTTTCACTTCTGCCGGCACTCTCAGAATGCAACCCGTCTTTTTTTATTCAAGAATGTGAGCGACCGAAGTCACTGAAATTCCCTCTAACCTCTCCAATTGCTTGTGCTAGGAGTGGGTTCACGTCAGTAGTGTAATGGCCGGTATTCAAAACCGGGACCTGTTGATCGTAAGACCGACTACTTAACCACTAAGCTACCGTTTTTCAGTTGTAGCCAAAGTTTGCACTTAGGAGATATCCTTTTATTGGCTTTTGAACCTTTTCAGGATAGCCTTACTGACAAAGATTATAAGTAAATTATGACTAACCAAAAATAGTCAGTATTATCCGGTAAAGAATTTGTTTATTGTTTGACTGGTAGGTATATCTTTTCAGAAGCGACTATCGTCTCTTCTCCTGACACTGTGGCTTGTACCAGCTAGCAGAGCAGGTTATCTTAGACCCTGAAGATCGTAGTTGCGGCCCCATACTTGCATCCGTTTCCAGCCTTTTATATTCTCCACTGAACTTAGGTTGTAGATAAGCTCACGGCCCACCAGTACCCCTAGCGCGAACAACTATCGTAATCCTATGATAAACTTATTGAGAGAATGGAACATTGTGATTGGCCGCCTGCCTACTGTGAACCTGTGTGTATGTGAAGCCGACCAATCGCAATGCTCCATTCTCTCAATACGTGTACGATACGATTACGATAGTTGTTCATGCTAGGGGTACTGATGAAAAGTGGTTACCGTGGTCTATGTACGTGTGAATCACCAGAGGCGTGCACACGCGCTATCGGCCCTGTAGGGACCGTTTATCTAATGCCTTTCTTGAAAAACCCTATATTGTATTCACTAGGTGTGTGGCCTTAGATCTGATCTTTAAATCGTTAGAAAGCGGTTATCGTATTAATATTATATTAATGTGAAAGTTTGTGAGTATGGATCAATGTATGTATGGATGTTTGTTACTCTTTCACGTGAAAACTACTGAATGGATTTTAATAAAACTTTACAATAATATAGTTTATACATCAGAAAAACATATAGGCTATATATCATCACTCAAGGGAGCGGAGCAGTGATCATAAATGTCAACAAATCCGACATCCACGCCGGCGTAGCTGCGGGCAACAGCTAGTCTTTAACATTGTTAATATGTTACATGTATGTAATGGTGACTCTCTTTCCTGAGAGCTCCTTCAGCTTACCATCAAGCGAGGTGAAGTCAAATTGACGTGTCCTATATAAAAAAAGACTTCACTACCGCTACTACTAAAATTTCATTAGTAATATTTCTTACTATTAATTGAAGCTAATTATAAAAGCTTTCTTTCAACAAAGTACCTACTTAGTGCGTACTAATATGGATTGAAACAAATACTTATGTATGTAGATATACAAACAACACACATGTTTCAAAGGAACAATGTAACTTGTCCTGCGAAGGCGGGGGAACTTGACAAAGTAGCTACCTTCGTAAATATAAGCACAGGAAGCGTCTAGCCGAGGTCTAAAGATGCTAGATGTACCTAACGCCAGCATCAAATTCAAATTATTTTATTCGTATAAGTCAGGTACGTACGCAGACCGCCGCGTGTTTCCCGGCTGAGTAGAATTTGGACTACCCCCGCTCTTCCCATGTGGTGTTGAACAAGGCGACTAAAGGATAGGGCTGATTAACTTTTTCCTTTATTGCTTCATTATGCTACATACATTCCGGTTACTTTATTCTTAAATTAATTGAAGTATTGCTGATTTACGAATAGTCACAAACTCAACTAATTTTAAGCATACTTTTAAAGAAAACTTTGACATAAGACAGATATCTACAGCCCAGACTCAGCCTCAGATGCATGGCTCGAATCAACAATAGTGCTCGGAATCCGGCAATAGGCTCACTCCCTATTACGTGTGAAAAATCTAAATCTAAAAATTTCACTGTTTCTCTGTCACTAGGAAATAAAAAAAATGCATTTTGTTCAGTTAAGTTTTTTTTTTTTTTCATTAAACTTTAAGAATGCTGTTGCAAATTAATGTCAAAACATGTTATTTTAAGTGTTGTTTCATGTTTAAATATTATTTGTTTAAAAATAAAGCTAACTATTTTATACTCTCAATTTTTTTGTGTTTCGCTAATTTTGCCGGTGTGTGTTTTATATTAGAAAGAAGTAATGATAATAATTTACAAACTGAGGATTTCGTTTAATCTATATCCTTGCAAGTACTACATAAGTACGGAGTTTACACAAAGATAAGACTGGTCTCATCGCGCGGTGTAGTTCGCACTTTCTACCAACGATTCAGCGACAATGGCGCTCAGCCGACTGCAGGGTGAACGCTTTTCATTGAGGAGTTTTTGTACACAAAAGGATCTTTCGAGAATGTTTAGACGCTGTCTTATGAGTAAATATGAGATATGCAGTGAATCTGAGTGCAGTGCTTGTCGTGTCTTAACCAAACCTAAGGGACTCAAGGGACTTGAGCATTTACTTTTTCTATCTACATCGATATTCAGTTTTTGAAAACTTGATATATCATGAGCATCATCACCTCGCGTTCAGGGTCCTGCTAATATCCTTGAGCTCCAAGCTAACCTCATGTGCAAATCCCAAGCTTTCCTCTCAGGGTCGAACAGTCAGATGAAAGTCACTCCCAGAAAAACCGACATAAGTACTGTGATATCCGCCTTCTGAGGCAGATATTACTAGAAATTGCCTGGACATCATGTGTCAACGATTTAAAAATAAATCATACGAAAAAAATAATAATATTGAATTTGGAAGACAGGGAAAAAACTGAACGAGCGGGAGTTTCTGAGAGTTGACGGGAGGTTTCTGAAGAAGCCAGCAAGGCTCCGGAAGCTCAAAATTTAAAAAGAACTGTTCTAGCTTCCGAGGTCCTCTAAAACGAGTATTGTATAAAATTAAAAAGAAACCTCGCGTAAAATTCCCTTTTTAAAAAGCTCGTATAGGAATTATATGTTTTTTCCCAATTAATATCAATATTACAGCAAAAAGTTGTTTCTCTTGAAGTGAGATAGTGAAGCTCTGGAGATCAAATCCCCGACTCCCCAGTACCTTAAGAACGACAAACGTACCCTGGGTGATTAATAAAAATAAATAAAAAGTAATTATGAAAGTTGAAGAAGTAAAAGATGTACGTGTAGCAGGTGAGAACATATAGTTATCTGCTTGTCATCATCGATATTTAGACGTTGTCCTGATTGTATCCGAAGCCAAGACGCCCTCGGAGCTCAGGGTCCGCTGTCTGGCTATTCTTCCTCCACTTCGAGCGATCTTGGGTGTTCATGGTAGTAAGACCATTTGTACGCATAACACCCACCACGACGTCAAGCCAGAGGACTTCTTAGGCCTATTCCTTCTACCGGGACCCGGCGGGGGCGCCATTTCCAGGCATTTGTTACCCACGTAGCCTAGCAGTTGCCGCAGGACGTGGTTACACCAGCGAAGGTGACTCTTTTGCATTTTATTTGCGATGTCACGGACATGAAGACTGCCACGGATGCGAGAGTTCCTCACGCGTTCTTTACGCGTGACTCCGCACACCCACCGTAGTATTTTCGTCTTCGTGACACGCAGTTTGCCGCACGAGTTACGTGCAGCAAAATCCCCACGGATACCCTCCCCTCTGGAGCCGGAGAGGGGGTTATGTTGGACTCGAACCGACTAAACCACGCGCCGTCTGTGGGTCGAAGTGCTAGGCCGAAGGTGAGGTTGTCTCGCGACATATCCCTATCACCCCGGCTGACCCAGGGCCATTCCTCTCGGTTTGGCCCTCCTCGGGAGGGGGGACCATGCAGTCCCCGACTCGCCCCCGGTATGGGTGGGGACGCATATTTAATTATTACACCTCGGGATTATTTCATCTTAGACCTAAAATATGCTCAAAAAGTGTTATACGACCTATACACATTACTTGGGTATCTTTTGAGGATAGAACTGAGTTTGAGGATAGAATAGCTCAAATTCACCAAGCGGAGACTATTATAAAACAATCTGCGCGCCATGGCCTCGCTTATCTCCTGACTTAGGTCAAAGTAGTACAATCCAAAAGAACATATATTTTTTGAAGGTCCAAAAGGTTAACCTCACCTCACGAGCTTGTTAACGGGCGAACTCTAGCGTTGACTTCTTCTCAAGATTGGGAGGCCATACGGCAGACGCTCTCTAAATACCAAAATAAGCCATATAGATTACATTCACATGTCTTGATATTGAATACTTTCACTACATTTTGCTATACTTTACTACACTTTTGTGACCATTACAATGTAATTCGCACTTGAGGACAAACCGTGGTGGCTTAAACAATGTTTGTAAGGAACACTTGGAGACGTAAGGAGGTACCGTGGCATTGTCGCCACACTTACAACCCCTTATTTTATACGGTGTGCTTTGCCAATGGTGTCGACACTACGTGTCAGACAAATTTTTTTTATTTGCTTGTTTGTGCATCAAAACTTTGTCTAGCTGTGGTTCCAACCATTTATTACACTTTAGGCCACTTAAATGTAGTTCTCACTTGTCCTCACTGTCAGGCCGTAGTGGCTTAAACAATGTTTGAAGTTTACCTCGTTATGTCTCCATGTGGAACTCGCGTTGTCGTCACCCTAATTGTAGATGATGTGCTATGCCAATGGTGTCGACACAACGATTCTAGCTTAGACTATATTCAAACTCTAAAGACACAGTTAGTCACACTACAAAGATGTACGACTTACCTACTTTTGTACAAGTTGATATATAGTATATATGTCGCAGTCTACTAGCTTAATCAGCCGTTCAATTAACTGCCTAGGCTGTTTACTAAACGGCGCCGATCAATTAGCGGCCTGAATGGTGCTCAGCCATTTGATTAAACGGCTAGGCAAATAGCTTGGATCGATGACGTTTAATTACTTGCCTAGCCATTTAATCAAACAGCTAAAAAATGACCTATTTCAGTTATTTCTGCATGGTTTTTAAAAAGTTTTTTAATAAACGTATCACTATTTTTTTTATGTTTTACAATATTTGTACAGCTTCGAGTAACAAAAAGAAAATAACTTACACCTAATTATTATAAAATGGATAATCAACAATATTTATGACAATTATTCTGAATAATAGAAGACTTAGTATCAACTACAAGTTATATATTTAATTATACCTTTATTAACATAAGCTAACAATCGTTAGAGAATGTTTATGAGTATTTTTTATCTCGCCCCCCGCAGGGGTTATGTCGGACTCGAACCGACTAAAACGCACACCATCTGTAGGTTTTGACGTGACAACGTCTTATAAATTGGTTTGCCGGGTGACACTTCAAGAAACTGCGTTACGCTCCGCTCACGTTATGCGCTCACAATGAGAGCGAGTGAGAGGCACGCGTCCCTTCCACTCGGGCACAGTTAGCCCGCCTTAAGGTGATTTTCCACCAGAGGGGCGAGACGAGACGATGCGAGGAGAGAATTGAAATTTGTATGGCAAATTTTCAATTCTCTCCCAGCCTATCTTTGGTGGAAACAGTGTGGATTGACGAGAATATGCGAGGCGTGAATTGAAATATTTGTTTGTGCAAAAATGAACCGTATTGGTTCCATATAGAGTATAAATCACCTTCAAGGTGATTTTCCAACAGAGTGGCTAGGCGAGGCGAGGCGAGGAGAGAATTGAAATTTGTATAACAAATTTTCAATCCTCTCCCGGTGCATCTTTGGTGGAAACAGTGTCGATTGACGAGAATATTGACGCCTAATTATTGTTCGGAGTTTTCGGCATTGACGCTAGAACAAAGTTATATCGAGCATTGTGTGTGAGCTGTCTAAAATACATTTATATATGAAGCATACGGGCGACGGGGCGCGGCGGTCACGCGCGAGCTCGCGATGGCAATTTTAAGTGGAAAAGGGTCAGTGCGATTTCAATTCTCTTCTCGCCTCGTCTCGTCTCGCCCCTCTGGTGGAAAATCACCTTTAAGGTGCTTTTCATTTTTGCACAAACAAATATTTCAATTCACGCCTCGCATATTCTCGTCAATCCACACTGTTTCCACCAAAGATAGGCTGGGAGAGAATTGAAAATTTGTCATACAAATTTCAATTCTCTCCTCGCATCGTCTCGTCTCGCCCCTCTGGTGGAAAATCACCTTAAGAGCGAGAGAGACAGAGCGAAAATTATTTTACCACTCAAAGTCGTTGTCACGTAAAACTTTCGCCCGTATACCGACTTTACAGGCAACCAATTTTTTTTTACGGGTCGATACGAGTTCGGTCTGCGCCCTCCGACGCCCGAGCCGCCAACGAACGCGGGCAGCGATGGCCGCGAGTCTCTCTTGCTCATCGCGCCGCGCCCGCTCTGCTGTCTCTTTAACGAGCATGACCTGCTCGCAGAAGGAGGCGCTGGCCGCCTACGTATCCGCGCAGCGGACCATCGCCGCGAGCAGGGTGGAGAGCGTGAGCACGCTCACCCCCAACCGTCTGTGGGTCGTAGGTTGCCCGAGGTAAGATTGTGCGGGGACATATCTCTTGCACCCCGGCCGACCTAGGGCTATGTGTTTTGAGCTGGCCCTCTTCAGGTGTGGGAACCTCGATGTTTCCATCGAACCCCTGGATATAGGATTCTACTCCAATTAAAGTAAAGTCAGCCCCACTTAAGAGAGAACGCCCATGAGCTACATATTACCGGTCATACAAAAAAATGAAGTATTTGAAAAGTCCTTTTCATTTTTTATACCATCTAGGTGACAGACAAGCACACAGCCCACCTGATGGAAAGTGGTTACCGTGGCCTATTGTCGTGTGCAATACCAGGGGAGTCACACTCGTGCTGCTGACCCTGTAAACACAGAGGGCTTCTGTGCCGTCAGCGTAGAAGACAAAACGGCTACTGCCACTGACAGCACAAAATCTCTCCAGTGACTACCCTACTCACCGCCAGGAACACAATACGAGATCGTGGCAGGGGTATTCTGCAGGGCGGAAGTACTTCCCCAGTCGCACTGCTCAATTGGACAGAAATATCGTCGTGTCCTACCTCCTGTCTCGTCATTTATACATCGCTTGTTGCTGTAGGTAGACAGATTTGCCCATTCTCCTTTCTCGAAAGTAATTCAGGTCAAATCACGGTTGTAAGGATATGCAAATGTATTAATTAAGCGAATTATTTGCTCAAGAGACGTGACCACTTTGTAATGTAGATTTATTCTAATTAACAAATTTTGAAAGACGTATTTAAGTTATTTCCAACCGGTTTTGGATTAACTATCTATAGGAAGGTACTAGTGCCCCGTTTAAGCTGTTTGTACTTCCTTTCTTTTTCGAAGTACCAGTACTTCGATAGGGAACTGAAGTAGTTGACCCGCGCACGTGTTTCCCTCTGCGTACAAAAAATCTATCGATGCCGTCAATTTGTAGACCACCATTTTAACATCGACAGCATTTGCAATAGTGGTCCGCGTTCGTATCTTCTTGAATTCATCCTAACTTCTTACCATCTAGCATGGCGCATAAAAATACAAAACTAAAGTAAAATAATCTATTTATTTTTTATTATTATAATGGTGCCATGTTGGATTCCGGTGGAGTAGAAACGGGCAACCCCAGCTCTTGTGCTGGGTGTCGTAAAAGGAAACTATGGGATAGAACTGTTCTCCATGGGACAGTGAATATCCAGCACAAGCCAAAGTGCCCGCTAGCCGGCTATAGGCTGGCCCCTTTTTACGTGGTGAAACGTGGGTGTTATTACACTTCTGCCTACCCTTTCGGGGATTTATAGGCGTGAGTATATGCAAACGTATTTTTATTATTTTATTGTGATCTAACTCCCGGACTAGTATCATCAGTTTCGCGTATTGTCTTTGTGTTCAGATGTCAAAGGTTTGCTCAACTTTGTGAATGCGTTTGACTTACGGCTCGATTGTCGATTTATTTTTATTCTTACTCCAATCACCGTTGTAATATGAGGTATTGGGAATTCCGACGTTACCTTCACGAAAAAGCAATTTTTGCCTTGATGACATTTTCTTAGTTACGTGTCTATTCACGTCAATTATTGACGCTAATCACGAATATATGAAAAAAAAATCGATACCATGTCATGTCAATTAGGTCGAAAATTACTTGCACTTTTTTTTGGGGACTCGGGCCGATTTTATTGGATAAATGTGAAAACAGCACAAGGTGTCGGTCGGATCGGATATCGGTTAAATGTGTAAACGCTCTAAAGATTTGTAGAATATACTGCTTCCGAGCTGTTTGGCCGTGGTGTAAGTGAAACTTGCGTTCCATTTTTTTTTTCTTTTTGACGTTTCGTCGATCACTGCTTCCCGGAAGCAGTATATTCTACATGCAACGCCGGCAGTGAAAGCCTGAAGACTTATGCTCTAAAGATTAACCCTAAGGTAAGAGACTTGAATTTTTTTTAATTTAAAATTCATGCTCTATATATGGTGTGGACGTGAACTAATATCCTTAGAAATCAACCCGCCTTTTTGGGCTAAAACAGGGGATGGTAGTTTGTATGAAACTCACTTCACGCGTACGAAGGCGCGGGCAGCCGCTAGTATTAGATAAGTGTAAATACTTTTTGGAAAGTTAATACTTAAAAAAAAAATGTTAATGTAGGGTAGGCAAAGATTAATAGATCTGTCGGAAATTCAACATTAGCAATTCTATCCCCCTCAACCATGATCGGTTTAGACATCGAATCATGTATATTTTTGCATCACAATATGATCTTGTGTCACTCAATGTGACAAGGGTTGTATTACACACGAGTTATTGACATGAGGGTTCATGTCAGATTCTTATTTATGCTGAATAACTCCCCGATAATCGAACCTATGTTAAAGTCTGGTAATTCTATAATATACCTACTTATTTACTTGTATAAATAGATATTAGATTGCTAATGAAGAGAAAAGAACCAAGATGGCCTGACAGGGCAAATCCTTCAAGATTTGGTCGTAAAATCTGTACATCTATACTTAAATAAAAATAAAATTAGAGTGTCTGTTTGTAATATTGAAATAACCGTTTTTTACTACATGCATATGAATATAATAAATAATTATTTTTACAATTTTTGTCTGTCTGTCTGTTATTTCCGGCTAATCTCTGAAATGGCTAGACCGATTTTGACAAGACTTTTATTGGCAGGTAGCTGATGTAATAAGAAGTACTAGTACTAGTAGGCTACTTTTATTTTAGAAAAAATTAATGCTCAATTGCGTTGACTCAACACTAAGCGATAACAGACATCCACGCGGGTCGAGCCGCGGGCAAGAGCTAGTATTCTATAAAATTAACAATGCTACAGGTACTCGTTCATATGGATGATTTCATATTTCTCATGAATTCAGAAGATCATAATATCTTCACGACTTGTAAAAGACAAGTTCTATGGCCATTTATACTTAGCCCAGGTTCGGTATTTCGGCTACTTTTCAGCTACTGTGGTTGCGGGGTAAAACATGGCTGAATGCAAAATCAACCATGGCTTACCCCGCAATCGTAAATTATCATCGGTATATGATATGATAATGCCATTTTGAATACAGATTGGTGTGGGCATAACACATCTTTCTATGCAGAAATTCGTAGGAGATAGGACACGACCGTATTTCCGTCCAATTGAGCAGTCCGACTGGAGAAGTATCTCACTCCTACAGAATACCGCGGCCATAATAACCTCGTGTTGTGTTCCCGGCGGTGAGTAGGGTAGCCAGAGTTAGATATTGTGCTGTCAATAGGAAGACCAAAGGCTTGTCCTGCTTTATTTTCTACACTGACGGCACAGAAACTCTCTATTCTAACAGAGTCGGCAGCGCGAGTGTGACGCCCCTGGTGTTGCATACGTCCATTAGTCCACGGCAACCTTTTTCCATCAGGTGGGCCGAATGCTTGTCTGCCACATAAGTGGTGGTATAAAAAAAGAAATATAATCATAAGAAATAAACAGTCACATCGACCAAAATCGCTTATCGCATATATTTGCTTTAAAATAACATACCTTTGTAATTATATGTTGTTAAGAAGATTCAACCATTAGCCCAATATCTGTACATCTATATATATAAATAAAATTGAAGTGTCTATTTGTAATACACATCAAAATAAAGAAACTTTTAAAAACCTATCGTCTAGACTCAATAGAATTATAAAATTGACACAGAAATCGCAGAATGACAACTTTATTAATAACGCAGCAAATAAATGCAAAGCTACCTGGGCTGTAATTAACAAAAATAGATACAATATTCCCAGAGAATATATACGGTGTATTAAATTGAATGATGAGGTTATTAGCGATCCTACACAGATAGCAAATTCGTTTAACGACTATTTCGCTGATCATGCTACAAAACTAGAACAAATTACACCCAAAATAAGTTTCAGTAAAAAATCTAACTCTTTGTTTATGCCTCCTACTATTCCTGCAGATATTAATAAAATCATACTGAATCTGAAAATGACAAAAAGTACTGGATACGATGACATTTCAACAAAAATATTAAAACACGTATCTTTAAAGTTATCCCACATTTTAAGTCACTTAATTAACCTATGCATATCTCATGGCGTGTTTCCTAATGATTTAAACATTACCATAATAAAACCCCTTTTTAAAAGGAACGACAAAACTGATATGGGTTGTTACAGACCGATAGCTCTAATTCCTGTCATATCTAAAATATTTGAGAGGGTTATCCACGAGTGTCTGTACAATTATTTTGAAATGAATAGCTTACTAGCTGACGAGCAAGTCGGATTTCGAAAAAACAAAAATATTAATATAGCAATCTATAACTTTCTTAGCATAGTTATGACCTCAGTAGACCAAAAGAACCAAGCATCCGCCATTTTTATGGATTTAACCAAAGATTTGATTATGTGGATCACAAAATTTTATTAGATAAGCTATATGCCTATGGAGTGAGGGGAAATGTGTTGGAATTAATAAAATCTTACCTAACTGATCGAATACAGACAACACAGATTTCTAGAATATGCTGCTCTACTAAACAATTAACAACTACTCGTCAGGACAGAGAAAAATTGCTTATGGAGTGCCTCAGGGTAGCGTGCTAGGACCGCTTCTATTTATTATTTATATAAACGACTTTCCAAGAATAATTAATTATAAGACTGTACTATTTGCAGATGACAGTACAGTTGTAATTACTGGCAATAACAAAACACAAGTCGAGCATGAAATTAACAGTACTTTGAACAATTCTATCACATGGTTGACAGCAAATAATTTGAAAATTAATTTAAATAAGACATGCATTATGACATTTAAAAATAGGACTAATAAACTAACCAACTTGGATGTGCGACATAACGGCACACAAATAGAACAGGTACAAGAAACGAAATTTTTAGGACTTAATATAGATGATGGGCTGAATTGGAAAACTCATCTTGAGGTATTATGCGCTAAAATCTATTATATATGTTATCTAAAACAACTAGTACATCGACTACTTTAACAGCGTACTACGGATATGTGTTTCCAATATTAAATTACGGCGTCATATTTTGGGGTAACTCAACGGACGTTGAAAACATTTTTAGGGCTCAAAAAAAATGCATAAGAGCTATATGTAGGTTGAAAAGTATTGACAGCTGTAGACCCTGTTTTATCAGCCTGCAAATTTCAACTTTGCCATCCATTTATATTTTGGAAACCGTGTTATTTGTGAGGAAAAACATGCAACTTTTTAAAAATCTTAACAGCAAAAGACATTACTTAAAGTTATCTTGTCCCACAACACGACAGCATATTTTAACAAAAGCATATTCTGCATGGCTCCTAGATTGTACAACAAGCTTCCTAATTCTATACTACAGATATCAGATTTTAATGAGTTCAAGTGCAAAATTAAACACTCATTGCTGGAGAAATGTTATTATTCCGTGGAAGAATATATGAATGATAACTAATGACATAAATATGGTTGGATTTTTATATTTTATTATTGTTTAATGAAACATTCTAATTAACTCATGATCAATTGAAGTATATTTATTTGGTATTGTTTATTGACATTTTTTTTTATATTGACATATTATTTTATGAATTTTATAATTTTGTTATTTATGATAATTTTGATTAATTGTGTGTATTGCATGTTCAATTTCATGGATACTGTTGCATGCCACAAGGCAAAATACAGTGATACTTTGTAAGAAATAATTTTGTACCAATCCTCTACCTGTATTTGCAATATAAATAAAAAAATAAATAAATAAATAATATAATATAAATAAAATTGGAGTGTCTGTTTGTAATATTGAAATAACCGTTTTTTACTACATGCATATGAATATAATACGGTACATACACCAAAGTAACATTTTTTGCAATTTTTGTCTGTCTGTCTGTATGTCTGTTCCGGCTAATCTCTGAAACGGCTGGACCGATTTTGACCGGATTTTTATTGGCAGGTAGCTGATGTAACAAGGAGTAACAGGCTACTTTTTTTTTAGAAAAATAGCGTTGACTCAACACTAAGCGATAACCGATATCCACGCTGGTGGAGCCGTAGGCAACAGCTTGTCAATGATAAAAATGCAATAAAGTCTTTAAATAAGAAGAATCTATAAAATCAGATCCACTCATCTTATACATATCTTTTGTTATTCACTATGAATTGCACACAGTAAGATTCCAGGGCCACCAGACGTCACGTATTTTCTGACTCTGATTACAGTAATTATTTTCGGAGCTTTAAACCGTCTGCAAAGCAATACAGCCAACAGAAAGTGTCTGGGAGTAGTGGTGAAGGGCACGCCGTCATTGCGGCGGTAAGGCCCATCATGGGGGAGTGGCTAGAGAGGCCACACGGTAGCCTCTCGTACCGTCAGACGCAGATTATCACCGGGCACGGTAGCTTCGGGCGGTATCTGCATCTGATGGGTATAGAGCCAACGCCCGAGTGCCATCACTGCGACGCGAGCGTGGACTCGGGGCTGCACACGCTCACCGAGTGCCCGGCGTTTGAGACGCCGAGGCGGGAGCTTGTGGCGGCCCTGGGGGTGAGAGTGCTCACGCTCTCCACCCTGCTCGCGGCGATGGTCCGCTGCGCGGATGCGTGGACGGCCAGCGCCTCCTTCTGCGAGCAGGTCATGCCCGCGAAGGAGACAGCAGAGCGGGCGCGGCGCGATGAGCGAGAAAGGCTCGCTGACATCGCTGCACGCGCCCGAAGGCGGCTCGGGCGTCGGAGGGCGCAGACTGACCTCCGCCCCCCATGAGCGCGGGCCTGAGGGTGACGGGTGGAGCCGCCCGTCACCCTAGCAGAAGCAGGCCAAGGCGGCGGCGCGCATCGTAGGACGATGCGCGCCTCCCCACACCGGGGACCGCGTGGAACGGGGAGCTACCATTCCTAGATGTCCTAGTATCCAAGAAAGAAGATGGCAGTCTTGGTCACCGAGTCTATCGAAAGCCGACACACACAGACCGTTACCTACACAAGGACTCCAACCACCATCCCAGACAAAAAATGTCAGTTATCAAGACACTGGTCCACCGAGCTAAGACCATCTGTGAACCTCAACAACTACAAAACGAGTTACGCCACTTGGACTCGGCCTTCCAAGCTAATGGATTCTCTGCACATGAGATACGGAGAGCTCTTCACCCAAAGAAAGCTTCGCAGACAAACCAGGATGAGGAAAAACCAGCTCCGATAGGGAAGGCTTTCGTGGCATTACGGATCGTATCGGAAGACTGCTAGAAGCTTGTAACATCAAGCCGATATTCAAGCCCACGACGCAGCTACGGAATTTTCACCGTTCGGTCAAGGACCCACGTGATCCACTATCGTCAGCTGGAGTTTACAGAATCCCCTGCTCATGTGGCTCGGTATACGTGGGCACCACCCAAAGAAGCATCAAGACCCGCCTGTCGGAACATGAACGTAATTGCCACCTCTGCCACTTCGACAAGTCAGCGGTTGCAGAACACACCCAAGAGGATGGGAATCATACCATCGAATTTCAGAACACGAAAGTTCTAGCTACCACAACAAATTTTTTCCCACGTATACTTCGAGAAGCCATCGAAATATTCAAGCATCCCAACAACTTTAACCGAAAAAACGAGGGATTTCAGCTCCAAAAAGATTGGTACCCAGCACTGAGAGCCACTCGGTATCACAGTGCAAACAACCAATCAGGATCGAGTACGTCCACGCCACAGCGCTTGGCCAATCAGAATCGAGTGAGTCGATTCCCCGCTCCGACCGTGCCTATAAATACAGCCGTGACTCAAGCCATCGCGCCAGTCGCACGTCAGCCGCCGGCGAGACAAGGTCTCCGAAGTTGTCGTCGCCCGGCCCTGCGCCACTGAAGATGTCGACCGCAGTGACCACGGCCAATCAGCCCGGAAGCAGTATATTCTACATGCAACGCCGGCCGTGAAAGCCTGAAGCCTTATATAAGTTATGTTTTGTCACATTAAATATCAAATCACAAAAACATTAAACATAGTCAACAGCATAAATGGTTACTAAAAAAAACCACGCAGGCTAATGCAGGAATTTGCTCCACACCCGCATTAGCCTTCTAATCCAACCTATCCAAGTCGGACTGCGCAGCTTTGACCTACTATTTAAACCTATGACTAATTTTCTATGTACTAACTTATTAAAATATGCTCCTAAAAACCTTTTCACATTGTCCGATATCCGATTACCGACAGCCGATATCGGAGGAAGTCAAATATATATCACATGTATCTCTCTTTCACATTGTCCGGCCCGATATCGGTTATCGGAGCCAACACCACTGTTTTTGCCCGATTTCGGATCACAAAGAGACTAAAACAACGAGCAATTTTCGACCCTAATGACGACCAGTTTCTTATTTACTTTATCTTTTCGAGTTAATTGATGGCGCTAAAAAATAACTCGATTCTATGTCATGTCAATAATTGTTTTTCTTATTTTTTCATCTCCAGCATCCCTAACTAGTCTGTGCTCTCGAGCAAATGGCCGTATCGGGCTGATTTTATCGGATAAATGTGAAAACAGCACTAAGTGTCGGTTATCGGATGTCGGCTATTGGCGTCTGACACCGATAATGCCTAGTGTTTAGTGTAGTGAATGTTTAGTGTTTAGAATTACGAAACTCATAATGTCATTACAATTTGTCGGCGCGTTAATAATTATTGTGTGATTAGAGAGAATGAAATTCACTCTGGCGTAATGCAAGACTCTAGTGCTCTATGGTCGAGAGTGATGTCATTCGTTCATTCGGACTGTCAATTTGAGTTTGACAGATCATTGCCTTTGGTGGGGCGCGTGAACCTCGACCGAGCACTACGTGTCTAGCAGAACCCTCCAGGTTCGGTTGAATATACTTGGTTATAGATCGCGAGTGTGTCTGTAAAATGTGTAGCCAGTGATTGATGTAATTGAAATATGGTGATTAGTGTATTAGGTTGTCCTATCGCCTCGCCCGTATATCCACGTGGATTGTAAGTCCAAGCTTACAATGTGCTACTAAGAGGCCCTAGACCCGAAGTAAACCCTTTGTGCCTGCATATATATGTACTACATTATTGTTTTAAATAAATTCTGTAAAAACAATGTGTGATTCGAACTACATAAATAAATCGAGTGGAATTGTCTCGTTCAGTGCACTACTCACAGCGATGGTGCGTTATGCAAGGGCTGCCATCGCATCCTACTGCGTGCAAGTAATGCTCTAAAACGAGATGCTGAAGCGGGTCCGGAGGATACTAAGGTCTTCTCTGACCAGCATACCTCAAGTGCCAGCTTTTTATTTGTTCGATTCCCACATAAATACTTTCACCGAGTGACCAAGGCTGGTTAGAGTCTAGACACGCCCGGCCTACGTCATCGTTTTCTCCGGTAAGGCAACGTGCAACGCCCGAGGTAGTTTTCGTAATAAAAAATATATATATAAGTATGTCGCCGCCAACTAGCTTAAGCAGCCGTCCAATTAACTGCCTAGGCAGTTAATTCTACACCATTCAGGCCGTTAATTGAACGGCGGCGTTCAGTAAAGACCCTGGGCTTTTTTTTCATATAAGTCAAATTAAAGTGTCCTACTTTAATTTGACTTCACCTCGCCTGATGGTAAGCTGAAAGCAAAGTCTCAGGAAAGAGGGTCTCCATTACATACACGTACCTACCATGTTAACAATGGTGCCACTCAGCTTGACGGCCTCATCAGATGCTTTAAGCTAGTTGGCGGTGACATATCTACATCTACACTCCTATTATAAAGAGGAAAGATTTGTATGTTTGTAATGAATCAACGCAAAAACTACTGCGCCGATTTCAAAAATTCTTCAACCATTGGAAAGCTACATTCACCCTGAGAAACATAGGCTATATTGGATTTCCACGGGAACGTTGTTTTTTATATAGGACACTTTAATTTGACTTCACCTCGCCTGATGGTAAGCTGAAGGCAAAGTCTCAGGAAACAGGGTCACCATTACATACACGTACTTACCATGTTAACAATGGTGCCACTCAGCTTGACGGCCTCATCAGATGCTTTAAGCTAGTTGGCGGTAACGTATCTACATCTACACTACTATTATAAATAGGAAAGATTTGTATGTTTGTAAGGAATCAACGCAAAAACTACTGCGCCGATTTCAAAAATTATTCAACCATTGGAAAGCTACATTCACCCTGAGAAACATAGGCTATATTGGATTTCCACGGGAACGATTTTACCACCCGTGCGAAGCCGGGGCGAATCGCCAGTACATAATAAAACATGGGAGCCCGCGTTTCTTCTTGCACAGGGACCCTTTGTCATCTAGCTACGCCACTAAATACAGTTTACACTGGCATTTCGGCGGTACATCAGTGTCCCGCGATGACGCGCACCGGACAGCTGCATATTGCACGGTCTACGTTTTATGAAGAGAGTAATGTCTCGTGATGGTCAGAGCGAGCCAGCCCGTTGACAGCCTCTGTGGCGTGGCAGTAGTGGAGCCGTCGGAAGCCCTCGGTTCCAGTTGCTCGAACATCTATGGCAGAGATTACCGATAGTCGGAGCCCTAAAAAATGCAACAACTGGTTCAAGTGCAATGCTTCGATATGGCCTTTGGGTTGTGGATGTCAGATATCAATCGCTTCATGCAAAATATGGAACATCAGCCAAATCTGTAGTTAGATTGGCAAAATACATGATGGAGGGCAATTTCCATTGAGGACCCCTTGAAAGGAGAATAAAACACAAGTGGATAAGGTAAGGTATTATAGTATTTTATAGGTTAATTCATTTATGACAATAACGATGCTTTGTCCGTTCTATTCTTGTAGTCAAGGTGCATAAAATATTTCTTCAAAAGAATTCACTTTCAGGTAAGCGTCAAAGTTTCTGATAAATTTGGCCATGTAACTTGTCACTATTGGTGATCTCAACAATTTTTCGAAATCATTCAAGTTTCCATAAATGTAGTCCTTAGCCACTTTAGCTGCAAAATAATACAATTTAAATCAATAATTTGATTTACTTGTAAAACGTTGGTATTAAGATCATTTTGAGACTTTGTAGTTAAGATCGTACTAACGCTGACTGTACCGCGAATATAATCTTTCTACTTACTAAAGACGGATATTTGAAAAATACTCCTGCCGGTCCTCCGAACTAAGAACCTCCTGGTTCTGGTGAAAGCTTTCATTTCGGAGTATGAGGCCACAAATAAACCAAACTATGGTAAGGAGTAAGAGAATGACTGAGTGAATGCAAGACCTCCGCCACTCTGATAACCTATTTAGCCATATCCATACCCTACCCATACCATTTTAAGTACCGATATAATATTATTTCTCCTTAAAAATCCGCAAACACACTATTTATGTGCGTGAGGTGTCACTTAGGTGCTACTGGTATTGTAATTTGGATGAAGAAAATCATTTAGCGAGGTTATAGAAGTCCGAAATACTTACATTTAGCCTCATCGCTGTGAAGTGGGCCTTGAATGTCAAATAGCAAGTTGCCTTTGAGTTCAAATCGCACGTCATATTCTGTCAGATGTAAATGAACCTTTTGATCCTTTTCGTCAACAAATTTCTCGTACGAGCCCTTGAAGTCGATTGCGTAGTTATCTTAAACAAAAAGTATGTATTTTATTAAATAAATACCTAATAATAGGTAAGCACATCGGCAATAGGCTCCATAATACGTGGGACCAAAAACCATTGTGGTTGAAATGCCAGTCTTAATACACCTCTGCGTAACTCTTTGGGGATTTACAGGCATGAGTACATAATTTATCCGTGTGGAAAAAGAATACAAATATCACGACACCGTCGAGGTGACGAGTAATGAAAAATTTGCAAATGATATCACTGCGAGGGTAGGATAACTCAAAATAAAACTCTGTGCCACCCGTCTGGCTACCGTGGAAACAGTAAGAGAAAGCCTCCCAACATTGGGACAGGCCTACGTCCAGCAGTGGCTGCGAAATGCTAATTGCTTGATTGATTAGTTTTGAAAATTCAACTAACTTTGATTTTTCACTTAGATGAGTACTCATTTAAAAAGAAATACTTACTCAAAGTAATTAGGGATTGACCTTTTCCGATCGCTTCAACTGGACCGTAATAACCTTCGACATCGTACTTATGGGTAAGAATCAATTGAGGACAGAGCAGGCCATATTGATAGTTCAACTCTTCATCATTCAGCCTGTAAATTGATAAAATAAACTTTAAAACTATATCCATAATAATATTATAAATGCGAAAGTAACTCTATTTCCCTGCTTGTTACGCTTTCACGCCTAAACCATTGAACCGAATACGATGAATATGAATATGAATATATTAATTAATACGATGAAATTTGGTACAGGTATGTTTCGTCGCGATAACCGACATCCCCACGGGCGAAGCGGCGGGCAACAGCTAGTTATTATTAATAACCAGCTTATGCCCGCGAATTTTACTCAAATCTCTTTTTCTACTTAACCAAGCCTCTTCTAGTGAACAAACAGTATCAAAATCCGTTCAGTCCTTTTTGCATTCATCGCAGACAAGCGGTTGAGCAGATAGACAAGAATTCCAAAGAGAAAAATATTTTCGTGTCCAGTATCTTTGAATATCTCCAATGCTCAGCTAATGCCCTACCAACCAACCTTTCGGCCCTACCAAAATTTCCAGGGCTTAAGATATCCTCATCTGCATGCGATGCACCTGCTAACAAATGGACGAGGCTCTGGTGGATATACTCTGTCCCAGGAAACTTCAATAGGCTCCCCACCTCTCGTTCGCCACCTTTTATGCGTAGTTAACAAAGCAATTGGTGAAAAGTGGACGTAATAAGCGCCTCTGTCTACTCTTTTGGGGATGTCTGTCAATGTACAGATACGATCACTTTACAATTATATTAGTTGATAATCTGGCTTCGTTACCTACTTGAATTGTGTAACTTCACAGTTTGTCAGTCCTCTCATTGTAGCATTAGTAAATTGAAATTTGAAAAGCACCGCATCTTCCTTTATCTCATCTACATGTAGCGGATCACTGGATTCAACCACACCTTCGACCCCAGCTACAATAGACTTGTAAACATTTCGAACTGCCGATGTCGTACACTCTGCATTACCGTAATCGCATACATTTTTGCCTAAAACAGAATTTAGATGACGTCATTAAACATGGTTAAAAACAAACATTGTGTCTAGTACGCCGAGCCACACCACCCTAAAAGAAGGTCGACGATATGTAAATAGTGTGCGATAAGGAACTTAGGATAAGGAATTGAGTTCGAATTAAGAAATATGTATAAGTAAAATTGATTGCTCCCTAAGCCGCACCACGGCCTATTGAAAAAAAAATTTAACATATACCTAACGCACATACCAGTGATGTGACATGGTTAAATAATATATGGTAATGAAGATGAATAGTCAATAACAACTGAAGAAATAAACAAGCAAAGTGGAATAAATTGCGTGTGTTGTTTTGTATCATGCAAATCATACAGTACACGGTAAGACCCATCATGGGGGAGTGGCTAGAGAGGCCACAAGGTAGCCTCTCGTACCGTCAGACGCAGGTCATTACGGGACACGGTAACTTCGGGCGGTACCTGCATCTGATGGGCATAGAGCCAACGCCCGAGTGCCGTCACGGCGACACGAGCGTGGACTCGGGGCTGCACTCGCTCACCGAGTGTCCGGCGTTTGAAACGCCGAGGCGGGAGCTTGTGACGGCCCTGGGGGTGAGAGTGCTCACGCTCTCCACCCTCCTCGCGGTGATGGTCCGCTGCGCGGATGCGTGGCCGGCCAGCGCCTCCTTCTGCGAGCAAGTCATCATGCTCGTGAAGGAGTTAGCAGAGCGGACGCGGCGCAGCGAGCGAGAAAGACTCGCGGACATCGCTGGCCGCGTTCGAAGGCGGCTCGGGCGTCGGAGGGCGCAAACTGACCCCCACCCCCCGCGTGGTCCCCCCTCCCGAGGAGGACCAGACCGAGAGGAATGGCCCTGGGTCATCCGGGGTGCGAGGGATATGTCACGAGACAACCTCACCTTCGCCTAGCACATCGACCCACACACGGCGTGCGGTTTAGTCGGTTCCAGTCCGACATAACCTCCCCCTTCGGCTCCGAAGGGAGGGGTACCCGTGGGGATTTCCAGCACGTAAAAAAAATGGCATGCAGTACACGATACAAAATAACGGAAGGAGGAATTGTCGTAATTAAAAATAAAAAAGGTATTTAAATTGTTTAGTATTATCTCATAATAAGAAAGATCTTTAACTTGATTTATTGTACAATGCAGGTTAAAGATAAATTAAAATATTTACAAGAATTAAAGATAGAGATAAGATAAAAAAAAAGGGCAAAAGTTCAGGCGAGGATAAAAATCGTCCCCATCGATCGAGGCTGGTAACGTGCACAAAAGCACAGCTATCTATCTATGAGGTGGGCATTACTTATTTATATTTGTTACTCACTCTGAGCTGAATGCAGCAAAGCTAATTGAAGCACGAACAATGTCAACTGTATACAATTCATTGTGACCAAATCTAGACACTGAGTGGATCTGCCCAAATTCATTCTTAGTTTTTATACTTAAAAAACATAGGTACAGTGTATTTTTTATCATTAAAACAATATCGGGTCAATGTTGATAGCCCGCAAAAGTTAGATAAATCTAAGTAACAAAATTTATAAATTGCTATCACGTTAGGCTACGAGGGCAACTATTTAGGTAATCTATGATGTGGATAACAAATATCTGGTAATAGCACCCCCGCTGGTGTGTTCCCACCCGGTAAACACCCAAATGAATGAATGATAATACTGTTGCTGTTTAAGAAAAAAAATCCCAATGTGACACAAGTGTAACTGGATGCAACAAGTTTTGTTCCAAGGAGTAATGCTGCAAATTATTGATGTTACTGGTTGGAATAAAATCCCAATGTGTCACAGGTGTTACTGGATGCAACAAGTTTTGTTCCAAGGAGTAATGCTGCAAATTATTGATGTTACTGGTTGGAATAAAATCCCAATGTGTCACAGGTGTTACTGGATGCAACACTTTACTTGACTATATTTATAAACGTAGAAACGAGTAAGACCTGCATGGACCTGCATAAAAAATCCCAACATGGTACAGCCCGTCTAGACAAGTGGCAATTTGTTGGCCGGCGGGTGATTGTTTGAATGTATAGGATTTGACACATTTGCGTCAAATCCCACATATTCGTCATTCTATTCCATCAAACGCCGACCAAAAGATTGCCACTTTTCTAGAGGGGCTGTACCATGTTGGGATTTTTTTCCCAACCAGTAAAAGTGTCACTCGTTTTGGGTGTCACTGAATGGGTATCCTCCCACTCCCCCCTCCCTACGGATGGTGGAAGATCGGACGAAATCACGCACATTGGGAGAGGTTTTTTTTTTTTTTTTACGTGCGGGAAATCCCCACGGATTCCCACCCCTCCGGAGCCGGAGGGGTAGGTTATGTCGGACTCGAACCGACTAAACCGCACGCCGTCTGTGGGTCGATGTGCTAGGCCGGAGGTGAGGTTGTCTTTTGACATTTCCCTCGCACCCCGGCTGACCCAGGGCCATTCCTCTCGGTCTGGCCCTCCTCGGGAGGGGGGACCACGCGGTCCCCGACACATTGGGAGAGGTCTATGTCCAGTGGACCGCGGTAGGCTAATTTATGATGATGATATGCACTGAGGGGAAATCGAATCGCACACAATTATTGTTTAGTTATTCATATAGGTAGTTTTGCTTGTATCACCCGCAATTTTTATTTGGTGGTTCAGTTATTATTATTGTTATTAAGATTCAAATGATTTTGTTAGGCTATC
Organism: Eilema caniola; assembly: GCA_949126895.1. Classification (NCBI taxonomy): domain Eukaryota; kingdom Metazoa; phylum Arthropoda; class Insecta; order Lepidoptera; family Erebidae; genus Eilema; species Eilema caniola. The sequence goes on along the minus strand of OX421486.1, from coordinate 10,644,721 downwards.
AAAATTGACCTTTTATTTTGTAAATGATAAAAAAACAGTGCAGTATAAATAAGAAGATTGGATTAATTAGACCCACTCAAGTGTCTAGGTATCATTTGTTCACAATGAATTGTGTACTGTCGGTATTGTTCGTGGTTCAATTAGCTTTGCTGCATTCGGCTCAGAGTGAGTAACAAATGTACCTAACTAACGCTATCGTTCATTTTTACATTCTTCGTCATCCCAATCAAGTACCCTTTCACAGTCCAATGTTGAATATAGGCCTCTGCCATTGTTGGGAGGCTACTATGGGTTTTTAATTCAAGTTTATCTTCTCTCGCAATGATATCGTTTGCATATTTTTCCATTAGCCGCCACTTACGGATAAAATGAGATGGTAATATTCATATTCGTTCTCCATCACCACACGCATTATTCATTTCAGCGTTGTCTCTATTAAATTATTGTTCACTTATTGGACTTGTTGTAATAACATAAATTTTATAAAGTTTAATATTGTGACTGACATTATTTATATAATAAAATTAGTTTTACGTTTTGGTTGTTAAAGATATTGAAATTAATAATATTAATAAAAGTCAGGCATTTAATTTTTTTTTTATATTATTAGCATTTATGTTCGTATTGTTCAATTTCTTCATTATTTTGTTGTGTTCTAACTTAGCGATATTTCATCACTTTTTGTGTCTTATTTTAGGCAAACCTTTATGTGATTTTTCTAATGCGGAATGTACAACAAATGCAGCTCGCAATGGTTATAAGACTTTTATAGCTGGGGTCGAAGGCGTGGTTGGATCCAGTGATCCACTAGAAATAAAGACGGTAAAAGAAGAATGGCCTGGTATCGTGTATAAATTAACTAATCTTCGAATGACAGGACTGACCAACTGCCAAGTTATAGAATACAAGTAAGTAACAAAGATCAATGGCTTTTAATTATTTTATTTTTATTTACTAGCTGATGCCCACGAACTTGCTTGCGTGGAATTCTAGTCCCCTTCTCGCAGTCTATAGGAATCTTTGTATTGAAGGAATAAAAAGTAGCCTATGTCTTATTCCCGATTATAATCAATCCCCGTACATATCTTATATGCCTTATAACATTTAAAGTTCCAAATATCTTCACAAACTTGCCCATGTATAATACTTTTAGGATAGAACGATTAGTAAAAAAGAACAATTAGTCAGTACTTGCTACTTTAAAAAATATCCTGTTTTAATTGATTGACAAAAAACTTTTTACCGCAATTCCATTTCCTGTGACTTTAATATTGATCTCGACGGTTCGCTGGTTTTTCAGTAGCCATGGTCAAAGTCACGGGGAACTAAAATTGGTGATTGCGTCTTGAAATTGTAATTACATCAATTTATATTCTTTATTTTTTTCATCGTCCTTTAATTGTTTTCTTCAATTTTTTTCAGGCTGAATGACGAAGAACTTACTTACCAATACAGCTTGCAATGTCCCCAATTGGTTCTTAACCATGATTATGATATCAATGGAATTTTGGGCCCAGTAGAAACAATCGGAAAAGGCACAGCCTTAGTCACTTTGAGTAAGTATTTTCTATCAAAATATTTTATGTATGTTTTGACGTAGAACATTTTTTTACGTTGGCAAATAATATGATCGAAGTCAATATTCAAAGTCAAGAATCAAAGCCAAATTTAATATTCCAAAAACATAGTTTGTACCACGTTTAAAAGAAAATTAAAGAACTTTATAGTATTCCCGTTAACCTTCCCAACTAAGAACGGTAAAGTAGTGGCGAAGGCTGAAAATTTACAAAATGGGAGCCAGTGGATAAATGTTCTTAACTTGATCTAGTTTATCGAATTTAAACATCTCTACCATCAATGCGAGGGGTAGCCGGCAGGAGTCGGGTTATAGGAACCCCTTGCCAATGCGGTAAAGCAAAAGCCGATGTTCGAAGTCACGACACTTTGTCTAGTAGCCTAGTAATGTGCGAGATTTACTAGTTTTTACTTTTATTATTTAGTAGCTACATATTCTACGGTGTACTAGTAACTACTAAGCTGAAAGAAAACTTCATGGGGCAGGATGAGCACCTTTTGGGTTAACAAAAAATTAAGGAACTCCTGTCACGTCACTTTACACAAATTATTTAGTTTTCACTTCTACCGACAGTCCCCAAAGACTGTCCCCCGCATAATTATTTTTTAAAGTTATCAAACTAATAAATACACACTTTCTGTTTTAGCTGACTACGTATTCCATATCACGGGAAAGTACGTGAAATATACTTCCGAAAAGGATCAAAAACTCCATTTCCGTCTCAAAAAATATGACGTGGAGTTTGAACGTAAAGGAACATTGACACTAGACCTTCAAGGCCCACTAAACAGTGACGAGGCCAAATGTAAGTTTTTCAGACTTCTAATGACCTTAGCAAATTCAATTTTCTCCATCTGAGCGTCCAGTTGCACCTAAGCGACACCGTATACAAATAAATTATTATCATTCCCTGAACCTTGGGAGAAGGGTAGGTGACGGTTAGTAACGGTTTTTCCAGTTTGTCGTGAAAAGACTGCCATTTGACCTCTACAACCAATTGGTGATATCGAAGTTTTGAAGTTCGACAGTCAGACTTTTGAGGGCTCCTACTACCCGTAATGACTGCCATAGATGTTCGTTTGACAGCCGGGACCGAAGGCTTAATGTGTTCTCCGAAGCATGACCAGACCAATGCAAATATCCATATTCATGCATCTGAGTGGGGTAATATTTGCACTAAGCGGGGATCGCGCCTCCTGTGTAACGGCCGCGTACACTACCGCTACGCCATAGAGGCAGACGCATCAATATTATCAATAAAATACGTACTGCCAGTAATATTGTGTGTGTGGGGATTATTGACTGATAGAAATGAAATGAGCCTGACAGTATGTAACCTTCTACTGTGAATATTATTGAGTGTGTGCAGTGCGGGTAGTCTGAAGTTTGCACATGCAACTGGCCAGGGTCCGTTCTCCCTCTCCTTCTTTCCGTTATTTTGGTTTTGGATCCCAAACTCAGAGAGAAAAGTTTGCTCTTTCGTTCTTCTTCCTCTTTCGTCAATCAGCCCGTGAACTGGGAAGCAGGTGACGTTACCTTGTGCCCTTACCTTTATTCTCAGTATTTACGGCTTGATACCTTTATCCCTTTTTTATCTGCTTATTAATTTTTATTTTCCTTAAATTCTTTTTTCCGAAATTTCACCTAGTATAGTGGCAAGATAAGTGGGAAGCTTGATATGAAGTGGGCATTAAAAACTTAAAATCTGGATCTCTTCTTTATCCTAGCTTTGATCCCAGTGGTATCCTAAGCGTTCACCTCAGAGTCCGGGGTCTGCTTTATCCATCTAACTGCGGATTTTACTGAACTTCAATAAGATATATATTATTGCTACGCCCGGCGCTTGGCCACTTCAATATATGGCCAAATTTCCATAGGAGTGTGCGAGACGGCACTATAGAAAGAGACAGCATGCCTTGACGTCACTGTTCTAGAAGGAATGGAATGAATAGAACGAGACGTCAGGCTAGAAAGAGACAGCATGCTTTGACGTCACTGTTCTAGAAGGAATGGAACGAATAGAAAGAGACACAAGACCTAATAGAACCTCCCAGAAAGTTCCTGTCTTTTTCAGAACGTACCTGTCTTTTCTCGATCTTTTGCTACTCGGCCGCGCCTTATATAAAAGGCGAGCTAACAGCCGCTGCTCAAGTTAGTCTAAGACTAGTATTCGAAGCGAACAAAGCGATAAAGTGTGTGAAGCTATACAGTGCGATTATACAAGTGACTGTGTGTTGTGTAAGGAAGAGTTTTCGAATTTCTACGCGCTTTGCTGTAATTGAAGTGAAGCTGAAAAAAGCCTGCCTACAACGGTTGTCCTCGCATTTTCTATTTAAACCGACCCCCACGCTCGTAACATTATAAAACTGGATATGTAAGTTAAATTAAATCTTATTTCGCAGCTAAAACGGCTAAGGATTGGCTTTATGGAAACTTGAATGAATACGAAAAAATGTTGAGATCACCAACGTTAAAGAACTATGTAGCTAAACTTATCGAAAACTTTGACATCTACTTGAAAGCAACCCCTATTGAAGATATTCTTTCTGCACCCTGAAGACAGCTTTAGAATAGACCAAATACCGTTATTAAATGAATCAATAAATAAAATATGACCTATTATCTACAAGTGTTTTTCGTTTTATTTTTCTCACCAGCCAAAGCAGAAATCAAAACTCGCCGTAAAGTGAACATAGAACATAATTACGTGCTGTGTCTGTACCTTGTTTATAAAAATTCTAAAGTTGTTTGAAAGAAATCGCGTCTAGCGATAAGACCGCCCTTTGTGCATTATAATAATTTGTTAATAAAGATGAATGAGCTAATTGTATTGTAAAATAGGAGGAGAAAAATACTTACCCTATTTGGAACTAGAGTGTTTACATACTATAAAATTTCTTATTCAATCTTTAGAAGAGTTCTGAAGTGGGATGCGGGTAAGTCATATTCCATAAAAAATTACACCCAATCATGCCAGCAATACCTATATAATAGTTAGGTATTAGTATGAATAGATCTCCAAATTCTACAAAACAAATTGAAATTTTTCCCAGAGATACAGAATTGTAAAAATTCGGTTAGTGGTAAATTAGCTTGTGTTGAAACAAGTTTGTTAAGTTTATATGAAGGTCTAATTATGGCGACAAGGGCAGAGGCGGCGGAGACGATAGGCGGACTGGGCGATCGCCCACAGTCTCGCGTGGGGCAAAGGGCCTCGCGGGGCAAAGCAAGACGCGCCACAAGCGGCCCTTACAGTAGTAATTTTTGTTTCAACATGAAATAAACTTTAAAATAGATGAATGACAACAGAGAAAACTTTACCCTCTTGGCGCCCAAGGTCCTTTTCATAACCCATATTTGAAGTAGTACTTACAGCCCATTACACTTTCAGACTTATTTTGAATAACAACCCAATGGCCTTTTAAAAAATCTGATAATAAAATTAAGGCAACATGGAATGTTATCAACAAAGAAACCTGTAAAGCAAGGTCACGTGATCGATCCTTCGAGTTAGAAATAGATGATGGACACATCAGTGCTGATGCTGACGTGGCCAATGCGTTTGAATCTTTTTTTACAAATGCTCCAATTACCATAACTAGTAAATTAAATTCTTCAAAAAACGTAGCTGCTTCTCTTCTTGAATCTTGTGTTGATAAATGTAGAGTAAACTTTGATTTTCAGTATATTGACCCCGAAACCGTAATAAAAACTTTTAAGCAACTAATTATAAAAAAGACTGAGGATCTGTGGGGCATTTCAGCCAATATAATAAAATCAGTAATGCCCACTATTGCCCCTTATCTCGCATTTATATTTAATCAATGTATCGATGATAAACAGTTTCCCACACTCATGAAGTTTAGTAAAATCATTCCATTATTCAAAGCAGGGGACAAAAGTGATCCATCTAATTTTCGGCCCATCTCCATACTCCCAGCACTCAGCAAAATTTTTGAAAAAATTATATTTCGTCAACTGCTTTCACATTTCGCTTCTAATAAATTACTTCATGAGAAACAGTTCGGTTTCATTAAAGGCAGAAACACGACGGATGCAGGAGTTGAACTCGTTAAACATATATTTGATGCATGGGACAAGAAGCAGGATGCCATCGGTATATTTTGTGATCTATCAAAAGCTTTTGATTGTGTTGATCATGAGACTTTGTTACTAAAATTAGGTTATTACGGTGTTTCTAACAGCTCACTTAGCTTACTTAAATCTTACCTCACTGGCAGAGTACAAAAAGTCAATATTAATGGCACTAACTCATCTGGCGCCCCATTAGTCATGGGAGTTCCCCAGGGCTCGATATTAGGAGCCCTTTTATTCTTGATATACTATATAAATGATCTTCCTCACTTCACTAAAAATCTTTGTGAAATAGTATTATTTGCTGATGACACATCATTAATTTTTAAAACTGATAGACATAAAGAATTACCTGACGATGTGAATATCAACCTTTCCAAAATATTGCATTGGTTCACAAGTAACAACTTGCTGCTCAATGCGAAGAAAACAAAATGTGTGAAGTTTACTATGCCTAATGTAAGACAGATAGATACGCATATTACAATGAACGATGAGTCTGTTCAAATAGTTGATACCACAGTTTTTCTTGGTATGACTCTAGATAGTAAACTGCAATGGGGTTCTCATATCGCAGCCTTGGCAGGAAGACTTAGCTCAGCTGCCTATGCGGTTAGAAAAATAAGGTCACTTACTGATGAGGAAACGGCACGATTAGTTTATTTTAGCTACTTTCACAGCCTTATGTCGTATGGTCTGATGCTGTGGGGCTCAGCTGCTGATATTGAGACTATTTTCATATTACAGAAACGAGCGATACGAGCAATCTATAGCCTCAGACCCCGTGACTCGCTGAGAGAACTATTTAAAGAAATTAATATTTTAACAGTTGCTTGCCAATACATTTACGATAACGTTTTATATGTACGCAAGAACCTAGATCTTTTCAAAAAAAACTCTGACGTACACAATTATAATACGAGGAATAAAAATAAACTTGTAGTGCCAAAACTCAGACTTCAAAAGGTTGGTAATTCATTTGTAGGTAACAATATAAAATGTTTTATAAAATTCCTCAAGAGTTGGTTGACATGCCACTAAATAAGTTTCAAATCGAAGTAAAAAAGACTTTAATGAAAAAAGGATATTACAAAGTAAACGAATACCTTAATGATAAAAATGCATGGTCATCCTAATCTCTTTGCTTGCTCGCACAATATAAACCTATGAAAAAAAAAAAAACAAATTGTTTTAATAAAAAGAAACTATAATATTGTTCACTGAGTTTCTTGCTGGTCTCTTCTCAGTAGAACCAACTTACCGAACCAGCGAAAGAATCATTTTCAAATGATTTATTTACTTAATTTAATATTATATTAGTAATTTCTTGACATTATTGTAAAATTTTGACGTTCATATGTGCTCTTTATGTGCCTAAACTGAATAAACGAAATTGATTCTTTGATTGATTGATTGAAAAGGTCATATCCCAAAAACCGATCTGACTGTTTTAAATTACGCGGGTTTCCGAACTAATGTAGCCAAAGTTATACTCTGAACATTAAAGATCGATTATCTGAACGACTTTATCGTCTATTACAATTTGTCAAACATCATATTCACCAAAATGGAAGGCGACATGGCTGACTCGCTCGGACGTGGTAAGTTAATCGCTTATAATTGTATGAATCTTTGCTTTTCTTTTAAATTCCAATGTGAATTATTACTAAATAAAGATGGCTTTTTAATAATATAAAGTTATTTAATGTTTTAAATTAGATTAACGAGAGTTTTTTCGTTACAGAAATATTATGTTCTTTGTAAAGCACCTTGGGTTGTAATGTAATAAAAAAAATATATAGTACGGTATTACTGTAGAAACTCTTCTTGAATAAATAAAGTTATTTTGATGCTACGAGCATAGTTATTACTTTGTTATCATTGATGTTAGGGTATTTATTGCTTCTTCAATTATAAAATCAATTGATTTCTCATCTTTTATTGCCACTTTATTGAAATTTTGTTAGCAGTATTGCGAGACGAAGAAATAGAGCAGGCGATTTTAAATACACTTGGGGACTCCGAAATAGAAGATGAAGGGGATTATGATGCAGACTTCTCAGGAAACTTTGGTGTTCAGGCACGCAATATCACATCCGATAAGTAAAAATGATAAATCGTGAAATAAGATAAATAATAATAAATGTAGAGAATTATAGAGAAAATTTGAATGTAATAAAAAGTTAAGTAAAAATGGTAAATTGTAAAAGAAGATAAATTATGATAAATATAAAGAATGATGATGATGGAGAAAATGTGATTGCAATATAAAGTTAAGTAAAAATGTTAAATTGTAAAAGAAGATAAATAATTATAAATGTAGAAAATGAAGACTGATGATGGGGAAAATATGATTGTAATAGAAAGTTAAGTAGAAACGTTAAATTGTGAAAAAGATATGTAATAATGACGAAAATTAAGTCTTTATTTTATTTATTAGCCCATTAGTATTGGCCCAGTGTCCTTTTAAAAGAACAAAAGATACGTATATTTAGTAAGTTAAAATCTCAACCTATTATATTCACTATTATACCCCAAAAGATTCCAAAGGAGAGCGACGGTGATACTACCGTATACGGCTGATGCAGGTGATCTCCGGCAGAGGGAGTTTTGGGGACCACCTTTTTCGAATCAGGAAGGAGCCGACGTCTCTGTACCGTCACCGTGATGCGAGTACACACGGGGCGGAGGGCTGCACACGTTGGCGAAGTGCCCGGTGTGGAAGGCGCCGAGAAACGGTATCCGAGAGGAATTCGGCACGAAAAAAAGGGGTGACAATTTTCAGATTGTCCCGCCCAAAAACAAAATTAAGATCCGGGGCTACCGCCGTTTCCTTTGTAAGCCAGTTATACCCGAGAGGAGAGGTGGTGGGGTGGGATCGGAGGAGATTACAGAATGACCTCCTTCCTGCATGAGAGCGAGTTTGGGGGTAACGTTTGGAGCCGCCTGTCAAACAAGCAGAAGCAGGCCGAGACGGTGGCGGTGCAATACGCGCCTCCCCATTTCCGAAGCTAGATGGGGACTGCGTAGTGCCCATAACCGATGAGGGAGAGCTCGCAAGAGAAGGCCTTGGTTGAGAGAGATATATGTATCTGCCAATCTCACCTCTGGCAATCTACAACCCACAGACGATGTACATTTCAATCGGTTCGGGTCCGACATAATAAAACAGATAGAAACTGAAACCGGGGGGAGGGGGTGGGGGTAGTACGGAGGTATTTTGTGTACATTCCAAAAAAGTGGCCTCGCAAAACGTACCATGCCCACTTTAATTCTACGTCTTGCGCCCCCACGTAGTAGTCGTAGATGAAATAATAATAATTCTAATAACTAAAAGGATTCTTTAAGTCAAGGTATAAGCGTATTCGTGTGTGGGGTGTTAAGGGTATGACCCAAGACGGCGTGCGGTTTTAGTCGGTTCAAGACCGATATAACCAGTCCTGCCGGAAATCACACAAATGAACGAAGAACAAAGTATTGTTAATTTTATACTACCTGATTTTATAGTTGTTTCGGAACCATAGATTTTAAGCACAATTTTTTTTTATCATTTATGGGAATAATGTAGAAACATGTGAACGGAACGGATTGTTATAAAACGTGGTTTGCGCTATCAATTTGTCTTGTGCCTTTTCCCTTCATTAGCAATCCCATATCATTTGTATTTCTGCAAGTAAATAAATAGGTGTAGAATAGAATGGCCAGATTTTACTATAGGTTCGATTATCGGGAGTTATTCAGCATAAATAAGTATCTGTCATGGACCCTCGTGTCAATAACTCGAGTCTAATACAACCCTTGTCACCTTGAGTGACGCAAGATCATATTGCGATGCAAAAATATACATGATTCGATGTCCAAACCGATTATGGATGAAGGAGAGATAGAATTGCTAATGCTGAATTTCCGACAGACCTATTAATCTTTGCCTACCCTACATTAACATATCTTTTTTTAAGTATTAACTTTCCAAAAAGTATTTACACTTATCTAACATTAGCTGCCCGCGCCTTCGTACGCGTGAAGTGAGTGTCATACAAACTACCATCCCCTGTTTAAACCCAAAAGGAGGTTGCTTTCTAAGGATACGTTGTACACCTCCATACCATACCATCTATAGAAGATATATAAAAAAAAATCTAGACCTACGTTTTTCATACAAATTTCCAACTCCTGTTTTACCCCATTAGGTGAGGAGTTTCGTAAAATCCGTTCTCAGCGATATTTACACCATATACGGAACCTGCCAAATTTCAAGTTTGTAGGTTTTACAGTTTCTGAGATTACGTGATTAATTAATGAGAGGTATTTCGCTTTTATTTATGGTATAAAAGATTATATTTAGAGTGTGAAAGTTTATAGATCGTTTGTTTATTACTTCATCAGACAAAGATGGCTGGTTTTGCCTCACCTACATACATACATACATACAAAATACACCTGAAAAACAATCCTTCTTAGCAGTCTGGTAAAAAGTCATTTGACATGCTATCGTGCAAAGTAATCAGTCAAACGATTTTTTAGTTTATTTATCTCATATAGCCCAACATTTCATACAAAAAATAAAAATAGTGGTCTATTTCTATCCACGTTTTCGTGAAGGTAATTTCAGAATTCCCCATACCTTATATTACAACAATGATTGTAGTTGGAATAAAAATACATCGACAATCGAACCGTAAATCAGACGCATTCACAAAGTTGCGCAAGCCTTTGACATCTGAACACAAAGACAATACGCGAAGCTGATGATACTAGTCCAGGAGTTAGACCACAATAAAATAATAAAAATACATAGATACATATACTCACGCCTAGAAATCCCCGAAAGGGTAGGCAGAAGTGTAATAACACCCACGTTTCACCAACTATGATTTTCGGTCCCACGTAAAAGGGGGCCAGCCTATAGCCGGCTAGCGGGCACTTTGGCTTGTGCTGAATATTCACTGCCCCATGGAGAACAGTCCTATCCCATAGTTTCCTTTTACGACACCCAGCAGAAGAGCTGGAGTGGTCCGTTTCTATAATACTCCACTGGAATCCAACATGGCACCATTATAATAATAAAAATTTAAATAGATATTTTGTACTATACTTTTGTATTTTTATATTTAGTCCGTGAATTGAATGCACCCTGCTAGATGGAAAGAAGTTAAGTTGAATTCAAGAAGATACGAATGCGGACCACTATTGCAAATGCTGTCGATGTTGGTCCCCAAATTGATGGCATCGGCAGATATTTTCAGATTGTACGAAGAGGAAAACACGTGCGCGGGTCTAGTACCTACTACAGTTCCCTGTCGAAGTACCAGTGCTGGATAAAGAAAGTAAGTTAAAACAGCTTAAACGGGGGACTAGTTCCTTCCTAGAGATAGTGAAAACAGTTAAATTCGTTAATTTGAATGAATCTACACTTTAAAGAGGCCACGTCTCTCGAGCAAAGAATTCACTTAATTAATAAATTTAAATATCCTTACCATTACCGAGAAAGGTGAATGAGCAATTCTGTCTACCTAGTCAACAGCAACAAGCTATATATTATAATTGAAAAGGACTTTTCATTTACTTAATTTTTTTGTACGACCGCTAATGTGTAGCTCATGGAGATTCTCTCTTAATTGGAACTGACTTGACTTGAATTGGAGCAGAATTAGTGTTCTACAGTTCCTCAGAATTTTGTGGAGGAGAGAGCATGGAGTGGGGTTGACTTGAGTTCCCGACGCCACCAGTGCGATTAGCTGTATTATCGACCAGTTGTTGCTAGTGATTCCGCCGGCGTGGAGTTCGGATACCGTTCCAACTTTCATTTTCGTGTGGAATTTCTCTCAGATGGCACCCCCGTCGACCATGAGGGAGGTTCTGTCGGACTCGGACCGACTGGAACCTCATTCCGTCTCGGGTCTTCAGGTACGATTTTAAGATGACCCCCTCAAGAGGATCCCGTTACCATTGCATCTTTTCCCGGGCTTCGCTCGAGACTAGGTAGACCAAGATGCATATATATTTGCATACTCCTTTATGAAGACTGGTTTAATTTCTCGTTATAATTACAAAAATATTAGGTAATGTATTAGTATATTAATATATAAGGTAAAGGTATGTATTGTTAGATTTTTCAGGAATTTATCAGATTTTTTTTAAGAATCACATTTATAAAGATTATCTTACCAGGCCACCCGAGCATAAGTAGGTCGAGGCTGTAACTTCGATGGGAGCACAGTGGTTCCCACACCAGAAGAGGGCCAGCTCGAAACACATGGCCCTGGGTCGGCCGGGGTGCAGGAGATATGACTCCAGCAACCTACAACCCACAGACGGTGTGCGTTTTAGTCGGTTCGAGTCCGACATAACCCCTGCAGGGGGGGAAATAAAAAATACTTGTAAACATGCTCTTACAATTCACACTCATCGACTCCTGGACTAAACTGCAAGGAAAATAAACAAGTGCCTTACCTGTTCTCGTTTTTCTTGAGGATTGACTGTACGCCTTTTGAACTGCAGGATTTACGGGTTCATATAAGTCACGCTTTTAGGAGGCAAATAAATGATTTTAGAAACGATATCAAGTTTCTATTATAGGTTTTTCTATAACGTTTTTATTAACTTATGAAGGATTAATGAGTCTCCAAGTAACTATTTTTATATGTAGGTAACCTACTCACTGGCTTTTGACTATAGCGTGATGATTTATAGACCGGATGTTCTATGTCCTCTTTAAATCGTAAATAGGTAGGACAACCAAACAAGGGGTCAGTAATGCCACGTTTTCAAAACTCGTGATTTCTATTGGATTAGAAAAAAAAACGCCAAAAGTTTTTGAGAATTACTCATATTTTGATTTACTTTTAACAAAATTATGAAATTTTAATTTGAGGGTTACAAAAATGTAATTTTACTAAAAATGCCTACCAAAAATAAAGTGAAGTAACCACCATCTCATGAAATAGGCTTCCTGAGTTGTGATTTGAAAGTTGTGGAAAGGTAATAAAATTAATATTCTCGTTATTAGAAGTTAATGTGTGAGATAACAGCTATTTACTGCAGTAAAGCTAAGGGTTAAATTTCAACTCAGTATATTACCGCAGATTCCGATCAGTATAAGAATCATTTTTATAGAACCCTTATATACTACCTAATCGTATGTTCTTATTACCGTAGCTGGTGATGTTTGTTGTGTAGCAAAAGTATTATCGTGCACCTCTACAGATAAGCCTGGATTCGAAACTGGAACCTACCGATCGCAAGTTCAGTACCTTGGTTACAAATCTACCATTGTTTTGGTGTTTAGTATATATCTAGATTGCAGAGGTAGTTAGTAAATACGAGAAACAGTGTCGGGCCCAGAATACCGCCTTGCGGCACATCGTACTGAATACAAACTAAACTAAACATTATAATAGTCGTCAACAGTATCAAACGCATGTTTTAAATTGCCTCTAAGTATGGCGTTTAAAAAATGTAAGTCACATTGAAAAAATATAGTAACAAATGAATCGATCAAGGAATTCTCTTGTGAATTGCTGAGTGGAAAGCAACATAATCGTAAAATGTCTAGACCAATTGTGTTTAGTCTGTGGTGCAGACACAATGTAAGGCACCTAACTGTACTCCTGGGAATGCAATGTTATTAGACGTTTTAGTCAAACATTCTCCAAGATTGAAAACATAAAAAGGTACCAGATGTTTTAGTGGTAGGTAATGCATCAGGTTCTCAGTTTGATTCCCAGGTCAAACTCATTACTATTTTTACAGTTAGTTCTACAAAAAGTGCCTTGTTTAATGGCAATAAGCTGTCTGCTAAGTGCAAACAGACTTTTTGGACCGCTTTAGTTGATAAAGCTCTATCACCAGCCACTATATCAAGCTCTTAACATTTTTATAGATACTATGTACACACTTCGATCTACAATACAAAGTAACAAGTGCACTTTTTGGTTTTTCACTGAAAACCATAATCCGCATATTGCATAATCTTTTTTTTTTAACAAGGTCGTATTTAGTTTTTTTATTAAGTCTTGCAGTAGTGCAATGTATCCATATAAACAAAAGATAAGTAATAAGAAAAAATAATTAATACGTTAATTAGTAACATAATTACATAACATACGTAGTGTATGTTGCTGACATCATTTGTTGGGTTAATTGCACTAATTAGGTTATCTGTGATTGGCCGACAGGTTGCACCAATATAAAGCAAAATTCCGCGTCTATTGATCAGTCGGAGCAATAGGATGCAAAATCCCGCGTCTATTGATCAGTCGAACCAATAGGAAGCAAAATTTTGCGCGTCGATTGATCAGTCGGACAAGCAGAAAAAAAACGTCCGCGTCATCCGATGAGTCAAACGAACCAATCGGACCACGGTCATAGCCAATATTAAAATAATCTGGCCATCGCCATCTAAAGGAGCAACGCAACCAACGTGTTCGGCACTATTGCACAGGGTTCAGGTCCGGCCGCACCTTTTTAAGAACGTACACAGGTGCGTGTAAGTCTTCGTTTGCCTTTTTCGACCTGTTGGCGTTGTTCTGATTAATGTAATACATTATTTAGTAATATTATAGTTAAAAAAATACTTTTATAAAATTAGTGTTTAATAGTAAAAAAAAATATTATTGGAAGCTATTATATATTAGAACTACTTTAAACTGCTTGGGCACTCGTTGTATGTTATATCCATAAACCGTTAGGGTGCTTGCGGCATACATGATGAAAACAAAAAAAATTGAACACGAACTTTTTACAACTCCATGGATTCCCCATCCGGGTACTAGGTCTATCGTATAGCAGAGTGAGAAACCCTGAACAGATACCGAGACCTCATTGTCATCAAACTGGAAGCTTTTCAGCATCAGTGGATGAAATTCAGTTCTCGTAAAACATTTCGAGACATTGGACAAATCCATCGAAATTGCGCCACCGCTATCGACACATCTGGTGACAAATTGTGACAACTCACATGTGATACCTCTGTACCTATATATATATATATAACTTCTGTTGATAGGAGTACCAGTACAGAAGTGAATAACCCTAGTATACCTTTCAAACTGTTAAGCAGATCGTATATACAACGTAATGAGATCCTTTTTGCCTAAACTGAACTTATATATAACCTGAACAAATTTGTTTCAACACAAGCTAATTTACCTCTAACCGAATTTATAAAGAAAATTTCAATTTGTTTTGTAGAATTTGAGGATCTATTTATACTAATACCTAAGTACACTCGAGAGCAATGAATCCGGGTCACTCAAAGAATCCAAAAAATCTCGGAAAGTAAGAATGCTAGGTTAATGCAATAAATTGTATTTAATAGACAATTTAATACTCCTTAAATGAAAGTATTAAAACTTCTTAGTTATTGTAAAGTTATATCATAAAAAAATCAAATTTGAAAAGGGAACACTGTCGAAGATGGAACTACGAAATTACAGGATTTGTTTTTGCTTTTGTTTGTAGTCTGTCATTTATGTTGGTACATAAACCAGGTTGATAGTGCTCAATATTCATTACTCAAGCTGAAATCACGTCGCTTACACTTGAAGAATGCACCAGAATACTTACATTGGTGGAAACCGGCCGGAGTCAGCGCGATACAGCCAGGACTGTCGGTGTGTCGTTGTCAACAGTACAAAGAGTTCTCCGACGTTACGAAGAAACTGGTTCTAACCTACGCAGACCAGGAACGGGCAGAACTAGGTGTACCACAGCACGAGAAGACCGATACTTGGTGAACACCATGCTTCGAAATCGCTTTCTCACAGGAACTGAACTCACAAATCAGTTTCGACGCCTCGGAGGAAGTAACCCAAGTGCATGGACAGTAAGACGTCGGCTTGCTGAATCTAACTTAAAACCCCTTAGACCTGCAAACGGCCCTAAACTGGAGCGTGGCCATCGTATTTCAAGACTAAGATATGCCCAGAACCACGTAAATTGGAGTATTGAAGGTTGGTCGAAAGTTATGTTCTCCGACGAATCAAAATTTATGCTCTACAAGCACGATGGAAGACACAGAGTGTATAGAAGACCAGGGGAAAGATTCAAGCAAGCATGCATCGAAGAAAAAGTAGCCTACGGTGGTGGGTCTGTACTTGTGTGGGCCGGAATTTCCTCTGAAAGTCGCACAGAGCTGGTGATCATAGAAAACGGCTCTTTAACTAGCGTAAGATATGTGGAAGAAATCCTCAACGAACACGTTGGTCCATTTATGGTCAATTTGGGTGAGGATGCTATATTTATGCATGACAATGCCCGACCTCATACAGGTAGGATTGTGAATGACTACCTTCAAGAGATGAACATTACTTGTATGGAGTGGCCAGCGCGCAGCCCGGATATCAACCCGATCGAGCATGCTTGGGACGAGCTAGGGAGATGCGTAAAACAACGAAACCCTCCCCCAATCACGCTTCCTGAGCTCAAAATTGCTCTCACAGAGGAATGGGAGAATATTCCCCAAAATCGTATAAGGAACTTGGTGTACAGCATGCCAAACCGCGTAAACGCAGTAATGGAAGCACGAGGAGGTAATACGAAGTATTGAAATTCAAGAAAATCGTCATAAAGTTCAAAAATTTCATGTTTCCTATTTTTGTTTTAAGAAGAGATCAGCAGTTTTTTTTCTTTATGTAATTTTGTGTAAATAAAATGTATGGTGACTCATATTTTTTTAACTTTCATTTAAGGAGTATTAAATTGTCTATTAAATACAATTTATTGAATTAACCTAGCATTCTTACTTTCCGAGATTTTTTGGATTCTTTGAGTGACCCGGATTCATTGCTCTCGAGTGTATTATAAAGGTAAGTATTGGCAAGATTGATAAATATACTTTGTGTATTTGTGGGTGTATTTTTTGTGGGATAAGATCTACCCGCATCCTACTTCTGAACTCTTCTATAGATTTTTATTCATTTAAATTAAGAGTTTACAATTATATTACAGAATAATACTAAATAATAAAAATTATGCTATATAAAAATAACATAAAAGAGGGGGAGAGACTGCAACTAGAATTGAATAAGAAATTTTATGGTATGCAAACAAATCTATTCGCAAATAGGGTAAGTAGATAATATTTTATTTCTACACCAATTTTACAACACAATTAGCACATTTCTCATTATTGACAGCGTTTTACCTATAAATAAAACGCTTATTAAATAACTTGCTTTATTCGAAGCCTAATAATATTTGAGAGTGTGAATACAGGTAAAGTTTTTTGGTCGACGAAACCGTCGAGTTCCAAAGTTATAGCTTCGCAAGCTGGTACTAGCCAAAATATTTATAAATCCAAGCAACCTGCGCAAGGTTTGCAATATACACCGGGTTACTCAGGTAACCGTAATTTACCAATGGTACCTGCGCAAGGTGCCCCTGGTTATCCACCATTTTCAACATTTCCTGCGCAGGGAATGTATCCGTTTTACAATCAAGGTTTCATGCCTAGAATGCCCGCGCAGGGTATGAATTTTCGTCCACGAGCACCCAGGGCTCGGGATACAGCATACAAAACCCAGCAAGCAGCTAGTTCACGCAAGGGACAACTTAAAAATACATTTTGACGCAACCTTCAAAGCTGGGCGCCTTCATCATTTCTATCAGATGTGGGAACGCCACCAAGCACCTCCCGTAATCTTGAAAATGATTTCAGAAGGGTACCGCATACCCTTCATGGAAAGGCCTCTGCTTCATGTCCCGGGAACGGGAAAAGACATAAAAACTTTATGTTCACCCGAGATGAAGAGGCATATTCAAGAAATG
This sequence comes from Eilema caniola, assembly GCA_949126895.1. Lineage (NCBI taxonomy): Eukaryota > Metazoa > Arthropoda > Insecta > Lepidoptera > Erebidae > Eilema > Eilema caniola. Next base: position 10,627,281 of record OX421486.1, on the reverse strand, counting down.
ATGAACATGGGCGTTCTCGAGAGGGCTCAAACCAAACCCAGCTTTCTTTCCAATCTTTTTTTGATACCAAAAGACGACGGGTCATACCGTCCGATTTTCAATTTAAAAAACCTGAATCATTTTGTCGCCGTGAGCAAATTCAGGTTGATAAATCACGCCACAATCCCTTTGAAAGATCGATCTTCAGAATGCTTATTTTCATTTGCCCGTAGCAGTCAGTCACAGGCCTTTTCTCCGGCTGATGTGGAACAACGAGTTGCTACAAATGACTTGCCTGCCCTTCGGCCTGGCGTCGGCTCCAAAAGTCTTCACCGTGCTGACAAACTGGGTTGCCCAGAAGCTACGAGACCGAGGCATACGCACCTTGGTTTACCTGGACGACTTTTTATTGGCCAGCCAGGACAAACACATACTCCAGACTCAGGTGAGTACTGCTATACAGTTCCTAGAATCGTTAGGGTGGCAAATCAATTATCAAAAATCTGTGTTAAATCCCCAAAAAGCTATCCAATACCTGGGGATAATATGGAATACGTGGCAAAATGTGAAAGAATTGCCGGTAAAGAAACAGCTTTCAATAAAAGAAAAACTCCTTCAAATTTTGCGTCGAAAACGATGCAACCTGAGGGAGTTGCAAGGTCTGATAGGGTCGTTAAACTTCGCAAGCCTGGTAGTACCCTACGGCAGGCTTCATTTCCGCAAGTTACTAAGTCATTCTCACTCGCTACTGAACGAGAACCCACTGAAAGTGGTCTCACTGCCAAAAAGGACCATGACAGATCTAAAGTGGTGGCTCAGAAATTATTCAAACAATTCGATGTTACATACCCCTGCCGTAACTCATTATCTGTCGACCGATGCTTCGGCGTCGGGATGGGGAGCTCAGATAAACAGCGAGATCCTGAGCGGGTTTTGGAAATACAGCGAACAAAACCTTCATTCGAATTTGAAGGAAATGTTGGCAATTTTGAAAGTCCTTCAAATCCATTGTCACTTGCTCAAAGGGACAACAGTTTCTGTGCAATCGGACAACAGAACAGTTCTGTCGTATCTCCGCAGGGAGGGAGGCACTCGATCCAAGCTTCTTATGAGGCTAACATACAAAGTCTTTCACATTCTACAGAAGTACAGCATATCACTGTCTCTCCATCACCTGCCAGGCAAATACAATGTCGAGGCAGATCGATTGTCCAGAGGAATCCGTCACCCGGAGTGGCACTTACTTCCACCCTTGACGGAGAAAGTATTTCTGAAATGGGGAAAGCCGATAATAGATCTCTTTGCATCAGATCGAGCTCATGTAGTACCCCATTATGTGTCCCTGAACTCGAAAGACCTTCAAGCGCAGTTCATCGACGCCTTCACAAGGCGTTGGCACTTCAGCCTAGCGTGGATCTTTCCACCGCCTTATCTAATCCCCAAAGTTTTAGCCCACCTAAACAACGCATCCGGGATATATCTGTTAATAGTCCCCAACTGGCAGAAAGCCTTTTGGCGCCCCGATCTCAAGAGGAGAGCCATTGCCCCTCCATACACAATCCACAATCTCGAGGAGGTTCTGATAGATACCTCGACGAACCGGAGCCCCACGAGGGTTCACGAACTGACGCTGGAAATTTGGAAATGTGGGGGTGGGATGAAGTCCTCATAGGTTGGTCTGTAAATCAACAAAAGCTTTTATTTGATAGTTGGCGGGATTCTACGAAAAAATGTTATATGTCTGCATGGAAGCGTTGGTACACGTGGGCTATTAATAATAACATTGCGATTCGTTCTCCGTCAGGTACAGATCTTGCGAGATATTTGTCAGATTTGTATCTTGTAGAAAATTTATCATACAATTCAATTGTATTGCATAAATCAGTTGTTGCAACTTTATGTGATCCTAATAAAACACATAGTCTGAGTTCACACCCTGTAAGTTATTTAATAAGCGTTTTATTTATAGGTAAAACGCTGTCATTAAACAACTGTACTGTTATTCGAAGCCTAATAATATTTGAGATGTGTCTGTTATCGCCTGGTGGAAAAACAAATCGCCAATGTGATAATTTAATGTATGATGTATAGGTACTTCTATACCTAAGTTAGTAACTTGCGGAAATGAAGCCTGCCGTAGGGTACTACCAGGCTTGCGAAGTTTAACGACCCTATCAGACCTTGCAACTCCCTCAGGTTGCATCGTTTTCGACGCAAAATTTGAAGGAGTTTTTCTTTTATTGAAAGCTGTTTCTTTACCGGCAATTCTTTCACATTTTGCCACGTATTCCATATTATCCCCAGGTATTGGATAGCTTTTTGGGGATTTAACACAGATTTTTGATAATTGATTTGCCACCCTAACGATTCTAGGAACTGTATAGCAGTACTCACCTGAGTCTGGAGTATGTGTTTGTCCTGGCTGGCCAATAAAAAGTCGTCCAGGTAAACCAAGGTGCGTATGCCTCGGTCTCGTAGCTTCTGGGCAACCCAGTTTGTCAGCACGGTGAAGACTTTTGGAGCCGACGCCAAGTCGAAGGGCAGGCAAGTCATTTGTAGCAACTCGTTGTTCCACATCAGCCAGAAAAGGCCTGTGACTGACTGCTACGGGCAAATGAAAATAAGCATTCTGAAGATCGATCTTTCAAAATTGTGGCGTGATTTATCAACCTGAATTTGCTCACGGCGACAAAATGATTCAGGTTTTTTAAATTGAAAATCGGACGGTATGACCCGTCGTCTTTTGGTATCAAAAAAAGATTGGAAAGAAAGCTGGGTTTGGTTTGAGCCCTCTCGAGAACGCCCATGTTCATCATTTCTTGAATATGCCTCTTCATCTCGGGTGAACATAAAGTTTTTATGTCTTTTCCCGTTCCCGGGACATGAAGCAGAGGCCTTTCTATGAAGGGTATGCGGTACCCTTCTGAAATCATCTTCAAGATTACGGGAGGTGCTTGGTGGCGTTCCCACATCTGATAGAAATGATGAAGGCGCCCAGCTTTGAAGGTTGCGTCAAAATGTATTTTTAAGTTGTCCCTTGCGTGAACTAGCTGCTTGCTGGGTTTTGTATGCTGTATCCCGAGCCCTGGGTGCTCGTGGCCGAAAATTCATACCCTGCGCGGGCATTCTAGACATGAAACCTTGATTGTAAAACGGATACATTCCCTGCGCAGGAAATGTTGAAAATGGTGGATAACCAGGGGCACCTTGCGCAGGTACCATTGGTAAATTACGGTTACCTGAGTAACCCGGTGTATATTGCAAACCTTGCGCAGGTTGCTTGGATTTATAAATATTTTGGCTAGTACCAGCTTGCGAAGCTATAACTTTGGAACTCGACGGTTTCGTCGACCAAAAAACTTTACCTGTACCCCCATGTTTCTCTAATATTGAACTCAACTTATCATCTTTGAAAAGGTTCTCACATGAAGGTGGTATTTTACGAAGTGCGGCTTTCGTAAATTTATCTTTAACTGATTTAAGAATAGCGTCTCGGCGCTGTTGAATCAGGTCGGCACGGTGACCACAAGCCATTTGTAATAGATCATTGGATATCTTTTGAAATTCACCCTGTACAAATATTTCGTTAATTTTGGACTCTATGCTAGATCTATCAACCGTATCGGAAGATCTAAGCCATGAAATAAGATTAATAAAACCGGTTTCTACAGCTTCGTGCTGCTTCAGTAAACCTTGCGTAATACTTGCAAAGCCTCTTTCAGTAAGAGACAAGTTAGGCAATCTATCATATTGTTTTAATTCATCGTTACATTCGAGTTCGGTAAAGCCGGGGGTAGAACAATATCTTTTTTGAACATCTGAGTATCTAACTTCTGACCATGAAGTAGATTCAAAATGCTGAATATCATTCAGACGTTTTAGAATATGTTCATCTGATTTCAACATTGCAGGTTCTTTCAAAACGACACTAACCGGCAAAAAAAATTCTGTAGAATTTTGTTGTGAGGTAGATCCACTACCCGTATATAACTCGCCACTGACATTTAAAGAAACATCACTGTCGCTATCGTTACATTGTTGCGATTCGTAACTTTGTGTAGGGTAATTTTGAAATAAATAATTTTGCATGAAATTCACTTGTGAAGCCAACGTTTTCAACATGTCGGAACAAAATCGCCAAATGAGTAGTCCGGCGGTGAATCTCTCTGCCGTGACCTGCCTGGTGGAAAGAGGGGATTGCCAGAAAAGGATAGCAATAGGTTAGAAAGAGACGACCATACAGTAGAAACAAGTGTTGCCACTCTCAAATATTATTAGGCTTCGAATAACAGTACAGTTGTTTAATAACAAAGTTATTATCATGTACAAAGGGCGGTCCTATCGCTAGATGCGATTTCTTCCAAACAACCTTAGAATTTTTATAAACAGGGTACAGACATACCACGTAATTATGTTCTATGTTCATTTTACGGCGGGTTTTGATTTCTGCTTTAGCTGGTGGGCAAAATAAAACGGAAAACACTTGTAGATAATATACTGGTCTTATTTTATTTATTAATCCATGTAATAACGGTATTTTGTCCATTCGATAGCTGTCTTCAAGGTGCAGAAAAGATATCTTCAATAGGGATTTGTTTCAAGTAGATGACAAAGTTTTCGACAAGTTTAGCTATATAGCTCTTCAACGTTGGTTGATCTTAACATTTTTTCGTATTCATTCAAGTAGAAGTGAAAACAAAGTAACTTCTGTGACGTGACGTGACGAGACGAGTTCCTTAATTATTTTTTACCCAAAAGGTGCTCATCCCGCCTAATGAAGTATTCTCTTCAATAAAGACATATTTCACCATTAGGTACACAGTATAGTATGTAACTACTAGACAATAAGAATAAATACTAGTAAATCTCTCCACATCCGACGACGCCTTAGCTACGAGTACTAGGCTACTAGACAAAGTGTCGAGACTTCAAACCCCGGCCTTTACTTTACATGGCAGGTGGTAAGGGGTTATTATAACCCGATTCCTGACGGCTTCCCTTCGCATAGATGGTAGAGATGTTTAGAATATTTTGAATAGATCTAGACTAGATTAAGTTAAGAACTTTTTTCCACCGGCTCTCGTTTTGTAAATTTTCAGCCTTCGCCACTACTTTACCGTCCTTAGTTGGGAAGGTTGATCCCATCATCCATCATCATACTATTATAGTAAAGGTCAGATTGCAGTCGCTTCAAGGGAAATGGCTAGTTCAGCCAAATCTGCAGTTGGATTGGTAAAAGCGGACTCCAGACTCTAAGTTGAAAGGTCCGGATGCGACTGGGAATAACGCTAGGATGAAGAAGAAAATTTATACAAATATAATTTGCACGGAGCGGGAATCGAAGCGCCTACTTGCCACGCAGGGCAAGGTTTGATTCCCTACCACCACGTTACAGAGACTGTCATTTTTTTTACGAGATTATTGTTTAGTTATTCATATAGGTAGTTTTGCTTCTATCACCCGTTTTTCATTTGGTGGTTTACATTTTAGTATTTTTTCGTTATTAAGATTATGAAAATTAAAGAACTTTAAGTTCTTTAATTTTCATTTAAATATGGTACTAACTTAGTTTTTGAAATGTTAAATTTGACTTTGAATATTGACTTCGATCATATTATTTGCAAACGTAAAAAATTGCTCTACGTCAAAACGTCAAACGTCATAAAAAATTGCGATTGAATCGGTAAAAAAGTTTTTTGTCAATCAATTAAAACGGGATATTTTGTAAAGTAGTAGGTATGTACTGACTAATAGTTCTATCCTACTAAAATTATAAATGTGAAAGTTTGTGCAGATATCATAAAAGGTTTGTACGGGGATTGATTATAATCGGAAATAACAAATAGGCTACTTTTTATCCCTTCAATACAAAGTTTCCTATGGCTTGCGAGAAGCGGACTAGAATTCCACGCAAGCGAATCTGTGGGCATCAGCTAGTAAATAAAAATAAAATAAAAAAAAGCCATTGAGCTTCGCTACCTACTTATATTCTGTAATTTGACAGTTGGTCAGTCCTGTCATTCGAAAATTAGTTAATTAATAAACAAGACCAGGCCATGCTTCTTTTACCGTCTGTATTTTTAGGGGATCACTGGATCCAACCACACCTTCAATCCCAGCTATAAAAGCCTTATAACCATTGCGAGCTGCATTTGTTGTACATTCCGCATTAGAAAAATCACATAAAGATTTGCCTGAAATAAAACACAAAAAGTAATGAAATGTCGCAAAGTTAGAACACAACAATACAATGAAGAAAATGAACAATATGAACATAAATGCAAATAATTTAATAATTGAGTAATAATTCAATAGAGACAACGCGGAAATGAATAATCCGTGTGGTTATGGAGAAAGAATACAAATATCACCATTTCATTTTATCCGTAAGAGGCGGTTAATGGAAAAATACGCAGACGATATCACTGCGAAAGAAGGAAATATCGAAATAAAATACTTGATTGGTATGAAGAAGAATGTAAAATTGAATGGTAGCATTAGTTAGGTACATTTGTTACTCACTCTGAGCCGAATGCAGCAAAGATAATTGAACCACGAACAATACCGACAGTACACAATTCATTGTGAACAAATGATACCTAGACACTTGAGTGGGTCTGATTAATCCAATCTTCTTATTTATACTGCACTATTTTTTTATCATTTACAAAATAACAGGTTATTAATGATGGCCTACCAAAATCATTTGAATCTTAATAACGAGAAAATACTAAAATGTAAACCACCAAATGAAAAACGGGTGATAGAAGCAAAACTAAACAATAATCTCGTAAATAAAAATGACATTCTCTGTATTGTGGTGGTAGGGAATCAAACCTTGCCCTGCGTTGCAAGTAGGCGCGGCTTCGATTCCCGCTCCGTGCAAATTATATTTGTATACATCTTCTTCTTCATCCTAGCGTTATTCCCAATTGCATCCGGAGCTTTCAACTTAGAGTCTGGAGTCCGCTTTTACCAATCCAACCGCAGATTTGGCTGAACTAGCAATTTACCGTGAAGCGACTGCAATCTGACCTTTACAACTCAAAGACGATATCGAAGTATTGCAGTTAAACCAGTTGTTACATTTTTGAGGGCTCCAACTACCCGTAACGACTGCCATAGGTGATCGTATTGCAACCGGGACCGACGGCTTAACGTGCTCTCCGAGGCACGACCAGACCAATGCAAATATGTACCCATATTCATGCATACAAATATTTGCACTTGCCTCCTGCATAGCTGCCGCGTTCACTACCGCTGCACTACGGAGGCTGTCGTTATGCACGAATATGGCTATTTGCATTGGTCTGGTCATGCCTCCGAGAGTACGTTAAGCCGTCCGTCCCGGTTTCCATACGAACATCTATGACAGACGTTATAGTTCCTTACCCGTGTACAGATCTTTTCCTGACAATAAGAAATACAAATGAAGTGTGGGATGAGCTACAACCCACGTATTTCATTTATTTACGAGACCATAAACATGTATTTTTAAATAAAAATAATTATCCAGGTACAGTCGTTTAGAAGTTATTTCATTTTTACGGTTCCGTACCCAAAGGACGTCTGTCAGTCAGCAGGCTGTGTTTCATGAACCGTGACAGCTAGAAAGCTGAAATTTTGTTGCCGCTATATCAAAAAATATTTAAACAGAAATATAATAATATTGAAGCGGTGGCGGCGCAAGACGTAAACTTAATGTGGGCAAGGTACATTTTGCGAGGCCCTTTTTTAAGTCCTATGTACGAGTCATATATCGTACATGGCACGCACACATCATTCACATCAGCACTTTTCTGTCGCCTCACACAAGTTGTACATTTTCGCGACAGTACGCATTCACAACTCATAATAAGCAGTACTCATCAATCTATTTTAGCATTAGTTACGCGATAATTAAGTGCACCCCCGCGCCTACTTTCAGTACTGGTATAGCAACTAAAATTCCCACTTTCGGCGGCTCCACGCGAGTTCAATGCGTTCCCTCCATCTTAATATTTTAGTTTAAGCCCAGGGTCTTCTCTTTCGAGCCGGCACTCTACGAATGTGGAAACCGCGGAGTTCCCATATAGGCTCATTTAGCAGCCGCCTCGGTCTGCTTCTGCTTGCTAGGGTAACAGACGGCTCCTTCTCGAACATTACGGCGGCAGCTCACGCACTCGCATAGAACATCGTGCACCATGAGCAAGATGGCGAGCGGGAGAACTTCCACTCTTAGGGCCGCCACTAACTCCCGCCTCGGCGTCTCCCACGCTCACCACTCGGTGCGGCTCCAAGTCCTCTCTCGCATCATAGTGTTGCCACTCGGACGTTGGCTCTTTCCAGATCCGATTGTGCTTGGTGATCACCTGCGTTAGCTGGTACGAGAGGCTGCCGTGTGGCCTTTCTAGCCACTTTCCCTTGGTAAAATGTTCATAATCAAGTACTCCTTATGATTAGGTTAAACTACTCGCTTAAACTTTAAAGTTATTACGATGCACTGTGCGCGTGGTTGCCCAAGTCGTAGCTCACACTCCGGTACCATGTCCCTATGCAGCTGGGACCTCACGGCCCGGATTTCCCCAGGCACTGGTTCGTGTTCCCGTACCGCCGCGCCTCCTTTCGGTACTGGTTTAGCAACGAAAAGGCACTCGCGTTCAGGATCCACGGTCCACGGTAGCAAACCGGCAAGGATACTCGCCGTGTCAAAAGATATCGTATCCCTTGATGGCCCTTATAGCCATTGTGCACTACGGAGCCCGCAGCAGTTGCACATGCCTGGCCTTCAGGGTCTCCACCCATATTGGGCCATCCATATAGGGCTATGGACCGCACGTTTTCCTCATAGAATCTCCTGCAGGAGTCTGGCCGGCCCTCTCACATTGCACAGCAGCCGCTAGAGCGTTAACTATGCCCTTCAATTTGGGTCGCGAGGCCCACTAAGAATGCAAGAAATACGAAATTTAGAAAAATATCACTTGATATTAACTAAGTATGTTAATATTATAATTAAAAGAAATCAAATCTGGAAATCGTGTACAATTACAATTAACGTCTTCATGTGTTTTATCTGTTTTAAGACTTATTTAATGTTGAAACAAGAGTTACTACTGTAAAGGTCGCTCATGGCGCGCCTTGTTTTGCTGTAACTAGACGCCGCGCCGGCGGCGCCGCGATTTTTTTTTATAACACTTAGATAGCAGACAAGCACACGGCCTAATGGAAAGTGGTTACCGTTGCCTATGGACATGGACGTGTACAACATCAGGGGAGTCACACTCGTGCTATCGACCCTATAAGAACAGAGAGTTTCTGTGCCGTCAGTGCAGAAGAATAAGCAAGACAAGCCTTTGGTCTTCCCACTGACAGCATAAATACTCTTCAGTGAGCTCTGGCTACCCTACTCACGCTCGCCACCGGGAACACAACAACTTTGGCTATGAGGCGAGGCCCTTAGCACCGCGAGGCCGTGGGCCCATAGTCTCCGCCGCCTCCGTATTGAAGGGGGCCTCCCCTACAACAAATGTGTTTTTCGCCGGTTGTTTGCTCGATATTAATAACAGATAGACGCTTGAAATATTCAAGGCTCACAATAAACTTTAATGTAAACCTTTGAGGATGTTGTAAGGCGAAACCGGTCAGGTTCAATAATAAATACTGTGGAAAAAGTACAAGTGTTCTCAATACGTGTAACAAAAAATTCCACCAAGTGCCATCTATTAACAGTATACATAGTCATTCAATGCTCTGTTTTGTTTATATTTCTTATATTCTACATCTTTTTCAGACATTAGATCATTCTATATCTTATATTATACAATTCCCTGAAAAATTTATATAGTAGGTACACTAACTTGAAAAATAAAAAGTAAATCCAAATTATTTTTTAAATTAGTGTGTCTCCCATAGTCTACCGCAATAGAACAGAAGTCAGTGATACGTTCATTGAGAAAACCAGCGTAACCTGACTTAGATAGGTTAGGTTAGCGTCATTTTTTATAACCACCCAGTAACAAGACACAAAGTTAGTGATACGTGCACTCTTTGCTAAAATAAAGTAAAGTAAAGGCTGTTGTTTGAACGGCTAATTTACCTAGTTGACTGCAACATATTCAGGAGTTGTTAACTATTACAAAGTTTTTAATAAGACAAGGTTTACCGGGGCCTGAGGACGGCAGTTGGCCGACTCGCCGTCCTTACAGGAGCAGGCCGTGGCGGAGGCGTGTCGTGTGTGTCCTACCCTACACACGCCTGCCAACTCACCGACGCGGGATAAAACCCGACCCCACCAGGCGAGGCCGCGGTGGTAGCCAAAGTCCGTCGGTAACCTTGGGGTTATCGGGCTTACCCGAGGTGCCCGGCAATGGACACTTGCGAAGGACATCGTGTGGTTTTAATCGGTCCGATTCCGACACGCCCACCCCATCGTTGGGGGATTCCACAAGCAAAAAAGAAAGTAGGTACAAGGTTTGTATGAAAAAAATGTTTTGCAAACGGCACGGGTAAGGTGCTTAAACTAGTTACTTCAATCCAACAATCAAATTAGCCTATAGCAATTCTCTGCTGGATTTATGTAGGTATTTGCTAGCTTTAGACACAGCCTGCTAACAAATGCATCGCAAAAAACGGCATGAATCCGCTTTATGATAAGCCAATGTCAATATTGTTCTTAAAACTCATACCTTAGTATGTTCCGCTTTGAAGTGACACTAACTGCGTCTAGGTATATATCGACTGCAGCTATTAACAAAGTCGGAACTACATTTTGGAGATTTTCGTTTTATTGCTCCTAAGGTCTTCAAACGCAAACTTTCAAATTTGTAACTAAATGCTATCATAGTATTTCCAGATGAACAAAGTCGGATTTTATAGGAGCGTACGAATAATAATGTAGGTAGGTATGTTACTACAAAGTTCGCAGGGCTAAGAAGGGAAAGGGGCGCGCGCGCAACGCGCGGTTCTGCCAGTTCCCTCATTGTTAGCGGGGCGACTGCGCGTGCGTGTTTTATATTTTTATATTATTGTTTTACGTAAATGTGCAGTATTTAGTATAAATAACAATGTTTCAATCTACGCGTACTTTAACGGTTAAGATTGTAATATGTGTCAAATCTCACATTGTTAACGGATTATTATTTTATTACCTGTGTCGAATGTACCACATTCTACATTATTGTGCGCTTTGAGTTCGTTCATTTTTGTCGGATATGGCACTACAGACTTTGTTTCTTGTACCTAACATTCCCGTTTTTGTCGGTTATGGTACTGTCGACTTTGTTACTCGTTCTTCTATTAAACGTTTTTGTCGGATATGGCACTACCGACTTTGTTATTCGTTCTTATAATGAAAGTATTTGTCATATATGGTACTACCACCATTTTTAATTGTACATTACTAAATTTAAATGTTGGATGTGTTAGTATTGACTTTATTATTCTAAAACAGCTATACAATAATGTAGGTTGGATATGATATATAGTGCTGCTATGGTAATTAGGAAGAGTTGACTGGTTTTCTATTGCCTCATGTGACATTTTTAATTATAGGTATGTTATTTTAGAAGGTAGGACACGACGGTACCTCCCGTTACAACTGAGCAGTCCGACTGGGGAAGTACCTTCGTCCTACAGAATACCGCGGTTATAGTAACCTTGTGTTGTATTCCCGACGGTGAGCAGGGTAGCCAGAGCTCACTGGAGAGGCTCTGTGTTGTCAGTGGGAAGACCAAAGGCTTTGGATATCACCACTAAGTAGTGCAGGAGTGAAATGTTGGCGCGTCGGTCAGGGAGACCCGGTGAGACGGTTAACCGCTGGCCGCCCGCAGACTGTACGGTTCCCGAACCCGGGAATCACATAATCTCCGTTCCAGGAGGCTGAACCAGCAGCCTGTGTAAAGTTCCCGGTGCTGTAGTCGTGCCGGAGAAGGAAACCGGAGTAGACTTGGCAGTATCTGGGAGGGGACCCGGGGCCCATCCGCCCACCGCGCCAGCCAATCACACAACCATAGCTCGTTTGCGGTGGCGAGAAACCTTACTTCGTCTTCTACACTGACGGCATAGAGACCCTCTATACCTCCCCCTTCCATTTTTATGATGGCCAAGAAAAACAACAATAGACGTTCTACAGCGGCACCTTCATCCACAATGAAAGTTGACTTCTGTAACATCAGGGGCCTCCACACCAATCTTAAAGAGATCCATCGCCAGGCCGATACAGCCTACCTTATGTACCCCGGGTACGAACCCGAACATAACTTCCTAAGTAAAGTCGGGGTATGCATGTACGTCCGGGATGACGTTTGCTGTCGCTGTCTAAACGGCCTTGAAGACAGGGACCTGCCCACTCTATGGGTACGTATGGATCACGGTGGCCACACCCGTATCTATGCGTGCGTCTACAGGTCCAATAGCGGTGACCTGGGCGCCATGTGGAATGGTTGGGTCGCACAGAACTAGGAAGGGCTGCTCACTACGCCCTGACCTATGGGTTTTCGCAACTGGTGCATTCTATCACTAGAAAACCAGATATCGAGACCCACAGAGAGTCTATTGGACCCTCTGCTGACTACGTACCGAGTGGAGGCACCACTTGGTACTTCGGACCACAGCATCGTCTGGGCGCAAGTGACTCTCGCGTGGCCAGAACCACCGCGGCCACCTCAGTGGCGGCATGTCTGGCACTACAAGTCGGTAGACTGGGACGAACTGCGAGAATTCTTCTCGTCGTACCCGTGGAGGCAGCTTTGCTTCACTTCAAACGATTCAAGCTCTTGTGCAACAGCAGTCGCTGAAGCGATTCTAACGGGTATGGAATTCTATATTCCCAACCGCTAGATCGCAGCACGAGCGAGCAAACGGCCAAACTTCTGCTACTCTTGCCTTCCGCCGCCGCAAAAACTCGACGGTAGCCTAGCCCATGGCGCTAAGGAGAAAGCCGATCTTTTGGGTAACCTCTTTGCGTCAAACTCGACAATGAACGACGGGAATGCCGAGCCACCTATTCTCCCCAGCTGTGGTGTTTACATGCCTGAAGTTAAAATCACGCTAGTCCCTAGATGTTTGGAAGTCGAGTGGACCGGATGGTATATATGGCGATGGTGCTCAGGCGCTGTGCCCCCGAATTGTGCCCAGTACTTTCGCGGCTTTTCGCGCTCTCTTACTCTGCGAGACACGACCCGGCCTCGTGGAAGACTGCGTTCGTGCATCCTGTGCTAAAGAAAGGAGAGAGGACAGACCCGTCCAATTACAACCCTATTGCTATAACATCCCTTCTCTCGAAGGTTATGGAGTGTGTGATTAATACACAGCTCCTGAGATACCTTGGAGGAAGTGATTTACTGAGCGACCAAGTATCCAAGCCGTCGTCGATGACCAAAATCGGGAGTATCCGATTGGGGTCGACTAAACCTAGTCCAATTCAATCCCATTAAGACACAAATATGTGTATTCACCTCTAAGAAAACCCCATTTGTTGTACCGCTGCAATTCCTGGGTACACCGCGTACGATTTCCTCGAGTATCGGGATCCTAGGCGTCGACATCTCAAGCGACGTCCAGTACCACAGCCATTTGGAGGATAAGGCCTAGCTGGCATCGAAGAAACTTGGATTGCTTAACAGGGCGAAGCAGTACTTCACTGCGGGGCAACGACTCCTTCTTTATAAGGCAGAACTCCGGCCCCATATGGAGTACTGCTGTCACCTTTTGCCGGAGCATCTGCATACCAGCTTGACCCACTCGAATCGATACAAAGACGTGCGTTGAGGCTCGCCGACAATCCCATACTCGCAGGCGCTGTGGAGCCACTCAGCTGCAGGAGGGACTGGCATCCCACACGGCAATAGAAATAGCACATCACCTCTTCGTTGTCAGTGGTTCTGGACTGTAATTACTTGTACTTTCCATTACTATTGTGAATTTTTATGATTCAAATCTGTTCGATGTACTAAACTCACACTATCTTGATTTAATTTACATTTAAATAGATATTAATACAACAATTTATCAGTTTTAAAGCCTTCTTTTAATACATAAGGCCTATGAACACCCCCACATCCGACATAACCTTGTTATTACGTACCGTGAAAAATTGTTGGATGTGACACTTCCGACTTCCCTAGTACGTGAAACATTGTAGGATGTGCCACTTACGACTTTTATAGTACGTGAAACATTGTAGGATATGTCACTTACGACAAGTGTGCTAGCATCGGTTTCGGTTAACAATGTAACAACTGCTTTTTCTAGAATTTCCTAGATTTATTTTTGTTATTCACATTACAACCTTCATTATCTTTTAAAACTGTAGCACTACGCGAAATTTGGTTTCAAAATATGGGCATTTGTGAATTTGGTGCAAGTTCAAAACTTTATTTGGTCTTACTGAAAAGTAGTGTTTTTGTAGTTCCGACTTTGTTAATAGCTACGGTCGATATAGAGTTTGTGTACTTTGTAAGTAGGTATATAGTCTAAGGTTGGTAAACTCCATACGGTTAGGTATTTAACTAAAATTCAACAATGTGGATGTTTATATTTAATATGTTACATTTAGAAACTCAGTTTATTAATATTTTTCTGTTTAGAAACTTATTTTGAAGACTAAAAACCGACATTGAACTACTAGTCAGTCAGTTAGGGCACGCCGTGATTGCGGCGGTAAGACCCATCATGGGGACTCCACGAGTGGAGCCGCCCATCACCCTAGCAGAAGCAGACCACGGCGGCGGCGCGCATTGTACGACGATGCGCGCCTCCCCACACCGGGGTTGAGTCGGGGACCACGTGGTCCCCCCCTCCCGAGGAGAGCCAGACCGAGAGGGATGGCCCTGGGTCAGCCGGGGTGCAAGGGATATGTCGCATGACAACCTCACCTTCGGCCTAGCACTACGACCCAGAGACGGCGTGCGGTTTAGTCGGTTCGAGTCCGACATAACCTCCCCCTCCGGCTCCGGAGGGGTGGGTATCGGTGGGGATTTCCCGCATGTAAAAAAAAACTAGTCAGTCAGTTAGCCTTGTTTATTTGTTGAATACTTATCTGTTTTAAAAAAATCGCTACGAAATGTTTACCCATAGATAGGTACCTCTAATCGAATGACGTAGGAGTTACTTTGAGCAAAATAATATCTAGGTATTTTAATCATGCATGCGAGCACGCTGCCGGTAGGTAATGAAGATAACCTAAGTAATTAGGTTATCCTCTTAATATACACTTAAGTAACCAGAAATGATGACAATGTACCGCGTTGTTGTGTAAATAAGATACCTTACCTAATTATTAAAGTGTATTAAGTTATCTCTACTTATTCTATCTTTCCCTATACTCACCTACTAATATTATCAAAAAGAAAGATTTGTATTCTTATTATTTTTGTATGTAGGTACCTAAAGAATAAACTCAAAAACTACTGCACCGATTTCAATAGTTATTTGTTCAACAATTGAGCAGAATTGTTTTTCACTTCTCTTAAAATGTAACTTTAGTCTCTGCATATCGGGACTAAAGTTCCTTATTAATCTCTACGGACTAAAGTAATTTTTTTTTAGTTTTCTTTGAAAACTCCTAAACAGCCAGTCACGGTGTTTGTGTTTTGTGTGTGATTGTGTATAGAAATAACCTCAAAATGACATTGAAACAATGAAAAAATTTAAAAAAACCCATTTAATTTCGTGAAACACGATTAATGATAATATTAATTTAATTAATTATTATGTAAGTATTAAGGAAAAAAAAAACGCGGGACAAATTTCTTTGCAATTTGAATTTTGAATAGAACTTTTTTGACGTGACAACGTCTTATAAATTGGTTTGCCGGGCGACACTTCAAGAAACTGCGTTACGCTCTGCGTTACGCTCCGCGTTATGCGCTTACAATGAGAGCGAGTGAGAGGCACGCGTCCCGCCTAAGAGCGAGAGAGACAGACATAAAAAGTGAAAGGCACGCGTCCCTTCCACTCGAGGACAGTTAGCCCGCCTAAGAGCGAGAGAGACAGAGCGAGAGAGAGAGTGAGAGAGATAGGCATACACACCGGTTCATGTCTTGTAATTAATAATTTAAAATTTAATTTTGTTTATAATTCTTTGTATAAATAAATGTTTTAAATTGTTACTATTATTTCATCCTTCTTCCTACTATACGAATGAATATTCACATTAAAATTATTTTACCACTCAAAGTCGTTGTCACGTAAAACTTTCGCCTGTATACCGTCTTTACAGGCAACCAAATTTTTTTAGGTTAGATTAACGATTAATACGTAATTTTAAGAAACTTTGTTATTATAAATATTGTAATTTTGTATAGAGCGTCATTTTTTCCTCGCATTCAAAGTGAAAAGTACAGTGTTTTACGTGGGACTAAACAACCATAATGACACTCGAACTATTAGCCATTAAACATCTCGTGTCATTATGGCTTGTTAGTCCATTAAACATCTCGTGTCATTATGGCTTGTTTTAGTCCCTTGTTGAACAATCTACTATTATATTTATTATAAATCAAAATAAAGCTGAACATTTTATGTAAGCGACGAATGAAAGACAACTGCATGTGGCGGAGATGCGAATGTTAAGGTGGATGTGTGGTGTGACAAGAATGGACAGAATAAGGAATGACTATATAAGAGGAAGTTTGAATGAAAAATTGAGAAGCGTGCGACTGTCGGGGTATGACCATATCATGAGAAGAGAGGAAAGTAATGTTGTAAGGAAGGTTCAAAGTCATGAATGTAGAGGGCTTTACGAGCAGAGGTAAGCCCAAGAAAAGATGGATGAATTGCTTAAAAGATAATATGGCAAAGAAGGAAGTAACTGAGGAAAGAACATCTAATATAAATTTATGAAGGAAAATGACATGTTGCGCCGATCCCAAATAATTGTGGGACCAGGGCAGGTAGATGATGACAATCTAGGATATCTTTCGCTCCCTGTCCAAGTGTCTACACCCAATGCAATTCCACCAATGCAAATTTTATCCACTTAAAATCGTGACTCACTTAGTTACGAACTCACCCTTTACCGAGATTAAAAACCTTGAAATTTGAACAGCGGCATATGATGACATACAACCAAGATACCTTCCAAATAGAATGTAATGCCGCCCTTTGTAAAATTGACTCCGCAAATCGTAAATCTCTGGGGGCTCAGTGACAAATGTACTATCAAAATAACCCGGGTTAAGGATTAGCTGGCATTCAAATTTGATCGTAGCGACACGATATCCGGCTCAACCGGCTCGTCAATTTGTGACATCTGGATGTTTGAATGAATATCTGAAAGGTAATAATAATAAGCTTTACCTGGTAAGTGGCAATTATTTGGTAAATTCTCGAATTTTTACACGATTTTTCTTCATAAAATGAGTAAGTACTAGTAACCTAATTATAACCGGTTGACGGAAATACTAGTAGGTACCTAATTCAGTTACTAGTAATCCCGTTAACTCCTCCAGCTTTCAGGTGAATTGGGTGAAATGGCAGATCACTTGTACGGTCGGAAGTTTGTACGAGTGCAGACCGGCCAATCGGCGTTTGACACGCTCTCTTTCTTTAAACGCCATTGGCCTGAACCCGCACTCGAACGAACTTCCAAGCCGCCATTAAGTTTTTTTTTAATACCACTGAGGCTGCAGATAAGCACACGGCACCTGATAGAAAGTGGTTACCGTGGCCTATGAACGTATGCAACACTAGGGTAGTCACACTCGTGCTGCCGACCCTGTAAACACAGATAGTTTCTAGTAGTATAGAAGACAAAGCAGGAATAGTCTTTGTTCTTCCCACTGACAGCACAAAAACTCTCCAGTTTGGTTTGAGGAATAACAGTTGTAACCCCTTCAGCTAAACTAAATTATTTGTGTTAAAAATGCGTTCACATCGGTAGTGTGCATTCTAAATTCTCCTATACATTCTTGTCGAGACGGCAGTGGAGCCATATACCGATAGTCTAACAAACTATCGGACACAATGAACGAAAAACATAATCTTTTTTAACATTGTTTTTTTATTGTTCCGTCCAATTAATTTAATCATACTAATAGAAATATTTAGCATAGCATATCCTATTTTTTACTTTAAGTTTAACATTTTTTGTTTTTGGATCGATTCAGTTTTCATCATACATCAGTGCCTTTCACTCTCTCTCCGATTGAACGAGAAATGAAAAGCCTGAACACTGATTAAAAATTAATTCAGGTTCGGTCATTTTGTCCCGAGTCCTGCAGCAGAGGGATGTTGCGTTTAAACTGATTCTAAGAGCCTCGACCTCAATCGAAAAGAAAATAATAAAAAATGTTCAAATGCCCTACTAAGCCGTATAAACATAGATTGACAGTAAAATGAAGCAATCGCCCGAGTGATGAACAAGCGAGTGAACATATCAGCTTAACACCAGGATGTTCAAAACAACATTCACAATATCTTCAATGAAAATAGGTACTTATACTATTCCACATTATTTATTAATATTTGGATTCCAAAAAACATGCATCAACCTTTGATAATACCGTAAGGCGAATTCGGTCAGGATATTAATAAATAATGTGGAATAGTACAAGTATTTTCATTGAAGATGTGTAGCAAGTTCCACCAAGTGCCATCAATCAACAGTACCTATAGCAACATTCACAATAATAAACCTTTCAACGCAATCACAAACATTGTGTAAGTGAGCGAAGTCGGGATGCGTAGCCGGCGTGTCGGGAACATAAATGCAGGAAGAAATACATTAGCTGCACGTCAAGAGTGCTGAATAGTTCATACACACTACTCTCACAGTCTGGCGGGAGACTGGGTGATGGTCTAAGCTGTAGGAGACGCGGGGAAAAAAATCCTTGTACTTTTTTTCTGTAGCTCCGGACATTTGGTCCGGATTTGGTTAAGGTGTTGGTTCCCGGTGGGGTAGAATAGGAACACCATATCTTTTCACATGAGCGTCGTAGAAGGCTACCATCAGACACTTAACATAGTGCCTATGACAAAGTACTCGCTTAACAGCAAAAGGCTTGATACAAATACTACACAACAAAAAAACAAGGTACAAATAAAAAAACACAATAACAAACTGAACACCTAACCAGTTAAACAAAAAGTAGGTGTTTAATAATACCTTTGAATAATCCTTCAGAGATTTACAAGCATGAATATGCAAGTAATCACACGCGTTCCTGAAAACAGGTCTTGATTGGCAGCAGTGACGGGGAGATCCCAGTAGTTCAATTGCAGTGACAACCAGATGAAAACTGAATTGATCCTATAAGTGTTCTGGTTATGAACGAATCCAAAAAATATCGTATTTCACAAATTCCAAAACTTAACACATCCTATTAGAAGTTAGTAGTTGTAGAATACACTATTTTTTAACTTTCATTGACAGTTATTGTTTTCTTTAATGGAAATCGTGTTCCTAACTAAAAGACTATAATGTGTCATCTAAGTAAGTCCTTAAGATAGTTTTTCGTCCATTACCAGAGCTTATCTCGTTGCTATTTCAGTGAATTACTGGATGAACCCTCATTAAGTAAGATTACGTCTAATGTAATGTTGTTTCCACGCACAATGATCTCTGTGAAGCAATGTTGCAATGCGCGTAGGTGCTTCAGTTAGTTGAGAATCAGATTTGGGGCAAGATGTTAACGCTATTAACTTAACTAGCTGCAGATAAAAATACATAATATTTACTTACTGCTGTTAGCTTAATATTGTCTCATTCATATGAGACAACATATGAATGTTGTAACATATGAATGATGTATGAACACAAGGAAGTAATAAAATTTGGACTTGTCATTCCTAAAAAAAATGGAAAATTGTTAGTAGTGGAAATTGGATTCCCTCCAATTCCTTCAATAATACGGCAATTTCATATGTAACGACCTATTATTTAGGGGGTCCCATACAACAAACATAATAAAGGGGGTGCTAAATAATGGTACGGGACTCGCAATTGCCCGCTTTTTATTTATAAATACCTACATAGATCGAAACACGTACATAAATGTAAATATACTTTAATAATGCATCCAAATATTAGCACCGAGCGGTAATCGAACCCGTGAACCTAACATAGCAGTCAAAAACTATAATTACTCCCACGCCGGCCGTCGTCATTGAAAAATATTTACAATTATAATCTGCTATACCATACGCGTGTGGTTTTTCACGCATTTTCGGGCCATACGAGAGTTATGAAGAGTATACTGCACGATAGACGGGTAGACCTAGCGCGGCCAACCCCTAGCAACACAACTAACAGCACTACGACGCGTTTCAAGGGTGTTTTCACTTGTTTTCACGTGTTTTTCTACTCGTGGTGCGGTGCGCTTTACCATTTGTGACAATGTCGACATACGGTACAAATATAAATAAGTACCAACTGGTGAATGCAAATTAAAAGTAATTAGTATGCTAACTACTCAAATCGATTAACATAAGTAGGAAAGATCGCGGGTTCGATTTCCACCTGAGTTGATTGTTTTTTCTATCGCAGTCGTTATGAACCTACTCTATCTACAATTCTCTTCTTTTACCTACTTCAAAAACTTGAGAACCGGAGGATCAAGTCAACTAAAATGTTTTATATTACGTAAAAATAAATATTACAAGCATTTTAGGTTTATTTATTTCATTGTTATGCGGAATCCTTTTGCCATAATAAAAGAAGCATAAATTATTTCTTATAAAGAACAGATTCCGAACGAAACAATACAATTAACATTTTAAACATGGCTATGTATGTTCTAATTAGAAACAAATTATGACTGGCTGGAATGGTCAACAGTGCTTTTATTATTAGGAAACTGTCATGCCATGTAAATACGTTATTTTAAGGCTAGGTACGTTAACTAATTAATTTGACCCGCGCTCTATTGTTCAGCATTAAATGGATAAAGATTGTTTCAGGGGTAATTTATTTACATTATCTGGCAACATTAATTTCAAATAACCCTCCTTCTGGCGCAATCGGGTAAAAAGGTGTATTAATTTTAAGTGTTGCAAAATTTAATTTATTTTTATAACAATATAAAGCAGCAACATTAGATTTGTGGACGTCTACCTACCCGTTTTATGTTTTGTTTTTAGCCATTTTTTACCCGAAGTACCTAGGTAGGTACCTCTCTGTAGCGTGGCGGAGGATCATTCTATACCTACGTGGTCGTGGGTACGATTCTATCTATCTATGCATAATTGCTTGCTCGAACATATCTTACGATAGTTTTTCGTAATTTTACGGGCAGTAACCGCAATTTATTTTATTTATTTATTAAACTTTATGCACAAGTACATAAGCAGACTTAATGCCGTAGGCATTCTCTACCAGTCAACCAAAGGTGGTGCCGAGATAAATAAGTAGGTGCATTACTGAGAATAACTTTTAGAATTGAACACTATACATAATTTGATATAGTGCCGTGAAGTAATTATATGCTATCATACCCATACCCGTACCACAACATGAAGGTACGAATATACATAATTATAATTAGATATACATGCATACAAATAAATATACCTAAACATAGGTATACATAAACATACCTACACAAATACCGATTTACCGAAGATTTTAACCTTACCTGGAGGTGAATTACTCTAAATACTGGATATAGCGAATTTCGCTCAAAGAAAACATTCCTTTATTTTTAAAAAGAAATAAAACGGCATTCAAAAATTTTCAAGAATTCGCTTGCCACACCCGGTAATCGAACCGACTAAAATCTGAAAAAGTAACGATTTCCATTTTTATATCATCCATCGACAGGGTCAATCATAAGGATCAAATCTCTCTAACAAACACGGTAATATCATCCTAACAATGAAATTCGATACTTAAATAAAATTACGTTTTTTTTCGAGCGAATACCGCCGCTACTCAAACCGACTATAACCGCACGCCGTCTCAGGGCTCAATTAACATCTTCTGTAGTGTGGCGGTAGTGAACGCGGCCGCTCTACGCAGGAGGCACAGGTTCGATCCCCGCTCAGTGCAAATATTTGTATGCATAATATATATAATATTAGATAATATAATGATTTTTAGAGTTCATTGCCTTAATTATTCTGCCAATTTGTCGAGAAGCCATTGGCGAACTTTCGCCTTGAACACAAGACTGAGTAATAGGTACCTATAACAATGAATCTGACCTCCAGGACCCATTTATTTTTTATCTTGTTTGCGCAAAATTCATTCGGATACCCCCCACTAGCGATATTAAAGTTTATCTAGCTTTAGGTATTTAGATACGCAAATGTTTATTTTTTATTTTTTAAATCCGTAGCCGCGTGGTAACGGAGAAAAAATACAAGTATCATCCCATCTCATCCAAAGGGTATAGCAAGAGGCGACTTACGGAAAAATACGCAGACGATATCACTGCGAGAGAGGGAACACTCGAAATCTTGTACCAACCCGTCTGACCAGCGTGGAAGGAGTAAGCTAAAGCCTCCCAACATTGGAGGAGGCCTTGGCTTACAGTTTCAAAGGGTCCAAACAAGATTTTCGGGTCACAATCCAACCTCACTTGCTAGCCTATACACCTTCTGGCTGGCTCTGGTGTAAGCTCTCGGGTTTAGAGAGGTCACACAGCAGTAGCCTATTAAAGCCAAATAAAAGAAGCGTCAGTGGCTTAGTGGCTAGGGAGTCGACCTTACAATCGACAGGTCACAGGTTCGAATCATAGCTTTTGCCCGCGGCTCCACCCGCGTGAATGTCGGTTATCGCGACCAAATATAGCCTATGTCCTTTCTCAAGGTCTAATGTGACCCTATACCAAATTTCATCAAAATTGGTTCAGTGGTTTAGGCGTGAAAGCGTAACATACAGACAGACAGACAAAGTTACTTTCGCATTTATAATATTAGTATGGATTTTACCTGATATCCGTGTGGATATAATTTAGAGTCGGTAGCCTAGTGGTTAGCCTTACGATCGAAAGGTTACAGGTTCGAATCCTGGCCGTTACACTACCGACGAGAACCCATCCCATCCTTATACCCAATTTAGCTTAGCTGGAGGGATATTCTCTGTAGAGATTTCCGCACTACAAAAGAACGAACTTTGTTTGCGACTGTGTTTGGTGCTCGGATGAAGAGTATTTAAAATGAGACTAAAAATTCAATAACATCAATTTAATCAATTCGATAGTCTTCAACATAATGTGTTAATAAATTAAATAAATAATCTTAATGTCTAGTTGCCAAGTCAACTTTTATGCTATGGACTTGATGCAGGGCACGCCGAGTCTTAGCCGATCTCGGAGTGTTAGAAATCGCTTGTACATGCACAATTTGTTGGTAGGGAAG
This sequence comes from Eilema caniola, assembly GCA_949126895.1. Lineage (NCBI taxonomy): Eukaryota > Metazoa > Arthropoda > Insecta > Lepidoptera > Erebidae > Eilema > Eilema caniola. The sequence continues at coordinate 10,604,025 of OX421486.1, read as the reverse complement.
CTGGTCTTGGGATCTTTTTCCTATAAAAATATTAGAAATATCAATTTTGCTCAAAATATAATAAAAAAATAAAACGAAATAAAAAAGATTGGTAAACTTCAGTACAGTACATACTAAGCAAAATTTGGAACAACTGGTATATCTGTGCTTTACATTACCTAAACCTACATTGACTGAAAGACTGTTATGTTTGTGAGTTTTTAGTGTTAAACCCACTTTAACCCTAAAAATTGTCATCTCAAATTTCATCTACGAGTATGTGGCTATGGGTAGTATAATAAATACACCTCATCTATATTACTAAGATATTCAGAATTGAGCCAACCTCATTTGCAAGCTGCTACACTTGTTGATTAACAGGTGAAGCTCAAATACAGAATTTTTCTCAGGTTTGAGTCAGATGACAGCTGCTCATATGTAGGCCAGCGGTCAGTAGGGTAGCCAGAGTTCACTTGAGAGTTTATATGCGGTCAGTGGGAAGACCAAAGGCTATTCCTGCTTTGTCTTCTACACTGGCGGCACAGAAACTCACTGTATTTACAGGGTCGGCAACACGAGTGTGACTACCTCGGTGTTGTACACGTCCATAGGCCATGGTAATCACTTTCCCTCAGGTGGACCGTGTGCTTGTCGGCCACATGTGGTATAAAAAAAGAAAAAAAGCCATGATGAGGTACATTACGAAAAGTGAGAGGTATTATGGAGAGCATTCTGCTTCCAAAGTGAATGCAATTAGTGTGTGATACACAGTATTTTATTTACAATTCCTTAATACTTACATGAGGGAAAAAATCAATCTCCAACACAATAATTTCAAAGAAAGTTGCTGCTACAATAACTGGCCCAGTTTTTCTCTCGCACACATCCAAGTGCACAGCATAATTTCCATCAGGCAATTCAGCAATAGACTCAAAAATGGGCTTAGATTTATACACCTGATTTGACAGCCTGTACAATAAAATCTCACCAGCTCTTGTGCCAATAAGAATGAAATCTCCATAAAAGAACAAAGCTGTGATTGGTGGAAAATCTAAGTACAAATGTCTATATTGGTCAGTTTCAATTTGGAATAAATGTCTAGAATAGCAAACGTAGTTCTTGTCATTAATCGCACATATATGCTTTATCTGTTTAACCCAAGCTGGTGGTACGTTAATAGGCTTTACGAACACAGCCCTATCTCTACTAATACTGACTATCTTGCCGCAATCGGTGAATATACAAACTATGCCAGAATTATACTGGATTTCTTTAATATCGTAGTCACAGTGCAACATTAATTTTGATTCCAAATTTTGCTTCGTAAGATCGCACTTGTACACATCTCTGTTATTAGTGAAATACAGCTCTTCTCCATCTAGTACAAACTTATCCGCTTTGAAAAAAGCCTCAGTCATAAACGATAAGTCTTCAACGGATCTCTGAAGTAAGATTCCAGATTTTAATAAAATGACTGTAGCCAAATCGTTATTAGCAATTTTCAAGCAATTTTTCTCTGGTACAGCTACTGGTATGTACTTTAATGTGGTCATGTCATATAGAACTATGCCTCTAGTATCTTTTAAAGGTAGAACACTGTAGTCAATGTCTAGAGCGTGCGATTTGTCATGCAATGTGAATTTATAAAATTCTCGCATGTTCTTTTCGAAACTAGTTACTTTCGTCCACATGGTGAAGTTCTTGTAGAGATGACGCCATTTGCAGTCATTGCCTGACTTTTTTTTAGCTATCCAGGATGCATTGGGGTACTCTTTTCGGCATATTTTTTCCCAGACGTAATCCCACTCGTCTATAGTTTCCTTCCATTTTTTGCACACTCGGCGACATTTTCCTAGAGTAAAACCGTCAGTTTTGGTTAGTATTTCAGCAAAAGTTTCCAGCGGTATGCAATTGATGTCCATTTCTTTCTAAATATATTCAGATTCTCATCGAGTAAAGTTTTCCGTAAGTACTCCTTGTATTTATCACTTACATAGTACATAGCTGAAATATTTCAAAGATGTCAGCTATGCTAATATGATATAAAATATTTGTTGAAATTCATATTTATTTCCGTATGTTTAAAAATAATTTACCTTGTTTACTTTTTTATCAATTGACTGTGATAACTCGTGATTTTGACGTTAATTAATTTTAGTATTGTAAAGTTGGCACTACCTCATTTGCTGAAAAGTTTCGTCCGGAAATAAATACTGTGACTAGTAGTCGGTGGAAACAAAATTAATAAAATAACATTTTATAATCCACCAATAAATCAATCAATTAGCCCACTGCAGTCCACTGCTGGACATAGGCCTCTCCCAATGTGTGCCATTTCGTACGACTCTAGGACTCGTCTGCTCCAACGGCCATCGGTCCTTCGACAGGCATTCATATATTCATATAAGCCAAAACAGTAGGTACGTTTTTGATGAACGGTACAGGATAGACGTTAAGGAAAAGAGAACAGATTCATCCAGTATAAAGGAGGTGAGGATATACACGGACGGATCCAAAATGAGAACAGGGACAGGTGCCGGCACCTACTCCGCTGACTTAAATATAAATATATCAACAGTACTGGGCATGCACAACACGATATTCCAGGCGGGTAGCGTTGGTATAATCCAGGCCGCAGACGCGGCGGCTGCAAGAAAGATAGAGAATCAAGGTACCTATTTGAAAACTAATGGACAGCACTGCAGTATTACACACTCTACGCCGCAACACAATAAAATCAGGACTAGTCCTAGAGTGCCACAAGAAATAGGAGGGTACCTATATGTAAGTCAAACGCGATAACACTCCAATGGATCAAAGGACACAGCGGATCCCTAGGCAACGACGCAGCCGATGAACTGGCCAGAAGGGGATCCGAAATAGAAACCTACAGGGTGGAACCCATAATACCAATATCGGTAAACCAGCAAAGGTACTGGCTGCGACGTAGAACAAGGAAACTACACGCCGAATTCTGGGCGAAGACGACGGAATGTCGTCAATGGAGAAAGGCAATGCCATCTCTAGACAGACGGCTCTCTATAAAACTGCTGCGCTTAAATAGGGCGGACCTACGGTTTGTCGTAGGGACTATAACAGGGCACAGTAAACTTAACAAACATTTGTATGTTATAGTTTTAAGGGACAGTCCACTATGCCTGTCGCTAAAAAATCGAGTCACCTTTCGACACATTTTCGAAAAAGCTTTTGACTTTTTCAAATTTTTCATTACCATCTTGTAGATTTCGCCAAGACGCGTCTTTTGATAGCCCATTGACCCGCGTAGCCCCAAAAATTATGACGCCTGAGCAATGTCGCACTTTTGCTGAGAACAGTCCCCTACCAACACGATCGATAAAATAATTCCAATATTAAAAATTTACGGTACCCGCCGGTACCTGCTTGTGTATCTCTTGCGCAAAGGGTTGTTTTCATTATAGTTTGCCCTATCTAAGTACATTTCCAATGTACCAGAAGGTCGTGAAAGGCACGAGATCTGTAATTTTTTATGATAGGATCTTTGTGGCCTAGGTCAACCTCGCCTCACAGCCGGTACACATGTTGACTGACGGACCAGGCGGCTCGGCGTAGACTTTCCCTCGGAGTTCGATTCTTCTGGGTAGGAAGGTCAGCGTCAGTCGCTCCCGCTTGCCAAACAATAAAAAAATACTCTATGGGTAGGGCCTTGTTATATATATATATATATATAGCTCTTTTATACCACATAGGTGGCAGACAAATACACGGCCCACCTGATGGAAAGTGGTTACTACTGGCCATAATCTTGCTACAAATGAACTACCGTGCCACCGTGCTTCATGGTAAAACAGGCTACATTCATATTATACGTATAAACTTCGGATATAGCCGGAAATCGGACTCCAGGCTCCAGAGTGAAGACCTCTGCTACAATCGGGACTTAAAGCTGTATGAATATTACTTAACTTAGATCACAGAATCAAAAATAAAAGTAACAATAAAAGAAATAATTTATTTATTAATAAATTCCAACGACAAAATCACAACATCTCTTCATCATAGTCTAAAATACAAATGAATAATAGAATTTTATAACAATTCTTATTTTGAATTTGGAAAGTCACAATGAAACCCGCTAAAAGGACTTTTTCTTTTTTAATATATTTGTAGGTTTACATACCCAAATGTGGTTTAAGTTTCTAATATTCAGATAATATTTAGCCTTTTAATTTGAAATTGAAGCTTTTCGAATGGCTTCACACAAAAAAGACTAAATGGAGAAAATTCTAAATTCTATCCAGCTCAGTGCTACATTTTTTTTTAACCTGTGGAAACCCCCACGGGCTTCACCCCATCGGTGCCGACGATGGGGTGGGCGTGTCGGAATCGGACCGACTAAAACCACACGGTGTCCTTCCCAAGTGTCCATTGACGGGCACCCCGGGTAAGCCCTCGGAAGGATAACCCCAGTGCTACATAAGAAACAAATATTAATATCATTACATTATCAATTTAAAAATAATATAATTGGTAAGCGTTTCCAGGTTTGTTCATAATATCAATCAAAATATAAATTAAGTACAAAAATATAAATGATATTTATACAGTGTGGGGCCACCATGTAAAATCCGAAACTTTGTGCCTGCACGAATCATGACGCTAACTACCCTAACAGTCGACCGGATTTGGTACGGACCGAACCACTGAACCAAGTACGGTGGTACCGGACTACTCTCCAAACGATCGAATATGGTTTGGAGCATTTAAGTTTTGCGGTTCAGTCCGTACCAAATCCGGTCGCCTGTTAGGACATTAAACACAGCATTTAGCCATTTACGTAACATTTTCTTCGGCTTCTTTCATTTCATGGTAGGCCAAAACGGTAACATAGGTCAAAACGGTAACATAATAAATTCTACTAGTGGTTCGTGTAATTACCCCATTATAAATAGAGAAGTTGACATGAAATTGTATTAGGATTCATAAAATTATTCCTTTTTGGTTGATTTGCAGCTCCCATAAAATTTGGTAATATTGTTTCACTCGTATGAAATGTTTATTAACCATTTATGACCTATTTCAAAAAACGGTCAACTAGCCTATTTATGTTGTGGTAATTCGGTATTTGTAGGTAAGAAGGACCATATTCATAAAAACAATCCTATCTAATTAATTGTACTATTTGTCTACATACCCAACATAACTACATACCCAATACAATCCAAAAATCAACCATAAAAATCGAACAACAATATTCTTACACATAAATATAACATAAATAAAAATTAATATTTTTATTTCGTTCACATTAAGAAGAAATTCGCATTCCTTTTTGAGACTATAATTTTTACGTACTTATGATATGTACAGTCCAAGACCCCGAATTTGCTATATGTCAACTACTGTCATAAGTGCTCTGCCTTGGCACGACTCCGCTGCAGCACCAACAGTCTCCTGAATGTGTTCAAGGAAAGGTGGGACTCCCCCTTGTTGCGGCACTGGATGACACTCCACACGTGTCACAGGTAGTGGAATGTTGTTTATTATTTAAAATTACTAACATTACTTCTTAAGTTAAATTGTTACTAACACTATGGATCAATGGTCTATATTTTAATAACTACTGAAACTGCAAAAAATGCTATGAAATTTTAGACTTTATTGACATAGACTCAAAAAGGGTTCATTCACTCTACAAAATAGAGATGCCATTTAATTTTAGTCTTAACTGCATAACAGTAACGTTTAAAATTAACTACATTTTTTACAGTCAGTCGTATCGTATCAGTGACAGTGGTTGACAATTACTACAATCGGGGTCCATTTTTGTAGACCAATAAAAAAAAAAACAAACCTTCCCAATATAAATAATGAAACATCCATAAACCCATTACTGCAATCAACTCAACAAACTAATTCAAAATTTAAAAACATAAATAAAAACAACAAGACTTAATATGGTAGATATAAAGTCAGTTTCCTAAGATTTGCGCATACGGCCAAGGAGACAAGTTAACACATTCGTATATGAAAATGTACGCCAAGGTGTATACTTATTTTATCTCCTTAGCGTATGTCCAAACGACCAGAGTTACATCAAGGCCAATTTTCCTAATAAAAGTATGTTAAAAGATTTCGATCTGATCTCAATCTCCTAAATTTCAAAAACGGTATTCGCAAGGAGCATTTTTTTTTACCAAAAACACTAAACGGTTTTCTCTATGGTTTTTCACAACATTTTTATGATGTCTGGCACTTTTGGGAAAAATAGTTTCTCTATGGTTCCAAACATTCAACAACAAGCACCTTAGAAGAAGTATTCCTTCTCTAAAATGCTTCTGTTTTGTTATTCTGGACGAGGCATTATAACACCGTTTTCAAGAAAGAAAAACATTGACATTTTGCTCATGTTTGACATTTAGGAGATTGAGATTAGATCGAGACTTAATTTTGAAGGGATTCTTATTTCATGAATTAGAAGTCTGGATATGGGGCATTACACAGTAGTACTACGTGGCTATTTCTTTGCCCAAGCATACATTTTCTAATTTTAACTTACATTTAAACAACTTCAAAATAAATGAAGTTTCGAATTCGATTAATTAGTATACATTTTTGAGCGTCAGTAACCTAGTGGTTAGGTGTCGAACTTGCAATCAAGAGGTCAAAAGTTCGAGTCCCAGTCATTACACTACCAACGGGAACCCACTACAAACTATTTAGCTTCGCTGGTGGTTAAATAACATAGGCGGGTAAATGCAAATTGGCTGCATTGCAAGGAATGATTAGAAAAAATAAACAATCATAGGCTGCGTACAAAATTACCGATATGGACATACACAATTTTCTTTAAAGGATGGGGCCAAAATCAAATCATATCTGTCGTGTGTTTTAAAATTATTAACATCGGTCAGAACAGAGCAGGTTGGGGCAAGCAACCCACTTGCTTCTCCCTAGGTACGCCTAGGTTATAGATATAATAATTCTATCAATATACAAAATAGATGGATAGATAATACTATATTGTACACTATTAGACTTACAGTAAACCGCGGTAGCCTAGTGGTATGGGCAGTGGACTGCTGAGACGAGGTCTCGGGTTCGATCCCAGGTTTTACCATGGCACGCACCAATGACTTTTCGATGCTTTTCGAAGTTATGTCTATTTATGGCAGGTTTATAAGTACCCGGTTAGTGGCAATAGGCTACTGGCGAAATGTGGGTGCCTCTGCCTACCCCTTCGGGGATACAGGCGTGAGTTTATGTTATAGATACAAGTAGGTAGAATGTATACAGTTGAATGTACAAGCGGCCTTATCGCTTGCAGCGATTTCTTTCAGGCAAACTTGATGACCTTTAAAATGATGATATTGAGATTATTAACACAATATTGATGTGCAAACGCGATTCGTGCCTAGGTATATCTATTATTGGATCTCGATAATGGATAGTAATATTATATTGAATTTCTGTTCTATACGGACCCACATAAAATTCATATTCATGACCTTATATTAAATATCTTTCATTTACATTGATTAAAAAGTTTCACTACAAATTGCCTTATGAATGTCGAAATTACTAATAATTACAAAAAAAAAATCGTCTATAATAATTTGATTCAAAATTTACATAATTAGATACATTTATATACAAACAATAAATTCACGTACAATTTACATTATATAATTAATTGATTTCCTTAATTTTTTTAAATGCTTATCTACTAACTTGCGAGCAAATGCCAAATAATAAATATCATTCTGTATAGTCAGCCAAAGTTCAGAACCAAAATTATGACGTAACAATGATGACGTAATGAAATAATGAAACAAAATCAATTTCAGTCAAATATTATCAGAAAATTGAACATCTTCATTGTTATATCAATATTTTGCCTCTTTGCGTGCCTCACAGTAGAAAAAATGGGTTGCCGACGCAAAACTAATTGGAGATGGCAGCAGGGGCCAAATGACCAAACAATAATAATAATAAACTCATAGCTGTCAGATTTGAAGAAACTTGTTTTTTGTTATCTATCGTGTTTTCTTTTTTTGGTATTTTTTGAGATCTGGACTTGCTTTACTATATATTCAACTTGGAAAATGCAACAACTCAATGCAGAATTGCGGAAAAGAGGTGCAACTTTAACTGGAAAGAAAGCTAACCTCATCGAAAGGTAATCTTGACATTTTACCGTATTTTCAAAAGATATCATGTTACTTAACTCTTAATGCAACTAAAAACACTGTATCTATGAAACTATTATGGATTGGAATTGTTCTTTTTTTCGGTATCTACGTTGCTGTAACTGTCCTGAAAAAGGCGACATCATAAGTATGTGACACCTTCTAGTGATTAAAAAACAATTGAAATGGATAAGATAACTCATAAATACTACCTGTGTAGGCAGATTGTCCAACAGAATCGCTTAACCTCTCTAGTGTCCCACTGTTTTTTTAGCTTAGCATTTTGAGGAAATAAATACACTGCACTAACATTACATCCTGGTACTGAACAAAACGGCATGATAGAGGTATTTTCATAAAAAATAGTCAGACAAACAATGAAATCTACGTAGATGACATTGGCCATTACGACGATGCACCCTCTGTAGGGATAAAAGCGCAGTCAGCATCCCCATTGTGATGAAATTTTGAACAGTCAGCGAAAAAAGTTGATTTACACAAAAAAATTAAGTATTTTTTATGGTTCTTAGAGGACATGGATAAGTACAATTCTGCTTTTGTTTATTATTTTATGACACTTATTAGAGCTTAGGTAATTATTGAGTGTGATGGAATCATCATCTTCAAATCGCTGACTGTACCATTCAATTACATTTTAATAGCAGCCACGCGAGAAGAGACATGAAAGTATTTTAAATGCGTATACACTTATACTTATATTCAACAATAATACACATCACAAATTGATTTAAAACGTCTTTTTAACGGATTCTATCTCGACCCCGCGACCACGACTCCCGAAAATAAGCCGAAACGTCGGGCTACGTGTTAAAATATCAAATAAATCGCAATGGAATCTGTTAAAAAGTGATTTAGAAAGTAATAAATTGATTTCTAACTACAGCAAATCATATCCCATGCAATCAATCACTGAATAAATACTTATTCTAAACAAATTTGGCTTAACTAGTGTTATTATTCTTGAGCAAGGATGACACTACTAGCATCGTGAAGCTGCCTATGAGATATAAAGACCCCGGGATTGACGCCAGTAATCTGTATCTGTCCTCTGTAATAAAAAAAAAGAAAACAATATTATTATTTAGCAAGCATTGCTTATTGAATGAAATTTACAAGCATTTAATATGTTTTTCAAATCGATTAACATATATAAAAATCAATTTAAAAAATGATTGTGACTTCATTGGTTCTGATAGTTCATACAAGTATCGGTAGATGACTCTCTCGTCGCCCTAAGACAGATGTATAGGAAAAATTTAGTTAGCTTCAGGCGTGATTCGGTGGCTCAGTGGTCAGAACATTCCCCCTACAAGGGAAAGATCGCGGCGATGTATAATAAACAAGTTATTTATAACAAAAATTGCATAGCGATTTTCAGGTGAACTAAAAATGAATTTTGATTATGAATTAGGTACGGTCAGCAAGAGATGCAAAGTACGCAAAATAGTTCAGAGCTACAGTGGAATTTTGTGAAATCAAATGTATGACGATTCTTATAGACTAGTTTTTGAAATGTAGAATGAATTATACAATACTACATTTATTCGCAAATAATTTTATACATATACTTATTCGTTCATTATTTTATACTAGCTTTTGCCCGAGGCTCCGCCCGCGTGAATGTCGGTTATCGCGACCAAACATAGGATCTAGCCCTATACCAAATTTCATCAAAATCGGTTCAGTGGTTTAGGCGTGAAAGACGGACAAAAAAACAGACACACACATACACTTTCCCATTATATTATTCTAGTGACCCGCCCCGGCTTCGCACGGGTGGATTTCTGAATGATGCCTAAACTTTTTAAAAATCCAATATAGCCTATGTTACTCACAAAGAATGTAGCTTTCTTAAGTTGGAAGAATTTTTAAAATCGGCTCAGTAGTTTCTGAGCCTATTCATTACAAACAAACTTACAAATCTATCCTCTTTATAATATTAGTATAAATTGTTGTCTGTTTATTCGCAATGGACCGAAAAACTACTGAACAGATGTTGGTGCGATTTTTATAAGTCTATCTTTCGGTTCTGGTTTTACTTTTATAAACGTAGGATTTTGAGTATGGCCAAAAATCTAAAATCACTTGTGTTAGATGTCTCTAGTGTACCGGCCAGGATTCGAACCTGGGGCCTCTCAATCGTAAGATCGTCATCTTAAAGTTCGCTTTCTACATTGGACTTATTTTAAAATTTATTCAAGATTTTTAAAATGATTTGCGAATAGCTTATGAGGCATATAGAAAGTGTATCGTATTCAAAATGGTACTTATCGTTTGAATTCACAAATTTCCACGAAGACAACTCTTGCGCCGGTTGGTAAGTTGATCCTTCATAGACATATCCACTTTACTTATTATTATTATTATTTTTTATAAATAACGAGTTTATCTTTCACCGTAAAAATAGTTTGATATTAGAAATATAACTATTAATAGTAAGTGCAACAGTGGCTAAAATATTTTGTAAATACTTTAAAAATTATGTTTATAAAGTCCTACGAGGCTATTTAAATTTTAAGGTCTCTCTATCAGATCTCTGTCCTGTAAATTTTATGCAGAAAATTAGTTAAAATATTTTCATTATTTTAGTTAACATTTTTTTATAGTAGTAATGCAAAGATCGAAGTTGAACGTGTCGCACTACCACACTGTCAGATTGTCAGACTGTCACACTATGGCACTGTCAGTCTGTCACATAATTGTACGGTGTGCACTAGAACAGACGATACAAAGGGTGGACTTTAAAAGGTACTTTACTGCTAATTGCTGAAATTATGCGAGGGGAGAACCCTGTAGGACTCAAAGTCATAGTATAACCACTAGTAGACTCATTTTTTTCTTTACCACATATACGCTTCAATATCTGTGTAAATAGAAAAATAAACCAAAATAACATTGGCTATCTTGTTTCTCACCACATGCATTATAATTATTGCTATCACAAATTACCCTTGGCTAAAAAATTTTGAATGATGAATGGGTCTAAACCAAATTTTATTACTCAAGAAAGTTGAGCTCATACTTGTTGAGTAATAAACTCGGTAAGACGATAAATGTGATATTAATAAATGAATTGTTAGTTTAATGAAATAATTATTGCGTAAACAAACTATATAAGGCGTAATATTTGAATATAATCGCATTATTACTCAAAGTAATAATTATATTTTAATATAACTAAAATAGTTTAAATATTAATATTCCACAATGATTAGTTTATAGTATAGTGATTTTATTGTACAATTTAATTGTAAAAATAATGTTATCTTAATTCCTACTCTATAAATATATAGGATTATTATTAAACATAAACTTTTATCAGTTTAAATAACGTGATATTTAATTTTAAGATATATAAAGGCTCGGTAAATGACTTTACAAAACAAGTGTATTTTACTGAGAACAGAGAACGTATAGGTATTTTATGTAGAGATAATTGCAACAAAAAAAAATCCTTTCAGTGTGACCATTACTACAAACAAAAACTACAAAATTATAAAAGGCAGTAAAAAATGCAGTGAACATGCAATGAAATTCGTTCAGAATTTTTTTTCATCTATTTTCATGCCAAAATACGAAGCAAGGAATATCCAAAAATAAATTAAAGACCCGAAAGGACAAATAAACAATTTATTCAGTATTCAAGTTAATGGCAGTCTTATTTTAATGTTAGTAGAACAATATTATTAAATAATGACGTCACAGATTGACAAGACAGATTATTTTAATAAATATTATATGTTAGCGCATATTATTGATGACGAAGGGCCAATGTGTGCCACCAGCTTAGCAATTTACGAACAAACAAACGTCCAAAAAAAACTTAAAATAGAGATATAAAATCTTTACATAATAACAAAAAAACTAAAACATCCTTTTTGGGACCAAAAATTTCATTTTTGGAACTAAATAAACCCATTGCAACTTTAATGTGCGCTTTCAACACTATGACACATTATATTATTATGTCTTTTAATACCATGGCTCACATAAAACTAATTAAGTACAAAGTTCGCGTTTTTTTTAAAGAAATAATTTATTAATTTACTACATCTCACTCAGTACTTCACTTTTAAGTACATAAAAACCAAAATTATCAGACAATTCGAATAAAATATCACATTTATAATAACAATTTTAGGAACAATACTACTTCATACGTATAACGAATTTCAAATTGCGTACATTCTATGTACTTTGCTAGACCAACTGAGCAATCCTCTAAGTACGCAGCATCCAGCACAGCGACAGCCTTGATGGAGATTGTCATTGGTCGGACTGTGTGACGTCACTGGCGATCGACCAATGACAATGTCTATAAGAGCGTTTTCACACTCATCCGATATCCGATATCGGTGTCGGACGCCGATAGCCGACACCCGATAGCCGACACCTGGTGCTGTTTTCACATTTATCCGATAAAATCGGCCCGATACGGCTATTTGCTCGAAAGCACAGACTAATTAGAAATGCTAGGGATGAAAAAAAAAGAGCAAACAGTGCAAGCAATTTTCGACCTTATTGACATGACATGCTATCGAGATTTTTCTCTTATATTCGTGATCAGCGACATCAATTAACACGAAAAGACACGTAACTAAGAAAATGTCATTAAGGTCGAAAATTGCTGGCAGTCGCTTTTTTAGTCTTTGTGTGATCCGATATCGGGGCAACACAGTGGTATTGGCTCCGATAACCGATATTGGACAATGTGAAAGATAGACACATATCTCATACATTTGACTTCCTCCGATATCGGATGTCGGATATCGGATGAGTGTGAAAATGCTCTAAAGGTTGTCGCAGCGTTATGTTTGACGCTGTATGCTTAGAGAATTACACAGCAGCTGTAAGATTAAAAATTGTACCGGAGTGGGAAAGGGGATAGGATACAAGGACTAGATTAGATGAGGTAATAAATATTGACAAAAAAAATTTGCAAGTATTTAGATATGGGTTAATCAGTGACCTCTATAACTAGCTGGACTGGCTATTCCATAGAAAATCACAGCTTACTTTTGTGTTAATTTGAAGCGCCACCGTGAGTGTACAGTGAAGTAATTACTTTGCAAATGGACGTTGCTCGTTGTTTTTATTTATGCATTTACCATTAAAAAAAAACTAAAATGGCCATATTGTTAATTTGATACAATAAGACCCATCGTTTATATTAAATCGATACCAAGACAATTGTTGTCCATCATTAGTATTAGTTCCAAGTACACTCACTACTGCGTGCCGCAACTATCAGCGCCAATATGGCGATTTTTAACTGGTCACAATATATGGGTACCGATCACCAGTCTAGCGAGTGCTATTACAGGTCAGTGGGGTAATGTACCAACAGCCCGTCTCTCGCAGTACAATTTTTTAATTTGTCAAGCCAGTCTATATTAGAACATAGAAGTAGTACTACTTATTAATCTCATACAATTGGGGAATGTAACCTACTCATCTATTACTCGAGACTAGCCTTGCTAACTACCGTAGATTTAGAATTAAATCCACCGGTAAATACTATAACTCTTTCAATATTTCTAATCACCTCACAATAAAAGAGATTTAAGAAAAAATCTTATTTTTTAGGAACAAGAAAACCAGCTAGGAACTAAACCTATACTATCCAAAGACCTAAAAACCTCAAGTCGGGGAGCTATTAGAAATTTTAGTGTAAATAGTTTTAAAAAGACCGGGCAATTTGTCTAAATTTATCTTCTTACTCAAAGATGTTGCACTGATACTTAACGAGCTTAATTGTGTTGCAGTAGCTTTAACCGGCTCAACCATTATTGGGTTGTCATCAGAATCGAAAATAATCTCCGGATCATTCTCTATAATCTCCTCGATGGACTCCCAATTTGTTTGGAGTTTCTTCTCAGTAGGGCAACACTCGCACATGCCATAGTCACACTCTTTCTTACTCATAAAGTAATCTACATCGTCGAGAATAGTATGTTCAGATTTACGCGTTTTGAGAGGGACAAATAAAGAAAATTTACGAGCTGAGTATTGCAATAACTCCTCAACGTATGGATTTCTACCGTCGTCTACGTTTTTGTCAGCCATCATATCGCGAATATGTTTCTCTAAAAGCGAGTTCTTCCTACTGTCTGTTGGAGAATGTGTATCTATACTTTGTTGTGTTACCATGCTCATTTTTCTTTTAGCCTGACCTGTCATTGTGATCGATTTTTTACTTGTCGCCCATCCGAGTGATCTCTGGACCGCCATCTTCCATTTTGTGTACCTTGCGTCGCGATCTGGAATTAAAAGTTAATGTTAAATAAAACGGGCCAAGTGCGAGTCGGACTCGTGCACGAAAGGTTCCGTACCATATTATCTAGCCCACCCTGATTCACTTTAATTTATTATTTTTTGAAATAAATATGGCGCAGCTAACTATTTAAGCAAACAGCTAGACAAATGAATTAGATCGATGACGTTTCATTACTGGCCTAGTCTTATACTCGCCCGTATTAGTCTTCTAACCTAATCTATCTAAGTTTGATCGCGCTGTACGTATGTTGAATTTATGTTTGGTGAATTTGTGCTCGTCCACCGCCGTAGCATCTCGTCCTACAAGACATCCAAGAAACGTGTACTGTGCGTCTAGAGCACATTGGTATAATACATATGTCCCGAGGTAGATATACAGAAAGAAAGAAAGAAAGAAAGAAATATTTATTACAAAGCACAGCTGAACAACAATTTGGCAACAGCAACAGAATAATAACAACTAACGCACAACTGTGCGGAATAAATGGCCGCCTCTCAGCTTAATGCTGTCTACTTTGTGGTGCAGGCGGTACAGCGCGGATTTTCAGAGGCGGCCACGATTTTAGAGGCAGCCACGAGGATATACCACTGCTATGTGTCATACCCGTGTGGTGATGGAAAAATAATACCAAGTATCCCCACCACATCTCATCCAAAGGCTGTCGTAAGCAAAGGCGAAGGGTCCCTAAAACACGATTTCAACCGGCTTGCTCTGCAAAGGGATGCCATGGTAGAGATGTTTACATTTATACTCCAACATTTTCACCGGCTTGCCTATTGAAAATGTTCACCCTGATTGTAAGAGATTCGAAATAATATCCTGTACCAACCCGTCTGAACAGCATGGAAACAGTAGGCCAAGCCTCAACACTGGGAGAGGTCTATGTGATATATTAGGATTGAACAAGTAAACACGCACTCAGTGTGAAGCGTAGTTAATTACCGAGGCCACAAAGTCAGAACCGACATCCAGAAGTGTCGAACTGAACTTCACCACAAAAATTGCCTGTTCATGTGTACGAAGGTTTATAATAAAATACCACAAGTAATACGAGAGCTCCCTCCTAGAGCTTTTGGTTCGAAGCTCAAGGCATGGTTGCAGGATAGATGCTTCTACACTATGCAAGAATACTTATCCTACAGAGAGAATGGTTTGTAGTTGGTCTGCTATTATTTTGTTATTTCTATTTATTGATTATGACCATGAAATAATATGTACACTTGACATTCCCTTTTAATTCATAATTACAATATATTGTTTTATTATTTTCATCAATTCAATGACATAGTTTTATATAATTATATATTCATTTGACATTCTTTGAAATTTTGCATTCCCATTTTGGCTAAATACGTTAAGCTACCTATTGTAATAACCGAATACCATTGTAACTATAATGTACCGTATTTCGTGCGAATAAATTATCATTCACAACGATGCGCCGGCGCTCGACGTGATACGAAGTGTGCGTGGCCGCCCTTGTTGAAGTGAAAACTTCTTTAGCGGCGTTGGATTGGTGTAAAATGTTAAGGAAGCGTCGGGATTAGTTGACCTTTGAACCGTAACCGACGACTGACGTCATACAAGATTAGGTACAGACTATCTATTTTGCAAGTTACGATAGATAGCGTCGTAGCTTAAACGGTAAGCACTTCGACTGTAAGTCCTTATAGTTTCAGATAGTATCGGGTTCAAATCACCTGGCCTTCAGGGATTTTTTGTGATTGTTTTTTCTTTTTGTAATTTATTAATTTCTTCTGACAGAAAATTAGCAGAAAATTAGTGATAGGTTCTATGATTGGCGCTATATTATAGGTATGGTATGGTATGTTCTTTTTTGTCTTTTTCTATGTATATAACGAAGAAAGAAATAAAGACAATGTTTTCACTTCTACCAGCACTCCCAGAGTGCAACCCGTCTTTTTTGTTACTGTGCAGTTAGGTACTTACAAATATACATCATTATGTCCAGCAGTGGACTGCGCTAGGCACTCACCGTCGTCTGTGGTGGTGGGCAGGAACGTGTCAGTGTGCGCGTGGTGCGCGCGGAAGGCCTCGAGCGGCCACACGCCGGCCGCGCCGCCCGCCAGCACCGCCACGCCCAGCGCGCACATGTCGCGCGACTGGGCGCGCACTGCGGACAGACAGAACAAACATTGAAACGGATATTCATAATTTAAGAAGGTTTCTTGTACTGACGACGCGTGAAAAAAAAGATCCGAAGATAGGAGATAGTTGAGTTCCCAGGAGGGCCTACAACACGTCAAATCTTGAACTTTTAAAAACAAGACAATAATCGTATGCGAAAATGGTCACTTAGGAAGGTTTTCTTGCTCTGATGTGGAGTACAATAGTAGGATGACGGAGTTAATAAAAGACGTTGATGCGTGTGGTAGCTACAACACGCCGACTCTAGAACTCTTGAAAATGATTTTCTTAGTCTGACTGTGAGTCAAAGTAAGAAAAGCATCCTTAGGATGATGTGGTCTTCGAGAGATGTTCTATAGGTGGTCATTATTATGACGATACCGTATGTACCCAGCGCCATCTAGCGACAGCGAGCCGAACTACTTCGTCGCTACGAATCCTGCATTGCGAAAGTGAAGTATTTTGAATTGAATGGGGATACCGCCTGCGCTTTTATCCCTACATAGGGCGCCTCGTAATGGCCAATGTTAGATGTCATCTACGTAGATTTCATTGCTTGTCTCTTCAAATCTGACAGCCATGAGTTTGTTGTCACAGTTGGTCGGTTATGGTTGTTTGGTCATATGCTGCTGCCATCTACAATTAGTTTTGCATCGGCATCCCCACTGAATTGTGTTTTGGTAAACATATTAAAGACGATATTCCTGCTTCAGGTACGTCCACAGTATACATCGTACGGGTGTTTCATTGAAATAAATATTTCGAAATGTTCTGTTTTAACGACCAATCAAAGCTAATAATAATATTTTTAACTACTACAACTAGATTTGCGTGGCGGCGGAGCTACTAGTGGCGCCATCTGAAAACCAGCGCTCCGTATACCTCGGTGCTGGAGTGCGAAGCATTCATGATGAGATGGTACCCATTTAGGTTCGCACGATGTGCATTCAATGTATCTATAATATCTGTATGTCACAATAATATTAAACAACAACTGCAAGTCGGTATATTCTTTTGTTTGGTACCTTTGTACATTGTACGTGTCCTAAATAAATGCTTTCTGTTTTCTTTTTGCTTTTCAAATATATTGTATACTTACACACTGGTATACCGATCAGGTCAGCCTGCAGCTGCATTAGCAGGTCATTAGAGGTCATTTTCCCATCCACGTGAAGTTTGGAGAGCGGCATACCGCAGTCTTTGTTCATTGCTTCTAAAATGTCTCTGTAATTAATATATAGACGTTATAATACCAAGCTTTAGATATTATGTCAGTGGCAGACAAGCACACGGCCCACCTGATGGAAAATGGTTACCGTGGCCTATGGTCACACTCGCGCTGCCAACCCCGTTAGAACAGAGAGTTTCTGTGCCGTCAGTGTAGAACATAAAGCAGGACAAGCCTTTGGTCTTCCCACTGACAGCACAAAAACTATCCAGTGAGCTCTGGCTACCCTAATCACCGCCGGGAACACAACACGAGGTTATTATGGCCGCGATATTCTGTAGGGCGGAGGTGTACGTCAGTCTAAAATTGGATTGCTCAAGTTTTATAAAGCGTACTCTTTACATACATATATTCACTCCTTTAATGTTCTCAGGGGTAGGCAGAGGTGTATAAACACCCACATTTCGATAACCTTCGGTCTCACGTAATAGGAGATGAGCCTATTGCCGTTGTCATAGTCTGTGTGTTTACTGTCCAATGGAGAAAAGCATTATCCCTTAGTCGCTTTTTACGACACCCACGAGAAGAGATGGGGTAGCTGTATTCAGCTCCTCTACTATTAATATCTCAATATTATTATCTATCTCAATATTAGTTTGAGTTCTGCCTACCTTGTCTGAAAGCACACGGCCTCTAACGCTGCTCTAATGATGTGATTCTTAGTTGTGAATGCTGTCAGACCGCAAATGATTCTGAAATTTAAAAAATACGTCACGATATCGTCATTCCGTCACCGAAATTATAAGTCTTACAGTCCAGCGGTTCACACTTATAGTCCAGACAGTCTAGTCCAGTCTAAATCGCTGGACTGTCCGCTGGACTTACAGTCCGGCGATTTAGACTATGTAAATGAATCTGTCAATCAGTCAGGACCAGTAATTATTTATTTATTTATTTATTTAAAGTTCATATACACACAAAAAAAACATTACACAGATTGGATGGTGGTAAAATTACCTAAAATATATTCCAATTTGACCGGGGGTCCAATGGTTCCCTTTCCGTCGGATCTGATGATTTTTACGTACGGAAATCACCTCGGATATCCCCCAATGGTGCCAGCGGGGGTAGTAATGCCGGACTCGAACCGAAATAAGCCACACGACCGTCTCGGGCCATCAGATCTCGGGAGTAAGGTAGTCTTTAGCATATTCCTCCAGCACCCGGACTGACCCAGAGCCATAAAAGGCCCCCTCGGGGATAAAGGGCCCCCCAGAACTTACCCCCTAGCGTCCTTCCTCCAATAAGGCGCGTACAGTCCGCTGAAGGCCGGCACGAAGTACACGTCCCCCGTAGAGAACACTTGTCCCGCGATATGTTCCGTGTCCTTGGCAACGTCTTTGATCAGCTTTAGATTGTCGCGGAGGAACTTCATCGCGCCTCCTGCGACTGCGATGGAACCTGGAAACGATGAATTATATTTTAAAAAAGATTGTATTTTTGACCGACTTTAAAAACGGAGGTTCTGTATTATGGTGGCACTTCACATGGCTGCTTGTGTTCGTTATTGGAAGTTTGTTGTATTTGGCAAAATATTTGAAGTACATGTCACAGTGTGTGGGCAGCCTCCGTGACGTAACGGTGGTGAACGCGACCGCTACGCAGGAGGCGCGGGTTCGATCCCCGCTCAGTATAAATATTTTTTAATTAAATATTTTTTAATATTTTATTTATTTGTGTCGTTTGAGCCGTCGGTCCCTATTGCCATATGAGGGCTCTAACCCTCAAAAATCCAACAACTGGTCAAACTGCAATGCCTCGATATCGTATTTGGGTTGTGGAGGTCACATGGCAGTCGCTTCACAGAAAACGTCGAAGTTCAACCAAATCCACAGTTAGAGGTTCAAATTCCGTCTGAGCATTTAACTTTTTCTAAACCTTATTTTTGTCCCACTGAAGTGGGAGACACGCACACGGTCCACCTGATAGAAAGTGGTTACCGCGGCCTATGAACGTGTGCAACACCACGGGATTACACTCGTTCTGCCGTCCCTGTAAACACAGAGAGTTGCCGTCAGTGTAGAAGACAAAGCAGGAATAGCCTTTGGTCTTCCCACTGACAGCACAAAAACTCTCCAGTGAGCTCTGGCTGCAAACACCGTCGTGTCCTACCTACTTAATCGAGAAGAAGGCGTGTGTGGGATGTATGAAGTATAAACGTAATAACAATATCTTTACCTTCTAAAGCATAAACCGGGGGTGCATCTGGGCCCAATTTATAAGCCACTGTGGTGATGAGACCGTGCGTAGACTGAACTCGTCTCGTACCAGTGTTGTACAGTAAGAAACACCCACTGCGATAGGTGTTCTTAGCCTGGCCTGCTTGTAGGCAATTTTGTCCCACTAGAGCTGATTGCTGGTTACCCAATATCTGGAGCAGAACATAAATGGTAGGGTACAATAGAGTGTAATGGGATCTAATCAAGTAGTCTACTTCAACTGCAAGCCTGTTTATTAGTTGATTGACGAACAAGGCCCTTGGTCAAGCTTTCCTCTCGGGGTTAAAGAGAGTCAAAGTCTAGATAAACTACATCATGGAAAGGAGTAGGAACGTGGATCCCAGGCTCCAAAATGCAAGTTTTGGATGCCACGGGAATTGATGCTTCGATGATGATGAAAATTGGCATCTTAGAGAAGGGCTTAGCTGACAACAGGCTCGTCAAAGACCAATCTGCTAGGCAAAGTGTGATAGTTGATAAGGCCGCCTGTCACACCAAGCAGAAGTAGGCCTGAGAAAAGGCGGCACGCCCCTTCCAAATGCCGGGATAGGATAGGGTTATCTAATATCCATAGATGGCCAGTTTAATGCCCGGTTCACATTATTCCAGTCCAGTAATCCAGCGAATCAATTCAGTCTAGAGCTGTACTGGATTGTAGTGTTCACATTATTCCAGGGTTTGATGAAATGGACACATTCCAATTATGGTTCACATTATGCCAGCACTAGATCCGCTCGCTGGACTGGAATAATGTGAACCGGGCAGTAATCGGTTCGTGTCCGACATAACTACCCCTAGTGCCCAACGAAGGTGCTATAATGGGGATTTTCTAAAAAAAAATTGGTACACAGTTACTGTACGCTATAGAATGCTACACTTACTCACCCCAGATATTCTGATCCCATCGAGTATTGTATCGTTTTTCACAACACCATAAATTTCTGCACTGCTCTTTATTTGTGGCAATGAATCTCGGTGTACACCAAATAATCTTAAAAAAAAAGCCGTCAATATTTTTATATATTATGTCGGAGTGCATAGTGTTACAAATATCAAGTAATATATTTTTTAATTTAGTGATTTTGTATGTGGCAACATTGGTTGAGTGTGTTTAGTTGTCGGTTGACAATGACATTGGACGTAAATGACACTTCGTTGACGATACGAGCGGAGAGGAGCTCAGTTTTGTAACGGGACGCGACGCGAAGTGGTCGGCTAACCTCACTGCATTCTATCGGCTCGTGATTTATTCTAAGTCTACGTTAAATCCTAAAATATTGTTAACATCCTTTGTGATTTCGTGTAAAAAAGTTAGTGTGATAACGAAGTATTGTGTTGGTACTGGACTATACCCGCATTGATTTTCAAAATACCCCACCATCCTGATTTAATCGAAACAGAACCTTTCGTGATGTCGATTTGACCCTTCTGAGCTGTCGCTTTGACATATACATACATACATTACATACATACAGTCACGCCTCTTTCCCCACCGGGTGAGGTAAGCAGAGACCATATGTTTCCAACTGCTACGATTTTGACATACATCTTTCGCTTCTTCTACTGTTGTTTTCATACATGTTCGCCGGTTTCGAGTACTCTTGACATGTCCTTTCTTTAAAAATGCCTTCGAGCAAATTGACATACGTATTGTTAGGTAGACCCTTACCGGGTTGTCCATTCACCCTCGCTTCATGAATCTCTTTCGTCAGTTTTCTTTTGTCCATTCTCTCCACGTGAGCAAATACTATATCTTCAACCAAACTCATTTTAACATATCTTTTTTAAAATGATTAAAATAGGAAAAATTTTGAATCGGTCTAGGCGGGGTTTGAACCCGCGATCTTTGCCTTACAGGGGCAACGCTTTGACCACTAAGCTACCAGATCTCGCCCTATATCAGTCTTTGAGACGACAGTGGAGTGTCTATATTCTTACGAACTATGGGAACCAAAATATCTTTTTTATTTTCATTTTCTCAGGCAGTCAAAGAATAAATGAATATAAACTTTACCTGCACAACATAGGGTCCCAGTTCAACGTTTCCAGATTCATGAGTAGAGTCCTAGACGCATTTGTGACGTCAGTGATGTGCAAGCCGCCGTGTACACCCCCCGTTAAATTCTGTAATAAATAGCCACATCTTTGAAAATGTGTTTAAAAGCAATTCTGGCTTTCAAGTACCTGTTCAGGTAGCTCAGTCGTCATAATTGGTTGTTAGACCGACTAGTCAAATTAGTTACTTTTTGCTAAACGTCAAAACGGTGAGTTATAAGGAAAATTGAACGAAAATTTATGTGTGACGTCATAATATTTAATAGCCTAATCCTTTACTATTAAAGGTTGGGTGGATGATTAAAAATAAATAAAAACAATAAAATAAGAACCGACTCAACTGGTATAACTCTTTAACCATTCTTAATGTAACAAGTTCAGCCAATTTTTTATTTTTCCCTCTGAGGTGGCAGACAAGGACACGGTCCACCTGATAGAAAGTGGCTACCTTCTGGACATGTACAATATCAGGGAAATATTCATTCTCAAAGAGATTTCCTGGTTGCGTCTAAATTCAGCAATTAGGAGGACGAGATCCGCTCACTATTTTTACCGCTGTGCCAACTAGACTATATACAAACTCTATACCTAGACGCAGCAACTGTCGTTTCAACCCGACGTAAAAATGCCCCTTACTTCGGTATAAGTATGGCATATACATAATTCCCATGATATGCACACATTTGCAGTATAAAAAACAATATTGACATTAGCTTAATCACAGAACACGCGTTTTTACATAATATAATACTGTGTCTATATAATATATTTTATAATCTTCTCTTTGTCTCCCGCTGTTGTTAGGCCGAAAGTCATAAACCGAACGAAAAATGATAGGTCCAGCCTGCTATCAAACTCGTTTAGATTTTTTCAGCAGCAGTCTGGCTTTTGTATATAATAGCAGGTGACATAATAATACTGTTACGAGCGTGGGGGTCGGTTTAAATAGAAAATGCGAGGACAACCGTTGAAGACAGATTTTATTCAGCTACACTTCAATTACAGCAAAGCGCGTAGAAATTTGAAAACTCTTCCTTACACAATACACAGTCACTTGTATAATCGCACTGTATCGCTTCGCACACTTTATCGCTTTGATCGCTTCGAATACTAGTCTTAGACTAACTTGAGCAGCGGCTGTTAGCTCGCCTTTTATATAAGGCGCGGCCGAGTAGCGAAAGATCGAGAAAAGACAGGTACGTTCTGAAAAAGACAGAAACTTTCTGGGAGGTTCTATTAGGTCTTGTGTCTCTTTCTATTCGTTCCATTCCTTCTAGAACAGTGACGTCAAGGCATGCTGTCTCTTTCTAGCCTGACGTCTCGTTCTATTCATTCCATTCCTTCTAGAACAGTGACGTCAAGGCATGCTGTCTCTTTCTATAGTGCCGTCTCGCTCACTCCTATGGAAATTTGGCCATATATTGAAGTGGCCAAGCGCCGGGCGTAGCACTACCCCCTTCTTAGACATGCTCGTCCCGAGCATTATTAGATCCGTAGTATCTCGCCAGTCGGTCAACATGTACAACCTTCAAGGGGCTTCGCTGGTTGCGTTGTATCCGGTATGTAACGTCATTGATCCTGGTGACAACTTTATACGGCCCTTCCCAGGTTGGAGACAACTTCGGAGATTTGCCTTTGCGACGCATCGGATTGTGTAGCCATACCAACGAGCCTTCGTCGAACCCGGCTTGATGAGAGTTGCGGTCGTATCGGGTTTTCATTCTTTCGCTTGCCTGGAGCCCAGATTCACGGACGTGGGTGTGAACGTCATTTAGTCTATCGCGCAATGCACTAGCATATTCCGTGATTTCTTGCGGTGAATCTGGAGGACGTCCAGTCAGTAGATCAGCCGGTAGTCTCAGTTCTCTGCCAAAGTTTGCACACGCAGGCGTCACCGTTGTGTTTTCATGTATCGCTGTTCTATAAGACAACAAGAACAAAGGAATATGACTATCCCAGTCCTTCTGGTGGCTCTCAACAACCTTAGCCAAATGCCTTTCCAAGGTTTGGTTAAATCTTTCAACCATTCCGTCAGACTGCGGATGATATGGGGTGGTCCTGGTTTTATGAATACCCATTATCCTACAGGTTTCTTGAAATACCTGTGATTCAAAATTCCTTCCCTGGTCACTGTGTATTTCCAGAGGAACTCCATATCGGCAAAACACTTCCGTGACTAGTCTTTCCGCGACTGTAGTTGCTTCCTGGTTAGGTATGGCAAAAGC
Organism: Eilema caniola; assembly: GCA_949126895.1. Classification (NCBI taxonomy): domain Eukaryota; kingdom Metazoa; phylum Arthropoda; class Insecta; order Lepidoptera; family Erebidae; genus Eilema; species Eilema caniola. The sequence continues at coordinate 10,579,705 of OX421486.1, read as the reverse complement.
CTCCGGCCATTTAGTAAAGTAGTCCATTACTACTAGGATGTATTTGTTTCCAGACTCCGATGCAGGAAATGGCCCTGCAACATCTAATGCAATCCTTTCCCAAGGCGCTCCAACATTGTATAGCTTCAATACTCCCCTGCTCCTTGTATGAGGCCCTTTTACCGATGCGCAGCATGTACATTTCCTACACCAATCTTCAACATCCTCACGGCAATGGATCCAATAGAATCGTTGACGAACCTTCATCAACGTCTTTTTCACACCAAGATGGCCGCCTGAAGTTCCGTCATGAAATGATCTCAAAACCTCATTAATTTTAATCTTTGGGACAACCAACTGCAGATGTGAGTCTTTCCCGTTTGCAGTCTCCCATTTTCTACACAGGACTCCATTGTGTATCACGAGGCTTTCCCATTGTGCCCAGTAGCTCTTCGTAGCTGCACTCATTTGGGAGACATCACTCCATTTCGGCTTAGATGTTCCTGCCCTTATCCATTCGAGAATAGGCTTGATGTCTCGATCCTCTTGCTGTGCTTGCTGCATGGCTTCGCTACTCCACTCATCGCTGACAGTATCAGTCCTTATTATTCTAATCGCTACACTGTCTTTAGCTTCTTGCCTAACACAATGGTTACATTCCACCGGACAAGGTCTTCGAGAGAGCGCATCTGCATTTCCATGCGCTTTCCCACTCCGATGTTCGATGACGAAGTCGTATTCCTGGAGCTGTTCAATCCATCTTGCCACTTGTCCTTCTGGATTTTTAAATTGTAGCAACCATTTTAAAGCAGCATGATCAGTCCTCAGATGAAACTTGCGGCCCAGCAGAAGCTTACTGAAATGCTGCAATGTCTTAACCACGGCCAGTAATTCTCTTCGTGTAACACAGTAATTTCTCTCTGGTTTAGACAAAGACTTACTAAAGTAAGCAATCACGACCTCCTTGTCTCCTTTTCTCTGGGACAGGACTCCTCCTATCCCAGTATTGCTGGCATCTGTGTCGACGACGAACTCATTTTCTGCATCTGGATAACCCAAGATTGGTGTTTCACAGAGTCTTCGCTTAAGGTCTTTGAAAGCGGCTTCACATTGTTCATCCCAGCTAAATTTCCGTTTTTCTTCCGTTAACCGATGCAAAGGCTTCGCAATATCGGAGAAGCTTTTCACGAACCGCCGGTAGTATGAACACAGACCTAAAAAGGCACGAACGTCCGTCTTATCTTTTGGTGTCGGCCAATCTTTCACGGCACTTATCTTCTCAGGGTCTGTTTGTATCCCATCCTTCGAAATAACATGCCCCAAATAATTCACTTGTCGTTTAAAAAGTGAACACTTCTTTGGACTGAGTTTTAAGTTGGCACCCTGTAGTTTAGTCATAACTTGCTCCAGTTTGCTGAGGTGATCGTCGAAGTCTTTTCCAATGATGATTATGTCATCCAAATATACCAGACAGGCTTCTCCCAGCAGTCCAGCAAGTATTTGTTCCATCAATCTCTCAAAAGTGGCCAGAGCATTACATAATCCAAATGGCATGACGTCGAACTGCCAGAGACCTTTTCCAGTAGAAAACGCAGTTTTCTCCTTATCTCGTTGACTGATTTCAACTTGCCAATACCCACTCTTGAGGTCCAATGTTGAGAACCACTGCATGCCACTTAAGGTGTCCAAAGTGTCATCTATCCTTGGCAACGGATAACTATCCTTTTTCGTAACATCATTCAGTCGGCGATAATCGACGCAGAATCTGGTGGTTCCATCCTTTTTCTTTACAAGGACTACCGGAGAACACCATGGACTGACCGAGGGTTCAATGATATGGTCGTTCTTCATCTCTTCAATCATTTCCTCCACCTCTTTTTCTCGAGCAATCGGTACACGTCGTGGTCGTTGACGGATTGGCGTTACCTCACCAGTATCGATTTTATGCTGTACTACTCCAGTTCTGCCTATGTCACCACCATGCATAGAAAAGACGTTTTTATAACGTAGCAGCATGTTCCGCGCCTTCAGCATCTCTACCTTACTGAGGTCATAGCGACAATCTTCTAGTAGTTTCAGCACTGTTGATTCTCTGTCACTTGTGGCATCGCTTTTGGTCGAACTCTGGCAACTACGTATCCACGAGATCTCCTCACAAGTGCCAAGCAGTGTCCCTTTGTTTAAGACGCACTCGTTGTTGCTCATATTTAAAATTCTTATAACGGCTGTGGTTGGTGTTGTTACCACAGTACGAGCTGGTATCCAGGGACTACTGCCGTCTACTTTTTCCAATAATGCACAGCGATGAGAATTGATGCCATTTTGAGGTAGTCTTATTGGCACTAGGGTCTGTGATTTAGGCTGGAGTACAGTTCGTTTTGCACAGTACACTTTTCCACATGCGCCACCTTCCATGGGAATTTCGTCGAACCCAAGTTTCAGAACGCCACAATCCACGTCGATTTTACAGCGATATTTTCTCATAAAATCCAATCCAACGATGCAGTCATCTAAGATATCAGCGACGATGACTTTATGCCAATAGGTCTTATCACCGACTTCCAACGCCACTTCTTGCTCTCCTCGGACGGAAATGCGCTGGCCGGTAGCTGTCTGTAGATGGAGATGCTTAAGTTGATGTAGACGATCTCTAGGTAAATTTTTCACCAGCCGAAAGTTAAACACGGTCCGACTTGCTCCAGTATCAATGGTGAGGTGGCACGGTGATCCATCAATACCTCCTTTGATGACCAAACTATTTCCATCATTAGCTTGAGAGATCAGAATTGGGACTTTTACACTACCAGCCAGCACCCGTCCCGCAGTCCTGGCGTTTACTCGTTTCCCTGTTGCTCCGGCGCATCTAGATGACGCGCCGCTTGTTCTTGTCCATTGCCTTGTTGATTCCGTTTCGGGCAGCTAGACCGAATATGTCCTTGCTCTTTGCAGAAATAACACCTGGGGGTGAATTCCCGACGATACACACGTTGCTCATTTGTTGAGATCTCTCGCAATCTATGTGGTCGAGGGTCATGTCGTACAGCTTCCACTTCAAGGGCGTGAGCAACAGCATCTTTAAGGGTTGCATGGTGACCCAGGCGGACGGCAGCTCTCACCTCCAAGTCTCTGATCCCGTCAATAAAAGCTTGCACCAAAATACTGTCAAGAAATGACGAAGAAGCTCCTTGGTAAGCTTTTCTCACGAGCTTTTCTATTTCCAAAGCCCACTGCTGCAGAGACTCATTAAGACGCTAGTTTCTGTCCTTCAATTGGGCACGGTAGACATGTTCCAAGTGACTATCACCGTAACGTGATTCCAACGCTTCAAGAAGGCGGTCGTAAGTCACTTCACCTCCAAGCGCCTCTAAAACACTGAGTGCTTGGTCCCGTAACCCCAATGTTAATGCTGTTTTGGCTTGCTCCTTATCCCAACCGTTCGCCTTTGCCACAGACTCGAACTGCAGTTTGTATGCAGTCCACGAGGAGGTCCCATCAAATGGCGGTACTTTGAACTTTCCGACAGCCTGTACAGATGGAATGGTTACAGAGCCAGCTGTTCCGCAAGCTATTTTTGTCTCCAATTTTTTAACGTTTTGAGCCACAGATTGCAGCCGTTCCTCATAACTCTCAAATTTCTCGTCGATGCTCCCTAATTTTTCGTCGTGGCTTTCTATTTTTACTTCGTGGCAGTCGAGCTTGTCTTGCACTGAATGAATTTCTCTTTGCCATTCTGCTTTAGACTCTTTCAAGAAGGCAAATAGATCTTCTTGTTGTTCCCGAAGCTGAACCTTAAGTTGCAAGGCCTGCTCCTCCTGTTGACGGGCCTGATCTGCCTGGTGACGGGCCTGCTCTGCCTGGTGACGGGCCTGCTCTTCCTGGCGACGGATCAGCTCCTCCTGTTGTTGCTGGAGCTGTGCCTTCAATTGCAGAGTCTGTTCTTCTTGGCGACGGGCCTGCTCTTCCTGGCGACGGGCCTGCTCTTCCTGGCGACGGGCCTGCTCCTTCAATAAGGTCATAATCGCATTCAGGTTAATTTCCGATGATGATCGTGAAGTACCCGTCGACGTACTCGGAGTACCCGCAGCCTCTTCCGCGGCCTGGCTTCGTGTTTTCACTCCCTCCCTGTCGTCTCTCGGCGTTACCGGCATTTTCTATCCCACTTCTGACACCAGTTGTTACGAGCGTGGGGGTCGGTTTAAATAGAAAATGCGAGGACAACCGTTGAAGACAGATTTTATTCAGCTACACTTCAATTACAGCAAAGCGCGTAGAAATTTGAAAACTCTTCCTTACACAATACACAGTCACTTGTATAATCGCACTGTATCGCTTCGCACACTTTATCGCTTTGATCGCTTCGAATACTAGTCTTAGACTAACTTGAGCAGCGGCTGTTAGCTCGCCTTTTATATAAGGCGCGGCCGAGTAGCGAAAGATCGAGAAAAGACAGGTACGTTCTGAAAAAGACAGAAACTTTCTGGGAGGTTCTATTAGGTCTTGTGTCTCTTTCTATTCGTTCCATTCCTTCTAGAACAGTGACGTCAAGGCATGCTGTCTCTTTCTAGCCTGACGTCTCGTTCTATTCATTCCATTCCTTCTAGAACAGTGACGTCAAGGCATGCTGTCTCTTTCTATAGTGCCGTCTCGCTCACTCCTATGGAAATTTGGCCATATATTGAAGTGGCCAAGCGCCGGGCGTAGCAATACTAATTGTGATCATTATTTAATAAATCTAGTTGACATTTCCTATATTATTCTCTTTAGTTACTTTACACATTATGAGATTTATGATTTTAACTCTGCAATTAAAATATTATGAATGCTCTCTAATAGAACTTATCATGTTGCATGTTTAGATAATTTCACAGATTAAAAATAATATTGGAAATGATTCCTAAATATTTGCACACCTCGAAGAGGTTGTAATACAGTAGACCTATACATTTAATGAAAATGTATCTTTTATATGATTTCTGTAACCTTAGTTATGCAAATAAATGATTTGATTATTTTTGATTGGTATGTCTGCTTTTCCGGGGGCGACCACCGTCTATCCCTCTAAGCCTGAGAAAATCCTGCACCTCATTATTCCCCCTAGGATGATACTTGTATAATAAAACTCTTTTCTTCTTCTGTATAGACTTATTTTAATTTCTTGAGGCACATACAATTCTTGTGAAACGACAATGATGTGTACTACATTGCTTTAAATTGTAAATTAAATGATAAATCGCCGTAAGTAAAGTTAAGAAGTGTCTATCTTCACGCTGCACCCTTGTCACGCGTACCCGCGCGGCCCCCGGTCTTGCGTTTTGAACATACGATAGGCGCCAACAGTACTAGTCTCGTGTTCAAGACCCGTCCCGAGTGCAAATTTTTTCAAATTGCAATCATCCCACTAATATGACAAAGCGTCGGTAACTTAATAGTTAAAGAGACGGCCTTACGATTGAGGTCCCGGGTTCGAATCCTGGCCATTACACTGCCGACGTTAGCCCAGTCCTTCACAAGCAATTTAGCTTAGTTGGAGGGCTTAGAGAAAATATTAGTAATTTCGGTTGCTGAAGGTTTATGACGTAATGAGTAATTGAATAACAAACATCCAAACCAGGATGTTTTTTATTCAATTACTCGAACGGCTATACGGATCTGGCTGAAATTTGACACAGGGATAGTTAACAGTCTGGAATAACATTCTATCCCGGGAATAGGTTCCAGTGGGTAACGAGAAAGGGAATAAGATTGCACGCGGGTGAACTAGTGCTTAATATATAATAACATACCCACACAATCCAAGTGTCCACCGTACCGAACATCAGCCTCTTGTCCCGACTGGCTCGCCTCACAGCCTTTATATTGTCCTTCAGCCACCTCATCTTGAGCGCGCTGAAGTATGGCGATATCGGCAGGCCACATATGTTCTTTAGATAGTTCTTGTTGCGGTCAGGTATCTTGGCTAGGATGGCGTCTACTGTGCTGTCTGTTCGGATGTCGTTCCACGCTGGGAGTGGATAAAATTCGGTCAGAGATACCGGTAAATATTTTGAACAATAGTAGATATATTCGCGCATGTGCACAACCAAACATGATTTAACATTACTGAGTTAGGAGCTTGTCTAAACAAAAAAAATGCGCCCATCACCTCTCTTTTATTTTTTAAATTTTTTTTTACATGCGGGAAACCCAAACTGACGGAACGCCCCCCCCTCCAGAAGTGGAGGGGGGGGGGGTTATGTCGGGACTCGAACTGACTAAACCGCACGCCCTCTGTGGGTCGTTGTGCTAGACCGAAGGTGAGGTTGTCATCGAAATATCCCACGCACCCCGGCTGACCCAAGGCCATCACTCTCGCTCTGGCCCTCCTCGAGCATCACCTCCCTTACGCAAATACTCGTAAGCAAATGGAAGACGATGTTTTTCGGATTTGTTGGTCAAGTAATCTGACTGAACGCACGAGCGGATATCTTGTTCTTCTACACAGAGTGTATTCAGACTTATCACGCGACTAGTCGGCCGTAAGGTTCGCATACATGTTATAGTTCTGATTGTTCAGAAAGCATTTGACGTGGGGGTGGGCGCGTCATTTCAGTTTACAGAATCTACACACATAATTATTACTGTGCATTTGGGATACTAAGAACTACTTGTGGCAGTTTCTAACATCTAAAACCAAAAGCCAATGAAAGCATGAATTGAATTCACGGTAGCGGGGTCTAATAGAAATTTTAACTCTTTTATATACAAAAAGCGATCACCTGAAGAGATATTTACCTATAGCGGGATGTAGGGGCTCTCCTGTGAACTTATCCCAAGCAATAGTAGTTTCTCTCTGATTCGTGATTCCCAATGTCACGATATCCTCTTTAGAATAACCTGAAAAGTAAAATAATATTACATTAAATATTGTATGTTACGCGGTAGGACTTGCAACTAGTAATTGTTTGATGAACTGTTAGTTTGTTTGTTTGTAGCTTTACTAAAAGAGTACAATAAAATTTACACCTACTTTCCGATAGACATATGGGAAGAGCTTATTGCGTTCAATCGGAAACATTTTCCAAACTTCATGCTGCTAAAAACACATTCATTACAGAAAAGTTAAATAATAGTTTATTCGACGCAGGAATCGAACCTAAGTCATCATCCACAATAATAATGGCACTCTTTACAACAGCGCCACAATCAATGGCACTATTTAACAATGCTATTAAAGAAATATATAAATAACAATGTAGGTACATTATAAAGTTCATTGATCTTAACATTACTATTCAATAATTCAGTAACATAATTGTAATGAATAAAACATTAGATCGAGACACGTACGGTAAATAAAACCAATCTAATCCATACTGCATGCTTATAGTATAAATATGACAGTAGCTATGTCTGTTTGTCGGTCTGACTGTCACCCTATCTGGCTGTCTGTCGGTCTGCCTATCAGTATATCTGGCTGTCTGTTAAGCTTTCACGAAATGTAATTTTTGGTAAATGGATTAACTATTGTGTCTTACTGATATCCGTATCCGTATCGTATCTGTATCGGCAGATATCTGCGGTAGAAAAAGATCCGCATCCCTATCCGTCACATTTTTGACGAATCTTTTACAGATGATAATAATTATTAAAACCTAGATTCATTATACTTAATAATAGATGGCGCCACTTGTTATTTGATTCACCTACAATCTTGTGACTTTTGATTAAATCAATTTTATTATTTATACATTTAAGCTGATTATTAAAATATAATACACTATGGTAATGTATTTAAATTAGTTTTACAATACTTTCTGGAATTTACGCAAATGTCACTCATTGAAATAAAACCACTGTTTAACGAATTCTATAGCGATTTCTTTGTTATAATTTATTTTTAGCCCGACGTTTCGGCTACTTTTCAGCAGTGACAACGCGACTGTGGCTGCTGGAAAGTAGCAGAAACGTCGTCGGGCTAAAAGCAAAATAAAAAAAAATTAACTATAAGAGATAGCAGGACAAACGTATAAAGATAATTTTTATTATTGTTTATTTTTTTATACCACTGCGGTGGCAGAAAAACACGAGTACCCTCGAGTCTCTGCAGATGCGTAGAGATGTTGCTTCGTTTGCAGTTTTTTACCGTCTCTACCATGGTGAATGTTCTGAAGAGCTATTCCAATTAGTCCCACCCTCCCCCTTCCTATACAGGACGACACGTGCAGGACTTAGATGTCACCCCTATACGGTGCAGAACATTCCTTCAAGAACCAAGCGGTTCGGTGACTCTTTCCTTTGTCGCACCATTAAGACCTGGAATTCCTTGCCAGCTAACGTGTTTCCCTCTTCCTACAGTCCCGGGTCCTATAAGCGGGGCGTAAAAAAGCATCGGATGAGGCCGTCAAGCGGAGTGCCACCATTGTTAACATTGCACGTGTATATAATGGGGGCCCTCTTTCTTGAGACTTTACCTTCAGCTTACCATCAGGCGAGGTAAAGTCAAATTGACGTGTCCTATTTATAAAAAAAAAGGTCCACCTGACGGAAACTGGTTACCGTGGCCTATGGACGTGTGTAACACCAGGGGAGTGACTCTCGTTCTGCCGACCCTGTTCTGTTAACACAGAGTTTCTGTGCCGATGAAATCATTCGGGCAATTAAATCGTGATAGAATCCGTCAAAAAGTGGTTTTATTTCAATGTTATACAATATTTTTTATCTATATTAAACAAATATTTGATCATGTCATGGATGGCTAGGTTACCTAAAAGTTTTACCAGCCACGTCCTAACATGCGTGAGAATCTTTCACCCCTCCCCCTATCCTTTTCATTTTAAGAAAATGAAAGGCAAATATTCAAAAATGTGAAGACCTATTTTTATTGCAACCTAAACAGCCCACTGCCATACCATACCTACTTAAACTTTACTGAACGTCAAAACAATATTTTAGATAAGAAATTTACGACAAAAAATTAGTTCAATGGACGATCTTATCGCATTAGGTAACTTGCCAGACAATCAATACCTACTTCCTACTAACTTATTAATGTAATAATTTATGACGGACCAACGGATAAATGGATGGTTGGATAGATGGATAAACGGATGGACGGATGGACGGATGGACGGATGGACGGATGGACGGATGGACGGATGGACGGATGGACGGATGGACGGATGGACGGATGGACGGATGGACGGATGGACGGATGGACGGATGGACGGATGGACGGATGGACGGATGGACGGATGGACGGATGGACGGATGGACGGATGGACGGATGGACGGATGGACGGATGGACGAATGGATGGATAGATTTTTGTTACTCTTTCACACAAAACAGTTAAATGAATTTGCATGAAACTTGGCACTGAGATAGATTATAGTCTTGAATAGAAAACGGTTTTTCAATCCTAAGAATGTTAAGTCTCAGGAATGGAAATGGTAACTCACACGGGTCGCCGCAAGTAAGAGTTAGTTAATTAGTGATGTACTTACCTAGCTCAATTAGTTGGTCAATAGCATTTTCAGCGCATATTCGGATGTGGTGTATGATTTCCAAAGGGTCTTGTTCCGACCAGCCCTCCTGGGGCTGCACCTCGGTCTTGTCTAGCTGATACGACACCAACTCATCTGAACTTTCCGCTTCGTATATCTGTAATGAATAATATACATTATTTGTATATGTTTTATCATAAACAAAATTATAATGACTGTCTGACGACAACGAAGATATTTGAATATAGGTCGCAGACAAAGACTAGAGATATTTGTGTGATTTATGATTCTTTTATCAATCAATCAGAATCAACTAGCCTATCGCAGTCTGGTAGTCCACTGCTGGACATAGGCCCCTCCTAATGATGGGAGGCTGATTCTTTTATACTTACTAAGAAATGCTCTTTGAAACAGAATTGTTGTGTTTTGTTAACGAATTCTGTTGCGATTTATTCGGCATTTTTATTATTTATGCGGACCATGGCTGCTAAAAAGCAACCGAAAAGTCGAGATCAGTATAAATTATAAAACAACAGCAAATAAATTGCGATACAGACCGGTAAAAAGAGTTATTGCAGTTTTTTTTTGAGTACATAAATGATTAAACTGTATAAACTATGACGTCATAATTTGGCATTTCCTACAAGTTTCCACAATCTTTACTGTTTTGAGATTTTTGACTACATGTCATGAAAAGACTTGAAGGTCATCTACGTAATTGTATTTTGATCTTCAGTCCTTACGCCTCACGAGCTGATAAGAGAGTACGAGACATACGAAACTATTGATTGAGAACTTTGGTCGGGGGTCTAATGCGGTATCAAATTTCTGTTATCAGGGTATTCGGGACACGGTTTACGTAAGAGCCACGCCTTCGTAGTAACGGTTATTTCATATTTACCTCTTACGAGTTTGCTGGGCGATCGAAGGTCAATAGTGACTGCATTGTATCTAGGTATATACATAATACGAATATGCTAAATTGCAATATTAGGCTTATATCTGAGGAATTAAGGCGCCTTACCTTTACTTCATGAGAGGGGAAAGATAAAGGACAATGCTTTGATATTGCCTTTGGGTTGTAGAGGTCATATGGCATTCTATGCACAGAAAATATCAAGTTGAGTCAAATCCACATTAAGATTGGTAAAGCAGAGCTCTGACTCCAAGTTGCAAGGTTCGGATGCGACTGGGATTAACGCAGAAGAAGAAGTGGTGAATTGGGGCCTAATCCCGCCTTTCTTCTGGAGGTTGAGGTCCACCGCTTCCGTCATAGCCAATATAGGCCACATCAGGAGGAGAAAGCGTGAAGATTTACATGCAATCGCTGGGATGATAACAATATTTCAGAGCTACCCATAATCTTCGCATTACAGTCGGGATCTCTGAGTTCAGACAGATGGTTCGGGGCTTACCTAACAGAGGAGTAATGGAGGGGGCAAAAATAAGAAGAAAGGTAAAACTCACCACAAATCTGACAGTCTTAGTACCGTCGTCGATGACGCCGACCAGAGGCCGCTTAGCGCCCTCCCGAACTGGCATCTCGCCGCCTGCAAACAAAAAGTATATATGAAACAAAGCCGATAGATTATATATTTGGGCAGAAAATATTGCTCGCAATTCGAGGACAGAGGTAGTAATTGCCGAAATGTGGAAGTAAAATACCCACTTGCAACACCTCTGTCTACTACTTCGGGGATATGCTAGTGTTACTCCTGCTGTGCAAATCTCTCAGCATACAGCGTCGAATACAGCCTTGATAGAGATTGTCATTGGTCGATCTTCAGTGACGTCACCCAATCTGGGCCGTGATTCGTGCTATTATTTTTTTCATAGCAAAACCACTGCGGTGCCACAGACACTGTAACCGTAATGCCATTTAACGTTAGACTTTATTTTCATAATATGAAAGTCTAAAATTAAATGACAATTTTGAATAGGGAATGAAAAATGTTATAAACTCTTTCTACTTGGACTTTAAAACTCAACCTTAAAGTCTAAAATTTAATGACATTTTATGCAATGTCAGCGGCATGACAGTGGTGTTGTTATGTCATAAAATTAGCAAAATCGGGGACCTCATCAATGACAATCTCTATTCTGACTTGCTCAGCTTTCTGTTCTGTTTAAGTCATTTTGTTTTTTGGCAATAAAACCTACCTACTCTAAATTTGATCTCAAAATCGATGTAGCTTTCCTTTGCACTAAATAAACTGAAAATGTTGTAGTTAGAACCTTGGCAAAATAATATTCGTATACGTGAATATTTGGCATGAAACACAGAGCGAGTACGTAGATATATTATGAATGTGACTTCAGCACAGGTATTATTAATAATCTGGTAGTAATCACCGTAATCTTCGAGATAAGACTAAATTATCACGTATCGTTCACATAGATCAAAAATTCACCAATCAAATCTAATCTTGCAGTATTTTAATATAACATTCCTGCAACGTGTAAGGTGTATTATCGAATAAAATGGACGGCAACGATCCCATATCGGTTGTTTACCGGTACAGGAACCTAATGACAATCTGATAAATATCAATAGGTATTGATAAGTAGGATACTGCAGAAATTGAATGTAAAAAACATTCCTTCGTACACAGGCACAAACTACAGCCCTCTAAACAAGTGGCAATTCATTGGCCGACGTATTGTAGAATAGAATGATGAATGTATGGGATTGACACGTATTTTGATTGGTATGTCGGCTAACGCTGAACACCTAACCTTTTCCGTAGTATAGCAGGTGAAGTTTGCTTGGGCTCCAAAGGTGTTGATGGGGCGATATAAACCTATACCTAACATTAAACTTTTCATACAAGCAGTCCCAGTTTCAAGTGCTACTGACCTGCCACTAAGGACAAGTTTGCAATACGTTTGTACAATAGAATATAATGGTCACTGTACGGTGATTGACATACATTAACACCTGTCATAAACGTCAAAATATATAGCGATGCCACACATTGAACATCCAATTCTAAAATACAACGCCCAACGATTTGCCATCTGTCTAGGAGGGATCTCCTCTTTCTGATTACTAATAGGTGTAAGAAAATAATAGGTGTATGTTCATCGGTCGACCTCAAATGACCTACTGCTTTGTTTGCTTCATAAATAAAAGTACCTAGATGATCGTATGTACCGTAAGTATTTTTTGTAACAACGCCATCTGTTGGGAGCTTTAGTGTTGTTGTGTCGTCAAAGCAGTTAGTTGCTCACGTCGTCGGGAAGGGCCATGTTTTTTTTTCGTGCGTGCGTGCGTGCGTGCGTGCGTGCGTGCGTGCGTGCGTGCGTGCGTGCGTGCGTGCGTGCGTGCGTGCGTGCGTGCGTGTTGTGTGTGTCTCTGTGTGTATGTATATATATACAAGAATTTCTCGTGACAGGTAAAAGGTAAATGAGAAATCAATGCACTGCAAACCGCAGCATATCTGCCTTAGGCGACGTTAAGGAAAATAACATTATTATTTTAGTAGGTATGACTCAGCTGTGAGGGGATTCACAACCATACTATGCCTTTTGTGAAGTAAATAAACTCAAAGACCCTGTGTATTTTATGACAGGTAGTTACAACCCGTATCCGAACTCTCAATTTTGGACTTGGCCTCGATGTAACGTCATCGACGCCAGGTCCAAACTTCTAAATAACTAAATATTGTCAGATTATTTTGTTTTTGACCTGTGCAGTTAGCCTAATCCGTCAACCCGGCACTTTCGAGATTTAAGAGGTTGGAAATTGGGAATTTGAAAATTTTAATAGGTTAGGTACCTAGGTACCTACTTAGGTAAGAAGGAAAGAGAAGAATATAAAATCAATACGTTTAGTTAAAAAGGGAAGGTACAGTAAAACACATTCTTTATTAAAGTCTAGTAAATAGGTAACCTACATTGCGAGAATTTACAGCAGCTATCGTGTTGCTAACAAAGAGTAATATAATACAAATTTTAATAGTGATAATTTTATGATGATTGGATGCATTTAAATGAGTGCATGCAGCGTCGTTAATGATACGAGGCATTTAGAATATTATTACTGTACTTGGTTCAGAAAACTAAAGGCTACTTACTATTTGATACAATAAAATCCCAAAAGTTCCACAATATTTTACATTTAGATACAGTTAATGAAGTTATCGAATTCCCGGCTTAATGTCGTGGAGCGTGATATGTGTGCCAATGGTTTTTTTTATGTAGTTAAGACACGTCAATTTGACTTCACCTCGCCTGATGGTAAGCTGAACGCAAAGGTTCAGGAAAGAGGGTCACCATTACATGTACGTACCATGTTAAAAATGGTGGCACTCAGCTTGACGGCCTCATCAGATGCTTTTTCACGCCCCGCTTAAAGGACCCGGGATTGTAAGAAGAAGGAAACACGTGAGCTGGCAAGGAGTTCCAGGTCTTAATGGTGCGACAAAGAAAGGAGTCACCAAACCGCTTGGTTCTTGAAGGAATATTCTGCACCGTATACGGATGACATCTAAGCCCTGCTCGTGTTGTCCTGTGTAGGAAAGGAGAGGGCGGGACCAATTGGAAAAGCTCATCAGAATATTCACCATGGTAGAGATGGTAAAATACTACCATGGACGCCCAAGCTGGTGCGAAATGAAGGAGGAAGAGCCATAAGGCCGCAGTTAGACTGGAAGAAGTGGACCAGACTCTGAGGTGAAAATTTCGGAAGCGACTGGGATTAACGCTAGGATAAAGAAGAAGGTACAGTTAACTCCTAAAGTTATTTAACACTAAAACATTTAGAAACTTATTTTTTATATCTTGGCACATTTTTATACATACTGAAATGCTTATGCATCAGAAGTCAGAACATAATAAGACTGAAACTAACGTTACACAAACTTAAATTGGTAAAGTGGCAAAAAAAATTGTATATAATGAGACTAGAACTATAAGGAGGGCAATCTCTTATGGTAGAAAAGTTCAAAAACCTTCCACAATGGCGCTGGTGGAGGCCACAGGGTTTGATATGAATATAGCAATTGTAGATGAATTGAAGTGAAGTATGCCGAGAATACCGAGTTAAAAGATTTATATCATTGTCAACTAAAGTAGTTAATTATTGAGAATTTCAACAACTTATGTTGTACAAAATATTGTAGTAAATATGTATAATCTTAAAGGAAACGTGCATTTAGAGTAATTTTATGTCGCAAACTGTATTAGCGCTTCTTTTAAAAGTTACCCTATATGCTAATGTCGCTCCACCTCAATTTAATACATTTTGACGGACACTTTTTCATGTACTAGATTGTCTGTTACCTTATTGTACTGTTTTCATTTTACAGAATATTATTACCCTTTTTTAATTTATTTTCAGTAAGTACGTGCTAAAATTGAATAAAAAGAGTCTAAAAATTATGAATATTTTAAAAAAACCCGTACATGAAATAAAAACCTCAAGAAATAAAAAATAAAAAGTGTTGGTTGGCCTGTTTTCGCCGATGACACTTAATTTTTTAATATAATGAATTAGTTCACCCGTGCCGCCTAGATGGCGTTATCGCAGTTTTGAACAAGATATAGTTTCGTTCGCTTTGCGTGGATATAACATGAATTGAAGTGTAGTGCGTTACAGACAAACAAACAGACAGTTATGTCTTAATACTAGCTTTTCCCGCGGAATTTCGTCCGCGATTTTTTGTGAGTTGCTACTCATAGGAGGAAGCAACTTTAAAAATCACTAAAATAAAATTAGCGGTAATGGAATAATGGAAATACTATTGTACTCGACAGTTCTTTCATATCGCCATTCGCCAGTTATTTTCATAACTGGAGATATTTTTTAATGAATTCATTTTCCATATACGAATTCGAAAATTGAATGTCAGATTAAATTAATTGAATTACATACATACGATAGGTTATGTATACTATTAAAAACGATAGTCTTTTTTTAGTCTTTAAAATGAGTATCTAAACAAAATCACTACATACATAGTATAAAACAAAGTCGCTTTCTCTGTCCCTATATCCCTTTGAATGCTTAAATCTTTTAAACTACGCAACGGATTTTGATGCGGTTTTTTTTAAATAGATAGAGTGATTCAAGGGGAAGGTTTATATGTAGGTATAATACATGTTTAATATAGTAGAGGGTGCAGCGGGAACCGGATCTGACGCCACGCGGGCGGAAAAATATTGGCGGTACGAAGTTCGCCGGGTCAGCTATTACATTAATAAACTAAGTTTTAAAAAAAAACATAATACGCATTAGAAAGACTCATCAAGGTTTTTTACATTTATCTAAGTTCCTAGCCAAATGGCGTATAAGAGTACAAATACATATATTATTAATTTAATTATCTTCAATTCGGTATGTAAAGTTTTTTTCAGGTATTTTTTTTATATTTTTTTTCGAAAACTTATGTCATTCGAAAAAACTAATTTCAATATAAATGTTATTTGTTCAGCGTTTATTTTTATATATATTTTTTTACTTTTGTTGAGATACAGTGAAACAGTAGGCATAATAGCTCTGATGTCTTGATCTTGACATAAAAAAATATTGATATTTGTTTGACATTCTCCTGTTATCCGTCAAACGCATCCATGTCATCTGTCAATTAATTAGTACAAAATAAATAAACAAACACGAACGAAAGTGAGAGAAAAATTATCAATAAATAGATGAAGAAGATTTCCTGAAGAAAAATGAATCGTGCGACTTCACTTTGTGCGAAATGTTTTGTACCTTCCTGCAAAAACACCACTACAAATAGTCGCAACAAAGTGTTTGTTGTGGTTAAAGACAGCCTAAAACTTAAGTGGTGTCGAGAATTAAACATCAGATTGATTGAGAATGTTTTGTTGCGAAGATCATTTGAATGTAAGTTATATTTCTCATATAAATTGTGAAATAAGATAGCTCCTAAGATAGATTTTTGTTCATGATCCTCAATTACAATGCCAATTTATTTTGCAGTTGGAAGAAGACTTGGTAAACTATCAAAAGTGGACAATAATGAAGGGGAGAGCAGAACTGAAATCTACTGCTAAACTTCGTTTAAACAAAGTGAGCTATTGTTAGTCATCTTAGATTAATAATAAGTCTCCACGCGCGCCGCGAAGACTTTTTAATATTCTAAGTTAATCATATAGTCACTACCACTTGGTGATAAATTATAAATTATATATAATATATATATATATATATATAATATACTATAATATAATAATAAAAATATATAAAAATTGATAAATTATGTTATAATTTGTTGCAGGCCCCATATTCTGTAGATGACTCACCTGCTCTTAAATCTATATTACTGAGACCTATTGAAAATGTACCCATGGAAAGAGCAATTGATAATTCGTCTTCCATGAGGCCTAGTGTTTCGTCAACCTCAACTCACCCTGTAGTGGTAAGTGGTTTATTTTGTTAATAACTGGCTTTCTGCCCACGAGGGTTTCGGATTGTGAAAGTCTGACTATCCCTTGGGAACCCTTACACTTTTCCAAGAAAAATTATAGTCAAGTGTGATAGTTGAGTGCTTGATCTATCTACCTGCCCAAATTTCATTGAAATGGGTTTAGCTATTTAGTTGTGAAAGTGGTTGTTTCACTTTTCACAAACATCCATGCTTTCCTATTTATAATATAATATAAATCTAATATATTTCTGCATATTTGTTTTTGATTACTATTTTTATTTACTTTCAGGTTGATGCTGCTGTTCAATTTCATGTTGATCTTATGGACAAAAGTACTTCTACAGAGGACTTATAGAACATGAAAAAGATAAAACCCATACATTCTGTTTCGCCATCATCAGTATCTACCAGTGACATAAAAAGTCCATCACTTTATGGCTGCACAACTGACACAGAGACAACTGTTACACCCAGCCATAAATGTACGACCAAGCATTAGTGCTAGAATGCAACTTTTGGAGCTTATTACAAATAATCCCAAACCATACTTAGGTATACCGAAACAGTATTTTTGGCTGATTAACCACATAACCACACAAAGTAAAACAAAGGTATCTGACCTTGAGATCATTATAACTCTCATGAAGATAAAATTAAATGATCCCATAACTAGAATGTGTGACCAGTTTCAGATATCAAGGGTTACATTTTCAAAATATTTATATAATGGCATACAAGTTCTAGCTAGCTTTTTCCAGAATTTAATTTACTTGCCAACTTTGCTACAAATTAAACAAAATCTACCTTTAGCTTTTAAAATTAGATATTCAAATGTACAGTTAATAATAGACGCATTTGAAATTGAAATTCAGAAGCCTCACAATCCAGTGCGTCAAGCTCAGAGTTGGTTGCAGTATAAAAATGGAAACACCATAAAGTATTTAATTGGCTGTACACCCAACGGCTTTGTGGCCTATGTGTCTAAAGGTTATGGGGGAAGGATCTCTGACAAGGCACTAGTAGAAAAGAGTTGCCTTATTGATTATCTGCCTCATAATGCAGTTATAATGGCTGACAGAGGTTTTAAGGAAGTAGAGGCACTACTTGCTACTAAAGGCATTAAACTTCTGCGCCCACCAAGTGTTTATGCCTCAAATAAGCCAACAAAAGAAGAGGTAATCCAAACAAAAGTTGTGGCCAGCTTAAGAGTGCATGTAGAACGTGTTATAAGAAGAGTGCGTGAATTTAGATTTAAAACCACACTCAGTTGTGAGTCATAAGCATTTGGGTTACCTAGACCATATAGTGTTGATTGCATGCGGATTAATCAATCTGCAAAATGAAATAATAAAAAGTGAATAAGTTGTAAAAAAGTTTATTTATTTACGTCCTTGCACTATTAATAATTTTTTTATAAATGTAGGTTTCCCAGAAAGATAGTGATTTTTTTATTAAATCTAAAGTATAAGCTTCATCGTAATTTAAGTAATACAAATTAAATCCTTTATTGCTTTCAAACTCCACATCCGCTACGCAGAACACACCTTTCGTTTTTTTAGCTGCATGCATTTGTGTTTGCAATTGGGCAACAAATTTTGAATTTATTTCACCATTTAAGACATACTTTTTCATAGTCTTTTCAGAGGTTGGACATTTCACCTCGAGCACAAAATCTTCAGCAACTCCATCAGGCGAAGCTCCCACAACCCCATTAATAAGTATAATTCCACATTCGTGTATTGTCTCTTCAGGCTGTTTTTCAACCTCCTTCACAACTTGGTTCTCCAGTCTTTTCCCCCTTTTAATGGCTTCAGTCTCTGGAACTTTATATCCTCCTAATATTTGCTGAACCAAAGTACCATCAGTAGTGCAGCGAGATGCTTCAAAGATTTTTGATGCAGTTATTCTACCCTGTCTTATACTGTGCCATAATTTTGAGTTAGCTTGACCGCTCGTTTTTAATTTAATTTCCTTAACCACATTTTCTGATATTTTGTTATTTAAAAATGACATATAACTATCAAAATTCTCTTGGTTATGTCTTAAATATTCAACCGTCAAGTCAAATATATTATAACTTGTGCGCGGATTTGAGAAACATGTTGCTAAGGATTGCTTTACAGCATGTGTTTGACATTTTTCTAGAAATTTCGGCAGTACACTGGGTTCTTTTGGATCCAACGTTAGTTTTTTTGAATTTTTAAAAATGTCCTCACACAGTACTGGGTCTGATTTGACACCAGACAAAATAGGTTTTTTCCAGTAGCATGTAACAGATGTTGATGAAGGTTCGTTTGACCTCTTCTCTAGCCAATACAGCACTACTAATGAATGTTTACATCCGCCAGCGGCAGCAGCACAAGAATCACAGGTCGCATCAATAATCTCGTTATCATGTTCATTTATTGTTACATTAACAACATATTGCTTTGTGGAGACTTTATGCTCTGGGACAACTTTGGCTCTTACTGTGCACTCAGGTGTACTCCTTTTGATCTCTACATAGCCTACCGCAGTGTCTACATAGGAGTCCCTTGATGACCTAAAACAAAAATAAGTTTTATTTGCAAATTATTAAGTTACAGTAGGTTTCCATATGCTCCCTACCCTACACTAGGAAGGGCCTATCCTTTAGAGAAAATATTCTTTCATTAAATGTATAGACAAGTGCATGTCAAATTTTACTTTGCGACTTATGCGAACTGCTATAGAACAAAAGTGTAGAGTGATGTGTACTAAGTGTTAAGATTGACTTGCACTTGACTATACAATACCGATGAGTACATTATGCACAGTGCGCAACTTTACTTCTTCAGAACTTTTTGGCACAAGGTACACCTACTATCAAAAACAAAAAGTACGTAGGTAGTACCACAGTAGATACTTACATCAGGATCTTTGCTCCTCGTATTTCCGCAATGTTGTGCTTGTCTTTAGAACAAAGATACTCTACGATCATGTAGTTTTCCATCTTAGGTAGGTTTGCAGAATCGGCACGCACGAATCGGTCCATATCGTTCGTACTAAGCCAGTTAAATTCAAAATAAATACTTGTATTCAGCTTCAAGTGCAACAATAGCGGGAGGTCGCGTAATTTTCACGTATTGAAATAAATATCAATAAAACCAAATTCTTGCATCGATAGACAGACAGTGACAGTTGACAGTTTAGTTTATTGATTGACGTGACGCATCATTTGATTGTTTCCACAGATTAATAACTAATAAGGCTTAGGATCGAGGATATTCCGCCTACTGTATGACGTCATTTAGAGGTGAAATGAAGGTCAAGGTTCAAAACGAACTTTTGTTGAAATAAAGGCTAATCTTTAGTTTTAAGAGTTACAAATAGCAAAATAACGTTAAGAAAAGTTAAATCTCGAAATGGTTTTAGAATAAACCTCTTCGATATTTTCTTTACATACCGAATTGTATTTATAATCTTTTCCATTCGGTTTCCTAAACAAAAATACCTAGTAGGTAGTTAATTGTATTTCAGATTGGATCACTTTAAATAATATCGGAAGTTCGACTTTTGAAAATGCTGTGACCTTAGGCTAGTACGG
This sequence comes from Eilema caniola, assembly GCA_949126895.1. Lineage (NCBI taxonomy): Eukaryota > Metazoa > Arthropoda > Insecta > Lepidoptera > Erebidae > Eilema > Eilema caniola. The sequence continues at coordinate 10,559,286 of OX421486.1, read as the reverse complement.
AATCGGAGGCTAGCAGAGTAGACTCATTACGATGAATACGCAAGCGAGATACCTCGCTCTCTCTGTGTCTACTGTTATGTGCCGCTATTCGAGATATCTTCTCTCATAATCGCTATATTTCGAGATATAGAACTTTTTCGAGTGATATCTCGAGTGTTTCTCTAAATCGCGAGTGTTAGCCAGACATAACTTGATTATCTTTTGAAGTAGGTAATCCGCTGACAGAAATATGGTTTTTATTTCAAGACGCACTTGGTACAACTACAGATACAGTAACTTCATTAAAGATAATAACTTAAATACATGACTAAACAAGTTTGTTAAAATTGAAGATGAGCATGACGATGCACAAAAGTTCACCTCTCCATCTTACAAAATTAAAAACTTATGTAAAAAATGATCGAGGCAAAAAATGATATGTTTTCCGTATCAATATTTATTTATCCAGGTGTGTTTAGTGTTTACTATGGTGTGAATATATAATCAGACATCAGTATTTCATGTTATTTAAAAATAATGCAATAAATGTATCAGTTAAATAATTAAATAAATGTGACAGTGAGTACAATTTAAAATATGCGCCTCCTAAAATTCCTTAGAACTTCAATCTGTCTTCAGATCTAGATCTGAATGTGAATGAACGTAGGACCTTCAGCGCTAGTGCTAAAATCTATAGTAGCTCTCTCTTTCTTTAGATCTAAATTTGAATGTGAATGCACGTTAAAATTCGAACGGTTGCTGATATAGATCCTTTTTATATTGTATCTTCAGATCGAAATTTTAATGTGATTAGACCTTAGGACTGATGGGTATTAGAATCTAATGAACTTTTCTCTATCTCTCTTTAGATCTAAATCTGAATGTGAATGAACCCAGGACTTTTAACGACTGATGGGTATTACAATCTAATGAACCTTTCTCTATCTCTCTTTAGATCTAAATCTGAATGTGAATGAACCTAGGACTTTTAACGACTGATGGGTAGGTACAGGGCCGTCTTAACCGGGGGTTCAAGGGTGCGGCCGCACCCGGGCGCGTAGCCCGAGGGGGCGCAGGCCGAGCTCTAAACATTTCGATATTTACTAATTTAACCTTCAACTCATAAGTACAATATTAACGCCATGCCCCCGTTACGTACACTTACGTGAATTAAACCCCTACATGCATAAAAATATAGGCATCAACCAATATTAAAATTTGCCATTGTACCTATTATTGTCACCTTTGCCTTTCGGCACGTGTCATACCGCTCAACTATGCAAGGTAAAATAGCTCTTATTTTGATACACACATAATTAAATTAATTTAACACGCACGCGGCAATATCTCCATTCCAAAGAGGCCCTTTGACCTAGCCGCCTGGCGCCCGCACTTTAAGCGAAATGGCCTCTATAATTAGGCTGTTAGGGTGTACATTGTAATGTAAGTTCGCGATGCGGTTCTGAGTGTCGGTTATTCTTGTTGTTGTAGTTGAATCTTATTGCATGAAAATTAAAGTTTGATTTTGTTTAATGCTGTGAAACGTTAGAGAAATATTAAATCCATTTCTTTTCCTTAATTTTTGAATTTTATTTTTTCATTATAGGTATATTTATTGTAGATTATAGATCTTAGAGAAAAATAAATGAAACATCAAAAATTTATTGCGTTTTTTGAAGTGAAAACTTCTTTAGCGGCGTTGGATGGGTGTAAAATGTTAAGGAAGCGTCAGGATTAGTTGACCTTTGAACAGTAACTGGCGACTGACGTCATACAAGATTAGGTACAGACTATCTATTTTGCAAGTTACGATAGATAGCGTCGTAGCTTAAACGGTAGGCACTTCGACTGTAAGTCCTTATAGTTTCAGATAGTATCGGGTTCAAACCACCTGGCCTTCAGGGATTTTTTGTGATTGTTTTTTCTTATTATAATTTATTACTTTTGGTGATTATTTTTTCTTTTTGTAATTTATTACTTTTTATGATTATTTTTTCTTTCTGTAATTTATCACTTTTTGTGATTATTTTTTCTTTTCATAATTTATTAATTTCTTCTGACAGAAAATTAGCAGAAAATAAGTGATAGGTTCTATGATTAGCGCTATATTATAGGTATATGATGGTATGTTAATTTTTATCTTTTTCTATGTATATAACGAAGAAAGAAAAAAAGAATATGTTTTCACTTCTGCCGGCACTCCCAGAGTGCAACCCGTCTTTTTATTTGTTGACCGGGGGGGGGGGGGGGCGAAGTCTGAGCTTCGCACCCTGGCGCTATATAGCCTTAAGACGGCCCTGGGTAGGTATTACACTCTAATGAAACTTTATCTCTCTTTAGATCTAAATCTGAATGTGAATGAACCTAGGACTTTTAACGACTGATGGGTAGGTATTACACTCTAATGAAACTTTATCTCTCTTTAGATCTAAATCTGAATGTGAATTACCCCGGACTTTTCACGACTGATGGGTATTACAATCTAATGAACCTTTCTCTATCTCTCTTTAGATCTAAATCCTGAATGTGAATGAACCTAGGACTTTTAACGATTGACGGGTATTACAATCTAATTAATCTTTCTCTATATCTCTTTAGATCTAAATCTGAATGTGAATGAACCTAAGTCCTTTCAACGATTGACGGGTATTATAATCTACTGAACCTTTTTCTATCTTTCTTTAGATCTAAATCTGAAAGTGAATGAACGTGGAACTTTCAATGACAGGGGGCTGCTAAAATTCTTGGTCTCACCCTATCTTCAGATGCTTTGATATTAAGTGTTACGATTTATTTAAATACCAGAATTATTTGATAAATTGATGCAATTCGGACGTCATAGGTGAAATCTTTTAGATATTATCTTCAGATAATTAGATTGCCTAATAATTGATTCTTAGCAAGCTAGTCTACAAAACAGGTTTCTCAGTCTAGTCACTATCTAGTAATATTAGATAGCAGGAACGTTCATATCTGTTTGTAGGTACAGTCAGCAACAAAAGTAGCTTAACACATTTTAATTTTTTACTAATCACTTTAGCCTAATAGCACTAACTTAGACACAGAATATATAATAGAATCCAATCTTAACGAGGTCCACCACCATCTTGAGACAGCAAAGCCGACCCTATTCTTTCTGACGGAGACCCAAATATCATGCCCGGCCGATACAGCCTACCTTATGTACCCCGGGTACAGACTCGAGCATAACTTCCTGAGTAAAGCCGGGGTATGCATGTACGTCCGGGATGACGTTTGTTGTCGCCGTCTAAATGGCCTTGAAGACAGGGACCTGTCCACACTATGGGTACGCATGGATTACGGTGGCCACACCCGTATCTATGCGTGCATCTACAGGTCTCATAGCGGTGACCTGGGCACGGCTCAACTGTTTGAGCACCTGCAGCGGTCGGCGGACAGAGTAATTGAGCAGTACCCTGCCGCGGACTTAGTATTCTTGGGGGACTTCAATGCTCACCACGTGGAGTGGCTGGGGTCTCACAGGACTGATTTTGCGGGAAGGGCTACTCACAACTTTGCCCTGACCTATGGGTTCTCGCAACTGGTGCATTCTGTCACCAGAAAACCAGATGTCGGGACCCACAGAGAGTCTTTATTGGACCTTCTGCTGACTACGCGCCCGGATGAGTACTCCGTAACTGTGGAAGCACCTCTCGGTACTTCGGACCACAGCGTCATCCGGGCGCAAGTGACTCTCGCGCGGCCAGAACCACCGCGGCCACCTCAGTGGCGGCATGTCTGGCACTACAAGTCAGCAGACTGGGACGGACTGCGAGAATTCTTCTCGTCGTACCCGTGGAGGCGGCTTTGCTTCACTTCAAAGGATCCAAGCTCCTGTGCAACAGCAGTCGCTGAAACGATCCTATCGGGCATGGAATGCTATATTCCCAACCGTTGGATCGCAACAGGAGCGAGCAAACGGCCGTGGTTTAATAGGCCTTGCAGAGAAGCTAGAGACCGCAAGCAATCTGCATATAAGGCTTGGACCACGGCACTTGCCAACAAGGATCATAACATTGCTGAAGTGAAGCGGAAATTGAATGCCGCCTCGAGGTCCAGTAAAAAAGCTACTGCCAGGGCGAAGTTTGAGTTCATCGGTGGAATTGGCGAGCGGCTTACTCGTTACCCATCCGGTAGTCGAGCATTTTGGTCGCTCGCCAAAGCTGCCGAGGGAAACTTCTGCCAGTCCTGCCTACCGCCGCTGCAAAAACCCGACGGTAGCCTAGCTCATGGCGCTAAGGAGAAAGCCGATCTTTTGGGTAATCTCTTTGCGTCAAACTCGACGATGAACGACGGGAATGCCGAGCCACCTATTATCCCCAACTGTGGTACTTTCATGTCTGAAATTAAAATCACACAACGGGTGGTCCGGCGGGAACTCAAGTCCCTGGATGTTCGGAAGTCGAGTGGGCCGGATGGTATACCGGCGATGGTGCTCAGGCACTGTGCCCCCGAATTGTGCCCAGTACTTACACGGCTTTTCGCGCTCTCTTACTCCGCGAGACAAGTCCCAGCCTCGTGGAAGACTGCATTTGTGCATCCTGTGCCTAAGAAAGGCGACAGGACAGACCCGTCCAATTACAGGCCTATTGCTATAACCTCCCTTCTCTCGAAGGTAATGGAGCGTGTGATTAATGCACAGCTCCTGGGATACCTTGAGGGAAACGACCTACTGAGCGACCGACAGTATGGCTTTCGCCACCGTCGCTCCACTGGTGACCTTCTTGTGTATCTCACAAACCGATGGGCGCAAGCTATCGAGAGTCGGGGCGAGGCACTAGCGGTCAGCCTCGATATAGCAAAGGCCTTTGACCGGGTCTGGCACAGAGGTCTTCTTTCGAAGTTGCCACGCTACGGACTTCCCGAGGGACTTTGCGAATGGATTGCCAGCTTTTTGTCCAACAGAAGTATCCAAGCCGTCGTTGATGGCAGCTGCTCGGACCGCATGGACATAAACGCTGGTGTCCCACAAGGCTCCGTGTTGTCCCCGACGCTGTTTCTGCTGCATATCAATGACATGCTATCTGATGGATCTATTCATTGTTATGCGGACGACAGTACCGGGGATACGTGTTACACGGGTCGTGCAAATATCCCTCAATTCGAGGTGGAGAAGAGACGCGAACAACTTGTGTCTGAAATCGAGACTACTCTCTCGGGAGTATCCGATTGGGGTCGACTTAACCTAGTCCAATTTAACCCCACTAAGACACAAGTATGTGTATTCACCGCTAAGAAAACCCCATTTATTGTAGCGCCGCAATTCCTGGGCACACCACTTTCCATCTCTTCGAGTATTGGGATCCTAGGTGTCGACATCTCAAGCGACGTTCAGTTCCGCAACCATTTGGAGGACAAGGTCAAGCTGGCTTCAAAGAAACTTGGAGTGCTCAACAGGGCGAAGCAGTACTTCACTGCGGGGCAACGACTTCTGCTTTATAAGGCACAAATTCGGCCCCACATGGAGTACTGCTGTCACCTTTTTGCCGGAGCGCCTGCATACCAGCTTGGCCCCTTCGACTCATTGCAAAGACGGGCGTTGAGGCTCGTCGACAATCCCATACTCACAGGTGATGTGGAACCTCTCAGCCTCAGAAGGGACTTTGCCTCGCTGTGTGTGTTCTACCGCCTATACAATGGTTTGTGCTCAGATGAATTGTTTGACATGATGCCCACCGCTGCATTCTATCATCGCACCACTCGCCATAGGCAGGGAATTCATCCTCACACACTGCGACCGGAAATGGTGCGCACCGTGCGTTTTGAAAGGAACTTCATCCCACGCACGCTCAGGTTGTGGAATGAACTTCCTGCCGTGGTTTTCCCAAGCGACTACAATATGGGGTTCTTCAAGAAGGGTATTAGAAGGTATCTTCAGGGTCGGTAGCACGATTGTGATGCCCCTGGTGTTGCAAACGTCCATAGGCCACGGTAACCACTTCCCATCAGGTGGGCCGTGTGCTTGTCTACCACCTAAGTGGCATAAAAAAAAAAAAAAAAAAAAAAAATACTAATATTATAAATGCGAAAGTAACTCTATCTGTCCGTCTGTATGTTACGCTTTCACGCCGAAACTACTGAACCGATCTTGATGAAATTTGGTATAGAGATAGATTAGACCTTGAGAAAGGACATAAGGTATGTTTCGTCGCGATAACCGACATCCACGCAGGCGGAGCCGCGGGCAACAGCTAGTAATAAATAAAATATTAAGTAACTGTGGTTAATCCTTGTACTTTGAGGAGTGCAAAAATTATTCATTCACATCGAACCAACGTAAGCTCTGGTTGAAATAAATGTTGATTATGATTATGATTATTATGTTTTCAGAGCCTCCGGAGTCTGCTAGTTTATCATTACTATTGTGGAAGCTAATGCCGGCTGAATAACTAATTACAAGATTGTGAAAGTAGTTTCATCTACATCACTGATATTTTAATGTAAAAAAATATCGTGCAATTTTGTTAGTTTTGTAGCTGACTGTAGGTACATAAAATATTTATCTTCTAGCTTATGTGTGTTGTAACTCGTCTAAGATAACGATTAAGTGTAATTAGCGCCTTAAGTAGGAATACGTGGACATTTACATGTGTATTAATGAAACATTCAAAATTACTTTTATTGAAGTACATGAATTGTTATTTCTATGTGAATCGATTTATTCATTATTATAAGTCTTGTGACGTTTGTGATAGAAGACAGTTTGGAAGGAAACAAACATATTAAACACTTTAAAATGCGCGAGGTTTATGCTAGTTTATTGCGGTTTTTTTCTTAGTTCATTTTTCTTAGCTCCCACCCCGGGAAGTTTTTTTTTTGTGCGGGAAATCCCCACGGATACCCCCCACTTCGGAGCCGTAGGGGGAGGTTATGTCGGACTTGAACTGACTAAACCGCACGCTGTCTGTGGGTCGATGTGCTAGGCCGGAGGTGAGGTTGTCTCGTGACATATCCCTCGCACCCCGGCTGACCCAGGGCCATTCCTCTCGGTCTGGCCATCCTACCCCGGGAAGGTTTAGCTCAATACATATACGACCGGGTTTGACGCTAGGATGAAAAAAAGAATGCTGTTTTTTTGTTAATTATTATCAATTAGATTATATTCTTTACAAGATATTCGTGGCCCAGGTCAACTTCACGTGCCAGTTGAAGGTTTTCATCTCGGGGTTAGGGAGTCAAGCAGCAGTCGCTCCCGTAAAAGCCAAGATAATCCATTTCATAATAAAGAAATTCTGGACCGAGATTAGTGCTCGGATGATGATGATGATGATGGTGGTGAAACAATATAATTATTTTGCGTTATACACTGTTATACATTGAAAGTCTTGCATGTTAAACAATAATTCTGAAGGCAGTAATACTTTAATGGCTTCACCTTGATATGAACAATATAAATCAAGTAGTAACAAACAGCCACTTAAAGAAAAATAAAAATGTTTAAATAATTTTATTGTTTTTTTTTTACATTATTTAAACTTCCCTTATCCGCTTGCAGGTGTAATAAAAATAAATGGTTTCCTTGTTCCAACAGTAAAATACTTTCCTTTACAATCCTAGTCTATTTTGTGGTGAAAAAAATTATAATTTAGGTATAATTTAGGTAGGTAAGTGAAAAAGCGAGTAGGAAATTACTCTAAATTTTGCACACTAAACGTATACTTACCCCGTAGACAAATGGCATATCTTGTATTGTTGTGTATCACTACATAGTACAAAACAAAGTCGCTTTCTATATCCCTTTGTATGCTTAAATCTTTAAAACTACGCAACAGATTTTGATGCGGTTTTTTAATATAGTAGAGGGTGCAGCGGGAACGGGATCTGACGCTACGCGGGCGGAAAAATATTGGCGGTACGAAATTCGCCGGGACAGCTAGTTGTATATAAAGAATGAATATATGAGATGGATGACAGCCTCCGTGGCTTAGTGGTAGTGAACGCGGCCGCTACGTAGGAGGCGCGGGTTCGATCCCCGCTTAATGTAAATTTTTATGTGCAGAATATGGGTGTTTGCACTGGTCTGATCGTGCCTCTCCCGGTTGCCATGCGAACATCTTTGGCAGTCGTTAAGAGTAGCTGGAGCCCTTAAAAATCCAACAACTAGTCTCACTGCAATGCTTCGATATCGCCTTTGGGTTGTGGAGGTCCGATGGTAGTCGCTTCACGGAGAAAATCGAAGTTCAGCCAAATCAGCAGTTGGACCGGTAACGCGGACCTCAGACTCCAAGTTGAAAGCTTCGGATGCAACTGGGATTAACGCAAGGAAGAAGGTTTTAGGTTTATGACATACCTACGTTCACGACTGTCAACGAATTGCCACTTTTTTAAAGGTACAGTCCTATGGCATAACCCTATCGATAGATAAAGAAGAAGAAACAATACACAATCAATTTAATACCATTTCATTCCACTTCAAACCTATCACTCACTACACACTGTATTATCATCATCATCATCATATCAGCCATACACAGTCCACTGCTGAACATAGGCCTCTCCCATAGACACACTGTATTAAGGTAAAATTTATTACTTAAATTGCAATAGTAGTTCTGCTTCATCGCAAATATTTTCCTCTGACCTGCTTGAAAATGAAAAACAGTTTCGAAATTTTTGGTTATTCCCGACGTTTTCCTGTGAATTTTTATAAAGTTATTAACGATACCTATAACAAATACCCGATTCGTTAGGTACCTATAGTGTAACATTTATAACATGGGTGATGTAATATCGAAAAGTAAGTAGTGTAAGTATACATCATTATCAAATAAACCGATGGATTTGTTGTAATAATCAACATTTAGATTAACTACGTAATTGATAAATGTGTTTAATATTATTAAACGGGTAGAAACAAAGAAATTTGCGACGTGATCTTTAGCATCAGATTTTAGTCTCATACCAGACTACCTATAATGCCTACAACAGATACATAATTATTTGATGCTATAAGATATGAAAAACTCAATTCATACTCAAGGTACAGTCAGCTACAAAAGTTGCTAAACAAAAGCCAATTTACAAACTATCTTTACATGTACAAAATTTTTCGTTAATAGTTTTTAAATTAGGATGTACATTCAAAATTTACTTTTCTTTTCATCAAACTAAGGTGGGACGGGAGGTCCTCCATCAGATGAACAGACGACCTAAATATGGCAGCTGGGATATAGTAGATATTGAAAGATCAGGTGCAATTTGTAAAAACGTTAGACACACCTATATCCTTCGGTGAGTTGGAAAAGTCTTATAGGTACTTGTTGGCAAATAATATTAAAAAACATTAAAACTAAAATAGTCTCCATGCGTTGGATCTAATTACTCCGTCAAAGCCACGAACTCAACAATCAAGTTTTTAAATCGTCGTTCGCATCATCATCGTCATTATTTTGTATCGAATTTTAAAAACTACTTTGCAATACACATCTGTATTTAACTTAACAGACCACATGTGGTGGATTCGGCAGCCATTGTAGCGATCACGTTTTATAAAATTAAGAGATAGTTATGGCTGTGCTCGCAATTTAATATCAAAGCAAAAAAATCTCGACCAACACCGACGCAGGCTTTGAAAGCTGTAGCAAACGTGTCAGAGTATGATACAGTGAGCAGTACTCCTTGACATCACACGTAAAATGCCTCTCTCTAAAGCACTACCGTCGATGGGCGTGACCACGGTGGAATTGAAACCTTTACCCGATACCAGTGGTGGACGCTGTTTTGCACATTTTATTTAACACCATTTCTAAATATTTATCATTAAAAACCGTTTAGAAAGATGAATGTAATCATTAATTGCACACTTTATGATCAAATCACATGAGCAAAATCGATCACTACGATTGCAAAGTTTAATGTCAAGTGCAAAGGTCGTAAGTTTGATAAAAACCGAATGAACAGACCATACATACTATATTATGTTGAATATCATAATTCTTACACGGAGTTTTTTAGTGGATTCATGTATGTGGAAATCATGTGTAAATGTACCTACTGTTCTTTGTATGGAATCGTAATAATCATTGACTTCAAATAGGTCTGTTATTAACAAGAACATTATTATTATTTTCATTACAAAGAAGGGAGAAATATACATAACAACAATGTTTTATGATTGACTGTAAGTTGCAGCTCACAAGTTGCCCCCAGACCATATCGTTTCGTTTGAAATATTCAAGCTCCACCATTGATAGACACAATAAAAGAAACTCGAACTACTCCGATGGAACCGAACATATGCGGTTCATTAATTTAAAATAACTATTTCCTGATGTAGTAATGTTCACCAGGTAACTCCCCCACGAGCCGTGTCAATGAAATTCGTTCGTTACTAATACAGGTGTAGTCAACTATTACATCTGTTTCAGGGCCCTTTAATATCAACCCAAGAATTTATATATTTAGCAAAGTACACGAATTCAAAGTCAGGGTGAACGAAGGAATGATATCATTACATTAGGAACAAAGTCTAAATGGAAAATTATTTACTAGAATACTCGTTGAACTTTGAGTTTCTTTGTGATATTAAGAACAGGTTCGTCATGCATTGAAATTATTCAAAAAGTCACGGTCATATTTACCCGCGACGGAACATTTTTCCCCAAAACTACCAGTCCTATTTAGATGCAGTTTTCATTTGTGGGTTCGGGTTTGAGTGGTTCATGTTCATAGATAGATGTTTCGGTGACACCTGGGGGCGCTGCAGCAAAGTTTTTTTTTGTGCAAACTAATGTTACCATTTTTTGCCAAAACTACTAGTCCGATTTTGATGCAGTTTTCAGTTATGGGTTTGGGTTTGATTAGATAGATGTTGCGGTGACAACTCTCCAATGAGTGCTGCAGCAAATATTTTCTGGAGGTATTTTTTTAGTCGAGGGCTTTTTAAATTTTTAATGTAATGTTCTTATTTACTATGATTTTTCCGCGGTATCACTAACTATTACCACATTTTCTAAAACAAGTTATCCAGTGACAACAAAATTAGAATTTTGAGTCATATCGGCTGCACTTTTAGCCGTAGGACATTTATGTAAGGATTCTCCTCCTGTCTCTTTGAAATTAGATGATAGAAAACTGAGGTGACCTAGAGGCTTGTGATTGAGATTTCATGGCTTCGTACCACGGTCATTACACTACCGATTTCTGCAATAAGCAAGTTTGCTTATCTCGAGCCGCTTGCGGGGTTTCAATTTCTACATATTACTAGAATTTTCCGTGATTAAAAATAATACGTATATTGCACGCCGGGACTATATCTATTAGTTTTATTGCGTTAGTCTAATGAAGATTAATGTGATAATGATAACTTTTAATCTTTACAAGACTGTAAAGTGTAAACAGTCGTGGTAAATTATTATGATGACTATGCTCACATGGAAATGATAAGAAATGTCTTTTATATCACGTTTCTAACTACGACCTACAACTATCCTACGACTTCCAAAGATTGTATTAATAGTGTCTTATTCGTAAAAAATGTGCATGTATCAAAAATAACAATGTAATACATAAGTTTACCGCTTCATTTTAACATTTTAAATAATAGTAAGTACAGTAATATTGTAAATCTGAAAATAACACATTAACTAAAAACATAGTAATTTATATGTTTTTTTTTGCTGACTGTACAAAATTGACAGAAGTTGTCAAGCACGAACCTATTCTCAGTTGAAAAGGAAACATAGTCATCTCATCTCATCAGTTACGGTGAAATTTTGCCATCATTAGCACATCGTTATTACTCAGCCATAAATCGTTATGACTGAGCATAATAGTTGTTTGTTCATTTAATAATTATTTTATTACTATGTTAATAATACTTCAATGACTTCGTTGCAAATTTGATGTGGTATGTCGAGCATGCGTACCTACACACAACAGCAGGAGGCGTGGTGGGAGATCACGCGTCTCTTCCGTATCGGATTCATTCAGTTCCGTATACATTCACAGCGGATAACAATGTATATTTTGTAAAACAATTAAAATGAAAATATTATCTGCAGTTTTTCTTCTTATGAGTGCCAATTCCGGTTGTATCCAACGCTTGCACTTTGGAACATGCGGTGTAATTCTCTAAGCATACAGCGTCAAGGACAGCGATACGACAGCCTTAGATTATTTCATAGGTCGGACTGTGTGACGTCACTCAGGATCGACCAATGATAATCTCCATCAAGGTTGTCCCAGCGCTGTGCTCAGAGAATTGAACAGCTGAGGTCCGCTTTCCTACTCTCATCAATAATTGACCTCCTAACCTCGAGAGGAAAGCCTGCTTGCTCAATAGCCTCTTTAGACCTCATCATCGGTCGGTCGTTTGAAAGTAAAGTTAGATTGATCTGAAATCTAACTTTGCTTAGTTATGTTGGTACTTAATTAAAATTAAAAAGTGCAAAGTATAAAAATACCTCATAGTATTTTTATTTTTATATTTAAATTAGCTTTTTTTAATCTTCAAAAAGTAGGAGGTTCTCAATTCGATTGTTTTGTTTTATCCAATTTACGTGATTTTGCTTTTAATGCGGAAATTCGAAATAGTTGCCATTACACCCTTTTTTTTTTAGCAAGTGCCTACTTTAAGTAATTCTTAGTACTGTATTCTACATATTTTACTTCATAAAACATGCCTTGGAGTGCCACTGCAGCACTTATTTATTATTATTTACTGATTACATAAAATGAAAGAATTTTGGTTTTATTGTATTGAAGTACTTAGCATAATGAAAAGTAGATTAACTTGATATCTAATTAACAGCCTGCGCTAAATAATTATTAAACCGTATCTTTATCGCCACGTATACATTATTATTTAATTTACATCAATTAGCCTCACAAATAAAATTTAAAGCATTTATGTATAATATAAACATTTATGTATAAAACATACCTTCATCCATTTTTAGAAGAAAATAATCACAAAAAACAGCACGCCACAATCACAAAATATTTTAGCGGGAAATTTAAATTCAGAACGCAAAACGCGGTCATTCGCGCGCAAAACTACAATCTGACTGAGGACGAGGAGGCGCGGCGTACACACCCACGCGAGGCAACGTAACTCGTATCTACGATGACGTGTTATTTACGTGCAAAATATTAATTAACTACCGAAAAACTACTATGTAGTAGCTTGGCGTTCATAGCAATGTAAATGTTTATAGTTATCTGGTCAATAGATATATTACAGTATAGTAATAAAGCGGTCAAGTGTGTAATGCCATGTCACGCTATATAAAATGCTGAATGACAATAAACCTGTACTACATAAGTGGGTGCAGGTGCAACTCGTGGAAGGTATGCTATATGGCGTGAGCTCTGCCAGGAATGGATATGTACGGGTTTCCGCCAGTATCTTCAATGCCCAAGACAACCTCATATCTGCGAACCGGTACACTTACTGATAGATGGATGAGGCGGATATAAGATCGAAAATGCTTAGGAGTTCCCAGAATGCCCTAACTTTGAGTATAATAAATATTAATGACAGCAGCCTCCGTGGCCTGGCGGTAGTGAACGCGGCCGCTACGCAGGACGCGCTGGTGCGATTCCTGCTCAGTGCAAATATTTGTATGCATGAATATGGGTATTTGCATTGGTCTGGGTGTTTCTTTGTATAGTATGTATGCATTTACAACAATTTTTTTTTTATCTAAGCATGTTTTCACTTCTCATGCTCTTAAAATGTTACTTTAGTCTCTGCATATCGGGACTAAAGTTCCTTATTAATCTCTAGGGACTAAAGTAGTTTTTAAGTAATTTACTTTGAAGACTCATAAACAGCCAATCACGGTGTTTGTAAATGGGAGGATTATCACCTTTTTAGTCATTGTGTATATAAATAACCTCAAAATGATATTTGCAAAAATCTAAATAACCCATTTAATTTCGTGAAACACGATTAATGATATTAATTTAATTAATTATTGTGTAAGTATTAAGGATTAATTCATTTTATTGTGAATTTCTAATTAGTTTTAAATTATTTTTCAAGTTTGAATCTGTTGGCTAAATATGCAAGCATTTAAAGCGTACGTCACATAACAAAAAAAAAAGACGGGTTGCACTCTGGGAGTGCCGGCAGAAGTGAAAACTTTCTTTCTTTCTTTCTTCGTTATATACATAGAAAAAGATAAAAAGAACATACCATACCATACCTCTAATATAGAGCCAGTTATAGAACCTATCACTAATTTTCTGCTAATTTTCTGTCAGAAGAAATTAATCAATTACAAAAAGAAAAAATAATCAATCACAAAAAGTAATAAATTACAAAAAGAAAAAATAATCAATCACAAAAAGTAATAAATTACAAAAAGAAAAAATAATCACAAAAAGTAATAAATTACAAAAAGACAAAATAATCACAAAAAGTAATAAATTACAAAAAGAAAAATAATCACAAAAAGTAATAAATTACAAAAAGAAAAATAATCACAAAAAGTGCCAGAAGCCCAGGTTTGAACCTGGTAAGATCTGAAACCATAAGGACTTACAGTCGAACCACTAACCATTAAGGCGCGATGTTATTTATTGAATCTTGCAAAATAGTCAGTCTTTCTCTTTAGCTAATGTTGTATGACGTCAGTCGTCGGTTACGGTTCAAAGGTCAAACGATCCTGACGAAAGTTTAACAATTTTTACCCATCCAACGCCGCTAAAGAAGTTTTCACTTCAAAAAAGCCGCGGGACAAATTTCTTTGCAATTTGAATTTTGAATAGATTATTCGTATTAAGCTTCCGTCGTTGTAATCACCAATTACCTACACGAATAATTAATTGTGCAACTTAGAAACTTTGTTATTATAAATATTATAATTTTGTATAAAACGTCGTTTTTTTTCTTCGCATTCAAAGTGTAAAGTAGAGTGTTTAACGTGGGACTAAACAACCATAATGACACTCGAACTATTAGCCATTAAACATCTCGTGTCATTAATCTACTATTATCCGCATTCTAGATTTCATAACACAAGCTAGTTAAGCTATGCTTACCATGGATCTAGATAGCGTTGTGTGAAATGTGGAATATTTATTATTATAATAGTGACGAACACCGCCATACGCGAAAGCTGCGCACCTTCCATTTGGAAAATTAAGTGTTGAGTGCTCAATAACTTATTGTAGAAAGTGTAATCCTTACGCAATACAATCAAATGTTGTTTTGATCGTGTAAATATGTGTGCTAAGGTCTGGTGGGTGTTATTTCAAATATTGTACTGCGCAGTTACTTTCATAATGTAACCCTGTGGATCCGGAACCGGAAACCTAATACCAAAACGAAGGAAAAAACCTATATTATGTAAGTGTTTTTATACTCAGCCAATATTGATTTTTTGGGTCTAATTAAAAGTACGAGATTGCTTATTACAGGAAGTAACTACTTGACAGAATTTAATATTTTTTGGTTATCTAAAGCCTACATGCATGATTGGAACTAAACAGTCCATGTAAAGTTGCTATTTATATTAGCTTACTTAACACATTCCAAATTACCGTCCTATAGCTACAAAATGTTATACAAGTACACCGATTAATTATTTATTAGTTTATTTCAATGTAAAAATCGCTTGTAAATTAAATATGTTAGTGTTCAGCAACTTTTAAGGGGGAGTGTACCCATATTCACACCTTTAATTTTCACAAATTGTTACTTTTATGCTTCAGCAATTGGTCAAATTGGAGTCACCTGATCGGTAATCAATAACAACTTACTTACATAAAGTAAGATCAATAAAAATAGAATAGGAATTCAAATACAAGCCAAGTAATTTTAATTGCCAAATAAATTACGAACATGCTTATGATTATGATTTACTATTATTATCTAATGATTAGTTATTAGTAAACTATTGAATGAAAATAACTAATTGATGCTCTCCTTCACCATGTGACTGGCAAACAAATGACATCGATATTTATTATGAGGAATCATTCGACATAGGCACAATACACAGGTTGCATACCTAAATCTGCAGTAATCATTTAGTCTTTTGTGTTACTTACTTTTGTTTACCTCACTAAATGGGAGTTTACTTTACTAGTATTACACAGTATTGTGCCTAATAAGTATTGAACGAAAGAGTGGTCAACATCGAATTAAAGAGAGAAAATTGAATCGGTCTAGACGGGGTTTGAACCCGCGATTTTTGCCTTACAAGGGCAATGCTTTGACCACTAAGCTACCAGACCTAGCTCTAACCAATTTGAATTTCTCCGTCTATATCTCTAAGCTTGCCCTTGTAAGGCAAAGATCGTGGGTTCAAACCCCGCCTAGACCGATTAATTTTTTTCTCTTTAATTCGATTTAAATATTTAACATGAAAAAATCCAAAGATTTAATTTAAAAAAAGTGGTCAACATATTTTTTCAAATAGTTTATTATGTCCAAATTAACCAATATATTAATCATGTGATGTAAAGGAATGCATTTGGACCAGACAGTGAGTCGCGTAACCAGTGGAAGACAAATATTGACGTAGACCGGCTGACAGCCGAAAATAGCACATCGTCTGTTGTGGTTGTGACGTCACAATATTCGCATGGCCACGCAAAAAAATCGCCAGAATCATTTTTACGCACTTTACACTATCGTACATACATACCAATGTATGTACGATAGTGTGAAGTGCGTAAAATATTGCGTTACTTGATGATAAAAATGGAAGTAAACTAACAAAACATTGTCCATATAAACGAAAATTGTCCCAACTCCGTTTTCCCATGAAAAGAATGGAAGACGACTTGTCTAACAGATAGAAGTGGAAGTTAAATAAAAAAGACAAAGACAGTAGGTACGCATCGTAGAATAGGAAAAAATTAAAATAGAATATATAAAAGAAACAAAAATCACGTAGGTACCTATGCAAAAATCCACCGCAATCCACCACAGGATACGGTTCACCATTCCAGATACTGTAGATACTGAAATGATGACTAACTTGACGACCTTGACATATGCTTTTTCACGCTTTTAAACCCCGAGATTTTAAGAAGGAAACATATGCGCGTCATGTCCGTTACTGCTCTTTATCGCACACAAAGAAGGAAAGAATTCTCTTCAGAATAAAAACCATATTTGTCCACAAGTCTGCAAAGAACTTTTATAAATATTCACTTTTAGCTACTGGTGGGGAGGTATTATTATGGGACATAACAGGAAAACTTATCTGCAAATTATTGTCTAGAGAACTACGTATGCAAATTTTGAGACGGATCAGACTCGCCAAAAAAACTCCGCAGAAATGAAAGTGATAGAAAGTTTTGGTGCCAAAAAACAAAGAATGTTAAAAGGCACAATAGATATGAGCAAGGAAATACCAAATAGGAGACAGGATATAAAGGAAACATTACCAAAACATATAAGTACAATACAATACAATAGATTATTATTTATTATTCTTATAGTAATATTGGCAACAATTTAAAAAGTAAAGTTCCAAGTGTTCGAACAACCCTTACTTTAGGCAGTGCTTCGAGCAAATAAAGAATATTCTTGATATTTTGACTGCTATTATGAAGAACATTGTTAAACATCTTAAAAGAGACGCATTTGCCCTTGATGAGTGACGTCCATGTCTCACGAGTTATTTTTAATATACAATTGTGTCACATGATCCGTTAATTGTCAGAGCAAATGATTCATTGTCACTTATGCGGCTAAAATTTGGTTTGAGCGATTGTTAATCTAAAACATTGTCATTACAACTGGATACGACCAGCAATCCAATGTGAGTTCTTTATAGGCATTTAGCAAACGCAGGCCTACTTGTAGAAAGCACAGTCTAAAATAATGGAAGAAGTAACATGTGAAACGTGTGATATATGAAGCTGTACGTATGCAGGATTCAAGGGTGGTTGTCATCCACCCTTGAAAGTGTTGGATGTTGGTTACTTTATTTGCTAGCCCTTTAGTTATCCCAGTTGGAGATAATGAAAGAAGTAAGTAACAAGAAGCAAGTGAGAGATATACGAAATCGTTCGACTATACTGTACTACTCAAATATAGACGAGTATATTTTAGGTGTTGTACCTACCTACTTTGAAAACGTGTTTATAAAGTTCATGGAGAATGTACTACAAATGCGCGAACCGGTAAATTAAGGGTAATAGTAATTCGAAATCTACATAACGGTGAAGGAGGGTGAAGGCGCGTATTGTTTTCACGTGCGCCTCTGTAGTGGAGAAGGGCTTTTGATCCCCAACATCATGTCGTGGACGTTCCTACAGCCTTGTTATTGTTATTGGAGGCTTGAAGATCTGCCAGATCCACTGTAGAGATGGCGAATCCGAGTTTTACTTCTATTGCTATTCAAAAACTCGGAAAATGTTCGTCGAACGAGGCAATAACCGTAAATGTCGGGTCGCCTATGTTGGTTTTATGGTTTAGTGGTCTCTTGTATATCGTCTCTTGAGTGCACCAGATTCCCCAGCCATGATCGTTGTGACGAAACACTATTTTATTTGGTTCAAGTCTGACAGACACACGTGGGATACACGGGATTAACAATTCATAAGATTTCTTCGTTCTGGTAAGACGACTGGAAAGATTCAACCTCGGGGTTCAGGTTGAATCTTCCCAGTCATGCTGAGATTACTGTAGCCATCATATTTGGAAGGTCCTCGAAAAAAAATCTCTAAAGTATGTTAAGTAGGTAGATTTTGTCTCCCCAAATCTACATAAAACGTTACCGACTGAATATCACCTTGCCCTTAACGTCGGAGGTGTGTCTCTTCTCTACGTAATTTTTACCGAACGCGACACATATTTGTTTAAAAGGTCGAATTTTATTCGCGTCTCAAGGTTAACTGGATGGTAGACGGTATTATAATAATATAGTTGTTACTGCAGAAAAAACCAGTTTTTGCATTCACAAAACTTTACTGCTATTATTTAAATACATTGTTTCTTCGTGTTTTCCTTATGTACTTATATGGTCCAGTCCCACCAAGATCCTAAGGCCTAAGCCGCTTGCCGATACACCCACAGATTAATAAACGAGCCTCTGGTACGGGTTTTCAAAGAGGTAAATTTTGGGGGAGGTAATGGTTGTAGGAGGTAATCTCTGGATTTACTCAATCGATTTTAGAAATTCTTTTACCAATAGAAAGCTAATTATTTGTGAGTGTCATAACCTGCCTAGGACGACCCGCCTGTTACTCTAGCAGAAGCAGGCCGAAGAGGTGGCCCGAGACACCCCTGTTTCCCTCTTCTGAATTAATCTGGTTACAAATGCATGTATTATTTGAAAATTATTAAATTATAGGCATCAGTGACAAACGGTGAAGTTTTTCAAAAGAGAAGCTTATGGAAAAAACTCTTACCACGATCTAGTTTGTCATTGTATACATGCACCATGCGAGTCATGCGACGCATTGGGAAGCTGGCAAGAATCAGGTTATAGAGAGGTTAAACACATGCAATATATGTTCAAAGTATGTCACGAACGGAACAGCAGAAGTCAGCTGACCGGAAGGTTACATGCGGGCATAGGATTGAAATTCGCAAGCTACAGCTAAATTAATAAAACTCTGCTACCTATTTGTTATTTAATTAAAATTGTATTATCAATCAAAGGGCAAAGTACAATGACTTTCAAAGTCAATATATTATAACAACCATAAAAGTGGTATGTAACAGATAACAATGAAAAGTATTAAAGTTAACATTATATTTTATCTATAATACAGTAACTTGATTAGAGCAAAGAACGAGTTAATAGAACTTGGTTGATAAGTAAGCCACCATATCAGATGTAATTAATTAATTATTAAAATTTATTGAAAATGTATGAATTTTTTTTTATACCACTAATGCGGCAGACTAGCACATGGCCCACCTGATGGTTTAAATGGCCTATGGATGTGTGCAACACCAGGGGCTTCACATTCACGCTGCCAACCCTGTTAGAACAGACAGTTTCTGTGCCATCAGTGTAGAAGATAAAGCAGGACAAGCTTTTGGTCTTCCCACTGTCAGCACAAAAACTCTCCAGTGAGCTCTGGCTACCCTACTCACCTTCAAATTATACAGAGAACATAAGCTATAAGAGGCACAAGGCACTTGTGTGTATGCAGCCACCAGACTGATGGCTGCACACATGGCTCTCGCAAGCAACAGTGTAAAAGGGTAAAAATTTTCAAAATGGAAACCATTGAATGAGTTTATCAAATTTTAACATCTCTACCATGTGTGCAAAGGGAAGCCGACAGGAATCGAGTTATAGGATGCCCCTCGCCCCTGGCATGCAGTTAATTTTCAGACAAAATTAGACAAGCCTTGTGCGCCTGCCTACAATATAGCGGCAGTATAGCATATGTGGAATTTAAATCATTGATAGGATTACAGAAAGTTTAAATTGGACAAAATATTAATAGAAATACTTGAAATTCAGCTCAAAATGTAAAAGGTATTTTAATTATTATTAGTTGTATGCTTTTAAAAGATTTTATTTATTTTATAAATTAAAGCAAATTAATTTGTAGTCCTAGTATTGGGTTGTCATACCCATATTTTGACATTAAGGTAAACTATGACATCATGATTACTAAATTTATCCTAGGTCTGGAAAAGATTTTAATAAATTCTAATTACTTAGAAAATACAATAACATAAATTGGAATGTGAAAGCTTGTTTGTTGGGGTCCAGAAAAACTCAATTTCACCTAGATGATAGTTTTAAGGTTTTATCCAGCATCAGCAATCTAGTAATTCTAGTAGGAATATTAAATATCTTAAAAGTATTTGTATACACCCGACAGGAAGAAATACTCTTTAAAAAATATAAATAACAAAGACTATGAAATACTCAGTGGTCAGCCTAATTATTCGAAAAGTAATTATGTAATTACGATATTTCCATACTCATTTTATAATTTATGGCTTGGTCTTTGACCTATCACAAACAACCTTATTCTAGTGTTGTGGACTAAAGACGAAACTTGAAATGTATGTTCATCTTATAAAAACGATTCAAAACATATTCTGATACAAGGTATTTAAATAGCAATGCATTAAAAAAATACATAGAAGAAACCGCGAGCTCGCCCAGCAAGCAGTGAATGGACACGAAATCAATATCGATGGCTACATAACCTGTGAGAATTCAGTTACGAGAAGCCTTGTAGGTAAAAACTAAATCATCAAAGCAAAGATATTCCGCTTTTAAGTATTAACGTTGTATTTTCTCAATTATAAACTTTTAATAGTATTTTTTTTTAATCCTTATTGGTAAGACTTACCTCAAATTTGTATGAACTGGGTGAAACAAATATTACACTACTCTAATACACGTGACACACTAACATACTTTTTTGTTATTTTTCAGATTTTCTTGTTTTTATTCTGATATTATTTAAGTACCGAGATTAAAATAAATAAGAATATACGGCATGACATACGTGTGTCAAAACTCAAAATCAAATTACCTGTCATTTTGTATTTAGGCATGTCAGTGTACTCATTATACAATCGACTAAGAATTCGTATTAGCATTTTTGTCACTAATTATTAGTACTAGCTTATGCCCACGGCCACGCCCACGGGATGTTTCAATCCCGTTCCCACTACCCATACAAACTTAAAATTGTCGGAATAAAAAGCCTATTTATTTATTTATTTATTTATTCTTTATGCACGATGTACATTGGCGGACTTAATGCCGTAGGCATTCTCTACCAGTCTACCATTGGGTGATGCAGAGCTAGTACGAGGTAGGCGCATGTTAAAGAAGAGTAATAGGTACATTTGCTTCTATATAAATAAGACAAATATAAAAGACACATATAAACATATAAATAGTGCATATACCTACATACCATAATATTCATCATATATATCTCATCAATATACATATATCACATAAAATATACACACATACATAAGATTAATATATATACCTAAATATACACATATCCTTATTGTCATTATCGTTGAGACGATTATTATGCCATTTCAGTGGTTATCAATTGCCGTACCCTAGACCTGAATACATTGCAACTCGTGCTCTTCCTGATCTCCAGAGGAAGTGCGTTCCATAGACGAACAGCCTCAACAAAGAAAGAAGAGCCTAAAAAGTTCGTTCTATGAGAAAGAACTGTGAGGAGCCGGTTGTCATTAGAACGAAGATTTAGGTTATTGTTGGAACATAAAAGCTGAAAATAAGAAGTTAAGTAGGGAGGGATACTGGGAGAGTTGAGGATATTGTAGAGAGTAGTAAGTGCGCGCAACTTACGGCGAGGACGGATGGGTAACCAATTAAGCTGCGATCGGAATGAAGACACGTGGTCATATTTACGAAGATTGAAGATGAATCGAATGCAGTTATTGAGAAGACGGTCAAGTTTATCGAGAAGGTCTGCATTCAGGTCAAAATAGCACACATCACCATAGTCTATCAGAGGAAGGATTAAAGTTTGGGCCAGCGTAACTTTCGTCCTTGTTGGCAGGAAGTTCCTTAGGCGATACAGAACCCTAAGCCTACCTGTAATTTTCTGACTCATATTCGTTACCTGCACACGCCAGTCAAGGTTGGAATCGAGGTAGAGTCCCAAGTCCTTCACAGAGGGGCTGAGAGGAATTATTGTTCCGTTGTATGTAACTGGTGGCAGTGGTCGTAGTGTTAAGTCCACTTATTAACCTTCCGCTGCCCACTAGGATGGCCTGGCACTTTGATAGGTTTACGTGTAGACCAAATTTAGTGGACCAATTTCCCAAAGCTTCCAGATCCTCATTCACCTCCCGTATGGCTCATCAGCAGGTGCTTGAGCGTATAACTGCAGGTCGTCTGCATACAGATGATACGCACATCGAAGATTGTAGGTAGCAAGATTGATAAAAATAGAGAATAATAAGGGAGAGAGAATACCGCCTTGAGGGACACCAGAGTTGAGATCGGACCAGCTCGATGTGGACTCATCAATGCGAATACATTGCTGGCGTCCCTGAAGATAATTTGAGAAAAATTCCAGTGCCTCCGCTGAGATCTTAAGATGGGAAAGTATAGCCAGCAAGATATCGTGATCGACTGTATTAAAGGCATTAGAAAAGTCCACCAAGACAAGCACTGTTACCTTAGTAGCCTCCATACCAGTCCTTATATCGCCTGTAACCTTTAGAAGAGCAGTAGTGGTGCTATGCCCAGGTCTAAAGCCCGATTGTAGTGGGCTTAACAGTCTGTTACGATGAATGAACGTCGAGAGCTGTTTTTGCACACAGGCCTCAAGCACTTTAGACATATACGGGGGAATAGAAATGGGACGGAAGTGGTTGGGAAGTGTGGGGTTGGGTAATTTGGGTAAAGGAATCACATAGGCTTTACGCCAAAGAGAGGGGAACGTTCTAGAGCAAAGACAAAAGTTAATTATATGGGAGATGGCGGGAAGTAGGTGGTCGATTATTGTGACTACCATACGACGGCTTATTTTATCACAGCCAAGTGCGTTGGATTTAATCGACAGGGTTATATTTTTGATGTCCTCGGTTGCAACTGGAGAAAACGTAAAAGAATCTATATCAGGACTAATAATGCAAGCGACGTAGTTTAATGTCTGACATTTGGTTTGGTGATCGATAGGAGTAGTAGAGGAAAAATGTCGATTCAATTCATCCAAACCAGCTGTCAACTGATAGTCCGTCCGCTGTTTGCCAATACCCAGAGTACCAAGAAATCTCCATATATTGGCAGGTGAAGATGAACTAATATTATCATGGATATGTCGGTTTTTCCGGAATTTCTGAAAAGCGCGATCCCTACACCCCATTGCCCCTCGAACCTCCGGCGTCATCCAAGGTGCCGGTGGACGTTTCAGTTTTACTCTACGAACAGGAGCATGTACGTCGTAAAGATTGAGCACAGCATCGTTGAACACCTTAACTTTCTCATCGACGGTGGTAGCAGCATCTAATGCATCCCAGTTTATCACTGAAGCATCCTGGTGTAGCTTGTCAATATCCATGCGTGCGAAACTTCGCATTAACACAACCTTAGGTCGAGGTTTGGGAGGTTTTATATTATATGAGATGTAAATGAGGTCGTGCCGCGAAAAGCCCGGTGCAGGCATTTGGCCGTGATCATATACGTGGGCAGCCGATGAGATTACTATAAGGTCAAGCCAGGTGTCCTCGACCAGGATGTTGTGATGAGTAGCTTGTAGAGGTAAAATAAAAAGGCTGGCTGACTCAACAATGTGACGAAGTTTACGGGCCTCTACTGACTGGGAATTTAGTAGATTCGTGTTAATATCCCCCATGATGATGTGATGCATATAAGGTGACCCTAAAAATTCCAGAACTGTTTCCAGACTGGAGAAGTAGTTGATAGAAGGAGGACAGTAAACTACTCCGAGGACTAGTTTGGTTCCACTGACATAAACTTCGAGAAACAAAAATTCAGCATCGGCACTGTAGTCTGGAGACGAGGAGGCAAGAATTTTATAGGGTAGAAAACTACGGAGGTAGATGGCAACACCGCCTCCCCCTTTATCAATACGGTCATTGCGAATAAGAATGAAACCAGGAAGGCAGTAGGAAGTGGATTGTAATTCAGGTTTGAGCATGCTCTCAGAGATCAGGATGGCATGGATGTTAGAGTTGGCAAAGGCAGCCACCAGCTCACTATAGTGACTAGGTACGCTCTGTGCATTTATATGACACACATTCAAAAGGTTATTTGATTTATGATCAAAGGTCTGTCGCAGGCGGTCACCAAGAGAATCAGGTATGGAGCTGTAGCTGGTATCACTGGATAAATCAGACAAATCATTGGTGGAATAATAAGAGTCATCATCTATGGATAACATATACATATAAATAAATAGGTATAATAAATATTAATAAATAATTTAATAAATGTGCAGGCTAAATTTGTATGAAAATTAATGCGGCGTTGTATCTCTGCACCACCCGCCAGCTAACAACACAAGTCGATAAAAAGCAAAAGAACAATAACATTGCAATATAGAACATGTAACAAATGAGAATGTTGGTAATAAGAAGTGCTCTGGAACGCAACCCTTCGAAACAACACTTCAACGTGACGGTGACAAATGACAACATTTGTCACCGTCACGCTGACCTGACATTATTTTGACAGCGGATTGTCAAAGTGCAAGTGTAAACATTGTACTGTATTTGATCGGTTTTGAAAATAAAGTTAAAATATATGCGAAAGTATTATTTTATAATGAAAATAGAAGGTAGTAGTGACGAGATGAGAAAATGATGAAATATAGTGTACAAGTGGGTAGATAATAGTTGCTAAGTTGCAAGTTCGACGGATTACGTAAAGAACATAAATAATGGCTGAATCGTTACACTTTACGTGAGAAGTTCTTATTTCCGTTGGATGAAGTAACACCAGGAGGTTTAGGATACAACTTAGCTAGCGACTGCAACTCTTCGGCGGCCGTGATTTTATGCCTCTTGTTATCTGGCGTCTTGATCACAATCACGCCGTCCTGCGTCCAGCAAGCCCGAGTACCAAAGTGAACCCGTGCCTCAGATAGCACCGTCTGCCTGGCCCGAGTCAGGAATTCTCTAATGGAGATAGACGAGCCTTTTAGTGCAGTTTTGGCTTTCCATACGGCTGACCTTGTTAGCAGACTAGAGAAGCGCACCAAGACTGGCCGATGATGTTCCCCACTAACCTTTCCGAGCCTGTGACACGTTGAGATTGATGATGGTGTGCAATCCTTAAGGCCCAGCTTATTCTGGACAATGTCCAAGACGGCTCCCCCGCAGTCTTCACCTGCAGACTCCGCGACCCCCAGAAAAAGCAATGCTTTTCGCCGGTGCCTTGTCTCCATTGTGTCAATGGCCCTAGAACACTCCGAAATCTGCCTGCGAAGTAATCCCAGCATACCGTACATCAGCTCCCTGAACGTCCTGAACTCCTCAGCTACCTTCGCCACAGTGTCTTTCGCCGTACTGCCACATTGCAGCTGCGCCTCCAACGCTGCCATCCTGTTGGTGAAGCACTCCTCCAAAGATTTCTGTGTAGCCTCAATGTTGCTCAGTTGAGACATAGTGTAGTGTTTGCTGGCAGGTGGTGTATTTTGAAGCACTATTTCATTAAACTTGCAAACGTAAGTAGTGGTTGTTTATGATATTGCACACTTATTGAGATGAGAAAATGTAGAATATTTTCGGAATTTGTAATTTAAATAATATTTAAACTTTGTTCATATGTATTACACCTATATCTGTACCAAATTACAGCCTCCAACGAACATCAAAACATACAAAAGTCTTCACAATCATTCACATTTCAAATATAAAATATAGGATTTTAGTATTAGCTGAAGCCTGTGACTGCACCCGTGTGAAGTGCTGATTCCATGTAATAAAATATGGGAAATGCCTTCAATATGGTCACACGGCACACCGCTTTCCATTTCTTCGAATAATGGTTTCGACATCTCAAGCGACGTTCAGTTCCACAGTCATTTGGAGGTTAAGGTCAAGCTGGCTTTAAAGAAACTTGGAGTGCTCAACAGGGCGAAGCAGTACTTCACTGCGGGCCAACGACTCCTGCTTTTTAAGGCGCAGGTTCGGCCCCACATGGAGTAGTGCTGTCACCTTCTTGCCAGAGCGCCTACATACCAACTTGACCCCTTTGACTCATTGCAAAGACGGGCTTTGATACTCGTCAACAATCCCGTACTCACAGACGATGTGGAACATCTTAGCCTCAGGAGGGACTTTGCCTCGCTGTGTGTGTTCTACCGCCTATTTAATGGTCTGTGCTCAGATAGATTGTTTGACATGATGATACATTCTATCATCACACCACTTGCCATACACAGGGAATTCATCCTCACACATTGCGACCGGAAATGGTGCGCACTGTGCAGTTTGAAAGAAACTTCATCCCACGCACGCTAAGGTTGTGAAATGAACTTCCTGCCGTAGTTTTCCCAAGCGACTACAAAATAGGGTTCTTCAAGAAGGGCATTCGAAGGTTTCTACAGGATCGGCAGCGCGATTGTGATGACCCTGGTGTTGCATACGTCCATAGACCACGGTAACCACTTCCCATTAGGTGTGCCGTGTACTTGTCTGTCACCTAAGTGTCACCTAAGTGGTCACATAAAAATTAGATTTTCTGCATTTTGCGTTTTGGCTGTTTAGGCGTAATTGTTCTTGCCTACACTCCAATCTGCGCGCGAATAGTTAAAAGGCCGCGCGCAGAAAAAAAAATCAGCGGGGCGTTTTTAACAAACTTTCGGTCTGTGCTGTGAGCATTGTTTATTTAAGTACGAATAATTGATCAACAAGTTTAGAATGTCAATCTCTAGTATAGAAAAAGACACGTTGATATGACGCCGCCGGAATTATTAGGTGTGGCACGGAATGCCAG
Organism: Eilema caniola; assembly: GCA_949126895.1. Taxonomy (NCBI): domain Eukaryota; kingdom Metazoa; phylum Arthropoda; class Insecta; order Lepidoptera; family Erebidae; genus Eilema; species Eilema caniola. The sequence goes on along the minus strand of OX421486.1, from coordinate 10,531,936 downwards.
TGATAGCCTTTTGCCTCCAAAATCCAGGGATAAGTACGAGTACATGGCAGTTTATGAGACCATCATTAAATACGAAATTTCTTCTTTTTACTCGTAAGTGGGTCGAAAAACTTCGTATGACACACGTGAGGTTATACGAAGTTTTTCGGCTCGGTGCAATGACCAACTTACCACACTTGTATCATAAATAACTAATACCACTTCTGGCAATTAGCATGAAGTGCACATGTAGGTATAATACACAACAACATTCAAACAACTCGTTCTGAAAAATCGACTTAGCAAAATAAATTATTGCTTAACTAAACAGAAATTATGATTTATCATTATTTTTAATTCCCAAAAAAGCCAAAATATAAAACAATCAAATCCCATTCAAATATATAACATACCAGTGTCGTAAGAATATTTCACTTTGACTTTTCAATATATTATTAAAGAAGTCATTATTCAAAAGTAAAAAAAAAGTAGTCAAATAGCCCGTTACGAAGTTCTTACGCAAACTTAAAAAGCTAAATTTTCTAAAAAATCTCTTCACCAGAATGGGTAAAAATGGAAAAATAAAAGCACCGAGGAGAGGAGGGCAGCCTTACGAAAAGGAGAAGGCGCTTCCACCATGTCGCGAAACGAAGAGGGTTCAGTAGCTTGAATGCAGGGCATGCTGATTATCTGTGATTCTGTCATCTCTTACTGTTGGTGTTGCTCGCCTCCTGCAGACATTTAAGAATATCTGTTACTCCCAATAAGACGTGAAGAAACATACTACTGTGTCCCGATTCATATTCACTGTCTAATCTTTAAAGGATGACGTGATTTCGCTGAGCCCTCCCGGTCGGATTATAGCAGAACTAGCGTGTTACATACCACATTGCGAATCGTGATTCGATCTGATGAGCCGCAGATATTGGTCTTCAGGTACAACTGGGCCGGCATGAAAACATCAGGTGGGCGGTAAATCGTATATCTCGTGCCGGAACCTTTTGACTCGTACACTACAAAGATATGCCTTGGAAATAATAAGTAAGAGAAATACCAGCCTTTGAAATCCTTTGTACTATCGTACCGGCCGCCTCCGAATTTCTCTCTGACATTTACATATTTATATTTGACTTGAAAAGTGCGTAGATCATGCAGTGTCTCTGGCAGTTTGTAGTATAACATCGCTTGCATCTTCTGTGGCAGCGGTTTAGTTCCATTTTTAGTAATACTAAAAAATCTCTGAAAAGTAGCTGGAGCGTTACATAAACCGAAACTCATTACATTGAACTCAAATAATCTAAATGATGTAATAATGGCAGTTTTGCATTTGTCTTTCTCTGCCATTGGAATTTGGTAATAAGCCTTAAATATATCTACTTTCGAAAATATGGTTGTATCAGATAAAATTGATAAAAAAATCGTCTATTCTAGGGAGTGGATACCTATCAGGTACAGTTTGGTCATTAAGTCTACAATAATCACCACATGGTCTTAAGGAACCGTCTGGCTTAGTAACTACATGTAACGGATTTGCCCATTGTGAACTTGACAGCCTGATGATTCCATTGTTCAGCATATACTCGAACTAAGCCTTGACTACCTTTATTCGTTTGGGGTCCAGCGGTCTATCTCTCGAGTACACGGGTTCACCTTTTGTCTCAATGTGATGTTTCACGTCATGTTTCAAATGAGTTGGTAGAAGATTAGGCTTTGTCAATTTTGGGTATTGCTTGAGCAGATCGTATTAACGGTGGTTCTTATCCATGGTGCTTATTATATTACATCTGAAATCCTTTTGTTAATAATAAATCTGCACCAAAAATGCCTTTTGTTATTTTGGCTACTATGAAAGGCCATTGAAATTTTCTACGTAGTCCTAAATTCAATGTAATTATTTTAACTCCACAGGTTTCAATTCGTGTGTTGTTTGCAGCCTACAATATAACTGTCGCGAAGTTCCTTCACGAATAAACTTCCTTGCTAGCTAACTGGCCATTGATATCATAATTTATGCTAAATTCAAATGCCATTTATTTTGTCATGAATATGTCAATGAAAGTCTTGGTATCAGCACAAGATTTTATGTAAATAATTATGAATATGGGGATTTGTTATAGATCTATAGAGCTGTAACGAATACAGCATCTCTCCGGAACCAGCTGAGTATTCTAGATTAGTTTTCCCCTGCATTAAACAATGATTCAAGGACGAGTATTTATGAAGTGGATGTCGGCGGGTACACGGTGCGTGCGCCTTGAAAATCCAGAATATCGGCAGTACCCTCATACGGTGTGTGCGCCTCGAAAATCCATTGTAAAGGACGATCGGCTGTGTCTTTTCCTACGGAAGATGACACGTGCTCTTTGAAGTTCCTGGGGGCCCCATTAAGAGTGACGTTTATAACTGGAACTGAATCATTGTGTATCTTCGCTTGAGTATGTCAATAATATGACTAAGAGATAGGGATGCTCAGCTGATTCCATGCATTTGTAATCAACGGTTGCTTTCTCGATGCAGATACGTGAATCAATCATCATCCTTAAGCGAAGCTGGAGCAACATGGCATGTCAGATATATCCTGAGAGAACCCACAAAATTCCTCTTCGCGATATGGTCAAGACGGCTTTCTTTTTTTCGCGACAATAACTGAATCATCAACTTTATCATTTACCGAAGCAGGGACCAAAGACACGTCAGCCCCACTGTCTACTAAATTTTTTTGCAATGTCGTTCTTTCCTTTATAAATAGCCTGGGGGTGCAGTAATACTGGGTAGGGGTAGCGGTGGATTCAGTTGAATCCACCGCCGACTCAGTTACTTTTTAGCGTTTTCCGAAATCCAGGAACATGGTTATTTGCATTTACCATCGTGGCATTTATTTCCAAATTTAAAATGGTAGTAACAGAATTTACCTTGCGGATTGTAGCGGCTGTGAGATCTACTATGTGAGTTGTTGTTACCACGTGGTCGGCTACGAGCTCGACCACGATCTAGCTTAGCTATTTCTATGACAACCATGTCCTTTATTAGTTTGGCTAGTTCTTGCATATCTATGCCACTGGAAGTCTTACCGGTACTCGTGCTGGCAATTTGCCTCGACGTGTGAGCTGTGACATCTGAAACTTTGTCAAGTAGTTCAGCGGTCTCGTCTAGTTTTGTGCCAGATTGCATCGCTACAATCTCTTGAAGATGTGTGGGAAGTCTACTCGACCAAATTGAGCGTAGCAGGTCATCGGTAATAGTCTCACCAGCTAGCGCTTTAAGGTGACGCAAAAATTGTGATGGTTTACGATCACCAATCTTCATGGATGAGCAGCTGCCTCAATTTTTGTTCATGAGAAATAGGTACTCTCTTAATGAGCTCTTGTTTTAATTGGTTATATTTCCTTTCCTTTGGAGGGTTAACAATTAGATCGGGAGCCCCTTATTTCGTAGAAAGAAATTTCATAGAATTTCGTTTCACAGAAAATGTTTCATATAATATTTGGTTCTTATATTTTTATTTCGAATATTATTGTTTCAAAAACAATTTACTACAATGAAACATATTTCACAGAAACACAATTGAACGAATTTTGAATCACATTTTTTTGTTTAACAAACTTATCAAACTGTAGAATTATTTTTTAAAGAATATTAAACCATCTTTATAATGTTCCAAATCACATTTATTTTTAACTGTAACATTTACAATATAGTTAACACCCCGACTCAGATTACCCCGACTCGGATAGGTTAGGTTAGAAGGCTAATGCGGGAGCGGAGCGTAGCGAAGCTCCTGCATTAGGCCTTCGTGGTTATTTTTTTTATAAACCACCCAGAAGTAGGAGCCCCGCGTAGCGGGGCTCCGTCGACCTTGTAGACGCATCAATTGTTTAGTTTATAAAAAAATTGTCCCATTTAAATGAGGGTATGCATTTTATGAATGGAAACGTTTAGAAACTGTCACTTTGATAATATGTTATTCTTTGTAATAAGTTTTCTATTAAATAAACAATATAATGATTAAGAATATTTGATTTGATATTCTATGAAATGATTATTCTAATGTTTAACTTTATTTGAAACAAAATTCAATGATTTAAAATTCTTTAAAGTAAGTATTCTGTATATTGATTATTCTATGAAACGAAATTATGCGAAACATTTTCTGTAATACGAAATTATATTAAACAATTGTCTATAAAACAACGCACACCCCAATTAGATCACCTACCTCTCTTGCCATCCGTTGATCAAGGTGTTGCAGCACCGTGAAGTAATTCGTAAAATCACTTACGATTCCAGAGTCTCAAACTGCGCTTCGACTTGCCCGAACCATATTTCGGGCTTCTCAGGCCAAAAAGTAGGAACTTTTACGGATACCTTGCCAACGGTTTCCTTCTTTTCTTCGGTCATCTTAACTTGTTTTTTTTTTTTTTTTTTTTTTAATATTAAACTTGTCGAAGGTCACCAAATATGTGGTGGACTTGCCACCAGCTTGCGATTGAGGATATTTAATAAAGTATATTTAATAATAAAACTGATCTTTAGTATGTGGAGCAAAATATATTTTTTATTGACTTCTATCAAAATTGAAAACAAGATTTTTGAAATATATGTCATGCATGTCACGGTATAAAAAAGGTTTTACTCCTGAAGAGGCCTCTACAGGTTATTTCGCCTACCATATCGGCCATATTGACATGTAAAATAATGATTTCGAAGGCTTATTGCATCTGCAAATCCGGAAGCCTTCCAAAAGGATATCAGCTTACTCTTTGAGAGTAACAGATATTTTCATTGTCTACAGAAGGCGATCTACGGTGCGAGATGACAGAATCACTGGTAATCAGCAATCATGGACATGCCTTGCATTCAAGCTATTGAACCCTGAAAGAACCCCGTTTCCTTTCGCGATAAGGTGAAAACCTTTTCTTTTTGCGACACCGGTGTATAAGTGCTTAAAACCTGCATTACGTACGTGTACGCCTCACATAATCATATTGTATAGTGTAGACATTATATAAGTTTTTTTTGTTAAAGACTACACAACATTATAGTTTTTATATATATAGTTCGGGACTTATCGCAAGGTAGGACACGACGGTATCTCCCGTCCTAACTGAGCAGTCCGACTGGGGAAGTACCTTCGCCCTACAGAATACCGCGGTTATAATAACCTTGTGTTGTGTTCCCGACGGTGAGTAGGGTAGCCAGAGCTCACTGGAGAGGTTCTGTGTTGGCAGTGGGAAGACCAAAGGCTTAAGATGCCACCGCTGACTAGTGGGGATGTGAAATGTTGGCGCGGCGGTCAGGGAGACCCGGTGAAACGGTTATCCGCTGGCCGCCCGCAGGCTGCACGGTTCCCGAACCTGGGGATCACATAATCTCCGCCCCAGGAGGCTGAACCAGCAGCCTGTGTAAAGTTCCCGGTGCTGTAGTCGTGCCGGAGGAGGAAACCGGAGTGGACTCGGCTACAGTATCTGGGAGGGGACCGGGGGCCCTTCCGCCCGCCGCGCCAGCAAGTCACGAAACCCTGGCTCGTCTGCAGTGGTGGGGTGCCTTGCTTTGTCTTCTGCGCTGACGGCACAGAGACTCTCTATACCTTCCCCCCCCCCCCCCTTCTTTATCATGGCAGTAAAAAGGAAAAGAAATAGAGTATATACAGCGGCACCTTCGTCCACATTGAAAGTGGACTTCTGTAACATCAGGGGCCTCCACTCCAATCTTAACGAGGTCCACCACCATCTTGAGACAGCAAAGCCGACCCTATTCTTTCTGACGGAGACCCAAATATCATGCCCGGCCGATACAGCCTACCTTATGTACCCCGGGTACAGACTCGAGCATAACTTCCTGAGTAAAGCCGGGGTATGCATGTACGTCCGGGATGACGTTTGTTGTCGCCGTCTAAACGGCCTTGAAGACAGGGACCTGTCCACACTATGGGTACGTATGGATTACGGTGGCCACACCCGTATCTATGCGTGCGTCTACAGGTCTCATAGCGGTGACCTGGGCACGGCTCAACTGTTTGAGCACCTGCAGCGGTCGGCGGACAGAGTAATTGAGCAGTACCCTGCCGCGGACTTAGTATTCTTGGGTGACTTCAATGCTCACCACGTGGAGTGGCTGGGGTCTCACAGGACTGATTTTGCGGGAAGGGCTGCTCACAACTTTGCCCTGACCTATGGGTTCTCGCAACTGGTGCATTCCATCACAAGAAAACCAGATGTCGGGACCCACAGAGAGTCTTTATTGGACCTTCTGCTGACTACGCGCCCGGATGAGTACTCCGTAACTGTGGAAGCACCTCTCGGTACTTCGGACCACAGCGTCATCCGGGCGCAAGTGACTCTCGCGCGGCCAGAACCACCGCGGCCACCTCAGTGGCGGCATGTCTGGCACTACAAGTCGGCAGACTGGGACGGACTGCGAGAATTCTTCTCGTCGTACCCGTGGAGGCGGCTTTGCTTCACTTCTAAGGATCCAAGCTCCTGTGCAACAGCAGTCGCTGAAACGATCCTATCGGGCATGGAATGCTATATTCCCAACCGTTGGATCGCAACAGGAGCGAGCAAACGGCCGTGGTTTAATAGGCCTTGCAGAGAAGCTAGAGACCGCAAGCAATCTGCATATAAGGCTTGGACCTCGGCACTTGCCAATAAGGATCCTAACATAGCTGAAGTGAAGCGGAAATTGAATGCCGCCTCGAGGTCCAGTAAAAAAGCTACTGCCAGGGCGAAGTTTGAGTTCATCGGTGGAATTGGCGAGCGGCTTACTCGTTACCCATCCGGTAGTCGAGCATTTTGGTCACTCGCCAAAGCTGCCGAGGGAAACTTCTGCCATTCCTGCCTTCCGCCGCTGCAAAAACCCGACGGTAGCCTAGCTCATGGCGCTAAGGAGAAAGCCGATCTTTTAGGTAATCTCTTTGCGTCAAACTCGACGATGAACGACGGGAATGCCGAGCCACCTATTGTCCCCGACTGTGGTACTTTCATGTCTGAAATTAAAATCACGCAACGGGTGGTTCGGCGGGAACTCAAGTCCCTGGATGTTCGGAAGTCGAGTGGGCCGGATGGTATACCGGCGATGGTGCTCAAGCACTGTGCCCCCGAATTGTGCCCAGTACTTACACGGCTTTTCGCGCTCTCTTACTCCGCGAGACAAGTCCCAGCCTCGTGGAAGACTGCATTCGTGCATCCTGTGCCTAAGAAAGGCGACAGGACAGACCCGTCCAATTACAGGCCTATTGCTATAACCTCCCTTCTCTCGAAGGTAATGGAGCGTGTGATTAACGCACAGCTCCTGGGATACCTTGAGGGAAACGACCTACTGAGCGACCGACAGTATGGCTTTCGCCACCGTCGCTCCACTGGTGACCTTCTTGTGTATCTCACACACAGATGGGCGCAAGCTATCGAGAGTCGGGGCGAGGCACTAGCGGTCAGCCTCGATATAGCAAAGGCCTTTGACCGGGTCTGGCACAGAGGTCTTCTTTCGAAGTTGCCACGCTACGGACTCCCCGAGGGACTTTGCGAATGGATTGCCAGCTTTTTGTCCAACAGAAGTATCCAAGCCGTCGTCGATGGCAGCTGCTCGGACCGCATGGACATAAACGCTGGTGTCCCACAAGGCTCCGTGTTGTCCCCGACGCTGTTTCTGCTGCATATCAATGACATGCTGTCTGATGGATCTATTCATTGCTATGCGGACGACAGTACCGGGGATACGTGTTACACGGGTCGTGCAAATATCCCTCAATTCGAGGTGGAGAAGAGACGCGAACAACTTGTGTCTGAAATCGAGACTACTCTCTCGGGAGTATCCGATTGGGGTCGACTTAACCTAGTCCAATTTAACCCCACTAAGACACAAGTATGTGTATTCACCGCTAAGAAAACCCCATTTATTGTAGCGCCGCAATTCCTGGGCACACCACTTTCCATCTCTTCGAGTATTGGGATCCTAGGTGTCGACATCTCAAGCGACGTTCAGTTCCGCAACCATTTGGAGGACAAGGTCAAGCTGGCCTCAAAGAAACTTGGAGTGCTCAACAGGGCGAAGCAGTACTTCACTGCGGGGCAACGACTTCTGCTTTATAAGGCACAAATTCGGCCCCACATGGAGTACTGCTGTCACCTTTTTGCCGGAGCGCCTGCATACCAGCTTGGCCCCTTCGACTCATTGCAAAGACGGGCGTTGAGGCTCGTCGACAATCCCATACTCACAGGCGATGTGGAACCTCTCAGCCTCAGAAGAGACTTTGCCTCGCTGTGTGTGTTCTACCGCCTATACAATGGTTTGTGCTCAGATGAATTGTTTGACATGATGCCCACCGCTGCATTCTATCATCGCACCACTCGCCATAGGCAGGGAATTCATCCTCACACACTGCGACCGGAAATGGTACGCACCGTGCGTTTTGAAAGGAACTTCATCCCACGCACGCTCAGGTTGTGGAATGAACTTCCTGCCGTGGTTTTCCCAAGCGACTACAATATGGGGTTCTTCAAGAAGGGTATTAGAAGGTATCTACAGGGTCGGTAGCACGATTGTGACGCCCCTGGTGTTGCAAACGTCCATAGGCCACGGTAACCACTTCCCATCAGGTGGGCCGTGTGCTTGTCTGCCGCCTAAGTGGCATAAAAAAAAAAAAAAAAAAAAAAAAAAAAATTAAATTTTCTATGATTTTACACCACGATAGTTTAAAAATAATATGGCTCAAATTACAAAATAATGTTATATTTTGTAATTTGAAGAAACTAGTTATTTTTTTAGTAGATTCTTGCAATGACATCTCTAAACTGATTTTGTCAAATTCCTGTCAATTTCTGATAGAGATAGACTGACTTGAAGTTTTGTCGAATGTTGTTTTTTGTTTGTGTAAAAATATAATAAAATTTAAACTTATTTCCAATTTTATTTATGCTATAAAATAGTTTAACGCGAAACGTAAAGTAAGGGAATACGTAATATGACGTCAATAGCTGCAGTAATAAACAGCTTAATTAGCGGAAAGAGAGATGTCTGCTGCTTATGTTTGAACTCGATTCAAGGGGAACCAATTCAAATAACTGATGATGTAGTTATTGATATCAACGAGGAATGCGATAGAACTATTGAAGAAGTCCTTAAGTCTATTTTTGATGAAGGGGTAATGAATCTTTCATCAATAACTTATTGATGTTTAAAGTAGCTCCGTTCAGTACAATACCATGTTTGACCATTTGCTAACAGAAGAGCTTCATAATGGATTATTGATGAACTACCTCGCGGGTTTGATTCCTGCTCAGTACAAATATTTGTGTGCTAGAATATGTCTATTAGCTTTGTTTTTGTAAATACACCCATATTTACAAAAACAAAGTATATGAATGCCTAATTACTAAATAGGCACATGTCCCCCTTAAATGACAAAGTAATAACTATTATTGTTAAACAAATAAGGGTATCTTAAGGAAATATTGTAAAAAAACACGAAAATAGAATCAGAATCTGTTTTTATTCAGCTGTTGATTACTGGCCAATCATATATTAAGTTCCAGAATGGGGTATATTCTTCAGGAATGTATTCTGCTAACTTTCGCAAATCATTCATTTTATTTTGTGCTATAGTGAATCATACATATTCTGAAAAGGTAGATGAAGGTTCAACTGGTTCTATTTTCTAAGATTAAATGTATGAGATACAAGGCCATCAATTAATTCTTTTACAACCAAACATTGAGGTTGTGCTGCATTGAACTGAAACTGATGATATTTTGAGATCATAAATTTCTCTTTCAAGTCTCTCTGCTGCATAGCATTAGACAGTTTAGTTTTATAATAAAACTTAGGAAACCATTCCTGGAAATTCAAAATATCCTTCTGTTCTACTAAGTAGACAGTAAACTTGTCTTTTATTTGCCAACACTCCATAACAATGGACCTGACATATTCATCAACAGTATACACTCTGTCAGTTTTTTTCAATTTCCTCTCGATAAGCCCAAAGCTGCGGTCGCATGGAAGAAAAGAGTGCCCACGAAATGGAAAGTACAAGTTAATTTTCTTGAACATTTTCTTCTCAACAAGTGCCATCAGGAATCTTATCATGGCATGGTTTTTGTTTTGACCTGCACAATTGTCGCAGAATAAGTTAAGTTCATCATAGTCTCTATCTAAAAAGTTTTGTAAATAATGCCATAGCAAGGAACATACATCATCAGGTGTTTTGCGGGCAGTGCCTTCATGATACACATAAGTGTGTACTTTGTCATTGCCAAAGTTATAAATGCCAAATGTGTTAACGGAAAGTTGTCTCAAGTAATAAACATCTTGTACAAGTCGCCCCGCATACCTTTACGCAACGCCCTTTCCAATTCCTATGACTTTCTCCAGAAACCCTAGATTTCTTAATTTGATTTCGTCGATACTCTTCTGCGTGTTGAACGTTGAAGCGTTCACAAATTAGTTGTTAAAAGGGCATGTGTGTTTGGACAAGTGTCGTTTTAGTATTTATTTGAATGTTGTCAGTCCTGTCATGACGTCTAAAAAGCATGGACAAGTGCCTTATCGACGGAAAACAGTGTAAATGGGTGTTGCCAAGATATTAAAACGATAAAAGTATTTTGGGTAAAAAAAGTGACAAGTGCCCTTTTAGCATTTAGACATTCATATAAGAAATAGCCTAAGATGTTCTATTGTTTTGTTTACAGATAAATAACTACATAACCGCTTTTAACACAATATGCGAGCAGTGCATGAAACTGGCAATAAACTTCACCAAGTTCAGACAAATGAGCCAGATTAATGCTGCATATGTCACAAATGTTCTTGATGCAGTGTCTAACAGCTTTGAATACACAACAAGTGAGTTTAGTGACAGTAAATCGTTATTTGTGTCATTAAACGTTGAAGACTTCACAAGTAAACATTATTATGACACAAAAAGGGCACCCACTACACATAAATCAGCTCTAAAACGGTTCCACAATTTGGATAATAATGTACTGAATTGCCAGGAATGTAACAAAGAATTCCCAAATGTATGGAATTTACGTAACCATCATTTACGAGTTCATGCCCCTAAAAAGTTCAAATGCCCGGATTGCCCAAGAAGTTACGGTTCTGCTGTATTTTTGGAAGGTCACAGAAAAGAAAGTCATTGTACTATTGTGTGCAGTGAATGTGGGAAGACATTCTATAATAGACATACTTTAAAAATGCATGAACTAGGCCATCACCTGACACTGGTATGCCAAGACTGTGGCCGAGTTTATAAGAATAAAGCTACATTTAAAAAACATAAAGAACACAATGTTTGCGGACAGAAAACTAGAGCAAGTCCATCAGAAGCCAAGTTCACATGTGATTATTGTAATAAAAAATATACTCAAAAGATGTCTTTACGAGTCCACATACAATATGATCATGGAAATTACAAAGCACACATTTGTGAATGGTGCGGTAAGAAGTTTTGTTCTCAAAGTCGTCTAAAAGCTCACACAGTTAAACATACAAAAGAAAGAAACTTTCCATGTACAATATGTAATGGAAAGTTTGTATCAAAAGAATCTTTACTGTATCATACACGGACACATACAGGAGAAAGGCCATATAAATGTCCGCATTGTGAATCCAGGTTTCTTTCAGCATCACGTAGAACTGATCATGTAAAACGTCACCATTTAGGAGGTACATTTGAATGTGATATATGTCATAGCAAGTTTAAATCAAAACCGTTTTTGCATAAACACAGAAAAACTCACATTAAGCAAAATGATAAGATTAGTTTAATGCAAGGTGTTTCGAAAATGTCTAAACCAAATAATACAAATCAAAGTGTATTAACAAAAATGAGATTAAATCCAGAACTTTCTAACAAACATATTTGGAAAATTGAAGATTTAGATGAAGATGGAATAGAGCTCCAGAATATGATTAATTCAAAAGATATTCAAATTCATCACTTTGTTAGTGAAACTTATGAAGAACATGAACAGTCTTCCAATGTGAGGGTTTTTTTAGAAGTGCCAGAAGATACTGATGATTATCTATAAATTCTGAAAATAATCTTTGGAGGTCTTGATTTACATAACTGTTATTGCAACATACCTGGGTTGGCTAATTTACACACACATAATTTGTGTACATGATACTATTCAAGAATAGAAAGGAGCTTAAAAAATATTTAGCAAATTACCACAGTTTCACAAACTCTCATATGAATGTATATGAATATGAACTCTCAAATTCATATGAGAGTTTGTGAAACCGTAATACTTATTACTAAGCGTGTGATGTGATTATTTATAAAGAAGTAGAAAGCATAGAGGATGGAGGTATGAATAGGAATGGACTAAGTGAAAGCAAATAAATTACTAAAATGATCTAAGATATTAACATGCTAGAGTTAGATACATTATTTACGTAAGAAAAATGTTCTCTTGACACTTGACACTACAAGAAAGCAACAGCGACTTGTTTCTCAGAGGGTTTGAAATATAGAAAAATATAATATATGAAATCAAAGTGCTATTATCATACACATAAAATTATATACTTGCATGATTTCGCTTTATTCTCATTTCCTTCCTTTTAGGGTAAATTCCCACTGAACGAGCAGCGGCGCGCGGAGGCATTTTGAATCTTATCTTCGTGATAAAAAGATCATAGTTTGATTCCCGCTCAGTGCGAATATTTGTATGCATGAAGAATGGTATCCCTCGCAACACATTTTGGACCTAATAATTCGCTAGACAAATGAGGGCTTGGCGCTCGCGGATTGTTTTATAATAATCTATGCTTGATGAATTTGAGCTTCTCCACCGCCATAGCACTACGTGTTGTCCTAATAGACATCCAAGAAACGGTAACAGTGAAATAGGTCCAAGATACATTCCCCAAGCTATATTTGATTTGCTCTGGTCGTGCCTCGGAAAATACGTTAAGCCGGTTATCATTCGAATACCTTTGGCAGTCGGTTCAGGAGGAAGAGTAACAGGATACATTCCTACCAAAATTCTTTTATACATTTTATTATTTAACGTAGTATGTCTCTGCGTAATGCGCAATGGGAAATGAAGTTCGCCGACACATCCGCGGTCGCACACACACGTATAGATTTGTCCAGCGCGGCTCGGCGCTCGCGACTCCGGACGGCGAGGCTCGATCCGCGAGCCGCACCGAAAATCAATTTTCATTATTTTTAAATGCGGAAATCCGTGGATACCTAACACCCCCGCCGGCCACCGGAAGTGATTATGTCGGAATCGAACCTACTAAAACCGCAGGTGTATGGTTACCTAATAAGGTGTTACCGTCACACACCGAATGACCCTGGGTTATCTACGGATTTAAGATGGCCCCATTCTACTCGCTATCGCACAGGCGGCCGCACCTGTCACTCCCAACCCATGCTTGATATTCCGTCGGCCCCTTACTCTTACCATACTGTGAATCCTTATAAGAAAGATAAACTAGGAAAAATAGTTTTAGAATTATCGAATACGCAGTACGGTCTATGGCAGGAGATTTTCTTGCCGAGCGTTTTGTGCCTCATGCCGCTGTGTGGCTGGAAGTGTGAAGGAAACGGTTAGCCCTCCCACTTATCCAACCACCTGCAAATCCGCCGTTCACGCAGACTTTCAGTTTAACAGTTTCCAGGCAAAAAAGAAAAATGAACAAAATTTCAGAATGTTTAATCTTTCTGTCAACTGTCTTATAAACGTCAAACCGGCATTTTTTGACACGACGGTATTGTCAAATTGTCATATCGAAATTGTTATTTTGATATTTTACTTCATTTCAATTCCTTTTTTATTGTTGTGAATTGTTTACTAATCCAAAAGCATTATTGTATAAACTTAAATTCCAACATGACTTTTCTAGAAGATACACTGATAATCTTGATATCTCAGGTAAGTTATAGGTAAACAATTGTACAGGTTTTATGACTTGTATTTGTACTCTAAAAATGTTATATTTAGCGGTCATAGTACGAAAAATTTACTTATATTGTTGGTTTGGGCTCTGTCAGACTGACGTCCCAGCCTCCCCACAAAATAACTATTCTCGTTATTGTTAATTCTGATCTAAGGTACTGAAAATAACTAATTCCTTTTTAGATATTTTTCTTTGTTGGCGGTTGGATATTCTTCGTGAAGCAGTTATTCCGTGACTATGAGGTCCACCATACATTGGTGCAACTGATATTTTCCGTTACGTTTGCGCTCAGCTGCACCATGTTCGAGTTGATCATTTTTGAAATCATAGGATATTTGGACTCAAGGCAGGTATTGTGTAGCAAGCAGTAGAGAGAGACCCAGTAGATTGATGTCTATGTATAGTTTAATTCATAATAATTAATTAAATTATTCAGAATTTAAACACCTAAATCCTAAATAAAAGTAAAGGTATTTGATAACTTAAAAACCTAGATCGTAGTTTATGCGCCTTATATTTAGCGATTATGCGATTATGCGCGACTACAGGCATGGCGCCGTGCCTGTAGTCTATTCAGAAATCATATACAATGGTTTAAAAATCTAGATCCATGATTTATATGACTTTTTGTTAGTCTTACAGTATTTGTTGTGTATTTGTAGTAGTCATTTTTATGGACAATAATATTGAGATACCTAACATTTTATGAATAACATAAATTTTAATTGTGAATTAAATATAGGTATTGTTTTCTGTATGGATAGTATAGTATATAGAGAGAGTATTAATATATAGTGGTAATTAACAGTTTACATTTGTTAATTGCAGTTCCCGCTACTTCCATTGGAACATGGGCCTGTATTCGCTACTCTTCATGGTGATAGCTCTTATACCATTTTATATCGCATATTTCTGCTTCAGTAACATTCGATTCGGTAGGTTAATTAACCATTTGTACTATTTATACTGATGATAGACTCATTTGTAATTGTAACCAAACCTAACCCAATGTTTGATGCTAAGCTCTAGTCTATCTCAATACAGCATTTAAATGAAATGAAAGTGTATGAGAAAGACAGAGTAACTTCCCCATTTATAATATCAGTAATTTGATGTTTGAATTTTGTTAGATTACATTTAAAAATAAGGCTCTTTTTTACAGTTTCACAAAACATGATCAGGCCTTTGACAATGTTGGTGTGGTTCATATATTTGTACTTCTTCTGGAAACTCGGAGATCCATTTCCTATATTAAGTCCAAAACAGGTTAGTTTGTTTTTAGATTCAATTAGGATAGGAAAAAATATTCTTTTGGTCAAGACGGCAATGCTTTGACCACTAAGCTACCAGTCCTCGCCTGAACCAATCCAAATTTCTCCTTTGAGTCCGTCTTTGAGGCGATGATGGAGGGCTTTACCAATATTTTTCCTATCTTAATCGATTTGAATATTTAGCATGCGAAATGTTTAAAAATTTCTTTCAAAATGTTTTTCCATTATTTGTTTTGATCAATGAAGATCTCTGTGGTGTTGCAGTTGACCGTTCCACTGCTAAGTAGAACCATTCGCACCTAATCTAGTTACCTTACTCAAATATTTCAGGGTATATTTTCGATAGAGCAAGGTGTATCAAGGATAGGTGTTATTGGAGTGACAGTAATGGCCTTGCTATCAGGATTTGGTGCTGTGAACTATCCTTACACCTCCATGGCAATATTTATAAGGTATTCTTACTTTTGTTCACTAACAGTCAGACTATTAAAAAAAATATAGGGCATATACACCTGTTATGTCAAAATTTCAGCAAAAACATACAAACACCTGCGGAGCCCAGGCCATCCTTGCTTAGCAACATATAAGGGTATCAGTCTGAGATTTGGAGTTTGTTGCGCCGTTACTTCTCCGCTAGCACCTAGGACGCGGTGGTAAACCTAGATTTAAGCAAAAATTTACGTCAAAAAGATCCAATTGCATTGTACACTTTTCAAAATAAACAATTTCATTACATTTCAGCACACAAGCTTTTCTGTCAGGGTTAGGAGGTCCAAATCTAAGAGCAGACTCCATGTTCCAAAGTGTAAACTTTAGATACAACATAGAAATCACTATGACTGCCATCTGACCTCCAAGCAAGAGAGGAACACCTGCACCAGAGTTTTTTTTTTTTTTTTTCTTCCAAGTTTATCTGCAATCAGTCTCACGACTATAAGCGGATGTGTTGAGGTATGTTCACGGGTTAAGTGTGCACTCCATCAAGTACACTACTTGTATTTTAGCAGCCCAATTCATATTCTGGAATGCAGTTTCAAAATGTCGAGCCTCTTTAGGCGATTAGGATAACTTTGCTTTGTTAGCTGAGCTGCCAGCTCATTGGGGTGCATGGCTAGCCGACTTTGGTATCTTTCAGCAGTATGTCTTATTTCCTCCAGTACTGTGTTCATTTGCATAGCCTCATGGATTTCAGCACCTGTCACAAACCATGGGACATTCGATATGGTACGCAAAATCGTGTTTTGGAGTCTTTGGATCATGGACAGATTTGATTTACTTGCACTTCCCCACAGCTGTATGCCATATGTCCAGACAGGTTTTAATACTGATTTATAGATTAGCAGCTTGTTGTCTGTGGAGAGTTTACTATTGCGCCCTATAAGCCAGAGCAATGTCTTATATTTTATATTCAGCTCTTCCCTTTTGGCTTTAATGTGGTTTTTCCAAGTAAGCCTGCGATCTAGGGCACCAGAGTGTTGTCCATTGTTTAACAGATGCACTGACTTGTAGGTGATGGTAATTATCTAATCTGTATTGATGGGCTTGGGCCTCAAGGATATCGGTAGGGCCCTGTACACATACTCATATGTCAGATATGTAAATATCAAGGGCAAAACACAAGTAAAAGTACATCCTGAATACTCTATTAAAAATAATCATACCATTGCAGACCGGTAACTCAATCAGACGTATTATCAATAGAAAAGAAGCTTCTACAAACTATGGATATGATATTGGTCAAAAAGAAAAGGATAGCATTAGCTGAAGCTAACAGCATAGTGGCGAGACAGCAATATAACATGATGGACCAGTCTAATGTGAAGAATAGAGGTGGTTTTTGGACAAACATTTTGTCCAGCGTTGGCAGTATTGCTAATCCACTTGGACATGGTACTGAAAGTGAGTATTTTTCTCATATCCATAATTTTAGCGCCATAATTTTATAACTAACCCACCGGACTCCAAGGTGAAAACCTTGGATGCAGCAGGACTAATGCGAACATGGTGATGATTATGATCTTAATTCTTGGTATCATTGGGACATTCTGAGATTTGGATATTTTGGGACATGGACATTGTGGGATTTGGGCATTTTGGTGCTTAGACGTTTTTGGACTTAGACATTTTTAAGATATGAACATTCTGGAATATCAACATTTTGCACCATCCAAAGGGTGAACCTAAACGTCTTTAAATAATTTCCAGACATAACCCAACTCCGCCAAGAGATCTCCGGTCTCGAAGAGTTGAGCAGACAGCTGTTCCTTGAAGCCCACGACGCCCGAACCATGAGAGAGAAAATAGAGTGGTCCAAAACCTTTCAGGGGAAATACTTCAACTTCCTCGGATATTTCTTCTCGCTGTATTGTATTTGGAAGATTTTTATCGTGCGTACAGAACATTGTAGTACTTTTAATGCTACTAAGGCCTCAACTTTTTTTTTTTGGTTCAGTCAAAAAAGAAAACCTATTGCAAACCCCACAGTATGTGGAAAACACACCACACTGAAGCAGCCTGCACCTCAAGTTATTGAGTGAGATGTCTGAAATAATTAACCTGCAAACCAGAACATCGGATTGACGGAAGGATGGCACTTCCATGAAAGCTAAAATAAACCAATTTGTATTTATGGAAGCAACTTCTGTCTGACCCTCCGAGAGCTCACTCTTGAGTGTATCAATCAGCAAGTGTACAGTCGATAAAGGAGACTTTACCTTTACATACAACTTTATATGAAAAAGTGAGTGCAACAGTATCTCCTTTGCCGACTGTACTGTACATACCATAACCAATAGGGAATATGCATGTGTTTAAAATGCTGCACATTATTTTTTTACATGTAGTCTTTTCTTTTAGATTTACGTATATATTAATATTTTCTAATTTAATTATGATTTGATTAAGAAAATAATTGCCAAAAAGTGCATAAGTTGAGAGGGTTAAAACGTAACGCTATTGGTACACAGTTCCGACCACGGAACAGAAAAAACAGTGGAAGTGTGAAGTAGGCGTGGCACGCGTGTCATTCTTATGCGGAGATTTGCAAGACCTTACAATTTCAGCATTCAGTCGTATCTGTCATCACGAGTATTTGACAGTTTTGCACCGTGCGTTATTTAATACTATTTAATAGAAATATGCACATATGATAGTAGGAGCATAAATATTCGAAATAGAGTTGTTTTAAACCATCAATAAGTTAGGATATAGCAGAATTTATAACAAATTTTATTGATATGCAAAGAAAAAAAAAAGTCAACCTTACCACATATCCATAAAGCTTGTTTTTGATTACACACAATAGACATGTCATTCTTATTTATTCTAGAACTTTCTTTGCTATTCATTTAGTGATGTAGTCAAACTTTATCGATATCTACTTTTTTAGAAACATTTATAAACTTTTGTCAAAGGCTTTATTGCTTTTTTTTTTAAATATCACGGAACTTTTCGAACACTTCTGCATACCGATTCAAAGGATACGGGCGTGATGTTATAATGTGTAGTGGCATAGACATAGCAATAATATACGTTTGCAGCAATTACTGCTGATTTCCTGGTATTTATTGAAGAGTTTCGTGGTCTCTCTCTGGAACCCTTTATCGGATCTTTACAAAAATTAAATGGTTTCATTTCGGAATAGTCTTCTTTCAAACAAAGAAGGAATTTTGCAAATTCGTCTACACATGACGAAGCTATGCGCGTACAAACATACAAAAATATAAACTTCCGAATTGAACAACTCCAGCTGGATATTTTTTAGTTTGTGGACGCGGCGCAAAATGCATAGGCGATCAGCAAATAGATTTTGGTGCTCTACGCTTTTCTCATTTTATGAAAATTAAATTAATTATTTCGAAGTAGTGTATGAAATTGCTCGTAATATGGTCTTAAAACACCCGTCTCATATGTGTAAAATACTCGCACTCGTATTTTAAGTATCCTTAAAGCGATTTCACATTTTCTGATATTGGGTGTCTGACGCCGATAGCCGTCACCATGTGCTGTTTTCACATATATTCAATAAAATCGGTCCGATTCGGCCATTTACTCGATCACAAAGACTGTATGAAATAAAGAAAAAAAAAACCTGGCAATTATTTTCAACATAGTATCGAGTTCTTTTTCTATTTTAATTTATTTCCTTCGATATCGGAGCCGACACTAATATCGGATATCGGATGCGCCGGATAGTGAGAAAACGCTTTTATTATGCAACAGTTACATAAAATATCTACTATAAATGGACACTTGTTTTATTTCAATTAAATAGGCACATACGTAGTTTCACGTTTTATACCTTTTTAATCGTTAATAAAAAACAGTTCAACTTCTGTACGTAAAGGATTCTAAACGCTGCTAGCAATTACAATCTAAGAGTACTAAACAAGAGGGTGTTTAGTACTCTCAGACTAAAATCACTAACAGCGTTTAGAATCCTTTGACATTTTGAAAACTAATTTCAAATCTATCGATATTGCCAAAATTTTGTTTCGCCGCTCTAGCGTTAATGTAAGAGAGTTAGAGTGAGAGAGATAATACTTCAAAGTAATATCAACCGTATTCATAACTATTAAAGGTTCTAAACAACATTCCTAAAATAAATGGATATCTGTTGGGGAGTTAAGTTATCACTAATGCCAATCGATAAGGTATGTTTTCGTTCTGCAGTGTGCATAATTTAGGCTAATTTGGTGTTAAAGATATACGACCAATCAAAACAATTGTTTACTAGTAGTGCAACGTATTATTATCAGGTCGTATGTGTGAGTTTGGCGACATCGGTTCCGCTATTGCATCTGTCCTATCACACTTCTAATAGTTTTTCTGTTCTGTGGTTCCGACCAATGGCGTTCCGACTCGGAGTGTACTTTGACGTCATATCCTATAATAAAAATATCAGTTTGTTGTCTGGTGTCTATTCGTTGTGAATAATTGTCCAGTTGCATTATTAAATTGAAGTTAAACACAAAATATTAATATTATACAATCCAAAACACTTTTGCAATTATTCACGACATCATGTAGTTGTTAGCTTCATGTACATCGACGTCACGACAAGCGCGCCAACATGGCGGTCGTTTGAAAAGCTGTTATCAGCCTACTATTTTAAAACTTTGTTGTTAAACAAATGTTGTCTGTTTGGCTCTGTTTCCTTTTTTATATTTATGTAGTGATGTAAGTAATCATTTAAAAATATAAAAACAAAACATACATATTCCCTATTGTTTAAAAATGATCTCAATACAAAGCTGGATTTAACATATCAAATTTTATATTTCAGTCAACAATCAATATAGTGTTCGACCGCGTTGGCAAGAAGGATCCCGTGACCCGCGGACTGGAGATAGTGGTCCACTGGGTCGGCTGGAACATCGACGTCACATTCTGGTCGCAACACGTTTCCTTCATACTCGTCGGGTGTATCGTGCTCACTAGTATTAGGGGATTGCTTCTTACTTTGACTAAGGTAGGAGTTCTAATCCTATTTCCTATTAATAATTTGAATGTGTGAAAGTTTGTGAAGTGGTTTGTATGTTTGTAATTCAATCACGCTCTAAAGGTTGAATGGAATTGGCTGAAATTTAGTACAAGGATAGATTACAGTCAGGAATAACACATAGGCTACTTTTGAACCTGGGAATAGGTATCATGGGCACGGTTGCGGGTACGAGATTAAAATGCAATGAAGTCGGCAAAGTCGGCGAAGTCAGGGACGAAGTCGCGCGCAACAGCTAATAAATAATACATAATTACAAAAAAAATTGTATGATACTTTTAAAAGCACTTTTTTAAATTAATGAAAATTGACTAAACGCACGAAATCCACACATTGCTTTTTTGATACCCAATAACACATTAAGATGTGTCTTGTGACCTTCAGTGTCCTAGTTAGCGTCTACTATTAGCTGGTACGCCTAATGATGGACGGATGAGGGTTTGCTCTTTCGGTTGGGAGGAAAGACGGTAGTGGCTCCCGTAAAAGCTATAAACCAAGTCATATACGAACATATAGGTCAAAAAATAACCCGTCTCATTTGAACAATATTCGAACGCTTTTTATTCCATTTTAACGTTTAAACAAACTTTCAAATTGCTTTCATTTCAATAATCTTACAAAAAAAATCCAGTAAATTAACCCTTTTCATATCTTTTGCAGTTCTTCTACAAAATATCATCATCAAAATCATCGAACATCATAGTCTTGATCCTTGCTCAAATCATGGGGATGTATTTCTGTTCATCGGTGCTACTAATGCGAATGAACATGCCTCCAGAATACCGCATTATCATAACCCAAGTGCTCGGAGACTTACAGTTCAACTTCTACCACCGGTGGTTTGATGTTATATTTCTAGTAAGCGCACTAACTAGTATATTTACATTGTATTTAGCGCATAAACAGCCTTCTGTAAACTAAGATTGAACTACGGTAGACTTAGGTACGTATTCTAAAACAATACTCAGTCTTGAATCACGATTTATCTGAAGACAGATTGTAGAGAAAGATTGACAGATTTAACAGATTGTCGATACAATCTGTAAACAGATAAATCGAGATTCGAAACTGAGTACCATTTTGGAATAATGGTCTTAGTGGCACGTTTTCAAAACTATGAAATAAATAAGTATCAAACATATCGATATGAATGAAATAGAATGTTGTAAAGTTTTATATTAAATGTGATAATAATATTTTAAAGTATCAACACGCGTTTGTATAATCAAGAACTATATTCCGTGTGGTTAGGTACTTGACTATAGATAAACAATCTTGATCTGCGGTTTTATACACAAACACATATTAAATAAATAAATTACTGCTTAATTTTTGGTTCGATTTCGGTTTTTAGTCGCTTTTATTTTTAAACTGAGTTTTTGATGAAATACAGGTTAATAAACTAAGTATTTAGATTATGGTACAAGTCTGTAAAGTTGGTGATTACCGCTGAGGCGATATTGATATTGTCTAAAGAGAGCCGAAGACGGTTATCAAAAATGCACACTTGTATCATACGTTTTTCATTTCACTTGTGAATAATATAATACTAAAATAGATTTAGTAGTTTTCAGATAGTAAACATTCCATAACGTTAAGGACTTTACATCTATCACATCATATATCGGACGTTGTACAGTATATGTGTTTATATCGGGCGATGCACTAGGTACATACATCGTTTTCTTCGTAACTAGTACTCGTAGACATTTTAATCAATAAATAACTATAATTTCACCAGTAAACATGAATTGCAAAACTTTTTGGTACTGGCGGACTGGCGGGAGTAATAATACCTTTAGTTAAGTACTTAACCAAACGGAATATATCTTTGGATGCGATAACATCATAGGGTGAAACTTAGCTTTTTTTAGGCATATCGGTTTCTGTAAATAGGACATTTGTGTCAACATTTTTCTGGCTATCTCGCTCATCTGTATAACAGTGAGCGAGACCGTTAAGTTAAGGTATCATTCCGAAGCCGACCGTATACGACAACTGCATCACCATACTTTACTTGTAAAACTTCGATACGGATAAAGGGGGCCATTGAGAAGCCGCAATGAATGACGCATATCTGCTGCGTGCGTCTTTGTCGTATGCGTTCACCTTCGGAATCTTACCTTAACGTTTATTTATTTTGGTTTTAGTTGTAAGTAAACTTGTTACATATAGATTTAAGTATTATAGGTTTGTATATCAGAAAAATACTCAGGCCTGAATTTCGATTTTCATAAACAGATTTGACAGATTGTCAATGAAAACTTGTGCTAGTGCTAGTTATAAATCGAAATTCTGGATTGAGTATCGTTTTGGCATATGGGCCATAGAATAAGCGCATAGTAACTAAGGTTGGATCACCCCAATAAATATGAACGCATTTAATGTGATAACTGCGCTAGCACATTTTATTCAACGACTTTCATTGAGTAAAACGTGATAGCTTTGTTCAGTTACGGATTTTTTTGGCGACCTCCAGCCACTCCATTGATCCCTAGGGAGATCACGCGTAGGCAAAGGTGGAAAGAACGAAAATAAATGGTAGAAGTATCGTCTGTGATATACAGTACAACAGTGCGTATTTATGCAAAATGAGACTGTGTAGGAGTCGGTATCCAATCATTTGACAATAATCGAATAATAAATCTTCATTTGACAAATAACGTTTGACAAAATTATAGTTGATAAACTTATCATTTTACAAACTATTGCTTAATAAACTACTCGTTAGACAAAATATTTATTTGGAAAAATTTCATTACGCCTTAACATCATTTCACAAATTGATAATTTTTTAAACATGTTAGCTGGCAGTTTTACTCTTCAATTATTGTCTTGAATAATCAAAAGTTAGTGACAGAAATGAATCTTTGCAAACCCGAGTTCATTGGGATACATTTCTGTTTGACACATACATGTGGAGTGCGACGCGGTCGATGCGAGCGGCGGTGTGACTACTGTTTTGTTTGCAAAACCTTTATTTATGAAATAATTCTTTTTGAAAGTAATATGTTTGCGAGATGAAAGTTTTTTATAAAATGATCGTTTGTCATACGTTTTTTGTCAAACAATTGTAAACCGTAGGAACCACACAGTTTCATTTTTTCTGCATAAATATGGAAATTTGTTTTTTTTTTTTCTATGTGACAAGACATTAGACTACAGATGCTTCAGGGAATAAAAGTTTTTAGAAGGAGTACAAAAATGCAGAAACTTGATTACCATACAGCTCACTTGAACCAGTCACTATGAAATATTAACAAACGTCTGCATCTCGAGGGATAAAAAATCGTGAGTGTTTTGATTTGGCTAAAACTATAAATTTGTCGATATCTACCCGCAGTTATTTGGGTTTAGTCCTAATCTGACCCGTTCACCTACTTCAGTAGTGCAGTCAGCATCAGATCAACCTTGACTAGCAAAATACTCATAATGATCTTAACACCTACTAATGATGTTAATACCGAACTGTTTTATTGATTTAAATTGTATTATCGTCCGAATTAAAGGTGTGTACAAAATATCAGGACACTCAGTCAACAGGAAAGGGGAAACCAAGGCACTAAGATCATTTTGAGTACTTTGTTCGTCAAGATCAATCTGATGCTGCCTGTGCCGGTACTTTCGGGTCAAGTTCGGTGCAACCGCAGCGGGTCCGGTTAGGAAAGGTTACGGTAGGAATAAATTCTAAGAATATTATACCGTGCCTAACCTAAACCGATACGGTAAGAAATCAACTAGTTATTGGTGAGATATGTGAAGACAGTTGGTTACCCATGCGCGCCTACTCTTATGCGCCTGCCACACGCACAAGTTTCACCAGTCTGGTTCACCTGTGCGTGTGGTTGGTAATACCCGCCTGTGTTCAAGTTTCACCACAGTGTTGCCCGCGCAGGCATAAACGTGGTGAAGCTTGTGCGTGTGGTAACCGCGTTAGTATTTTTAAGACTGATAACATAAAATTAAGGAAATAAAACGTCTTGATAAAATTAAATAGTTTTATTTAACAATTTTATTTATCTTACATAAACTATATCGAAATAGTTAAAAATAGAAAAGTTTACATGGAAAGGCCACCTTAAGTACTTAAGAAATAGATTTATCTATATAGAAATTTGTAGAGAGATTTGAACTTTACAATGAAGCTATTCTGTAATTGGTAAAGATACGATCGAGTAAAGACGCATTCATATAACTACAACCACAGATTTGTTAGTTTAGTCAAACTACATACTGGGTGAATAAGATAATGGAAATATATGCTAACATCTCGACAAATCTGAATTTATAGCAGAATTATATGAACTTATATAACAGAATTATAATTGTGTATGTGTTTGTCCTGAAAATGGTCACGAAATTTGTGGAATGTGAGTTTACAAAGTTATTGAGACGTCGGTAAAATGCTTGGGCACAGTGTTACTATTACATACAGTGGCGAACGCCTTTGATGTCTGACGATGCCGCCGCTCTCGTAAGTACCTACGCTGTGCAAGGGTTGTCAGATAGGAAAAAAAAGGTAATATTGTGGGGGTTAGCGACACTCTGAATTATAAATCTATCCTACACCACATAATTGACGGATCGTTACAGTTATAAATTACGTAATGTTGGCCAAATAAGAAAAGATAAGAAAGTTATAAATTATTACAAAGTTATAAAATAATAATTGTGTTATTTTAGATTAAATTAAACAAATTAAACAAAGTGATTACATGTTTATGTCTAGAGTTTCTGTAAGGGTTCTAAATACCTTTAGATTCGCTATAACCTTTGCTTTTAAGTACATAAAAAGTGAAAATAAAACAAGTATTTTAATTTCAATTATATATCTGAGATGTTAGCATATTCTTATTAATCCTATATTTAATTAATAAAGTGTACATTTCCTTTCAAAAGAAATAAATATTGTCCAACGATTCAAATATTATTTACACAAACATCTTCAAACCATAAACATCACTTTTTATACTTTTATATGAACGCATCTTTTCTCTAGGTGTTAGATTGGTGTTGTATTTGAGCAATAAATTTCGTAATTGCTATTCTCTGAAACGCGTATATCTAATAGTTTCCGCATTCGTACAGTAAAGTGACGTCACTATGAAGACCTTGCATACACATGCATAAATATGGTCTCTCGAAGGACCAAATGTGTGCATGCATTTGGTCCCTTCATTTTTTTTAAAGCAAAGGGAAGGTTTGATATTCCCTAACTAGATTATGGATTGACGACCTGAAAACGGTGGCTGGGACAGACTGGATGTGGAGGCCTATGTATTGTTTAGCAGTGGACTGCACAGAAATTATATTTTGTTGGCCAAATATAGTTGTCACTTTACTGTAGAGAAGTAGAAAAGTTTGTCTGTCTACTCTCCCATGAGGTCTTCGTATTGCTTCCTGAAGCAGTCTCCCACCGGGAAGAAGTCCCAGCATCTCTGCGTGTACATGTTCCAGACGTAGGTTTCTTGACCTGCGAGGTGAAAGCAAATAATATTATAAGAACCTTTTGTAATGTAGATATTCGTAGAATATCATTAAGTGACGAACATCCGCCATTCATTTAGGTAAGTAAATCGTTTTCCAAATCTATCTCTAAACACCTTATAATAGCGACAAGAATGTTTAAAATTAACTTTTATTCTTTCTATAACAACAAATTCCTAGTTATCGCCTACCTGAGGTCTAATATTATTATCCTTTCAGGGTAACATAAATAATTCCACAGCAATATATTTATTGATTCAATTCAAACTAATGTTCGTTATTTTTAGTATTCAGCAAGGGTAACTGTACTTGAATATAGCCCTTTAATTGAATTTTTAAGATCAGGTTACTGACTGAAACCCCCTACTATATTTCATGTAAACACATTTTTTACTGTGACTAGGTGGGTGATACGTACCAGTGTACTCCGTGTCGGGTTTGTTGATGAGATGCATGAGGAAGAACATGTAATTTGCTAGGTTGTGTTCCCGTTGCACGTGCGTATCGAACCCGTGCGGTACCTGCACACGAACATCGTTACATTAATGACGAATCATCTGATGACTATAAGAAAGCAGTATTTTAAAATGATGAAAGTCTTGTACCACCAAAATAATAGTATTTTGCATTCAAAGCTCACACTTTGGAGCCAAGAGTCTGTTCTTTACGTTTCTAAAATTTGTCTTAATTAGCTTTTTGCCTGCTCCTTCTATGTTCCGAGCTTCCAATTTGGAGAAAAAAGCTTCCACTAGAGCTTTGTTTGTCATTCAGCAGGCATACTGGCATGCAGGTATAGTTGGTTTGCCCTAAGCATATTAATAGATTCCTTTCTCCAAAGAACTACAATATTCCTAGATGCCAGTAGTCAGTAGCTCCCTTAGACAAGTGGCAATGAGTTGGCCGATAGATAGATAGATAGATAACTCTTTACTGTACACCAACATTAGATTACAAAAGATAATATTATGGATTACAGTAATTATAGTTAAATGCACAATGGGCGGCATTATCGCCGATGTATTGTAGAGTAGAATGATCAATATATAGGGTTGACACGTATTTTCACGTTTGTTACAATCTTTAACGTATGTCAACACCATACATTTATCAATATATTCAATTGTACACATATTGCTACAAGTCCAGAGGGTAAGTTCTATTATCTTTGTATTAAAATATACCGAGGCTTACTTTATCAAAATAGTCTTTATTAATGCCACATATGAAGCAGTTGGACTCCATGTCCTCCTTCACAGACTCCAGCTGGTCGCGGAGCTCTCCGAACGCGTCGATGATCAAACCTGAGGGACACGAGGTATTTGCTTGTATCGTTGAACATATAAGTAAAAGGCTGTTTTGTTTCGCAGATGTAAGTTAATGAGTAAAAGTTAATATGTAGTTGAGTTTGAATTGATCTCGACTCCTATTAATGGTGAACATACATACATATAATCGCGCCTTTATCCCCGGAGGGTTAGGCAGAGGTGCATTAACACCCACATTTCACTAATCTGTATTCGGTCCCACGTTATAGGGGGTGAGCCTATTGCCGTATTCTGGGCACTATTGTTGACTCGAGCCATGCATCAGGGGCTGAGTCTGGGCTGTACGTATCTCTCTGATGTTGAAGTTAATCAGCCCTATCCCTTAGTCGCCTTGTACCCACCACATGGGAATAGAAGGGGTGGCCCAAATGCTACTCTGCCGGGAACCACACGTTCTAATAGTTTTTTTGTCCAAAGAAAGTCTTATAGTCCTCTAACTGTTGTCTATAGCTCCGCCTGCGTGGAATTCGGATCTCGTTCCTGCAACGTGACTCATGGTTAATAGGTCACATTTCAGGGACAAAAGGTAATCCATGTGTTATTTCAGATTATAATCTATACAAAATTTCAATCAAATCCGTTTAATCAAGATTGCTTGAGTCACAAACATTCTTGACAAACTTTCACATGTCTAATATTAGCTGGAAGCAGATCCGGGATTCCACTGTTAGTCCCGAATTCTGGTACTTATAAAGTGTCTGATCACCCTCAGAATTCTGGTACTTATAAAGTGTCTGAGGGTGAATGCCGGTATTCATGTCAGGTTATCATGTCTGACAAACTTCCTGCACTGTGTTATATAAACACAGTGCAGGAAATATAAAAACTTTCACTGTGTTATCAAGGCGGTACACCGTCTCTACTCACCCTGCAGGATGGCCAGCAGGATGACGATGATGAAGAAGAAGAAGGAGATGTCGAAGATGATGCGGTACACCTCCGAGTCGTCTCCGTCGGGCGGCTCCAGCTCATCGCCGATGCCTCCGCCGGCTCGCACGCCCTTGTATAAGTTGAACACGAAACACTGAGGAAAAGGGTACTTAGGTTAGTTTTCTTCATCATCAGCATGGAGATGTATTTTCCTGATCGCATCAGGCCAAGGTGAACTCTGAGCTCAGGGTCCATCCTGCGGCTCTTCCTCCTCCACTTCACACAATCTTAAGCGTCCATGGAAGTGGTAGGACTATTGTTACGCAAGTCACCCTACACGACGCCAAGCCAGGACTTGGTTAGGTCACTAGGTAGACGGGAGGGGCGTGAAGGGCCTGCCGCGATCAGGCGGGCAATCGCCGGAGGAGGACTGGACGTAAAGGCTCTGCCGGTTTCCCAGACCCCCTCCAAGAAAAGCGATGCGGGAGTGCCGCTGGGTCGTTTAGTGGGTACACCGGGATTTTTTTCTCGGGGAGTCCCATATATACCCCTCGTCCCCCGACGGGAGGGAATGCGTAACGCATTTTTCCCAGCGAGAAAAAAATAGTTATATTATGTAAATTAACCAGGTTAGTTTTCTACATTCATAATGAATCTCTATTTTTATATATAAAATTAAAAATATAACTCTCAGAGCGTAGCGACATTTTAGTTTCGTGGGAATGAGTGGTTAAAGTATGAAGGGGGTTTAGAAAACAATACAACTGTTTTTCGTATTAAATGACACATTATTCATCTGAGAACTAACGGTAGATTGTTTAGTAAAAAATAATAATTTTAGGACGCCCCTCGTCCTTACTTTCCAGAAGTCACATGGCAGTCCTCTCATAAAAGTTACAATAAACTAAATATAAAAAGGAAGGACTTATGAAGTCGGAATTATGTAGTTAGACAAAGTTGTCGAACTTCTTAGAACTCCAAGTATCCGTCAAACAATCAATTTGTCTCTTAAGCGGCGCAAATACTCCAATCTCATTGGATATTATGAATTTGTGCCGTTTGGAGTCGAAACGTTTGGGCCTTGGGGTCCGAGCGCCCGCAATCTCTTCAGGGAGATTGCGAAGCGTATGGTCGACGCTTCTCGTGACCAGAAGGCTGGCCTCTTTTTAGGTCAGAGATTAAGCATTGCCATACAACGTGGCAATGCTGCCAGTCTTCTGGGAACGCTACCACAAGAGGCATGCGATGCGGATGAATTCCACGACGCATTTTAACTTTTAGTTTTAGTTTTTATTTTTTATTTAGTATTATGTATATATAGTAACTTTATTAATTTAATTTAATTTAATTTGTATATAATAGGTTTGATTTTGTAAACATAGAACTAATGTACATATCTATTAAAAAAAAAAAAACAAAAAAATCAATTAGACTATTGCAGATGGGGTGGTGATACTTGTATTGTTTCTCCGTCACCATACGTACTATGCTACAAATGTGTGGTACAAATTCGCTTTTGTACCACTAGCTCTTAAAATTAGTAAAATAAATATTACTCCCTGACCGTGAGCATGTCGTGGCAGTTCCGGTTGACCTCGTCGTCTTCCTCCTGCACGTAGAACTTGCGGAAGAAGTTGAACGCGATCACAGTGTAGATGTACACGATGATCGTTAACAGCATCACCGTCAGCACCAGCTGGGGAATGACACATACATAAGTATTGTGGAACGTGTATCGAGAATAAATTAAAGATAGCTTGACATATAGGTTGTGTACGTATGTAAGTATATCTGTGACATGAGATGGCGTGCGATTTGAGTCGGCTCAAGTCCTACATAACCGCCCCCGATGTGCTACGGAAGGTATGCATATTTCCGCATGAAAAAAAATAGGTATATGTAGAATCCCAATAAGATAATATACCTCGATTAAAGTTCAGGCGGGATTTGAAGTCGCGATCCTTCTCTTACAGCTGACCTTTAAGCTACCAAACCTTGCCTGAATCTATCCAAATTCTTCCTTTATATATCCGTATTTGAGGCAACGGCAGGCGAGGCAAGGTCCGGTAGTTTAGTGGTCAAAGCATTCTCCCTGTACGATGCCATCCACGCATGAACCAAGTCAAAAAACTGCCCCATCGGGTGCCAGTTGAAAACCAGCGCCAGGTTTGTACCCGGCACATGCTGAACTGGACACCCATTTGGTGCACTTGTAGGTTGCACTGTCATTGGTTGTGCGCATGCTGTGTTTGGAGTTTGGAGGCATATTTATTACTGATGAGTGGACATGCTTCCAATACTTCCAATGTTATTGTTGATGTGTAATTTCTGAATTGTGTGACCACATTGCACTAAATAAATGTTTCTTTCTGTCTTTCAGTATACAGAAACTGATATAAAATAAAATAAACTAATATTTTTTTTTTTTTTTTTTTTGCAACGGCAACACTGCCCCTCACTACCATGTCTGCAGTGTGCAAACAAATTGTTACATCTATGGTATAACCTACAGACGCACATGCTTATATAGTTATACTTAATGTAATTTAAAATAATAGTATACCTGTTTCCCGTTATGCGTGACGGATTGCAGGATAGTTCTAAGGGTCTTGAAGCCCACGGCCACGTCGAGCAGATGGGCCGCGAAGAAGAAATTGTTGAAGTTGCCCATCACGGAGAAAGAGAAATACCACAGAGAGTAGAGGAAGGAGTTGTCCGTGATCGTCACCCCCGCCTTCCACACTTGGTAACGCCAGTCTATGTTGATTATACTGTTAATGGATAGATAAATGGCATAAAGTAACTACATAGAAAGCTCAACGGATCTAATAAAATTCTTAGTTGAATCGTCTCGGCTGCACACAGAAAAGATTACATACATACATACATATAATCACGCCTTTATCCCCGGAGGGTTAGGCAGAGGTGAATTAACACCCACATTTCACCAATCTGTATTCGGTCCCACGTAATAGGGGGTGAGCCTATTGCCGTATTCCGGGCACTATTGTTGACTCGAGCCATGCATCTGAGGCTGAGTCTGGACAGTACATATCTGTCTGATGTTAAAGTTAATCAGCTCTATCCCTTAGTCGCCTTGTACGACACCACATGGGAAGTGAAGGGGTGGCCCAAATTCTACTCTGCCGGGAACCACGCGGCTTAAGATTACATACGCTTGTAAATCCCCGAAAGTATAGTCAGTTCTTTATTAACGCTTTTTTTTAATGTGCACAAAATGTTTACCATTCGCAACTATTAGCCCCAAAAGTACACTCCGTAACATAATAACTGTGACCTATCAAATTTATTATTCTTAACAAAGTTAATCAATGAATCAGACAGACCTGTCTCCAGCAGTGGACTGCAATAGGCTACTATTGCAGTCCACTGCTGGGCACAGGTCTGCCCCAATGTTGGCAGGCTCTGGCCAACTGTTTCCACGCTATTTCGAGTTTTTCTTCTCTCGCAGTAATATTGTTTGCGTATTTTCCCGTTAGTCGCGTCTCACGACACCTTTCAGAGGAGATGGAGTGACTACTTGTATTCTTTTCCGTCATGGAAACTCAGGGATGGTAGAGTATATACTAACTAGTGGATGAACCCTTTGCTGCCCTCTTCCTCCTGAGTAGAGAACGAGGTCTTCTCCATGCCGAGCATGTTGGAGATGGAGTCGAAGTCGTAAGTCTCCGAGAACTTGGCGCGAACCTTCTTCTTCACGAACTTGTCCCAGTAGTTCACTGGGAACGACCTGGAATAACACAAGATACGAATAAATATTTTGATAAGTACAATACGACAAGATAGGTAGATAGATACCTAGATATAGATATAGATAGTCCCAATACAGTTACATTCAACCGGAAACAAAGTTGTTATTTAGTATTTACTTCTTTTAAAAAATATTCGGCTTCAAAGATAAGTTTATTATTGATAAGTTTTCTGATGCCTCCTTGGGTAAAAATACTGTATCTGCTGGCACTGGTTTTATAAGTTAAGATTTTATGTACTTCCTTTCATTTAATTTACCATTTTTGTTAGAGAGATTTTCTTCCTTATGATTGACCCTATTCGATGGGTGATATAAAAATACAGGATGTAATTTTTTCAGATTTTAGTCGGCTCGATTACCGGGTGTGGTAAGTGAATTTTCGAAAAATATTGAATGCGGTTTAATTTTTTTTGAAAAATAATATATACACAAGAATTTCTCGTTTAAAGATATAAAATATGGATCAGGGAACAGGTAGTGAAGATCGATCTAAGAGGACCTTATCTGATAATATCATACTATTTGAAATGAGCCGCTCACTTGGCAGATATGACGAGCTTGTCCCAGTGGCTCTTGAGGTCGTCGTCCTCGGGCTGCTCCGCGATGTACAGCCCGTCGAACTCCAGCTTGCGGGCGATCTCCTTCTCGCGCTTGAATATGGCTAGTGGCACCTACAGGGGTCATGTCAACATGATATACTGTAGGCACTGAGGTATTATATGCGTACAGTGAACAGGGATATAAAGAAAAGGGATTAAAGCTATTTAAAGCCCCGCATAATCCAACAAATTATTTAAAGTGTATATAAAAAAAATACAGAAGAATTGAGAACTCTCCCTTTTTTAAAGTTGGTTATACTAACAACTATGCCCCGAGCACAAAAAACTATCGTATTCGTATCGTAAACGTATCGAGAGAATGGAGCATTGCACACACGTTACGATTAAGGTAATTTTTCGTACTAAGGGTATTTCTCTCCTTCCCCCTGAACTTTCCTCTCGGGGTTGATAGGTTGAAACCAAGCCCTAGAGGAAAGCCTGCACCGGAGCATCCTTCGTTATTTAGTAGGGGAGGTGACTAGCAGCTGAAAGTGGTTTGGGCCCTCATACCTTGTTCAACTTCAATGAAATGTGAATAACGGTCCTATGTAATTAGGAGGCGACCCATGGGGATGCCGACGCAAAACTAATTGTAGATGTGTTGTATATGTAGATGTTACTACGTACCTACCGCAGCTTCGACCCGGTACAATTACCTGTCCTTTAGAAATAAATCAGGGTGCCATTGACTAGCGTGTTTGGCTGTTGTCCCTGTACGGCGCGTATCTAACAAGATGGAAGCAGCATTATGACAAAACGACAATAACCATCTGTTCTGTGACAATAACAAACTCGTAGCTGTCAGATTTGAAGAAACAAACACCGAAATCTACGTAGGTGATGATGATATATGATAGATGATGATATGATATGATGATAGATGATGATGATGGTGAGCCATTACGAGGCGCTCTCTGTAGGGATAAAAGCGCAGTCGGCATCCCCATTACCGTCAAGCGGATCCTTGTCATGGCTATGTACTATGTAGCCAAGGCAGATTGTTAGGCTCACCTTGAGATGATAGTATCCGATTAGGATGGCGAGCGAGACGATGGAGTGCAGCAAGGCAGCCACGTTGATTATGTGCTCCATGTAGAAGAAGTCCTCGTCTATGTGCACCACCTCAAGAGCATCGTCGTCTTCGCCTGACTCGCCACTGCCACCTGGGGGATAATAGCCAATTGTTATTACCATGATGTGCTATAAACGTTTGTATACTGGAGGAGAAAAGGGTGGAAGCAATGATATATTATATTATAAACTATAGATATGTTGTTCACACTCTTAAATTGCAACAAAAGGCGACCAATCAAAGGCAAACGAGCATTAACAAAAAAAAAACATTTTAATGATAAAATCTTAACAAAAATAATAGTATTGAAATAAATAATAATATAATTTATAGAAATTATTAACATTGATGTAGTATTAGCACGAAGCTATAATTTTTTTGTACTAGTGTTTGCGCCATTTTTGAAGGCCGCCATGTTCCTCAATGACGTATCTATTAATATAATACGTCATTGTATGGAACTACACACCCTTCAACTGTCTCTATAAACTCTTTAAGGCTCCATTCATATCTCTCTCTCCTCATCATCGACATTAAGCCGTTATCGTGATTGCATCCGAGGCCTGTGGTGCCCTCTGAACCCAGGGTCCGCCTTCCGACTCTTCCTCTTCTACTTCACACGATCTTGGGCCTCCATGGTAGTAAGACCATTTGCACGCATGTCACCCTGCACGACGTCATACCAGGATTTTTTGGGCCTACCCCTTCTACCTGGAGTCGGCGGAGGCGCCGTTGCCAGGCATTTGTTACCCAAGTAGCTCTCTCTCTCTCTCTCTCTCTCTCTCTCTCTCTCTCTCTCTCTCTCTCTCTCTCTCTCTCTCAGCATAATATGGTAGGTGCATGCATCTCAAGCCTGCACATTGTAGCCTGGGAACCTGTTTCTAATTGGAGCACTTTCTTATTTCTCTTTTTTGTGTGTTTGGCTAACGCGGGAGCGGCTACAAAATAAATTAGTCCCTTGAGTAAGCATGTATCAGAACCTCGTGCGTCTGTGGCGATACCACATGTACCCAGCGCCATCTAGCGACATCAAGCCGAAATACAACGATTCAACAAATCCAGCATCGCTTAAGTGAAGTTCCTGCGCTGGTACAAAACATATACAACATCCCAACGACAATCGTTGGGCCGCGGCCCGCCAGGCGTGATCACCTTGCCTGGTCGGAGGATCCTCCCTTTGGGTTGGAGGAACATCACACCCTGTTCCTCCACACGTCAATCAGCAAGTAAGGTCGGTTTGGGCAACGAAAATGTTCGTGGGGCCCACACATTAAAACAAACATGCATATCCTACCGTCTCCACTTCCAGAACCTGAGCCTGATCCTGAGCCACCGCCTCCTCCAATGACGTCGCCAATTCCTGAACCTTCACCGCCTTCCGCTTCCAGCGTAGATACCTGAAAATGACAGTCTATTAGATAAATCTATGTATAATAATATTCTAGGTATTTCTACACAGCCCTATCCAGTGCTCATAGCACGGAAAACTGTCGCAAAATCATAAACCACGAATAACATTCGAATTCGTAACGTAAACGTATCGAAATAATGGAGCATTGCGATTGGTTCAAAGTAGGCCAGCGGCCAAAGAATAGGGGCTGAAAGTTTGTAATTTTTGAAGATATCCTGATGAAATTTGGTACAGAGGTGAATTAGAGCTTGGGAACACTGCGCGATAAGCGGCAACACCTAGTATCTAATATTATATGAATGCCATTACATGCTTTAATTAAAGCAATTAGTACGCTAACTATTCCGTCGCCCCAATACTGATATATAGGAGAATTTAATAGATTCAGGCGTGGTTCCGTGGCTCAGTGGTCAGCGCATTGCCCTATAAGGCAAAGATCGCGGTTTCGAATCCCGCCTGAACCGATTAAATTTTTCCTATCTCGATTATGTTGACTTACCTTATAGAACAGCAGTACGAAGTTAATACAGAAGGCGAGCACCAACGCAACGTATTTGAGGTTGTAAAAGTTGCGCGCTAAGAACGAGACCGCTCGGCGAGTGTACTGCGATAGGTCTACTTGTTGTAGGGCGGATGGTGACGGGCCCTGGACAGCTTGCTGCAAGAGGAAGGGAACATTGTTAATATCAATTAATTAGCTCACCGTAGGCAACTGCTGGACATGGGCTTCTCCCAATGTGCACCATTTCGTTAGATTCTCATAATACTATTGATATTTTATGGTGTTCGAGTTCCTCAAAAAGTGCAGATATCTTTTTTTACGCCACATAGGTGGTAAACAAGCACAAGGCATACTTGTTGGAAAGAACTACATACCGTGGCCTATGGACGTGTGCAACACCAGGGGAGACACTAGCGAGTTTCTGTGCCGTCAGTGTAGAAGACAAAGCATTGAATAGCCTTTGGTCTTCCCACAGACAGCAAAAAACTCTCCAGTGAATTTTGGCACGAGGTTATTAAGGCCGCGGTATTCTGTACAACGGATATGCTTCCCCAGTCGGACTGCTCAATTGAACGGAAATACCTTGTAAATACTTAAAGAATCTTAATTTAATAGATTAGTCTATTGCAGTCCGCTGCTAAACATCTACCTCTCCCAATGATGGGAGGCTCTGCCCCTCTAGACAAGTGGCAATTCGCTAACCGGCGTTTGATTGAATAGAATGACGAATGTATGGGATTTGACATATTTGACATGCGTTAACGACTGTCATATACGTCAAATCCCATATATTCGTCATTTTATTCCACCAAACGCCAGATAGCGAATTGCTCCTTATCTAGAGAGGCTGGCTTACTATTTCTACGCTGGCCAGACGGGTTGGTACAGGGGAGATTACCTTCTCTCTCAGTGATATCATCTGCGTATTTTTTCGTCAGTCATTTCTTACGACACTCTTCGAATGAGATGGGGTGGCGATACTTGTATTCTTTCGCGGTCACCACACGGAGAGAATTTAAAACGTTGCCTAAATGCCGCAATAGTAGTAAGTGCACAACGCTACTGACTATAAGATGAGTGCAGTAATGTATCATGGACATTACCTTTCTCTTCCAAGACTTTTTTGAGTATCCAAGCTGCTTTAAGGATTGAAAATTATAGCGAGTATTAATGAAAGTATATGATAACAAGTGGACAAGCATGACATACTTACTTATAGCTACTTATTTAAATGTCGACGGTGGAAGAGCTAAAGTGTCTATTAATGACAGTTCACCCGAATATCACCTTTTAGTAAAATGTACAGTATATTAATCTCGCTTTACCAGCCTAACTGCGGAATTGGCCGAAATATCAAAGTTCAGCCAAATCCGCAGCTGGACTGGTAAAGCGGAACCCAAATTCCAAGTTGAAAGCTTCGGGTGCGACTGGAATTAATAACGCTAGGATGACGAAGTAAAATGTATAAGTCAAACTACTATTAGTCGTTTCTCATCATAATTAAATATACTTAATATTAGTTACCTTTTTGCTCTCAGCCTCGATAGCAGACATGGCCGCCTGTTGCACGGCCTGAGCTTCCATCCTCTCTTGAGCTTGCTGCTTCGCTTGTTCTCCACTGGGAATTAACAAAACAGGGGTTTGAAATGTGTTTGACAAGTGTCCATGTATGTGAGCACGTCCGTATAACAAATAATAAGTCGATAGTTTCTTCTTGACTGTGCGAGTGTCACTCGGTAAATTTAAATTCTTAGAGGCTGTTAAACTGAGGGCCGCCATATATTATGAGAATTGATAGCTTCTGCACAAGTGGATTTACTTTTTGGACATTTCAAATCTTAGTTTACTCTATCAAATGGAATAAACATATTTGATAAAAAGAGGTACCTATATTAAATAAAAACGTCGGTTCTTTTGGGCACCAAAATGTACGTTGTACTCGTTGTGTATCAAACTCCAGAACAGACGATTCACCCGTAGCTTGGATGTTATTTTGTGAAATACTTATGACTAAAGTTATGCGTAAACTACGTATATTCAAGTAAAAAATGTGTATACCCTAAGAGATCGATGAGCGATGGTGGTCGCTGCTCCTCAGAGTGGTCCGCCCCTTCGTCCGGACTCACTTCAGCCTCCTCGCCGGAAGATGGCGTCGATGTGCTCGGGGATTCGTGTGGCTTTACCTGTATTCTACAAACAGCAATAAAATGCATAATCTGGATTCGAGATGTTGCTGTTGTTTGCGGCGACATACCTATATAACTTTACGAAGAACAAACAAATTCATTGTAAATGAGTAAAAAAAAGTGTATTTTTTTAACATTGCTATTTTGGAAAGGTTACTAGGATACGAAATGACTAGTTTGTATGTCGCTTCGCTAAGTATGGAATGACTAAGAGCCCGCGTAACGGTAATAAGCTCGCCCCTATTGCGTGGGGCTGAAAATTATAGTTCGCAAAATGTAGGTGTAACACCTCTGCGTATCACTTCGGGGATTTACAGAGGTGTATTTATTTATTTATTTATCAAAAAGGGCTGTACATTGGGTTATTACTAGTTTTACAAATAAGGTCGAATATAACTAATTTAAGTATAATAATATCTACATTATGAGAAAGTGTGTCACTGTATATGGTAAGAATTTAATATTTAATACCTAATTACATTAACAATTTGGGACCTACCTGACCTAGGTTTTTGTAAACCTGTGTTTCAGGCTATGTCCGTTCAATGATAATTACTTGTTGCAATCAAATAGTCAACATAAACCAAAGAATCTATTGCATATTTACAGCTTAACGCAACCTACTTTAGTATTTCTAGCAGTTTTTCTGTGTCCGCATAACCTAGTTTTTCTAGGTGTTCTGTAATTAAAGCCTTGCAGTTCCAATAACTTAGGCTATGTATGTTTAGTAATTTGTTATATAGAAAAGGACCCAAAAACATATAAAATCTATTTACAAACTCATGTTTAGCTTGTGGTTTTTCACAAACTATTTCCCTTTCTTCTTTTCTCTAAGGTTATTGTTTGTGGAGGAAGTTTGGTATGTTGGTATAGTGTGAGGTTTAGAATAAACAATTGGTGCACTGTTAGCACTTTACATGACTTGTAGAGCTGATCTGTGGGGAACCTATATGGTCGAAAAGTGGCTACTTTTAAGATTGCTCTTTGGGCCCGCTCAAGGGGTAATAGGATTGTTCGTCCTGCACCACCCCAGGAAGTTATACAATAAGTAAGAATGGACTGACATAAGGCCCAGTATACCTGTTTAATAAACTTAGAGCCCGCTATTGCACGTAAATTTTTGAAGATATACATTAATTTCAGTATTCTAGCACATAGCAATTCAATATGTTTGCGGAAATTCAAATTTGTGTCAATTGTTACACCAAGATATTTTATATTGTCAGTTTTAGTTAATGTAGGACAAGCGCATGCAGTGTCAGCGGTTATACAACAATGTGCATTTATATTTATGTTGGTCATAGGTTTGTTAGTATTTCGCATTGTAAATAACATGTATTTTGTTTTATCAGTGTTTAGTGATAGAAGATTTTTCTGAAGCCATTTAGTCACAGAATTGAAACCATTTTGAGCGTGTTTAAATACCTACTCTCTTGATTTGGCCGCGAATAAAAGAGCCGTATCATCGGCATATGATATGATAAATCCATTTTGAAGAGTCGAACTGCAAAGGTCATTTATATAAATTATAAATAAAGTGGTTCCTAATACACTCCCTTGTGGGATACCATATCCACTATTTTTCATTTCAGAGCTTACATTTTGTCCAATCCTCACACATTGCTGACGGTCCTTCATATAATGCGACAGTAGAAGCAGTTGCGTCCCTCTTACTCCGAGAGCCTCGAGTTTTTTTAATAGTAAAGAACAGGAAATAGAGTCAAATGCTTTGGCAAGATCCAGAAAAATCCCCAGGGTGTGCATACCTTTGTCTAGGTTGTTAGTGACATAGTCGGTTAGTGTATGTACAGCTTGGCTAGTTGAGCTATTTGGCCCAAAACCAAATTGACAGTCCGAAAGTAAATTATTGTCTTCTAGATATTTTGTTAATCTGGTGTGTATAATTTTTTCTAATATTTTCGATAGGCCCGTTAATACTACGTATACAGGGTGTAATCGTTAAGTGTGTCCAGGCGATTATTCCGTAGCTATTACAGATATCAAAAATCTTTAAACTGATATCGAAAGTACGTTACCTAATAAGTAAAATGACATCAATAACTTTTTAAAAATCAAACGAGAGGTATCTGACATTTTGACATTAAACACTCCTATACATTTAGTATGAGATTAGTAAGTAAGTGATCTAAGTGATCTAGTACCCATTTTACCTTAATCATATTTTATGATTAGGTACGTATAATATGACAATGATGATTTTCAAGTAGATACACGTGTAAATTAATTATATTACTACTTCAAATTAGTAATAAACCGTGTTTCAATATCGTATTAAGTAATTTGAGCTAACTGAAAAAAAAAGATGAGAGTATCTTTTTTTTCGTGTTCGTTCTAAATTCAAAACTTTTATCTCGGGTTGTTGTTCCCGCCAATATATCGTTGTTTTTTTAATTTGCGTTAATAATCGTGATTGTTTCATTTATTGATTGCAAAATGGCATACCTATTCCAAAAAAGAAAAGAGAGATATGCTAAAAATTTACTACTAATATGATTGTAACAAAAGAGCGGTCATTATCGCCTACAGAAGTGAGTACCCAGATAGAGAAGTCCCTTCTGGTGTACATAGCTAAAACCTTTCTACTAATCTCATACTAAATGTATGGGAGTGTTTAATGTCAAAATGTTAGATACCTCCCGTTTGATTTTTAAAAAGTTATTGATGTCATTTTACTTATTAGGTAACGTACTTTCGATATCAGTTTAAAGATTTTTGATATCTGTAATAGTTACGGAATAATCACCTGGACACACTTAACGATTACACCCTGTATATGTATGTAAGTAGGCAAGTGGACTCATATGGCATTACCTCCAATTTTGCTTCTGAATGACTTCGTTATAAGTTACAAGACAGTTTAACATTATTTCCATGAGATTTTGCGAGTGTTGTTACTCGGTGTGTCCGTGACTCACTACTCTTAATCCTAGGCCCATATTCTAAAATGTCACTCATATGAATCGCTATTTATCTGAGGAAACCGGACCACCTGCCAAATTTGTCAATGTGTATGCGTAATCTTTTCCCAGGTAAACCAAGATTCAGCTAGGTGGCATTCTAAAATACGGACCCTTGTGTAGGATCTCAACTATAAAGACTCAAATTGATCTTTATATCAAGGTAATAAGAGCAAATCATAATGTTTTATTGATTTAAATTGTTTTATCGTCCGAACTAAAGGTGTGTACCACATATTATCAGAATCAGTCTACAGCCCCTCTAGAGAAGTGGCAATTCGTTTGATGGCGTAGATGGCGCCTTTTTTTAATTGTTTTTCTTTTTTTAAAGAATAATAGCAGCCGAAATCATGAAAAATTACTAATATTCCCCTCCAACCCCTCCAACTAAGCTAAATTGCTTGTGCTAGGAATGGATTCACACCGGTAGTGTAATGGCCAGGATTCGAACCCGGGACCTCTCGATCGTAAGGCCGACTTCTTAACCAATAAGCTACCGACGCTTTGACGAATGTATGGGATTTGACGCACTTGACATGCGTTAACGACTGTCATAAACGTCAAATCCCATACATTCCTCATTCTATTCCATCAAACCAACGAATTGCCACTTGTCTAGAGGGGCAGGAAGGTAGGAAAATGAAGGCGTCAAAATCATTTTGAGCACTTTATTCGTCAAGGTCGATCTGACGCTGACTGTACAATACTGGACGCGTGTGAAGGTACTTCTATAAAATACGTACTGTCCGTTGTCTTCTTTAGTGATATCCAGTCCGAAAGCAGAGACCTGCAGTTGTCCTGTGTCATCAGCTGGTGGTAATGCTGGTAAGTGTCGAGAACCTGTCGGTAGAGACAACAAAAATAGTAAGTTACTGGTCATTCTTGTTGAGAGCATGTTATATGTGTATGAGATGAGAGTTACTATGAAAAATTACTATTCGAGATATCACGTATTGAGTTTCTGATACTTCAGTACTGTTGCAAACACCATGATCACGAAGGCCTCGCATGTCATGAACGTGATCGAGTTCGAGTGTGTAGTGACTAGTGGTAGTGCTGTTGTGTGTAGCAAACGAACTCGAAAGAGGGTAGATCGAATTCACAGCCTCTGTGGCGTGGCAGTTGTGAACGCGGCCGCTACGCAGGCGGCGCGAGTTCGATCCCCGCTCAGTGCAAATATTTGTATGCATGAATATATTTATTTGCTTTGAGTGTTTCTATGTAGAATATGTATGTATTTACAAAAAGTATCCAAGTATGTTTATCCTCATTCCAGATTCCACAACACAAGCTTACCATGGATCTAGATAGCGTTGTGTGAATTTTTGTGGAATATTTATTAAATATTTTTCTCCTAAAACCTTGTCTCCGTTAACCACTAGTACTTCAGTTCCTTCCTTCTTCACGGAAAATATCAAAGTTAGTCGCAGGTAGTAAGTTAGTAGACTGGAATGCCGACTCCAACCGAGTTGGGAAAAGGCTTAGAGAATGATGACACTAGTTCCTGGTGCTTGCAACAGTATCGAAATATCAGAAACTTAAAACAATTATAAACCTTAGTCTAGGAGTCTTAAGATAATTTTGATGACACCTAATTATTTAAGAGAGAAAAAGGTTCTTGCAAATTTGACCGAATTTATACAAAAAGCATCTTTAGTACAAGATTTTCAACAGTGCTCCGAGTACGAAAAATTATCGGAACATAAACGTATTGATAAAACGGAGCATTGCGATTGGCCGTCTGTCTACTGTGAAACTGTGTGTGTGTGTGAAGCACGCCAATCACAATGCTCCGTTTTATCAATACGTTTATGTTGCGATAATTTTTCGTGCTAGGGGTATTGAACCTTGTAACCACTACTTATCTAAGGCCCGTATTCTAAAACTCAATCCTGAATATCGATTTATCTGAGGACAGATTGTATAGATAGACAGATTTACAAATTTGACAAATCGCCTATAGAATCTATCCTCAGATAAATCGAGATCAAGAACTGAGTATCATTGAATGAAATTTTGAAGCATTTACTATGCTCACTTTTCAAATCGATTAAGATGGGAAAAAGTGAATAGCTCAGGTGTGTCTCGATTATTCAGTTATTTGGGCGGAGTCATCGAAAAACAATGTCCAAAAATGGTATGAATGTCGGTAGGTGGCTCCCACCGTCGCCCTAAGACGGTAGTATAGGAGAATTTGGATAGATTCAGGTGTGGCTCGGTGGCTCAGTGGTCAGAGCATTCCCCCTGTAAGGGAAAGATCGTGGGTTCGAGTCCCACCTGAGCGATTCACTTTTTTCTATCTTAATCGAACTGAGTATCCAGAATAAGTGCTTAATAATCGAAGTCTCGAAAACTATTGGTTTGGTGAATAACAAACTCTTAATAGGGATAACTTTTGGATTAATTAAAGATTAATCAGTACGAGGGAAATTTTTCCCCATTGTTAGACAATTTTGAAAAAAAAATCAGATTTAGTTATACACGTGTATTATACATTGATTAAGTGACACTTATGTAACACAACATAAAATTATTGTCAATATAAAGCAACATCAATAAATTATTATTATTAATCATTTTAAGATGTTATACATAAATGGTATTTAAATTAATGTGACGTGTTTATTCAAATATTGCTGTGGTTATAATTATTGCACCTATGATTGTAATTCAGATACTGTTAATGGCTTGCATCGGCTTGCTTCAGTCTTCTAGAGTCTATGTAGTTCTTCGTCTATGTAGTTAGCGTTTATGAAATAACATTATAGCTTTGGTTTTGATCACTGAGCTTATACAGAGAGGAGGCGACCTAAGTAATGGTACTCTTTTGGACCTATCCTGACGTCAACTTTAATCTGTTGAATTTATTACATACCTAATGTATGTAGTTACATCAAAGTAGATTGAATAATGTGTAATACAGTATGAAAAATAAAGGTCAGTGGGATCTAATCCTTTTTTAACATACATCAGATGAGTTTGATCATACAGAAGTTTAATAACGACACCTCCTCTCGGTGTATGCTATGTGGTTTTAACTGCTCTATACAGATCGTTCACTGTTCTTTTCATTTTTCAAATCGACTCTTAGGTGCTTTATAGCACTCATTGGAACAAAAATAGTAATTCTTGTATTCTATTTGGGAATGATAAAGAACGAATGAATGTGCATGTTTTGACATGAATGATAACTAAAACAAAATCTCATGACAAACAGGTGTACAGTCTACCTGATGGTAAGTAGTCACCGGGGCATAGAAACACTCGCCACACTACCCTTTCCCGATCCCCCACTCCTCACCCCTTAAGTGTAGTGTGTATCAGTGGCGTAGGGTATAAAAGGGATGGAATTTCAAAAGAAGGGAATTTTCAAAAGGGTAGCCAGTAAAAAAATACTTACTTCGATTTACTTTGTTACGTATCATGTGACTCATGGGGAAGCCGACAGGAATCGGGTTCTAGAGACCCTGCGCCACTGGTGTGTATACTGAAATATGTTAACTTACCTCCATACCTCCACCGTTATCCAAAAGCAGATTCGTTACTTTATAATACAGTAAATATAATTTATAGAGGTGCCAATATATGAATACATAAATAAATTTAGTTTTAGACATTCATACTTACATAAATAGTTTACAATGTTAAACCTGCGTCTGGCGATTAAATGTTTTGTTGCTATTTGTGCGTTTGGTCACTTGACATTAAAAAAAATGGAAAAACACTCGGACTCTAGGGTATAATTCCGGCTTTATATAAAGATACAACTAGGTTTGCTTACAGTTATTTTTAAACATCACTAATTTAATTTCATCTTGTATGTTAGGCATACTTACAAACCTCATAAGTTATATAAATGATTTTGTAAACTTTTGTTGTGTTTGTATCTAATATATAAAATTCTCGTGTCACAGTTTTCGTTGCCAAACTCCTCCGAAACGGCTCGACCGATTC
The DNA here is from genome assembly GCA_949126895.1 of Eilema caniola. Classification (NCBI taxonomy): domain Eukaryota; kingdom Metazoa; phylum Arthropoda; class Insecta; order Lepidoptera; family Erebidae; genus Eilema; species Eilema caniola. The sequence continues at coordinate 10,487,119 of OX421486.1, read as the reverse complement.
TCATGAAATTTTGTGGGCATATCAGGTAGGTCTGAGATTCGGCCAACATCTATTTTTCATACCCCGATTCGCGATAACCGACATCCACGCGGGCGGAGCCGCGGGCGACAGCTAGTTATTTTATAATTATTTATGTGATACACAAAATTAAAAAAATATAATTTTTTAAGAAATATAACACCATTTCTACCTGCTTCAAGTGACTGAAACCTATAGAAATGGTGTATAATTTTGTACCACTGCTATCCACATTGTCTTAAAAATCACAAAAAATCTACCATTGTTCAATTTACCCGTGCCGAGTGACCAAACGCGATGTAGTGCGAAGCGAGTACCCCGTATACCTGTGTGTTCTTACTTGACTGGTTGGCAAGCAACCTGTGCCTCAACTGACCGATTTTCTCCTCTTCCGTCGGCTCCGGAGGCACCTCCTCCATCTGAGGACCTCGCATCAGGCCCAAGAGGACACCGAATATGTACCTGCCGAACGATATAATGTTAGAGTACAGCTGTAATTATTATTATAAAAGTGAACGGGTTATTTACCATGTTTATAGAATCCGTTAAAAAGAAACCAATTTTTAACGGATTCTATAAACATGGTGGTATTTCAATATAATATACGCGTTAATTCCAAACGATATCATTTTTATTTATTTATTTCATTAACATACATTATAGAAATACATTTTTATAAAAATGCCACATAAACTCATTTGAGTTTTTCTTTTTTTTGTAACCATACATATAGCTCAAATTGTTGAGGGCAGAAAGAGAAAATAAAAGCTTTTGATAGATATAAAGTGAAAGTGATTTCTGGTAGATATAAAGTGATTTCTGGTATATATAAAGTGATTTCTGGTATATATAAAGTGATTTCTGATATACATAAAGTGAATATATAAATAAATTTCTGATTTGAAAACAAAGTGCAGTGTTTCCTATTAACAAGAACGTTGAAGTAACGACCGAACAGTTACAAAAGATATAAAGCAGAGTACAATGGCCGGCTAATTTCTTGAAAATGAATAAACTAAAATCGTTGGCATTGCTGATTGAGCGCACAGGCTCGCGTCATTGCTTTAACAGTTCTTTTATTGGTACTCTGATTGGTCCGTATAGTCCACATTTCTGAAGCGTACTTTCCAAAGTTTGTTCAAGAAGTTTGCCGGCACCTATGTATATTCTATGACAATCACAGACTAATAAGACATCCTACAAACATCAATAAAATAATGAAGCATTTACCAATGACTGTGCATCGAACGGGGCGTGTAACAAACGATTCAATCATCATGATATTCGATAGTCAACCTTATGTCTATAATAGCAAGGCCTGTTCTATAGGGCTGGCATGTTCGGTGAATTGAATTAGTATGGTGTATAGCTTGCTACTAATAGCAGCTACTAATAGTAGCTACTAGTTAGTAGCTACTAATAGCTAATTAGTAAACTGCAAATACCTGAGTAATGTTATTCTAAATTATGATAAGTATTGTCTATAAGAGCGAAGTGGAGTTGAGGAACATTCTTTAGGCTTCTTCCCGGCATCTAAAGACCCTAGATACTGTGCGGTTTTAGTAGGCTAGAATCGACATAACTGAACTAGCGCACTAGGCGATTGTATCCGAGGGAATTTTCTCACAAAAAAAGTGCGTAACACTTTTATTGTTTAAGAAAAAATTCCCATCGTGTTACAGGTGAGTTTATTATTATTATATAGGACACGTCAATTTGACTTCACCTCGCCTGATGGTAAGCTGAAGGCAAAGTCTCAGGAAAAATGGCGACCATGTTAACAATGGTGGCACTCAGAGTTTGTATATGTTAGCTACGTGTACCAGTCGTTTCCATACAATAGGCAACAAAACAACAGTTATGCGATTCTCTAAGCATATAGCTTCGAGCACAGCGTCGCGACAGCCTTGACAGAGATCGTCATTGGTCGGAGATGGGTGACGTCACTGGAGATCGACCAATAACAATCTCTATCAAAGCTGTTCTGATGAGCTATTCCAATTAGTCCCACCCTCTCATTTCCTACAAAGGACTTAGATGTTGTAGGAGGTAGAACACGACGGTATTTCCGTCCAATTGAGCAGTCCGACTGGGGACGTACCTCCGCCCAACAGAATACCGCGGCCAAAACAACCTTGTGTTGTGTTCCCGACGGTGAGTAGGGTAGCCAGAGCTCACTGGAGAGTTTTTGTGCTGTCAGTGGGAAGACCTAAGGCTTGCCCTGCTTTATCTTCTGCATTGACGGCACAGAAACTCTATGTTCTAACAGGGTCGGCCGCGCGAGTGTGACTCCCCTGGTATTACACACGTCCATAGGCCACGGTGACCAACTTTCCATCAGGTGGGCCGCGTGTTTGTCTGCCACCTAAGTGGTATAAAAAACACCCGCATACGGTGCAGAATATTTCATGAGAACTAAGCAGTTTGGTAACTTAACTTTGTCGCACCATTAATATCTAGAATAACTTGCCAGCTCACGTGTATCCTTCTCCCTACAGTCTCGGGTCCTATAAGCGAGCGTGAAAAAGTTACTGACGAGGCCGTCAATCGGATTGCCACCATTGTTAACATGGTACGGGTTTGTAATGGTGAACCTCTTTCCGTGAAGTCAAATTGACGTGTCCTATATAAAATCGTACGAAATGGCGCACATTGGGAGAGGCCTTTGCCCAGGAGTGGAGTGCAGTGGGCTAATTGATTGATTGATATAAAAAAAGGTTATCACAGCGCTTTGCTCGACCCTGTGTACGTAAAGAATAGCACAGCAGTCTACTTACCTAACAACTACTAGAACTCCATATCCCAAATAATAGAACAGATAGAAGAACATCTTGAAGAAACCAACAGCTAATTCGGCAGGAGGCATCTGCTGCATGTCGGCGATTTTCTGCTTTATGTTGGAAGGAGATAAGGACGAGAATGCCGTGGAGAAGCCGTCCTTAACCGATTGGAGTCCGCGGCGGAATGGGTCTTTGCCAGCTCTAAAAGAGAAAGTTATATGTGTGAAAAGTAAGAACTCAGTAGATATGTGACGGATTTTTTAACTTGTAGTCGGCTTAAAAATGGAAGGTATAATAGAACTTTGTTTATTCTTGTGTTGTTTTTGTTTATTTGTTGGAGAAGTCAACTCTACGATGGTACTCTTTAATATTTAAATTGTTTAGAATTAAAATATTATTGTTTAATTAGAAAAAGAGAATAAAAACGCGGCTGAGAATAAAAATATAAAATTGAGTTTAAAATGCTTTGATTCAGTTATCAATTCAGATTAAATCAAAATATTATTGATGTTTATTCATGTAAAATAATTATGAACGCTAACATTATTGCATGTAAGCTTAGTACCAGGTAAGCTTATGAGAAAAGAATTTAATTTTTCATTAGATAATAATTGAAAACTAATTTACATTATTAAGCCTTCAATTTTAATCAATGTCATACTAAAAAGAAGACATACAAGGAAGAGAAGAAAATACTTCTACATACCTCTCATCATCATCATCTCCCATATACATATAACTGGCCTCCCTATTCTTGGGCCCTCCAGCCGAAGGTTCGCTGGCGGCCATAAGGCCTGATGCGTGAGTCATTTCAAAGATGGCGTCCTCACAGAAGTTCACAAACGCTTCTAGCTTCTCCTTGTCGCCACCTTCTGTTACGATGGAGTAGAAGAAGGCGCGTTTTGATTCCTAAGATAAAAATGATAATAAATAATATGTTATTAGGCAGGAAAACTTTTCAAATAAATTAAAAATCATCATCATCATCATAATATCAGCCACACACAGTCCACTGCTGAACATAGGCCTCTCCTATAGACTTCCAGAACGACCGATCTAAAGCAGCCCTCGTCCAGCGCTTCCCGGCGACCTTGATGAGGTCGTCCTTCCACCTGGCTGTATATAATTCGCATAGGACTTAAAAAACAATTAACTGCTTCAAATAAAATTATGATTTACTGCATGCGGTTCCATCCGCACGAAATACCGATCCCGTACTAGTGATCCAAAGGAACCTATTGCCGAAATAAACAGCCTTTAAAAAAAAAATAACCTTGTAAAAATACGCATTTAATAGTAAATAGAAACGTTTTAATGCCTATGTGCACATCCACATTTATGTGTGGATTCTAAGATTTTTGATGTCTGAGTCTTGATTTTTTTATCGGAGCAGACAATAATACATACATATACATATATACGGTCGCGTGTTTCCTTTCGGGGAAGACAAAGACAACAGCTCGCCATTTGACTCTATTCTTACATACGTCACGTACTTCCTATACTTTAATCCTTGCATGCAAGCCCCAGCACCCTTACAAATAACAACCTAATGACTTCAAAGTACAAACTAAAAGAGTATGCTATACCTTGATCTGCGGTTTCTCCCACTGCTCGATATTAGACTCCTTGATCTCGAAGTAGACTCGCTCGATCCTCTTCGAGCCGCCCATGATCTCGATACGGCCGAGGAACGGCTCGAAGTAGTTCAGTACGGAGCCGGCTGTCTCGAGGAAACGGGCCAGCCTGGGGAGACGGGTTTATTTGCGTTTAGTTTGTGTAAAGATAAAGGAGGTGCTTAAAGATAAGCATCCACGCATTGCATCGCATTCTTCGCATAGAAAGTCAAACAAGTGCGTCCACCAGTACGCATCTTACGGACTGCACGAATCTGTTCAATACCGACAATACCGACGCAGTTGCTCCGAGGGGCAACTTTTACGATGCGTGCCGATAAGTTCATTCGGAATGCTGGTCAGGTGGTATGCGCGTCTTTTAGCATCACACTCATATGCTCACTACTTGCTGGTAGTTGCGGTGGCAAAATGCAAATCACTGCCGATCAGGTGGACGCATTGTGAAAAATGTATCCGTTAGACGTCTGTTGCGTACGTTGCCGAAAGGTGGACGCTTAGCTTAATTATTGGAGTGAAAATGAGAAATTCTTTGTCATAGCATTATAGTAAGTCAGTTAATAAAGGTCTTTTCAGACTTGTTTAAAACGCGCCCAATACCTACCCCTCATTTCCACCAAGAAGCAAGTTAGAAACTTGTTTGGTACAAAACTTAGATTTGTCAAAACATAATTATTTAAATCGAATCAAATTGAAAAAAATTGAATTGGTCCAGGCGGGGTTCGAACCCACGATCTTTGCCTTACAGGGGAAATGCTTTGACCACTAACTACTTACCAGACCTCGCCCTAACAAAATTAAAATTTCTCCTTCTATATCTGTCTTTGAGGCGTCAGTGGAGATTGTCTTCCAATATTCTTCGGAACCAATGAATGATTTTTCAATCATTTTTAACCGATTTTTGACAACAAGCATTTTTCATGCTAAATATTCAAATCGATTCAAATTTAAAATCGATCTGTGACATGACACGACACGACACACCATGCCAAATACATGTTTTAAAATTTGAAAACGAGGGCTAACAAATATATGTAATTTCTTTTCATTCTTCACTATATACACTACATATTATTATTCACTACACAAACTGATGGACTGAGAGTGAAAGGGCAACCCTGAAACTTACCGTTTGTCAATCAGATTGAAGCCACTTCAAAGAAAAGCTAATTCAATGTAAATTGCATAGTTTCAAAGATAAGCGCGTTCTAACCAACAAACTCTTCAGTTTTCTTGTAAGGATAGACAGCTAGATAGTGTACTAACCTGGGTTCATTAGGCATGTGTTCAGACAGATTGGTTAGCAGTACAGCCAGATTGAAGCCGATTTCCTTGGCAGGCTCGTGGAATCTGTCGCAGAATCCGATGTAGTCCAGTTTACCGTCGTGGTTGATTTCACAGCAGGCTAGGAGGAACTCGATTTCTTCACTGCGGAACAAAATATGTTGTACAAATCAATCTATAGCTGTTTAGATACTTGAGGGTCATGTTGATTGGACTGAATCATCTTAGAAGATAATATACTCACGGCGTATAACTCTTCTGTTGTTCCATCTTCTCCTTGAAGTCTTTCGGAAGCACCCATCCATCGTTATTACCATCTATCTCCTGGAAACTGGGGCTGGAGGTCAGGTCTTTCAGCTTCAGAAACATGTCGAAGTATTTCAAAATTAGCTCCACGTTCGAAGCAGATTCTACCAGGGTATCCACCATTTGCTTACCGATTGTGCCTAGAAAATCGAAGAAAGACATGAATCTCCTTTTTGCATAATGTTTTTACATTTTCCCATATTATTGGCGAAAAGTCCTGGTATAATATTTTTCTCAAACATGCTTGGAAATGTGAACATTATTTTGACAGCCTTCTTCGAGATAAATCGAAATTGCTGTACATGCGAGCAGCGGCCGGCAAAAGTTGTATGAAAATCCATATCTGTCGTGTTTTAGCGGCCAAATAAATTACTATGTAAACTTATATCTGTCGTGTAATTTACAAATGGAACCATCTTTTACTCCGAACCATGGCAACCAAAGAGGTAACTTATCCAAGGCTTTATTTAAATACAGAACTGGCTTACAAATTTAAAGCTGTTTATTAAGAAAAACAAAAACAAATGAACATTTCGCCGCGTGAAAAATTACTGTTGTCCGTCATTGATTTTGAAAAGTAGGTAACTATAAAGTTCTGCCTAGATACTACTTAGTTTTAATTTTCGTGCATTGTTTGAGAAAAACACTATACAAGCCTTGGCCACAACTGAGCGTGGCCGGACTCCGTAATGCGTGTCTCGGCCACGCCTCGGCCCGCATACTTCACGATCGTCCGACAACACTACACTTCACGGCCGCGGCAGTAATGTACTATAACGGGATTATAATTTGTATTGGTGTTTAAGTCTCAAAAGAGCATAGTGGCGCCCAACGTAGAGCCCCACTGCCAAGTGGGGTGTGAATAAGCATTTGTCGAGCTGTCGTATTAACAACCAATATTTGAGAAATGATAGCGTTGTCAGTTACCTGCCTCGGCCTTTTACAAAGTTATAGTGGCACCCAAAGTGGCGCCCTACTACTAAGTGGGGCGCGAATAAGCATATAACAACTAACATTGTAGAAATAATAGCGTATGGAACGGTAGCCATTCTTACCAGTGCCTTGAAAATCGAAGTTTTGTTGTCTAAAAGGCCAGGCCAGGAAAATATTAGCAAGTCTGCTATTGGTTGCATACCAAGACTATTGGAGTTAATTCTACCTCACTTTTTTTTGCATTCCTAAAAGCCGCATAAACCCAAAAAGAGGACGAGAGGACTAAAGGGAACTCAAAAGGAGGTGAGATTGACTTAGATCCTGCAGATCTCAGACACCCGCATACATCAGACTCTCAGTCGTGAGTATATTTATGTGTGAAAACCATGGTTCTATTATCTTACCATTGACGACGTTTCCTTCAAGCATAGACAACATCATAGTTATCATATCTTTCTGCAAGTTCAATAGTTCCTTTAATAAGTCTACTTGTGAGGAATGCTTGGATAACTTGTCTTGCATGTGAGAGAAGAGGAACAGGAAACCACCGACCGCGTCCCATAATCTGAAAATAGATAATATTTGTTATCATCTTCGTGTTAGTCCCATTTGCCCTCAAGGCTTTCATCTCGAAGTCCGGGGCTCATAAATAAAACATCGACAGACCGTCAATTGAATGGCGCCGTTTTGTTAAATACCTAGGCAGTTAATTGAACAGCCGTATAGTATATACCGTATTATATTCATATGCATGTAGTAAAAAACGGTTATTTCAATATTACAAACTGTCTGTTTGCAATATTGAAATAACCGTTTTTTCCAATTTTATTTATATGTGTATAGATGATAGTTCTAATGTAATTGTGAGCGTTGATTCACAACTGGGCGTTGTTCAGAAATTCGGGTCTAAGGCTCGTAAAACCACTACTCCAAATCAAAATTAAATTGATCACTTATAGGTACGGTAGATAGCATTACCTCGAATGTGCTAAAGCCTGCTGATTCTGCGTACAAGGACCTTGAATGACCTCAGTGAGCGTGTTGAACACTTGGGATGCGACACCGATCGCCTTGAAGAAGTTCGCTTTACCGGCAGGGTCGATTAGTTCCTGTGAGAATTTTAATTGAATTTATTATTTATTTATTTGTATGCATGAATATGTATATTTGCATTGGTCTGGGTGTTTCTATGTATAATATGTATGTATTTACAAAAAAAAAACGTATCTAAGTATGTTTATCCGCATTCTAGATTCCATAACACAAGCTAGTTAAGCTATGCTTACCATGGGTCTAGATAGCGTTGTGTGAAATGTTGTGGAATATTTATTTATTTATTTAAATATTATAATACTATCAAAATAAAAATGCAAGTGGGCGCTTATGAGTCCGAAGATAAGCAAAGTGTTTAATCATTTGCAAGAATTTAGGCAAGTGTTGAGATTTCCAGAACTTGCCTCAGTGGAAGGCACATAAGAAAGAAGAGTGATAATCCGGTTAAGATCAGCTTTCTTCGGTTTTGTTTAGCGTTCTCTCTGTCGCACATGAAATTTTTTTTTTAAGAACATTAGTAACCGAAATCACTATTATTCTCTCTAACCCCTCCAACTAAGCTAAATTGTTTGTGCTAGTTTTGGTTTCACGTCGGTAGTGTAATGGCCAGGATTCGAACCCGGGACCTCTTGATCGTAAGGTCGACTCCTTAACCATTAAGCTACCGGCGTTTTAACTGACTGTTTGATATAACGGTTTTAAACTGTCATTCCGATGTGGAACAGTGAGTCAGAAATGCACTGTTCTTCCCGTCGCGAATATCCAAATTAAACGCTGGGTACTGTAGTTACCTTGCTCGAATAGTGCCAGTAGAAGTCCATGATGGATTCTTGCAGTCGTAATAGATAGTCGACAGTGCAGATGACTACGTTCACAGTCGTCGTGTTGCCGGCCTGGGTTCGGAGGTAGTTCTGCCAGTCTGTTAGTAAACAATAATCATACAGGCGTGTTTAAGTTTGCCTGAAAGAGCTTGAAAGATTGTGCTATTTGCCTAAAACAGCTTATTATGTTGTCCTTTAGCGATTTATTTATTTTATCTACTCTGATACTATAGTACAAAGATTATAAAATTGAAATCAAAACTCTTGTGACAAACATTAGGCACAGGCCAAAAGAAAAGTTTTATTACGATACAGGTCTTGTATGGACACCTATATAATTAAATAACTTTTTAATCATAACGATACACCTATACAACCTCCATCTGGACTGAACCTCTACTTTAAAAAAAGAAACACGCATGCGCAATCGATGTTTGCGCCTTGGCGCCAACATTTTACATTTAAATTAAACAAAGTTTGGTTTTGTTTGTAAAATAAATTAGTTTATGTATTATAGTATGGGAGTACATAAAGTAGTGTATGACACTGTACATAACTTTGTCTTATAACACTCGTGTGATACTATAAAAATACTCGCCTACGGCTCTATTTTAAAACACACTCGTGTTATAAGAACCCTTATTATGCAACAGTATCATAAACTACTATAAACTTTTTGCATAAATACAAAACATTGTACAAAGGCGGACTTAATGCCGTGGGCATTTTCTATCAGTCAACCTTAGGGTGCTGCAGAGATATTTATGTCAAAGGATGACAGGTTGACCTTTGACATTAGTGATATTTTGATATATTGTGTGATAGTTCGACTTATTTTGGTACAAATAATAAATATTGTGAAGGAAATAAGCGATTACACCTCATAAGCAAGATAGGTAGTACTGTTTACCTGTGGTTTCCTGTACCGTCTATGTCTCTATTCGGGTTGTTATTGGTCAATTGGATTAGGTATGATTTGTCAATTGAAGTAATGATGCACAAGGACTGCGTAGTTCACAGAGGAGATACAGTTACATTTTTACTTATAATTTTGTATGAAAAAGTACAATAGTATCTCCTTTGTCAATGGTGCATTTTTTTTTCTAAAGCGTTTGCTATAACTTGATCGGCAGGTTGAATAGACTCCCGCTCCCTCCTTTCAAATTGCACCCTCTACCCCGTCGAAAGATACACAGGTGCGGATTGCGAATGAGCGATAGGTAGGTAGAAATATTCTTACGAAACAAACACAATGCTAAGTAATGTGTTAAGGTAAGGTGTTGACACTAACCCAAGTTGTGACCTTCACAAGTCAGTTGGATAAACCTAAAGAGCGCGCAAGTGAATTCAGCATCGTGCATATTCTTCTCACCGGCAGCACCCTCAAGACCAACGCCCAGACCTGGAAGAAAATTATTGCATATACAATGATACTGAAGAAGTAAATGACAAAGTAAAATAACTGTTAGAGGTATTTAATATCACATTGAGCTTTCTAGGTGTTGAATGCTGCAGTCACAAATTGCTAAAATTGCAACAATCAAGTCCAAACAAAAAAGTCACAGAGGGAAGAAGATAATTAACATTCAGTATCTGAAAATCTGGTCAATATCAAAGTCAAATTTTAAATATCCAATAACCAGTACTAAATGCACATTGGTTAAAGCTGATCGAGCATATATTGGCAACCAATAAGCGTTCAATATGGTATCATGTTGGTGCGTTAAGTTGACACGAGTTCGATAAACGTAGTTAGGACACGACGGTATTTCCGTCCAATTGAGCAGTCCGACTGGGTACCTCCGCCCTACAGAATACCATAATAACCTCGTGTTGTGTTCCTGGCGGTGAGTAGGGTAGCCAAAGCTCACTGGAAAGTTTTTGTGCTGTCAGTGAGAAGACCAAAGGCTATTCCTGCTTTGTCTTCTACACTGACAGTACAGAAACTCTCTGTGTTTACAGGTTCGGCAGCACGAGTGTGACTTCCGTAGTGTTGCACGCATCCATGAGCCACGGTAGCCACTTTCCATCAGGTGGGTCGCGTGCCTATCTGCCACCTCAGTGGTATAAAAAACCAAAACGTATGACAGGCCGTAGGTTAGTGTATTGTTTAAATTAATGAAATTGATAGCACCACATACAGGTAATTTCCGTATCGCCATCTAGCGATAAACAACAATAACTACTTTTAACTAATTGGATTTTACAATGCGCTATAAAAGTTCTTAAAATCGTTGATGTCCGTACATTGTTGTAAACCTACATCATAATAACAATGAGTGGGTCGCGGTGGTCCCGCAGTGCCTAGGGTCCTTAAAACTCGATTGCTGCCGGATGATGCATGACAACCTAGATCAATATAAGTTTGGTTTCACCAGCTTCCCTTCTTGAAAATTTTCACTCTTTGCGCCCTGGTACCGTAAATAGAGTTCATTACCTTCTGCCTTGGTGTTCCTCTCGAATGCATCAAGATCCAATACGGAGCAAGAGTTCATGAGACCAGCGATCGATGTGAAGAAACCCACATCTTTTTTGTCTTTCAAGTGATTTAGCATGCCCTAGAAATTATACAACCATTTTTATATCCGAACACAATTATTGATCTTTAGAAGTAAAATATTGATTTATCTGATGGTAAGCGGTAATCGTTTGATTTCTGATTGGGAAATATACCAGGACTAGGACATATTATAAAAAAAGATGGACGTAATTATGAAAAATTTAAAAATAAAGGTTCAAATGATAGTGGCGGTAGTGAACGCGGTCGCTACATGGAGGCGCGGGTTCGATCCCCGCTCAGTGCAAATATTTGTATTCATGAATGCATTGGTCTCGGTGTTTGTATGTATAATATACACGTATGTCCAAAAAATATATACATCTAAGTATGTTTATCCGCATTCTAGATTCCATAACACAAGCTAGTTAAGCTATGCTTACCATAGGTCTAGATAGCGTTATGTGAAATGTTGTGGAATTGTGGAAATTATGAATGTAGAGAGCTTTAGGAGTAGCGGAATGCCCAAGGAGATATGGATGGATGGCGTGAAAAATTGCAAAGAAGGAAGTGATATCTGACAGGAATGTATGGCTACGTACTCCTGAGAAAAGGGTCTGACAGATAGACGGACAACGTAGTGATCCTATAAAGGTTCCGTTTCTTTCTCTAAAAGTACGGGAGCTTAAAAATTGGGCCAAGGGCATGTAATAAGTCAGTCAGCGGCAGTCAGGCAATTCTAGTCTGGTGGGTTCTCAGAAATTCCATATTGCTGTGAACTCTGGCCATAATTCTACTCACCATCTGTATATCGATATTGCCTCCTCGCAATATAGAGATGCCTAGTTGTAGCGTCTTCATCACCATCTCACTGGGCACTCCCTTGGAAGCCGATATGTGGAGTAGTACCATCTCTGCCACCCCCCGGTCGGCTAAACGCGCTTGATGGAAGAGGAGTTTCTGTTTTTCCATTTCTTGTTCCTGTGCAGTGTTAAATTAGAGTTAGAAAGTAGAATTTGCGTTTTATTTGGTTACTTCATTTTTATTGGTCTCGAAGTATCATGGCCGCTGAAAATGATTCGAAATATCAGGGCACGCAATAAACAACTCTAAAATCAAGTTGATGGCTTATCCCATGTTTTTGGTATCGATTTACGATGCAAAAGGCTATATAAAATGCTAATGCCATGACACCCATGAATTATTAGATATTAGAGTACGCGCCACGAAATAAGTCCCTTGGCCGCGGCGTGACTGTCGCAACATGTAATATTGCCAGTATTGTCTTTTTATTTTATCAGATCTTAAATGTTTAGATATGACTATTATAGTAGTTGAACCGCAGAATTTAAGAAGTTATATCTGGGCTTTTCCAACCTCAAACACTAAGAGGATGATTGTTAAAGGGATGGATTAATACATAGATGCAACAACATATCAACAGAGAGTGATAGTGATACAGAATCTGATTTGTATGGGACTCTTAAGGTAGCGACAGCAACTGCAGGGTCTTTACTGATGAAAAAAATTAAATACCATAAAAATGTACCACCTCATGCTACCCTCAAGAGACCCTAAAATAACACGTACTGTGCATTTAGAGTACTTACATTGTTGTTACGTGATGGGGATCTTAGATTAGTATAACTCCCACTAGTACAACATAAAAAAATGTGCTGGCAACTCTGTCATGGCCCCAACCAATCAGCAAACAGTATGGAATCGATGTCATTTTTAGATTCGCGTTTTGTCGCGGGACTTATTTTGTGGAGTTGGCTCTACCCAAGACAAAAACTTTTGTAAGATTTAGATTACGCGATAGTACAAGAACAATATATTTGATTAAGGCGACATATTCGCCTAGTGTGAAAAATAAAATCCGGTTCAATATTCGCATAAACTTTCGAATATATAACATGAAAAAGACATACCATAAACATATCCACGGTTTTCTGCATGCAAAATACAACTTACGCGATTAATATTATATTTGTATCAGCTGCACAGGGGCACAGTGGGCTGCAGAAATCCGTTAACAGCTTAAGATCTACAATCCTTTGAGCACCTAAGTCTATTTTATTTTTTAAAGAATATGAGCAATCGAAATTACTAATAATCCCTCTAACCCCTCCAACTAAGCTAAATTGCTTGTGCTCGGAGTGGGTTCATGTCGGTAGATCGAGACCTCTCGATCGTAAAGCCGAACCCTTATCTACTAAGCTGCCCGACACATAACTAACAGAATGATTTAGATGACGTTACACATAAAAAAATAATGAAAAAAGAACCTATTACACACAGTTAGAAGAGAAAGAAAGAAATGCATTTATTTACAATGAATTCATTGGTGGTTACCAGTGCATTACTTATTTACTAGATTGCGTGTGGCGTTGGCGTCACGTCATAAGAATTTAGATTAATATTGGATACGGACTTCAGTGCCCTTAGCACGAAAAGCTATGTATCTTAAACGTATTGAGAGAACGAAGCATTGTGATTGGCTGGCTTTACTTACACATAGGTTCACAGTTGGCAGGCAGCCAATCGCTATACTCCGTTCTCTTGTTACGATTACGATATTTTTTCGTGCTAGGGGCACTGCCGCCCACCGCAAATCTGTGGCTACAGAATTATAATAAACCTTAATCTCATTTAACACTCAGTTCAATATACAACTCACGTGTATACTAGCTCGTCCCTCCTCTTCGCCCTCAGCCTCTCCCCCGCCCTCCTCTTCTTCGCCACCTCCTTCTTCTTCCTCTTCCCCACACGATTTCGCGATGATGTGCGCGTAAGACATGTAGAGAGGATCCTCCTGTTACGGTAAATACAGATATTTAGCATGTAATTGTTTTTAAGACACTAGGTAAATTTAAACTATAGGGAAAGTCCATAAATTAATCTATCAAGAAAACAGAACTTTTCTCACATAAATCCTACCCTGTATTACGTATCTATTTAAAACTACAATCACAGTTTTTGCAAATGAAATATTAATTATCGATTAGGCGCGGCTTATACAGACGTGACGTGGCCGGGACATTTGGCGGTGGCGGACAATTTAAGTAACACATTATAAACCTTATGTAGTGTACAATAACGTCAATGTCATGACGCGCGCCACTCGATGCGATGGCGCGTCACTTTAGTGGAGGGACGTCGCCTGGAGACGCGACGCAATTCTCCTTCAATACAAAAGCGACGTTATTGTGCACTACTTAAGGTTTATATTGTGTTACTCAAATTGTCCGCCGCGTTATACGTCCCCGCCACGTCTCTTTTGTATAAACCGCGCCTTACATAGGACAAACTAAATGCCACAGGCGGGACTTGAATCCGTGACTAGTCTCTCACAGGGGGCATGCTTTGACCAGCTGAGTTACATTAATACTTCTTGAGCATTTTAAATTCTCCTATACAACCATCTTGGAGCGATGGTCACGGGTTCAAGTCCAGTCTTAAGTATTCACTTTTTCCAGTCTAAATCGAAAAGAATAGTTATATATAAAAGCATAACAATATTTACATTATAATTACGTATATTTCAACGACTACAGTGCAAAAGGGTGCAGGCGACATCAATTTATTTATAAAAGGCTTTAAATAACACCATAAACACTTTACAGGATAGTTACATTGTGCAACTAAATAACGTATACGGTACCTGCAGTGCCCCCGAGCGCTCAGTCATGGCTCCTCGACAGAAGGTGGTCACCAGCTGCGTCAGAGGATCCGGCTTGCCTTCTTCTTCTACTACATCACTCTTTTTCAATTCGGCGTCTTCGAAAGATTGCTAGAGCAAATAAATATAAACATATTATTGATTTTTGATGTTGATCTGATACACACATACAAAAACTAATTAAAGATGACTATTTGATCATTATTTGCTCATCAAGTTAACCTTATATATGCACCTTGATAAAAAAAATCTATGGTTTTGTATCTTTCCAAGGCTAACCAACAAGCACACTATAAATGTATCTAAATTGATACTATACTTTTCCCAGTACAAATAGTTAAGAAATTAAAAAAGTTAGAAGTTCCCTATTTAAAATCACGTAAATTATTTCAGAACTAAATTACATGATAATACTAATATTAAATAAAGATTTCTCTGAAAATCAGCGCTGTACCTACTGCACCACAAAGTGGACAGCATTAAGCTGAGAGGCGGCCATTTATGCAGCACAGTTGTGTGATTTGATTATTCTGTTGCTGTTGCCAAATTGTTGTTCAGCTGTGCTTTATAATAAATAAATATTTCTTTCTTTCTTTCTTTCATTTCGTGACAATAGTGCTATTTTAGGAAGCCGCCATCTAGCGGCATAGTGCATTAAGTCTGTAACTTTTACAATTACTGCACATTCTAGCAGAATCAATACAGATTAGAATACTGTTTTATTTTTGATAACTTAATTTGTAATAGTAAAAAAATAGAACCCTTGCAATCAAAAGCTCCACCTGAACCGCTGCTCTGCATTGTCTTTATGCGCGTCGCTGTAAGATCACAGTACAAACAATTTGTCTATTTGTTTTTTTTTTATATTTTTGGAAAAGATCAGGGCCCGATATGAACCGTAATAAGTACAAAGCAAGAACGGCAGTCTTTACTGCTCATCTACTCACCGTCAAATCTTCAATCATCACTTCTTGCCCAACGTTTTCTTCTTCCAGCCACAACTCGTAGTATGTGCGAGCGAATATGTTACACGCTCTATGTCTGTTGAGTAGGAATATCTCCGTTACAATTTATATATATCCCAGCCAATCAGCTCAGTTAGCCGTTCAATAAACTGCCTAGGCTCTTTACTAAACGGCGCCGTTCAATTGGGTATTTGACTGACTAGTCAAATTAGTTACTTTTTATTAAACGTCAAAACGGTAAATTATAAGGAAAATTGTATGAAAAATTTATTTGTGACGTCATAATATTTAATAGTCAAATAATTTGCTATTAACGGTTGGATGGATACTTAAAAATAAGTAAGAACGATAAAATAAGAACTGAAGCAACTGTTTTCACTCTTTTACTATTCTTAATTTAATAAGTTCAGCTAAATAATTTATTTTAACCACAGGAAAATACCCAATTGAATGATGTTTGCGACATTACATTAGGTTAGCACTTAAAATGAAAGCCTACTATGTTATAAACACACACACATTTTCGCATTCACACCATTAGTAGGATTAAATAACTATTCGACTAAAAACTCAAATCAATTATTTGCAAGAGGCCTAGAGAGACATAACAATTTTGACATTTCTGCAGATCTTGGGCTTAGTTCTCGTTTTTAATTCCTTTCTTAGGGTAAACCCTGATTTACCCCCGTAATAGGTACCCGTGACGGAACATTATGTGGTTTTAATCGGTTCGATTCCAATGAAGGCACTTCACCGCAAGTCTCAGTGACGTGGTACTCGTTGGGGATTCCACAAGTTAGAAAACGTATTAGAGTTCGTATAACCGTTTATAAAACAACACATTTATTAATATTCAATTGAAAACAACAAACAGACGACACATTGTCATTACGATGACTGAAATTATCGATTTGGGGCAGTGATCAACTGCTCTATTCAACTATTTTGACACCGTAGTCTTGTTATCAAGAGCCTAGGTACCTGGGGTCATCTCCAACTATTTCAGGACTACTTCTTCTCATAGTCCTATGTTCCAACCTGTAATCACTCACCGACTAAGCCGATACAGATGAACAGATCTGAGACAAGCGATGGCCGCTCGCTTCCTGGCGGCGCAGAGCACGCGTATCCAGTTGAACGAGCGTTGCTTAGGCTTTGTCGCCTTGTTAGTTCCATAGCGGCATGCAAAATTATACAGAAAAGTACTACAATAACTTTCATACTGATGTCGACCGATGAGTTTGTTATTTGTTGTTTGTTTGTTAGTTTGTTATAGTTTGTACGAGTGTTTAAGTGATCGAAATATCCACATTGGCACTAGTTCAGGCATTTAATGAGCAATCTTTTTTTGTATAATTTTATACTAATGTCATAGCAGTACTTAAAGTCAAAAATAAGTTTTTTATTAAATTGTGAAATTCCTGCGTTTATTATATTTACGGAAGCGACAAATTAATGGAATTTTTCATTTATATAATATATTCTTCCCTTTTTATTTTCAAATATAAAAATCTTTTTTTCTTTCTCAAGTAGTCAACGTTACAGGTTTTCTTGTGATGACTGTGATAGATGAAAACATAACTTATTTTGTAAATTTGGAGGTCATTTATTAGTAATAGAACACACGATAATACCAAGCTATAAGTAGTCTTCAAAACATCACAACACTAAAAAATAATCACACATCGGTTAACATAGTCAGGCACAACTCGGAAACCGAACCTCGGTAGAGAGTGCAGAGAAGTTTGCCGGAAACAAGCGATGACGGCGCGCTTGCGCTGAATAGACACCACCGAGCGGTATACGTTCTTACTCATTTGTTGTGGGTGGTCGATCTATATAGGAAATCGTTTCTGTACTATCATTTACTTATACATACTTAAATATTAGAAAGGGAGAACAAAAAGGAAAGAAGAAAGGAATAAAGGAAGAAAGAAAATCTTTTAATTCTACAATTTACAGAGAGACATTACAACTTATCTAGAAAACTTTACATAATAATTTTTTTTAAAAGAAACAAATCATTTTAATATGCTCTTTCAGCATACTGCTGACCTCGTAGTGGGGCTTTTACTATCAGATATCATGTTTATGATTAAAAATACCTGAAATGTATTTAAGAAGGAAAGAGATACACTCTTTGCGCGAGCTGTAGGTCCCTATATAACTGACCTCCTCGCACTTTGCTTCAAATATATGTGTACAGAATACTCCAGCGGTATTGCGAAAATGGTACATAAAATTAAATCTAAACTCATTCGAAAATAACTCGATACACTTACCATATGCAACCCGAAGAGCACCTTACTCATAGCCACGATCCTCTCGACGGTATCGTCGATAATCTTCGCCTTGTTCTCAGCGGTCTCCACTGTGATGTTGGTCTTAGACTTGGAGCCAAGCTTGGAGTATAGGTAGTGTTGCCAAGACATCTCATCCGCTGGGTCTATCTTGTCTGGGAGAGTGAGTTGGGTCTTGGCGAATTCTGCAACGTCTTGTTCTGACATTTTCTATGAAAATATAGATTGAAAATGTTTAGTAGTGACTGAACTTAAATAAGAGAACGCGTTCCAAACCACATTTTAATGGATTCTATCGCGATTTATTTGTTATGAATTTCATTTAGCCCGATGCATAAATAGTAACACCAAGCATTCATCATAATTTGGGTACTTTGAGATAACTTACACTTAGATCTATGTAACAATTACCATTTTCAGTGATTTCGCGACAAGGCTTCGGGCTAAATTTAATATAAATAATGTTTTTATGTCGCGTAAACTTCAGAGAGTATCAAGCCTGTTGAAGAAAAACAATTTGACCTTGGCCCCGTAAGAGAGGTAGACTCACGAAGCACGAGCTTGACGTTGTAGAAGATGACATGCGTTCCAGTAGTCTATTATTAAGGATGGTTAAGACGAGGGAATCGCCGGAGTGCAAACACTGGACTCCAAAAGGAAAGTTTTGATGCAAGCGGGACGCTCGGATGTTTGTTTGTGAAAACCCGTACTTTGAACGAAAGTTATGATATTTTCAAGTACTGCTCACCTTTAGGAACCTATCCTTGCAGTGCTGCACTAACTCCTGCTCTCTGCCCGCGAACAGGTTCAGTCCGACCGGCAGTAGCCTCTTGAGGCAGGCCACCATCAGCGACGCTTGAACCTCCTTGTCTTTGTCGCGTTTCTTGTCGCGGTGTTTCTTCTTTTTCTGTTTTCAAAATGTAGGAGTAAGTGAGACGAAAGAGAGAGATTGGTAGGGGTGTCATTTTATTCAGAGTAATTTGTGTAAACTATAGTTGGAAATATAATTTAGATGCTGATAGGGAAGAAGTCAATGGAAACGTAGGAAAAGAATATTAATATGAAATATGTTTAGATAAATGACAACCCAGATTATATTTTTTGTAATGCAGATACTTTCTGCACTGTAAAATAAAATAATTACAATTATTAATTAGTTCCAAGGAAAATACGAACCATAAATATAATATTATTATTACATTTCATTTTAAATTTTGAAAGTTATAATAATATTTCCATTAGAATTTTTCCACGCTAAGTTAGTTTATTTTGTACTTAATTTTAAAAGTAAATTATCATATTGCTTAAGTTATAGTAAGCTTTTGTCAATTATAGTCAGAATGCATGGTCCAATCCTATCTATCCATATAATAGCATAGCATACTGTCTATTTTTCTCATGGTATAGACATTACATCTGGTATCGATAGACAGATTCAGGGGCACAC
The DNA here is from genome assembly GCA_949126895.1 of Eilema caniola. Taxonomy (NCBI): domain Eukaryota; kingdom Metazoa; phylum Arthropoda; class Insecta; order Lepidoptera; family Erebidae; genus Eilema; species Eilema caniola. The sequence goes on along the minus strand of OX421486.1, from coordinate 10,467,399 downwards.
GACTGAGTCCAGACAATGTCCGAACCCGAACATGACTAGGTGAGGATATGATTAAAGCGGATTATGTAACAAACTGAGCAAACCATCCGATTACACGTTAATGAAAGCCAAGAGTTATTACAGTAAGTTTTCAAAAATTTGGTATTGTGATTAGTTCTTTCAACCGTTTAGCCTATTGCAGTCCACTGCTAGATATAGGCATCTCCCAATGTTCACAATAGCATTTGAGAAATATGGGAAATATCATTGTCGTGCTTAAAATTATAAATGTGTCACTAAAAATGGTAGATCTGCCGCCAAATAATTCAACTATTGTCCGAGAAATATGACCGCGTGCCTCGACATAGATAGATATAGGTTAGAAGGGATGGGCGGAGATCTTGCAAAGACCTCCAAAAATCTCTTCGTATTAGGTTACTTTTGTGATAACGCATGAATAAATAGGAGCCCCGTCGTCGTCCCTCGATGTTATATTCTTGTGGAAGATCTACTATTTTGCTGGCGATAGCTTAAATCAAACCTAGCACCTAGCATCAACATTGCATTATTAGTTGCCAAGCACGAGAAATACATTTTCCATTGATACCTTGCCGCCTCCTTGTGGGGTTCCATCGCTAACTGCTGTTACTCTCCTTGTAGCCGTCGGCATGATCAACACCTATATGAACAATAAATGAACAACACATTTTTAAATGAGGGTTGCCTGCGAGTCTCGTGCGCAGGTTAAGAGTTAATAAATTTATAACAACATTGGAAATTGGAATTGAATTGGGTGATCATGAAATGTAATACCGAAATTTCGGGATCGAAATGCGGGCAATATTGCGAAATAGTACATTAGACGTTTTGTTTGGATAAAAAAAAACGGGAAAACTTAAAGTAACTTCATGGTAAACTAACTATCATCCGTGTTTTGTGAAGGCCCGAAATTTCGGAATTACATTTCTTATTATCCTTGTGTGGTAGTTTTAACGACACAGAACGAAAAGGGAATTCGTTTGATCTAGAATTAGCACAAATGGACCGACTTTACCGGTGATGTATTATCAAGTAGAAAAATCCTGCAGTTTGTTACAATATCGTACATCTTAGCCACTTTTTACCTTTTGTTTCATTCTCCATATCCTTTCTCTTCTACGGGCAGTAAAGTGAGAGTGACATCTTTATTGTTGCAAGTTATCATATTCCACGGCAGTTGTATAAATTAATATAGTTGAATCAAAGTAGGAAACTAAACACGCCCTGGTTTAAAACACCAAGGGTATCACAATCGTGCTGCTGACTCTCTAGTAACCTAATGTCCTTCTTGAAGAACTCCATACTGATTATAAACAATGAGACAATGTTGCGAACCGGTATTTTATTTTCATAGCCTGGTAATACGAGTATTTGGAAAGGGCTGCCTGAGTACTTATAATTGTCTACAAAAACTGACTTCTTCCTAAAGTTAGCAGAAAGAGAATGGAAAAACTTTCGGCCTTGACTTACCATGTTATCAATTTCATTAGCGGAGATAAAGTTCTGTTCCTCTTTCAAGAAATACTGACTCTTGGACCAAATGTTGAATATCTCCGACACGTGGTTGTACAGTTCCTCCGCCTCTGTGGGTGAATAATAATAAATAAATGGAACATTGTGGCAAATAATATTCTAAATGTTTTGTCTGTATTTTTACTATTTTTAAAATTGATATAGGAAGGATGGATGTTTGTAAGTGAATGAATCTGGATGAAATTTAGTACAGATATAGATTACTAGCTTTTGCCCGCGGCTCTGCCCGCGTGGATGTCGGTTATCGCTATAATATCGGTTATCGTTATAAATTGTAGCCCATGTGTTATTCTGATGTATCTACACTACTATCATAAAGAGGCAAGATTTGTATGTTTGTAATGAATAAACTCAAAAACTACTGTGCTGCTTTCAAAAATTCTTTCACCATTGGAAAGCTACATTCACCCTGAGTAACATAGCCTATATTGGATTTCCACGGGAACGTTTTACCACCCGTGCGAAGCCGGGGCGGATCACTAGTAAGCTATATTATTGTAAAGTTTCATTAAAATCCATTCAGTAGTTTTTACATGAAAGAGTAACAAACATCCATCCATTCATCCTCATAAAGCCTACTTTTATCCCAGATATAGGTGCCTGTGGGGCGCGTGCAAAGCAACGGGCAATAGTTAATCTCACTTACTATTAAGTTTTTATACGAGGGTTTTGTATGTACAGAAGCATGGATGAATATTTATTATTCAACTACGCGAAAACAGCATAAACGAACCAGTACACAGTTTGAAACAGATCTAGCTTATAGTCTGGAAAATCACACAGGCTAATTTTTAACCCGGGAATAGGTCCCTATCAGCCATGGGAAGGGGTCATCGGCCTGGAACACCTAGTTATAAATAAATTTACAACGGACAGGACACAAACCTGGTACATTATTCCTGAGCCAGTGGTTCCTCTGCAGATCAACATACTTGATGAGCAGTGGGTAGAAGGAATAAATGTCGCGGACCAATAGCTGCCAGTCTTCTTGGATCTGAGACTCCACTTGGGATGTGTCGTCGGTTGAAGACTGCAACGTGTAATTATAGAATGATAGATAACATTTCAGAATATATAACGCTATCTACACTCAGAGTATCATCATAATGATTATGGAGACTTAGACGAGAACTCGAAGCTCAGGGTCTGCCTTATGACTTATCTTCCTCCGCTTTGAACGGTCTTGGGTGGTAAGGCTATTTGCACGCATGTCACCCTCCACGAGGTCAAACCAGAAATCCGTGGGCCTACCCCTCCTACCGGTACCCAGCGGGGGTGCCATTGCTAGATAATTGTAATCCATGTACTTAAACTTAAGTTTAGATTTCAAGGATTTTCTTTTAATTTAATTTACCACGTTTGTTAGAGAGACTTGATCCATATGGTTGACCCTTTTGATGGATGACCTTAATAATACAGGATATTATTTTTTCAGATTTTAGTCGGTTTGAGCGAAATTCGCTATCTCCAGTATTTAGAGTACTTCCCCTCCAGGTAAGGTTTAAAATCTTGCACGCTGTATATCTTAACTAGCTTGTATCACGGGGTTCTTAAGGATTCCATAACACAAGCTAGATGAGCTAAGCTAACTTAAAGCTTAGATAGCGCTATGTAGAATGCCCTAAAATATTTCTTTATTTACTTACTTTAATAAAACCTCTCAAGCTCTCCTCCTTATGGAACATATTATCGGTTCTCTTACGAACCCTCTCAGCGAGAGGCAAGAAGGAATCCCTCAGCAATTCCTCTGAGGAATTGATAATGATCTGTTGAGTGTAGGTGGCGATGCGAGTCATCCATGGTGCGTTCTCATTGCCAATGTTCTTTTTGATGAGTTTGAGAACGTTTTTCAGTAGCTGGTTCATATGTTCTGCCATAACCATGGTAACGTGGTTTCTAGAAGAATTGTATAGCTGTTTATTTAATTTATTGGCTTTTATGTTATGTCAGTGTCATTACTTATTTTATTTCTTCATAATAAATTACTAAGCTAACGATTTAAATTTAATTTTAAAGCATAAGTTTAGTTTGTAAACAAAAAAACACGATAAGATGCTTGTTAAAACGTTTAGGCTTTGCCTAGTGTGGAGCCACAGTATAATGCTCAATATTGTTACATAATATTTGGCAATAAACAAATTTTTATTATTATTAATTATAGCAGCGGCAAAGGGTAAACATTTTCAAAAGGGATCCCGGTGGAATTTATATTGATCTAGTTGGTCATGTAGGTACCATGCGACCCATTGGGAAGATGGTAAGACTCAGGTTGTAAGGACCCCTCGCCACAGACCTATAGCTATACCTAAAAGCTAGCAATCTATAGTTAAGGCGATTTATAGTTCCCATTTCAGTGAAGACTTGTTTGATGCTTTCTGTATCCATCTTAGGTAGGAAGGCCATGAAGATAGAGAACATATTTGTATTGCCAATATTATAGAGAACATAAATAGAAGGATATGAGGTTAAGAAATAATTCAGAAAAAAGAGGAACAACGAAATTACTACCTATTTTCCTAATATTTACACCCATTTTTTTTTCCATATCTTTTCTAATATTTTTTTCACCTACCTTCATATTTAGTACAACTTACCCTCCAGTAGGTGTGACGTTGTCAGGCCCCTGTGCCCACCAGAACGGCAGGTAAGAACACAACAGTGGTAACACCACATCAATGATATGAGGAGCTTCGTTATAAGTCTTGTCTGATTCAACGAACTGGTCCACTTCACCCAGGATAGTCTCTAAGGTCGGCATGCACTGTTCCATTTTCTGCATTATGTCTGTTGGAATAGAGGTTCAAGTTTATTGATTAGGCAGTTTATTTAAGTTCTTTTTCACTAATGAGTTATTTATAGACAAGTCTCTTAAAGAGAAGTTTATTTTATCCAGATTGTAGATTAAAACTAAAGGCTCTTTAAGCTAGTTCTTTGGTAATTGATAGATCGGAACGCTAACAAATATACAGACATATGGAAGCATTTTTATTCGATATAATCCTATGTCGGTTTTCTTACCAATTTGAAAAGTCAACCTTCAGGGGGGGACCTGATTTTTTATTTGATCCTGACCTAAGTTCTTTGGACCTAGGGTACTTTGGAAGTCCTTTTCATCTGACATGTAACGAAAACCATAATCATTTTAATTGAGGGGTGTAACGAAAATCAGCAGGCACTAGCTGTAATGGATAGGTCTATCGAAATGAAAACCCCTATCCATTACTCTTCAAGCCTGCTTTTTACAATTGCTGTTGAGTGAATCAATTGGAGTTATCACCTTGCGCTTCTAGCGAGTGGTCGGCGATCCTATTGAGCAGCGAGAACTGGTTGTGCTTGTTCAAATGCGGCTCCAAGAAAGCAACCGGGAATGTTGAGCTGAACGCGCCCAGGCATGAACCCTGGAGACAATTAACATATTCAAAAGAGAGTAATAAGATTTTTCAACTATTATGTAGGTATATATTAACACGGTGTCAGTGCACGGGGTGCTAAGGTGGCGAAGTAGCTCAAATCCACCCATCGTAGACTATATCGAACCTCATAAGAAATCAGGTCTTTTCGTAGGAGGTAGAACACGACGGTATTTCCGTCCAATTGAGCAGTCCGACTGGGGAAGTACAGAGGTACTTCCCCAGTCGGACTGTCGGGCAGAGCCTACAGAATACCGCGGCCATAACAACCTCGAGCCGTGTTCCCGGCTGTGGGTATATAGGGTAGCCAGAGCTCACTGGAGAGTTTTTGTGCTGTCAGTGGGAAGACCTAAGGCTTGTCCTGCTCTATCTTCTACACTGACGGCACAGAAACTCTCTGTTCTAACAGAGTCGGTAGCGCGAGTGTGACGACCCTGTTGCACACACCCATAGGCCACGGTAACCACTTTCGATTAGGTGGGCTGTGTGCTTGCCTGCCACATAAGTGGTATAAAAAAGGTCTCATTTCTCTCGCAACTTGGGGTCAAGATATACGCTCGAAACGCCTTAAAAAGGTACGATGTGATGCGTTGATTTATGCCGAATACATAATATTCCCCATTCATAAACATATCGTGGCGAGCAGCATGCCTGGATGCAGCCACTGAGTAGGCTTTCTCATTATCACGTTTGTATATAGAACATACACTAACAAAATTATATTTTCATAATTAACATACATACATATGCACACGCCTATTTCCCTCTGGGGTAGGTAGAGACGACAACAGACTAAACAACAGTTTTCATCGGTTTACGATATTATCCTATCACTTACCAAAGCAGGTTTGTGTCTTTCTATTTCAGTCTTCAAGTACTTTCTATCATGGGTCAGCGTCGCGTCTGTTCCCAGCGCATATAACGAACCTAACATTTTGTATGAAGCCACTTGGATTTCATCCACTGTGAACAATAAACAATAATATAACTTTCACGATCTCTTGAACAAAAACTACAACTTGATCGATTGATGGAATTTTGTAAAGATATTGAATAATACACGCTTGTATTTTTCCACAATTTATTATATTTGAACCTAACCAGATTCACCTGTAAGTCTTTGATAGTACCATAAAGTGAAACCCATCAGGTTCAATAATAATTCAATATGCAGAACTTTATTTATAATTGTGTAGTTAAGTAGGGAGTGCCAAGGCATAATTTTATTTTATTACACACTTTTGCCCGTGGCTCCAGGGTGCGTGGAATTCTGATTGCTTTCCCAACCCAGGGAACCTATTCTGAGGATAAAAATAGCTTGGTGGTAAAAATTTGGTGCCACAAATTTACCACTAATTTCGAGCGGATGGGTGCCACCATGCACGATTGCGAACAACCCTTGTTGGATTGTGGTTGCAGCATTAGTGGGAACCACAAACCTCGCCTTTTTTGATGAGCCCATTAAGCTGAGTATCACCATTGTTAACATGGTACGTATATGTAATGGTGATCCTCTTTCCTGAGACTTTGCCTTCAGCTTAACATCAGGCGAGGTGAAGTCAAATTGACGTGTCCTATATATATATAAAAAAATGTGTTATTCCAGACTATAATCTATCCTTGTACCAACAGCCAGATCCGTTCAAATATTTGAGCATGATAACAAACGTAAAAACATGCAAACATTTTCAAGAACTTTCAGTAGAACTAGCTATGGCCAGAGTCTCTGACGTTTAATTGCGACCTCACAAACCATCGGAACCTAATCGAGGGATAAAAGCAGCTTATGCGTTATTTTAGACTTTTATCTTTCCTTCAAATTCTTTTTTTTATAGTCTTTATTGTACACACAAACATGTTTATAACAATTCTAAAAGGATATTTTTGTACAAAGGCGAGCTTAACTCAATGTTGAGTTTTCTTCCAGCATACTTGTACCAATTTTTAGTTACATTCGTTCAGCCGTTTGAATTTAATTAAGTAACAAGCATCCAAACAATTCATTAGTAGGACAGGACAGAGAACCTATATTATATCTAGACTCAGAACATAACTGGTCAGTCGCATGTAAATGTCTCATGCGGGATTTGAACCCGTAACAATCAACCCGATGGAATTTAAGTGTTTATATCCAAGGCCATAAAAATAATACATAAAACAATATCAGTATAGAAAGCACTCGAACTCATGGCAGTGTTGAAATCAATTATATTTTTATCGGCATATAACTCGTTCGTGAGGAAACTTAGATGTGGCCTTTTATCTGGTGTTACTCTATATTTATAACAGCTGTATCGGTAAATATACATATTTATGTAAATATCCTGTGTGATAATTTCGTAACAAGCTTACGTCGTGAATCAACCAAATAACATTTTACCCGGCATGGGTAGAAAATCCTAGACCTTATATATAGGAGTCGCATTAGCTAATCTACTGTAACCAAGGAACCATCCAATAAAATATGATTTTAAAATATATGGAATTGGCTGGTTCTGAACTCGTTTCCGCAACCAATGAAATATATTCCAGGAATAAAATGTAACCTATGTGTTATTTCAAACTAAAATCTACTCTTGTATTAATTTTCAGCCATATCCGTTAAGTCGTGTGAGCATGATTCAGTAATAAATAGCCAAATGTATTCACTACCTTTTACGTTCATAATCTTAGTAGGATAACTAAAAGATATTGATTTTAACAAGTGCTGTGACTTTAGACGACTTCAGTCAAACTATTCATGTAACACTAACTATACCTCAAACTATTTTAGGCTTCAAGAGTAACTACTACCTCACCAGATAATGTTGCTGATGTCATTAAAAATATATCTCGTGTCAATGATGTTCTACAACAGTTGATACAAAACTATGAACACTTACAAAAGATATACAAATCTCAAGAGAATTTCGATGCACCTGATGAACAAGCCGCGCTTAAAGAGGGAAATAATAGTGTTACCAAGAAAGATTCACATTATAGAGATAATTTTACACCAACAAAAATAATGTTTTCTGATAGTGAAGAAATGTATGACAATACTTCAGAAGAATCTACGGAAGCAACTACTAGAGTAACTAAAGATGAGTCTGAATCTAAAAATAAACATAAGACGAAACGTAGCACGAAACAAACTACAATTACACCAGTAAAAATACACTTTTCGTTAAGAAATGCAAGACCAAAACTAATATTTATCGATACACATAAAAAACTTGAAGATGAGGAAAGAAATACAGCAAAACAAGGGCAAGATGCATCGAAGAACACGAGATTTAACATTCAAGCTTCTGGTAATAAAAAGAAAAGACATAATACAGGGAAATACAACTCATCTATCGCCATAAGTGACATAAAGAAATCATCAAAAAGGCATGACACTCGCAATAGAAACCAAGATAACACTGAAACCAATAAAAAATTAGTACCAAACCATGATGCAATGACTACGACAATTACTTCAGTTAAGGCACATAACAAGGTAACTTACAGCTTCGGCAGCAAACAAAAACGGAAGTCGAACCAAAGCAACCCTAAGTTTAATGAGAAGTTTAAATCAGAAGTTCTTAATAATGATGCTGCGTTAGCTAAAAAAATGACGAATAAAAATATGGGGAAGATTAAAGAGGCCAAAGATGTGAGCATTTTTTACATTTATTATTTTATTATCATAACACTTTCTGCTAGTTTTTGGCGAGCACATTTTTCGATGGCGGTTGGCAGTGGCCCATTTGCGCCGAGCCTAAGCCTTTGATGCAACGTGTAAGTGCTCATAGTCCGAAGTTAACCGTTCACAAAGAGTGTAGTATACCTAAGTAGTACAAATTGGCTTATTGAAAGATAGATTGATTGATAGTACAAAAAATAATACTTTGCAAAACTTAGTTCAAAGTTACAGTATGAAGTGCTTAAAACAATTATTCATCGATCACCCTATGCATTTTTGGAACAAAATCAATGTTTTATTATTTACTCTGTTTTCTATAATCAAGCTCTACTTACTTTCTAGTTTGGTGCTTTATTTTAGTGTGTAGATTTTTATGACTCAGCTATTTTTATTATTATTTTAGATATTAACATTCCTTTCACAATAAACACTTGCAAGATTCTAAAATAATTCGCCGTTTTCAAGAGCTCCAAAATCGACTGCAAAGATTTCTTAGCAAACATACAAACATCCGAAACTCATAAAAAGGTTCTTATTAAAACTTAAAATAGATATATTGTCAACGATAATTTCATTCTAGGTCGGAACAGAATTAGAGCCAAGCGATTCATCTACGGATTTATCTGACAATGTCCAGGGCCTAGAACAGTTTATTGAAAAGACCAACATATTACGAAAGGAATATGGAAACGCCTGCTTAAAACTCGTTGTTCAAAAGTGTTATAGGGTGAGTACATACACACATATACTCACGACTATAAATCCCCATAAGGGATCTACAGAAGTGTATCAACACCCACGTTTCGCCAACTATAATTTTCGATCCCACGTAATAGGAGGCGAGCCTATTGCCGTCTAGCCGGCACTTTGTCTTGGGCTGTATGTTTACTGTTGAACGGAGAACAGTCCTTAGTCGCCTTTAACGACACCCACAGGAAGAGCTGGAATGGTCCTATTCTATTCCACCGGGAACTAATACGGCATCCAGTAAATATTAGAAACGCATTCACTGTCGACAGGGTTTTGGCAGGGAAGTACATATTAGAAAACTATTAGCTTTGACCAAGACTTATGTCTGAAATAATTATTTTATGTATTCGAATTACACTGAATTGCATATGTTAAGTCAATCAACGCTATAATGAATGAGTTTCGAAACTGAAACATTCGAGATTTTAATTCTCAAGAGCTGAGAGGGGATGGCTCTCTTATGATAGGGCGAACCAGCTATGGTAGCTACCAACGGGGCGAGCCACCAACAGTGATCGAGCACTGTAATGTGGCGTCCAACGTGAGCGATTTTGAAGCAACAACAAGCAACTATTTAATGTTTTACGACACGCCGTAAAACAATGAATAGTCGATACTGTTTGAAGTGGGCTACGTGACCAAACGCCTGCAGATCGCCCTGCGGCGCGTCGCGATTCGAAGCGGACGCGATCAGTTGGTTTCAAATCTTCGCGCGAATGTGTGTGGTTGTCGGCATGTCGTTTTATTTTGAATAATTTCAATAATGTCAAACTACGCGCGCACGCAGGACTAGGTCGCCGCATCGCACCACATCGCATTGTATTCACGTGAAATCGCATCGAATCGCTTCGCAATTCTGTACGCAAATCGCCTACGTAGAACGTAGCGTCGATTTATTGGTTAGCATACCATTTAGTATTAGACGGATTGTAGTGTTATTATAATGCGATGGACGCTCTTCCAATTTATGTTAATTTTGTTCCGAAGGCTTGCAAAGGAGTCCTTAAGAATGTATGTAGACCTGGTTGCAAGAAACCATTAAAAACATCTTTTGAGGGATTCTCTAGGACCGGTTGTATTCAGTCTTTCGTTCCATCTAGTGCAATAAAGACTAAGAACTGTACGAATAGCGCAAATTGCAAACGTGTCGATGCAGGATCTTCAGATTCTAGTTCGGATGAGAAATCGAAAAAAAAAACGAAACAGAAATCAAAGAAAACGGTAAAGAGAAAGGAAAATAAAAAGAAGAAACGGGTTTTACGAGAGCAAGGAATTGAAATTGATAGTGAGAGTTGTTCATAGAATTTATTTTCTTGGTAGAATCACACACACTTTGTTTCTTCTGTACATAGAAGAAAAAGTGGGTTTTCATAGAACAAATGTAAACAATCTTTTTAAGAAGGGATAAACAGAGGTGTATTAGACCTAAATTTTGTTGTTCAAAGTCTCTGGTGGTTATTGCCGACAAATGCGAGCGATATTGTTTTGACTGATTCTATATTTACATGAACTGCTGTAGCCATACCCATTATATGTATTAAAAAAAAGATTGTTGACATTTCTAACCACGTGTACGTCTACGTTCAAAAATATGTTGTTTTATAAATTTAAAATAAGATTATCTGTTTTAGGCATGCAAACAATCATTAACCACTGTATGCCGAGCTTCCAAATGCAAGAGTGCTTTCAAAAAGGATTTTGATAAAAATTCCGACGCAAGATGCAAATATTTGTTCGAGGATAAAGCCTTACGTGCCACAGATACAAGTGAGGATTTTTTTTTCCATATATTTTTGAACGTAGATCTCGCTTCACTATACCTAAGTTTGTATCATTAACATTAAAATCACAGTATATTAACATCACATTCAGCAATATCCATGAATACAATCCTCTTCAAAAGACTTGAAAAGACCGTGCTATATTCCACGATGAGGTTATACGGCTTTTATGGCTGCAACTGCCATCTGCCCTTCCAACCGCGGAAGGAAAGCCTGCGCTAGTGTATCGTCAATCAGCAGATGCTGCTTGCAGGCCTAACAATACCCATATTATGGTAAACCATAATGGATAAAAATACTTCACAAAACTGTTTGGTAGAGCTAGCACATCCTGCAAGTATTCAAGTTGATTATTTAAGCAGGATACCGATTCTGCTAAATGTCAACCACTGTCAGACAACAGTTGCTGCAAACAAATCAATTAAACAGACTTTACGATTATGCCGATAAAGTCTAAAATTAGATGGCATCTTGTAGAGTCAATGAATAAATTTTATCTACAGTCAAATTTTTGATAAGACGAGGTGAATTGACAGCTTTTAATGTCACTTTGAGAAATAATGATATCAATGTAATGTGTGCATTCAGTGCTCGTTCACTCACGGCACAGCAGCGCCACCGTCGATTTGGCAGAACTTTGTTGACGGAATCATAGGAGAATTAAAGAACTATTTTATTAGGATTTTCAAAATCATTCACTTTGTCACATCACTATTTTTATTTCATCAACAACTGACAACCCGGTAAACGTCAGTAGACTCCGTCTTATTGAAAAATCGACTATAACAATAGACTTTTTTTAGAATTAAATTGCATTTTAGTAGTGTCAGAGGTCGACTGTCAGTAGAATTGGCTTCGAGGACACACACCAGAGCAGCAAACAGTAATGCTTTTATTTCTCGTATCTGCGTACTATATAGGTAAAAGTATGGGTGTTTTTTTCTTCTTCCAAAAACATTTGCTGTACGCGTCTTGCTTGCTGGTTTGGTTTATGGCCTGCCTTTGAGTACCAAGGAATATTTATAATACTCCATTTTGTGAGCTACTTAACTAAACGCAAACAATTCTAATTTACCAGAATAAGTTTTATTTATAAGTTCACTTTATTAATATTTTTCAGTTCAGAAATTAATTTTAAAGAATAAAAACCAAAATTGAACGACTCAGTTAGTTACTCTATAGTTGCGGCACGCTATGATGGCCGTTTTGACATATATTAACTAAGTTTCAATATTGGCCGTGTAAAACGGTCTAGTCATCTGTAGTTGAGTTGATAAGGTAGAAGGTGGTACTTAACGGCTGTGTAAAAAAGCTCTGCCAAGTTCTCTTAGTAATTAATTGCCATCATACCGTGCCGGTAGTTTAGTTTATTAGTTTAATAAGTATTTATATAAAAAGTCTCTACAAGATTGTTTACCTTTCGTTAAGTACCTTTAGTTCGAATTATGAATGGTTACTTTGTGTACACGCTCTCAGTCTAAATTGGTGACGATGTGATCATGTTCATAACTTTTGTTTTAGTTAACGACAGCACACAAGGATACTTGACGGCTGTGTGTCATCCGGCTCCTCAAAGTTTGGTAAGAGATACATACATACATATATATAATCACGCCTGTAAATAATATGTCGCGAACTATGATTTTCTGTCCCACGTAAAAGGGGGCGAGCCTATTGCCGACAGGCGGTAAGAGACTAAGTAGGTATAATATGGTTTTCTCAAACATGCAATGAAATATTGACATTACGTTCCTCTTAATAGGCTGCGAAGTATGACGTTTCAGGCGTGGCTAGGACCAGAGGCCGGTAATGGAATTTCATACAAACTTTGCAGGCCTAAGGCCGGCAAAGTCCTCTTTTTTAATTTCGATTCCACATAAATTTTTGGCAAAGGCACTCTGCCACTATGCGTATTTGAAAAAAAAGATGCACTCTGGGAGTGCCGGCAGAAGTGAAAACATTTTCTTTATTTCTTTCTTCGTTATATACATAGAAAAAGATAAAAAGAACATACCATACCATGCCTATAATATAGCGCCAATCATAGAACCTATCACTAATTTTCTGCTAATTTTCTGTCAGAAGAAATTACTAAATTACAAAAAGAAAAGATAATCACACTAAGTAATAAATTACAAAAAGAAAAAACAATCACAAAAAATCCCTGAAAGCCAAGTGGTTTGAACCCGATACTATCTGAAACTATAAGGACTTATAGTCGAAGTGCTTACCGTTTAAGCTACGACGCTATCTATCGTAACTTGCAAAATAGATAGTCTATACCTAATCTTGTATGACGTCAGTAGTCGGTTACGGTTCAAAGGTCAACTAATCCTGACGCTTTCTTAACATTTTACACCCATCCAACGCCGCTAAAGAAGTTTTCACTTCAAAAACAATAAACGACTTGGTATGCACTTAAAGCAGTTTTATTTACATAAAAATCCACATTAACATAACTAATAACACATTATTATCAAGTGTTTTCTTAACTATACACATAAACATTGAAATATTAATATTTAATTTAGTTGCAACAAATTGACATTTATAACAATGACAAGTGTCACTGTTCGTTCAGAAACGTGCCTTTATACTTTTTTTAAGTAACATGATAATGAACATAAATGTAAATCTTTACTGTTAAAATCAAGCTAAAATAGGCGAAACAGTACTATGCACGTGAGTTTTTGTTTTTATCTTGTTTACTTTTAATGTCTTTTAAAATACTTCTTTAATTTTTTTGTTGTTTATTTCATTGCATGTTTGAGAAATGCCCTATATTATACATACCTCGGCGGGAAATATGGGGTTGCCTGCCTCAGACCTATCCGTCTATATGTCTTCGGCCGGCAACCTCTTTCTTGCCGGCCTCTGTAGTAATGTACTATTAAACAATAGTTTTTCAATTATTACTACCATTACATAGTAAATATGTGTGGACATGCCAGTTCAAACATCACATTTCGTCAACTGATAATTTGTTCTTTTAAAAAAATAATTATAGTAACCGAAATTACCAATATTCTCTCCATCCCCACCAGCTACAGTAAACTACGTGTGCTAAAAGAGGATTCACGTCGATAGTGTAATGTAATACGCATTCAAACGCGGGACCTCTTGATCGTAAAGCCGACTCCTTAACCACTAATCTGTTGGTAGCTTCAAATAGACCATTTACACTCCAGTCGCACTCATTACTGCTTCAATACCAGACAAAAACTAAAAATGTTCAGACTATGAGGTGTTAATAAAATTTCCTCTCATATATCTACATACATATAAACACGCCTATCAATCCCCGAAGTGGTAGCAGAGGTTTGAGGTTTTGCCAACTACGATTTTCGGTCCCACGTAATAGGGAGCGACCCTATTGCCGTCTAATGGGTACTTTGTCTTGGACTGTATGTTTACTGTCGGATAGAGAACAGCCCTATCCATTCGGCTCTTCTACTACACCGGGAAAAACACGGCAATCCTCTTTTTATGAAGAAATATAATAAGTTATCAACTATTTATTTGTATTACAGCCAATTCCAAGCAACGGACCAGTCATCAACGCCACAGCGTACGAAAGAAGCCTACTGATCCTCCGAACTAATTATGAGAAAGCTTGTGTAAAAACATCGCAGGAGAAATGCACGGACGCTTGCACATTCTCGTATACAAAAGCATGCGAGAAACACAAATGCAAAAGTAAAGTAGTGAAGAGGTTTAAGCGAGAATGCAAGATGCATTGCAAGGCGGCTTACAAGTATGAATCGACTAAAAAGGACAAGTCTAGTAGTAGTGGTAGTAGTTCAGACAGCGATTCGGATAGTGAGTCAGATAGCAGTTCATAATTAAGTTCGTAAAAGGAATAAATTGTTTTATAAAATAGTATGACCACACGATTATAATTTTATTTATCTACACTAAAATCGAAAAATTCGAATTACGAATTGAAAGAGGATTCTATACATACGCACTTTATAAACACATATACATAAAATTAAAAATAAAACTTATTATAGTACCGCCAACTGTATTATAAAACTCATTATAGTACCGCTATCTTTTTTTATTCATTAAACTAGTCTATGGTCTTAGGCTGAATATGAAAAAAAAGGCGCACGCATGCGCAGTTCGAACTGTGAAAAAAAATGGCGCACACATGTGTAGTTTGAACTTAATTTCCCGCGCTTCACATACATTTTTTTGCCGATTGTGTTTTTGTATTCGGGATTCCAAAAAAAATTACTAAAATCCTGTGATTATAATTAGAGAAGAAAGTAGTGACAGCGAGATTTTCACTTCCCCAGATATTCTAGACGCGGCATCGGCGTTAATTGAAAGTCTCCTGCCAGAAAAGTCAAAAAAATTGTACGACAAAATATACCAAGAATTATGAGTGAAGATAAAGTAGTGTATGAAACTGCATATAACTTAGGCATTAAAACACTCGAGTCAACCTATTAGCGCATTCGGCTTCGCCTAACGCGATAAACAGACTCTCGTGTTTTAATACCCCTTCTTATATGACAGTTGCATAATAGTAGTTTATGATACTGTTGCATAATAAGGGTTCTTATAACATGGGTTTTTTTTATAGTATCACACGAGTGTTATAAGAATAAGTTATGTACAGTGTTATACACTACTTTAACTAATCTCACACTATAATACATAAACTAATTTATTTTACAAACAAAACCAAACTTCTTTTAATTTAAATGTAAAATGTTGGCGCCAAACATCGATTGCGCAAGCGTGTTTCTTTTTTTTTCTTCCTAATCAGCGGTTTCTTTTTTTAAAGTAGAGGTTCAACCTTCTTGGTTCAGATGGAGGTTATATAAGTGTATCGTTGTGATTAAAAAGTTATTTAATGATATAGGTGTCCATACAAGACCTGTTTCGTAATAAAACTTTTTTTTTGGCCTGTGCGTAATGTTTGTCATAAGAGTTTTGATTTCAATTTTATAATCTTTGTATTATAGTATCAGAGTAGATAAACTACTATTATTAACCGCAGGGGTAATCAGATGTGTATTATCTTATCACACACATTACTCAATTAAGATTTTCGGTCCGACGTAACAGGGGGCGAGCCTTTTTTTTTTTTTTTTTTTTTACGTGCGGGAAATCCCCACGGATACCCGCCCCTCCGGAGCCGGAGGGGTAGGTTATGTCGGACTCGAACCGACTAAACCGCACGCCGTCTGTGGGTCGTGGTGCTAGGCCGAAGGTGAGGTTGTCTTGCGACATATCCCTCGCACCCCGGCTGACCCAGGGCCATCCCTTTCGGTCTGGCCCTCCTCGGGAGGTGGGGACCACGCCGTCCCCGACTCAACCCCGGTGTGGGGAGGGGGCGAGCCTATTGCCGTCGAGCCGATATTTCGTCACGGGGCGATTGTTTACTTTCAGATGGAGAACAGTCTTCTATTACCCACAGGTAGAGATGAGGTTATTCTCATTCACCGGGAATCTTTTTTTTTTACCTGCGGCATATCCCCACGGTTACCCTCACCTCCAGAGTCGGAGGGGGAGGTTATGTCGAACTCGAACCGACTAAACCGCACGCCGTCTCTGGGTCGTAGTGCTAGCCCGAAGGTGAGGTTGTCATGCGACATATCCCTCGCACCCCGGGGGCGCATTCATCGGGAACCAATATAAGTCTTCAAAAAGCAATCCACTGATTTCAGACGTTATCATTTCTCAAGTGGTTTTTTTTTTTTTTTTTTTTTTTAAATTTGCAATGAGATAGATTAACACTTAGGCTAATTATGGTATAGTTTTATCCCAGACAGCCTCTCGACGTGACGTCAGTGATCGCGACTGCTTGCATTGGACTTAGTATTTCTATTGGTCCTGGTTGTCATACGAACATATATGGCAGTCGTCACGGGTAATCGGAGTCTTAAAAGTCCAACAACTGGTTTGGCTACTTCGATATTGCCAATTGGTTGTGGAGATCAGATGGCAGTCGCTTCACGGAAAATAGTAATAAATAAGTTCAGTCAAACCCGCAGTTGGACTGGAAAAGCGGACTTTAGAATCTGAGGTGAAAACTTCAGATGGAACTGGGATTAACGCTAGGAGGATAAAGAGAAGTTTTTATCCCCCGAATATGTTACTGTAGGTCAAAGAAACGGTATCAGTCAGAAAAGGAGGAGTATAGGTAAGTACTTACATAGCAAGTCAGCCCCGTACTCGCAGTTGGCTAAGTGATCAAACATGGCGGTCAGTATAGGCAGCAATACGCCGTTGATGTACCCCAGGGAAGTCGAAGTCTTCAGGTGAGTGCCACGCAGATGTGAGTATTTGCCCTAGGAAAAAATATCAATAAAATAATTAAGCTATCGGTCTCGGTTGTCATACGAACATCTATTTTTTTATGACATTCTACACAGCCCTATTTGGGCCTTGAGCAAAGTAACCAAAGCTTAACTAGCTTGCGTTATGGAATCTAGAATGCCGATACATATGCTTAGATTTTTTTATGTAAATATACAATTTTTTGCAATGAGCAGGAATTGAACACACTCCCTCTGTGTAGCCGTCGAATGCTCTACAGCTACGCCACAGAGTCTACACACACTATGACAGTCGTTACAAGTAGTTGGAGACCTAAAAAGTTGGGTTGGGGATGTCAGATAGCAGTCGCTTTAATGGCAAGAAAATTAAATGAAATATTTAAAAAACCCGCCCTTAACAATCACCTCTAAAAAATGAATGCTGCACCACCCCCTGGAGAGTTGTCACCACAGCAGCTATCTAAGAACATGCATCAATCAAACCCGAACCCATTATTGGAAACTGCATCAAAATCGGACTATTAGTGTTGGAAATAAATGGCAACATTGATTTACTCAAATAATATTTGCCTCAGCGCCCCTTGGTGTGGTGTCACCATAACACCTATCTTGGAGTTTTAGGTCCGCTTTACCAGTTCAACTGCAGAATTTGGCTGAACTTCAATATTTCCCAAGAACCGACTGCCATCTGACCTACACAACCGAAAGGCGATATCGAAGCATTGCAATTAGACCAGTTGTTAGATTTTTGAGGGCTCCAACCAACTACCCGTAATGAACCTGTTGCATTGAGCGGGGATCGAGCCCGCGATTTCTGTGTAGCGGCCGCGTTCACTACCACTACGCCACGGAGGCTGTCTTGTTGTGAGGATGAGTGTTGACCATCATCTCTATTGTGTAAAAAATACGTACGTCCTGTAAATTAATTATAGTATGCCCCACATCATCAGCCACGTTATTGAAGAATGTTAACATGGAGGTGCGGATGAACTCGGGGCAGTTCTTCACGAGGGACTTCGCATCGATGCCCTTCACGAGGACTTGGAGACAACGCACAGTAATGCGGACGTCTGGCCCGAAGGCTGCTAGTCTGTGGTAAGAGATAAAGAGATGTATAGAGTAAGAGATCGAAAAAGATTCAATAAGAGAAGGATGTTTTCTTGTCTGGGCGCTAAGAGCGTTTTCAGATTATCTGATCCGATATCGGTGTGGGACGTCGATCCGATATCGGTGTGGGACGTCTATCCGATATCGGTGGAAAACAAATGTATGGAATATGTATCTGTTTTTCATATTGTCCGGCCCGATATCGGATATCAAAGCCAATAGTACATAGTGTCTGCTATCGGCTGTCGCTGTCCGATACCAATATCGGATCGGATTTTCTGAAAACGCTCTAATTTGTTTCATTTTTTAGTTTTTAATATATAAAAAAGGTATTTATAATTTAATAATAGTTATTTTTTCTTGGGGTATACCGCCCACCAAGATGTAGACCCAATTGAGCATCATCTGCTTACCGGTACATCTGCCAATGAACGGATGAGGTTCTGGTATATACTTTCCCTTAGAGGTTGGGTAGTCAGACGGCAGGTACTCCCGTAAAATCCAAAATAAACAAATAATTGAGCAATATAACTAGTATTGCCGCTCTGATGATGTAGAAGAAGAAAGAGTTGGAACAATTAGCGAGTTGTAACACCACACCGCTTCCTATTAATCGAGCCGTGTGCTTGTGTGAAGACAAGCACACCTTGTGTATAGTTCTTTTATACCACTCAGGTTGAAACCTAAGTGGTATAAAAGAACTACACACAAGGTAGTACTATACGCAACTGCGGACTCTTACTAACCTGGATCTCAACAAGCTAGCCAGCTTACAGAACAGCGCAGCGACCATTTCCTTCTCCTTCAAACTTGCGGCGCCAACGTTGTTCGTAGCCGTAGCTACCGCTATGAAGTAATTGCGATGGGTGGAGAAGTATTTCTCCATCAAAGGCAATACAACCTGTAGTTGCAGTTTGAACATTATTTTTTAAATAATATAAGCTATTTTGGCATGATATGATTGCTGTGAATGACAAAAAGCGCGATTTTTACATTAATTACATACAATATTAACATTAAAGTCAATTCTCGCTGAAAGAGCAGCATCGACCAAATTTTTGAGAAAAAATGACTAGTGTGCTTTAGTAGACCACACGATTGAATTCAAAACTTTATATGCCTGCCCTGTGTCTTAGATATATGAATCGCTCTCTCGTATCGCTCTCTCTCTCTCTTTCTTGTCGCTACAGTAATATACCAAATATAACTCTCTCTCTTTCTATCTACACTAACTTATATCTAACTCTCAACTTCCGTTCGCCTCGCCCGATCACTTTTTTAGTAACGCTCTCGTCACGCATTCTTCAAATTTAGCGTGGGTAAAAAGTTTAATTTCTGGCCAAGTTTTGTTTAAGAAGTTCATAGTCATTTGAAGGCAAACGAGAAGCAGTGCGGCGCCTTGCGGAGTTAGCTTGCTACCATTTCTAGTAACAGCGCGCCGCCGCAGGCTGCTGCTCTTACATTAAGAATTGACCATTACAATTCTCTTGAGTCCCTACGTTTCCCTGGTTACCTAAAGTCAACTTCATACTCGTATAAACAGAAATGTGCTATAAACCAACAGTGACCGCTGTACCGCGCCTTAGATACTCGCAGCGTGGCGGGGGACGAGGTAAAGAAAGAGAAACAAAGAGCGTAAGCGAGAGCGAACGAGATACGGCTGCGAGCGTTAGCCGCGCACATACCCAAGGCGCGGTTCAGCGGCTACGGTCGGTCTTTAATAAAGCCTATTAGCATGAAATGTAAGTATTTGTATGCTGAAACGAATTGAGCATTTCTTTATGAGATGTGCTAATAAGGGCGAGAATTGCTTGTAGTGGTGCTCGCCATAAATACAGTATTTATATTACAATAAATGTCTTTTGTGACTGGTGAACATTTATAGTCGGTATTTTTTTTTTTTTTTTGGGAGAACAACGGCTATGATTATTTATTTGAACATGGCGGTAATGAATGTACCTTCTTGAAATATTTGAGTTCCGACTTGTGTTGCTTGTAAAATTAATGGAAATAAAAGAGTTAAAGTTGTATGTTGCACAAGAATACCATTACTTAAAACACTTTATCTATTGCTGATACTGATAACTACGTATTTTTTGTGATTGTCGCTTGCATCAAATGGTTTACATTTTATCACTCAAATAGTTTTTATCCTTTTACTATCATTTATTAGAGTTAATAAATATAAATAATTACTTTTTTAAAACTTCAGAGAAACAGAAATTATAGTAGGTATTCTCAGAGATTCTGTAAAGCTAAATTTCTAAAATGATAGGAATTCCTATATATAAAAATATAAATATATATTACGACAATATATACGATATATATACAATATATATATACGATAAATATAAATTACGACCTCTGTTCGTCGCAAGTTTTATGTCTAAGGTAGTATTTGAGTTTCATTCAAGTTGATTTAGATGAACTCTAAATTAGATAGAATATGATTGTACTGGTAGTATTTGTATCAGCAATAGACTTAAAAAACCAACCTATCCATAGAAAAGAAAGCCTTACCTTCGAAAAGAACTTAATATCTCTCGTACTGGTCTTAAAACTAGTTCTTCTACTGAAAGTAGTGGATGGTTTCAACAACTTCATATTGATAGTCGCTCTATCAATATACTGAATCAGTTTCTCAAGCAGTGAGTAAGCGAATCTCAACTCTATTGCCACTCCAGTAGTGGTTTGTTCCGTACTGTCGGTCACTTTGCTAGGCCGGTGTAGCTTGTAGCCTTGATATTGGAGATATTTGAGGAACTCCTGTGAACGTTCGCGATCTTTTTTCTTTTCTTTATCGGTGAGGAGGTCGTAGGGTACTAGTTGGGGATGTATTCCACCTGTGTGAGGAATTAAATTGATTAAAATTGAAAGAATTTGAGAGCTTTGAAACATATAATTTAACAAAAATCCTATTAAATTATTGTAGTTTTGGAGGAGTGCGATGTTCCTTCAACACAAATCTGTGTGTCCATTAATAGTAGATATTTTATGTAACTAAATAAAAACGTTTTCACACTATCCGGCGCATCCGATACCCGATATTAGTGTCGGCTCCGATATCGAAGGAAATAAAATAAAGTAGAAAAAGAACTTGATACTATTGCTACGCCCGGCGCTTGGCCACTTCAATATATGGCCAAATTTCCATAGGAGTGAGCGAGACGGCACTATAGAAAGAGACAGCATGCCTTGACGTCACTATTCTAGAAGGAATCGAATGAATAGAACGAGACGTCAAGCTAGAAAGAGACACAAGACCCAATAGAATCTTCCAGAAAGTTCCTGTCTTTTTCAGAACGTTCCTGTCTTTTCTCGATCTTTCGCTACTCGGCCGCGCCCGATATAAAAGGCGAGCTAACAGCCTCCGCTCAAGTTAGTCTACGACTAGTATTCAGAGCGATCAAAGCGATAAAGTGTGCGAAGCGATAAAGTGTGCGAAGCGATAAAGTGTGCGAAGCGATAAAGTGTGCGAAGCGATACAGTGCGATTATACAAGTGACTGTGTATTGTGTAAGGAAGAGTTTTCGAATTTCTCCGCGCTTTGCTATAATTGAAGTGTAGCTGAATAAAATCTGTCTTCAACGGTTGTCCTCGCATTTTCTATTTAAACCGATCCCCACGCTCGTAACACTATGTTAAAAATAATTGCTAGGATATTTTTTCTTTTTTTCTTCCAGTCTGTGCGATCGAGCAAATGGCCGAATCGGACCGATTTTATTGAATATATGTGGAAACCGCACATGGTGACGGCTATCGGCGTCCGACACCCAATATCAGAAAATGTGAAATCGCTTTAAGGATACTTAAAATACGAGTGCGAGTATTTTACAGTATCAGACGGGTGTTTTAAGACCATATAACGAGCAGTTTCATATACACTACTTTGAAATAATTAATTTAATTTGCATAAAATGAGAAAACGTAGAGCACCAAAATCTATTTGCTGATCGCGTATGCATGTTGCGCCGCGTTCACAAACTAGAAAATATCCAGCTGGAGTTGTTCAATTCGGAAGTTAATATTTTTGTATGTATAGCTTCGTCATGTGTAGACGAATTTGCAAAATTCCTTCTTTGTTCGAAAGAAGACTATTCCGGAATTATACCATTTATTTTTTGTAAAGATCCGATAAAGGGTTTCAGAGAGAGACCACGAAACTCTTCAATAAATACCAGGAAATCTGCAGTAATTGCGGCATACGCATATTATTGCTATGTCAATGCCACTACACATCATAACATCACGCCCGTATCCTTGGAATGGGTATGCAGCAGTGTTCAGAATGTTCCGTGATATTAAAAAAAAAAAACAATAAAACCATTTGACAAAAGTTTATGTTTCTAAATAAAGTAGATATCGATAAAGTTTGACTACATCACTAAATGGATAGCGAAGAAAGTTCTAGAATAAATAAGAATGACATGTCTATTGTGTGTAATCAAAAACAAGCTTTATTAATATGTGGTAAGGTTGATTTTTTATTTTATTTTATTTCTTTGCATTTCAATAAGATTAGTTATAAATTCTGCTATATCCTGACTTATCGATGGTATAAAACGCCTCCATTTCGAATATTTATGCTCCTACTATCATCGGTGCACTGCAAAATGGCCCAGTAAGGCATATTTCCATTAAATAGTATTAATAACACACGGCCCAAAACTGTCAAATACACGTGATGAAAGATACGACTGAAGGTTGAAATTGTAAGGTCTTGCAAATCTCCGCATAACAATGACACGCGTGCCACGCCTACTTCACACTTCCATCGTTTTTTCTGTTCCGTGGAGCTTATTGAAAGCACATTTAACAACTTAGGCTTGGTTGCACCATGCTCCCTAAGTACGAGGTTTACGTCAAATTTAACATTAACAGTAACACTAACTTCAGGTTTCTACGATATGTGTTGCCCCAGTGTATTTAGTAGCTCGGTTAAAGTTATCAGAGTAGCAAGTCATATGAGACGTTATTTACTTAAAATTTATTTTAAGATTTTTTTTGAATGTGGTAATAGACGTAAACTGTCATCTGCAATAACCTGTAAATACTCGTAGCTCTTATATGAAAAAATACCAAATATTTTTGTCGTTATTCTAATGTGCCACTCACCCCCATTAGTGACCAGTTCTTCCTTCTTCTTCTTAGCCCAGATATCGTGAGCGTTCTCCGCTAACCGCTCAGCCATGTTCTGCATTTCTCTCGATAGAGTTAGGTTGGTCATATCCACAGGGTGAGGGTTGTAGTTGAACGGGGTTGCTGAGTCCGCCTGAGTGAAGATTTATAGGGTTTAATTTGCGATAAGAGGAGGGGGTTAAGCTTTTTGACAACAATGAGCGCAGATGAAGCAGTACTTTATGAGTGTTAAAGATGTTTTTGATACAATGATATCTATAATATTTATTAAAAATATATTATACAAATGTATAGTCAAGTATTTAGTATGTCATTACTGTAAAGTGTGTAGTTGCACTTCACCTGTCAATTCTAGCATCAATTTAATTTTAATTAGAGCGAGGCCCCATTTGTGCGTTCCGTCGTCGCAGCGTCGTCTCTGCGTCGTTTTCCATATATTTTTTATGATATGCCCCATTAGACCAGTGCGTCGTCGCACGCGACTTTTCGACGGATCGACGGACAACACACTAAGTGATGTTTGAACCTAAACTGACACTCAGGTGGGACGGCGTGCGTTCCCTCTTGCATTGCGCTGTCGCAGCGTCAACGCAACGCAGGTGTGGCATACAATGTGTTGCTCCGATGCGAAGACGCGACGCAATGCAGCGCATCACACAAGAGAAGCCTCGCACTTAGTAGAAAATTAAATTTAGAAAAAATATAGATTTTCAAAATGAAATGTTATAAAACTAAAATAAGTAGCCAAAAACTAAACTTTAGTGATGCATCCAACAATACTGAAGAATTACAAAGCTTAACGAGAGAAAGTTTCAAAAAGAGTACACCAAAAGAATAATAGCTGAAATGAAACAACCTTCTAATACGCTAAGTTAATGCTAAGAACAGTATAGTGTTTATTAATACTGCGAATAGCAACTACTACATATTAATTTAAATAAAAGATCAGTCTCTATAATACACCAAACAACACTATGGTATATCAGAATTCAGAACTCACCAGTACGTCAGGGGGGCGCTGTGCGTGGCGAGGATATGAAAACAACACACACAATCAACTGGGGAACGACATGCTCACTGACGTCACAATCATTCACACATTCGTTCAGTAGAAGTTTATATAGTTCATTCGTTCGTGAAGATTACAAATTATTTTAGAGCATTTTTCCAGTTTATTTATAAGAATAGCTAAGAGTTGTTCATCTATACTATTATAAAATTGTACTTTAATAGGGAATATGCATATGATCCGGGAATTATTTTTATTTATATTTTACCTTTTATTTTAGGTATACGTACTATATTAATATTTTTAAATATACATAATTACGATTTGATTAAGAAACTATCGAAAAGTGCATAAATTGAGAATGAAATTTTACGTTTTAACTAGTTTGTAGTTAAAACGTAACGCAATTGGCAGGAAGTTCTGACCAATAGCGTTCCGATTTAGAAGGAACTCTGAAGTCATACTACTTAATACAAAATGTCAGCTCGCGTCGTCTAGTGCTTTATTGTTGCGAATAATTGTCCTGTTGCATTAATTAATTGAAGTAAAATACAAAACATGATACACACAATAGATTGCAGTACAAAACATGTTTGCAGCATTTTTCCATCTTGTATAGTTTGTTGACGTCACGAAAAGCCGTCAACGCAATATGGCGGTCGTTTAAAAAGCTGATATCAGCCTACTATTTTATACTTTGTTTTAAAAACCAGATGTTGTTTGTTTGCCGTTGTTTCTTTAAACATGAAGTTTATATAATGATGTAAATAATCATTTCAAAATATAAAAAATGTCATGCATATTCCCTATTGTGTTCGTGCATTGGAGATATCTTCTCTTAGCTTACAGCACTCCACAAGTCATTTTACTATCTTCAATGAAAATATTTGTACTATTCCACATTATTTATTAATATCCCGGTTGTATACCGGTTGATAATGCCGTAAGGCGAAACCGGTCAGGATATTAATAAATAATGTGGAATAGTACAAGTATTTTCATTGAAGATGTGTAGCAAGTTCCACCAAACCATCAATCAACAGTATAAATAATTTTTACTAACTTTACAGGAGACAAAAAAACTGTCGTGTTGAGAGGCCAATTGACTTGCGTTGCGTTGTCAGTACTTTGCGAATTGCGGCTTCTAATTGCCTGAAATCTATATCATGTGACCAATGGTTATGCGTCTAACCCTGAGCAGCTCTATCCAATGCCATCAAAATGTGAAAACCGCCAGTTTTCGAATTGAGCGCTGTTGTAAGCTAAGGGATGATATTTCTAAAAACTTATAATATTAAAATTTATTTATCACTCGAATTAAAACTGGATAAATGCTGTTATTTTCCCACCGAGTGCGCATTGGGGATAGTGTGTCTACTAAAACTAAAAAGTTTAAATACAATAAGGTAAGTACCGTTTCCTTTTCTTTTCTACCTTCAATTTCCTCCTGATAGCATGCAATACGTAGAATTCAATATAAGAAATGTACATAATATTAAAATGACAAGGAAACGGTTGAGTAGACGTCAATCATATTCGCAAAACCATAAACCAGGGAAATGGATAAACAAAAAAAATAATTAGAGAAGGTCTGTACTGGTTGGTGCAATGTTAAGCATACTAGTCGGGTCAGTCTGTGTCTCCATGCCTCGGAGAGCCACATTAAGCCGTCGGTCTCGGTTACCATACGAACATCTATAGCAGTTGTTATAGGTTATTGGATTCCTAGTTCGACAACTGATTTTAGTTCAGATCTTCAATATTGCCAGCGGGTTGTGGCGTCGCGTCACAGAAAATATCGAACTTCGAAAGCTAATCCCACTGAGTTGGTAAAAGGCTTGGGGAGTAATTTTGTTCTATACTATGTACATACATACAGACATATAATCACGCCTTTATCCCCGGAGGTTTAGGCAGAGGTGAATTAACACCCACATTTCACCAATCTGTATTCGATCCCACGTAACAGGGGGTGAGCCTATTGCTGTATTCCGGGCACTATTGTTGTCTCGAGCCATGCATCTGAGGCTGAGTTTGGGCTGTATATATCTGTCTGCTGTTAAAGTTAATCAGTTAATTATGTAAAGATTGGAATATCATAAAAACAATGTAGTTCCTGTGAGAATTTCTGTAAGTAATGCTACTGAGTACGAGGGCTCAGTTGCTCAGTTGCATTTGCACTCGCAGTTCCGTTGCTATTATATCAGTTTTTGAGGAAAGTTATTTAACATCACGAGCAACAAAACAATAAGGTTAGAAGGGTTTACCCAGTTTCTTACAAAGGGGTCACTTAAGAGGTTATCAATAGCACAAACTACTTACGCCTCCAGACTTGGACTGTCTCCTCATAGAACTGCGATTAGTGCTAGGGATATCAACTTCAGAATGCTCCACCGACCATCCGATGGCAAGGAGAGCCTTCAGAGACTCACGGACTGGTTCTTTGTAACGCTCTTTTTCCTGAAAAAAAGAAAGGGTAGTTTGTGATTTTGGTTCTAGAATGCGGATATACACACTTAGATTTTTTCAATATTTTACTTAGAAACACCTTGATTAATGTAAATAAAAAATATTCGCGCTTCAAAATACTTATTTACACTGAAGAGGAATTGAATTTTCTATCTGTAAGAATATTTTTTCAGTACGGCGTAGCTGTATATTAAGAAAAGGTATGTACAAGAGAGGGCCAGAGTTAATTCCCAATAAACTTCGGCAGTATAGAAATGGATCACAAGAGATTTTTCTCCCTAGTTCACACGACCAGGAGATACATGTAAATTTCACATGTGAAGTTGCTTATCTCCTTGGCCGTGTATATATGAAACTAAGTATATGTTTAATAAACATCACATTTCTACCAGCCTTTCCAGATATATACAACCATGAGTATAAGAAATATCTTAGCGTAACAACAACATTTAACAAATAAACCACCTACTCACATAATCATTAAGCATGTTGTACGGCTTGAGTCTCGGGTGCGACTTCTGCGAATCAGACCAGGACTCGGCGTACACCCAGCTGTTCTCGATCTTTCTAGAAGCCCACGCATCGTGGTAGTGCTCCGAGAACTTCTGTACGATGGTGTTGAGGTCGTTGTTCAGGGCTACTGACGATGTGTTGATGGGTTGCGGGTCGTATTGGGGGTTGTCCGAACCACCTGGATATTAGAACATATTTTTTGTTATTTTAAGTATTAATCGAGTAACTTATGAATATGAAAAGATTGTACTAATTTTGTAACGATTCCATCAATCAATCAATCAATCAGTCAATCAATTAATCAGTGAATCAATCAATCAGTCCATCAACCAATCAATCAATTAATTAGCCTATAGCTGTCCACTACTGAACATAGACCTCTCCCAATGCGCAAGGGAAGAAGAATTAAAATATCCTTTATATCATACTCACTTTTGCCCGCAGCTCCGCCCGTGTGAATGTCGTTTATCGCGGCCAACCATAGCCTATGTCCTTTCTCAAGGTCTAATCTACCTACACTAAATTTCATCAAAATCCGTTGAGTGGTTTAGCCGTGAAAGACGGACAAACAGATACACACATGCACTTTCCCATTTATAATTTTAGTTTGGATATATAGATCGTTTATAATATTTACCTGTCTGCTCCTTGCCGTAAAACTCATCATCGTAGTTCTTGGAGAGAGAGTAGTCCGGTGGCAGGGCACAACCTGTAACCATTTGAAATTATGATTGATAGCTGAAGACAGTTCACTACCTCTCGTTCTCTATTTCTATATCGTTCCTTTTTGTTTAGTAGCTATTGATGAGCAATGTAGACTGTAGATAGTGTCAGTGTGAGGTAATCAGTTCACTCCTGTCACCAGCGAAAGCTTGCGCGTAATTTTCAATTGGCGATACTTTTTAAGTAATACATCTTAATTATTTAGTTTCAATGGCAATATTGTTCTACTTTAAATCCACAACGTATAGCGCCCTATCCAGCAATGGTTCAGTTACCTATAGCTATGAGACATGGCAGCGCCTTCCCGAAGAGCTCGGGGTCGTAGTCCATCTTGCTGAGCGAGTCGAAGATGTTGGAGAACAGCATCATGGTGAGGCGCTTCTCTTCATCGGACGAGGCGCCGTACAGGCCCTGGCCGCCCGTCGAGCCGTAGTACTTGGCACAGCGCTCGTAGTGCAGCGTCAGTAGCTGGGAGGTTAGATATCACCATTATTCGAGCGCCAATACTTCCAGTCCAGATCCCGAAGTCTGCTGTGCCATTCTCTGAGCATTTACCTTCAAGCGCAGTCAACCGTGATAAAGACTGTCATTGGTCGATTTCCAGTGACGTCATCTAGTCTGATCAATGAATCTATCATGGTGAGGCGCAGCGTTGTGCTCGACGCCGAATGCTTAGAGAACTGCACAGCTGATCTTTTACTCCTGCTTAGCTTATACGAGTAAATCGGTTTATAATGGTTTTCACGGGACTGTCTGAGTCTAAACCCCAAAAGTAAAGTCTGCACTAGAACCTCGTCCATCACCAGCGGGTCGCAACTGATGTTAACTTGGACCCCGAAGATTTTGATGAAGCCCTAAAGACCTAATAGTTACACATAGAAATCTACGAAAACTAATGTCATATTATCATTAGATACCTATTAGAATTGGGTATTTGACTGACTAGTCAAATTAGTTACTTTTTACTAAACGTCAAAACGGTACGTTATGAGGAAACTTGTATGAAATAATTTATTGTGACATCATAATATTTAATAGTCAAATCCCTTACTATCATAGGTTTATTGGATGATTAAAAATAAATAGAAAAGATAAAAAAGGACAGTGCAACTTCTACAGCGCTTTTACCATTATTAATTTATTTCAATTACAGGCAAATATCCAATTGATTATCCCCGTCCCAATTCGGTCCCATATAGATAACCACTCACCCTAAGAGCGACGGTGGTGTACTCGGAGAGCCGGGACACGTCGACGGTGAGTTTCCTCAACAGTTTCAGCAACATGGACGGCTGCATCGCGGAAGTCAGCGCGACTAAGAAGTCAGACACCGCTTCACGCTGGCCCTTGGTCAACATGCGGTTCTTTGATAGTCTGGAAATTAGGACTCAATGTTAACTTAAACAGTATCGGTACGAGTTGGGATGAACTATCCTACTAGTTGTACTATAGTATGATCGTAATAGCTGTACCTCACCCTAGGCATGCCGCGATGGAGGGAGCCGAGGTAAAAAGAAAAAAAAAGGAGCATTAGCTGAGAGCGAGCGAGATATCGCCGTGAGCGCTCGTCGCGGTATTATTTTAATTTTTAAAGAAATATTATCAACAGAACTTATCGAAATTACTAATATTCCTTCTAACCCCTCCAATTATTCTAAATTGCTTGTACTAGGAGTGGGTTGACGTCGGTAGTGTAATGACCAGGATTCGAACCCGGGACCTCTCGATCGTAAGGCCGACCCCTTAACCACAAAGCTACCGACGCTTCATCGTACCTCGCTCGCTCTCGACTGATTGACTGACTGTTCTTCCTTTCTCTTTATCTCGCTCGCTCTCGTCTCATGTTCTCTCTTTCTCCTTTTTTACTTCGTTCCTCTCCACGCCGTGCGTACCTACATTCTTTAATATTCTAAATGGGAATGTTTGTGAAGATGTTTAAATGTCTGTTATTCAAACAAGTTCTAACGACTCAACGGATCTTTTTTGCAGGGAAAGAAAAAGGTCTAGAATAACACATAGGAAATAAAAAAAACTCCCGTGGGCATTAGCTAGTTGCAAATTAAAGTGGCTTCACTAACCTATATACGGTGTGTAGCGTAGCATCCAATAAACTGGCGTAGTTTTCAGCTTCGTTGTAGAAGTAAGCGTGCTTGATCAGCAGCGGCAGGATTGAATTGCCTATATAGCGGTTCATAGACAGCGCCATGTCAGACTCGCAGCCGTCGTTCTATGGATTGGAGAAGGGTTAGATAGAATCCTGTATCGATATAATACTGAAGAAGTTCAGGTTGCCTTGTGGGTCTGAACGTTCCCCCTTAGAAAAAGACTGGTCACGGTCTAAATCCCTTAGTCGATTTTGACATTTTCCAATTCACTTGCATGATGAAATAAATCACAATGTCTCTGAGACGCACTGACATAAAATGCGATATAGTTTCATGCTATCATAGGTTACGACCAGACTATACTGCCTGTGGTCATAGTTTGTAATATTCCCATAGCGACCGTGACCGCTGTAGCGTGCCCTAGGCAGGCGGGGGATGAGGTAAAAAGAAAGGAAGAACAGTCGGTCAATCGAGCGAGCGAGTTACTACCACGAGCGTTGGCGCCGGACTGACCACATCTGACAGTCGACTGGTCGGTACTCCCCCCGTATTGTCGCGTATATACCCAAGGCGCGGTACAGCGGCTATGGTCGGTCTATAGGAAAAATCAAACATTTTACAAAGAGAAATCGACAAATTTAGAAGAAAATCATTGTGTATGAGCAACTTACTCTATCCAGCATAGTGGCAGCCCTGAGATCGGGTAAGAAGGCCTCTTCCAGTAGCTTGTAAAATAGTTCTTGTGTTTCAATACCGTACACACGCTCTAAGAACAGACCCACGCTTTGCTTGTGGCCTGGGATCAGACCTGATGGCATATCTGTGATAGACAATATGATTGATTATACAAAAACATATATAATATAATAGTTATGAAATAAAAACGTGAAAGATAAACAATTTTTCTAAATGATTAGGATTACAATCATCGTCTGATACAATTAGTAATTGGTTTATGTCAGTAATAAAGCGTTTTTAAGTGTGGAAACCTTTATGAGCTTCACCTCATCACAGTGATTGATAAGGTGAGCATAACTATTGGATTGAAACTGTCTAAAAACTGTCTAAAATTCTCTACCTATTACTGGAGAACCAGGTATATCCCAGTTAGAATATTCCGGGAATTCTGATCAGCCGTGGCGATCAATTTTGGTGAGCCCGATGTGTTTTGGTAGTCGAAATAGAACAGAAATTTAATTAAAAAATAACTCACCAGACTTGGGACGCTCTTCACCGGCGGCTGGATTGTTGAGCGTAAACCTTAAACTGAGTACGCCCTGGAGGTCTTCTAACGGCACCAGGGAACGAAGGATAGCGCGCGCTCGGAGAGACTCGTTTTTGCCCTAGGATAAAACGTAAATAATATTGAGTGATGGCAATGAAAGCTTTAAACTTGTGAATACTCCAATTTGCGAAAACTAAACTTGTAGAATATACTGCTTCCGGGCTGTTTGGCCGTGGTCTATGTGAAACTTGCGTTCCAGACGTTTCGTCGATCACTGCGGTCGACATCTTCAGTGGCGCAGGTCCGGGCTTCGACAAGTCAGCGGTTGCAGAACACACCCAAGAGGATGGGAATCATACCATTGAATTTCAGAACACGAAAGTTCTAGCTACCACCACACATTTTTTCCCACGTATACTTCGAGAAGCCATCGAAATATTCAAGCATCCCAACAACTTCAACCGAAAAAACGAGGGATTTCAGCTCCAAAAAGATTGGTACCCAGCACTGAGAGCCACTCGGTATCACAGTGCAAATGACCAATCAGGATCGAGTACATCGGTGCCACAGCTCTCGACTAATCAGAATCGAGTGAGTCGATTCCCCCCTCCGACCGTGCCTATAAATACGCCAGTGATTCAAGTCTTCGCATCAGTCGCAACTCAGCTTCCGACGAGGCAAGGTTTCCGAAGTCATCGTCGCACGGACCTGCGCCACTGAAGATGTCGACCGCAGTGATCGACGAAACGTCTGGAACGCAAGTTTCACATAGACCGCGGCCAAACAGTCCGGAAGCAGTATATTCTACATGCAACGCCGGCCGTGAAAGCCTGAAAACTAAACTGCTATCTATAGTAGCTACTAAAAGAAGAACAATAGCGGTACAAGTAAAGTACAGAATCAAAAATATTTTGGCTGTCTTATTTTACACAGTGGGGCATACTTTAGCGACGTGTACAGTAAAACTATTGTAATCGTATCGTAACCGTATTGTGAGAACGGGGTATTGCGATTGACCGACTTCGCACACACGCAGATTCATAGTAAGCAGGCGGCCAATCGCAATGCTCCATTCTCTCAATACGTATAGGTAGGGATAGGAGTATTGGTGTTATAGAAGTATGGCAGTGAATGAACAATTTGGCAGAAAGCGCACAAACGTCACTTCAGCTATGTTCAATACATAGTTAGCTGAAGTGACGTTCGTGGACCAAGTTAGGAACAGCATACTGAGGATACGTGACGGTCTGTTAAAGGTATTGGGACGAATATAGATAAAAGGCTAAAATAGTTCGTTTCACTGCCACGTCGAGAGAACACACTACTTTGGAAAAGTCCAAGGTCTATCCACAACAAGTACTTACAAGTGCAATGACCCCCGCGTCCGGCGCGCAGCGGCCCAGCAGGTCCACCAGCGTGCAGTAGAAGTTGAGGATGGCCGCGCCCGTGTCGATGTAGTCCTCGTCCTCGTCCGACTCGGGCAGCGGGTGGCTGAACTGTGGCCAAACATTGCTTTACTAACGACCTTGCAAGGGCACTTATGGGCATAGCTAGTGTTTAGGGCTCAAAACGAGGTCTCAACAAATCAACCTATTATTTATAACACTATAGATCGACTGCAAGCGCTGTACCGCACGCTGAGAACGTGCGGCGTGGCGGGGGACCAGATAAAAAAAAAAGAGACAGAAAGAGCATTAGCTGAGAGCTAGATACCGCCGTGAGCGCTGGCGGCGGTATCTCGCTCGCGCTCGTCTCACACTCTTTCTTTTTCATTCTAGGGCGCGGTACAGCAGCCGCCGTCATAATGTAATATTAATGTAATTTTATGATCATTTTTGTTTTATAAGCAAGGTTTTTATTAATCAGTCCTTTAATGTTTAAACCCGGAAGGGGGTTTCCTTAAAATTACAATCTAGCTACGCCCATGGTTACTTCATTATTGTGGGAGCGCGCATTTTTGTGATAAGTAGGAATTATAATATAGACCGTCTTGACGTCTTGAAAGCATAGAAATTATGAACCAATGAAATTGTAAGGTAAGTTTGGACTCGCTATTAACGCGTTTTTACCAAATCACAAAATGATTTTTAGTTTGCAAGCGTTAACAGCGAGCTACCCTAACCAACCCAAAGAATCATTTTAATATTGTTACGTGAAACGCAATAGAAAAGTTAGGAAAAGCATTGTATTCTTAAAATGAAAACTATTGATTCTGTACCGGTCATAAATCAAATTTTTTGTAAAGATAGCAATAATTATGTTCTTCAGATTTTATGTGTTTGTTGTATAAACAACTATCATTGTTTTACATATGCTTGGGTAAATAATAAGGAAATAGTTAGTTAGTTAAATGATTATCGTATACAAACAAGTTTAATTCCTATAAATCACTCAATGAAGTTCAGTATCCATCTTTCAATTTGACATTTTTACGTATACTCTGCGTATACATACATGGATTTACGTTGGCGTAACGTATACAGCCAGGAGAAAATTTTCAAGAATTACAACTAAGCTTGCAAGTGATTTAAAGTAATTACACGTCTTAACAATTTCACCATACAAATAACATACGTTTATTACCTGATTTAGCACAATACCTTACATCTAAGACTGCTACTTTAGTCACTTCTAATACAGGTATGGGGGCGAAGAAAGAGATGGCAAATATATAACTTACACTAACATCACCCTCTTGCTCCATCTCTCTCAGTTTCCTCCTGTCAGCGATTCGCTCACTCATCTTGTTGGCGTCGACTATGGCCTTCAGTAGACCTTCTCCTTCACCCCTCAAAGCTGGTCCCAGGCATTCAGGGCGACGGATGAGGAGTCGGATGACTAAGTTGGCGTTTTCTTCAACGCTCTCGCCGTTTACCTAAAGGTAATAATGTATGTATATTGGTGTTTAAGGTATGACCAAGATCTTCAGTGTACTTCAACTACGGCCAGGGTGCGAGAGAGACGTCTAGGCTAATGTCACCTCCAGCAACCAACGACCTACAAACCGTTTTAGATGGTTCGAGTCCATCCTTGCCAGCTCCAGGGGGAATGCAGGGATTATCCATGGGTATCGCACGTAAAAAAACTATAAGTGGCCGATTGATCAACGAGGCTTATGATATCCTCTGTGTTTTGGGGGTCAGACATTAATCGCTTCGGCAAATCCAGTAAAAAAAGTAGGAGAGCGTCGAAAGTGTATACTTTGGATGCAACTGGGACTAACGTTGTGATGATGTTAATTTAATGATATTTAATGATAATTTAATATGAAAATTTCAAAACACTGAGATTAAATTCAACAAAATTGGTTTTCATATCGCAGTAGGATGACATCAATAGATTTAGGCCACCTACCTACTGTGAACCTGTGTTTGTGTGAGGCCTGCCAATCCCAATGCTCCGTTCTTTTGATACGCTAACGTTACGAATTCGAAATTTCGTGCTCGAGGCGCTAACCTTTGTCTACCTCAGCGGCGTAGTTTAGGGCGAGTCGTCAAACATTTTTACAATTTCCAAGAAACAAAACATCTTACCCAGACGCAGAACCGCAAGAAATCGAGATATCTTTCACCCTCGACCGGGTCCCAGCCGAGGTCCGGGTATCCCTTCTCGATGAGCTCTGAGTTACTCTGCAGACCGCATCGCGACAGGTACACCGCTATCTTCTCTAGGTAGTGCTCTCTGGAGAATTGAATTTAGCTTGACAGTGAGTAAATTAAAAATAAAATCCGATATAAGTGAAAATTCTAATATAATCAAAGTAACAAAGTGTGTATGTGTGTGTATGTGTATTAAAGGGTGCATTAGGAAGAGTGTATCTAAAAGGAAAGTGTACCAAAAGAAAACAAACCAAAACTACGCATTATGTAAATATACTGTTGCACACCAAGCACAACGTTCCTAGCCGCAAATGTCCGGCGAGGTACAAATTTCGAATGCTCAAGACGTGACTCTGCACTTCAGTGGTCACAGCTTCCCCCCTGTAAGGCACGGTTGCGGGTTCAAACCCCGTCTAAGCATTCATTTTTTCAAGTACAAATCAAGTTGAGTCTTGCTCTGTGATTTACTGCTAAGAATAGTACCACAGTCTCACCTATTAAAGTTGTTTGTACTATGACTATTTCATGCATTTTACGCAGTGATTACTCATTTGCATGACATAATGTGACGTGTCTGATTCATTGATTACCATATGCAGTTGTTTCAGTTAATGATAAAAAATACCCTTGAACGTACGAAAGGGATGTTTACCTTAGAGCCAGCGCCAGCTCCGTATTCTCCATCAAACTGGAATACGCCACGTCTAGAGGCGTAGAACCCCTCAGAGAAGGCCTTGCCAGCAAGATGTTGGAGTTCTCCAACAAGAAGTCGAAGTGGTCGAACATGGCCTTTTGGTTTTGTCGGCCCGTGCGGCAGAAGTAGCAGAGGAAACGACAGCAAGCTACTACCATCTCGTGGGAAGTATCCTGGGAATATTATAGTTCATGTGTTATTTACATACACTGTCCGGGATTGTGGCAGTTCAAGGAGTCAGAATTTGATAACCCTGGATTAGGATAGCCTATATACACGTGCCATGTTAACAATGGTGGCACTCAGCTTGACGGCCTCATCAGATGCTTTTTCACGCCCCGCTTAAAGGACCCGGGACTGTAGGAAAAGGGAAACACGTGAGCTGGCAAGGAATTCCAGGTCTTAATGGTGCGACAAAGGAAAGAGTCACCGAACCGCTTGGTTCTTGAAGGAATGTTCTGCACCGTATAGGGGTGACATCTAAGTCCTGCACGTGTCGTGCTGTTTAGGAAGGGGGAGGGTTGGAATAGCTCTTCAGAACATTCACCACGGTAGAGACGGTAAAAAACTGCCAAGGAAGCAACATCTCTACGCATCTGCAGAGACTCGAGGGTACTCGTGACCTCAGGATTTCCGATAATGCGGACCGCACGTCGCTGCAACCTGTCGAGAGCATCTAAAAAGTACTTTGCGGATCCATCCCAGAGATGTGAGCAGTACTCCACGCAGGAACGAATTTGTGTCTTGTAAAGAAGACACCGTTGCTCCGGCGTGAAAAACCGTCTCACTCTGTTCAGCAGGGCTAACATGCGCGCGTCGTCAAATATCTCGAATCGAGATGAGATATCATCTCGAGTCTTCTCGAGCGAAGTAACGCCGACATATTTTGTCGCGTCAAACATTTTCAATTGTTGTCTATGGCATACACATTTTTTAAACATTTATCCGATAAAATCGGCCCGATACGGCCATTTGCTCGAAAGCACAGACTAGTTAGGGATGCTAGGTATGAAAAAAAGAGAAAAAATAGTGCAAACAATTTTCGACCTTATTGACATGACATGCTATCGAAATTTTTTTCTTATATTCGTGATCAGCGTCATCAATTAATGCGAAAAGACACGTAACAAAGGAAATGTCATTAAGGTCGAAAATCGCTTGCAGTCGATGTTTTAGTCCAAAATGAACCGAGCACAAAAAATGTTTACACGAGATAACTTCTCGTCGACCAAATGAAAGACGGGAGACAAAACATTTTAATTTAAAAAAGAGAAAAAATAGTGCA
This sequence comes from Eilema caniola, assembly GCA_949126895.1. NCBI lineage: Eukaryota > Metazoa > Arthropoda > Insecta > Lepidoptera > Erebidae > Eilema > Eilema caniola. The sequence goes on along the minus strand of OX421486.1, from coordinate 10,430,076 downwards.
AACAATTTTCGACCTTATTGACATGACATGCTATCGAATTTTTTTTCTTATATTCGTGATCAGCGTCATCAATTAACGCGAAAAGACACGTAACAAAGGAAATGTCATTAAGGTCGAAAATGGCTTGCAGTCGCACAAAGGTACTAAATTTTGATCCAAAATGAACCGAGCACAAGAAAAGTTTACACGAGATAACTTCTCGTCGACCAAATGAAGGACGAGAGACAAAACATTTTAAATGTCAAAATTCGAGTAAATAAGGGCACGTATGTTACAATTTGCAGACACTAAGTAGAGATGATTTCTCGAAGTCGAGTTATGTCGACATCTGACAGATCGCCATGAAATTTGCCAAGTTACCAACAGTCGATATCGACATAAAACGGCAAAATGCCTCGAGATAGCTATCTCGTGGCGCGCATGTTAGCCCTTCATGCTACCAACAGTCGACATATCAACATAAAACGGCAAAATGCCTCGAGATAGCTATCTCGTGGTGCGCATGTTAGCCCTGCAGGACTCCGAGTTTACGCAAGGCTGCTTTGATGATACTTTGATGATAGTTTTTGTTGTTCAGTTTGCAGCGAACATCCATACCGAGGATATTGAGGTTGTCCTGCAGTGGCAGTGGCGTGCTCTGAAGAGTGGAAAGGGGAAGGAAAGAAGATACCTTTGCTGTAAACGCACATGCCTGCGTCTTCTTGGCATTGAACTCGACCAAGTTCTCAGAGCCCCATTGGGAAATGTGGTTCAGGATCCGGTCAAGCTCGGTGACAAGAAGCTGCCTTTTTTCCGCGATATGCGTCTGCTTATCCGCAGGACGTATGGAGCTGTTGCTTATTTTTACTAAAGAATCCAAGTTTGCGGAAAGTGACAAAAGTTTTATCTTAAGGTCTAGTTCCAATTCGGTCCAAGTCGGATTCAATTTTTATTTTTAAAGTAAACTAGTGTTGCATACCCAGCTTCATTTAAATTACTATAAGATACGTCGATCGTTAGCAGGTATTATTTAAAAAAAAAGGCGAAAATTGTGCGACCCTGTGTATTTTATTTTGATGTTCGGTACCGGGTCGCGACCCGGCAGCTGAGAAACGCTGGCCTAGAATTCAATGAATGTTTTTATTATAGACTAAGCGCGAACGCTGCATCGCGCCCTAGATGAGCACAGCGTGGCGAGGGGCGAGGTAAGGAAAGAGAAAGAAAGAGCATGAGACGAGAGCGAGCGAGATACGATGACGAGAGACTGACTACATCTGACGTCGATTGGTCGGTACTCCCCCTGTCTCGTTGCGCACATACCCAAGGCGCGGTTCAGGGGTTACGGTAAAACTATAGTTCTTAGATATCGTATTAATTATACACAGATCAAATAAAAATGTTTAAATAATTGAAACTGAAGGTTTTGTATGAAACATTTTTAATAACTGTCAAGGAAGCTCATGAGGGGTTTAAGAAGAGAATCAGTTGGTTGGCCGGCAAATATGTTGAACAAAAGTTGGCGTAATGGGAAGATTTCGAGAATTTACATGGTTAATTTAAATTAGCATGATTGGGAGTGCTAGGTTCAAATCTCGACTGATCAATCAAAAACGAGAGTCGTTTTAGCCTATGATTGGTTTCATATAATCTATGATTGATTAATTGGCGCGCCTCGGTCTAAAAATAACAGATCTAAAAACAGTTTTTTGCGCAGTTCGAGTACATTGTGAACTGGCCTTGGGGTCGAGGTAAAGTTGCCTGTCACCCAAGCAGAAGCAGGACGCGGCGCCTTCCTATAATCGGGGGTTAGATGGGGACGCCAGCTCCAAAGAGATGGCCCTGGATCGGCCGTGGTGCGAGAGATATGTCTCAGACAAACTCACCTACAGCAACCTACGGCCCACAGACAGCGTGCGTTCAAATAAGACATAACCACCCCCACCGGCTCTGGCGGAAAGCAAGGGAAAAGGGGTGGGGTATCCGTGAAGATTTTGCGCACGTTAAAAATAAAGCAAATTGTCAAGTAGTTTGCCGGTCACTATACGTGCTACGTGCCCCTGGGACGCCTGCGTACCTTCTCCTTGGAGTCCTCCGCGACGGGTTGTGACGTGGGCTGCGCGTCGGACTGAGCCTGCGCGCGCCGCCCCAGCGTGTTCATCATTACCGCCATCACGTTCTCGTGCACGCGCAGCACTCTGCAGGTATACAGTCATCATCACACTCGTCATCATCAGAATAATCATCATAACCATCACATCACAATCATTATCATTAACATCATCAGTATCACTATCATCATCGTCATCATTATCACCATCATCATCATCTTATTCGTTTTCGTTCGGGTTCTTCCCGATCGCATCCGAGTTTTTTACCTTGGAGACGGGAGGATGCAACTTGCTGAGGTTAAAATTGTTCAAATTTACTGAAGATCCATTCCTCAACATATAATGTAATGTTGAATAGTGCTCAGTGCAAATAATTGTATGCATGCACTCAATTGATCTGACTCTCTCCATGTTTTGGAGAGCAAGTTAAACCGTCAGTCGCGGTTGCCTTAAAAGCCCGAGTAGTCTAACTTTAGAACTATGATATCGTTAAATGGCTGTGGAAGTCATCTGCCATCGCTTCACGGAAAATAAGTCGCGTTTCAGGACTTCAACTTCACAGTATTCATATTCCAGGACCTTTCAGTTTACGCTACTGTTGTACAAAAGAAATAAATTAAGTATCATATATTTTAATACATTTTACCGAGATAAAATACTTCCAAGGTGAATAAGATGATGATGATAGCTTTTTAAATATTACCTGATTAAATCCGGGTGCTGGAAGAACGTGTGGTTATTGACGAGTTTCCTGTTAAATGAAAATTATGTTTTGTTTTACATCGCAATGCAATCGCTTATATTGAAGTTATATTTGTCTAATGGCTAATTGTTAAATACATTCACGCCTTATTCCCAATGGGGTAGGTAGGGACGGCAAGTAAACGATTTAGACATTTGCGCCATGGTGGGTTTGTAGTCGAATATACTAAAACAATATTTTTACAGAATAAAAATTTAGAATTATTTATTGTAGTTAATTTTAGCCCAATACGACAAAAGTAAGTAAGTGAAGGGTGAGAATATGAAAGTATCTCTCCCTCTCACTTCTTTCTAGCTCCATCCCTCCCTTTCTCTCTCTCTAGACGTCTGAAATAACCAAAATAACTTACCAGAGTCTCTTCCTCATCAGTTCCTCTTCCTCCTGGCTCATCTGCACAGGCAACAATGCTCTTATCTGACTCAACCCTACCCACATTTCAGCCACGTCCAGTTTGGTCTTCGCGTTGATGACGTAGGTCTTCTCTAGAGCTCGGATCAGCTCACCAACTGCATCGTATTGCCGGACGAGAAGACTGAAAGTAACAAGAAGAATTATATTCTTCCATGCACATACACTGAGACCTGTGTGCTAGAATGGTACTCAGTTCTGAAACTCGAATTTTTAATTTTAATACAACTGAGATGGCATATAAGCACACGGCCCACCTGATGGAAAGTGATAACTATGGCCTATGGACGTGTGCAACACCAGGGGAGTCACACTGGTGCTACCGACCCTGTAAAATCAGAGAGTTTCTGTGCCGTCAGTGTAGAAGACAAAGCAGACCTGAGGTCTTCTCACCGACAGCACAAAAATTTTCCGGTGAACATTGGCTACCCTACTCACCGCCGGGAACACAACACGAAGTTATTATGGCTGCTCATTTGGACGGAAATAACGTCGTGTCCTTCGATTTTTTTCTGAGCACAGATTGTATAGTCAATCTGACAGTCTGTCTATACAATTCGTCCTCAATCATCAAGTTTCAGGACTAAGAGTCATGCTAGAAAACGAGCCTTAGTGCATATCTGTTTTAGAGTACATAAGATAAGAACTTATTCTATGGATGGAATGTATTCTGGAAGTTGGGATCCAAAGCTTTTCACATCCGAAGTTACGGGCCAATGTTTTAGGCCGATCCAGGGTCAATTCTCGCTGTAAGAGGACCCACCTAACCTAACCTGCCGGAATTAGGTAATATAAATAATTGTGAGAAGGTTTGTGCAGCCACGCGACGTTTCGTGTCATTACTCTTTGTTTTCAATTGACAGTTCAATTTGTTTTACAGCATATTTCGAACAAACACTTAAATTAAAAAAAAAAAACCCACAACCGGCTGCTACTCTTTCAGTGGGAATTGTTCATTGAAATGATTATAAGTATTACGGTGAGTTAAACAAAAAAATAAAAATAGCCAAATAATGGAGTTTTAATTACCTGAACATTTCTCTGACCAGTTTGGGAGTTTCGATCTGTGACTCCTCTGCCCAGTTAAAGATAGTTTGAATAAGAACTTTGCGGAATTTCTCCTCAGGGGTCTTCCTGGGTTCTTCTTCGATTGCCTGAGAAACAGATAACATATTAACAATTATGGTTGAATATGTTAAGTTTACGGTTACACTGCCTTACCATCTTCTGGGGCTGTTACCGCAATAATTATGGCTTATACCGTCTACATTACACTACTTGCACACAAATTAGACTACACTATAGCTTACCGGGATATGTTAATAAATTGGGCGGTAAATCGTGCCTACACCTAAGCCTTGTTGAAATTATGGCGACAATATCACGGTAGTCTGGCCATAGAATTAAGGTTAGTTTTCTTTCAACGTTTAAGTAATATTCAATTAAACTTCCGAAAATGTCAATTAGTTAGTAATGAACAATTACAAGTAACTTAAACATTTTTGAATATTTAATAACTTAAGTCAATAATAGTGTATTAAGGTACAAGTGTGTAAAGTTGGTGAATACCTCTGAGGCGCTATTGAGACCCGAGCCGTTAGGTGAGGGTCTTAAGAGAGCAAAGGGCGGTAATCAACAATACACATGTGTATCATACAAAGTTTTTAATACACTTGGTGAATAAAATAAAACTAAAAAATAATTTTATCTAAACTAAACTACCGCGGAGGTTACTTCTTTTTTTTGTTGCTTTTGTTCCTTTCGGAACAGGCTTAGGTGTTATGACCATGCTGCCTTGTCATTAGTGAATGAAGGTCTTTACGCACAGAATATAAAATCAAGTTTTAAAACTTCAGCTGGATTTTTTCTACATAGTCTGTACACGCAGATACGCGATCAGCAATACTATATAATATCTGTAATTTTACGTAAATTTTATTAACTCATGAGATAAGATAAACTAATGTAGTGTGTAGTAAGTATGTAGTGGAGGCGCGGGTTCGATCCCCGCTCAGTGTTTCTATGTATAAAAAGAAAGAAAAAGTATCTAAGTATGTGTATCCGTATTCTAGATTCCATAACACAAGCTAGTTAAACTATTCTTACCATGGATCTAGATAGCGTTGTGTGAAATGTTGTGGAATACTTATTTAATGTATGAAATTGCACATCATTTGTTCTTAAATGCTCGTGTAATCATACTAAGTGACATCAAACTCGTCTACGGCCCGTTTTTATAACTACCATTCGTATTTTAAGAACCCTTTTCCAAACTAATTAGTGAAACAATTAGTAAATGTGCAGTTAATAAAATTATAATTTACTGTTTTTGATGGTATATTTTTGTTTATTAAACATGTACAAGTTCAAATTATCTACGAAGTTGCATGAAATGATCAAGCAATAGATATATGTATTAATTTATTCGTACTAGTAAACATGATTATTTCTTTTGAAACGTTTTTAAGAATAAAGCAACTGAAACAATATTATAAAAAAAAGCGATGAAAAAGTCACAGTTTAATAACAGGCAAAATTAGAGCCACTTTATGAGCAGGTGTGTTGAAAAGAATATTATAGTAAATTTTTTTTATTCATATGCAGGCACATGGGGTTTACTTCGGGTCTGGGGCCTCTTAGTACCCCATTGTAAGCTTGCACTTACAATCCGCGTGGATATGCGGGCAAGGAGATAGGACAACCTAATACACGAATCACCATATTTCAATCACATCAATCACTGACTACACATTTTACAGACACACTCGCGATCTATAACCAAGTATATTCAACCGAACTAGGAGCGTTCTGCTAGACACGTAGTGCTCGGTCGAGGTTCACGGCGATACTGATCACGATTCGCCGCGCGCCCCACCAAAGTCAATGATCTGTCAAACTCAAATTGACCGAATGAACGAATGACGTCACACTCGACCATAGAGCACTAGAGTCTTGCATTACGCCAGAGTGAATTTCATTCACCCTAATCACACAATAATTATAACGCGCCGTCACATATAACATTTGTTTACCTTAGCCTCTTCTTCTAGTTCTTTCACAGTGTTGATAATATTGTACAGTTTAGTGAAAGCACCTGGCTTTGCCTCCGGTTCCGTGAGCTCCTGTATAATTAAAAATACTTTTACATACAAACACATTTATCATTTTGGTTTTTAGCTAACAAAGTTCGACTCCTTACAGATGTTCAGATGTTTACATACAGGTAAGTAAGTAAGATCCTTTTTAAAGTACCAAAATGCCTATCGATACCACTCCGTTCCGCCGGAGCCAACGGGGGGTATTGTTTCTCCAAATATTATTTTCGGTCCGACGTAATAGAGGCTGAACCTATTGCCATTTAGCAGGCACTTTATCTTGGGCTGTATGTTTACTAGCAGATGGACAGCCGTATCCCTTAGGCGGCCCTAACGACACCCACAGGAAGAGCTGAGGTGGTCCGATTCGACTCCACAGGGAACCAACACGGCAATCTAATATTTCATCTCTTTATAGGCTAGTAAAGTTATAAATGTATGGTACCGTCCCATCGGGCTCCTGCAGCGCGTTGAGCGACACGTGCGCCATGAGGCTCTCGTGGAAGTAGTTCATTCTGGCGATCAGGTCCTCGCCGCAAGGGCAATTCTCTTTGTCTTCGTCCTCCATGTGCTTGAAGCCTGGGAAATTATAATAATTAGGTTAACATTTGTCTCTTATCCATAATATCTATATTAATATTATTAATGCGGAAGTAACTGTCTGTCTGTATGTTATGCTTTCGGCCGTCCCTGAAATCAGCGCTTTCCGGCTGCACTACAAAGCGGACAGCATTAAGCGGAAATTATTGAGCACAATGTGCATGAGTTGTAATTAGATTTTTTTGTTGTTTGTTAAAAAATATTTATTTCTTTTTTTCTTTTACGTCTAAACTATTAGTACCTATAGGGTGAGATTAGACCTTGAGAACGGTGATAGGCCATGTCTGATTGCGATAGCCGATATCCACGCGGGCGGAGTCGTGGGTAACTAGCTGTTAAATGAATAATTAGTAACTGAAATTACTTATCTCAATTATTTGTATTAGGAGTGGAACGTAACAGTCGTATAATGACCAGGGTACAAACATGGACGTAGTAGAAAATAGTGACTGCTATTGTAATTTTCGAGGAGGGCCAGCCCGAGGGGGGTGACCCTGGGTCAGCCGGGGTGTGAGGGATATGTCGTCGACAACTTCACCTTCGGCCTAGCACAACGATCCACAGACGGCGTGCAGTTTAGTCGGTTCGAGTCCGACGTGGGGATTTCACGCACGTAAAAAAAAGCTGTTGTACTTACTCAAAATGGCATTCATTTGTTCCCTGGGTGGACAGCGGAACTCTCTGGTCTTTTTGGCGGCGACGGCACTGGGTAGGTCGGACTGTTTAATCTCCGTGTAACGTCTGTATGGTAAATATTTGATATACTTTACTAAACGTAATCTCTTAAAATAATGTACAGTCGACAAAAGAGATACGTTTGCATCTTTACGTACAACTTTATATGAAAAAGTGTGACCGTATTTCCTTTATCCTACTGTACAAAAAATACAGTTAAAATGAAATTTTATTTTAAAATAAATTGGATTTAGAAAAATGACGCAGGAATTCATGAACATATAAATTATCGATGGAAGCTCTATTTATCGAACACTAAAACTCCTCCTTTTTTGAGTTGGTTAAAAGTTCACTTTCTTTTCTGTTTCTGTATTAATATTCACTATAACCTTTTCAGCTAAGTTAAATTGTTTATGTTAGGAGTGGGTCCCGAATACACGGACCTTTCGATCGTAGAGCCAATTCCTTAACCACTAAGCCACCGACATCACTTTCCATCAGGTAGGCTGTGTACTTGTCTACCACCTAAGTGGCATAAAAAGAAACTTCTGGGTAATTTTAAATAATAATATGACATTGCGAAGAATAAATTGGGCCTATGTTCAGTTCAGTTGACTATAATATTAGGCTAACTCATTGATGATTTTAACTTTACTTTCTGCCCACTCACCTCAGCTGATCAGTCTGCAGTTCCCCAACGAAGTCATGTGCGAAGGCGATAATAGCTTCAACCCTGTGCCTTAGCTGTATATCGTTGAGATGCTGCAGTAAGTAGCACATTTGAAGCTTGGCACCCTCCGCCATCTTCATGTGAAGAAGACCCTTGCGGTGCTCGTCTTTGCCCTCTGTGAAGGACAGATTGATGTATTACTCGCGGGGTTGGGGGTAAGATAAGGGTTTTGTCAAACAGCAGTCCCTCCCGTAAAAGTCAATGTAGGCCAAATAATTGAGTTATAGGGGAGTCACACTAGGGCTTTGAATTACAAAAAAAACTTCCGATTGACGTTCGAATGTAGGAGGAGAACTGACAGCCCAAACACGTGTACACCAAAGGAATTCCTGACTACCTTATAGAACGCTATCAGGGTAGCTGCGCACTGAGCATATGACACGACATGCCTTTGACTGGATAGAAGAAGAATGATAGTGTACCTTTATCGAAGGTGGGGTCCCAGGTCTCAGGATTAGTCATGATGAGTAGCTTCTCTACATCTTCGTCGCGCATCATGCCCACCAGTAGAAGGCGGTCGACCAACTTGATGAGAGGCCTGTAACATTCAGAGTGACATTATTTTGAGATATAACAAATATTTAATTTAGGTTTCACCAGGAAAATCTGATCAGTTGAATTTTCACCTAATTTATTGAGCAGTTACATTTAATAGAGTACTTGTAGGCGGTAGCGTAATAGCCAGGATTCGTTCAGGTCAACTGAATTCTTTTTTTTTTTGTAATTGCCTACCCTCATGATTCAGAGGCCCCGAGCGAATATGTAACTACGAGCTAACCGACTATATAACTACTGACGCTTCATTAAATGAAAAATAAAATGTTTTGAGAATACTTAAGATTAGATAGAACTTTTTCAGACTATTTCTGTTGAGACAGACTTTACGACTAAAAGTTGCAGGTAGCAAGTCGATAAACTATGTGGTGGCTACTCACAGGAAGAGGTTCTCGTTGCTGCCCCCGACGGGGTCCCGGTTGTGCACCTGGTTGGTCTCCACGGCCTCGGCCAGCGCCTGCATCACGAACTCGCGCACCACCTCCAGCGGGAAGTACGGCGAGTACAGGTTGCTGATCTCCGTTATACTCTCGCTAGGACATCAAACATAGCTCTGTTAATAATAAGGATTGGGCAAAGCGTTCGGAGGTGACGTTACCCTAGTAGATGCAGGCTTAGGATAGCGACGGATCGTGTTTTACCCACGCCTTCTTCTTACGTCAGATCCCCAACAACGTTATTGAACACCAAGAGGTTTTCTAACATACATTTTTTTAAAGGTTTTAAAGATAATCTTTAAGTTGTAATGTATTAAACAACTTTCGTCCTTAATTACACTTCGTCACTGAATACATACGCGATGTCCGTCATCTTCATCTGCGGTCTGACACTCTCAGTTTGTAGCGAACGCAGGCTGTGTCCCATGTCGGGGTCCTCGTATAAAGCCTTCAGCTCAGGTCCAAGAGGTATCACGAACTCGTTTTTACACGCCTCCCTACAACATATACATAAGGGTTATAATTTAAAAAATGGTGTAGCAAATGCTAAACGTATATGCAGACACCGGAAAATATGGCCTGAGGGTGACGGGTGGAGCTGCTCGTCACCCTAGAAGAAGCAGGCCACGGAATAGAATAGAAAAAAGACCGAGAGGAATGGCCCTGGGTCAGCCGGGGTGAAAGGGATATGTCGCGAGATAACCTCACCTTCGGCCTAGCACAACGACCCAGAGACGGCGTGCGGTTTAGTCGGTTAGAGTCCGACATAACCTCCCCCTCCGGCTTCGGAGGGGAGGGGGGGGGGCGGGGTATACGTGGGGATTTCCCGAACGTAAAAAAAAAAAGACGGGTTGCACTCTGGGAGTGCCGGCAGAAGTGAAAACATTTTCTTTTTTGTTTCTTCGTTATATACATAGAAAAAGATAAAAAAGAACATACCATATAGTATGGTATGTTCTTTTTTATCTTTTTCTATTTTCTATTTTTAATTTCATTTAATATAGCGCTATTCATAGAACCTATTACTTATTTTCTGCTAATTTTCTGTCAGAAGAAATTAATGAATTATAATGAAAAATAATCACAAAAAATAATAAATTACAAAAAGAAAAAAATATCATAAAAAGTAATAAATTACAAAAAGAAAAATTAATCACCAAAAGTAAAAAATTATAATAAGAACAATCACAAAAAATCCCTGAAGGCCAGGTGGTTTGAACCCGATACTATCTGAAACTATAAGGACTTACAGTCGACGTGCTTACCATTTAAGCTACGACGCTGTCTATTGTAAGTTGCAAAATACATAGTCTTTACCTAATCTTGTATGATGTCAGTCGTCGGTTACGGTTCAAAGGTCAACTAATTCTGACGCTTCCTTAACATTTTACACCCACCCAACGCCGCTAAAGAAGTTTTCACTTCAAAATACCTTGACACGAACGACACAAAAAACGAGACAAATACCTTGAACGAAAGTTGATAAAGTGGGGGAAAGTTCACGCATGTGCACTAGAACTAAATGCTCAACCAATGATGCGAGCTTGTGATAAGTTTAAAAATTTAAAATAAATATGATTGGTTGGTTGGTGCGTCACTGCCGTCACGCCGCATATCCACTAAATAGACCTAAAAACGCTTTCGCACCACCTAGAGAAGAATGTCTAAATGTTTGCCGGTTACTACACCATAGCACATTAGAAGGATTCAGTGTAAAGTCGTTTGTGTTACACACAGCTAATAATAATAAAGATACTAATACAGAAATTATACTGTTTATAACGGAAATTGATATCATCATCATCATCATCATTTCAGTCGAAAGACGTCCACTGCTGGACAAAGGCCTCCCCCAAGGATTTCCACAGTGACCGGTCCTGCGCCTTCCGCATCCATGCCCTTCCCGCGACCTTCACCAGGTCGTCGGTCCACCGTGTGGGAGGCCTGCCTACACTGCGTCTTCCGGCGCGTGGTCGCCACTCGAGAACTCTCTTGCCCCAACGGCCATCTGTTCTACGAGCTATGTGCCCCGCCCACTGCCACTTAAGTTTGGCGATTCTGTGTGCTATGTCGGTTACTTTAGTTCTCCTGCGGATCTCCTCATTTCTGATTCGATCACGCAGGGAAACTCCGAGCATAGCACGCTCCATCGCCCTTTGGGTGACCTTGAGCCTTCTTATGAGGCCCATAGTAAGGGACCAAGTCTCACTTCCGTAGGTCATCGCTGGCAACACACACTGATCGTAGACTTTCGTCTTGAGACACTGCGGTATTTTGGACGAGAAGATATTACGAAGCTTCCCGAACGCTGCCCAGCCGAGTTGGATTCGACGATTGACCTCTTTCTCAAAGTTGGACCTGCCTAACTGGACTGTCTGTCCCAGGTAAACATATTCGTCGACAACTTCGAGTGTAGAGTCTCCAACCTTTAAAGAAGAAGTGGGTGCGACATGGACATTTGACATAATTTTCGTCTTGTCCATGTTCATTTTGAGGCCCACTTGTTGGGAGGCTCTACTGAGGTCTTCGAGCATTGTGCCTAGGTCTTCCAAGGTCTCAGCCATGACTACGATATCGTCAGCGAATCGAAGGTGAGTGATGTACTCGCCGTTGATATTGATGCCGAGTCTTCTCCAGTCCAGGAGCTTGAAAACATCTTCCAGGCCGGCGGTGAACAGTTTCGGAGATATAACGTCTCCCTGTCTCACCCCTCGCTGCAACTGGATAGGTTTTGAGCTTTGATCCTGGAGGCGGACTGACATGGTGGCGTTTTCGTACAAACACTTCAGCGCTTCGATATATCGATAGTCAATTTGGCACCGTTGGAGAGACTGTAGCACAGCCCAGGTCTCGATCGAATCGAAGGCTTTCTCATAGTCCACAAACGCCAAGCAGAGTGGCTGATTATACTCCTCAGTCTTCTGTATAATCTGTCGCAGCGTATGTATGTGGTCTATGGTGCTAAAGCCTTTTCGGAAACCGGCTTGTTCGGGAGGCTGGAAGTCGTCGAACCTGCGAGCGAGACGATTCGTAATGACTCTCGAAAACAACTTGTAGACATGGCTCAGAAGCGAGATGGGTCTATAATTCTTCAACAAGGTTTTATCACCTTTTTTGAAGAAGAGTACCACCACACTTCTGTGCCATGCCTTAGGCGTTCGTCCCTCGAGTATGACGGAATCAAATAGCTTCTGAAGAGCTTTAAGTATCGGTGTTCCACCAGCTTTTAGAAGCTCAGCCGTGATCCCATCATCACCCGGTGCCTTATTGTTCTTTAGCTGTTTGAGAGCCATTCTAATCTCGTACAGGCTGACGTCCGGGATATCCTCGGTATAGTGTCGGGTCAATCTGGCTCTTGGGTCTTTGGCCAGATTATTAACAGATTGCCGTACACTCGTGTATAATTGTCCGTAGAACTTCTCGACCTCTTCCAACAGCTCCGGCTTTGACGAAATAATTCTGCCATCCTCCGCTTTCAGCTTATTCAGTTGGCTTTGACCAACAGACAGATCCCTTGCGAAAACCTTTGAGCCTTTGTTGCTCTCAATCGCCTCCTTAATACGAGTCGTATTAAATTGGCGTAGGTCGCGAGTCAAGGACTTGGAGATCTGTCTGTTTAAACTCCGATACTGAGTAGCATCTTCAGAGGACTGCAGAACCAAATTTCGTCTTTGTTCCATGAGTTTGTTGGTGAGGTCCGAAATCTTTTTGGTTCCTTTTGAACGACGGGCTTTGAAGATCTTAGACCCAGTCGTTTGGACAATTTCCACAAATCTGTCATTGTAATCATCCACATTTTCGCAATCTCCCAGGCATTCGAAGCGATTCTGCAACTCGAGCTGAAAGTGCTCAGGGTTCTGGAACTGGATAGGTGCTGGTCGGAGCGTAGACTTCATCAGTCGACATCTTTCGAGCTTTGTTCTAAGATTCAATGTGCCTCTTACCATCCGGTGATCGCTTCCTGTTTTTACTGAATTGATCACGGAGACATCATTGAATATGTGCCTCTTTGTCGACAAGATGAAATCAATCTCATTTTTTGTGACACCGTTAGGGTGTAGCCATGTCCACTTACGCCGTTCCGGCTTTCTGAAGAAGGAGTTCATCATAAAAAGGCCCTCCTTCTCCATGAAGCCGGCCAGCAGATGGCCACGTGCATTCCTCTTTCCATATCCAAATTGCCCCACTCTCAGCTCATTGTCGCTTCGTTTGCCCAGTTTCGTGTTAAAGTCCCCCATCACAACGGTATAGTGTGTTCGGGAGCTATGCATGGCTTTAGAGATATCCTCATACATAGTCTCCACCTCGTCGTCGGGGTGTTTCGAGGTCGGTGCGTGTACCTGTATGACCTTCAGCGAATACCGTTTGGTGATTCTGAGTATAAGGTACGCTACCCTCGTCGAAACACTCTCGATCTGGACCACGTTGTTGACAAGGGACCTGTGGACGATAAACCCGACACCACCCTGGGACAGTATGTCGCCCTCCCGGAAATAGAGCAGGTTACCGGATTTGAGGATCATGGTGTCCTGCCCCTCTCTCCGGACTTCACACAATCCTACGATATCCCACCGTAACCTGCTCAATTCTTCCTCGAGTTCAGCGAGCTTCTCGTCGGTTCGCAGTGTGAGCGTGTTGTACGTTGCCAGGGCCAAAGGTCGTCGGGGTTGGTAGCCTGGCATCTGCCGGGGATTCTTCGCACCCCTTGCCCCGCCGTTACCAGTTTCTTATGTTTCCTCATCATGGGGGGTTATGCCGTAATCGCCACGCTTGGCAGGCGGGTTGGCGATCGCAGTTTGGTGGCTAGTACGCGGAAAGATGCTGCTGCCCATCCTCCGGTATTTGAATCCCTTAGTCGCCTCTTACGACACCCACGGGAGGAGATGGGGTGGTGCTATTCTAGGGCCACACCACAGGCGCAAATTGATATAGTTTGGTGGAATTTACTAAACATGTTGAATAATGTACTTCTACTTTTCCACAGAGTTTATTTTTATTTTTGAACCTGACCGGTTTCATCTCACAGCATTCTCAAAAGTTTACATTACTATCATGGAGACTAGAGTAGAAGGAGGACAGTCTCACATGAGAGATAAATTGAAAAGTGTCCAGCTGTATGCGGTAAATAACAGTTCAAAAACCTTCCACAATGGCGCTGGTGGAGGCACAGGGTGGCATCAATTTAGCAAATGGTAATATCATTGTCGACTAAAGTAGTTAATTATTGAGAATTTCAACACCTTACGTTGTACAAAATATTGTAGTAAATATAATCTTAAAGAAAACGTGCATTTAGAGTAATTTTATTTCGCAAACTGTAAATAGTACGGTTATTGATTTGTTTTGATGCTAATGTGGCGCAACCCTAATTTAATACATTTTGACGGACACTATTTCATATACTAGACTGTCCTCCTTCTTTCTAGTCTCCATGATTACAATACATAAATAATACTTTGAATACATACGTAATGTAAATCTTTCAGAACGCCATGATGTGAAACCGGTCAGGGTAAAAAAAAAGAACTCCGTGGAAAAGTACAAGTACATTACCACTACAAAGTATAAAACAAAGTCGCTTTCTTTGTCCCTATATCCCTTTGTATGCTTAAATCTTTAATAGATAGAGTGATTCAAGAGGAAAGTTATATGTATAATACATGTTTATTATAGTTGAGGGTTCAGCGGGAACGGGATCTGACGCCACGCGGGCGGAAAAATATTGATGGTACGAAGTTCGCCGGGTCAGCTAGTTCAATGTACAGTGAAACTACTCACATTGTAGTAGCGTGCGACTCCAAGTGCAAAGCAATGAGTAGATCGTAGAACCCTTGGCGGAGCGGACCAGACATGTACTGCGACTGGATGGCGTATAACAGTTGCTTTTGGTCCACATGCTGGCATAGAGCGTGGGCTGCCCTGGAACAAATAAGATAGCAATAACATATACCATTGTACTTATACTTCGTTGGAAAGTTACATTTGTTTCGACTTAGCGTGTGTTTGTCAGTGGATGCAATTTTTTTTTTTAGACATCAAGGAGAAGTCAGTTTAAAGTTAAATCCAAGTTTGTGTAGTTGTAATCCTTGTCCCACCACCGTCATGGCTCTTACAAATAGGTTTATCTACAACTTT
This sequence comes from Eilema caniola, assembly GCA_949126895.1. Lineage (NCBI taxonomy): Eukaryota > Metazoa > Arthropoda > Insecta > Lepidoptera > Erebidae > Eilema > Eilema caniola. Next base: position 10,414,591 of record OX421486.1, on the reverse strand, counting down.
TTTCTAGTCAATTTAATCGTAGAACCAAAAATAAAAAAACGTTTATACAGGTTGGAAATTTTCGACCGTACCTGGAGGAAAAGTACTCCAAATATTGACATCCCTCAAAGCCAAAATCCCCTTTTTTTAAAAAAGAAATAATTTGCATAATTTATTGCACATTTGATCACTGTTTACTTTAGGTTACTTTTCAACTAGTTCTTCAATTTTTTAATAAAGTATAATTAACCGTCTGTAAAACGATAAGTTTTTGTTTGTAAAATGAACAGACTTACCTATAATTGCTCTGGTAACATAATGCCGCGTACAACGTTAGGGTGTGCGAGTGGAAACTGAGGAGTTTGTCCATTTCTATCAGCTCCAGAATGTCGATGCAGCGGTCCTCCTCTGTGGGCAAAGGTTAAGTCAACAGTGACTAAGAGCTCTACCTCACTAGGAGGCCGTAGCGACATCGCCGGCTACGTATCCAAGCTATTAATATTCATTTGTATGGTATATAACTCACTTAGCGACAGCTTGGCAACCACACATATCAATATTAAACGCTTGGATACATAGCCGGCGACGTCGTTATAGTGTCCTAGTGAGGCAGAGCTCTCAATGACTATACCTTTGTATGTAATACGTAAGATTAGTGCACATTAGATATAGTATGGACATAGGTACTATGAGAAGAGATGAAAGTAATGTTGCGAAACAAGGTCCGAAGTATGAATGAGCATGAGATTGCTTTTGGAGTAGAGGTGGGTCCAAAAAAAGATGGATGGATTGCGAGAAGATGATATGGCGAAGAAGGGAGCGGCTGAGGAAAAGACATCATATGGTTGATTTAGCATTTTAAGAGCATTATTTCTTAATATTTTAAAGTAAACAAAGAAGAAATACCGAACGAATGTTCAGACACTGTTTACACTAAAAGAATTCGCTCGTTTAGTCTAAAACCTCCATGACTCCTGTCATGGAGGTTTTAGACTAAACGAGCGATCTATCTTTCTCCACTATACATTCCTATGTATGGTGGAGAAAGATAGGTCGCGCCGACCTCAAATAATTAGAACAAGGGCAGGTAGATGATGACGATTAGTGCACATTAGAGCTGCTTTATTTTAAAGTAAAACTTGTTTGGCAAAAGACAAAGTAAGATTACCAGGTATGTGTAAGGCGAGCATGGAGACAGCATCTTCACAGAGCATAGACCAACCACGGATATCCGATAGTTTCAGAGCGTGGACTTGCAGTGATTGGTTTGGTACCTACAATGTAATAAAGATTTCAATAAAATGGGAAACAGCCGGGATCGTAGCATATTAGTATTGAAAACTCAAATAAATTTTGAATTATATTTTTAAGCATTTTTCATGCTTAATATTCAAATCGATTAAAATAGAAAAAAATAATTAGTCTATGCGGGGTTTGGACCCGGGATCTTTGCCTTACAGGGGCAAGGCTTTGACCACTAAGCAACCAGATGTCGTCCTAAAAAATTCAAATTTCTCCTCCTATATCTGTCTTTGAGGCGACAGTGAAGGCATCTACCGACATTCTTACGAACTATCCGAACCAATGATTTTTAAACATTGATTTTCGACTCCTTCCATACAGTTTGAATTATTTTTTAAGCATTTTTCATGCTAAATATTCAAATCGATTACAATAGAAAAAAAAATGAATTTGTATCGGTTTAGCCGGGGTTTTAAGCTGCGATCTTTGCCCTACAAGGGCAATGCTTTGACCACTAAGCTACCAGACCTCGCTCTAACCAATACATCAACTATTTTATGATACATATGATCTTCGATATTTTCCGTTCTTACATAAGTAATTGTAGTATAGCGTAGTTATGATACCTAGTTATTAATATGTATATGTGAGCTTCGTACGGCAAGCACTCGGCTTACGTTGCATTGATTGTGAATCAGTTCGGATTAAACTGTGGTCTAGATCGCGTGTGTTTCCTTGTACCTCCCCGTCCCAATACTTTACAGTAATAAATATATATACATATACTCATGACTATAAATTCCCAAAGGCGTAGGCAGAGGTGTATTAACACCCACATTTCACCAGCTAAATTTTTTAGACCCACGTAGAAGGGTGCGAGCTTATTGCCATCAACCGGGCGGCAAGTAATAGCTAAGGTTAATCCGAAATGAATTCAAATGTTAAACCGAACATCAAGTTAAAATTGATTGCACTGCAGACTCAACCCTCCACTCACCCTTGCCCACTGGTGTGGCTTCAGGCACTGAATCTTGAGCCTCGGCGGGAACTGAGGCGTCACGTGTTTGTCGCTAGTGGGTAACACCGCCGCCGATAGCGGCAGGCTGGTGGAAGAGCGGCCCAGCTCGATCTGTAGGATCTCTTTAGAGGTCGCTTCTACGAAGATGGCGGGGAATAGTTTGGTTTCTGGTTCCATCTGAAATTAAGAGGTTTTTTTTGTTAAACTGTTCGAAAGGTAAAGTGCTATTTATAATAAAGCTATTAATAAAACAAAAACAGAAAAAGCACCCCGTGCTATGCTCAAAGGACACTCAAGAAACGTGAACGTACACATAGCATAGACCAATTACGGATATCCGATATTTCAGAGCGTGGATTCATGGAGCACGTTTTGAAAACATTTTAGGTCCAACATATCATCATCATCATCATCATATCAGCCATACAAAGTCCACTGCTGAACATAGGCCTCTCCCATAGACTTCCAGAATGACCGATCTAAAGCAGCCCGCATCCAGGTCCAACATATAAATCAAATCAAATCAATCGTTTATTTGATTCGAATATTGTCACAGAGATGTCTTAGAACTAGTAGGTACAGTATATTCTGCTCCAAAGAGCGAGCAAATATTAAGTTAATAAATCATTAAATAGTGTCAATTTTATTCATTCCATGCAAGTCGTATATGTCGTGAAGTAGTACCTTAAACCTGATGCTGGTATCCTTCCCCTCACAAGTGAAGGAGACAGTGCCTGTCGAAGAGTCCACGCTGCAGCCGATGAACATTCCCTGAGAGGCCCCCTTAGCGGTGGCTTCTGCCATCACTTCATTGTATAGCTCGTCAGCTCGGACCATGTAGCAGGACTGACGGTTCACACTGAAGGTGGAAAACATATATGATAAGCAACGAGTGAGCGACTACAAAGGCATACATTATTTTTCTATGCGCAATTACATATTACTTGTCCTTTCTTTAAAAACAACAAGTTTTCTAATTGTTTCGATATAGAACGGGTTTTTTTAAGTTAAATTAAAAAGAACTACATAGCATTTCCCATTTTGAATGAAAGATCCCTATTACAAAAGACAATGTCTTGTGAACGGTTTCACTTCAGAAACAGTTTACAAGACTTTTATTGCCTGGTTTGGTACTTTTTCTATGAAAATTCGATATTAATTAAAACATTTTCTCTGTTAGTTAAAATCAACTAGGTCGTATTAGAAAGCTCACCTTTCAACAACTCTGTCGTAACTATCCGTGATGATGACAGATGACTTGGTAACCTTGCTCTGGTTGAAGTCCTTGGAGTGGAGGTGGTACTGAGTCGTCACCCAGCCGATGTACACGTGCGTCGGGTCTTGACCCGGGAATATTCTGAATTAAAACAATAAAATACGGAATAAAGTTAGGTACAGGTCAGTTTGAAGTAATAAATCTATACAAGGAAGGAATTGTCACGTGTAACTTTTCGGTAGCAGTAACTATCGACAACCTCTGTGACATGTGGTAGTGAACGCGACTACTGCGCAGAAGGCGCGGGTTCGATTACCGCTTAGAACAAATACAGGGTGACCAGGCGAGGTAGGGGGAGTCTAACTGTTATAAAAAATAAACTACAAATAACTTTCAAAATTAATGTTTTAAATTAAAAGAGTAATAAACGGAGAGTTATTTCTTAACAATACTATTATCGAGATGCCTTCCTTCACGCCGCAGGCACTTCTCAAACAGAGGTAAGGAGTACCTAGCATGGACACCCATTATTTGTACACATGAATATAGCTATTTGCATTGGCCGGTCGCGTTATGTCGTCGGTCCCGGTTGTCATACAAACATCTATGGCAGTCGTTACTGGTAGTTGGGAGCTGTAAAAAGTTCAACAATTCGTCTAACTGCAATATTATTCCGATATTGCCAATGTGTTTTGGAGGTCAGATGGCAGTCGCTACAAGGAAAATATTACAGTTAAACTGGAAAACCGGACCCCAGACTGACCAGAAGATGAAAAGCTTCGGATGCGACTGGGATTACCGCTTGGAAGCAAGATCGGTAGTAGTAAGCAAGTTGCATACTACACATATGCCTTTTCTTTTCAGGGTGGACAGATGCAATAACCCGCACTAACCCGCCCGCAGGAAATCCCCACGGATACCACCCCTGCCGGCGCCGGAGGGGGAGGATATGTCGGACTCGAACCGACTAAACCACATGCCGTAACCGTGGCGCAGTGCAAGGCCGAAGGTGAGGAAGCTATAGAGCATATCCTTTGCACCCCGGCTGACCCAGGGCCATCTCTTTCGATTTGGCCCTCTTCGGGTGGGGGCTGCGGAGTCCCCAACTATCCGTACACACTTCACAAGCTTCCTCTACTGTCATTAAAAATTTAATGCAAGCCCGCCTGTTTCAAGTACTGAAAAATACAACAGTTCTTACCTGACACCGTAAAAGTACTCATTGATGAGCTTCAAGCACTCGGAATCGAAGATTTCATTGCCCACCGTCTCGGTCGTGACCGCGGCGAGCGTGCTCGTCGTCATCTGCTTGCGGTCTTGTGTAGGTGTCGCCATCTGAAGGTTCGACTGTTGGAAATCATTTGTGTGGTTTCAGGGTGTTAGGTGGAGTTTGTACAGTGTTTCTGATGATAAGAGAAGAAATGTTATTTTATGTAGAAACTAGCTTTTACCCGCGGCTCCGCCCGCGTAGTTGTCGGGTATTGCGACCAAACATAGCCTATGTCCTTTCTCAAGGTTTAATCTACCCCTATACCAAATTTCAACAAAATCGATTCAGTGGTTTAGCCGTGAAAGACGGACAAACAGACACACACACACACTCTCCCATTTCTAATATTAGTATAGATTTACTTAGGAACAGCGAAGTGTTAAAATGAACCTTCTACATGTATAAACGAGGTGAGATGTTTCTTCGAAAAAAGGAAAGATCTTCCGACTAGATAAGGTATGATTTGACGAGCTGCGGCCCAATACATAATATTAACAAATGGCGAAAACTTTCATTGCGAGATGCAAAAAAGGTATTTCATTAGTAGTTCATCTTGCTATCGCTAGATGGTTAGCAATAGTATAGTTATAGGAAAGTTATATGTTTCTTTGTGTGTTTGTCTTCTACTGTAGTAATTTTCGATCGTTACTCTGCGCATTCCTCGAGGGAGATAGCTATAGTAAAAAAATTCAGGAGCGTTTCAATAGGCACATGTTTCTGTAAACTCCTTCATCGTTATGTCGTTTTGCTAGTGTGATGTGGTTTTGCTATATTATTTCATAGTATTGAAAACGTCTAGAGTCAAACTAAGCATAGCTTATACTATGTCTAGGGCACAAATACGTAGACTTGAAAAGATAAATGTTATAGAAAGAAATACACAGATTACGAAATTCATTATCAGGTTTAGGCACTAACCTACCGAAGCTTAGAAGGTTAGTGACAGTTCATGTGCAATAAATAAATCCATAAATTAAACCAATATAGATAATACGTGGTTTAGCACCTTCAATAATAAAGCACCCTCAAATTATTACAGAAATATGTGAAGAGGTTCAAAACATAGGAAAGACTTGTTTGGTTTGAGGAATTCGAATGGTCGAATCCGTCAAAATATGCCCATCCTAATTTAACGGCGTATATTAATAACACCCTACTTTACATTACAATATCATTAGTTAACAACACATGCCCACAATGTTATGTTAGTTCAACCAAGGGTGTAATGAAGAGGACTTACGTTAAGCCCACCTTGACTGCCGTACAAGTTGGGTCGGCTAGCACGCGGTTGCATGCCGTTATATCTTTGATTCGCCTTCGTGAGACAAAAAATGTATGAAATAATAACAAAACACCAAAAAAAAGAACCGATGGTAAATAAATATACGACAAACGAATGATATATGATTAGGTACAGTCGACAAAGGAAGTACGGTCGCACTTTTTCATATGAAGTTGTACGTAAAGATGCAACCGTTTCTTATTTGTGGACTGTACCTGACTATTAAGTCAAGTTAGCATCTTTTTTAACTGTCCGAACACTCCATTAAAAAAACTCAGTTGCATTATTCATTTAAAAAAAATATAAAAGCGGTAGGTATTGTATTTCTGTATTTTAGTAAGAATTAAGGCCCCTCTGTTGATTAATATGAGGTTTGTGCCTGCAATTTATCAAAATCCAATATTGTAAATTAGAAGCTAAGGTATTTGGGACAAAACTTGGCTTTAAGCCAAATATTTATAATGAGTGCGGATAAATAAATGCCGTCCACTTCACAATGCAGGGAATTATAAGTGATATTTATAAACATATAATTAATTTCACGAATCTTGATAAAACCAGCATTAAATATTGCTTTTTTTTTTGTCTTGACTCAAAATGATTTTACGTTTATTGGTTGTCAACGCAATATCAATCTTAACGTCGATTATAATTCTAAGACCGACCCCAATAAAAAGAATAACACCATGAACTAAAAGTAACCAAATATTACAAAATAATGCATAATGGTCCTTACACAAGCAATAAGGTTTATTTTACCTGTGAGACTTTAATTTGTGGGTTAGGTCTTCTTTGCCCCCGTTCAGGCGAAACTTCGGTATCACTGAAAGGGTCTGGCGTCTTAGACTTACGAGTCTTGGCACGGTCCCCACTTTCTCCACGTTTGCTTCTGAAGAATCTAGAAGACGTTCATCAAGTTAATATTTTTGTACCAGAAATGTAATAAAAGACATGCAGGACAGCCTTGGGGACTTGGGGATTGTGACACGAGCTTCATGATTTTTGTTCACCCAAAGTGCGCCAAGTTTTCACTTCAAAGTGACGTCATATGTGAACTGTCACAATTTGTCAAAAACTTCACAATCAGTCACAATTTTTATTCACCCAAAAAGCTTTCACTTCAAAAATTCTATATAATAAACGAACTCGCTGAACATGAGCGTTTTTAGTGCTAGGGATACAGTGCCCTTAGCACATAACACTATCGTAAACGTATCAAGAAAAGGGCGCATTGCTGTTTGCCGCCTGCTATGAACCTGTGTGTGTGTGTGTGTGTGTGTGTGTGTGTGTGTGTGAGTGTGTGTGTGAGTGTGTGTGCGCGTGTGTGTGCGCGTGTGTGCGTGTGTGTGCGTGTGCGTGTGTGTGCGTGTGTGTGTGTGTGTGTGTGTGTGTGTGTGTGTGTGTGTGTGAAGCCTGCCAATCGCAATGCTCCCATCTCTCGATACGATTACGATACGCTTTTGATAGTTTTTCGTGCTAGGGGTACAGCTTACGATACGAGTTTGATAGTTTTTCGTGCCAGGGGATCAGCTTACTTGAAAGGTGACCTTCCTCGCTTCTCTTTCTTATCATCAGGCGATAAGGTCTGGTTTCCAAGATCGTAGTTCGACATCTCGGCTTCGCTGGGTGTACGATGCATGCCGTTTACTTGACCTATACAAACATAATGGAAATTTTAAATAAAGAACTTTCAAAGCAAGAAATTAATTACTGATGGTTGACTGAATTTTCTGGAAATGCTTAGCGGTTTTATAATTAAAAAAAAATAATATAAAAAGCTGTTGGTGGTCGGTCTTTTATGTATTTAAGATGATTTTACTACCTACTGTGTAATGACAATTATGTATTTGAAAGTCCTTTTTGGAAATATATAATACGTTTGTAAGTGCTTATTGGAAATATATGATTCTGTGTATAATTACTTGTTATTGAATACTTAACGATATTATGTATTTAGGATACAAACCTTAAATAAAAATATCGTAACTACCTATTTGGTAAACGTGTAGTCATGACAAAATATTTTTCGTAGAAGAGATATTTGTCCTATTAATTTTTTTCTGAAAATATATGTCAATATATTTTTGAACTATGAACACTTTAGTTATACACTATTTATATACAATTTTATAAGCCCTATTGTTTACAGAATTGATTAACTTTCAGAAATATTTTTTTTTGTTTACTCACTCAGCCGAGGAGAATAGTCACATTGACAGATGAAGGCTCTTTCTTCTCAGGATTAGAATGTCAGATGGCAATAACTCTCATTAAAGTCGTAAAACCAAATCAAATGGTTTAACACTTGCTTTGTTTTACCCAGATCCCGGGATTCCAGGCCGTGAATGTCTCAGATGCAAACGGGACCAACACCTATATGATGAGGATGATGATTAACCTGGTTGTAAACCATAACCTCTGGTCACGGAGCCCTTGCGCGGCGGCCGCGAAGGCAGTCGCTTGCCCTTCGAGCTGGTCACCTCCTCGGGAACCTCCTCGTAGGTCATACCTAAGGGTGGGTGTAGAAACAAGGGTGAAAAGCATTGGTGGGGGTGAGGTGTATGCAATATATCACTGTGGACTTTACAATTTCATAGATAATAGTAAATTAGTATTTTTTTTTCTTTCTTTTCTTTTTTATCCTCCTAGTCATGTTATTCCTAAGTATTTAACACGAGTTTACACTAGAAATTCAGTTAAAACTGTCACGTCAGCTGGACTCTCACATATTGAGCGAGCTGATGGATGTGGAAGGTCCCTTGAATGCCCAAATCCCAGAATGGCTAATTCCCAGAATGTTCAATTCCCAGAATGTTTAATTCCCAGAATACCATCAAATATAACTTTTAAACTCTCGCGTTCCATGATATATAATTAACTGACTGACTCGAGTCAGTCTGTGACCACGGCCGGTGTAACCTGGTCGGAAATGTCAGGCAATCAAAGGTATGTAGGTAAGTACCTATACGATGATCGCGTTAATTCCCGATTTCTTAATTATATACCATCAAATATGTTGTCACACGCGAACAAAGGCAGAATCACTAACAAAAAAAAAAATCACTTAATTCTCCTTTTCTAAGTGCGATATATTGCATACATTCTCGGTAAATGGGTCATGAGTGCAAAATAAAAAAGTAATTAATATAGCAGGGTTCTATTCTAATATATCGAGATATTTGGTTTATGGACGGACAAATTTAGTAAAAATTTAAAAATAATATTAAATTTCAAAAACATATCATAAGTATTTTTTAAATTTTGATTGAATTTATCCGTAACCTTATAAGTCACGAAAAACAATAACAATAAATTAACAAATTTTATACAAGTTCATAAACAATTCTATTTTATTATTGAGAAATTAGTTAAAGGAACAAACCATGGAGAAGGAAATGATAGCGGAGATGTTACAAGGGAATCGAATCGCGAGCCTTCCATATGTCAAAACGACTCAATTGGTCTGTGACGTCACCATCCAGTTCTAGTGAAACGTCCTTGCGTTCGGTTGTCATTTTTGGTCAAAAGTTCAAGGATAAAAATAGCTTTAACCTGGTTTAAGAATGAAGTGTACAGTACAAGGATGTACAAAGTGTAAAAATAAACAATTTCAACATTTTAAGGGTATAACATTTCATCAGTAAGTCCACTATATTTAAATTTTAATTTTTCCGAAAAAAATGTCTTAACAGAACCATCTAGCGTAGAGAAGAAATAAGTAACCTAGTCTGGCATGTATTATTCTCACATCACATCTAGTTGTAATAATAACTCAATTCATTTTATGAAAATGATCACAATAATCTCGCCCGACTTCATTAGCAATTTCAAAAATGTTAAATTATTTATTAAATGGAATATTTTGCTAAAATTGAAAATTAAAGTAAAAAAAATTGGGCCATCTGTCGGTATAAGGCCAAATCATTTAGCCCCCTAAATGATTTTGCTATAATCCAAAAGATGGCCTTATTTTTGAAAATTATTTCCTTAAAATAGATTATTCTAGAATTCTGTGTAGCGCTTAGTGGCGAATAGTCAAACTATATAACAAAAATGACAAGGTCTGTGTCTGTTCGGTTTCGCTATGACGCACTAGATGGAGACGTGGACGAGGTATGACCTCATGCCCCCCGCGTCTCCCTTCCCACCCGCATTTGGTCACGCGTTTTTCTTAAGAGAAATTTGACTGTGGCATCTCCGCTACTTAATCATATTCTGTCCTCCGTGGAACAAACGGTCTTGAAAAATTTAGCTACAATAATATACAAGGTTTATGTTAAGTTATTGAATTCAGTTAAACCATGTGATTTGATAACTAAAAATATTAATTTCACTTTAACATTATTTCAAAAAGACACCTCGGCTATTTCGAGTCTTGTCTGCTCTCTAGACAATTGGCACTCGTTAGTAGCATCGAATACCGGCAACACCAAACTATGCTATACTATCGCCTCCAACTACCCACCATTTTAAGTTGACATCTGACGAGAATTGTGTATAGGAGCGAAAAGACTTTTCGGTGAGAGATTTTATGAGCTCTACACACATTGGCGCTTGGCGGCCAACTAGGCGAGTGACGCCGAGCGATGACCAGACATGGCAAATAGGCTGTCTACACGTTGGCGTTGGCTATCGCTCGGCAAGGGTCGGCCAGCGTGTATAGGCGCTTTTAAATAATTTAAATGGCCAATAGTAAAGAAAGAGGTCAGAGGGTTAAGTTTTAGGCGACATAATGAGCAAACCGATTTTTGATTTGATTGATTGATCCTATTGTAATCCACTGCTGAGCATAGACTTCTCCTAATGTGCGCCATCTAAAGTTCATTATATAACTTCATATTCAGCCCTTTGCTGTAGTATGCAGTGCCACTTAATATTTAATCAATAATAGAATTAAAACACATGGTTTAAAAAAAAAACAAGGAACTTCCGGAATAAAAAATACAAGTCTACACTGTAGTACCATAGTACTAGTTTGTAATATTAGGTGCAAAGTTGACAGCAAAAACTTCAAACTAAACTGGGCTTTACACCTTCAGAATAGATACCATAATCGTAGAACATACCTTTGATATCGCTCATAGTGAATCCACTTCTCATGATCTGGTCGATGTGGGCAGGCATCTGAGCTTCAACAGCTTCTTTCATCAGAATCTGCTGGCGGTCTTTGATTTCTACCCAGCGGCGGGATTTTTCTGCCTCACTGAGAGTGAAATTTGATGTTAATTTATTTATTTTAATATAACACTATCAGATTTATAATTTTAGTATGGATTTTTAACAGAAATTACTGATATACAATAATATTACGGGAACTAACGCGATCATGATACATGCATAGTTTTGGTTTGCGTGACACTTCGACCAGGGTACACAGGCCGTGGTCGAAATCAGTCAAATTACAGCAAATTTAGCAGCTTAGCTAAATTACTTGTGTTAGGTTAGGACTGGGTCTACATCGGTAATGTATTAGTCAGAATTCGAACTCGAGACCTTTCCATCAGAAGGCCAAGCTACAGAGACATTTAAACATATATTTTATTTACATACAGTTACGCAATTTTCTCATTACGATGGGCAGTGACCACATATTGTAACTTGCTATATAAACACTACACTGCTACATACTTTCATTCATGCTCGCCGGTTACCGGCAGCAGGTCGCATATTGACAAGTCTCACATAGAAATAAGTTTATTATAATACTTACTCAATAAATTCTGAATGGCAGATGACCGGTAAGGAAAGTCGCAAGAATTCCCAGTTCGCCTTCTCCATAGTTTCGAATGTGTTGTGGGAGATCTTTAGACATGGTGGTGTATCTGCAAAAGGAACAAAAAAAAGCGATGTAGTTTTTACTAATCTTACATTACTTTTATTTACAACATATCCTAACGTTGCCGTGTTAGTTCCCGGTGGAGAGGAATAGAACAACCCATCTTTTCTTGTGAGTGTCGTAAAAAGCATCTGACAGTAAAAATACAGTCCATAACTAAGTGCCCGTTTGACAGCAATCGCTGTCGCCTCCGATTGCGTGAGATCGAAAATCAAAGTTTGCGAAATGTGGGTCCTTTACACCTCTGCTTACCTCTTTGGAGATTTACAGACGTGAGTAGGTTCTACTTGTAAGTGTTGATAAGCTTAGATAAACATTGATTATCAAGTGGGCAGGCGGTACCTTTTTAGTGCGGGATACCACACCACTGAGGTGGCAGACAATGACACGGTCCACCTGATGGTAAGTGGTCACCATGGCGTATGGACGAGTTTCGAGATAGCCTCCATTCAATCGGTACCTACAATTGTTGGTGATCGTAATAGTACGAAATAATACTCATTTAGTAGAAATAGCCGGTTTACCTGAACCAGCTGGTATCCTAGTAACATCGATTCTAGTATCAATCATCTCATCCGTGTTTTCGAAGATTGGCTGATCTTTGGTGTACCAATGAGTGACGTCACGCTTCATGTTGCTGTGAACAAAAATGTAATGTTAAGTTGTATAATGTAGGTAAATATGTCACCGCCAACTAGCTTAATCAGCCGTTTAATTAACTGCCTAGGCTGTTAACTAAACGGCGCCATTCAATGAACGGCCTGAATGATTTACAGTTGTAACGTTTATAACAACATTTAATAATCTGGCTGGCTAATGCATAGGCCACTCGTAAGATGGGGCACCAACCAAAACATACAAGCATATGCTCTCACCTGTAAACCCCCGAAAGGATGGGCAGAGGTGTATTCACAGAAAATTAGTGATAGGTTTATTGAGAAAGTTAGGTTAGAAGAAAAGAAGAGGATATTTTTTTTTTATAACCATGCAGAAATAAGTCACTTTTCTAACTGATAGATTAACTGGCTAGGCACTAGGCTAGGAACTAGGCGAGTAGTTAAACATCCTCGAACCAAGCTGTTTGCCTAGCCGTTTAATAAAATGACTGAACACTATTCAGGCCACTAAATGAAAGATGCTGTTAGGTAAAGTGCCAAGGCGGTTAGTTGAACGCCTGATTAAGCTAATTGGCTGCAACAAATCTATCTATTTATCCATCTACCTAACACCCGATTGCCGTAAGGACTTGATTCGAGCTGAGTAAGAAATTACAGAAGTGTGACAATTATACTTCATCTGTTCATTCTAGCGGTAATCCCAGTCGCATCCGAAGCTTTTGATCGGAATTTTGTTGGAATTGGGTCCGCTTTCCAGTCTAACTGTGGGTTTGACTGAACTTCGATATTTTCTGTGAAGGGACCGCCATCTCTCCTCCACAACGACAAACAACCCAATCTTGATAGTGTACGCGTGGCGCCTTACAATAATGTACCTGAACTTGATTTACCCTAATACGCTCTTGAACTTGAATGCTCATAATATATGTTTAGCTGGGTACTTACACACAAAACGGTTCATATCCCTCCTGCAGACCACATGTGGTGAAGTACTTCAGTGTGTTTACATCCTGGCCATATGTTAACCTATGAACAAAAATGTTTTATTTATAACTTGTTAAACTATAATGATTGAATGTAGACAGAAAACTAAACAACTAAAATTTTTCATGACATTCATTATTAACCATTAATGCATTTCACATCAATAATATAATATATAAAAGATAGTTCCAGTATTTTGCATATGACAACCTATGTATAGAATCAAGTTACTTTTGATTATAAACTGAAATCAGTTTTTTTTTACTTTGTCACTAATTTTACCTACCCGTAAAAGTTACAACAAGTTATGTATAAGACATAGTTCCAATCTTTATCCAGTGAAGTAGAGATTTTACGAAAGAAACTTTATGTCAAATGTAAACGCTCTAATTCGGGCTGTCCAACAGGTGGACATTCTCATTCAGAAGTCTCCTATCCCTCTTTGCTCTACAGAGAACAAAAATCCATGACATCTCAAACTTACCTCGCTTTTTGTCCAACTCCCAAAGTGCAAGCCGGCACGAAGTTGTCTCCCTGAACATCAGCAAACGTCGTTTCTCCTCCGAGAGCATCCATGAGGAGCTCACCGTTTAGTGAGAAACCTATTGCATAGAGTAAGGTGTAAGAAATTGTTCTTTAGGACTGATGTACACTTTCTGTATTGGCTGTAGGTTACACTATCACTGTTTTGTCTATAATGAAGTTATAAGAAATTGAGAAATATTATTCCAATATATCGGCGGCAGCGGCATATATCAATTTGGTATACGATTTTCTTTTTCGTCGCATAGAAGACTTTAGCTCTTCTGCTTACTGGTTTATTGTCGTGCATCCTATTTTTGGTGAGTTATAAAGAGTTTCTGTCAATCTATCTTAACTAAGTATATACCTATAAACTGCCTTTATAAAGTGCAACATCAAATAAAGATAATTTAGGAAGAACAAATCTTGATCTAAGCGCCAAATTTGGTTGCTTTCAAAGCTTCAAAGTCTGTAGAGCCCCGTGTTCGCTCTCCTATTGCTCTTACTATTTATTTAATTGCTTGAAAAATACTGACTGTACTAACATTAAAAAGCTAATACCTACCGATACCTACTTATAAAAAATGATTACAAATAATGTTGCAAAGTTATTGAAAGCCAATAAACCCAAAAGAGAAAATATTATTAGTTAGGCCAGTTATTTCATAAGTGCAATTTCCAAAACTATTATGGGACACGTAGGTATGTACCTAGTATATCTACTACGTTTTTGCAACCATACAGCTATGTACTTGCTAGTTTTTTTTTAGTAATAAATGGCTCTCTGGTCCAATAAAATGAAAAAGGGAAACACTCATTTTTGTCAGCATTTGATCGTTACTAGGTTTCGAAATTGCACAGCGGATTTGGGATAGGTATTAGTAAAATCCACAGGTTATTCTTAGTTAAATATTAAGTTAGCAATTATTTAAAAGTTGAATCACATGAATACTTAAGATACAGGCTCGATATTTTTATCGAAGTTAGAGGGATAGAAGATGTATAAAAATTACATACCTATAACTTCGATTATGATCATAACTAAAAGTTTAACGAAGTCGTAGGTATGTTATATTTACGGGCGTCTTATGAAAAAACGCGTTATAAAATATCTATAACTTCGATAATTACCTTATGTTAGTACGCACTCAAACTATAGTATATAAGGAGGTGGTATTTACAGGATATAGAAGCAATCAACAATTCTGATTTGAATTTGCGATAAAATTACTAACAATACAGGGTTATTACTAATTTTCGCAAAGTATCGTCATTGTCATAAGCTACATTCACCCGATTCATACTGAGAGTTAAAATGCCATTACTAGCAGTATAATTGAAAGTTTGCAGTCTATACAACCTACTAACGCTTTCTACCAAAAAGAAAATTTCTCAAGATATAATATAGCATAGGCGAGCACAAGTCTTTATTATTTCGTTTCATAAAAAAGGTTTTAATTTTTCACTTGATGTTAAATCATATTTTCATGGAGGGAAAAATGCATGGTCCAAATCATGAATGCAAAATTGCAATGAAATGGTGTACGCCTGAGTCTGAGTACTTCAACAATATTCGATTTTTGAAATTAAAATAATTGCAAAGAATTGAGGGTGAACAATCAATATCAATCAATACCATTCTATAAATCAATCTGCAAGTGATTCTATCAAACAAGCAAGCAAAGCGATGCGGTGTGCACTACTGTCGAAAATTTTAGAAGCGCTTAGCATTCAGATAGAATTGGCTTATATTTAATTACGGCAGAAACATTTTTTTCATTAAGAACACAACATTGGAAAAGATCCTCGCAAGCTTTCTGCAAGTAAAAAGTAAAGATACCTTAGAAAGAAATGACAGCAGCGTATGTTATTAAAAGTTGCGAATTTGAACCGCATTAAACACAAAAGCGTAAAAATATTTAATAAATAAATATTTATCAAAAAGTATAGAACAGTTATGGTGAAGTAAAGGTTCACAAAGCCAGTATGTGGATTCTAACACTTTATTGGTAGTTGTTTGGAAAGGCTTTTGATTGTCTACTATCAAAATATCTATAAAGTCCTAGATTTGATTACATTTACCTAACTATTGTCTACCTTCATTGTAGAGGGAGCTAAAACTTTCTAAAAGTAAAAGTGACCAGGTGAAAGATGAAAGATATTAAAAATAGGAAGGATTGATTTAAATAGAAAAAATTGAATCGTTTTACGCGAGGCTCGAAAATGGCGATCTTGGCCTTACAGGGGCAACGCTTTGACCACTAAGCTACCAGACCTCGCCCTAACCAATCCAAATTTATCCTTTTATATCTGTCTTTGAGGTGACGGTGAAGCATCTGCCGACATTCTTACGAACTATCGGAACCAATGAATGGTATTCCAATCATTTTTAAACATTGATTTTTGACTACTTTTAATTTAAATAGGAAAAATTGTTACGAAAAAAGTGATACAAAAAGTTGAAAACAGAAAATAAAAATTACGTATAGAAGCAATGAAGATTCTAAAATAGTCTACGAATTTTTAACGAAGACAAAAAGAACAAATCTTACACACATTATTTTGTTATGTCTAGGCTTGGTTGCGTCCAGACCTAAGTATGGCCTAAAGATGTGATCCACGTACTAGACTGATTACACAAAGATGGTGTATTACAAAAATAGTGTGTACGGTGTAGTGCAGTAATGTTTGTGACCGCAACTACATCCAAGAACCAAGAGTGTAAAATAAACCCTAATGAGCATTAGGGTATTAACTTAACTGTATAAAGCTAGGCCTGACTATGATAAAAAGGCGATACTATTAGATCCAAATAACTACACTATTACTATTTTGTATTAAAGATAGAAATAATAAAAATGTTTCTGCCAATACTATAAGCCAGTCTACATAATATAACTTTGATAGTTACTTATCGTCTTATCAATGAGATCTAGGAACACTCCAACCACATCACCGACTGCCCATTGCTTGCCAAAAGACTCTGTGCTACCGCTGTATACCTTTTCCTCCTTGAAAGTCGGGAAAAATAATTGTTACCTCATTGCGGATGGCGTAAGAATTAAATTTCGTAGTTTTCTACCTAATCGTGAACATGGTGCGGCTTAGCGGGGATGTTCAATTGAAACCAATGACTTTTAGGTACACCACTAGACAGGTTGCATGGTACTATCTGAAGTTCACACGACTCATTGGTTGCAGTCACCTTGCGACTACCACTGGTAAAAAGTAGCCGAAACGTAGGGCTAAATGTAAATGAAAATACAATGAATCGCGATAGAATCCCTTACAAAGTGGTTATAATAGGTCGTTAAATATGAAATTGCCGTTTAATTAAAGATATTGGAGGAAACCCAATTTGCAGTAAGTACTAACATTTCTGCATTTTTTTAGGAATGAAAAATCCAAAATCCAATTTTATTTTGTGTATGCATGAGACTACATTAAGTTAATAGCAACTTTTATTACATTTTTGAGAAGTGAAAGCTGTAAAAAAGTAATACGAAATTTATCATCAATATGGATAGCATTTAGGAAGTAGGTATTGTTTTTGAAGAACGAATTGAATTTAATTTTTTTTTTTTTTTTTTTTACAATATGATGTACTCGTTATTAAACGATTACTCATACAATTACAATCTAGACCTTGAGGCTAATAAGTAATTTAAATTTAACTTAATCTGCTAACATTTAGAAGTTAAGAATGTGTCCATTAACACTTTTCTTATAGTCTCTATTGTATTTGAAAGACACTTTGTTCTTGTGTTCTTTATGCGTGGCACTTACTGCACTTCGTTACACTGACTTTCCTAAACTAACTCAAAAGGTTTAGTTCTTTTTAGTCTTCTCAGTATGTCCGTGTTGTCAAGTAGCTGGATAGCCTCGACATTCACATGATGAAGAAGCCTTTGTTCATGTGCTTCGGCGTGTTTTTTTATAACCTCAGTTACAAGATCCACTCCAAGGTCTCGGTGGATATCATCGTTTCTGACGTACCAGGGAGCATTTACTATAGTCCGAAGTACCTTATTTTGGAATCTTTGTATAATTTCAACGTTAGTCCGTTTTGTACATCCCCAAAGTTGAATGCCGTATGTCCATACAGGCATGAGTACTTGCTTGTATAAAAGTACTTTGTTATACACTGACAAGGTAGAATGCCCACCAAGTAGCCAGTGCATGTTTTTATATCTTAGGTCTAACGCCTGTCGTTTCTTTTTGACATGAGCCTTCCAGCGAAGTTTTGCATCTAGCGTCATGCCTAAGTATTTTGCCGTATTTTCGTATGGTATTACACGATTGTTAATATATACTGGTGTATGATTAGCTCTTTGGTTTGTGAAATTGATATGTGTCGATTTTGACTCATTTAATTTGATTTTCCATTTTTTTGTCCAATCGGTGATGGCATTGACGGCAATTTGCACCTTTTCTCCTGCTTCTTTGTGAGTGACACCTGTAGCCATGATAGCCGTGTCGTCTGCAAAAGTAGCAATGACGCTGTTTTTTGTGTTGGGGATATCGCAGGTGTACAATAGATACAGGATAGGTCCAAGAACACTTCCTTGCGGGACACCAGCTTTTATTGGTTTGATATCAGAATAAGCATCGTCATGTCTCACTCTAAATGTCCTCTCAGTTAAATAGGATTCTAAAATATCTACAAATTGTTTTGGGAGCATTTTGCCTAATTTGTATAAAAGACCTCTATGCCAAACTTTATCAAATGCCTGTGCTACATCTAGAAATACTGTAGAACAAACTTGCTTCTCTTCTAATGCTTTTTCAATAACATTGGTAATTCTGTGTTTTTGGTCTATTGTGGAGTGTTTTTCTCTAAACCCAAATTGGTAGTTAGGAATTAGTTCTCTGTCTTCAATAATAGGTTTTAAGCGCCTGAGTAATAGTTTTTCAAACAATTTCGCTATGATTGGTAAGAGTGATATAGGTCTATATGATGTTACTTGATGAGGTGGTTTTCCTGGTTTAGGAATCATGATGACTTCAGCAATTTTCCACATACTAGGCACATATTTCATTCTAAATGTGGAGTTGATGAGGATTGTTAGCTTTACAATTGCTTTACGAGGGAGGTTTTGTAAGAGTTCACCACTAATTAGATCGTATCCTGGTGATTTCCTTTTGGCCAAATTTTTGATCATGTTCTTAACTTCTTTTGGGGTAACAAGTTTTATTTCTAAGTTGTCATGCTGGTACACGTCAAGTGCGATACTTTCAGAGCTTTCATCGCTGATCATTTGAAAAATTTGCTCGAGATGTTCTGCAAATACAGTCGCTTTCTGCTCATTATTTATGGCCCAGTCACCATCTATTTTTTGAATAGGTGATACGTGAATGATGGGTTTTTTTAAGCTTTTAGTGGCTTTCCATAGTGAGTAATCAGATGTGCCATTACTTGATAGTTGGCTCAGGTAATCATTTGTTGTCTCATCGTGAAATTCCTGAATTGCTCTACTTAACCTCTTTGTGAGTTTATTTAGCAAAGTTTTATCAGGTGGATATCTACATTGCTGCCACTTTTGTCTCTGGATTCTCTTTATGGCTATAAGATTTCTAATTTCCAGTGGATATCTTTGAGTTGCAATTCTTTTTTTCAGGTCCGGTGTATTTCGCCAGGCACAACGTTGGATGTCGGTAATAAATTTTGCAACTTCGTCATCTACTTGTTGTTTGTCTTTGAGCGGTACTTTGAGGTCTATACAGTGGTCTAAATCAAATTGAAAGCTCTCCCAGTCAGTGTTTTTGTTTACCAAGGTTGGACTACTTTCTTTTTGTATTATTGACTCGCTTAGAGTTAAGATAATGGGTGAATGATCGGAATGCATGTCATATCCTTCTTTTATGTTAAGATATGCAGCTGACAGATTCTTATAAATGAAGAAGTCTATCAAATCTGGTTTTCTTTCAATATCGGTAGGAAAATAAGTAGGTTTCCCTGTTGAAATCACATTGCACTTGATTTCTCTGATAGCACACAGCAATTCCTTACCCTTGGTATTAGTTAGTCTAGACCCCCAATGAGTGTTCTTTGCATTAAAATCACCTCCAAATATGAATGTGTTTCCTAGAGCGCTCAGAAGATTACTGTATTGCTCTTTTTTCAACGCATACTTAGGTGGAATATATACAGCTGATATGGTAATGTCCTGAAGTTTGGTTCTGACCACAACAGCTACAGTTTGTACAAAGTGTTCTTCGCATTTGTGTTTTAAATAATGATAGATGTTCTCTTTAATAATGAGGGCACTGCCACCACTCGCAGTGTTGTTGGGATGCAGTGCGTGGTAGATGTTATAGCCTTTAATATGGATAAAAGTTTCTCGCGTGAAGTGAGATTCTGATATGAGGCATACATCGATTTGCTCTGTTGTTAGTACTGCCTGTAACTCGTTTCGGTGCTTAAGGAGACCGTTTGCATTCCACGTCATAATTTTGAGTGTGTTTTTCATTTTTGGATTGAATGCACAGATATTTGTTTATTTTCTATGTTTCTTAACCTTTGATCGAAGGAAGTTAACATATTTAAAATTTTGCTAATATTTGCTTCTGTAGTAGTAATCTCAGAATTTGTGGGCAGCGTTGGCTGTGATGGTGGCTGTGTTGCTTTTGTTATTTGCGCAAAAGACACACTATTTGTGACCTTTCTTTGAGTAGAATGGTGTGGCTGTTGTCTCTCAACACAAGGGGCCGAGATGCCAGGCGTAGCTACTTTTCTTTTGGAGGCTTTGTTTTTCAATTGTTGTAGTTCTTTAGCTACAATACATCCTCTATAATTAGCCGGGTGAGGCTCACTACAGTGAACACATTTAGGTTTTGTGGCTATTGATTTTGTACAGTCCTTGGTAAGGTGTTTGCCAGTGCACTTCACACACCTTGGTTCCTTTGAACAGTACTTTTGGGTATGTCCATATGCTTGACATCTTTTGCACTGTGGGATTAATTTAGATGTTTTTAAAGGCTGTACATCTACCTTACAACCAAGTATGGTCTTAATGCCATAGATATGGTTTATGTCTTCATCTTTTTGGAATGATAACATAAACATGTTAAGAGGTTCCTTGGTCCTCCAGCTTAATTTATTTACAGCTTCCTGAATTTTATAGCCTTTAGCATTCAAGTCTTCTACTATTCTATTTGGCAGACATGATGAGTGAAGGTTTTTGACCATGACTCTTATTGGTCTATCTTGCTTGTTTTCATACGAGTGCCAGAGACAGTTATTTTGCAGCAATAGATTCCTTACCGCTCTATATGAGTCCTCATCCTTGGCGTTTATTTTAACGGATTCTCCGTTCATCATTTTTACGATGAATGAATCACCGTTTAAACTGGTCAAAAGAAGGTCATAGAACTGTTGGTAGTTCCTGATATTTTCGACTATGATAGGAGGAGGTTGTGGTACTCTTTTTTCTTTCGGTTTCTCGGATGTTATGCCGGCGTGAGATTCCTTTAAGCTTTCTCCTTGAGAAGAAGGAGACAATGAAGTGTTCAATTTCCTTTTCTTTCTACTTTTTTGTCGTACCCACTCTGTTTCTCGGGCGAGTTCCTCGTCGTCAGTCCCATATTCGACTGCCTCTTGAGGTTTATTGGTAGTTGATTGTTCCTTTTCTAAATGAACATTCTTTTGTTCCTGAGTGAATTTCAGCTGTTGTTGAAGTGATTCGATCTGACTACTGAGGTCTTTTACTATTTTTTGTAGTTCGAGGCGCTCATTCTGTTCCTCTCTGAATCGGGTGTAATAACTGATGCTCGAGTTCGGTTTTGAGAACTACTTTGTCTGGTGAAGGCATAATTGAATACAAGTTATAATTAAGTAAAAACTATAACTTACTGTTTGATTGCACAATTACACATGATTCACATACGGCGGTATGTAGGTCATCGCGGCGACCGTGTCGTCAAGACGCGCCGGAGTGCGCTGCTGCGTCAACAGTTTTGCACGAGCGCAAACTTGTGCAAGAGCGTGTATGACGCGACCGTTCTCGATAGAGGCCAACTAACCACTGAATTTAAATAAAATCAAAATTTAATACAGAGTTGTAAAATCTTGAAATCAACTTTGAAACAAAGTATAAATAATGGAAATAGCTATTAAATTAGAGAAATAACGAACTCATGAATCTGTAAGAAAATTTCGGCAATTTCATATGTAACGACCTAATATTTCAAGGTTGGTATGGTGCTAAAAAGGTCAGTATCGTAACAGTCATCCAACCATTAAGGCTGAGTTGTAGTGCGACATCCGTAGGTACTCGTCGCACTGCTATTATAAAATCCGCGAGAGAGAGAGAGAGAGAGAGAGAGAGATGGCTGCGAGAGCTTGAATGCACACATTTAGCGAATTTATATGTATGCTTTTGAAAAAAAATTATTATCTGCCTGTAACTTTTTAGATATTTAAATGCTCTATTTTTAAACCATCTTCGACATTATTTGATAATATCGTCTTAGTGTAAAACGTATTTGAAATAGCGATTTGGAGCATTTTAGAGCTATGTTTGACGTTTTATCGAGGCGAATTTTATGAATCGTGTTTCTATCTTTGCACGTCCCTAGACGGTTCAGCTTACATTATGAAAATGATTTTCATTTGGTTCAATTTGCTGTATAACTTGGTGATAAATATGTTCAAAAATGTTAAAGACGACAGCAACTCGGTCTTGAATACGCGTAACTCGTTGAAACTGTCATATAGATGACATTTAAAAAGTGCGATATGACTGAAGAGATAGGCGTCAAAATATTTTAAGTTTCGTTCTTTTCGTCCTATACCTCTCCCGCAATTTTTAACCCCGGAACCGTGGTAAAATTTTGTTCGAAACAACTAGTCTAGTAGCATACATAACAGTCAATGATTGAAACAGAACAAATCAGTACCTCGATTCTGCTGTTTATTACCCATTGTTTTATCACTGATATTGCAAAAATACTATTGAAGTTCAGACTTTATAGACATAGATTTAAAGTCCAAAATGAAATTTAAAAAAGTTCACTACATTTTTTATTCATTCTACAAGATTTTAATTAGAAGAAGATTTAATTTTAGACTTTAACAGCATGACAGTAAAGTCTACAATTAAATGTTTTTTTTTGGAATATCAGTGGCATGACAGTGGTTGATAAATAATTAGCGTAATCGGAGTGCTGTTCATCGCCATATGTTCATAAAACCTAGAAAAGTTGTTTTAATATCACGCTTTCATAGATGAGGCATTTGGAAGTGTACGGTAAATTAAACTTTGACTACATTACTTTAATTAAAGAATACTTTACTTACATTACCCGCATTATACGACTTACTTACGACAGATGGTCGATCAAACTACTTTAGTAGAACATTTATTATTGTGAACACAATAGAATGAGGGCGTAGAGAATATAAAGAATTTAAAAAACGAATAGATACATAGATACGGGGCAAACACGCCATTCCACAGGACCACAGTGTATAGGAGAATATTACAGAGTTATCTTACAGAAAATGACCACCAGTTAACCACATTGTTACAGAAGGATACCTAGCACGTGTTGCGATACTCTGATTCAGTTATAAACACACTAATGGAATAGTCGGATACTAATTAATATTTTCAAATACTAAATTGCTTGTTTTAATCCTGTTCTAGATATATCCGGGACGAATAAAACATTATTTTTATATAGGACACGTCAATTTGACTTCACCTGGCAACATAGAATAGGTTGGCGGAAACATTGGAATGGCCAAAATAGAAAGAAAAAAAACATAGAATAGTGGTGAGTGTAGAAAAGAATTTTATTTCAAAATGAATTTATGATTCAGTAAAACCATAGTCTGTTTAGACGACCTGTTTTAATACACAGATCAATAATTTGTATCATATCTAAAAAAAACTACATGCTTGTAGCCTGTAGGCCTATATGGCAAAAAATACCCTGCTGACTACGCGAGGGCCGAGGGTTGCCTCTAACTCTGAGCTCTAGACCCATAAGGCAAGCTAGTTGAGCTTATTACCTTATATTAACTTATTTTGGGTCTAGATAAAATGATGATCATCTGTACGGGAAAACCGTACAATTCATCAATACTTTGCAATAAATGATTGTAGGTCAAACGCGTACTATACGGGTCAATCAAATACACTTTACATCTCATCAGCTAGTTCGTATCTGAATTACGATTGACGCTTCCTTAGCCTATTTCAAAATCTTTAGTATTAAGTATCAATTTTTAAATATCAATTTTCGGTATTCCATACGTCGCTTTGGTCCTTCGAGCCGGATATAGCTAGAATATTTATTATACAATATCATTATATCCATGTACGAGAATCTTATGTACAAATAATCAATCCACAATTCTAGGATAACAGAATCAGAGTGTCACGCGTGCCCTACTCGCGTCGAGCGTCCACTCACTAATGGTCTGATCGATCACGTCGAGGAAGCAGCCCACTATGTCGCCCACTTTCAGCTGCAGCCCGAACGTGTCGCTCGAGCCGCCGTGCACTTTGTGTGACTACCGCCGCAAGCATACACAGTTATTACCTATATTAGGTTCCATGGAGGTTGGACGATTAGGAATACTCCTAGCTTCTCTTTATCTAAAGCAGCAAACTTCAGAACATAGGTATATATGGCACGTATATATGGGGATATAGGTATATTTTGGACTTAAAATGTGCTCAAAACGTGCTCTATACGCGCAGTACAAGTTTCTTGTGTATCTTTTGAGGATAGTTCGGGGTGCTACGGCGGTTGACGAGCTCAATTTCACCAAACATGGATTATTACTAGAGAGCACGCGTCACGGCCTTGTTTGTCTCACGACCTTTGTTCAAGGTATGTGCCCCGGGGTATACTTACTTCTTATTGCCTAAGTAGCAGTAGCTCATTGAAAATACATAATCATATGTGCCAGTATTCCTAGCCGACAGCCAATAGCAGACACCATGTGCTGTTGGCTCCGATATCGGATATCGGGCCGGACAATATGGAAGCCAGATACATATATCATACATTTTACTTCATCCGATATCGGATCGGCATCCGTCGTCCGTCCGATAATGTGAAACCGCTCTTACGTTCCTATCACGGAGGTTTGAGAGCGAGCAATACTGACTCTTAATTATGAGGTTTCAATGAACCACTGATATATAGGCAATAAGGTGTCCAGAAGTTAGCTATTTTTTTTAATATACACAAAACCCCCACGGATTGTCCCCTTCCTCCACCGAAGGCGGCGGGGGTGGTTATGTCGGACTCGAACCGACTTAACCGTCTGTGGGTCGTGGTTGCCGGAGGTGAGAATGATTGAGACGTATCTCTCGCATCCCGGCCGACTGAAGTTAGTTACTGGAGATAAAGTGAAGCTAAGAGTATTTCTCATCCTCCAACCTCCATGGTATCTACTTATTGCCTAATCTCGAAATTAATTTTGTTTCATATATTCTATTCAAATTTTAAACTATACTTTTTTATATACTACTATACCTACATATCGAACTGTAATTTGGACTGTACCACTGAATTTCGAAGTTCAAAATGGCAAAGGGGTTCATAATACCTACAGGGGTCTATAAAAGTTATCTAATATACATAAGAGATTATAAAGAAAATCCTAAGTTCTTTCAATTCATTGTTTGAATTGAAATACCTGTGGATGTCCTGTCCACCCTGTTAGAATCCTATATTCATAATTAACAACTGTTTATCTATCAGAATATCAAAGAATATTGCATTATTCAAGTTTGATATAGGATGTGTGTAACTTACATTGTATCCGTCAAACGCCCAAGAGTTTTCATCTTGGCCAAGCATCATGCCTGGGGGCATATCGGCGTGAGCCCAACCAACCTGCAATCGCATTAAATGATATATTTTCAGATATTTTATAGCACCAAGGTGGCAGGCAAGCACACGGCCCATCTGATGGAAAGTGATTACCGTGGGATATGGACGTGTGCAACACCAGGGGAATGATCTCCCTTTTAATTCCCTTCTTGAAGCACCCCATATTGTATATGGTAGAAATATTTACAATCAAAAATAAAGCAAAGCTATGGATCTATGTATGTCAGGATAGTCAGCAGTGGCAAGTAATAATTTGTCTGGTCAGCTGTAAGTGTCACCCGCACACGAGCATGATGTATAAACCTGTCATCGTCCCCTTTCTCAAGAAGACTGATCTGAATTCTACAGCATTAAAAAAAAATAATTAGGCATGACCCTCACTTGCCCAAATATCATACCTTGGCGGCGTTATAAATTTAAAAATACTACTCACCCTCATAGGTCCAGCAGTAAGTATCTCGAACTCAAAGTACCATTTGCCAGAGCCAACCGCGTAGTTCTTCTCAGCTCGGTATGTTCTGAAGTCAGCTTGCTTCTGCTTCGACGCCTCAGCCAACAGCGCTAAGACATAAATGACTCAATTTTATTTCTTGCTGTTGTATTACGGTCTAGCGTAGTATAAGCAAGCTTGAGTAGCAGTGGGCTGGCCACATCTGTCGAAGGACCGATGGCTGGAGCAAACGAGTCCTAGAGTGTAGACCGCGAGAAGACAAACGCAAGGTAGGATGCCCCCTAGAAAGGTGGTCTGACGACCTTAAAAAGGTGGCTGGAATGCTGACTGGATGCGGAAGGCGGAGGAAGAGTTTTAAAGAATATTAGCAACCGAAATTATCGAAATTACTAAATTTTCCCTCTAACCCCTCCAACTAAGCTTAATTGCTTGTACTAGGAGTGGGTTCACGTCGGTAGTGTAATGGCCAGGAACCTCCGACGCGGGACCTCTCGATCGTAAGGCCGCCTCCTTAACCACTAAGCTACCGACGCTTCAATTGATTGGATGGTCTAATTTCGATTGTCTTATTGCAATCTTTTGATGGTGTGAAAAACTGATATTTATTATGTGACTCTATACCAAAACTACTAGTGGATGGCTATATAGTCCATCCATTGAATTTGTGTAGTAACACTAGTAGGCGTAGTTACATGTCTCTAGGAGGTAGGAGACGACGCTATTTCCCTCTAATTAAGCAGTCCGACTGGGGAAGTACCTCTGCCCTACAGAATACCGCGGCCATAATAACCTCGTGTTGTTTTCCCGGCGGTGAGTAGGGTAGCCAGAGCTCACTGAAGAGGTTTTGTGCTGTCAGTGGGAAGGCCTAAGGCTTGTCCTGCTTTGTCTTCTACACTGAAGGCACAGAAACTGTCTGTTCTAACAGCGCGAGTGTGACGCCCCTGGTGTTGCACACGTCCATTGGCTACGGTAACCACTTACTAACAGGCCCTGTGCTTGTCTGCCACATAAGTGGTATAAAAAAATTGTAGCCGTTTTGTTAAAAAAATATTTTAAACTTAAAAACATCCAACAAACCACAACATCCACAATTATCAAAGATTCTGTTGAAAAAAATAAAATAAAGACATGGACCGCATGTATGCGGGTTTGAACCTCCGTACACGACTTGTGCCCTACATCATATATGCTGAGTTAAAAATGAATTACGAACCGACTGTAGTAAACAGTTCTTAGACCCATCTCATGTATTCTATACCTTCATGTTGCTCTCCCGTAGGCGGGTCCAAGTTGTACCCATACACCAGTAGTGTCCTCACTGTTTCTGAAGCGGTGTCCCTGTTGGCCTTCTTGATGGCATCATCTACCTTAGGGTACGGCACCAGGTGAGGAGAACGGTGCATGTCAGGGTCCTGGTGGATTAAAATATATAATTAGATACCTTTTCATAAAATTGTCAATAGCGTAGTGAATAAGGAGTCAAATTTACGATGGAATGGTCCTAGGTTCGAATCCTAGACCGTACACCACGCTATAAATTTAGCTTAGCTGGAATTTCAAGCGGAATATTAGTAACTAGCTTTTGCCCGCGGCTCCGCTCGCGTGTATGTCGGATATCGTTATAAATTATAGCCTATGTGTTATTCTGATGTATAAGCTATATTATTGTAAAGTTTCATTTAAATCCATTCACTAGTTTTTACGTGAAAAAGTAAAAAACATCCATTCATCCATTTATACTTACAAACTTTCGCGTTTATAATACAAGTAGGATAGTAGGATTCCGGTTACAAATATTCTTTTAAAATGCAGTCACGCCTGGGATTTAATAGACCATAATCAAATTACGTTTCCATCGGCTACGATCCTGGCCGTAGACCTAGATCGACACTAACCTTTAACTTTTTTCTAGACGGTTATTATTAAAAACTGCTGGGTGTATGGGGCCTTGCCCAGATCTTTGAGCGCTACTTGACGGTCGAGGCCTATTGCAGGCTTCCACCTAGAAGTTGGGAGACCAGACAGCAGTCGCTTTTATAAAAGTGGAGTAAGCAGACTCCGAGATAAAAGCCTCGAATGCAGCCAAGAAGAACGCTTATATGATAATGATGATCGTAGAACTAATAAAACCACTCCCACTGTTCCCAACATCATGTCTGTCATAAGTCCACCCCTGCTGTATCCTCTCTCTAGTCCACAGGTTGTGTGTGTTCTCTGCCAACTGGTCCACTAGCTCGTCCATCTTCGGTGTTAGAGTGATAGCACTCAGGTCTAAAGGCACTGTGTCTATTTTTACTAATAGCTGTAGACCGAAGAAGTTCGTTACCTCATTAAGTCCAAAAGTCCACTCCTGTTGCATTCTCTCTCTCGCCTACAGGTTGTGAGTTCTCTGCCAACGGGTCCACTAGTTCGTCCATCTTCAGTGTTAAGATATACACCCCGAGGTATAGAAGCAGTACCTAGACTAAGTAAGTTCCTTACCTCATTAAGTCCATAAGTCCACCCCTGCTGTATCCTCTCTCTGGCCCACAGGTTGTGTGTGTTCTCTGCCAACTGGTCCACTAGCTCGTCCATCTTCGGTGTTAAAGTGACAGCACTCAGGTCTAAAGGTGCTGGTTTGTAGCCGTTCGACTGTGGAAATAAACATTGAAAGTCATGGATCGAGAATGTTTAATCGTAAAAAATAGTAGTTTATGATACTGTTGCATAATAAGGGTTCTTATAACACGAGTGTTATAAGACCAAGTTATGTACAGTGTCATACACTACTTTATCTACTCTCATACTATAATACATAAACTAATTTATTTTACAAACCAAACCAAACTTTGTTTAAATTTAAATGTATAGAACAAAAAAAAAATTGTTCGCGCCAAGGCGCAAACGTCGATTGCGCATGCGTGTTTCTTTTTTTTTCCCCGAATCGGCGGATTCTTTTTTAAAGTTGAGGTTTGGTCCAGATGGAGGTTGTATAGGTGTATCGTTATGATTAAAAAGTTATTTTATGATATAGGTGTCCATACAAGACCTGTATCGTAATAAAACTTTTTTTTGGCCTGTGCGTAATGTTTGTCATAAGAGTTTTGATTTCAATTTTATAATCTTTGTATTATAGTATCAGAGTAGATAAAATACATTATGATACAGCTCTTCTATGGCCAACTGTTACATAATTTAAAAAAAGAATATTATTATTTATACCATTACGATACCACTTCAGCAGGACCAAAAAGGTTTCAGTTTGTTTCTACATAATCTGTGGACACGGCGCAACACGCATTCGCGATAAGCAAATGGATTTCAGCATTTTAGCGCTACACGTTTACAAATAATGAAATCATAACGCTTTGATTTTACGCAAATGATATTTCAGTATCCAAAGGGTAAAGCTGAATGGTATTATGCTGTCTGTCACGTATCTCGTGAACCGTGATAGTTAAACTGTTAAAAGTTTCACAGGCGATATATTTCTGTTGCCGCTCTAACAATAAATACAACTAAAACAGATAATGGTGCGGAACTGTTCGTGTCCGAGCGCGACTCCTACTTGACCGGTATTTTTTTAAGAATCTTGTGTGGGATGGAAATGCCTGCACCATTACCGTTTATAGGGGAGTATCTTATATATTATAAGTAAATATTTCTTAATCACCTGCATAAACGGCTCGTTAGGCAGTCGCACGTTGCGAATACGCGCCGGAGGCTTATCCAAGCTGATGTAGTAACCAAGAGCCAGGATTGTCCTAGAAAAAGCAATATGGTGTAGAATGGTGTATGTGTATGGTGTGCCCCTGGTGCCACGGTAACCACTTCCCATCAGGCGGGTCGTGAGCTTGTCTGCCACCTAAGCGGCATAAAAAAATTATGTACTTAATTAAAGGTAATCAATATTGATGTCAATTATTATTATATTAATTAGCCCACTGCTGGACACAGCCCTCTCCCAATGCACGCCATTTTGTCCGACCCTCCGCCTTCCGCATCCAGTCTGTCCAATATTTATGTGTGTTTTAATATTTTTTATTTAAAAACTAAGTGTAAAATAAAACGCAGCTAGGTAACAACGGAAATTGTTTAGGTATAAGACACATCAAGATCGTTTACATTTACTTAAGTAGCTAACAAAATGTAGTTCCATGTGAATTATATGTAAAACTAGCTTGTGACCGCGACTCCGCCCGCGTGGGTGTCGGTTATCGTTATAAATTGTAGCCTATGTGTTATTCTGATTTTTAAGCTATATTATTGTAAAGGTTCATTAAAATCCATTCGATAATTTTCACGTGAAGTAACGTGAGTAACAAAAATCCATCCATACATACTTACAAACTTTCGCGTTTCCAATATTATTAGGATTTCGGTCCCACGTGATAGTGGACGAGCCTACTGCCACTTTGTCATGGGCATGTAAATTTACTGTCAGTCGGTTGCTTTCTAAGACACCCACAGGCAGAGATAAGGTGGCCCCTATTAATCGGTAACCAACACGAAATTTATTAACAAAATAAATACAAAGTTTATTCTATAACGGTTTATAAAGGCGCATACTTGAGCGTTTGTACAGCCAGTTGTATGTCGTATCGCTTCTCGGCGGCTGGCAAGCGCTCGAACGGGACCAGGCAGGGGTGTATCTTGTGCAAGTCCTCTCTCTGGTCGCCGTACATCCAGCCGGCTTCGATCTGCGAAAAATGAAATGGTTATTATGATTGTTGTCTTGATTTGGAATATTTAAATGTCTTCTGGGCCTAATAAAGGCAATTGCAACCTGAAAGCCGATACGTATTCCTACTGATTGTCAGAAAAATACTCTCAGGCCAATTTCCAGGTCAGATATCAGTCACACTTGTAAAAGTTCATATTTACTACATCAGGAAGAAAATGTACATAGCCGCGCTATATAGACGAAGCCCAGATTAGATAATTATGCGAATGAAGCTAAAGGACTTCCATTAAAGGTTTTAATGGCAATCGAAGTTCATCGAAATAGAGAGCTGATGTTACAACCTACGCTGGAGGAGGCTCTTGGTCATAGGCTGAATGTTACGTGTTGGATGGAAAACTATCCATACTACTTAATATAAATGCGAAAGTAACTCTGTCTGTATGTTACCCTTTCACATATAAACCATTGAACCGATTTTGATAAAATTTGGTATAGGGGTAGATTAGACATTGAAAAAGGACATAGGCTATGTTTGGTCGCGATAACCGACATTATCGCGGGCGGAGCTGCGGGCAAAGGTAGTTACTATTATATCCATAAAGTAATATGCAGTATTAAAATAACGTAGTTCTTACCTTGTTCATGGCCCACATCTCGTGAATGTTCTCAGCCAACTTGTCTCTGATTTGTTCCACGTACGAAGGTAATGTTATCTGAAATATTATTCATTTATGTAACGTATCTTCGCTTGCTTTAATATATTTTAATGTTCTTTAAAATAGGTATTCACTTTAACTTGCTTGATTTATATAGATACCTAAATACGATCAACTTGATTTAAAAGAAATTGTTTAAGCATTTTGCAAGCTAAATATTGAAATCGATAAAATAGGAAAAGTTTGGATCGGTCTAGGCGGAGTTTGAACTCACGATCTTTGCCTTACAGGGGCAATGCTTTGACCACTAAGCTACCAGACGTTTTTACCATTTTAATCAACTTGATTTAAAAAAGGGAAAGTTAGCAATTTAATATGCCTCAAGCATATTTTAAGTTCTGTACGTCACCGTAACGCACCAGTGATATACATTGATACATTTATGGTTACAGTGATCTTTGTGTATAGCACGAGGTGTTACGGACGGGCTCAAATTCACTAAACATAGATTATTACATAACGATCCAGCCTCATGACTGAGGTCCAGGATATGTATCTCGAGGTATACCCAGTTTTATATCAAAATCATCTTAAAACCTCACCTGCATAGTATCAACCGGCGTGGGTACAAACGCCGTATCATCCTGCACCAACGGCGGACCGGCCAGGGCTCTCTTGGAAAGGTTCCCGAAGTAGAAGCAAGGCTCGAGACTCAGGATTTGCTGCGGCAGGAGCGACTCCACGAGTGGGGAGTAGCCTTCGGGAGCTGCGTAGCGAAGGCGACCGTGTTCACCGCCTAGGAGGAAACGGCAGCTGGGGATGGGAGGTGAGACTGGCAGTTAGTATACAGTACACGGTGTATTGAAAAGCCCACCTGATAAGAGGTGGGTACTTATGGACGCGTGCAATAGCATAAGCATCACGCTCATGCTGCCAAACCTGTAGGAACCTTTTTGGAAAAAAACTACAGCAATTTTATTCCACAGATTAAGCGTACGCACGCTTACGATACGTGGGAAGAAGTTCCTTTCGTACCTGACTGAGCGTACTGGTATCGATCGCAACGGACTCTACCTGCGCAAAACGTGCTTTTAAAGTCTCCTGGAGGTGGTGTTAGGCGCGATGCGAAACCAATCTGAGATTATATTAAACCAATTCACGTACGAGCTCACGGCATTAGTTGATTACTCTTTTATTGGTTTTGTGGTTGATCCGTATAGTGCACATACAGTAACGTCCTGCTGTTTGTCAAGATGTTTGCCGGCACTTCAACTTCAACCAATGAGAATGGACTATTTTTATTGTGAGACAAGCCTCTCATTTACAACAGGTAGTATGTAAACACTTGTCATATCACAAGTTAATCTTTTTAATAATTCTATGTTAATCTATGATGTATGTTGTAAAAAAGGTCCAAATTGGGTATTATCCTGTAGTTATAATAAATTATTTAGCTGAACTTATTAAATTAAGAATAGTTAAACGAGTGAAAACAATGGCATTGGTTCTTATTTAATCGTTCTTATTTATTTTTTATCTACTCTGATACAAAGATTATAAAATTGAAATCAAAACTCTTATGAAAAACATTACGCACAGGCCAAAAAAAAAAGTTTTATTACGATACAGGTCTTGTATGGACACCTATATCATTAAATAACTTTTTAATCATAACGATACACCTATACAACCTCCATCTGGACTGAACCTCTACTTTAAAAAAATAAACGGCCGATTCGGAAGAAAAAAGAAAGAAACGCGCATGCGCAATCGATGTTTGCGCCTTAACGCCAAAAATGTTTTTTTTTAAATTTATATTAAACTACGTTTGGTTTTGTTTGTAAAATAAATTAGTTTATGTATTATAGTACGAGAGTAGATAAAGTAGTGTATGACACTGTACATAACATGGTCTTATAACACTCGTGTGATACAATAATAAAACTTTTAAAACACACTCGTGTTATAAGAACCCTTATTATGCAATTTCAAAATTTTATAAACTACTATAATCATCCACCCAACCTATAAAGGTAAATGATTTGACTATTAAATATTATGACGTCACAATTTTTTTTCATACAATTTTCCTTATAACTTACGGTATTGACATTTAGTAAACCTTACTAATTTGACTAGTCAGTCAAATACCCAATTATGAATCTTGTGGGCGCAAGTGAAGATTGATGGATCGTATGAAAGTGGCTATGGCAAAGAAGGGAGTGACTGAGGAGATGACTCTGACAGGAATCTATGGAGGAGAATGACATGTTGCACCTACCTCAAACAATTGAGACAAGGGCAGGTAGATGTCAGTCTACGATCATTACCTCAGTTTACTGGAACAGCTGATGACAGGAAAGAACATCCCCTCCAGGTTGAAGTTGGTAAAGGATCCCGTGACCCTCACGCCGTTGAACATAAAGTTTATGATAGGCACTGTCAAGTCTAACGCGCAGCCGATTACGTCTCCTGGAAATTGATTTAAGGAATAATGTATAAGAGAGAAAAGTGTATGGGATTTACTAAGGTTTTACGGGGTAAAGCCAAGCCTGCCAGCCCGGTCATTGACAAATGACTATCTCGGATAGTTTTACCTCTCGGGGCGGAGTGATCAAATGGCAGTTAATCACATAAAAAAGCTTTTAGCCAATTCAAAAGGAGGAGCAGTAAGCGGGCTCTGGTATTAAAGTCTGGTAGAAACATCTAAACCAATGCAAATAGAGATCAAATTGTTTGCTTTGAAGATCTATGTTAAAGAATATCTAATATTAAAATTCTCGTGTCAGTGTTTGTCCCAAACTATAAGAAACGGCTGGACTGATTTTTTATTGTGCATATTTGATTGTTCTGGGAATTGGTCGTAAACTATTATTTTATCTCGAGAATAATAGATTCCTATGGATCACAGGAACTGGATCAGGATTATTATCAGCCGCGGGCATCAGCTAGTTTTATATAGTAATAGCTTCTGCACGCGACCCCGCCCGCGTGGATGTTGGTTATCGCAACTAAATATAGCCCATGTCCTTTGTCAAGGTCTAATCTACCTCGATGGCAAATTTCATCAAAATCTGCTTAGTGGTTTAGACGCGGAAGTGTATACAGACAGACAGACGGACAGAGTTACTTTCGCATTTATAATATTAGTATGGATGTTATGAAATCATACCTTTCCTGATGTAAGGTTCTTCGGCATGCGTCCTGTTGACGGGAGTCTTGCGGCCGCCGGACCACAGGAACCCGCCGTCGAACCCGAACGAGTACAGGTCGTCCCCCACGCCGTTACCGCCCCACTTCTCTCCGCCGCCGGGGTACGGGACGTAGCTGGAATTATAGTATAATACGTTTTTTTTCGTGATTCGATTTAATAAATCGCTAATTAATCCTTAATTATAATGCAAAAAATAACGCTTAATCGTCAAATTGCTTCGCTGCAAATTTTGCGTAAGTCGACTGAAATCCTCAAAAGCGACTGATCTAATCATTGCCCGGATCATATTCATGATAAACAAAATATCATCTTTTTAATTACGAAAAATAGGTAAACATATTTTGTTCCAATGAACTAAGATCCAACTGGATCTTTATTTCCATGGACTTTACGTTGCTTCCTGATTACATTTGAGGTATTCACTTCCCGGAGTCGGTTGCTTATCACTTTTCTCCTTTAAGTTAAGCTTGTATGGCTTTTATGGGAACGGACTTCGTAGTTATGGAGACTGCAAAGACTCGCAACTGTGTCGGACGATGATGAAAGGCATTTCAACAGATTTTAAGACTAGTTTGTACAAATGTATAATACCTTATTCAAAGATAAAACATATATTTAGGCTAATATGCAAGGTCTGCTTACCCCGTAGTATTTGCCCATCCTATCCTCAGATGCGGCATCATATGCGTGGTCTTCTCTATATGGTCCATCGTTACTTCGAAATACCACTTGCGGTATACCGCGGATCCTTCCACGCGGCCTACGAAGATATTGGGTCGGACGCTGGAAAGAAGCATTCGATTTCATTTCCATTTTAATATGAGCTATTTACAAAATATATCATCTAAATAAACTCAACCAATATAAGAATTACTCACTGATATAAAACCACATTTAGAAAAAAGGATTACAGGTTCGGTATTATCTATATTTACCCAACGTTTCGGTTACTTTTCAGCAGCCATGGTCCCGCGTTGTGGTTTTATTTCAATGAGTGATATTCGCTTAAACATTAGACATTATCGTAAGAAATACTGATATGAAACTGTAAAGTGTCAGCAATTTTTTAATTTTATTTATTATAAGTTCAAAGAATATTGAAATGCCCAGAATAGTACATTACTGCCGCCGCCACCAAGTGTAGTGTTGCCAGACGATCGTCAAGTATTACGGAGTCCGGCAACGCTCAATTGTGGCCAAGGCTTGTATAGTGCTTTTCTCAAACAATGTGCGGAAATTAAAACCAAGTAGTATGTATCTAGGCAGAACTTTTTAGTTACCTACTTTTCAAAATCAATGACGAACAACGAACAACAGTATTTTTTCACGCGACGAAATGTTCATTTGTTTTTTTATTTTTCTTAATAAACAGCATTCTATTTGCAAGCCAGTTCTATATTTAAATAACGCCTAGGATAAGTTACCTCCTTGGTTGCCATGGTTCGGAGTAAAAGTTGGATCCATTTTCAAATTACACGACAGATATGAGTTTACATAGTAATTTATTTGGCCGCTAAAACACGACAGATATGGATTTTCATACAACTTTTGCTGGCCGCTGCTCGCATGTACAGCAATTTCGATTTATCTCGAAGAAGGTTGTCAAAATAATGTTCACATTTCCAAGCATGATTGAGAAATAGTACATTACTGCCGCAGCCACCAATTGTAGTGTTGCCGGACGATCGGGAAGTATGCGGGCCGAGGCGCAGCCGAGGCACGCATTACGGAGTCCGGCAACGCTCAGTTGTGGCCAAGGCTTGTATAGTGCTTTTCTCAAACAATGCGCGGAAATTAAAACTAAGTAGTATCTAGGCAAAATTTTTTAGTCACCTAGTTTTCAAAATCAATGACGAACAACGAACAACAGTAATTTTTGACGCGGCGAAATGTTCATTGGTTTTTTATTTTTCTTAATAAACAGCATTCTATTTGCAAGCCAGTTCTATATTTAAATAATGCCTAGGATAAGTTACCTCCTTGGTTGCCATGGTTCGGAGTAAAAGTTGGTTCCATTTTCAAATTACACGACAGATATGAGTTTACATAGTAATTTATTTGGCCGATAAAACACGACAGATATGGATTTTCATACAACTTTTGCTGGCCGCTGCTCGCATGTACAGCAATTTCGATTTATCTCGAAGAAGGTTGTCAAAATAATGTTCATATTTCCAAGCATGTTTGAGAAAATGTTTTTTCTTCATTCGACGCCTGACGCTTGGAGCGTGGGGTCTGAGCCTAAACTTATGAAACGCCAATTTTCGGCAAAGACGTAGAATTTGTCAGAATGGAATCAATTAAAACCATGCTGTTGGTTACATCGGCCTGTAGCGCTAAGGATCCAGATATGTAGATAGAATATCCCCGAGACTCCGTATACCCTTGACTGCCAACGTTGGCAACGTTGGATTAAATGAGAGGGGTAGTGTTAAGGAGTTAGTGGGTAAGGAGTCGGCCTTACGATCGAGAGGTCCCGGGTTCGAATTGCCATTACACTACCGAAGTGAGCTTACTCCTAGCACAAGCAATTTAGCTTAGTTGGAGGGGTTAGAGGGAATTTTAGTAATTTCGATTGCTAATATTCTTAAAAAATATAATAGTATGCCAATATAAGTCTTTAGGCTTTCACGCGTTGCATGCAGTACAATTCCTATTGATTTATGTAGAATATGCGGCTTCCGGACTGTTTGGCCGTGGTCCATATGAAACTTGTGTTCCAAGATGTCGACCCCAGTGATCGACAAAACGTCTGAAACGTAAGTTTCATATGGACACAACAGGAATTCTTAGAATTACCTGTAGAGAGTATATCTCACCTGGATACGTGATCTACCAGCTGCGTCTGTAGCAACAGATTCTTCCCCGGCAGCAGATAATCGCAGATGTTGTTCTGCGAAGACCGGACGGCCACGCCGTTACCCACACACAGTGAACACAACACGTCTAGTACTTTGGGATCGCGGCCGTGTTTCTCTAGTAGAGAAATGATCACTTTGATGTGTTCATCCTGTAGGAAACAAAGAAATACATTTATTTATTGTTCTGTTTGTACCAGTGGCAGATTTGAAGCGCTCGTGGCCAGGTGCGTTCACCTGAGCGCTTCCGTGCTTCGGAGGGCACGTTAAAACTCTGTTACAGGTTGGTCATTAACCACACGAAAAGAAGAACCTGTGGCAAGAAGGATCTATAAAGCAGTACCTGCTGGCTTGTTCTGTAAAAGGAAGCCGTGGTAGAGAACGTACAGAATTCCATACAAGCTATGGTCGTTTTATAATAGTTAAAGCTTTCTTCCAAAAAATTCCCTTTTGAAAATGTTTACCCTTCGCTACTAGTCTGTACATAGAGTACCCGTCTTTTTTTGTTTGGCACGTTGAAAAGGTTTTTAAGGGAATTATCTCTATCACACATCTGTATCACAGTATCACTATTAGAACTATTGGGATATTTATCATGTTATTGCGCGCATTGTTACAAGTTTCCGATATTTCGGTGCAGTTGCAATCACCATGATCACGGAGGAATAGTTCTAGTAGTAATATGAGTGACCATGATAATTTAAATACCAGTATCACACTATCTTATCATAGGTGTTATTACAAGACATTTGGAAATTATACGGTTCCTTCTGTGGCCGCACGAATAATCATTGTAATAGTATCGAGGGAACGAAGCATTGTGATTGGCTGCCTGCCTACCATGAACCTGTGTGTGTGTGTGTGTGTGTGTGCGTGTGTGTGTGTGTGATGCCTGCCAATCGCAATGCTCCATTCTTCCGATACGTTTACGATGCGATTACGAAAGTTTTTAGTGCTAGGGGTACTGGTCTAATTACAAACGCTGTGCGACAGAGAAAGAATGCTCTACAAAAGCACGGCCAATCTTAAACGAAATATCATCCCTTTTCCCCGACACGCGACGTGCCAAATGAATGCGTGTGTTTGGTTACTTCGGTTTTGTGTTGGCCAGTGACTGACTAATTCAGTAGTGGATGGTTAACTTAACGATGTAGTAGCGTAAATTCACTATACACTGCTGACTCGCATGATGTTCAGTCAGAGCCTCAGGTTAGTCGATCAGCACGCAATGTAGAAAATTTAACACGCCGACGCCTGCGTCCCGAGCCTCGAGAACATTCGGTTAGTAGTAATAATTGTAAATTCGCTATCCATTACTGACCCACTTCATGTTCAAAGCTTAGGGCGACGATCAGCACGCAATGTTGTGAGTCCTTCACGCTGATTTTTGAGACCCAAGTCTCGAGAACGGCCAGTTAGTAGTAATTATTGTAAATTCGCTATCCATTACTTACCCGCATCATGTTTAGAGCCTCAGGCGAGTCGATCAACACGCAATGAAGTACATCCAACATGCCAGTGCCTTCGCCCGATGCCTGCGATCCAAGCCTCGAGAACAGCCAGTTGAGGCGGTTTGAGTTTGCGAATTGGGCGCAGTTCGTGTGGTTGCCTTTGATGATGGCGGCTGTGGAACAAATGCAGGTATTATTATGACGGATTTGGGGGTTATGAGGGTGTATCAAAGTAAAAGTATGTATGGAATCAAAGTTGCGATAATGGCTGAAGGGGATTGACAAATCTGTCAAATTCAAATTATCGGAATTAAAAGTAGCCTATGGTTTATTCGAAACTAAACATCCATAATAGTTTCCCATTAGTAACAGGAACGGATTTAAATCTACACATGTACGAAGCCGCAAGCAACAGCTAGTAGAATCATAACAACCCAACATACCAAGCAGCTGATACCAGTATCACCTCGTCTATCGCCTCCAGATCAGATTGAGGATGGTTTATTAAAAAAGTCCAACATACCAAGCAGCTGATACAAGTATCCGGAGATCATCTCCCAGCTCTGGCCCGACTCGTCCCCCGCGAGGAAGCCAGCCAGGAAGCCCTGCGACGTGATGACGTTGATCTTGTCTATCGCTTCCAGGATCAGGTTGAGGATGCCCTCCTCTTGGAATAGGTCTTGACGGTTGCGGAGCGCGCGGAACTTGTTTTGTTTCTCTTCGTGCTCTGGGGGATGAAGTTTGATATTAGAATTGGGTATTATCCTGTAGTTAATAGTAGTTTATGCAATTGTCATATAAGAAGGGGTATTAAAACACGAGAGTCTGTTTATAATATGCGATAATAGGTTGACTCGAGTGTTTTAATACCTAAGTTAAATGCAGTGTCATACATTACTTTATCTTCACTCATAGGAAAAATTGAAATTAAACACAGTTTTTTGACTTTTCTGGCAGGAGACTTTCAGATAACGCCGATGCCGCGTCTAGAATATCTGGCGGAGTGAAAATCTCGCCGTCACTACTTTCTTCTCCAATCACATTTTAAACCTTTTTGGAATCCCGAATACAAAAACACGATCGGCAAATAGGAATGGAGAGCGGGAAATTAAGTTCAAACTACGCATGTGTGCGCCATTTTTTCATATTTTTTATTGGGGCGTGACACAAAGCCAACAGCCTAAATCTTAAATATCTTCAATACAATAGTTATTCATGACGATGACGATGAGTGATGATTTCTGCTTCAGTAAAGTTGTAGGGACTTTACTGAAAGCTCCTCCAGGAGATTTAGAACGATCACGAAATGTCACAATTCACTGTAATATCCCACTTTCCTACACTTGTGTGAATTGTCCAAGACGTTAAGTCTAAAAATCTACCATATTTACACATAAAAACTCGAATTCACACCAATTTCGAAAAATAAAATAATACCGCGAAGCGCGCTTTCCCGCGCTCGCGCCAAAACTCAATTTTTTTTTTCATATTCAGCCTAAAACCGTAGACTAGTTTAATGAATTAAAAAAAGCGATACTATAATGAGTTTTATGATACAGTTGGTGGCACTATAATAAGTTTTATTTTTAATGTTATGCGTTAATAAAGTACGTATGTATGGAATCGTCTTCGAATTCGTAATTCGAATTTTTCGATTTGAGTGTCGATAAAATAAATTATTTAACTGAGCTTATTAAATTCTTATTTTATCGTTTTTATTTATCTCCACACAAACCATAATAGGAAATATTTTGACTATTAAATATAATGACGGCACCATAATTTCAATGATATTTTAAAGCATTTTGCATGCTAAATATTCAAATTGCCCCTGTAAAGCAAAGATCGCGGGTTCGAATCCCGCCTAGACCGATTCAATATTTTTCCTATCTTAAACGGCACCATAAAGTATTTCATATAAGTTTCCTATTAGAAGCTATTATTAAATAATCTAAAGTAAATAAATATTTACATACAAAATGCGTCGTGAAATTCCTCCGCATCTTCACTGACCGGTAACGTTCCCAGAAGGCTGGCAGCATTGCCACGTTGGATAGCAATGCTTATCAAGCAAGTGCAAGATAATAACCAGTCTTCTGGTCACGCGTCTGATTTACAAGTTCATTTTTAAGTTGAACTAAAATTAAACGTATAAGTTTTCTTATAAATTTTAATTTGACTAGTCAATCAAATATCCAATTATCTTAGACTAAGAGGATTATGACTAGTTTCTTAATATGTAATGTGAAGAGCAAGGTGTTTTAACTCGAACACTGTTTAATTAGCTTGTAAGAAAATGATAATAAACTGATTT
Organism: Eilema caniola; assembly: GCA_949126895.1. Lineage (NCBI taxonomy): Eukaryota > Metazoa > Arthropoda > Insecta > Lepidoptera > Erebidae > Eilema > Eilema caniola. Next base: position 10,373,165 of record OX421486.1, on the reverse strand, counting down.
AGTGCTTATACTGTTGATTGATGGCACTTGGTGGAACTTGCTACACATCTACAATGAAAACACTTGTACTATTCCACGTTATTTATTATTATCCTGACCGGTATGAACCTTTGATAATGCCGTAAGGCGAAACTGGTCCGGATAATAATAAATAATGTGGAATAGTTCAAGTTTAGTGTTTTCATTACAGAAAAAAACTGATTTAGATTACATTTTCAGTACAATGTACCTAAATAGATATATTCACGCATGCAAATATTTGAGCTGAGCAAGACTCAACCCCGCGGCTTTCAACACTTTATAAATGTGTACATATTTGCTTAAGTAAGAATAAGAGAGTGTCTATGTACATTTGAATAAAACTTTAAAGCAATTGGTTTGCTAACTATTGCTATCGACCCAAAGGCCATTGTATAGGAGAAATTCGAATGTCGAAAACGTGTTCATGTAGCTCGGTTTGTCAGAGCATTCCCTCTACGTTTGTCAGAGCACGCCGTTGATCGCTGGCGGCCCGCATCACGCCCCCCTCCCCCCCTTCATACCGGGGACGAGTTGGGACACCGTGGCCCCCAACCTGAAGAGGGCCAAATCGCGAGAGATTGCCCTGGGTCAGCCGGGGTACGAGTGAGTTTAGTTGGTTCGAGTCCGACATATCCTCCCCCTCCGGCTTCGACGGGGGAGGTATACGAGGGGATTACCCGCACGTTAAAAAAGACAAAAAAGGGACTGATCGCGGGTTTAGGTCCTGTCTCAGACGTTTACTTTATCCTATCTAAATCGAAAATATTAACATACCCATATCCTCATCTGGTTGCGCGAAATAGTTAATGAGATCCTCAAGACACATGACCATCTCATTCAGGTTGACAGATGCAAAGAACATCGAGTGGCGACGGTTCTGTTGGAGAGTTTCTAGGCCACTGGAAACAGATTTACAAACATTAAGAAATTGTTTATGTTAAAAAAATAATAAGCAAATATAGCTGTTTAAACTATCATGGCGACAAACATTACTACAAGAGTTATAGGGATATTTACCATCTATTGATTTGAGTTTGAGTGTCGGCAAGTGTAGCGTATTGCGTTTCTAAATGCCTCTACTAAAAGTTTTTTTTTCCCAACCTGCTTTAAGAATCGGTAGCGATGGGTGTTTTTTTTTTTTTAATGGAAGCCGGTCGAAATTTTGTGTATAATGTAAGACATCTCTATAACGGCTTCCCTTTACAGAGGAAGCTGGCAGGAATGGGTTATTAGGACCCTTTGTTACTGTTAAGAACCAAGGATTGGGAGAGGAGTGGTAAAGTGTCGCAGTTCTTCAAAGTTCCATTAGCAAATGAAGGAACTTTGGAACCGCGCTGTACAAGATGGCATTGACTACACCATGTGACGGCGACCCCTGAGTCCTACACGTGTAGTTTGTACATTGGTCCTTCGAGCCGGATTATAACGCGGTATAATTCCAACAGTAACAATAAAAAGAGTGTGATAGTTTATAAGGTTGTTTTTCTCGTGTAGAATTTCATCGTGAAGTATAAAGAGGTCAGGCGTAACGTTAAAATATTACTGATAGCAAAACAATATTATAGAAAATATAGATTCTAATTTTCTAAAACACAAGGTTGAAAATAACTTTATCTATTAAATCATCTCAATCAACACTTACTTAATAAACTTGGTGAAGAGCGAGGAACATTTCCTAATGACCCTGGCTGTGCGGGACTCTTCCTCCTGCGACCTTGAGAAGTCTAAACCGTCGTCCATCTTGCCTTCCTCGTGTAGAATAGCTTGTTTTTCTTCTACCTTGCCGACGCCTTTCTTTTTTGTTTCGTATGACTAGAACAGAGAGATTTATAAGTAGACTCTCCAACTATATGCTGTATAGACACAGTATGCTAACTAAATGCATTGCAAAAGACGGCTCAAAATATGCGTTAATGGCTATTTTTTGTTGTAGTGCTAATATCTGTGTCTATAGAGTTTGTAATATATTGTCTAAGATTAGACTTTTGACGCCAGGCAGGTGTTGTCCTGCCGCAGAACAATCTCAAGAGTCTTGTTCGATGGTGCCAAAAGCTCGACATATTGAGTCCAATAGTGTGTCTTTCTATGTCCCACAGGCTAAAATGCCCGTGAATATTTATCCCACATATTTAAGACTAAAAGCTCTACTGTTTATTTGCGCGGCTGGTAGTATTTTGTCAAGACACGTTAACAATTTTTTTAAATTTAATTATTTAATACGTCACGGGTTTCGGTACCTTTAAACTACATTTCGCAGAGACACACCTAGCATAGCCATAATATCTTTTGTTTTTTTATATATGTGGAATCTTATGCATATCCCTACCAATAAATCTTAAATATACTTTTAAAAGTTCTGTACCTTGTAAGACAACCAGAGCCCAGTCTCCGAGTGTTGCACAATAACAGTAGAGTCACCATACTTGATGATGGGTGCGCCGATGACTTCAAGATCTTTGTCTTCTAGAACCTGCTTTTGGTCATCCTTCTCTTGGCGAAGGCAGAAAGCACAGGACGCTGTCGTAGCTTCCTCTCTGTAATATGGAGAAGCGGTGTAAAGGTGGTTATAGCTAAGATTGAAGTAATAGCATGTAAAGCCGTGTTCGTACGACCAATTTTGTTGCGTTGCATGATACGAAAAAACTTGGTTCGCATGTGTGGTACTACTAACGAATATCGAACACACAGTTCTTTAAACATGTTTGCAGCGATCCTATTTGTATGTTCCGTATGGAAGGTGTTCGTATAGCATTCCGTTCCGTTCGTATAGGTGTCTGTTAATTGGTTTTTATTACCTGCAAGCCAACTAACTGACTGGCTTGGATTAATGGACCGGGTTGGCTTGGACCCAGAAAAAGACGAGCTAACAAGTATGACTAGGATAACATAATAGTGTATTAGTTTATGAAACTAGCAAAATTAATATTCTATTTACCTGCTAACTAAATACAGCTCGTTCTGATCGTTGACCCCCAAGTATCTGCCGGTAGTGATGTGCCTGATCCTCATCGGATGGTACCAGTTGATGAAGCCTCCCGCCCACTTGGTGCGCGCCAGTTCTAGCCGCCAGAGGGAGCGCGCTTGGGACATTACCGAACCGCCTTCGTACACTACGATACTGGGAAATAATGAAGATTTTATATAGCCTTATAAATATCTATTACATAGTGGACCAAATATGGACCACAATCAAAAGAAAACAATTGTTAGCAAACTGCTTTCTTCATTTGTCTTATACCTGACTCAAAACATAGTGGTTATATTCTCATTCCATAGTTGCCTGGAAGAGATTGCCTTGTGCGATAAGGCCGCCAATTGTATTTATACTGTGAAACTGTACCTACCATATATTGTAATGTGTTCTTTCTTTGTGTACCATTCATTAAAGAGATATTGAATTGAATTAAATTAAATTTTATGAGGGTGGATAAACAATTATTAGTATGAATGTTTAATGTATAAGGATACTTGGAGAACTTAAAAATTAGACTAGTCTAACTACAGAACTTCGATATCGCTAATTGGTTGTAGAGAACAGAAGGCAGTCGCTTCACGGAATATCGAAGTTCAGCCACATCTTAGTTACACTAGAAAACCGACCCCAACTGAGTTAGAAAGGCTCGGAAAATGATAAATGATTAACCTTTGACGTAAAACGAGGGCTGTTAGAAGTTTAACCTTAGCTAAGGTCAAATTTGTAACTCATGGAACTTATAGTACTTGCTCGTTTCGATAATATGTCAAAGTGCTTTAACAGTAGGTGGGACCTCGACACGATAATTCTTTTTGGTCGGCCATCAGCGGTGGTTATGTCGGACTGGAACCGACTGAAACCGCACACCTAATAAAGTATTTCCGTTGCACTCAGATTATGTTTACCGAAGGTATATACCAGTTTAATTGTATGCCATTTAGAATAAGTATCATCGTAATGAAAAAATCTTACTTTAGTCCCCCCTCCTGGCTCCACGTACTAGGTATGGTAAGACACTCATCACCGCCGTGGAAGAACCTGAGCACATCGCCTCCGAACACGTAGCCCACGTACTTCATGCGCGAGATACCAGTGCCGTACGGCTGAACAGACCAGTGCGTCACGTGGAAAGAAGCGTTCACGATCGATACTTCGTTTTCCTTCGTTGTGTGCTGGAATTGAAAATTGGATTTTTGTTTCTATATGAAATCGTAAGGTTTATTTTACAAAAAACCAACTATCATTATTAATTTGCTGTCTTCTTTCTTCAATGATAGTTACTACACGCATGCTCCGGCTTTTGCTTGTGTGCGCATTGTTTTGTATTTAAAATATATCTACCTGCGTCATTTTATTTTAAATGCGTACTAGTAAACTAAATTACTTGTATTCCAATTAGCACTCTCTATCTAATTTAAATGGTGTCACTTGAGTACCTAATCGGAAATCGAAACTGGGGGCACTTAAACGTAAGGCCGATTAATTATAACTAACATATATCTTATTTTGGTACAAGGATATCATCCTGATGTTTGCTACAAACATGAATTTCACGTGATGGTAATCGAAATAAATACTGGTAATAGTTTTAGAGGAGCCTATAAACCTTCAAATAATTTGCATAAAGGAATAAAGTTTATATAATAAATAGAAATATGAAAACAGTGAAAAGTATTGGCGACAGGACGTTACCCGGCTTAGGTGACGATTCACCCTATAAAAATCTCAGCTAAGGGTGAGTAGTCACTTTTTAAAATCCTAGGTGGTTTATACACCCACTGTATGGCTGAGTTCACTACGTCCAATTTTAGAGGTGGTCAACTCAGCTAACTAACATTTCTAACGCGTTTGCAACTGTTTACAAAAATTTTTTGCTCATATTTTACCAGCAGAGAGATTTTACTTAGCTAATAGAGAATATGTTAAAAAAAAGATGGATATAAAAAGAACCTTTAGTTGTGCAGTTTGGTAAATAAACAAAACCAATACCAAACAGTTTTAATTAAAATAGTTTCAGTATTAGATCCCATTAAACAAAATATCATTAACTCATTTAACAAAATGTAACAATAACGTTTTTAACAAAGAATGCTGATTTAATAAAAGCACGCTAATCAGAATTTAAAGTAATTAAGTGGGGTACGCCAATAAACTGACCACGAAACTAAAGAAGCACTATCAATACAATGCGGTGCCGACGAACAAAAAAGGAGATAGAATCCAGTAAAACAACTGTTCGAGACATGTGAAGACAGCACATTATTATCTAACAAGACATCAGTGTCGAATGCTTTGCTGAAATTAAACATTATAAAGCCATTTGATACTGATATTACACTTAAAAACTAATGACTGTGTTGTCAAAGTAGCTACAGGACGCAACATAACAAAATAACATAACATTTTGAATGCATTTTTGTGTATGATGTATACAAAACCGTGTTATCAACATTTACCATATAATAGTGAAAATGTGCCTATCTCGCATCAAATACAAAACTTAACTAAAAAACAAAATACTATGAACATATATAACATAAAATATAACAAAAAAAAGACCAATGAATATAACAACGACATTTGATGCTACAATGGCTCGAGATGTGAAAGAATGTAACATTTATATAACATTTAGTCTTAGTAGTCTCACCGATAGAATAAACCTTAATCCTTTAGTGTGACGTGCAGTGCAACTTGTTGGCGACAGTACTACCTTGCCCTGAGGTTAAATGTATTAAGAATAGTTATGATCTTGAATGTTAATTTTGTTATAAGACTTTTTTGTATTATACTATGAAGATAAAATGATGAAATCGCAACTAAAAATGTGTGTATTTCCCGTTATAATTGTTCTTATACAATAAGAACTTAATATGTATGTATTTTCAGTTAAACTCAACTTCAATGTCTTATTCAAAAATAAGTTTCCAAAACTGATTCATAATATTAATGAATTATATTGCAGTTACTATTTCTATCATATATTTCACTCACCAAGTATCTCTCAGTAGCTACGGAAACCAGAATCAAATCGTCACCAACTCGAACCTTCTCACCCTCAGATCTGTAAAGTTGATAAATATCTTATTTGAAACTGGAAAATGTATTAAGTATTGAACACTTTTCTGTTAATATGGCTGTGTTATGTTCTACCAATATTTTTTTGTGAATATACAAACAAACATAGTTACGCCTCTTTTGTATTGAGGTCTTATCACTTGGTACGATCAGATGTCTACAGGGTGTAATCGTTAAGTGTGTCCAGACGATTATTCCGTAACTATTACAGATATCAAAAAACTTTAAACTGATATCGGAATTACGTTACCTAATGAGTAAAATGACATCAATAACTTTTAAAAATTCAAACGAGAAGTGTCTAACATTTAGACATTAAACACTCCCATACATTTAGTATGAGATTAGTAGAAAGGTTTTAGGTACGAACACCAGAAGGGACTTCTCTATCTGGGTACTCTCTTCTGTAGGCGATAATGGCCACTCTTTTGTTACAATCATATTTGTAGTAAATTTTTAGCATATCTCTCTTTTCTCTTTTGGAATATGCGATTTTGCAATCAATAAATGAAATAATCACGATTATTAACGCAAATTAAAAAAAACAACGATAAATTATTGGCGGGAACGACAACCCGCGATAAAAGTTTTGAATTTAGAACGAACACCGAAGAGTATCTTTTTTTTGTAGTGTGTAGCTTTTCAGTTAGTTCCAATTACTTAATGCGATATTAAAGCACGGTTTATCACTAATTTGAAGTGGTAAGATAATTAATTTACACGTGTATCTACTTGAAAATCATCATTGTCATATTATACGTAATCATTAAATATGATTAAGGTAAAATCGGTACTAGATCACTTAAAATAAGGAAACTAAAACCTTTCCACTAATCTCTTACTAAATGTATGGAAGTGTGTAATGTCTAAATGTTAGATACCTCTCGTTAGATTTTTAAAAAGTTATTGATATCATTTTACTCATTAGGTAAAGTACTTTCGATATCAGTTTAAAGTTTTTTGATATCCGTAATAGTTACGTAATAATCGCCTGGACACACTTAACGATTACACCCTGTATAGCTTCTTCTACTTTCATAACTGTTTCCATAAATGCACACCAATTATGGGTACTTTTATGGTCTTTCCTTAAATCTACTTCGAACAATGTATGCCTAGGATGACATTTATCGGGTTACCCATTCACCCTCGTGTCTTAAATCGTCAAACTCTTTCATCTGTCGTCTTTCGTCAAAAAATTATTTAGTCCATGCTCTCTCTGTGTCGATACCGTTTAAGCATTCTTTGCCCATTAAATACTTAGAAAAAGAAATGCTCTTTAGAGGAAATAAAAGCAAACAACTGCCGTTTGAACCAATTACCTCTGTTTGCTAGCTGGATGCAGAGTCCACCAACAAGCTTCTCCCTGTGAATGTTCTTGCAGACCCACGTCGAAAGCCAGCTTGTCTTGAGATGATGATGTCGACAGACATGCCAGGTACTATAAGCAAAGAAAACAGTCAAGCACGAGCGGGATTTGTGTGAATTTCAATATTATTCAGTCTATTTAGGCATGTCTATTATACAATTACACTATGTCATGATTTGTTGAATCAATCAGGCAATCAAGGTTGGAATTCAACCATTATGATGTGTGGAAATTTGAACCAAAAAAAAAATCGTGGAAAAAGAGATTGACAAACAAAAGAGAAAATGGGTACTGAACTTGTTTGAACTTTTTGAACTAAACTATTTATATATAGCTTGGTATATCGGCTTACCATGTCACTGTTGAGATGTCTCAGAAGAATAGCATTACCGTACAAGAGCGTACGATGTCCTGAACCAGTACCTTTGCCCTGTAATCAAGCAATCGTAAAAGGTAACATATAGAACACTAATTTTTTTAAATTTAACTGATAAATGAAAAATCATAATAAGACGTAGCATTTCGTAGTTGATTCCACATTTTCAGTTTCAATGACATCTGAAGAACCATTGAACTTGAGATAACCGGCAAGTAGATACTTCTCAAGAAGCAAATTTTTGTGTATAACGTTCTAGGTTGCTCAGACTAAATAAAAGATCACACTTTTACCGCAAAATATTTTAGTGTTTTGAGCTGTTAAAATGAATATTGTAAAACCTGATGTTGTGTCAACATTATTTGAATAAGGTTTGATTTAATTTGAAACATGATATTTCGTCTTAACTACTTACTCGTATTTCAAACTCAATCTTTAATAAAATTGGTGACTATTATTGGCAAGATCAGATAAGTCATGAAGGCCATGACTACGTTAGAAAAGGTACGAAGCGCTAAATTTTTGAAGCATGTTTTTTTCAAATATGTCTTAACCCCAATTTTTTTTTAACTAGATGTACTTATAGAAAATTTTATGTCTGACTTATTATAATAAAATGCTTATTTTTAATGTTATTATTTATGTTAATAGAAGACAAAAGTTCTATGAACTAAAAATACTACTAAGTCCATGCTAGGATTAGGTGATAATAGAACAAAAAATATCTACTTGCGATACCATCATAGTATGGGTATGGTATATGAATATTCATGTGGCATAAAGTAATATCAAGAATTGTAACCTTTGGTAAAAGATTGCCACGAAAATACGAAGTTCAGGTGTATATTTGATGCCGATTTAGTAGATTACATAAAGAGCTTGAAATGGATCATGATACAAATATTTTCTTTTTAGATTTGGGTCATGATTTCATTGTTTATAGATTTGGATCATGTATATAGATTTTTTAAATCTTGAGTAACATAATTTTTGTACGTTCGTAAAAATCAAATTCTTTGGATAGAATTAATATTTTATGTATGATAATATTTGTACTAAATCATTTTATTTTCTATGCCGTTGCGGCACATTTCTGTATAAAAATGTAAATGAGAGGAATTGCTTAACATAAAAAATAGATGGTATTGAATTTTAATCTAATAAATTAGTAACATTTATTAGCAATCATAATGAATTTTGAAAGTTACACACATAGAAATAACAAAAATATGTTAATAAAAATTTTGTAAGAAAAATTTTGAAGTAAATAAATGATGATGTTTTTTTTTCACCAATCAGCCAAAAATGTGAACGCGAGCATGCAGTTTTTACCAATAGGCAGATATACTCACTAAGTTTTCTTTTCCCTGGAAAAATATAAACCACGATCGCAATACGTAAAACAAAATTATTCACAGGAAGATAAATATAATATACCTACATGTTAACACAATAATAAATTTTAATGGTGTGTATAAAATCATACAAAAGATTTGCCTTTTGAAATCTTTACAGGACATCAGGAATTCGTTTCACCATTTCCTTTGTCAATGGTTATTACAAAAACAAAACAAAAAACGGATATCATAGTGTCAAAAATATCATGAACTACATTTAAAAAAGAAGAATAAAATACATATATGTATTTGACATTCCATATCAGTTACACTTACATCAATAAAGTTAATAGTGAAACTAACCCTATATTAGAACAAATTTAAAGTGTAGTTTAGTCAAAATAATAATTGAAAATTATTCAAAAGGTGGCATTAATATACTTCGGAAAGGTTTTCAAATGTTAATTTTACAGGTACATATAATTATGCATATATTTGATGTACATATAAACGTCAAAATATTAAGGTTATACTTACAGTTTCTGAACCAGCCGCTGTGACCAACTCTTGCAACGCTCTTACTGATAATGCCTGCAAACGTGGAAATTCCATGTCTCAGGTTCATATTTTCTTTATTACCTACAGATCTGGGCTATACTATTGGAGTATGGGGAGACCAACATCATCTGCATATCAGTTTTCCGCTGTTGAATGAGGCTTTGGGGCAGATTTACCTCCCTCTCGAGGTTAATGTGTTAGACAGCAGGAGGAGAAGAGTGGACCCTTGGCTCTAAAAAACCCGTAGTTTACAGAATTTAATCGAATACAGTGGGTAAAACTGTAGAGTACAGCCAGTTTAGTAATAAAAAACAAAGCAGCGAAATTGTAAACTCACCTGTTCGATAACAAACACGCACTGCGATAAGTCCGGCGGTATGTTCTTGTCGGCGATGTTCTCCAGAAAGCAGTGCCGGTTACCGAAGCCCTCGGCCGCCAGGCACACGCGCTCTCCGGTGGCTGTGCATGACAGGCACACCATGTCTTCCTGTAAAAAAATAAGGTTTTAAAACATAATATAAAAAATAAATTAAAAAACTAAAAAACACGCTATTAGTACGCACTAAAAATTACAAAATAATTCGGACTATTTACTATGATTTATTATGAAAGAAAGCGTGGAGCGTTTATGTAATCTTTACTCTTTTTGGACAAAACGCTCTACGCTTTCTTTTATAATTTTTAGTACGTACTAAAAGCGTGTTTTTTAGTCTTTTAAAATATTATTTTTATATTATACTTTTTAGTTTCTTTTTAGTAAATCTTGGATGTCCGCCATGTTGGATTTAATTCACGTAACTATTTTTTCGTTTTCCAGACAGCAAACCCTTTCATTTGATAACCATATAATGGGAGTGGATTTCAAACAGCCAGTCCGCCCTCTTGGTGAAGCCGCCTTATTCGATTTGTAATGACGTTTCTTAGCTAGTCATATTGTCATCAGAAATCAGAGCGTGTGCAAAATTTCATCCTAATCGAAGACCGGGAAGTGGGTCAAATTAAGATTTCAAGATTTTCTTACATACATAATTACAAGTGAAACTAATAAAAGCGTGTTAAAATAAGTTCACGGAAAATACTGAAGCCACGAAGAAGTTAGATAGGAAAAAACGGACCCTCCGAGGTGAAAGCTCAGATTTTCGGATGCGACTGGGATTAAGTCAAGGACGACGATAATAAGGTTCACTGAGGACAGCGAAGATAAATGCAATCATCTCTCTCTATACACAAGAAGATTGCTCTTGTCGCTGGAGTACCCTAGTCCTTCCTCTGGTAACTCATTGATCTTCTAATACGATCTTTTCTTAAATATGTTCCATGTAAGTTCTCCATAACCTGTCTTATCTTTCCGTCAATCCTCTCTTTTAATATATTGTGAGGAATAAATCGAGTTGTACCAAGTGACCAATAACTCTTCTCTAGTTCACGATTATTGTATTTATTGTCAAGAAAGAACTTCTTTTTTCTACTTTGCTCAGTAACATTTTCGTCAGATATCATTATAAGCTCTTTAATAAACATATACATAAAGACAATCTAGTCTAGCATGTTTTAAATCTTATTCAAGGAAGCAAGGTCGCGCCACAGTCGCGCGTAAATGTGTTTATTTCCGCGAAGGTCACATAAATATTGCATTGGAGTTGAGGAATCATAAACTAATTGTCCTGGCTTCCATTGTAAATTTATTATGAGGAGATTTGAAGCTGTGGTTCACGAGAATAATAAATTCATCAAGGAACACTTTGCATTTTTAAAGTGTTAATTCGTGTTACTAAGATATTTGTACCAAGATCCCCGGTGGTCAAAATTAGACCACAATGACTATCCACGAAATCTTTACGCCTTCTTACTGTAACGATTCTCAACTGCGATTTGAACTCGCGCACTGAAGGTTCTGTATATAACTAGATTAAGGGATATAATTTAACGTTGCTCTTGAAATATGGGTAGAATACGCAATACGAGACAACGATCCACTGTGAAATAATAATAGGCTTGCCACGGAGTTCCCAGTGAAAATCGACTTCGAGGGTCAGCCCTATAGCTTTCCGTGAGTGTACTACAAGGCGATCGATCAGAAAGTACACAATATAGCCCATGTAAAAGTGAACACTAATGGTAATACGTGGGGATAAGATACACGGTAATAGGAGCGTGGAGAGAGAAGGAGAACGAAGAAAGAAAGGGGAGGAAGAAAATATCCACATATACAGCCTCAGTAATAATTCGAATCCAGGGTGACACTAATCGAAGTTAACCCAGGCTATTCGTACTAGACAAAGCATGTCTCGTGAAGATCTATCTATCAGAAAGCACATTTCGCTATATACGCGCAATAAAGACCATTACAGCCAATCCCGCAACCTACGACACAAAGGCTAGCTCTACCAACATCGGGCCTGTCTATGTGCCACTCTGGCCTATGTATAATGTCCCTTGATGTAAGATTTAATGTAATCTATACTTCTACACTACTTTCACCTTTGGAAAGCTACATTCACCTTGAGTAGCATAGGCTATATTGCATTTCCACGTGAACGTTTATACCACGCTTGCGAAGCCGGGGCGGTTCGCTAGTATTATATAAAGGAACAGGGAGGAACAGCAAGTTCCTCAACAGAGCTTCATATTGAAAAAAAAAATGGTATAAGATCTGTAACTACAACACATGAATGCTATAAATGACTTCAACTTTATCACTTTATCAACAATAATAAACTGTAATGTACATATAGACAATAATAGCAACAAATCCCTAATAGTTAGCGCTGGAGTTTGTTACAACCAACAATTCTATTACGAGCATTCAGTCCGTCTCCACTCCTGTTGAATAAGTGAATTTATTTTACGGTGGTACTTCATTCGTTGCTCGGGGATCTAAGTACTCATAAAGTTAAACAATATTATTGTTTTAACCGCTTAATTTAGTAGAGTCGGCATAACTATATTCATTCCTTTCTTCAGTTAATTTCGCTAGCTTTTTTTAAATACAAACAATTTAGTAAATCACTCTGTTTTCTAATCTTAATCTTTTCGTTTATTCACAAGAGTGTTGAAAAACATCGGACAATACACGTGTGTATTGATGATTGAAGTGACCACGTGACCTTCCTCGGCTCTCTTAAGACCCTCACCTAACGGCTCGGGTCGCAATTGCGCCTCAGTGGTAATCACGAACTTTACACACTTTTACCATTAATCTGTTATTTTCTAAATAACTAATATATATTGCCTTGGGTCCTTGATAAATTTACAAGGTCTCAAAGTAATCCGAAATTTTGAATAGTATCAAATTCGAGTTCAAAGATTCCGTTACGAACCAACATACATATCAAGATAATATGAGCGCGTCAATAAGCTAATTTAATTTATACATTTGCAGGCACATGGGGGGTCAATCACTGACTACACATTTTACAGACACACTCGCGATCTATAACCAAGTATATTCAACCGAACTAGGAGTGTTCTGCTAGACACGTAGTGCTCGATCGAGGTTCACAGCGATACTGATCACGATTCTCTGCGCGCCCCACCAAAGTCAATGATCTGTCAAACTCAAATTGACAGTCCGAATGAACGAATGACATCACACTCGACCATAGAGCGCTAGAGTCTTGCATTACGCTAGAGTGAATTTCATTCACTCTAATCACACAATAATTATTAACGCGCCGACACATTTAATAAAAACCACAAACATTTCTTTACAACAATGATATTTTCTTTGTTACCGCAAATAGCATTGTTGTAAAGAGACAACTATAATATTAGCGAGTATTCAAGAAATAACGTTTCATTTCAATTCGACCTCATTCTGACAATGAGCGCTTGACACTAGCGCCACACTCCAATTCCATTTGCAGAGAGATTTCTACAAAGAAGTTAGGGATGTCACTTTAGCGACCAAAGTGAAAATAATGAAACACAAGGATATGATCTGTGGATTCCTTCAAGGTCCTTCTTCTTCCAATCTTGAGGCTGAATGCAAATCGCGTGCACTTCCTGAGGTAGGAGAGGGCTTACTCTCCTCTAAAAAATAAAGGTGGCCAGGGCGAGGCCGGTGGCCATACTGCTTCTCAGGCAAACAGTATCTTTGCCGAGTTCACGGTGAGATGGTCACGTGGTACAATTCAGCCACGTGCAAGTTGTGAAGGTAACCAAGATTGGTGTCCGGGTATGGAAGAAGAATAAGGATATCAATATTCTTAAAAGAACACCTTCAAAAAAAAGCTGTGTACCACCGAATATAATCAATACCCATATCAGCAAAAGCGTAACCCTTTCGATTAACAAAATCGTTAAAGGCTATAAAGAACAAAAAGTTAGTATATAAATACAGAATTGTAATTAGGTCGAGCTGAAATTGTACATGCCTTAGACTTTGTTAAAATGAATTAATGATGTATAAATTGTTGACTTGGGAAAAGTTGGACGGGAATTTCTTACTATGGATAACAGTGTTCTAAAAAGAAGGAACCTCATTTATAGATGATCTGCCAGGTCCAAGGCAAAATGTTGTACCTACCGATCAGCGAACGAGGTTCTGACCCAGGAAAATGGTGGCTAAAGGCGGAAAACGGACCGCAGGCTAAGATGATCATCATACATACATATAACCACGCCTGTAAATCCCCGAATGGGTAGGCAGAGGTGTATCAACACATACATTATGCGACTATGATTTTCAGTCTCACGTAATAGGGGGAGAGCCTATTGCAGTCAACCGTCACTAAATCATGGGTTGTATACTGTCGGATGGATAACAGCCCAATCCCTTAATCGCCGTCTAAGATACTCACAGGAAGAGATGGGGTAGCCCTATTCTAACCCACCGGAAACCAACACAACTTAAAAAAACACAGCGCGCATCGATCAAGGACTCTAAATCTACTTTCATACTTATTATATTACTAAAAATAAATTCAACAGTTTATTTAGTTTGAGATTATAAACTCATTATATACAATTTATACGGACTCACAATACTCATTACACGTGCACAATTTGGATATTGAATAACGGTCGAGAATTTGTGACTCAATAGTCAAGAAAACTGAGAAAGTGTGACTAAATACAAAGCGAGCTAATAGTGAATGTTACTACACTGACAGCTAGGGGAAGGCCGGGGAAACACGAACGCTGGGTAATCGCGAACGCAGCGATTACACTATGTTAGAAAGAGATAACCTTATTTTACTCATCGCCATCTTAAAAATCACGCCATTAGTAGTGCCAAGCGATCAGCAGAACGTGGCGGGTGCACACAACAGTCAAGGTAAAATTAATTCAAATATTTACTTATTTGCCTTACAATTTTTTTATAAATGAAATACGGTGTAACTCATAAAGTAATAATAGTTCTAACATGACATTTATATGCATAAATAATTAGTAATTGAAGATTCTATTACGATTATTACACGCGACCGGGCAATAATAACCTAAAATTATAAAATATTTTTTTTGTTTCATACCTTAGAGGGAATTGGCGAACGAATTGAGTGGGTCAATTAGGAATGTTCGGCATTGCCCCATACTAGAAGAAAAATTGGTTCTTTCACTTGTGAAGTTATTGTTGTTTCTATTTAATTAACATTAGGGAACATTCTCCATTTTATGTGTTATTTGTTTTAGATGCCACGGAATTACAAAAGGAAAACGGAAACGAAATATAACGTTGAAGATCTTAAAAGAGCCATTGATGATGTTAAGAATAAAAAGTTAGGCTTTTTTTTTAGTGTTAAGCGTCTTAACATTCTTGGACTTAACATTGTATGGACCTATCAAGACTGCTTATAATCGGGAGTGCCAATATTATATGGCAGAAAATCCTGGACGTGCAATTACACAATATGAAGTTGTATGTATTCACCAGAGCTTACAATCGATGCAGTAATCTCGAAAAGGCCGCAAATGGTGTTAGAGCTGCCGGAATATATCCCTTGCGGCCAGTCATATTCGTAAACGATGAACTTCAACCATCAGAATCCCAAAATACTGATGCTCAAGCTCCTCTACAAGTTTCCCCTCTACCTCTACCGTATCAACCGCTCTTGTACCTGCTCTGGACGCATCAGCTCTTCAACCAGCTAATTACATACAAGCTCTTGTTACTGATGTAGATGCATCAACTTTTTTACCTGCAAACAGCACACAGGCTATTGAAATACCTGATGTTGATGCAACAACTTCTGAAAAACTAGGGGCTATTGTAAGTGATCCTTCAGTATCATTATCTGACGTTGCACCCGTTTTTGATCTACAACCTACTGAATCACACGCTTTTGTACCTGGTCTTGAGATATAAGATCTTGAACCAGCTAATGACATCCATACTTCTGTACCAGATATTGATGCACCAACCTTTGTACCTACAAATAGCACACAAGATGTTGAGGTACGTGCGTTTGACGCACAACTTCCTGAAAAACTAGAGGCACATGATTTTTCAATACCATTATCTGACATTGTAAACTTACCTATTATTACCCCTAAGATTAACAAGCGCAACACCAACAAGAAACATTCAATTATTTTAACCCCTCAAAGATGAACTTGAAAAAAAGTACAATAAAAAAGAAAAACAAAAGAAAGACGCTGAAAATAATAAAAAAAGAAACACATTGAAAAGACGAAAAACTGAAAAAGATGAAGAAGCAAAACAAAGTAAAGAACCTGACCAAAAACTCACTATAACAACGAGACTGAAAACTAATAAAAAAGCTGTGAAAAATTTCGAAAACATTTTAGAGTTTAGATCTAGTGATGATGAGAAGAAAGGAAAGACCAAAAAGAGGACGAATGAAAATAAAGACCATTATTGCATTTTTTACAATGAAAAATACGACGATAGACCTGGTGAGAAATGGATCCAGTGCTACGTTTGTGAAAATTGGGCCCATGATAAGTGTACAGACGGGCAATCGTCTTCGCTTGGATACTGTTGTGATCTTTGCCGGTCAATACGATCTCAAAATCGTGACTAATCTGTCATACGTGATTTCATTCTTAGACTAGTCTGGGTCAATTACGAACGATCTTAATTGCCCCACTAGGTGTCCGTGATTGCCCGACCAGTGTCGGGTAAACACGAACACTAAGGGTTTTGTTTTTCTTAAAATAGTTGATTATATAAAGACTAATTTATAATGTTGTTTGTATTAATCTAAAGTATGATAGTTTATCTTTCAGAAGAAGCTATTAAAGTTAACCTACATATAATATATTTCGATTTATTTCAAAACTCCCTTAGGTGTTCGTAATTACCCTGCCTTCCCCTATCTTTCAAGGATATAAATATAAAAGCGAGAGTGTATAAAGAATATTAGTTAAGTAGAAATATTATAGTTAGACACAAACTGGTAAAGCAGACTCCAGACACCGAGGTGAAAACTTTGGATGCGACTGGGATTAACGTTGAGACGAAGAAGTGTAGAATACTTAGCAAAAATGAGCAAAAGATAGAAAATTACTTACAAAAGAATATAAGAAAATATTTTAACAGATATTTATTGACACCTTAATGAACTGTGATTCGCAACCCTAGCCCGAGTCCGGTAACCAATTACCGGTTCTTTTAACCCAGAACGGCGTTTTCATTTATACGATTCACTTTCAGAAATTAATGCGGTATTTTTTCTATGAGATCACTGAATAGTAGCGGTAAACCCATAGAAATATATAAGGATAGAAGGGCCATGTGAGCGGGAAAAGCGTGGCAACTTTTTAGTCAATTACTGTCTTATCACACAGGAACTTTTGAACATCTCGGTACTGTTAAGACTAGCTTGTAATAACATCGTTAAAAATACCGTGAATATGCCATATTGTGCTATTTAAACCTGCAGATAAAAAATGGAGCACTAAATTTGAAAAATAAAGGTATTTCTCTCTCGTGATTATTTATTTGCAGTACAAAAAGCGCGATATGCAGGTATACTACGGTTATACTGCGTATAACCGTTCTATCATAATATATTCCTATGTGTGAGATTTTAGTAGTTGGTTGCTAGAAAGAGGAATGTAGATATACGAATGCAATGTTGGAAAAGATATACTGAGGTGGTTCAAATACCCATGTAGAACGAATCTAACGAATACTCTTTGAATGAGAAATACTAGCCAATTCGAGTCCAGCGTCGCCTAAGAATCAACATTTCCAGTAGACTTTCGAGAAAATCTTAGGTAAAGGCTAGGCTTATCAAAAAAGGCTACGTCTCCGGTTTCATTAGGCAATCTTTTTTAGCATCGTTGAGAAACTGAAATTTTGCATCACTTGGCATTTTGCGTTTCTGGGATTTAGCGAATTTATTTGCCGACATAATGCGTTCAAATCTGCCGCAATCTCGGGTAGAGGACGATTCAAGATTAATTTAGAGGCTTGTTTAAGTCGAAAACATTTATTACAATTCGACAACAGTGCCCAGATTTACCCGTCTGTTATACCCAAACCGCAAGTAATCCCCCAGGGTATGTGATAACTTGGAACGAAAATTTAAATTCTGGTA
Source organism: Eilema caniola (assembly GCA_949126895.1). NCBI lineage: Eukaryota > Metazoa > Arthropoda > Insecta > Lepidoptera > Erebidae > Eilema > Eilema caniola. The sequence continues at coordinate 10,354,942 of OX421486.1, read as the reverse complement.
CACAAAGCTCTTTATCCTCTACTGCGCTTCAGTTAGAATACTAAGTAAAACAGTTCATCATTTTTGAAGTATAATAAAGAAACGAATAAAATAGTACCTATATTGCGGAAATATCGAGAAAGCTTAATGTGAAGGTGCTATTTTGTTCTTACAGGATCTATTGGAACTTGGTGGAAACGTTGCCATAGAAATTGCCACCTTATTCCTCGTTATCTGAAGGCCCAAGATGGTGTACGGTTTTTGTGCTATCAGTGAGAAGACCTAAGGCTTGTCCTGATTTGTCGTCTACACTGACGGCATAGAAACTCTCTGTTCTAACAGGGTCAGCAGCGCGAGTGTGATGTCCCTGCTGTTGCACACGTCCATAGGCCACGGTAACCACTTTCCATCAGGTGGTGTGCGTGCTGCCACCTAAGTGGTTTAAAAAAATAAATAAATAGTCGGTTCTAGTGGGACAAAAAAACTTTCACGCAGATTTTTTTGACTTTCACATAGATTTGTAGGAGTAAGGTGTAGGATATGTCGCAAAAGTTAAGCATTAAATCACGTCAGAATGCCTAATGGATTTGAATATATTTTTGTAAAGATGTAGCCTTCGGGCTGTCGGAAATAGGCTTCAGTGGGTTAGCGGGAATGTGGGCAACAGCTAGTATACTATAAAGTACTCGATAACATGCCAAAAAGTCAGTTTATGATGTAACTGGATTCATAGAGTGCCAGGAAAAATGCTTCCAAGGATAAAAATATGGCTGATGTGCTAGTTCAGACCTAAGAAATGATTATATGTTAAAACATGCCAAGTTTCCTTTTTAGGTCAACATAAAGAGGCGCCTAGAAAATCTTTAACTGATCGCAGTCTACTTACACTGTTTTAAATATTAATATTTAATAGAAGGTAACTGATACTCGGTAAAGGCCAAATGTATAAAGAAAATTGATTTTATGTACTTTATGTATTCTATGTACTTTATTATTATTTATGTATTTTATGTACTCGTGGATCTGAGAGACGTATTTTTTACAATTATAAAAATTCTAAAAACTAAAATGTTTTATTTTGGTTTTTGGATTGGTTTTGGTTTGGTTTTATTTTGGTTTAGAAAATTTTGTTTCAAAATAAATACCGTAATCGTCGAATAACTCGTAAATCTTACAGTAGCGAGTGGTCAATATAAGCCGATTCCTCGCGGCATCAGAAATAAATAATTAAGTATGTATCTAAGTATAACCCTTAATTTTTATCCTACCAGCAACCTTCATTTATAACTACTAAACGAATTTAATACTTGTTTTATCAGAAAGGTCTGGGTCTGACTTAAAATCTACCGTATGTTTAACTACAATTGGTTGTGTAAAACCGGAGATCTGGCCAAAAGCCGCGATATCCGACATCCACGTGGAAGAAGCCTTAAATACTTAAAATAACTAGGTAACTGAAATTTATAATTAAGCAACAGTGATAGACAAAGCATAATTAATTTAGTTCATGCATGTAGGTAACGTCATTTCATAAAGTAGGACAGGTACTGTAAAATAACTTGTACTATAATGAAAAGGAAGCGAACTCTTGCAAAACATAGTTAGCTGAAGCGAGGTGAGGTAAGCAAATATACACGAAATTTAGAGGTTCGTGCATTATATAAGTAGCCGCGTCGCTTAGAAAATGTAGGTAGATAATAGAAATTTCTTAGTGTAATAGAATCTCTATTGAAATTAAATAAATTAAAACTTGCAGAATTTCAGTTTTATATTCAAATCAGATAACTTCGCTCTATTTTAAAATAGTATAGTTTTGTGAAGAAAAACTGACTACCCACGTTTTGGTTCTGTTCTATTTGCAAATTCTTTTATGTGAAATGTCCACACGTTTTGACTCTCGTAGGCGGGCGCTCATCACAGTGTGTTCAAAGCAAAGAATACACAGAAAATAGAAAGGAATATTTGTGTACATACAGGAGGATCCAGAAATGTCTCAACTGAAATACTTTATTTATTTTTCCTAAACCTAGTTACTGGGATCGGCGGCGTCTCGACTTTTATAAAAATCAACGTGAACGCGATGCGATGTGACGAAAGACAACTCGTACATAAAGTATGCATCAAAATGTAAACATGTTTTATTGAAGGGATTGGGATAGGAACTGGGACGCTAGCCTGGGGCTGTTCCGTGTGTTGATAAATTAAAAACTATTTCAGAGAATTGAAAATATAGTGTGGACTGTGAACTTATATGGATATGTCGCCGCCAACTAGCTTAATCAGCCGTTTAGTTAACTGCCTAGGCAGTTAACTAAACGGCGCCTTTGAGTTAACAGTTGTACGGCTAGGCAAATAGCTTGGATCGATGACGTTTAACTACTTGCCTAGCCATTTAATTAAACAGTTAGAAAAATGATTTATTTCTGCATGGTTATAAAAAAAAATAACCACAAAGGCTTAATGCGGGACCACGTCGGATTGCGCAGCTATAACAATAAACCTGTCACTAATTTTCTGTGAATACACCTCTGTCTACCCCCTCGGGGATTTACAGGTGTAAGTATGTATATGTATGTGTGTTATTTTCTATTTATTTCGAGGTAGTGCCCTATCTAACGATTGGCCTAAGCATTTGTCGGCCAGGTTATTAAATGATATAATAAACAAGACGGCTGAATATCATTCAGGCCGTTAATTGAATGGCGCTGTTTAGTTAACTGCCTAGGCAGTTAATTGGACGGCTGATTAAGCTAGTTGGCAGCGACAAATATACAATCCAACCTCATCTATAAACACGTACATCTGCTGCTTGATGGACGAAGCTCTGGGGCAAGCTTTCCTTGGCTTATATTTCTTCATGCATTATCACAAGTAACCTACCGCTAAGCCCATGTCGGAAATCTCTGCTGGTCTTCAGCCATGCCCTTCTATCCTAGTCTATCAGTGTCGGGGCGAGTAGTATCTACGAGCTTCAACAACATCCATCTTTCAGTTTTCCTACAGTCTCAGGTAACTTTACTACTCAGGTGCAAAGGCCATGAAACTGAAGATCCACCACTATGATCGCCGTTTTAGCGCACACGGCCCCTGTCGTAATGGAGACGCTTCGTTAACCGGTAATAAGCCGAGCTGCGTTTGTACATGTAGGTAGGAATATACGTAAGTCCATAGTCGTAAAGATCGATCGTTCATTGTGTTTGTACTAATTGCGGCAAATTGCGGCTAATGAGCCCCGAAACGGTCCCCATTCCCGCACGTCGAACGAGATCTGTTTAATGTTTGTGATACAGAAGTACTTTCAAAAGAGTACCGACCATTTACAAAGGTCTTCAAAAAGAGCAAGAAATGCTCACCAAACATGCATTTTTTTTAAAGATGTAGAAATGGCGTCGTGATATCTTAAACGACATAGATATTATTAAGGAAGAAGTTCATATGCGATATCATTATAAATTTACGGTTTGACGATTTCTCTTTCAACCGGAGATGTTCGTTAAGTCCTTTTAGCCATGAACCATCGATTTAACCAGTGGCGTGAATAGTTGTGATGTAGTATTTGACCTAATTGTGGCGTACATTAGAATACTAGGATTGCCTCATCTCTTCCCATGTGTGTCGTACAAGGCTGGATTTCATTAGTAGATAAATGAGTTCCTACATTTTACTGGATGAAGTTAATTTTATAGAAAAGGTTCATCGCCATCGCAACAGGCTCGACCCTTACGAGTCGAGCAATTTAGCTTATCTGTAGGGAGTGAAATTCTTAATAAAAAATATAGTTCTTCGTCATACCCTACGTATATTTGTATGTTTTTTTTTGCCATTCACCACTTAATGGCTTTCAAGATGTCACATACAAAGTGCTCGGGTAGTTTTTGTTAGAAAGAGGGATCAGTTTCCAAATATCCTCATGATTGTTAAGAGAGCGGCATTTACGATAAGATGGTGTCGTGCCTATACCTATATCGTATCGTATATCTATTGGGAAATGATCTACATTAGCTTATATAGTAGTATAATAAAAATAACGCGTGAATGAATGAATGTATGGATGGATGGATGGATGGTTTCACGCAAAACAGTGGGACGGCTCTTGATGAAAGGACATTGTTCATAATCGGCTATCGTGAACAAGATGCTTGCAAATGGTTATTAGTGCCATTAATTAAATATCATTTTTATAAAGATATTGGTGTTTGGTTTTTGTCTAAACATTTTTCTTTGAATAAGTAGTATTTCAATTAATTTCTAGGTTCAGACTTTTGGTTTTCCATTTTATTTCCTTATAATGTTGCCAAGATATTTTTAATAAAAATAATCGATACACATTATTAGAATACTGGTTTGCCCTAAAACTGTCCCTATTTGAATAATAATAAGTACTAATATATTATCACAGTCATATTTTACATCATACTAAGTATTATTTTAAACACTAAGTTCTAAATTAAACATTAACAAATCGAATTATTTACTTCATTCCCGATTTATCGATACTGATTCTATTTGATAATTATTTGATTTGATAATTATTTTTGGACATATATATGGCCACACAGCTACTGACATTCCCTTTGTTTTCGTTTGGCACTGTTGATACGCTTGATACGTTGATAATTGAAAATGAATTCTGGATATTCCGTTTACTGACGATCCTGACGCGCCTACCTTAACACTGCTTGAATATTGATACTGAACGCACAATGGGACTGGATTACATGTTTAAGAACTTTGAATTGTGGCACCGACTGCAGCCTAGCCCAAGGACGAGCCATATTCTTCGCCTTACTGATTTTTTTTTTTGTTTTTGAACAGCCGATTGCTCCCACACATGTGGTACGTTTCTTCCTCATTATATTAGCATGTCAATATGTAATACAACTATAAAATATAGTAGCTAATCCAAATCGTTTTCCAGATCGAAGATGACAGTGTTGTACCTTTGTAACTCCTACCTGTTGAACTTTGGCGTTATATGATTCAAATACTCAAGTGAATGCAGGACCCTCTATCAGTGATGGGTATCGTCAGCAAGTTTGTGCCATAGTTCCATTTTGCAAACAAAATCGCATTCATTCCAATCTGGCACTGAACGAGAAGCACACATTTTAAACGTTATAATAGTATGGATTAAGCCTCGACAAGTAAGTTTGTTTTATAGATTGTAATTGTATAGTAATACATAGTTGGCCTGCCAGTGTCAAGACTGTTCGGTGTCATTTTATTAACCTAGGGTTAACATACTATTTCTTATTTATGTCATTAAATGTGTGGTTGGTGGTAATAATAATTAAGGCGATATGAATATAAACTTATCTTCATAGCGTTAATCGCAGTTGCAGCTATTATTGATGAATATAAACTAATATTGAATATTAATGAGGAATATTTTTACTTGCAGTTATACGGAGCACACCAAATAAGTTATCAATCCTGGCAAAGATGTGATCAAGCAACATCCCATCCATCACCACTTCAAAATAATGTGCTATCTATATATCTGCCTGAAGATTTTTTACTTTTACTTGCCTAAAGATAGCAGGGTACCTAGATATCTTTGAGCCGATTTACAGTTGCTATGAGCGAAAATTGATAGTAGACATATAAATAAAATAATCTACTATAACCATGGTAGAGAAGCTATATTTTTATTGCAGGCAAAAGGACGGAGAGTTGCTGTGCTCATGTAATGACAATTATTTGGATCATGACCTGGACAAGATATAAAGCCATTATTAGTCCATCAGCACAGTTTTTAGACTACATTCTGTTAACATATGACTCAGATTTACAAAAAATAATAATTAAAATGAATATATTATTTACATGAACCCACTAAATGTACTTGTCAATAAAAGGTGATGTGTGAACCTGGATACAACTTTATTATTAAAATCTGTTAGTTGTTAGTGTGAGATACAAGTTCCATATCAAATTTGGTTAACAAGTAGTTGTTCATGCTTAGCCAGAATCTCTAACAAAATGGAAAATGTCCTTTGTCAGACTTATATTCTGAAATACCACGTAGAATTTTGTTTCTTTTTTTTTCGGGTTGCGTAGGGCTTTTTTTTCGCGGGTATGAGATGGTATTATAAGCGAGCGGAAAAGCAAGTAATATTTGCTATACATATCTATAAATAGATATAATTATATAGGTAGGTGACAGTATTAATTCTGGGGTTTTGGCATCGCTTGGCAGTCGTCAAAACAAAATGTTTCACAAACTATTTATAAAGACAGCCAGTCAGTAATAGTGACGCGATGACGTGTCATTCCATTCATTTGGTTGTTATACATTTTGATACCATGGCCAAGTGGGCCAAATCAAATACAAAGTGACATGGAATTCATTTGCTTTATGCGCTATCCATCAAATCACATCATAAAACTTATATAGCACTAGCGTACCGAAATAGAAAATATAAACTCCTATAGCTGTTGCCTGCGGATACACGCGTCAGCCACGCCTGTCGGTTAGATAGATAGATATTTTTTTATAGTACACCAACAAATACCATCCTTTTCCAAGATCTGTCTCTGCACCAAATTTCATCAAAGTTACCTACTTTCGCGTTTATAATATTAATATTTCGCATAAACTTAATATTATATACTAACGTTAAGTATATTTATGCCTGCTACTTCGTAAGCGTGGACTTAGATTTTTAATTTTTTGAAGTGAAAACTTCTTTAGCGGCGTTGGATGGGTGTAAAATGTTAAGGAAGCGTCAGGATTAGTTGACCGTAACCGACGACTGACGTCATACAAGATTAGGTACAGACTATCTATTTTGCAATTTACCATAGATAGCGTCGTAGCTTAAACGGTAAGCACTTCGACTGTAAGTCCTTATAGTTTCAGATAGTATCGGGTTCAAAACATCTGGCCTTCTGAAATTTTGTGTGATTATTTTTTCTTTTTGTAATTTATTACTTTTTATGATTATTTTTTCTTTCTGTAATTTATTACTTTTTGTGTTTATTTTTTCTTTTTATAATTTATTAATTTCTTCTGACAGAAAATTAGCAGAAAATAAGTGATAGGTTCTATGATTAGCGCTATATTATAGGTATGGTATGGTATGTTCTTTTTTATCTTTTTCTATGTATATAACGAAGAAAGAAAAAAGAAAATGTTTTCACTTCTGCCGGCACTCCCAGAGTGCAACCCGTCTTTTTTTTTATCAGGCGAGGTGCATATTGACGTGCCACATAAATAAAACCCCGCTTAAAATGCTGAATGGCCTCTTAATTCAGTCGGGTATAGGCGGCGTCACAGCACAGCGTGTGGTTTAATGATATAGTAACTGCCGAATAGGTTACATATTCAAATCTACCTTTTATAACTTGTTGGTGTAAAGGAAAATACAATGTCATTGAGTTACGCGAATTGGAATTTTATACATGAGTGCATTACACCTTTGTTGCGAAATAAAAATACCTAATAGGGTAGTTGATTGTCATGTCAAATCAGGAGGTGCCACCATGTAGCGGCCAAATTACGCAATAAATACGTTTCATGGACTTCATGGTATAAATTTACTGTTTAAAATATCGGTAAGTACATGCCGTTAGACCTACGCCTAGTATGACACGAACGAGAAGAGTTAGGTATTATAAGTTAATCTATTATTCCATGATCTCCTTGTAACATTAGTTTGAACTGCTCGAGTTGTGCACATGTACACCATGACAGTCCACTTATACCAGAGGTAACTTATGCTGATATCATCTAAGTATACTCTCTATACATTGTAAACATCGAGCCTTTGCAGATGCGTAGAGATGTTGCTTCCTTGGCAGTATTTTACCGTCTCTACCATGGTGAATGTTCTGATGAGCTATTCCATTTAGTCCCACCCTCTCCGATGCAGGACGACACGTGCAGGACTTAGATGTTACCCGCATACGATGCAGAACATTCCTTCAAGAACCAAGCGGTTCGGTACTCTTTCCTTTGTCGCACCATAAAGACCTGGAATTCCTTGCCAGCTCACGTGTTTCTCTCTTCCTACAGTCCCGGGTCTTTTAAGCGGGGCGTGAAAAACATCTGATGAGGCCGTCAAGCTGACTGCCACCAATGTTAACATGGCACGTGTATATAATGGTGGCCCTCTTTCCTGAGACTTTGTCTTTAGCTTACCAACAGACGAGGTAAAGTCAAATTGACGTGTACTATATACAAAAAAAAAAGTTTGTGAGTTTGTGAAATTGAAAGAAATAATTTCTGGATCTACTGAACTAATTTTGAAATTTTTTTTACCAATAAAAAACCAACATAATTTGTAAGAGCCAAGGGCTATATATGCTCGCGGGCGCGTGATATACTGATTTTTATTACCTTACCATTCTCGGGCAATGTAGCCTTTTTGCTTTAACAGATTATAATCTATCTTTGCGTCAAATTTCATCCAGATCTACTCAGTAGATTTTACGAGAAAGATTAACAAACATCCATACACGCTTTCACTCAATACTAGTACATAGCACAACTATGCAAAACTTTATAATGGAATGGAAGTGTTTAATTTCTAATTCATATCATAATTATTCATGTAGTTTAATTAGAGCTAACCGTGCGGCCACACCAGTGGCATTGATTACAATTAATTACAATAATAATAGTTAGTGGCGGACTAAGGATCAATTACAGCCTACTAGTATATACAATTTATGGGTTTACCCCAGTTTACCCCATTTAAATTTGATATCACTGTTGTAACAAGCCGTAGCCGTTTCGCATGATATCCGGTTTTTTATTTAGCAAGTTTGTGGCTAAGATTGCCTTCTTTGAGGTTCAATCTCGGGAATGACCTGTGACGTCACAATTTTGTGTGACAAATTGGTTATAATTGGCCACCTAGGTATATGAGAATTTGGCGACACTGGTTTCCATTCACTCCTTCATCGAAGCGACAATCCTTGTCGCATCCAAAGTTCTCGCTGTAGAAAATCCGCTCTGGTACTTAATGCTTTCTCAGTACTTTGGTTCGATTGGCTTTAATCTCCATTATAAATTCCATCCTAACAGGGCTGAAAGTCTGTCACTTAAGTCTTGACTTAAAAATAAAAGGATATTAGCAACCGAAATTACTAATATTCCTATAAACCTCCCAACTAAGCAAAATTGCTTGTGCTAGGAGTGAGTTCACGTCGGTAGGATTCGAACCTGGGACCTCACGATTGTAAGGTCGACTCCTTATCCACTAAGCTACGCTTATAGCTTATACTTTATAGCCCGTGTAGCCAAATGTGTTCCTACTATAAATACAACCTGAAATGTATGAACAGGCAAAAAAATAGGAACAAACAGCACCATTTTCATTAATTATATTCATTACCAAAATTATCAAATTCCTTAGAAATAATCACCATTTATATTATGAATAAATTCATTGTTATTATGCTGCATACCTACCCTTTCTTTATGAATTTCACTAAGCAGTAGATAGGCACAAAGACATTCAAATGATACTTTAATTTGTTTTATTAATGAAAGCTATCCTAAAACGGACAATAACTTTTGAGAAATTTTGTATTCGACGAACACAAAATTCTTCGTTCGGGAACTTTCTATTCGAAAGACGTCACTTTAGATGAAAGTAAATTAAAAGCGTAGTAGTACTTTCTTCACGTGCGGGAGATCCCCACGTTATGTCAGAGGTTATGTCGGACTCGAACCGACTGAACCGCACGCCGTCTGTGGGTCGTAGTGCTAGGCCGAAGTTGAGGTTGTCATGTGACATATCCCTTGCACCCCGGCTGACTCAGGGCAATCCCTCTCGGTCTGGCTCTCCTCGGGAGGGGGGACCACGCGGCCCCCGACTCGTCGCCGGTGTGGGGAGGCGCGCAACGTCCTACGATGCGCGCCGCCGCGCCGCCGTGGCCTGCTTCTGCTGTTAAACTTTATACGCATGTATTAAGTTTAACAACACGTACTTGTCCTAATGTAAATTTATTGGTGTACAATAAAGAATTATCTATCTATCTATATACGTTACAAAGCACAACATAACAATATGAACATTTTAATATTTTACATCCCTTTCCTACAAGCTTAAAAAACAGGCTATGATAAAATATAGACGCTAAACGAGTTGTTTTTTATCTGATGTCAAATCTTCTTAGCAAATTATTACAGTACAGTTCCAAAAATAAACATATACCTTAGAAAAAAATATTTTATCCCAGAAACTTTATGATAGTGTCGAAATAAAACCAGGGCTCGTTCCCGAAAATGTTACAGTGCATCGCTTGTTTGTTTGTCGCAGCTATAATACGGAGTTAGCCTACCCGTGTGAAAAACTGACCCTATTCTCGCAACTAATAGAAAAAATCCCAAAATAAAAAGTAGCCTATATTCCAAACTATAATCTATCTCTGTGTCACGTGTCATTCAGATAAGTTCAGCCTAGCATAGCGACATAGACATATTTATATGATTTCATATACACTGACCTGTAATAGTACTCTCACTGGACTGGTGATCGGTACCAACCCATGTCCAATTGAAAATCGCCATATTGGCGCTGATAGTTGCGGCACGCAGTAGTGAGTGTACTTGGAACTAATACTAGTGATGGACAACAATTGTTTTGGCATCGATAATTTAATATAAACGATGGGTCTTATGTATCAAATTAACAATATCGGCATTTTAGACATTTTTTATGGTAAACGCTTAAATAAAAACAACGAACAACGTCCATTCGCAAACTTAATTGACACAAAAAGTAAGCTGTCATTTTCTATGGAATAGCCAGTCCAGCTGGTTATAGAGGTCAGTAAGATGTCACGTGATCAAGACGTCATGAATTAGACATATATCTTTTAGCACAGAATAGATAATAGTACTAGCGTAGTTTCTCTTCGAGTTCATATAGGTCGAAAAGAAACATTGTCTGTGTCGTCATGCTGAGACTGGTAGAATCATTAAGCGACAAACATCGATCCAACCATTCAAACGTTCGCAATTATAATAGAAGTAAAGTTTTGCGAGTTCATTTGCTTCTTTGATTTGTTAAAACTTCTTTTAGTTCCAAACAAAACGTAACAAATGTACTGGAATACCAACTTTCTGACAAAGAAACTAGAATAAAAATATTATAATAAACGACGTTGATCGACAAACGACACGCATACGAATTGCTGTTTAGCCAGGAGCTTTGACTTAACTACTTCGAGTAACTTTGGAACCTTAAGGCGTAGTTACAGGAATAAAAGTTTAAAAAAGCCTTAGGGTTGTCAAATATGTTCGTGTGGGTTCAAAGTTTAGAATTAAATAGTATGCATATAAATAGCTAATTAACACTTAAAAAGCGTTCGAGCATTTTTCCGCCTGATCTGGTCACCTTTTATCGACGTGTAACAAGTGCTGATGGCATGTAGTCTATGTGTACCGATGGCATGTGGGCAAGTTTGCCGATGTCCAAATGCCCATTATATTCAGTCGTTCGAATTTTTTTACAAATTTGTGAATCCACTTACCGTACGCAAGAATGAAACATCATCTTGCTCGCTTGCTCCCCCTTCTGCTTCCGCCATCTTGTCAGTTCTCAGTCGACTGTCAGTATTTTACTGCAACGTTGCCATAACACGAGAAATGCATCACTGTGGACAAAAGAAACCAAAGGTAAGTATACTCTTTGCACGTCGGATTTTTTTCGTATGTTTTGCGATATTTTTTCCATATTACTAAGTATATCGGCCACGAAAGGTAATATCAAGAAGTACCCTAAAATCTCATTCACGTAAAAAAAAAACACACAGCCGTGGTCTTCGGCATACACACATTCGTCTTTCTTTTCTTAAAACTCCACGGGTTATCCAAAAACCACCTCACCTTGGCTAGCGGTGAAGTGGCTGTTGTAATCGAACCGATTAAAAGCTTTAGATTTACTGTACCTAAGGAAAACACTGAGTACCTACAGTTTCCTTTATATATATATATATGTATATGTATATATCTATGACTATAGTATCTATCACGTCAATTCTGTATCCATAGCAAAAATATATAATACACAAGATTGTAAAGAATATTAATGTTTATTATCTTTTCCTGTAATAATCATAACTATAGTTTAAAAAGTATAAGTAGCTGTAGTTATCACGGGTAAGGATAGTATCTGCTAGCCTAAAAAGGTGTTACATAAATAGGGATAACAATAATGGAGAAAGGATGACTAAGGGGCCTCCAATGGCTCAGCGAATTTTTAAGGTCTGCCTTGAGTATTGAATACCGCTTACCACTTTCAAAGGGACCGCGTAACTATTTCAGGGTCACGTATATTACTTTTCGACACCCTTGTTCATAAAGTGGTCTTCAATGAAAACACTTGTACTACCACATTACATATTTATTAAATTCCTGACCGGTTGCGCCTTAAGGCATTATCAAAGGTTGATACATGTTTTTTGGGTATCAGATGTCAATTAGAGATATATATTTTTTAAATTTGTGATGTGGAATAGTAGAAGTGTTTTCATTGAAAATGTGTAGCAAGTTCCACCAAGTGCCATTAATCAACAGTATAAGCAGTCATAAAGTGGTGTTTATCACATGGCTTTTACACTCATAAACTATGCTACTATACTTGTGCTTTTTTTTTCTTGATCGCACTAGTGTTTTATTTTATATTCCATCAAATTAAGTTGGTACCTCGCTGAAAGATATTATATATGCATTCTATTTGCCCTTAACTGGGTTATAGTTTCCTTTTTAAATCTCGGAAAAAGTTTTAACTTAGATACGTTTCGTTTCAACATAAGATAAGATAAGATAAGATAAGATAAGATAAGATAAGATAAGATAAGATAAGATAAGATAAGATATTCTTTATTGTACACCATAAAAGTATTATGCGATAACAATTTTTTAGGTATAGGTATAATGCACAATGGGCGGCCTTATCGCTAACAGCGATTTCTTCCAGGCAACCTTTGGATGGATAGAAACAAAAGAGATGATAGGGTAGCGTACAATTTTTTTAAAAAGGAACAATGGTAAATTGATTAGTTATATAACAAGTTATATATCAGTCAGTAAACATATACTACATAGTATGTCAATAACACAGTACACCTATACAATACATAATATTTACAATAAGACTAAAAATAACACAATCTTTGTAAAAAAAAGTAGTGTACCACCTTGAATATTATAAATTTTCAACTACTTATTTACTTTAATTAATAATTCAAAGTGAAACAAATTTATAAATATGACGGATCGCCGAGCGCCTCTGATACAACCTCTTGGTGTGTATTCGCCATCTTGAGCGTTTATTCACAGTGGGCGTAAAATAATACCACGATAACACTGTGCAACGTCTATTAAAAGTAACAAATTGGAATGCAGTACAAAATATGAGGTGATTACTGTAATGTAATGAGATTAGAGGAGCCAATAGGTTTGCATGTGCTCACAAGCCGTCGTCCGTCAACCAAATGCCAAAAATGACATTTTCTACTCGACCGTCTCTATGACACATGCAACTCTATTCGGTGTTACCCGCTCCACTTTGATAAATAAATCGACTAACCAGAAAATAATTTGTTTCAATAAAGTAATTATGATAGACCATATAACACAAACTAAATCGATTAAATTAACAAACTTCACTAGCAACACTGCCAAAATCAACACGCGCCGTTAAATACATAAAAAATAGATTTTTTGCATTTTACGTATTGGCTGTTTAGAGTTATTGTTCGTGCCTACACTCCAATCTGCACGCGCATAGATAACACGCCGCGCGCAGAAAAAAAAAACCAGCGCGGAATTTTTAACAAACTATCCGTCTGTGCTGTGAGCATTGTTTATTTTAAGTACGAATAATTGATCAACAAGTTTAGAATGTCAATGTCTAGTATAGAAGAAGACAGATACGTTGATTTGACGCTGCCGGAAATATTAAGCGTGGCACGAAATGCCAGTGATAGCCTTTTGCCTCCAAAATCCAGGGATAAGTACATGGCAGTTTATAAGACCTTCATTAAATATAAAATTTGTTTTTTTACTCGTAAGTGTGTCGAAAAACTTCGTATGACACACGTAAGGTATGGTCATTACACTCTCGGTTTCCTTGCAGCAATGTGTGCAATATCACCTCGAGTGTAATGATCAACTTACTACACTTGTATCATAAATAACTATTATCTACACGAAAATTGACGATGTTATCCGAACAAGGAGAAATAATAATACTCGAACGTAAACTGAGAATTTTTCCACAGTTTTAATCTTACTTTTATTTTTCTTTAAATAATTATAACAATCTTCTAGTATTTAATTATTTTTTTACTGAGAATTATATTATATTATCTGTGGTAATACGGGTAACTTAACTGAAACAGAAACGTTTAAGTATGTTCCATAGTTTCAAGGTTCACAGATCTTCAAACTGTACATATAAACGGGTATGATATGAAAAGTAAGTTAGCATGAAAAATGCTTAATTATTATTTTGTTTTGAGTATTTGTTGTTATAGCGGCAACAGAAATACACAATCTGTGAAAATTTCAACTAACTATTCTAGCTATTACGGTTCTTGAGATACAGCCTGGTGACAGACGGACGGAGGGACGGATAGCGAAGTCTTAGTAATAGGGTTCCGTTTTTATCTTTTGGGTACGGAATCCTAGAAATGATTGAAAATCATTCATTGGTTCCGATGGTTCTTAAGAATACCAGTAGATGCTCCATCGTCGCCTCAAAGACAGATATAGAAGGAGAAATTTGAATGAGATAGGACTGGTAGCATTGACCCTGTAAGGAAAAGATCGCGGATTTAAACTCCGCCTAAACCGATTCAATTTTTTCTATTTAAATCGTTTTGGATATTTGGCATGAAAAATGTTTTAAAATATAATTAAAAATATTTAAAAAGTTGTTTGCATGTAACAATAATACTAACCTTTACAAATACTGATGTTTAAAAAGGTAATAAATTAAAAACACGCCTAGGCGAAAGCTAAGTAGGGTAAAGTTCGCGAAAACAGTATATCAAACTTAAATATGGTTAGGCTGGCAGCTCAAAGGCACAACAGGTTGTGGTATAATTTGATAGTGAAGGGAACTTTTGTGGCGTCACATCGAATATTTGCGGCCGGATATTGCTTAGAGCACCTGTTCCCTGTATTTATTTTAACGGTATTTTTTTACTGAGGGTAAAATAGACCTAAAAACGTTGTGCACATAATATTATGTTGTTTAGATCGGCACTGTTGCTTGCGTCGTGATCGACGAAAGCAACAGTGTCCATCAAATATTCCGATAATAATGGTTAAAGTAATATCTAATGTGAATCCATGTTAATTTAACACTACAATCATGACTAATCATCATCAGGCCTCCACCTCGGAGTCTATGTAATACTCTGGACTACCTGTATGTAATAAAAAAATTGTATCGCGATACGTCCGGATATTTAAGTCCTTGTGAAATAAATAAATTCATATACATGATACAGACATAAACTCTAAAAATATTTAACTCCTTTTGCAGCTCTAAAATGTATAGCTAATTTGTGCTATGGATAATATCTACCAAAAGTTGATTGGTGCCATTTATGTTGGCGCCCGGTCAAGCCGCTAGACCGGGCTTCGGCATAAATATGAGTCATAGTTTAATAATATAACACAGATGCCACCTTTCAGGTGCAAAATTTGTGAATATCTTTTTGGCACTGTAATTACAGGTATTGTTAATATTTATTAATATGTAGATACATTTATTTACACAGACTTGTAAAGTATTATATATTGCCAAGATTACCTGGGCCTCTACGGTAAGCAGAGATTTTGAATTGAATATCTCCATTATTATTGCCATCAGATATCATCAAATATTTGGGTAATTATGTAGTAAGAAATTTTATCCAGAAATAATTCACTAAAGAAATCGAATACCAAAAGTAATTTATTATTAATTAGAGTAGTGCCCCTACATCACTAGCGATGATTTACAACGGGGCCTTTCATACTATGGAGTGTGCCTTAATGCGCCCCATATAAATTATTGTTAGTATTTCCTTACTTTGAAATACAGGCATTTGGAAAAGTTAAGCTTTCCATAGAATGAGTGGGCCAGCCCTTATCAAGATTTTGGAGTGCATTAACCTGGTTAATAGCCTTATGCATTGGTGTCGCTTCTGTCACTTATGATAAGCATCGGTTGTTTAGTGGTTAAGGAGTGTCCTTGCGATTGAGTGGTCCCGTTTTAAATCCCCAACCCAACATTTAGCTTAGTTGAAGGGGTTAGTAATATTCTTCATATTAGTAATTTCAGTTTCAGGGCAAGTCAAACTGTCTCGGAGTCTGTATCGAAATTAATCAGAAGTAGATAAATTTGCAGAGTTATTAATAGACATTATTAATAGACAATAGACATTTTAATAGACCCTGTCTACCCTTTGGGATTTAACCGTCGAAGGATGTATTGTTAAATACATGACGTTCGATTAACGGGAGCATGTAGGGAATAACCTGTGCAATGCAAATAAATGATTTGATTTGGTAAGTAAATTAATAACTTAAAATAAAATAAATAATAAAATAAATAATAATAATTATTATTAACTTTAAATAATTATTAACTTTTTAACTTTTAGTTTTCTTTAGTATTATGTTTAAGTTACTTAGTATAATGTTATTATTTAGAAATGTAGTTTTAAAACCATTGTTATGTTAATTAGAAAATATATTTGAAAAGTTAGCATAGTAAAAAAAAAAAAAAAAATTTGGTAAGAAAATGAAAGTTCACCCACCCACTTAAAAATGTGCAGCCTACACTGAAAAAAATGTTTGCATATCTGTAACAAAACTTACGGTTACTGCATACACAATTTTTGGGACTTGCGAACTATGTGTTACACGTTGCAAAACCGTGTTTTGCTAATTATTATGGAGATTTATAGCTTAACTATTTATGTCACTATATTACACTCTAAGTTGTATCTGATAACAAAAATTTTAATCTAAATTTTGTTGATATAATTTGTTAGTATTAACAAACGATTCAGCTATTTTGATTTATCTATTTAACTATTTTTAGCCAAACTGTTAATAAATATCTCACACTTATATTTGGTTATCAAAAATAAAGTGTTTTGTTTTTTAATTAAACAAACAATTTTTTTTTGTAGATTTATTGATAAATGGATTTCCCAACTTGTTCACTTTTTAATAGCCAAATTATTCGTCAATTGGTTACTTATTTGTTTCGGTTACTGATTTCAATGTTTTGGTTGTAACTAATATTTTTTGGTACGGTTACCAATAACAAAACTAGTTAGTCAACAACAGACTAATTGGTTTGGTAATTTTTAAACAAATTGGTTACTTTTCTTTTGCTTACTGATAACAACAATTTGGTTGTAACTAAAATGATTGATTCGTTACCAATAACAAAACTAGTTTAGTAATTTTTAACCAAAATACACTAGTGCAGCGAAACTAGCGCCACCTGTCATTTTATTCTTTTACTCCTCAATCAGATCAAATTGAAAAAATCTAAGGACGATACCAGCTAGTAAATAACTTGTAGTATTTTTGGTATTACTTTTCATTATTTTCCCTTTGGTTTTGGTGGAGAAAACTGATTAACGCCAAAAGTGGCCAGTTAATCAGTTTTTCTCTGAATTATGAAAAGTAATACCAAAAATACTACATGTTGTTTACTAGCTAGTATCGTCCTTAGATTTTTTCAATTTGATCTGATTAAGGAGTGAAAGAATAAAATGACGGGTGGCGCTAGTTTCGCTGCACTAGTCGTCAACATGCTGCTATGTTAGTTTGACGTTCAAATTACACCCCATTCGGGGGTGTATTATGGTTGTGCCACGCCAAATATCAAGCCAATGTCTACTCCGCCTTACGGGCTGCTATTTTTAGTCGAACGTCAAACTAACATAACAGTATGATGCAAATATGCTTGGATGTATACATGCATTTTGGTTAAAATTACTAAACTAGTTATATTTACTATTGTTGAGGTGGAAAACAATAAAAATCATTTCAGAAGTACCGCTTTATTTATCAGCAATAGTCAAATCACAGTTGTTTGAGTACAATCTATAAAGCATAATTATAGCAAGCAGCTCTTAGTAATTATAAAATAAGGTAACAAAAAAGTGCAAATTGGCATGTCCATGATACGTAGATACCTAATTATTATTGCACACTTATTTCGCCCACACTTTCTTACAATCGTTTGATTGTAAGAAAGTGCGAATTAGTGCGAAAGAGCGTATTAAATAACATTGAAAATACGCTTAAACCATAAATAAACAAACACACACTTGCACATTTATAACATCTCTTTTTGTGTAATATATCTTTTACCATTTGAAGCTATATTAATATGATTCGGTACATAGGACAATAATGAATCTTGGAATATATATAGTTTTGATTCAGTTTCTGGAATCTCTACTTCAAAATAGTGCAAGTGAAAATCAAAATCAATTGTCTTAATTAGTATACATTCAAATATATCATAAATGTCATATCACCCAGATTTCAAACGCTAACTGATACAATCGTGAACTGCTAATTGTCTTTTCAGGATCATGTTTCAATTTATCATTGATGATAATATTGCAGCGCCGTCTTCTTGCTGCATTGCCCAACAAACTATTTTCTTCAGAACAAAGACCTTTTCCATCATTATATTTCAATAAAGTGTCGTACAATTTCTGAAAATAAATAAAAAAATATATACAGACAAATCACACAGATTGAGCTAGCCCCAAAGTAAGTTCGAGACTTGTGTTATGGGATACTTAACGATAACTCAACGATACTATATTTTATAACGAATACATATATATATATATATATATATTTATCGCCGTCAACTAGGTTATTCAGCCGTCCAATTAACTGCCTAGGCAGTTAACTAAACGGCACCATTCAATTAATTGCATACAGTGGTTTTAGCATTAGTATGGAAGTTTACTTACACATTGTTTTCTCTGTTCCCTTTGGAACTCTGCATCGGTTGCTGGTTCGTTTGCTTGCTGTTCCAATTCGTATGATGAATTGTCAAATAAATAAACAGCATTCATGCTTATATCTTCAACTTCCTCAGTCTGAAAATTATTAAAAATGTATACACTTCTACAATATCCATATAGTACTATAATCAATAAATAAATAAATATATACAGACAAATCACACAGATTGAGTTAGCCCCAAATTAAGTTCGATACTTGAATTATGGCACACTAACTCAACAATACTATCTATATTTTATAACAAATACATATACATTTAGATAAACATTTAAGACCCAGACCAATCTGAAAATTATAATTTTCATCTTGACCCAACTGGGGATTGAACCCGGCACCTCCGGTGTGGCAGTCTGGCGTGATGACCATTGGGCCACTGATATATGTCATCAACTATATATTAGCCAATGCCCAAAACGTCATCCGTGTTAAACAATTTTATTGCTATCCCTTGAAAACCACCTAAGCACCTACGAATGGATAATGTAGGTAAAGGTACCTTTATAGGTACTTACTGTTTTGTCGGCTGGTGAAAATGCGTCAGTTACTATATTTTTAAGCATAGCTATTTGGGTAGTTAGCTTGGCTCTATGGCCTATTACAGGGATGAGATCCTTAATATCATCAGGCGACAATATTTGTAGGGTTTCTATGTCAATGCACTGTTCTGGAAAAAGTAAAATATGAAACTCAATAGGTTTCGAAATTACGTCATCTTATTTTTAGAAAAGCTATTGGTACGGATCCGTGCCTGCCGGGACCTGACCTATTCTAGTATATTATAGGGTTTATGTAGACATACGAGACCGAAAAGAAAAAAAATCAGCGTACTATAGATTACATTGTTGCAATTTAAATAACAGTTACGTCAGTCATTAAATAGAACTTACCTTTAAATTTCTCAATGTACATGGAGAGGCCCCATGATTTCAAGTACTCTTCCATTGTTATATTATTTGCATCGGCTGGCTCCGCCGTAGATGCCGCCTCGTCAAACTCGCTCATTTTTGTGAATATTTGCCCGTGCCCTCCTTTACAGAGTTTTTTCAAAAACACCATGCGCGCACGTTATAAAAATCGTTGCAGTCGCATCGCATTCCCTTAGACAAGCAAGCAAGTTATACATAAACAAACATTTTTTGCTTAAGGTTACCAAAGTTTAATTAAATTTTGCCAACCGTTATATATTTTTTAGATATAAGTTTGTTAAATATTTCCAACAAATCATAATTCTCTTTTAAGACCACAAATGGGTAAATAGTTACAAAACCGTTTGTCGTTAATAAACAAAATAATGTACCATATCAACACATTTGTTCATCAAATATCTACAAAAAAATTGGTTTATTACTAAAACGTTGTAGACATTATGTAGTACACATACAGTCTGATATAAATTAATGAAATACTTTGCTATTTACTAAGTAATACAGTTTAGTTATAACATCAACTTACGGTTTGGTTAAAGATGACCGAACATAGTAATAATAATTAGAAATACGGGTCGGTTACTTTTAAATAAACCTTATTGTGGCCTGCAGCCATACTAATTCGTTAACTTTAATTATGTAAATAATAATCAATTATTAATTTGTTACTTACCAAACATAAATTTACTTAACTAGTATTGCGTACACAACAAAATCAATTTTGTTTACATGTACAAAATTTATTTCCTTGTTACCTAACTTGAGCTATTTTTCAAATAACTTAATTAGTTCGGCTAAATATTTTTTTCAGTGTAGTCTGGCACTACATCGTAAAAACTGCCTGCAACACTTAAATAATTGAATACGAATAATATTCGAATCAAACAATAATGTGTTATACTTACTACTTTATAAAAGTGTAGTACAATTCCTAGAAATTAAAAACTTCCACAAAATCCATACATTTTTAATGCCGGTCGAACTATCGCAGTAATGATCATGAAAGTTTATTACTTTTAACCCGTGCTTTTGACCTAAAATCAATTATCCTGCTAGTAATCAAATCACAATACATTACAGACGGATCATTGGATGTTAGCTGCTTAATCACGCTAGTACGGCTAAGCAGATTTCGCTATAATTTGACATAGATCTAGATTATACTCTAGAATAGAACATTGGCCACTTTTAATCCCGAAACTAGATTCTTGTAGGTCGTTGGACCAGGTAAGGTATTCGGTGTAACCGGAGCCGTGGGCAACAGCTAGTATTGCAAGTGTGAATAGAGCACGAATGACAAAAAAGTATTAGAGATACAGTCGAGATTATATGCCGGCGAGGCAAGGTCTCCGAAGTTGTCATCGTCCGGCCCTGCGCCACTGAAGATGTCGACCGCAGTGATCGACGAAACGTCTGGAACGCAAGTTTCACATCGACCACGGCCAAACAGCCCGAAAGCAGTATATTCTACATGCAACGCCGGCCGTGAAAGCCTGAAGACTTATATATGTTTCTTCATCAACTCTTATTATATATTTACAATTAGTGACTAGCTTAAATACTGAGTTTGTATACTAATTTTTGTTGTAAAATATTTCCTTAGGTATATAAATCAAGTCCTGCCTATACATGACTGCCATAGCTAGGAATGTAATGTATTTTAATCTTTGGAAACGAACCTATTTGATAAGTCTTGGTTGTTGATTTGTTTATCTTCTATAGTAACTTTTTGCGATTGACATCGTGAAATTGAGTAGGTAATAACGATAAGGGGAGGTGCGGCAAATATCAGTGGAAAAAGAGACTGAACACGAGTGTTTAGATGGCATATCGGTGTTTTCAATGTGGTTGTTATATTTATGACTTTAAACAATAAAACGATGCCAAGAAAGAACGCGGACGGTTTAAATAAAGTGGCTTTATGCGCAATTTCCATTAAAGAATTTCGATTTGGATGCCACTGGGAATAAAGTAACTAAATTGTTTTATGGATGTTTACTAAAGAAATACAATACATCAAGGATACAACAAAAGCACCGTTTATGATGGATGGAATGAAAAGCGCCGCTTATTTTACTTTATAGTGGTATAAAGATTTATGTTATCGCCAATAGGTGTTTCCGAGTGCTTGAATATGTCGCCGCCAACTAGCTTAGTCAGCCGTTCAATTAACGACCTGAATGGTGTTCAGCCATTTAATGAAACGGCTAGGCAAATAGCTTAGATCGACGACGTTTAATCACTTGCCTAGCCATTTAATTAAACACTTGGAAAAATGTGGTAAAATGTGTTGACTTATTTCTTCATGGTTATAAAAAAAATATCCACGAAGGCTTAATGCTTCGCTCCCGCATTAGCCTTCTAACCTAACCTAACCTAACCAAGTCGGAGTGCGCGGCTATCACAATAAATCTATCACTAATTTTCTGTGAATACACCTTCGTCGACCCCCTCGGGGATTTACATTTGTAAGTATATGTTGTTATATATGTAGGTATGTAATTTTCTATCTTATTTCGAGGTAGTGCCCCATCTTACGATTGGCCTAAGCATTAGCCAGCCAGGTTATTAAATGATGTAATAAACGAGACGTCTAAATATCATTCAGGCCGTTAATTGAATGGCGTCGTTTAGTTAACTGCATAGGCAGTTCATTGGACGGCTGATTAAGCTAGCAAATACATAATAATCTATAGTGCTAATACACCAAAAGTATTCAGAGAGGCGCTGCCCGTAGCAAATGACCTTGCGCATTCGCGTATTCGTTGCCCCACCGCCCCGCGGCCCCTCTATAATATTCCGTAAAACACTACAGCGCGAACTCTCCAACAACGCGCAGTAATAACAGCATCGAGTTTTTACCTACGTACATACGGCAATGAATAAAAATATTTATTTCTTTGAAAGAAAGTGTTTTTATGATGCTTTGTAAAACAGATATGTGGTAAGTACATGGTAAGTACATTGATATATATTTATACATTTACATAACGCACATTTTTTTATACCTGCATACCTACATTGACTGCACCCCGCCTGAGGGTAAGCTGAAGGTAAACAATCTCGGGAATGGGCTCCACCATAACAGTCTCACTGATAACCCATTTTAATTATGCACTAGCTATGCCCCGCGGTTTCACCCATGGCATACTTTTTCCCCTTTCTAATTCCAATCAAATAATCTATACTAAGTATAATAATATATCTCTGAAATAAAATCTGAAACGTTAGTTTGAACACGCTAATCTCTGAAAGTACTGGCCGGATTGGAATTATATTTATTTTGTGTTGGATAGTCTATTTATCGGGGTAAACTATACATCATCACCCTGCTACCCAGGGAAGCGGAGCAGTGATGTTGATAAATCGGGTAACTTTTTTAATACATTTTTTAGAACTAATAATTTTAAAATTACTAAATTACAGGTATGTAAGTGTCACGGGGGCGAAGTAAGGTCGTGAAAAAGTTTCTTTGCATTCTATATTACAATTTAAGACTGTTTTTACAGCCTGCCATCTTGTAGGCATAGACATGGTCATATTACTGTAGAAATTTGTAACTAGGATCTTTGTCCCAGTAACCGGATTTATTAAATTTTGATAAGTATTTTACTTCTATCAACTAGATACATAAGTAAAAAAACCTATTGATTCAGCAAAAGCAGTACAGTCAGATGAAAATTTATAAAGGTAACAAAAAAAAAGTGGCCAAGTGCGAGTCGGACTCGCCCATGATGGGGTTCCGTAGCAGCGAGTAGGTAAATTTCGGTTTACGATTTACTACGTATTAAAAAAAAGCTACTTACTAGATCACGTTCAAAGTAATTTTCGGTGGAAGTTTACATTGTAATGTACATCATATATTTTTTTTAGTTTTATCATTCTCTTATTTTAGAAGTTACAGGGAGGGAAGTTACATTGGGGGACACATTTTACCACTTTGGAAGTGTCTCTCGCGCAAACTATTCAGTTTAGAAAAAAAATATATTAAAAACCTCAATATCATTTTTGAAGACCTACCTCTATCCAATAGATGGGTTTGATGAAACACGTAAGGGAGTGATGAAAAAAAATTTTTGAGTATCAGTTCTAGGTATGGGTAAAAAAAATTTTTTATCATTTTTTTCTATTTTGGGTGAGAAACAGGGTGGAAGATTTTAACCTTACCGGGAGGGGAAGTACTGTAAATACTGGAGATAGCTAATTTCGCTCAAAGGAAACATTCCTTTATTTTTAAAAATAAATGAAATAGCATTCAAAAATTTCAAAAATTCGCTTGCCACCCCCGGTATTCGAACCGACTAAAATCTGAAAAAATAACAATTTCTATTTTTATGTCATCCATCGACAGGGTCAATCATATGGATCAAATGTCTCTAACAAACATGGTACATTAAATGAAAAGAAATCCTTGAAATCTAAACTTATAAATTAAATTTTACTAAATAAAGCACTTTATCTCAAAGGCTCATCTGATATCATACTAATAATGAAATTCGATATTTTAATAAAATTACTTTTTTTTTTCTTGCGGATACCGCAACTGTTCAGTAGGGGATTTACATCGGACTCAAACCGACTATAACCGCACGCCATCTCAGGGCTCAATTAACATCTTCTGTAGTGTGGCGGTAGTGAACGCGGCTACAAGTTCGATCCATACTCAGTGCAAATATTTGTATGTATGAATATGGGTATTTGCAATGGTCTGACTGTGCCTCGGAGAGCACGTTAAGCCATCGGTCTCGGTTATGTGCATCTGGATTGAGTGATCTTTTCTTATATTTCAACGAAACCAAAGCGTACATTTAGTCAAAAATTGTCAAAACTTATAACCGATATCCAAAAATTTGTCACTCACAAGATAATGAAGATATTGACCAATATGTCGATCACTCAATACAGACATTTTGCAAAATGGCTTCAAGCTGAATCTTAGCCAATACTTACTGTGTGGACAAAATTTTCGTATCAAAAATTTGTACCTAATTTGTCACATTGTTTTACAAAAAATCTAGAAACTAAAAGGTAAATCCAGGAATCTATGACAGTTTCATTGGATCACTCAATTCAGACAAATTTAGATTGAGTGATTCTAGAAATAGGGTATTATGTAGACATAATAAGTACTTTTTATTTTCGTCATAAATTTAAGACTCGAAAACATTTTTACAAATTGCAATCACAACGCCAATATTTATAGTTAAATAGTTATGAGAAATTAAACCATTTTGAATTTGCTGAACTGAGTGATCGTTAAAAACGCATGCAGGTAACTATCCCTTTTGTTTAAATGTACACTAACTGCGTTGAAAATTTGTACTACTTTGTGACTAAAATTTGGCATAAAATTCATTTGTTTATGTCATTTCATTTACGAGATCTTCGTTTCACAATTAATTTTCAGAGAAAAGTGCAGTAGGGTGATCATAATAATATGAGATCATAAGAGAATTAAAGACTACATAAAATGTTTGTCAATTTTTATTTAGAAAGCAAACTACGCTTTTAAATCGCAAATTACGTAAGTAAGTACATGCAAAAAAATAAGTGATTAATTTTTACTATCATACATTTTTTGCATATTATCATCATAGCAAACCATGCGTCCATTTATATACCCGTGTGCTCTATAATGACCCATTCCACCAGGATGCATAGAAGCGATGAATTCTATACCTCCCAGTAATCTGTAGGACTTCTTTTTTATTAACATCATTTCGGGCACATCATGTAAATTGACTTTTTCTGTTCCATTTAACTCCATCGAAATAACATTTGAAAGTTCGTAATTATAGGCAGCAGTACCATTACAAAAAGAACAAGTTCCCTTTTCGTCGCTAAAAGAAATTGCATCTTCTAGAGCGTGAATACCAAATATGGTTATTATATTTAGATTCAATGGCAGGAATACAATAGATAGTAGATGATAAAATAGTCCATCAACAGTAAAAATTTATATCTACCCTACAACACTCTATTCTTTAATAAAAATAAAAAATTAAATCTCGTAAACTAGATTTTTTGTAAAACAATGTGACGAATTAGGTACAAATTTATGATACGAAAATTTTGTCCACAGAGTAAGTATTGGCTAAGATTCAGCTTGAAGCCATTTTGCAAAATGTCTGTATTGAGTGATCGACATATTGGTCAATATCTTCATTATCTTGTGAATGACAAATTTTTGGAATTCGGTTATAAGTTTTGACAATTTTTGACTAAATGTACGCTTTGGTTTCGTTGAAATATAAGAAAAGATCACTCAATCCAGATGCACATGTCTCGGTTGCTATACGAATATCTATGGCAGTCGTTACATGGTAGTTGGAGTTCTAAAAAGTCCAACAACCGGTCTAACTGTAATGCTTCGATATCACCTTTGGGTTGTGGAGCTTAGATAGCAGTCGCTTTACGGAAAATATCGAAGCTAAGCCAAACCCGCAGTTACACTAGTAAAGTGAATTCCAGTTTCTGAGTTGAAAGCGCTAAGATGAAGAAGAAGAAGAAAGGCACTAACACGGTATTTCTCTCGCCATGCCCGTTGCCTTTTATGCGATCAAAGGTAGCCTATGTCTGGTCCCAAGCTTTAACATATCTCTGTACCAAATTTCACAAACAATGTCATTCATAGCCCCACTCCTCCCTTCAAAGGCATAGTGTCGCGATAAAAGGTAGCATATATCAGTTCTCAAGATCTTATTCATCTATGTACCAAATTTCATCAGGATATCTTCAAAACTGACAAACTATCATCCCTAATCCCCCCCTTAAGCCCCCCTTTATACAACAAAGGGTAGCCTGTGTTCATACCCAAGCTCTAATGCATTCCTGTACCAAATTTCATCAGGATATCTTAAAAACTGACAATATTTCACACCCTATCCCCCCCTTAAACCCCCTCTTCACAACAAAGGCTAGCTTATGTTCGTTCCCAAGCTCTAATTCATCTCTGTACCAAATTTTATCAGGATATCTTTAAAACTGACTAACTTTCATCCCCTATTCAAACCCCCCCCTTAACCCCCCTTTTTCACAACAAAGGGTAGCCTATATTCGTTTCAAAGCTTTAATCTATCTCTGTACCAAATTTCATTAGGATATCTTCAAAACTGACAAACTTTCATCCCATATCCTCCCCCCCCCCACCCCCACCTCTTTCTCGTGACAAAAGGTAGCCTATGTTCGTTTCCAAGCTTTAATCTGTCTTTGTACCAAAAATCGTCAGGATATCTTCAAAAATGTCAAACTTTCATCCCATGGCCCTACTCCCCCCCCTTTTTACAATAAATGGTAGCCTGTGTTCATTCCCAAGCTCTAATCCACCTCTGTATCAAATTTCATTAGGATATCTATATAAAAATGACAAACTTTCATCCCCTATTCCCCCCCCTTAAACCCCTGTTCTCGCGATAAAAGGTAGCCTATAGCCGTTCCCATGCTCTAATATACCCCTATACCAAATTTCATCAAGATCGGTTCTGTGGTTTAGGCGTGAAAGCGTAACATACAGACAGACAGAGTTAATTTCGCATTTATAATATTAGTATGGATTTACAAAATAATTTTGTGATTTTGTTGTCTGCTGTTTGCGTCTTTTTGCAAAACATAAACAAACAAGAAAATATATACACAAAGCGTCCTTTCGCAGTAAAGAAAAAAGTTAGTAAGCAGCCAAAAACAGTACGAACTTATAATACTGCTAAAACAAATATACCGTGACGTTAGCAATAAATGTGCGCTAGGCGAGCGCGATGACAAGCGACACAGGCTTCTCGTCTGAGAGCTTGCAACGCACTGAATTCTCGAACCGGCGCGCGGCGGCACCAGAGTGTTCCTTGCAAATACGTACAGATTTATGATTATCTTTATTAAACTAATCAATTTTGGCTCTTATTGAAAATTTTTTTCTTAGTAGTTGTTCGTTATGAAATTATCTATCCATTAGTATTAGTTTCAAGTTAAAATTGTGTGTGCTTTAAGAGGTAACGCATGTTATTAATTGTAACATTTCATTTTTATCATACACTTTTTAACGAATTTACTGAATATTTATTGCATTGATAAATAATTGGAGTCGTATAATGGAAAGGTTATGATATTGTAGAAATATGGACTGTGTTTGTTTTTCTATATATCTTACAATTAACGAGTAGATAGCCGTTTAAAATGTACCAAAATACGCTTTTAACAGCGTTTCGCTGGGGGTAGGGTCTTAAGTACGTTTCCTGAGTCATTTTTGTTGAGAGTGGCATAAATGACGTGGTATGGAAGTATTTAAACATCGAATTGATTTACAAAAGTATAACTAATAACCTAGTTTCTCTCACTCAAATAAAGACGTTAACAGACCAGATTGATTGATTTAGAGTTTCAACTACAAGCCAAAATCGAAGCCAAATATTCGAGGTGAACAGATGGGAGGCGACCTTAACCGTTGCATGTACGAAGTACGAATACTCCTTGGCCTTGTATGTGTGAGTGTAGTTGTGTATGTGTGAGTTCAGTTATATTTAATCAGTTCAATGTCAATTTATGCCGTAATGGGTTGCCTCAAAGGCATGCAGGTAAGCAGTTATGTAAATTGAAAGGTAAACAAAAAAAATACTTTTACTTGCTTTGTTTTTATGTTGAATTTTAGTAATACTTTAGCAAGTAGATATAAATCATTCGTGCTGTAAACAGCAAATAATTTAAAGTTCAGAATAATCGAATATCATATGAATATTGGCTATCTGTAGGTACAGTCAAACCGATTCTTAACCCATTAATACCCCAGGGTGTCCATAATGTCATTGTGGACTTTTATTTTTTTAATCGCCAATCGCCAAGTAATTCCATCCAGAAAAAGTCAATAACAGTTTAACTTTAAACCATTATTTGGGTAGTACTTGGTTTACGCGAGTAAACTCTAAAAACCACTACTACTCTCCAAAGAGCTACATATTACTTCTTCGATGACTTAAACTTTTTTTTTCTACACATACATGTCATACATGTTCCTGTCAGTTGCATCACCACTCGCTACAGTACTCGTATTGAACCTTGACATACCTACCCTCGATTATTGATACCCAGGGGCGTAGTTGCCAAGTAAAAATAAATATAGTTTGTCACTTTTTATAGCAGTAATATACTATTGATACCAATGAACGTAAAAGTTTTTATGAAGATACCTCACATCCGAATTTGTCTTGCGGTGTAACCTTGCTGGGCCTTCCTTAGTAAGGTAACTCCAAATATGCCCTTTTGCTGGCACTTTACAGCGGTAGCTGTAAAGTGCCAGCAAACGCAAGATAAACCATTCCATAAGGGAAGGTGGGGTACCACCTTCCCTTATGGAATGGTTTATCTTGCGTTTTATAAGAGCGACCGTCAAACCACCTAGAAAGGAAAGTCTGCACCAGAGGTGCACCAGAGACACGTCCATCAATGAGTAAGTATAACGGCTTGGGGGTGAGAATGGCTGGGGACCCGAAGATCTTGGTGAAGCACCATACTACATAATATACGATACTAGCGTATCTTCTAAGCCACTGACCCTGAGATCGATAGGGCAAGCCTCAGACCATTTACTGTACAGACACAGCTTTGCTAATAATGTTCGTCGCAAAAATTCGGTTATAAATCATTCAGCGTGAAAAATCGGTTTTGTGTAAGCTACTGTCAATATTGTACTTTAAACTGTCAATGTGTGCACGTCATGGCATGTATTTCTTTTTACCACATAGGTGGCAGACAAGCACACGTTCCAGCTGATGGAAAGCGGTTACCGTGGCCTATGGACGTGTGCAACACCAGGGGCGTCACACTCGCGCTGCCGACCCTGTTAGAACAGAGTTCCTGTGCCGTGAGTGTAGAAGTTAATGTCCTACTTTATCTTCTACACTAACCTTATCCTCTAGCCTTTGGTCTTCCCACTGACAGCACAAAAACTCTCCAGTGAGCTCTGGCTACCCTACTCACCGCTGGAGGTACTTTCCTAGTCGGACTGCTCAATTGGACGGAAATACCATCGTGTCCTACCTCCTGGTGTCAAATAACACCGCAGTATAGTACACATTTTTATGCCGTTTTGAAATGATACTTGCGGTAACTTTAGAGTTTGTTTACAGTGTAAAGTGCGGGCTATGAATGCAGAGATTGGAATTCGAATGAAGAATACATAAAAGTTCCACTTTTTGCCCTCGCTGTATAGAAAAACGCAGTCATTTCGACGACAACACTCGATGTGGAGTACGAAATGAGCATGTCTATATGTACATAAATGTTCACGTGAGACTCTATGCGTTATGACGAACTTGTATTCATGCAAATACCTACACATATAAATATTCATATCTGTTGTAGCCCTCGCATACGTAATGGTAGAACGCCCCGGGAGTGAACATTCATCATTTTTGAAATAAATGTCGCTTTGTTCGTGGAATATATGGGTGTTTGTAGACTACGAGTACAATAGAAATGTCAATTATTCTATCTGTTTTCTTATAATATTACATTATTGGTTCTCCATTGTTTCCTATAAACACTCCTGTTGGTTCCCGATGTCAATGGTCTTAATACTTTTATTATCATCATTTTCTCAGCCTTTATCCTAACTCAGTTGAGGTACGGTTTTTTCTTTTTTGAAAACAACTTTAGCAACCAAAATTATCGAAATGACTAATATTCCCTCTAACCCCATTCAACTAAGCTAAATTTGCTCACGCTAGGAGTGGGTTCACGTCGGTAGTATAATGGCTAGGACTCGAACCTGGGACCTCTCGATCGTAAGGCCGACTCCTTAACCACTAAACCACACTTCTTCTTCTTCCTAGCTTTAATCCGTTGCGCTAATAAAGTAAGTGGAAAGATTTTGCCCATTAGTGGAAAAAATAAGTTAGATAACATTAAGCGTTTCATAATGAGGATGAAAACGCGGCAAACTTCAAGTCTTTAACGTTACAAAAGTCGATACAATAAGTGTAAGGCAGAAATAATAATCACAATTCTTACAACTTTGAAACAACAAGAAACGACTTGTGCGATAAGAAAGGAAGTCAATTATGAACTTTTTACTGGTAATGGTAACAGCTCCATACTTAAAAGAAGTAATTATATATTTTTGATTGAAGAGAATTGAAAAGTAGTTATAACGAGAGGGTTTTTCGACTTCTGTTCTCTATGAGCGTAGGCCTGGGAGTGACAAGTAGAGTCAAAGTCAAGTCAAAGTCAAGTCAACCATGGACCATCTCGAAACTAGAGATGGCCGTGGGTCAGCCGGTGTGTGAGCGAAACACCTCAGAGGCGACCTTACACCTTAGCATCTGAAGACTCGAGGCGGCGTGCGCTTTTAGTCGGTTTGGGTCCGACATAACCGCCCCCGATTCCCGGTTTATTCTAGGTGGAATTCCGAATGAAATTAATTTTCATCGGGTTTGTGATTTGCAAATGGGTACCGCCTGCTATAAAGCTTGCTTCGATCTTTTTAGCATCAGTCGGGTTTCTTTATTTTTAATAATAATTTTATTTTATACTTTTTAGTTATGAAATTCACAATTTTTGTTATCGTCTTTTAATTTCCTTCATTTTGATAAGTATCCCGCTCGATAAATTGAGTGATTTTATTTTTAACGATATCCGCTATTTTGCTTTTTTATTTTGATATACCCAGTGTCACTTTCACAGTAAATACAAATCTAACGACAGCTCTCAAGCTAAAATCCATCGAGCCTTTCAGGCTGCAGAGCGTGCCAAACAATTATACATACATACCCTCGCAAAACATAACCCTTCTGGCGCAGTCGGGTAAAAAACACTTTAAGTTCTTTCCCTGGTGTTTTATAACGCAATAATGTAATCCTATTTTCACTGCATCGAAACCTCAATTCCAGTTCATCCAAAATTTTCAACAAAAATAATATCCACGGAGTAAAGGATCTGACGTTAGCTACTGTTTCACACAAAACGCCGTTAAGATAGATTACTCTAGAATATATTATAGGCAACTTTCTATCTCGGGAATAAGTTCCTCTGGTCACGGGAACGATATTATTACTTCACACGATCGGGGTTACGAGCAACAGCCAGCATCAAATAAATATTTCAGAGCTACACCTACCTGCAAATAGTTACTGAAATAAAGCTTCCGCTGGTGACTGACGTCGTAATGATTCCATTATGTTACAGAATAAAGCTTACGCCTGACTGGTAACTAAAACAAATTACCAATATTTCTGCGCAAAATGAAAAGGCATAAATCTTTGCAACTCATTGCAGTAAACAATGGCATCAATTCTGGCAAACACTCCTAAATTTAAATTTAAGATTAGAGCTGTCACTTTCCTTCTTTTGATAACAAAAGAGACAGACGATTGAAATATTATTCTACGCTGTCAAATTAAGTAATTTTCAACCGTATTTGCACAGGAATCAGCACAGATTATTTGTGTTAGGTTATAAATTTAAATGACATCTTTTACACGTCGTCTAAATTTGACGTAAAACGCTTAATTTGACGGAACTATATTAAAATTTTGTCATCTGCCTCTTTTGTTTACAAAAGAGGGAAAGTGACAGCTCTAATCTTAAATTTAAGTTTAGGAATATTTGCAAGAATTGCCGCCCATACCTGTGTAATCGCGTCCTAAGTAGATAATATATATCTATACCTATAATATACACTACTAAAACATAGGAGCTACGAAATGTAGACTTTCGTAGAAGGCGTAGAGGCCGTAGAGTAAATGTAGCTTTTTACTAAGACGAAAGCATGCGGCATAACTTCCCTCTACAATGAACATGTAATCTTGCTTGCAGAAGGTTAGGCCTTGATTAAGCTTAATGGTGCTCATATACCTATCACCCTCTGATCTTCTTTTTTTAATTTATTCCACTTAGGTGGCAGACAAGCACACGGCCCACCTGATGGAAAGTGGTTACCGTGGCCTATGGACGTATGCAACACCAGGGGCGTTACACTCGCGCTGCTGACCCTGAAGAAACCTAATGCCTTTCTTGAAGGACCCTATATTGTAGCTGCTTGGGAAAACCACAGCAGGGAGTTCATTTCACTACCTGAGCGTGCGTGGGATGAAGTTCCTTTCAAACCGCACTGTGCGCACCGTTTCCAGTCGCAATGTGTGAGAATGAATTCCCTGCCTATGGCGCACGGTGCGATGATAGAATGTAGCTGTGGGGATCATGACAAACAGTTCAGCTGAGCATAAACCGTTTTATAGGCGGTAGAACACACACATAGAGGCAGAGTCCCTTCTGAAGCTGAGAGGTTCCACATCACCTGCGAGTATGGGATAGTCTTCAGTTGGGGTCGGCTTTCCAGACTTAATGCAAAGCGGCTGAACTTAGATAATTTAAATAAATAAATCATCATCATCATCATCATATCAGCCATACACAGTCCACTGCTGAACATAGGAGGCCTCTCCCATAGACTTCCAGAAAAAAAATTCCACAACATTTCACACAAGGCTATCTAGATCCATGGTAAGCATAGCTTAACTAGTTGGTGGTATGGAATCTAGAATGCGGATAAACATACTTGGATACTTTTTTTTTGTAAATGCATAAGAAACACCCAGACCAATGCAAATATACATATTCATGCATACAAATATTTGCATTGAGCGGGGATCGAACCCGCGCCTCCTGCATAGCGGCCACGTTCACTACCGTCACACCACAGAGGCTGTCCATATTTACCGTGAATTGCCTTTCGACCACCATAACCAATAAGCGAAACCGAAGTTAGACTATTTGTTCATAAATCCATACGTACTCAATATTCACTACCATGACCTAAAAGGAAACTAAGCGAATATAATTTTTGTCAAATTGTGTTATATCTGATATTGAGGACACGAATCACCTCAAGCAGGGACTTCAAATTAATGGATTCGCACTTAGTTGGTTTATAGAGTTGGGAGCCAATTTATTATCACCTTGTAGGTAGCATGGTTGAAGTGCTACGGAGAGTAACACTAGTTGAGGCTTGCGGCTACGTCCGCGCAGAATTCAGACCCCGTTTCTGTACTCCATGTGAACCTATTTCAACGTCTAGAAGTCTATGTGTTTTATAACATAAATACTTACTATCAATTGAGATATATGCCAATAAATTAGCTTCATTTTTTTATACCACTGAGGTGATAAGCCCACCTGATGGAAAGTGGTTACCATGGCCCACGGACGTGTGCAACACCAGGGGAGTCACCCTGTAAATACAGAGTTTCTGTATCGTCAGTGTAGAAGACAAAGCAGAAATAGCCTTTGGTCTTCCCACTGACAACACAAAACCTCTCCAGTGAGCTCTGGTTACCCTACGCACCGCCGGGAACACAAGACGAGGTTATTATGGTCACGGTATTCTGTAGTGTGGAGGTACTTCCCCAGGCGGATTGCTCAATTGGATGAAAATACCTCATGATAAGGTAATCAATTGTACAACAGCTTTTAATATTAATTACTAGCTTTTGCCCGCGGCTCCGCCCGCGTGGATATCGGTTATCGCGACCGAACATAGCCTATGTCCTTTCTCAAGGACTAATCGACCCCTATACCAAATTTCATCAAAATCGATTCAGAGGTTTAGGCGTGAAAGCGTAACATACAGAGAGATGGATTGTGTTTTTATTTGGTGTACATTAAAGAGTGTGTATATCTATCTATTCAATTAATTTAAAACACCACATTGCCATGATACAGTCCCGTTCACGAGCATGACGCATAGACCAATCGTCGCACCCATCGCTTTGTTTGAAATCGACCCAGGTCAAAATGTTCTTGTCCTATATTTGCTAGATACGCTCCCAGGAACGGACACATAGATGGACTCATAGTCACATCTTCCGTTTAGGGTTGGCACACCGTTTTGCTACAAGAGTAGGTTCCTATAGGTCATGATTTACGGTTTATTCCCTATTCCCCCCGGCAATTTCTACGATGACAGTCACTGGCAATTTCTTCATCCTAGCGTTAATCCCAATCGCATACGGAGCTTTCAACTTGAAGTCTGGAGCTTGCTTTACCAGTCTAACTGCGTATACTGAACTTCAATATTTTCCGTGAAGGGATTGCCATTTGACCGTATTTGACCGCAACTAATATTGCAGTTAGACCAGTTGTTAAACTTTTTAGGGATCCGACTACCCGTAACGTCTGCCATGGATGTTCGTATGGCAACCGGGACCGGCGGCTTAACGTGCTTTCCGAGGCACGACCATACCAATGTAAACACCCATATTCATGCATACAAGTATTTGCACTGAGCGGGTATCGTACCCGCGCCTCCTGCGTAACAGCCGCTACGCCACAGACGCTGTCAAGGTAGTTTCATTACGTAAGTAAAACGTCACAGTTCGTGCTACCAAATTTAGTTACTTTTACGCACGGTAGGGGCGCTGTACAAATGTCATACATTTTTTTACGTTAACGATACGAATACTTTTTCGCAAATTATTCGTGCTCACCCCACTGTGAAGATTTCAGTTACTTAGGTATAACGTTTCATACAATACAGCCTGGTGTCATAGAGATGGATAGATAGATGGACAGAGTCATAGTAATAGGGTTTCGTTTTTACCCCAAAAAATCAAGGTGTATAGTAATGAATGCATACCCATCGTTTAAAGAGGGTTGAGCTCAGGAACGGGCATAATATATGAATTTATACTTTTGAATTTGATCAGCCAAGTGTAGCCATTTATAAACCTTATAAATGATGCATGGTTTCAATGTTACCTACACTTTACTTCGCCTGCCTTCACATTAGTTACGAGAGGTCGGCTTTCCTTCTTATCTAAGGAAACACCGCAATTTTACCTGTTTCAAGTAAAAATATGATAAATGTTTGTAAAATTATGAAATGAAAGGTAGTAAAGGACCTGTATTCCGCGCAAGCTCTAACTGTGGAATAAATGCAAGCTGTGCAACATGCGCCAAACTTAGATACTCCTACTGTTCCATTTTCGTTTTGTGCCTTGTATACCAATACGCTTGGATTGAATAATGCTTCCATGCCAATAGCTGGAAGGCAAAAGGGAGCATGTGACATTGATCTTTCAAAGAGAAAAAATATCAAATGTTATCACAGTTTGAAACACAACAGTGATTTTCCTATAAAATAAGTATTGTTGTTTGTATGCTTCGAATACAGTATGTGAGAAAAAATTGTTATTTCAACAGTAGGTACAGTCGATTCGTCCCCAAGGGAGCAAGTATGACAAATTGCTGGCTTGGCAATCTCTCCCACAAGGGTACACTACCGTAACAAATGAAGTGGGATGACATATCTCCCTCTGGAGTTAGTATATATTTACCTACTATTCGTGCCCGCAGTATCGTGGTCTTAGGATATGCATTTCCTTTTACTCCGAATAAGATTTTCTAAAATAGGTAGGTAGCCTAAGCTACACCTTATGGTATCACCTATCTGCCAGTGAAAATCGTGTCAAACTCGGCCCAGCTACTTTAGAGATTTATCGGGACAACCAGCCAATAAGACAGATAGATTTATTACTTAGCTAGCTGCGGGGTACCTAATACTTGCACTTGTTT
Organism: Eilema caniola; assembly: GCA_949126895.1. Classification (NCBI taxonomy): domain Eukaryota; kingdom Metazoa; phylum Arthropoda; class Insecta; order Lepidoptera; family Erebidae; genus Eilema; species Eilema caniola. The sequence goes on along the minus strand of OX421486.1, from coordinate 10,318,456 downwards.
TTATATTTCGTGCTATCAACTCACAAATTGTTGCTTGGAATTCAATATTTATATCAATAAACCTCAACGTGAAAGTCTGTGCCACTTCCGTCTAGCAGATTTTGGCGCACATAATCATAGCAAATTTTATTAATAAGGAGCTCAGCTTGCTCTCCAATACCACCGCACCGTCTATTAGGTCCAGATTATGATAGTTTTTTGGCACTAAACCGACATAGATAATGAATTTTCGTCCATTATAGAATTTCTTCACATTCTGACAACAGTGTCCACCCAATCTTGGCACAGTTTTCAACGGTACTACAATTATTAATGTGGAACTATGAATGGATGATAGTATCTCAATCACGCCAGAGAGGCTGGACGGATCTACAGGCACAAATATAGATTATATTACTGTTAGACTAGCACATATCACAGATATATATTAGGATAGAACGGCCATGTGAGCAGGAAAAGCGTGGCAATTTTTTAATCAATTCCTGTCCTATGAGACAGGAATTTTCGGACGCTAACTCAGTACTGTTAAGACTAGTTTGTAATACATCGTTCAAAATACCGTGAATATTTTGCTATTTCCAATTGTAGAATAAAAATGGCGAAGTAGATTTGAAAAAAGAAGGTATTTTTTATTTCTTGTGTATTTATTTATAGTGAAATCTCTATACTAATATATTTCTATGGCACATATGTACGCTAATTTTTATTTCGATTGGTTTCTGTGGGTCTATATTGCATACAGGTAGTGTTACTAGTTCAGAATATAAACAGTCTTACATATGTCTTTTCATCCATTTAATGCAGTAGTCTACTCGAGTCCAAGGCGGCACTTTGAATTCATTTATTCTTTACATTTGCATACACTGCATATCCTAAACACTTCGTAACTCCTAAATGCCAAGGTTAGGCCACTTTCCGGCGGCAACCCTCATACTAAAACTTTGTGCCATCTTTTGAATTATTTCTTAAACCTTGTTACTCGCTTTACAAACTTAAATTTGCGGTCGCTTTTACAGACAATTTGTGGTATTTTCCAACATAATGTTACCTACACGACAGCAAAACGCAAAATGTCGTGATAAATTACGTTAGCAATTGAAAGTGTATACGTGATTATGCTTTACACCTGGTGCCTAAAGTACAATTTCATATGTGTAAGTAGTTAAGTACCTATTACATTTTTAATTGCAATAGTGTGCAATTCTTGAAATATTGTATGGACTGCTTCAGGTTTTAAGTCCCCTGAGAGTGTAAAAGGAAGTGCCAGAATTTCGCAATAGCAGAGCTTTCTTATGAATACATTTAGGCCACGAAAGTACTGATATGTGTGACATTGATAAATTGAACTGTCTCTTATCTGAACAGTGTGAAGAATTTGTTATATTTCATCGGATATTGTTATTTTCTGTATATAAGACCGCTATTTGGATTAATGTAATAAGGTGTTAACCTATTGCATTCAAATGGAAACCTAAACGGTATTTAAGATTCAAATTTGAACTAACATAGGAAGTAAATATGATCCTAGAGAACCTAGTTTAAATGCACTTTTGCAACACACCCGCAAATAATTCTAATACACCCCCAAAGTTCCGAGATGTGTTTATGTTTGAACTGCATACATATTTATGAGATGTATGAAACGTACAAATCTTCCGAGGTTGTCATACTAAGCTCCACATTAAATATACATTGTAACTAACTTATTTTCGGAGCAGAAAAGCGGGTGATGAATTTACTTTTGTTTACCTCTTTGCAACTGTTAAGTTAAGTGATTTTGCCCACAATGCTACTTTGCTCTGCAATTTTCGTCTTTAAACGATGCAACAATACCAATACTTTAGGTTGATTTTAGTATATTGTTACAGAATGTATTATATGTACCTCTAGTTAAGCAGAAAGCATTTTTCAGTTTCTTTGGTTGTTGCCTATGCAATCCCCTTGGTGTACCTTACTGAAGTCAATCATGAATTGGATATGTCGGACGGACTAGAATCAAATAGGTATAATATGAATCAAGAAGTTCTAGATTCGTAAACTACCAACATGACCTCTCCCCTAAAACAAGCAATTTTATAGTTTAGTTGGAGGGGTTAGGTATAGTACTAATAATTTCGGTTACTAGAACTCTTGTACTCTCAATTTCTCGAATTACTCTATTTATATTTTTTTCTAGATTCTACATTTTTCAATAATATTTCAGATGTTCAGTGGTCGCTGCTCCGGGAGCCTATAAAAACGAATGGCGACATAAACGCAAACTACGATAAAATTCACTAGCTTTTTGCCGAAAGTATTTGGTAGAACACATAAAATTGAACAAAGCTTGTATAAAACTTACTATCTATCCTATGATACCAATAATTATTCTTACCTATTCAGAATTAAAACCGAAGATGTTTCGAATAAAAACCTGTCAATTTCTAGAATTTTAAGATGTCTTTACTTTAAAGATAAATAGTTGACGTTAGCTGGAAACCAAAGATCTTTATAGGACCCGCCTATGTAGTCGGTTAGAAAAGGATTAAGCAGTGTCTACGGTGAATTATTAAATGGTGTAGAGATGTTTTCTTTTTACAAAAAAATATCAAGTTAAGTTAGATACAATACAATATTAACTAAATATATTTTTCTAAATGATTGTAAGAAATTAAAAGGACTGACGCCGTAGGCACTAAATGTTACAAAAGCAAAAACTACTATAGTTATACTACAGACAAATTATATATTGATATTTGTCTACTGTATCTTGTAAGAAAAGTTCGAAATGTAACAAGTTAAGCAAATAAATATATCCACTGTAATAATAATAATGTATATGTCGCCACCAAATAGCTTAATCAGCCGTCCAATTAAGTGCCTAGGCAGTTAACTAAATAGCGCTATTCAATTAACGGCCTGAATTATATTCAGCCATTTCGTTTATTACATCATTTAATAACCTGGCCGGCTAATGCTTAGGCCAATCGTTAGATTGGGCACTACCTCGAAATAAGATAGAAAATTACAGACATACATACATACATATATTTACACCTGTAAATCCCGGAGAGGTTAGACGGAGGTGTATTCATAGAAAATTAGTGATAGGTTTATTGTGATACCTGCACAAGCCTGCGTGGTAACTTTTCTTTTATAACCACGCAGAAATACCTAAGTGATTTTTCTAACTCTTTAATAAAATGGCTAGGCAAGTAATTAAACATCATAGAACTAAGCTGTTTGCCTAGCCATTTAATTGAATGCCTGAACACCTTTCAGGACGTTAATTAATCGGCGCCGTTCAGTAAAGAGCCTAGGCAATTAATTTAACGGCTGATTAAGCTAGTTGGCGGCGACATACATATACATACATATGCGTCCATATACGTACATATATACTGTTTCATCATATAACACTAGTAGGTACCCCGAATATCCTGACGGACAATCATGGTCAGATTCACACTAAAGCCACAAGATAAATTTAAAATAATACTGCTGAATGGTGGTAGCCCTCTGGTGGCGTTATCGATTGCTGTAACATTTGATAAGTGCTTTGTCTAGACTTGTATACAACTTCTAGGCACCAGCTTTAGTACGTTGACCTTCCGAAGGTCGAAAGACCACAATAACATGTTTCACGGACAGTGTTTGATTAAAGATATTCGCTTTCAAGGACTTGTGAGGACATTGTCTCTGATTTGAATTACAAAAGAGTCGATAAATGTATGGAATATGATTGCGTCTGCTCACAGAGCAACCACGGCTGTAGCGTGCCGGTACAGTAGAGATTGCGACTGCTAAGTCAAGATGGTGAGTTCAATATTTTATACCCATGAATATGAATATTAGTATTGGTTTGAATATTTCCAAGTTTAATATGAATGTATTTAATATACATGCATGTGTCAGATAATATAATGTATAGGTATAGTATGTATCCGTATTCTGGAGCCCATATTATTAATATCACAACCTAGTTAAGCTGTGTTTAGCGTTGAGTAGACTGCCTTAGTAGGTATATTATTATTACCCTAGCATCAACGGAGCCGACTTCAATGGGGGACGTACCCGTTTATAAAAAAAAGTTCAATAGACAACCAATTCTGAATTCACTCAGATTTCATCGCCTTTATTTGAAATTTGAAGTTGAATCTTTGTTTCCATCCTCTTATAACTTTAACAGTACCACATGAATTGTTTTATTTTCCTGTTTTCTGATTTTTTATCGAGGTCGTTTTATAGATAGGTACTACATCTTTATTAACTGTTACACCAGTATTGTTATCGATTTATCGTTTTTTTTTTCTCTCGGGGTTGATAGATAGCATCTGATGTCGCAAAAGTGAAATAAACGAAGTTATGGAAATGAGGAGTTGGTAGTTAGACCCCTGGCTCTAAAGTGCAAGCATTGGATGCTACCGGGATTATTCGGATGATGATGATGATGACGGGCACACCATCGTGATATATTTACCTATGAGTGGGCGAAATCAGTTAAAGAACAAATCATATTTGTTTATGGTACAAGTAGAAACAGCTAGACAAGTAGACCCGCCGTATACTTAATTTACCTAGGGCGAACTATTAATGCAGACAAAATAAATATTTGAAATTTTTGAATTATAAAATAATTATATATAAATAAATATAAATGCCTTATCAAAGGTGTATTGGCAAAAATTAAATTAAATTATGAATAAAGTTACCTACTATATTTACACAATAAAAAATAAAATAAAATAAAAACTAAAACTAAAAGTTAAAATGCGTCGTGGAATTCATCCGCATCGCATGTCTCTTGTGGTAGCGTTCCCAGAAGACTGGCAGCATTGCCACGTTGTATGGCAATGCTTAATCTCTGACCTAAAAAGAGGCCAGCCTTCTGGTCACGAGAAGCGTCGACCATACGCTTCGCAATTTCTCTGAAGAGATTGCGGGCGCTCGGACCCCAAGGCCCAAACGTTTCGACTCCAAACGGCACAAATTCATAATCTCCAATGAGATTGGAGTATTTGCGCCGCTTAAGAGCCTCTGCAGAAGCTGCAGCAGCACCGGCACAGCCAGCCGTGCCAGGTATATGGGTAGGGGCAATGGTGTCGACGCATGTTGCTTCCCACACCAGAGTCCTACCCATTTTCCAAGGCATTAATGACATACCATCCGGTCTCTTGCCATCGTCGCGTGCCAAACCGTTTGGTTCAAGCACAGCTGGCACACCAGCGGTGTCAAGAGCACGGCGGATTATGTCGTTGAGGCTGGCGTGCCGTGGAATTCGCCCAGCGCTCCTGCAGCACGACAGGCCATGGTGTCCGAGTCGGTCAACTGCTTCTCCACAACGGTATTGATGCGGAGAGACACACGGCGCACCTAAGCGGAGGCGCAAATATAAATATAATTATAATTGCATAAGTTGATACAAAATGCTATGCAATAGCTTTACCGCGGCAGTCCCCGAGTGCCACACGTCTTTTTTTAGGATCAAAAATATTGGATTCAACAGCAACTCTTATCGCAAAAATTGGTTTGACAAAGTTGTATATCAAATAATAACTGACAAAATTGTTCATAATCTTTTTTTTTTTGTATACGGATCACCATTTTCGAGTTATCGCGATTTCAAAATAGGAAGTAGTCATATCTGACATATACAAAATTACTTGTTCCCATAGAATGATTCATCAACACAAAGCCTAAACCGCTGGTCCTGTAGACTTGTAATTTTGGCAGTAGATGCCTTTCACGTTGCTAACATCCACTAAGAAAGGATTTTAGGAAATTTTGTTACTAAGGGTCTGAAATAAGGGGTGAGCGGGGATGAAGTTCTAAACAAACTTTCATCCCATATTTTACCTCCGTCCGTTAAAGTCGGCTTAATGCAAAAATGTACACACCTGCCCCACTGACTAATACTTATAGTGACGTTACGTTAGCGACTTGGTCTACTAAAGAGGAAAGCCTGTGCCAGTGCAACGTAATATTACCTCTGTTAATCTGGGCACTCATGCTGATTTAAATATAGATCAACAACCTTTAATATAATGCAAATTTTACTTAATTTGCGAATACCAACAATATAAAGAAAAGTTGGTGGTTTCTTGGCGGTTCGGGTCAAAGCATCGTCGTAAAACATATCAAAAAAAGGTTCTGACCATGTGGGAATTTCACAAAGGAGATGGAAACAAATGAACGCGGTTAGAATGCGAGTGCTGAAATATAATGCGACCCTTTAAACCTGTATATATATTTCTTGAACTGGCTGTACACGCGACTTCGTCCGTGCGGACATTATGTGCAACAGCGATCGTTTATAGTCTAGAATATAATACTCTTAACCTGGAAATACACATAATTATTCATTGTACACTAGTTATAGAAAGAGTGTAGCATATAATAATAATAAAAGATAAAATTAGTTAAATGTACAATCGGCGGACATAGCGCTAGGAGCGTTTAAATTCCTTTCAGGATAAAATGAACTATTTAACAATGGCGCCCAACGTGGGACTGTTGTCAAATGGTTTATTTAAATACCTAAAAATCAACTATGATACTAATCTAAGGATGGAATCAAAAAGAAGGTGATGGTGTAGCTGCCACAAAAAAATACATCACACCAATGGATTACCCTATTCCATATTGGCCAGTCCACTGTACCACACATAGCACCCGATCCTTCACTTCGCGCATCCAATGGGGATGCCGTCTGCGCTATTATCCTTACAGAGGGCGCCTCGTAATGGCCAATGTTAGCTGTCATCTACGTAGATTTCATTGTTTGTCTCTTCAAATATCTGTGAATTTCTTACTGTCACAAATCCTGCTATTATTTTTTGATGGCAAAACCACTGCGGCACTACAGACACTGTAACCAATGCCACTTAACCTTAGACTTTACTGTTGTATTATTAAAGCCTAAAATTAATGACAATCGTCTAGAGTGAATGAAAAGTTTTATAAACTCTTTTTTACTTCTTTTAACTTTAACACTCAGCTATAGTCTAAAATTTAAAAACATTTTGTGCAATGCCAGCGGTGTGACAGTGGTTTGCAATCGGGGGCCAGATGGTTATTGTTGTTTGGTCATATGCTGCTGCCATCTACAATTAGTTTTGCGTCGGCATCTCCATTTATCTGAAACACTTTTCTCATCACAATAAATAATAAGATAAATATGAGTTCCAGATGTCGGGCACCGGAAGCCGAGTAGAACAACAGATTATCATTCTAGCCTAATTAATCTTAATCGCATCCGAAGCTTCCACCTTGGAGTTCGGGGAACGCATTTTCCAATCGATCTGCTTGTTTAGGTAGACTTCGATATGCACATCTATGGCAGAACAACAACTAAATATTGGTGGATAATACTGAATCTCAGACTTCTAACAGAAGACACCGACACAGACTGATTTTGATTGACTGCTTTGTTAGCAAAGTAATCGACCGACGGCAACAACGCGGCGTCGCTGTCGCCATTAGCAAGTTAAATAGCGGTAATAACAGTGACGAGGGAAAAAAAGTTTGAATAAGGATAGTTCATCTTACTGATATTTACTTCAACCTATTTTAAGATTAGGTATTATTTGTCATTGTAATCTTCGGTAGCTTGGTGAGGAATCGGCCTTACATACAATCGAGTGGTTCCGAACTTGAATCCTAGTCAATACAGAACCGGCGTGAATTCATTCCTAACAAGTAATTTAGCTAAAGTGGTTTGGTACTGGAGGGCTGGTGAATACTAGTGAATTCGGTTACTGTGCTAGATACAAAAGAATTGCATAATAAATAATTCACACTACGATTAGTGACAATTCTTTTACATTCACAGATAACGAATTCCTTCAATTTACCTCTGCTCAATTTCGTTGCTTGTTTCCAGACAGCTTCAGTGTCCCTAGGCTTGTCTGTCACAGCAATGTTTTGTTTCAGGAATAGGTTACGGGACCGAGATCAATATTTCAGGCAGAGAAGCTGCGGATACCTGTTTGTTATATTATTCAAAATTCCACGTACGTACGTAATAGGCTTCGAGTCCATCACTTGTACCAACTAATTCTCAAATGCATATTATGAGACATAAAATATTGGATGGGGTATTAAGGTTCCTTCCAAGTCGGATCCGGACTCTGGTTGCGTCACGTATATGCTTCAGTTCGGATTTAATCCGGATGCAGGGTGGCGTGACCCCGATTTCCCTTTTCATTTGCGCAGAAAATAAGGTACGTCCATTACGTCATTACGTGAACGGTCCCCGCCTAGATATAATTTGATACGCATTTGCTCCTATGTGTTTCTGATATAAAAGTGGCTTAGCCTATGGCTTATGTGAATATTACACATTATTACACTTTTACCGGAACTATCGCGATTTTTGACCGGTTGCGGCGAAGCAAAATAAACCAGCAGGCTTGTATGAAGAGTTTAAGGACAGTAGAAGCGTCGGTCTTAGTGGTTAAGGAGTCGGCCTTACAATATAGAGCGGGACCTCTCGATTGTTCGAATCCTGGCCATTACACTATCGACGTGAAACCACTCCTAGCACAAGCAATTTAGCTTAGTTGGATGGTTAGAGGGAATATTAGTAATTTCGATAATTTTGGTTGCTAATATTCTTTAAAAAAATAAAAATAAAAGTGGAGAAAGCACATAGCGATCTATTGTCTGTCTGCAGAATTATACTCATCAGCCTCTAAGCCTTTTCCCCACCCAGTTCGATTCAACTTTACAATGTAACTATAAAACGGGAGAATTATATTACGGTGATAAAATTTCACCTATGAAAGTTGTGTACACGCAATAAGTGTAGTAGTAATAGAAATATTATCGTGTTCTTACCATCTACTGTTTGGCAAACAATGCTGATTTTGGACCTGTGCCAAAAAGAGCTATATCATGGCAGTTGCCTCCATTTATACAGAACTACGGAAAGATTTGATCACAAAATAATATATTTCGTCCGTGGCGTGCAAGCTTCTCGATTGCTCACGGTAAAGGCAAGACGGGATCTGGGGAATCAATAAAATCTTTTTGACCTTTTGATATTTGTATATGTTTATTAAAAGCTACTTGTGATGTTAAACTTGGTCCTTGTCACGAATCTTCGAAACTATCTAACTGATTGTAATGAAATATTGTGAATGTGTATTTATGGTTAGTTTTATTATGAAGTTTTGCATCTGCAGCTGTCAAATTAGGCACCTTTATTTAGAACTTTATCTAAATGAATTTCCACTTCCCTCGTCATAAATAACTGGATAAAATTTACAGCTGAATCTTTCAGTGTTGGGCAGATAACGTGGATATTGATTAGTAACCGTGACGGTGCGTATAAACGTCAAGACTAATGGCCATACCATAATTCATTCCGGATCCTGCACCACAGACTGTAAGGCGATTCACACACGGCCCCGCGTTGCGCGGCGGAGTGCGTTAGACTACAGAGCGTTGCCTCTACAGAGCTCTTTTTGTATAGAAAACACGCGGGGTCCAACACACTGAAAACGTGATCACGCGCGATGTGGCATATCACGCACGTACAAGCAGAAAACACGCGTCGCCGCGCGTGATGGCGCTGAAAAACGCGAGGTATGGCACACTGATATCTGCTATCACGTACGTGAATTTGACATGAATTTTAGTCCAAGAGTTGTTAAACATTTATGTATAGGTGTTTGAGGCAAAATATAAATCTAAAATAATTCAATACAACGTCTATAAACGTCAAATTTATTGATGTGGAAGTCTGGTCTATCTTTCTAGAATACCGATGATACTAAGCACTGTCCTTTAAAGTGATATAGATATAGTTTAGCAAGTAAGGTGCATGTTTGAAAATCCCTCGCAAATAGTATGGCATTTTATTATTTTCATTATTCAACGTTCATTTTTTCTTTTAATAATATTGTAGGTTACCTTAAACACCTACCTAAAAATTTCTGTCAGCTCTCGAACTATACTCAAACCGCCACCCCGCGCGTGACAGCTGGTGACAGCAGACAAAACAGCCGCCGCGAGGTGCGGGGCAGTGTGCCAATCGCCTAAGTGGGAGGAGTTAGGTTTAATCATTTCAGATTATACTTATTATTTTTAGGGTGCGGAAATATAAACCCAGCCTGGCATCATTTTTGGTACTTTTGCCCCTTACCATTAGTTAATTTCTCCCTCTTAAACAATATCATATCTACTTCTATCATTAGCAACAGCATAGTTTTGTTACTGATCGCATCTGAGTGCATCATTCACTTACTCCTACTCGCTTACTTCTTTTTATTTGGTTAAAAAATTGTAGGATTTACTGCCATCTGCGCCAAAACCTTCATCTGTCAATCAGCAGATGTACCAACCCTGGTCCTTGGTGGGGTCCTATAGACGATACTTCTATATCCAGCCTCGTAAATGACTGACTAATATAAATGAAATGACGCAGAATTGTCGTCGTTCAATGCAGAAATGAAACAGCCGTATAACGCAAATGAATGGACAGAAATAACGCGGATTCTGTAGCTCAGTAATTTATGATATTTTTGGTCATTAATAACCTACGTACGCGTTCGTATTTACAGGGGTATGTGTTGATCATACGTCCAAAGTTCTAGATTAAAATATCCTTCGTTAAAATCAATGACAAATAAAGCAATACATTTAGATGAGATGAGAGATTCATGTAGAGACACAACCACATGCTGATCAGATATCCATGTAAATGTGGATATAAAACCAATATAAATTTCTATTATATTACAATTTAATTACACCCCTAATACAATATAAAAATGATTCTCCAACGGCCTACTTAAAGTAATATACTTTTAGGATATATTCTAAATAAACCAATTGTATATCTATTGATCTGTGCCAAATCAATCGATATGGTTAAAAATGGGTACAGCACCACCGATCTCTAGGGAAATATAGATTCCGAACCATATTTACGGAATCATCTCAAATATTTCAGGGTTAAAATAAAAAGCAACAAGAAATAATAAATTTTTCAATTTGCGCAAACTCTGCGAAAACGGGGTGCGAATGGAAAATATAATTAGGCCCATAACCCTTGGGTAAACAATTTTGATGGAAATTATAATAAGTAGTTAAGTATTTTAATTCGTTTTTGTTGGCTGAAAGCGACATTTAATATTTGTGTTGGAGTTATAGAAAAGTAACACGTGCCCAAACCTATTACCGAATGCTAGTTGTGATTTTGGCCGGTTTGACGTTGATATGCCCTCTTCGACCAATAATCTCAAGATTATTTACCGACAAAAAATACCCATCATGGTGTATTTTAGAATTATCACAGTACATATTTAAATGACTGGGCATCAGTACTATATCTATTCTGTGGTTTAGACAATTATACATGATACGATGCTTATTTATTAGAAATTCTGAAAATTGCTAGTACTTAATAATCATCCCTCTTTTACTATTTCTCAGCAAAGAAGAAACATTCATGGTATTGTCTGAAGAAGATAGAATCCGTGAAGAAGTATTTTTATTTTAAAGAAATATTCAAGTCTGTTACCTACCTAAAATATTTTGCCACACAATGCGGTACGATTAATGATGCTGTGGACATAGAATACATAATAGCCTTCGGTAATAACGACGTTTGTAATTTAAAAGGAACATAAATCATCGACGTATTTCAATAAAATGGGCTTTTAAAAACAGTGATTCAATAGCCTCCTCATCGCCTTGTCGAAATCTAGGTTACATTACATTAAATACAAATAACGACAGATTTACACTGGCAAATGGTGGGACTACCTATCAATGCTGACGCTTGATAGTGGGCTAGTTCAGCTCAGGGTGCTTGCTAGAACAATCTACCTGAATAATGAGGATACACGCATGAAGGTGCCAAAGTAAGCGCCTGAAATGTACACTACACTCCTCGTGATTAGATAAAGTCGATGCAGGAAAGCTCAAACATCATAAGAAATCAATACTATTTAAACTTTAAATTGCATGCCATGTTTCCTAACCATATCCGTCTATCTTCCGTCTATAGCTATGTTTTATTTGAGTGTCATACAGAAAACCATACGACTGTTTTGATTAAATTATTATGTGTGGCATACAAAAGCTTACGATTACTTAGACTTTTATTTTTTACCCGACTGCCGAGAAGGGTTATTATCAACTTGCTTTACTTTATTCGAAAGTCATTATAGAATCTAGTTCCTATATCTACAATCTTCTTTCTATAAGACACTCAAGTGTATTGGCTGACTTCATACGTATTGCCAAAAGATTATTCAATTTAACTTTATTCTTAACTAGCTGATCCCCGCGGCTGCGCTCGCGTGGAATTCTGTTACCGTTCCCGTGACGGGGTTTCTCACCGTTTAAACCTTCCCTAGACCTCCACGAAGATTTCAAGACCAAATAATATAAATCCGTTCAGCCATTCTAGAGTTTTAGCGAGACTAACGAACAGCAATTATTCATAGGAAGTGGAACTGTCTAATCAACTTAACCTTAGACGGGACGCTTTTGTTTTTTTGTTAATTTACGTTTAATTTAATACAAAACAGAGTTAGTACCTAGATAATATTTTTATCGTAAGTATCGTAAATGATAGTTCAAACGACAGTAGCAGTGTCCTAGACAAATTCACCATTTCAATCAACCATTAATTTATTTGTCTCTTAAATATACTCGAACCTTCGGGAAAATGGGCGCCACAAACCAGATTTATATTATAGTCTATTTGATGGGCAACAAACCAATAAAAACGGATAATCTGGTCCTCTTGTTTATGCCGAACATCGGCAATGCCGATTTTTAATAAAAAATCTTTGTGTACGAACGTCCTCCCTACGCCAAGATGGGGAATTTCAGAAAAGAATTTAATAAAAAAGAAAACAAGCATTTTCGGAGATCTTTCTAGAGGCCAAAGATACCTATATTATAGGCATAATATACTTATCTGAGAACGTTCGAAGCAGACATTTTGAATAGCCAACTTTGAAGTCGCTTTATTAATTTAGCACAGCCTTTGAAATCGCTTGAAATGATTTAGAAGTGCGATATGAGAGAGATGCTTTTATGGACTGACTTTCAGTCCTTTGAATTAAATAGGAATTTGTAGATACTCTTGAGCGCCCAGTTTAAATTAGATTAAAAATCGTATGTAAACTTCAGAAGAAGAACTACTGCTACTCGATTGGCTAAAATCTCTGGGCAATGTTCAAAATATGGAGATCACACTATTTTACTATTTACTTTGTTGTGGTAATAAGTACGGTATCTAAGTGACTTGTGGGGTCAGTAATACGACAACTCTGTCGTTGCAAGTAATGACCTAAGTATGGGCATTTGCCTTGTATTGGCCGAGCATATGCTTTGCAGGGAGCTTAGGAGAGCTCGATTATTATTTGGGCATGATTATTATACATTATAATGCGTATGGTATTATGTACCTTTAAAAGTTCATAATTTCAGAAATGACACTAACGCCTTGTGGACCCTATTGTTTCCATCATTACTGATTAATTAATGTAACTCCGTCCGCACTCGATCATGCGGCCTAACTGCAATAAAAGTTAGCTTGAAAAGATACGCTGTGGATCAGAAACTAACCCATAATACAAATGATCTTAGACGGCGAAATAATACTACCTACTTACATTGAACTCCTCAGGGAAATATTCCGGAATGGTGTTATCGAATCTATTAGTCTATATACAGCAATGGTTTGGCAATTCATTTATAGCATCTTATTTCTGGAAAACGCAGTCCAATTATCATAAAATTTGATCAATTGGTGAATTTTGATAAGTGTACTTCTCTACACTCTACATCTATAAAATAATATGATAGCAACAAAGTTTGCGTGTTCAAGGCAAAATATTTACAACATTTGATGGGTGATTCTACGATAAGAGGTAACTTGTACGGCAATCAGTTTTAAATTTAACTTTTGTCTCGCTGTTTTTTGTATATCTACTCTGGTGTATTTTGTTCTACTACCATTTAAGCATAAATAGGTATATTCAAAATCGCGCTTAAAGCCATCTATCGAAATGAAGTTTGCCGATAACCAAACGAGCAGTAAAATTGGTGCCATTTCTGTTTGTTGTCGCGACGCGACAGTGTGGTATAGTCCCCTAAGGTGATTTTGTCTCTCCAAGAAATCCAAGAATATTTAGATGACAAACACAGAGCTTGGAAATGAGCTGTTCGCTCAACTATGCTACTCAAGCAAACTATTGTAAATAGACTAACTTAATGTTCGTAAATAGACCAAAAAAAAAAAATGCCCGCTGAGATTCTTGCAGGAGTCTTCTCAGGCCTATTTGCTAAACAAGCCTTGATTTTCTTTTTACATTTTGATGTTTCGTAAGTGCCGTTTTAATGGCCTAAACAGAATAAAAGTTATAATATTCATTAAATTTGAGTGTGAATTACACACTCAAATTATTACGGTATTATTATTATTATAAAGGATGTTTAGGGTTTACATCCTTTTTCCGAAAATATAAATTCATTACTTCACATCCTGATGTAATGAAGATTTAGGGTTGTAACGAATGAATTGTTACTTGTTCCTGGAGTTGTGTTAGACTCTTCCAAGACTTAAGCTGGGGCAAATGTAATGACGTCTTCAATACAATATGCTTAGATACGTAACTTTTTTGATATTTTAATTTAGAAGTCATTTATATTAGTGTCATTAAATATTTAGTAAGTTTAAATAGTGAGGATAAATGATAGACTAATTCAGAATTCATGTTTGTAGAGAGACAGCCATTAGTGCATTGTTATTACGGTTAAAATATTACTTTTTACTCACTGTATAATGTCTATATTTAAGTAGGTATTCGAGGAACTTTGTGATGCTGTACCTACACCCAATACCTTTTCACCTTTTAAAAATTTAAATTTATGGAACTAATTACAAACTCCGAATGGGTCTCCTGTTGCATATTTCCTGCCATCAATGCTATAACTGAGGGTACCTACTAAAAAAAAAGGTTTTTATTCATCGCCCTGTTTATTTCCGAGCAAATAACTGATGAAAAGTTTAGCTTATCTGACCTAAAGGTACCTATAGCATGTCATGGTAGACCCTACCATGACAAACTATACATAAAGTCGAATTTCTCTGATTTGAAACTTTGTAACTATGGGACACTGTGTGGGTATCCATAAAACCCTGGATAGAATTAAGACCTTGGTATGATGTGAGGAGTATCATACATTAGGCTTAGTAATAATCGTGGATTCTTCACTTGTTTTTTAAGTATTAATATCATTAACTAGGTAGGTATATTTTTTACTACGGACTGACTTTCGAGTCGTAGAAATCAAGATCTCTTCCTTTTAAAATGAGAAGCCACGAAAAAGAGTTATTTGGGTAAAGCCATTATCTAAATAAAACTGTAGGTACACAAAATTAGACTCACTGTGACACTGTGTCGCCAGCCCACAAATGTTGAACAAACGGCGCAACTTACACTAAAAGTATTTAGGTAGATATCTTTGTAGTGAATTTAGCCCAAACAAAACCCGCGAGCGCAATTAAGAGGGTAGACACTCTGAGAATGGTGCAATTAAACCTAGCAAATAGAGTGTTTTAACAGCTAAATGGTCCAAGGTCCGACCTGTCTACGACAGGGTGCCGGTCTCATTCGTCAAGCGCATGATCCGTAACAGGGCGCTTGACGAGTGGAACCGGCGCTATCAGTCCGGGACGGTAGCCAGCGGCACTAAGTTGTTCTTCCCTGATGTGTTCACCGCGTACAAGTTTGCCCTGAAAAGGCAGCTCACGTATGAGACCACGCAGGTCCTCACGGGGCACGGTGCGTTCGCCTCGTACTTGTACAGATTCAAGTGCAGGGCGAGCCCATCGTGCATCTGTAGTCCGACTGAGG
Organism: Eilema caniola; assembly: GCA_949126895.1. Classification (NCBI taxonomy): domain Eukaryota; kingdom Metazoa; phylum Arthropoda; class Insecta; order Lepidoptera; family Erebidae; genus Eilema; species Eilema caniola. The sequence continues at coordinate 10,302,593 of OX421486.1, read as the reverse complement.
ACGAAACGGTCTCACACCTTCTATTTGACTGCCCTGTGAACGGGATGCATAGGTTCAATTTAGAAATGGGAATGGGGTTAGAAATGAAGGCTGAAATTTTGGGTCAAATCTTTAAAGATGACAGAGTTAGAGAAAAGTTTCTGGAGTACTGCACCCAAATAGTAAAAACATGTATGTTGAGGAACAGGGACGGGTGACGTGTTGGACGCCGTATGATAAGCGCGCTGCGCTGCCAGCATACGGCGGTTCCAGCACGTCACCGAACAATACGTCGTTTCGGAGAGGGGTGCAGTACTCCAAATAGAGTACAACAAGTGTTTTTCATCTTTATTTAAATGGTTAATTTATTAAATTGTGGTATTATTATTATGATTATTTATTTCTATTTTAATTTTAATCTTATTGAAAATTGACTTAATGTGATATTGTATTATGGCTAACTTTTATTCTAATTGTAATTTATATTGTATTTTAATCTTAATCTTTATTGTAATTTAATTTTATTTTTTAATGTATTTGAAATTATGACCCAACAATAATTTTATTGTAGATATTAATGACTGTAAATTTATTTTTATAATTTTATCATTTTAGTGTTTTAATATAGTTTTTAGTCAATTTGTACACCACCATATAGTCATAGTTAATTGTATATTTTAAATAGTCTTAACCAAACTGTACTCATTTAATGTAAACTTTTTATTAAATAAAGAAACGAAACCCCCCAAGAGGGGGACTGTAAAAATAAATATAGGCAACACATTAGAATAGCAATGAATTGACCTTCATTTTGTGAGGGATGTTTTAGAATAGGTTCCAGCTCTCGCGGGCCACCCCACTGCGGGTGGACTGGTAGGCCCACTAGGCACACGGTCCCTAACACAAAAAAAAAAAAAAAAAAAAAAAAAAAAAACAGCTAAATGGCATGGGTGGGGAGGTTCTACGGATGTATATCGTATCGGCAGACGCAGTTGCTCACGGTTCCTCAAATACGAGGTCTACCTTAGTACTAACACGTTATTGCCACCGCTGTCGGAGTTCTTTCGTAGACACGACGCTTCATAAATTGGCAGAGTGCCCGGCGTGGATGACATTATTTAGTAGATCGATTTGTAACAGAAGCTTCCGGAGTTCTTACCTTCGATCACCTCTTGCCCCAACTTATGACACCCTCTCACCTACCTTAAAAATCTAGAAGGTAAATAAAACTGCCTCCTACTAAACTACTATCGGATTATACAGAGTTCTAACTAGGCAAATAAACCTAATTCTATCACTTTCCTATATAAACCAACTTCGATTAGATACTGTGAGGGGAAACATCGAAGACTTATCTAATCCATCTGGAGCAGTTATAGCTCAGAATCAGGCTATAAATTACGAGGAGGAAACGACGAACTTTGGCTCTCACATCCAATTGAAAGCTGACCCAATTCTTCGTAGGTACGTTAAAAATAACATGACTATACATCTTGGTGGGCCTTCCCATTTTGTTGTAAGATGCGTTCGCAATTTTGCATAAGTATTTGATAAGCAATAAGGTATTTTTTCACACTGCTAGATAATATTATAGCAAATAGACAAGACCTATCATTACATCAAATTGACTTTTTGATATTGTCGTTGGATGTTCGTTATGTGTGGCATTTTGCTCTAGTCGACTGTCCTTTCACGAGAATGATTGCTAGAACGTTCGATGAAAGCTCGCCAAAAAGCTCTCATTAGTCGTTTCTGTAATGTAACATTCTCAAGTTTATCGGCACCTTAAAAGTTTAAGGCGCTATCATCATCATCATCATCATATCAGCTACACATAGGCCTCTCCTATAGACTTCCAGAACGACCGATCTCAAGCAGCCCGCATCCAGCGCTTCCCGGTGACCCTGATGAGGTCGTCCTTCTACTAGGCCGTTGGGCGTCCTACACTACGTTTGCCCGTACGCGGTTGCCATTCCAGGGCGATAACGATACTACTACCTGAAGTGAAAGATACCTACTAACTCGTCAATGAAGTAAACATTATTTGTATTGCGCTTTCCATATATCTTGGACCTAAATCGCGGTATATGAAACACCCTGGCGCGCGCTGATTGTCTTGTAATAATCTATGCTTGGTGAATTTGAGCTTGTCCACCGCAGTAACACCCTTTGCTATCCTCAAAATACATCCAAGAAACGTGTACTGCGCGTATAGAGCAAGCTTTGAGCACACACAACGTGCAATAGTACAGACGGGCAAGGAGATAAATGTATTTCGTATACTTATTACAGTCGGTGGTCGTGGTTATGGTCGTTAACCTGGTGACCTTTGCACTTTGACTTTGTATGTACATTGTAAACGTAGCAATTATATTAATTTGTAGGTAGTAAACAGAAGCATAACAGGGAGCAACTTTTTATTTTCTGAACTCAGCGGACTAATATTTCGTGAAAACAGATTAACCGCTTTTGCACGTTGCGTGCCAATTTTCAGGGCACTTTTTTTTTTTTTTTTTTTTTTACGTGCGGGAAATCCCCACGGATACCCGCCCCTCCGGAGCCGGAGGGGTGGGTTATGTCGGACTCGAACCGACTAAACCGCACGCCGTCTGTGGGTCGTGGTGCTAGGCCGAAGGTGAGGTTGTCTTGCGACATATCCCTCGCACCCCGGCTGACCCAGGGCCATCCCTTTCGGTCTGGCCCTCCTCGGGAGGTGGGGACCACGCCGTCCCCGACTCAACCCCGGTGTGGGGAGGCGCGCATCGTCCTACGATGCGCGCCGTCGCCGTGGCCTGCTTCTGCTAGGGTGACGGGTGGCTCCACCCGTCACCCTCAGGCCCGCGCTCATGGGGGGCGGAGGTCTGTAAGCGCCCTCCGACGCCCGAGCCGCCTTCGGGCGCGAGCAGCGATGTCAGCGAGTCTTTCTCGCTCACCGCGCCGCGCCCTTTCAGGGCACTAGCCCATTAGTCCCTTTTACCGTTAAAATAATTTTCACCAAAATAAGCTTCCCATTTAAACTTTTAAATCTAAATCCACAAGGATTATGCAAATAAGATCCTTCTAACAAAAATAGGTGTCCACAAAGTGAACCTCCATTAATTTATTATTAACTAGTGGGCCGTCCCATCTCCGTGCGGGAATAATTTCATTATTTTACCCCTTAGTTCATCCAGCATCGCTGGCACGATGTATTTTGGGTGGCTATCTAGACGGAGAGGGATGCTCTATCTTTCTACCCCGGGACAGTGGCCGTGCTGCGCGGTTCTCACAATTTTATAGCAGGTCGTGTTAGGCGTACAGCCCCTCTAGACAAGTGGCAATTCGCTAGCCGGCGTTCGGTGGAATAGAATGACGAATGTATGGGATTTGACGTAAATGACAGTCGTTAACGCACGTCAAATACGTCAAATCCTATACATTCGTCATTCTATTCCATCAAAAGCCTGCTAGCGAATTGCCACTTGTCTAGAGGGGCAGATCTGTTTGTCTTTATCGTGTGAAAGAGTAACACATTTTATATCAATGCATGCTCACAAACATTCACATCATACTTGAGTTAATGCCGCGTTTATCACATTGCATTCGAGGCCTTTAGCACGGGTACGCTTCTTCAGTTCAAGACTGTCACATCTATACTAATGCCTGATTCACATTATTTCAGTAGCATTCCAGTAGTAGTCCAGCGAGCAAATCCAGTGCTGAAATGCTATTGGTATAATGTGAACCAACACTGGATTGGGCACATTCCAGTGAGTAATCCAGTACAGCACTGGACTAGATTGATTCACTGGACTACTAGACTAGAATAATGTGAACCGGGCATAAAAAATGTGAAGAGTTTGTTTGTGTGAACGTATGACTGGAAGTGAGATTGTTTTTTTTATTACATAACACAGGTCATAAGGATAGCGTATCGGTTACACATCATTATAGGCATCTACGAACCTTAAGAGTCGAGGAATAAGAACGAGAAGCAGGCCTTCCAGCAGAATAAAGTACGGCAGGTGACTCTTCAGGGTACTTCTAGTTTATAACTTTTTGTAGTACTTTACATAATTTCTTTCAAAGAAATTTACTTATACGAGTATGTTTTAAGCTTATCTTTGAGACCGTTTGAAAATACTTTGGGTGCTAATGAAAACTTGAGCTTGTATATTAGGGGTCAGGCTCATAATGTTTTTGGGACGCGGTTTATCAACTTAGGGGTTGTTTGAACACTTCGCAATTTATTTTATAATGCAGGGGTGTGTAATGGTTCTTCGGAGACCAAGACAACCTTACCTGCAAGTCGGAACATCTACTGTTGGATAGGGCTCTTTTATGTTTTCCTCGCGGGGTTAGAAGATTAGACAACAGTCATGAAATCCAAAAGAAACCTATAAAAGGAGAAGCAGAATAGCGCTATTCTGCCGCAATTGGGTATTTTCCTGTAGTTAAAATAAATTATTTAGCTGATGTTCGATAAACTTCGAATGTTCCCGAACGGGTGTGTTTGCACGGGGCGGGCGTCCCCCCGCGCACCTTGCGCGGACGCCGGGTGCGAAGCTCGCCGCAGTCGTCAACAAGAGGTTTCCGGGCGAACACACGTCGCATTTTTGTGTGTCGTGAACCTTCGGGCGGTTGAAAATTCATATACGCGTGTTCGGTACGCCGGGGATTAAAATTCGCTTCCACTGGGTAAAGAGGTAGTGTAGACACGTGAGCTCCCACGGCAGAAGACATCGGAGTCAAGACAGGGGGCCCCCTCAACAAGACTCGTCGAGGCAGCGGCGTCAAGCAACCGTGGTGAGTCTTACTGTCTACCTAACATTTTGGTAGCAGAGCGTGGTTAGTTCTACGGGTCATTTGGGTTCTAGATACGCGCCGGGCATTGCATAATAGGCAAGCGCATAGAACATAATTGCATATTTTCGGGACGCAATTTATAATTGTTAATACGCGGGTAGATACGGGTCGCGCGAGTGTTGCGTAGTATTATCCACCTGTGTACTAAGCAAGATTATTTATAAGTTTATAAGTGGTATTGTTGTTTATCATCACGGGCTAATTTGTATTTAATTTTAAGCTATATTGTAAACAATTGTGTAAGGTTGGTTGACTAAGTACGTCACAAGTACGGCGCAATTCGCCGGTGTATTGATATTAACTTGGGGTTTTGTTATCGTGTTGTATTGAGTAGTACAGTCACCTACACATAAGTTGAACCCAACAATATATTGTTGCTGTGTAGTTTATAGGCTAGTATAGTTTGTAGGTATTGTTTATAGTTTGTAAACCTTCCGGAGATGTCGGCCAGGCAATTGAGGGCGGCCATCGGGTCCGAGCTCAGATGGGCTGCCTCAGCGCTGTTGCTGGTGGACCGTCGGGACCGGCAGGGGGCCCTTCTACGACGGGCCGGGGAGTTAGACGCCCGTTTGGAGAGGGCGCGTAACAGCCTGGAGGGCTTATTTGCCTTGGACCCGGCGGCGGATCCAAATTTATTGGAGGAGGCCGCGCTGGATATGGAGCAGTTGCAAACGGCAGCTGACACCATATTCGAGCGGGAAGCGGAAATACGGGCGGAGTCGTAGACGCCGGGGGAGACAAAGGCAGGGGTCCGGGGTGCCACGGGGGTAGTGGCGCGCCTGCCCGCAATAGCACTTCCCGTGTTCGCGGGGGAGATGGATCAGTGGACAGGGTTCTTGAACCTATTTGACTCACTGGTCCATCTACGAGGGGACCTGCCCGACTCATACAAGTTGGCCCAGCTACTGGGAGCGCTGCGGGGGGAGCCTCTGGAGCTCCTACGACACCTGGCGGTGACGGATGGTAATTATGCCGTTGCCCGGGATATCCTCATCGCCAGGTACCAAAATACCCGCCGGCTGGTGGATGCTCACCTGGCGAAGCTGTTCGCCATACCCAGGGTGACTCGGGTGACGGAGGTCAAGACCGCCGTGTTAAACCCGCTAGTGGTGGCCAGGCGAGCGTTGGCAAACCTGGGGTTGCCCGTCTGCGAGTGGTCGTATATATTATTTTACCTGGTGTTCAACCGGCTGCCGGGGGATATGCAGCTTCGGTTTGAGCAGTCCTCATGGGGGGGTGAGGGGGATTTGCCCACCATTGACGGGCTCACCTCCTACCTTGAGGAGGAATGCCGCAGGGTGGAGAACCTGGCTCAGGCGCAGCCCGCGGGAGCTGTGGCGGCGCAACGGGAAGCCCGGGGAGGCAAGGGCCACTCGCAGTGGGGGGCAAGGTACGGCCAGGTAACCTCGGTGGAGCCCAGCGGGGGGGATCGCTGCGGCTTCTGTAAAGGGGGGGGTCACTCCTTCGCAAGGTGCGAGGAGTTCCTGGCCCTTGAGGTAAGGCGACGCCGGGGCATAATCCAGCAGCGCCGCTTATGCTTTTATTGTATGGGGCCTCACTTCGCAAACCGCTGCGATAATTCACGCCCGTGCTCCTACTGCCAGGGAGACCACCACCCGATCCTCTGTATGAACAGAGCGGGACAGGGCCGGCCCAGGGGTCCGGATGGTGGGGCAGGGGGCCACGGGTCGGGGGGGTCGCAGGGCCGTCGATCACCCCGTGGAAGGGGCGACGCGCACTCCAGGGATAGTGGGGCTGGGACCGCTGAGGCCTTCATTATCAGTGGGGGCAACGGCGCAGGTCGTGGGCAGTTCCGCCGCTCACCCGACAACAGGGGGAGCGAGCGAGCCGGTGACATCGCGGGCTGCGGGTCGGGGCGCGATGTGGGACTGATGCGGTCCTCACACGCGTCCCAGGGTGACCAACCCAGCAATGCCGCCGGGGGACCCGCCACGGGCGGGTGGCAAGGCCCACCCCTGTATTACGCTTGCGCCGGGCAGGGGGTCCGAATCCAACTTGGGATGGCCCACTATCGCCGCCGCTGCTGGAGCGACCGCGACTGGACCCACGGCCTCCACACTTGCGCTATCCGCCGGGGACCCCCTATGAATGGCGGTACCTGCGGTACCCGGGCCGCCGCGGGGTGTATGCGGGCGAGTGGAGGCCGCCTACCGAGCCCCTCCCTGAACCCCAGCCTAGGGCAGGGGGGAGCGATGATGGGGACTTTTCGGGAGGGCCTTGGGGCATGCGGGTACCCAAGGACTAGCTAGCGGTACAGCGACCGCTAGTCCCACTCCGACCGGAAGCGGTGGTGCTTCCGACCGTGTCGGTAGTGGTTTGGGGGGAGTGCCGGGGTAAGGCCGAAGCGGTCTTGGCACGCGCGCTGCTGGACACTGGGGCGCAGGGGAGCATTATGTCGGACCACCTCGCGCGACGGTTGGGTTTGGACATAATGCCCCACGGGAACAAACTCTATGGGGTCGGGGGTTTACAGGTGAGTGGCGTGAAAGGGAAGGTGGTTTTCAGATTCCAGGCACCGAAGCCGGGGTCGCCAATGCTGGCGGCGGGGGCGGTGGTGATGACGGAGGTGATGGGTAATCACCCTCACTCCAAGCTCAACTCGGGCATTAGTCGGATAATGCTGGAGCGTGGCATCCGCGCTGGGGATCTGGCGGATCCGGACTTCGATATTCCACGCCCCGTGGACCTTCTATTTGGGGTAGATGTTCTCGGGAAGATACTCCTGCGTGACAGACGGGTGTTAGACCCACACGGGTTGCTGGCGATCAATACTGTCTTTGGGTATGCAGTGCTGGGTCCAGTCTTGCCTGCCGGGGTACCCAAGGACAGTGACCAGCTGTTAGTGGGATCTGTGCTGTCAGATATCATGCAGAAGTTCTGGGAAGTGGAGGAGCCACCTATGGCACGCCGTGTGGATCCAGAGTCCGAGGAGTGCGAGTTGTTCTATAAGCACAACACCGGCCGGCTTCCATCGGGTAGATTCATCACACGGCTTCCGTTCCGTGGTAATTGTCCAGCCTTGGGTTGGTCCTATGATGCGGCATGGGCCAGGCTGAGATCCATGGAACGGCGGATGGCCAGGGATAAGAATTTTCGGGAGAAGTATGTGGGCTTCATGCGGGAGTACGAGGACCTGGGACACATGTCGGTGTCGAAGGTGGATTGGGAGCGGGAGGACCACTATTTCCTCCCCCACCATGCTGTTCTCAAGACTCCCACCGGGAAGATTCGGGTGGTTTTCGACGGGTCGTCGTCTACTAGCACCGGGGTGTCACTGAACCAGTGCTTACATTCGGGACCCAAGCTAACCCGGGATGTGGGAGATGTACTCACGAGTTTCCGGAGGCACCAGTTTGTCTTTGTGGCCGACATCCGGATGATGTTTCGGCAAACAGTGATCCATCCGGATGACAGACGGTACCAACTGGTGCTCTGGCGGGAAGGCCCAGATAGGCCAGTGGTGGTGTATGAATTAAACACCAACACGTATGGACTGCGTTCCAGCCCTTATGTGGCGATCCGAACACTGAGAGAGTTGGCGGATCGGGAGCGACTGCGGTTCCCTCGGGCTGCTGCGATCCTGGAGCAGGATTTGTATGTCGACGACATCTGCACGGGAGCTGACAGCATCGAGGAGGGGCTCGCCCGCCGGGATGAACTCATAAGCCTGTTAGCCCAGGGTGGCTATGAGTTGAGGAAATGGTTGGCCAACTCTCCAGACTTGTTAGTCGGGTTGCCAGGGGAATATCAACAGGACCCACACCTGTTTTGAGAATGTGGAGAACCCCAACATGCTGGCGGTTCTGGGTGTCCAATATAGGCCCGTCCAGGACGCCTTCACCTATCAGGTTGACTTGGACGTTCCCAGGGTGTGGACGAAGCGGACTATCTTGTCCACAGTGGCCAGGACTTTCGACCCAAGGCTGAAGTGCTTTATGCAGCGGCTGTGGGCCGCGCAATTGGGATGGGATGACCCACTTCCGGGAGATCTGGAGGCTGACTGGGTGGAGTTCCACCGGTCGTTGGGTGAGGTTGATCGGATCATGTTGCCTCGTAAGCTGTTTCCAGGAAATGCCGGGCGTCTCTGCATGGGTTCTGCGACGCATCGGAACTTGGGTACGCGGCTGCGGTGTACCTCCGTACGGTGACCCCGTCGGGAAAGGTCGGGGTACAACTCGTGATGGCCAAGAGCAAGGTGGCCCCTCTCCGAGTGCGATTAAGCATTCCAAAGATGGAGTTGTCTGGGGCGGCGCTCTTGACACGGTTGTTGAATCACACCGCCACGTTATTGGGAGCCACGGTGGACCTTGATGAGGCTGTGTACGCCTGGACTGATAGCCAGATCGTACTTTGCTGGCTGAGGGCGTCGGTGCACACCCTTGAGGTGTTTGTGGCAAATAGGGTTTCTCAGATACTGAACTCTGAGACCCCCTTAGTGTGGCGGCATGTACCAGGGGAGATGAATCCGGCGGACGTAGCGTCCCGGGGCTGCCGTGCTCCAGAACTGGTGTGCCATTCTTTATGGTGGGGACCGCATTGGCTCACGCTAAAGCGGGCTCAGTGGCCGGGGACAACGGTGGTCCCCGTCAATATGGGGCTCAGGGAGCAGGTCTGCGTGGCAGAGCTTACGGAGCTGGAGGGGGGATTCCTCGCGAATCGGTACAGCTCCTTTGACAAGCTTGTGAATGTCACGGCTTGGATGAGAAGGTTCATCGCAAATTGTCGTGCGCCAGCGCACAACCGAGTATTAACGCCGGTTCTATGTCCGACTGAGCGAGACCAGGCTCTGAAGGTCCTGGTACGCCTGGAGCAGTCGGTGAGCTTTAGTGACGTGTTGGATACCCTCAGGAGGGGCCGTCCCAAGCTCAAGGGAGCAGTCATGCGCCTCAACCCTTTTCTCGACAACGAGGGGTTGATCCGGGTCAGCGGTCGACTGCGGCACTCCGGGCTGGCTTACGGGTCACGTCACCCATTGTTGCTGCCTAAATCGGGTTCGTTCGTGGAATTACTGATACGGGACAGGCACGTCCGAAATGCACATGCAGGGTTAACCGCATTGATGGCGACACTCCAGCGGGAGTTCTGGATTTTGTCGGGACGTCGCATCATTCGTAGCGTTGTGTTTAAGTGCATGTCGTGCTATAGGCTTAAGGCAGCTACAATGCAACCCCAGATGGGGGATCTTCCCCCTGATCGGGTCACGGAGGTTAGACCTTTCTTGGGAGTGGGCACGGACTTTGCCGGCCCATTTATGGTACGAAATTCTCGCACCCGGAACACTAGGCTAGTGAAGGCCTATTTGTGTGTGTTCGTTTGCCTGTCCACTAAGGCCGTCCACCTTGAGGTGGTTGGAGACTTAACGACTGAAGGGTTTCTTGCCTGTCTCGACCGCTTTGTATCGCGTCGGGGGATTCCGTCGTTGATTCGTTCGGACAACGGTCGGAACTACGTGGGGGCGGATAGGCATCTCAGGGAGGTCGTAGAGTTCTTAAATGTAAACCAGGTGGATATAGGGACAGGTCTTTGCCAGCGTGGTATCAGATGGGCCTTCAGTCCTCCGGGTTACCCCTCTTGGGGCGGTATTTTTGAGGCTGCAGTGGCCTCCGCAAAGCGGAATTTGTCACGCGTCATTGGTGAGACCACGCTGACGTTCGAGGAACTCGCGACCGTATTTTGTAAAATTGAGGCGGTACTCAATTCGCGTCCGTTGTGTCCCGTTAGTTCGGACCCTAACGACTTCGAGGCATTGACGCCGGGACATTTTCTAGTAGGGCGTCCGCTTAACGCGTTGCCGGAGTACCCTTATGAGGGCGTGAGTTTGCATAGACTCACGCGGTACCAGATGTTGCAGCAGTTCGCGCAAGATTTTTGGAGACGCTGGTCATTGGAGTATCTGCACATTCTGCAGCAGCGCCTTAAGTGGACGGACAGGTCAAACCCTCCCCAGGTGGGAGACCTCGTGTTGGTTAAGGATGCCAACCTATCGCCACTGCGCTGGCGAAGGGGGCGCATTGTTAACCTGTTACCAGGGGCCGATGGGACGCCCAGGCTGGCCGAGGTCCTGGTTGGGGGTTCAGTCCTCAGGCGGGCAGTCGGTTCGTTATCCCGACTTCCTGTAGTTTAATAAGTACTCGGGTTAGGGAGACCCTACTGCCGAGTAGGGCGGGTGGATGTTGGATAAACTTCGAATGTTCCCGAACGGGTGCGAAGCTCGCCGCAGTCGTCAACAAGAGGTTTCCGGGCGAACACACGTCGCATTTTTGTGTGTCGTGAACCTTCGGGCGGTTGAAAATTCATATACGCGTGTTCGGTACGCCGGGGATTAAAATTCGCTTCCACTGGGTAAAGAGGTAGTGTAGACACGTGAGCTCCCACGGCAGAAGACATCGGAGTCAAGACAGGAGGCCCCCTCAACAAGACTCGTCGAGGCAGCGGCGTCAAGCAACCGTGGTGAGTCTTACTGTCTACCTAACAGCTGAACTTATTAAATTAAGAATAGTAAATGAGTGAAAACAGTAGCGTCGGTTCTTAATTTATCGTTCTTATTTATTTTTAATCATCCATGCAACCTTTAATAGTAAATGATTTGACTATTGAATATTATGACGTCACAATAATTTTTTCATACATTTTCTTTATAACTTGCCGTTTTGACGTTTAGTAAAATGTTACTAATTTGACTAGTCAGTCAAATACCCAATTGTGAGCTTTAGATGTGATAAGGATTGATGCTCGGATAGGTAAACTGAATGCTGGCTGTAAGCCTAATTAGTTTAATGTACGACTGATTAATATTATTCTATATATCCTAGAATTATTATACCTCTAAATCTAATATAAAGATGTTGTATTGATTGTAATAGGTAGCAACAGGTAGCCGGATGTTAAAGTTTAAAAAACAGTTTTGATTTATATAATGAAATATACTTATTACATTGTGAATCTAAATGATATATAATTAAATGTAATTGTGGATGAATAATCGCTTGTTAATAACTATTATATTAATTTAAGATAGTGTATTGATAATCGAAGTGAATGTTATATCGGACGGTGGTTGCGACAGGCAATCATCGCGTGACCGTTGTACAAGAAAAAGGTGAATTTTGTGATTAAAGTGCTGTGGAGATATTACTGGATTTTATTTTCTGGAACACTTCTGAGGCTATCCCGAAATCTCAGAAGCGGGATCAACGAAAAGTATCACTCTTTTCGACTTACGCCTACGAGAAAAACGTAAGTACCGACATTATTTGTATTGTACCAACAACGTAATTGTTTGATTTGAATTTTTTTTTTAGCGTGAAAAAAAAAGTATGTAAATCAAATATTACCACTACGTAATTACGACGAATTCGTATTGAAGTTATTTATCTCCTGTTTAAAGTGTTAATTACAACGAGTTGCTAGTTAGTTAGAAAGTTTACCGTAAATAAGAGTACTTAACAGTCAAACATACTGATTCACAATAAGATAAATGTAATTATTATTTAACTATTTGGCGCTTGTCTAAGTACCCACGCTTGTCGAAAGTAACGAGTATTGTTTTTTTTTAATATATATATATAGAATTTCGGTGCTTGCTGTACAAAGCAAGTAATACAAATATTGCTCGCGATTGGCAAGGGTACTGGGGTCGATTGTTGCAATCGAAGAGAGTAAATGTGTTCTCTTTTTTTTCTCTTTTTCTCCCTGTGTCTGAAATGATTGCGTAATTCGAGATGAACGGTGGTAGTAGCAGTACCATGTGAGAAAGACCAAGCTTAATCAGGGGTGATTCAGTTACTATTACCGAAAAATATTAAAGAAATATAGGTACACATAGCTGCATAAACGTAATCTATGTTAATGATGTTAAAAATAATGGTTTACTCAGCTATCGTCTGTCAGTTTCAGTGCTCGACATGGAGAGAGAGAAGAGTCAAACCCGAGATTATAGGACTCTTAGTCCGGGCCCAGGAGTACCCAGGTTTGAGGGTCAGAGTCGGGAAGCGGTAGATTCGAGGCGTGAGTCTAGTCACGCAAGTTGGCCAAGAGTACCCATTTATGAGGGTCTGGCTAGGAGGACATGTTCGGAACAACCAGGGGTATCACGGGTGCGTGATACTGAGGTTGATAATAATTATGACAATATTGACGGAGAGCGTCAAGGACGAAGGGTGCTTCGTCCACAAAGGGCATGTTTGGAACAACCAGGGGTATCACGGGTGCGTGATACTGAGGTTGATAATAATTATGACAATATTGACGGAGAGCTTCAAGGACGAAGGGTGCTTCGTCCACAAAGGGTTAAGGAGAGAGTTCTTCGCACACCTTCGAGGTCAAGGCGTAGCCATTCGTCGAACGGTGGATCCTATAGCCGTGAAGGTACCAGAGAGAGAAGTACGAGTCGACGAGGTAGGAGATCGGAGGACGATAAGGATTTAAGGTCGGGTTTTAGTCGTGACCGGAAGAGGAGCCATCACCTTGAGCGAGGAGATGAGGGTGAGCAACAAATGTCATCTACTTATAAGAAACCTAGGAGTGTAGACTCCACTGAGATTATTTTAGATAAATTTTTGTCAATTTTGCAATCAGTTAAGAGTTCAGATAAGTCGAAGTTGCCTTTTAATACTAATATTGTTCCCGAGTTTGATCCTATGACAAAGGAGCAAACTATTTTGACTTGGTTGACAAAGGTGGAAGAATGTTCAGAAATTTATGGCTGGGAAGATAGAGAAATAATTCACTACGCCCTGCCAAAGTTGACAGGGGTAGCCAAGAATTGGTACCAGAGTTTGCCGACAATGATGTATACGTGGAGTGAGTGGAAAAAGAAGTTGATTGAATCTTTTCCTGTTCGCGAAGACTATGCTGAACTCTTGACTGAAATGCTGGGCAAAAGGGTTAAGTATGGAGAGTCGCTTGAACATTACTATTACGCCAAAATTAATTTGCTAAATAGATGTAAGATCTATGGGCGTCAGGCTGTCGATTGCTTGCTATACGGCGTTGAAGATAGGGCTGTTAAAATAGGTGCGCAGGCTGCGCAATTCTCTGAGCCGGAGCAAGTGCTGAAATATTTCAGGACTGTGAAAATAGGGCATGGTCGAGAAAATCCTGATTCTAGTTTTAAGACTCGAAACGAACGTAAGGGTACAACTCGTTTATCAAAACCAGCGGGTTGGAAAATGACATGCTACAATTGCGATCAAATTGGTCATCCAAGTTTCCGTTGTGATAAACCCCCAGCTAAGTGCGTCACTTGCGATAAATCGGGTCATCTGTCAATTCACTGCTTTAAAAACAAACGCTTAGATAAAGATCGCGAAAAGGAAACTAGTCTGAATAATAACAGAACCGAAAAACAAGTGTCCCAATTATGTTTACCTGGAGACTTGACTGCTAAGTACATGCTTGAGATCAAAGTCAATAACCATAATTTAGATTGTCATCTAGATTTAGGGAGTCAGTGTTCTCTTATAAAGCTAACAAAAGCTAGGGAACTCAACTTAGACATAGTGGTACCGGAAGATTTACCTGTTCTTAGGGGTATAGGTGCTAACCTAATCTCTCCAGTAGGTATGACGATTGTTTCCGTCGAAGTTCAAGGCATAAAGGAGACGATAAAAGTAAACGATTTCGTAATCAACCAGTCAGTTCTATTAGGACATTCCTTTACCGAGAAACCAAATATCGTTATTACGAAAACCCCTACCGCTGTGATATTTAACAAAATTCCGAGCGTTAAAATGCGTCTCTCAACTAGCGACGGTGCTGAAATCCCGTCGAATACTTTACGCGCTGTGCAAGTGTTCTACGGATCCTAGCGTAGATGCACGAGTTTATGTTAATGGTTCCTTGCGGGGTCCAGAAGGGAAGGAATACTACCTCCTGCCTGGAGAATATGAGGTAAAGGGTGGGCGTAGCGCGCTACTGATTCACAATGCATCATCCAGTTCAATCTCACTTGAGAAGGGAACCCTTTTGACACGAGTACAATATAAACATGTAGACAATTTGGAAAATATCTTAAACTCATGCAATGTCACAATCTGTGAATCCCAAAACAATGACGTTTTGAACTGTAACGATGCTCTAAGTGAAGAAGACAAATTAAATTTAAAACAACTAATTATTAAATATAGTAACTGCTTTTCAAAGGGACTCGACGATTTGGGGTTCACAGATCTGACAGAGATGGTGATTGAGCTCGAGGATTCAGAACCAGTTGTTTATAGGCCGTATCGTATGTCTTACGCGGACCGCGTTTTGGTAAGAAATATGGTGCAGGAAATGATCGACCACGGTATTGTTAGAGAATCTACCTCATCTTACGCAAGCCCTATTGTCCTCGTACAAAAGAAAACGGGGGATAAACGTTTGTGCGTTGACTACCGTGCCTTGAACCGCAAAACTAAAAAGGAACATTACCCTCTCCCTCGGATTGAGGATCAATTGGATCAACTGTCAGGTAACAAAGTTTTTACTTCACTTGATTTAGCCTCTGGGTATTACCAGATACCAATCGCTGAAGAGTCGCGGCACAAAACCGCTTTTGTGACACCAGACGGCCAATATGAATATAATCGGATGCCGTTTGGTCTGGTGAATGCGCCGTCAGTTTTCCAGCGCACTATCAATAAAATACTTCTCGAGGCTAAGATCAAATATGCAATAGTCTACATGGATGACGTCCTTATCCCAACTAAGGACGTTACCGAAGGGTTACAACGATTGGAAGAAGTTTTAATACTTCTTCAAAAGGGCGGTCTGACACTAAAATTAAACAAATGCCACTTTTTTCTTGAAAAAATAGACTTTCTCGGTTATGAGGTTAGTTCCGAAGGTATACGACCCGGCCAGAGAAAAACTGAGGCGGTATCTAAATTTCCGACACCCAGGAATCAACATGAATTGAGACAATTCCTTGGGCTATCGGGATATTTTAGGCGATTTATTATGAATTATGCTATATTAGCGGCCCCACTAACCGATTTATTAAAAAAGGATATTAAATGGGCATGGGACAAAGATCAGGATTCAGCATTTAACAAAATCAAAGCTTTCCTGGTTGATAGACCCATTCTTGCGCTCTACAATCTTACTGCGGAAACCCAATTGCATACTGACGCTAGCAAAGCCGGACTAGCTGGTATCTTATTACAGGCTAACTCAAACGGTGTGTTCCAGCCAGTGTCGTACTTTAGTCGGAAAACTAACGTAGATGAACCAAAACTTCACTCGTACGATCTAGAGACATTGGCGGTAATTGCGTCACTTAATCGTTTTCGCGTCTATCTCATCGGAATCCCCTTTAAAATACTCACCGACTGCAACGCATTGCGCGCAACGTTAATCAAACGCGATTTGATCCCACGAATAGCCCGATGGTGGATACAGTTACAAGAATATGACTGCACCATCGAATACCGTTCGGGATTGCGCATGTCTCACGTCGATGCGCTGAGTCGCAATCCAGTCGATAGAAGCAAACCAGAGCCGCCGACGCGTTTTGATGTCCTAACCATCGAAACTCACGAGCAAGACTGGATTGCTACTGTACAGTCTGCTGACGAAGAGGTCAGGAAGATAAAAGAGACGTTATCGGATCCTGGTTCAGAGCAAGTGATGGATATTCACAAAAATTACAAATTAAAAAACAATAGGGTCTACAGAATAGTCGGGGATGAAATAAAATGGCTGGTACCAAAAGGCGTTCGCTGGCAGATTTTAAAAATGAATCACGACGACGTCGGTCATTGTGGTTATGATAGAACCTTACAGCGGATCTGTAAAAATTACTGGTTTGCCAAAATGCGCAAATTCGTGAAGAAATACGTTTCATCCTGCCTCGAATGCTTAGACCACAAAACACCTGGTGGTAAGCGTGAAGGTGAATTGCACCCTATAGAAAGGCCAAGTGTACCGTTTCATACGATTCATGCTGACCACTTGGGTCCATTTATAAGGAGTAAAAAGGGCAATTGTTATTTACTTGTTTTGGTCGACGGCTTTACGAAATATGTTATCGTAAAGCCGGTTAGAGACACCAAATCGGCGACTACGATAAAAGTACTCAAAGACCATATCAGCTACTTTGGTGTGCCAACACGCCTTATCACCGACAGGGGCACCAGTTTCACTAGCGGGATTTTTAGGGAGTTTGTAATGCTATACGGCATTAAGCACATTATGAATGCCGTGGCAACTCCCAGGGCCAATGGTCAAGTTGAAAGATTCAACAGGACCATATTAGACGCCCTTTCTACTTCAGCCCACGGTAAAGACGAAAAGTCTTGGGATGAACAAATTCTCGATATACAATTAGGTTTAAATACTACGACTCATAAAACGACGCAAAAGACTCCATCAGAGTTACTTTTCGGACTTAACATTAAGTGTAGGAGTGAAAGCATATTGAGTGAGGTTTTAGACGACACCGTGACCGTAACATCGGCGGAGAAATTAGTAGAAGTAAGGGACGTAGCTGGGAAGAAAATAAGTGAGACTCAGATTAAAGATAGGGAAAGGTTTAACCGTCGTAGAAAACAAGCGAAGAACTATTCAGTAGGAGACTTGGTACGTGTAGAGCGACAGGTTCCTAACGATGGACAATCACAAAAACTGGTTGTCAAATATCAGGGTCCGTACCGGGTAATAAAAGTGCTTCCCAACGATAGATATGTCATCGAAGACACTCCCTTATCGCGCAAAAATAATCGTCGTTACGAAGCCGTCGTAGCAATCGACAAAATGCAGCCCTGGTTAAATTTTAGTAAAACTTGGAAAGTAGTTGTGAAGAAAGTGGTTCAGATAATGAGTAAAAATAAATTTATAAATGAAAACTAAATAAAAGTTATGTTCTTGCTCGTTAAAGTGTTTATTTATATTAATCTAAATAAATAAATTACCATTAAATCTAATGTACTATGATTAAATAACATTATTTAGATTATATTAATATTAGTGTCTCGTGTAATTATAGGCCTCAATCGTCACTTGTACTTGTTTCGTGTCTAGATCTGTATAGATGTTTATGTCAGAACATTATACATTATTATATTAATACTATATTACTTATTACTTATTACTATACTACTATATTATACATTAATGTATTATATATATTATTATTAATGTTTTAGTATCAGCCTGTAGCGCTTACAAGCTACAGGTTCTGTTTGATTTGTGTTCTATTACCATAACAATAATTATTTCATTGCTAATTGTTGATCGAAGGTTTATCCCGATAATAGTAACGTCATTTTTATTTCCCGCGAAGGGACTCGCTTACACAGGAAGGCCGAGCTGTAAGCCTAATTAGTTTAATGTACGACTGATTAATATTATTCTATATATCCTAGAATTATTATACCTCTAAATCTAATATAAAGATGTTGTATTGATTGTAATAGGTAGCAACAGGTAGCCGGATGTTAAAGTTTAAAAAACAGTTTTGATTTATATAATGAAATATACTTATTACATTGTGAATCTAAATGATATATAATTAAATGTAATTGTGGATGAATAATCGCTTGTTAATAACTATTATATTAATTTAAGATAGTGTATTGATAATCGAAGTGAATGTTATATCGGACGGTGGTTGCGACAGGCAATCATCGCGTGACCGTTGTACAAGAAAAAGGTGAATTTTGTGATTAAAGTGCTGTGGAGATATTACTGGATTTTATTTTCTGGAACACTTCTGAGGCTATCCCGAAATGGCGGAGATGAAATCTGTTAGAAATGTTTATACGTAAAGATAAACATAATAGTAAGATAAACAGTTATATTGTGCTCCGATGATTCAAATATGCCGTAAAACTTCAATATTTCGATGGAATTTAGCAAGCGAAACCATTTTTATTAGTTTACTAGCTGACCCGGCAAACTTCGTACCGCCTCAGAATCAATAAAAAACAAGTTGCAATTTCCCATATTTTGTCATCGTTTAAACATTCTCTGTTCATCCACAAATATTTCAAGACTAAAATTAGCCAAATCGGTTCAGCCATTCTCGAGTTTTAGCTAGACTAACAGAAATGCAATTCATTTTTATATATAAGAGAGAAGAAGAAGATACTATTCTAGTCCCTGCGCTATAAGTCATGGTAACTATTTTATACGATCATTTAGACGTGCTTTTTTATGCGGTGCGTCGTAGCTCTTAACTGTGCTAATCTTGGCTTACTCAGCACTATGGGAAAAGGGCGATTCTCTTGTTGTTTCACATGAAAGTTGTTTTATATCTGCCCACGATGCTTACATTTTTATTCAAACTTACAGGATACAAAAAACAGCCTGAGAATTCAAAAAATACAATACGAAGCTAAGCGTGAAAAAGCATATGTTGAAGCCAAAAATTAATAGTTACCCTTTAGAATTGATGTGGACTTGCTAATTTTCCATCAGCCGTGGCAAAAAACACTAGGTCACTCTTACAAAATAGACAAATACCTAACAATTTTTGGGATGGCCACTAACGGCTCATAACAATAAATGGACAACGACTATTACACTACACTACACACCCACAATATACCTATGTCATGACCTTAATTACTACCTCAACGTTTGCTAATAAGTTTACTTTAAAAAAAATACAAATTCTACTTTACAGGTGTGAGAGGAAACGGATTGTCGCGATTTTAATTTACAATTTTTCCGTAGCAGCAGCAGGAAATATTCTACTGCTGGGACAAGCTAAAGGTAAGCTAGTCTCAATGGTATAGCTGGCAATGGGGATGCCGACTGCGCTTTTATTCCCACAGAGGGCGCCTCGTAATGGCCAATGTTAACCGTCATCTACGTAGATTTCATTGTTTGTCTCTTCAAATCTGACAGCTATGAGTTTGTTATTGACACAGAACAGATGGTTATTGTTGATGGGTCATATGCTGCCGCCATCTACAATTAGTGTTGCAATATGTCGAATGTCAGTAGCTTAGTGGATAAGTAGTCGGTCTTAGGTTTGGATTCGAATCTTGACCAGTATACTACCAATGTGAATCCACTCCTAAAGTCCTAAAGATTAACAAGAACGTTGGTTATATCACTTCTTCTTCACTTCACTGATACCTTATCTTACAAAAAATGTAACACTGTTTATCCCATCAGGATGTATACTGTACAGGGGTGGAACATGCATACTATCAGATTATTTAAACCTTTGAGAATTACCTATATTGCAATGAAACATGTTTGTGTACTAGGTTTGGATCTCCAGTAACACAGCATAAACTATTTCGAAAACTGGTCTTCCCGTATCCTTTGTGTGTGACATCAGAGTGCTATCAAAGATATTATTTCATGCGCATAATATAAATATTCTGCAACAGCATACAAATACGGAAGCGTAGATACTGTTATAGAATTTTACTATCGTCATAAAAATGGTAACAAGGTAATTTCGCACATAAATTCTGACAATAAAGATAGAGAGAGAGAGAAGTCAATGGTTCATCTACTTTTATCTGCGCTATTAAGTTATTAAATACTTTTTTAACGATTACTAGCTCCTGTTAGCTCCTACATGCTAAGCTAGATTGCTTCTGTAGGAGTGGATTCACGTTAGCAGTGTAGTGGCCAGTATACGATTTTGGGACTTCTTAATCTTATAAAGCCTCTTTCAAAATTAAACTTTGTCAGATAAAGGCAAACACGGCAAATTCAACAATCTACAAAATAATAGTAAACGAACCTTTTTATCATCACTAAAAAGATTCACTTAATCTACGAACACTGCACTACAAACTTTTGATCGAAACACGACACTAAACTCTTCGACTGAAACTCTTATTTATTGCTAGTACATTGTAGGTCAAAATGCCGAGCGAACAAACGTCACACCGCGGCGAATGCCGCAGGAAACTGAAATCTGCAAAGCAATAAAGCTTTCGCTGTTAGAATGTTGCCAACTAAGGCGCTTTATGCTGAAAAGTGGGGTAACAAAACAGTTTAAGAGGCTTTGTGGGAACCGGCAGGATTCTCAGAATTTTATTGCTGATATAAAAGGGATACATTCCGAAAATAAACAACTTATATTTGCATGCAGCAACGCTTATGGTGCTATGAAATATAGTTATTTGCGAAGATTGTGGAATCTGTTTAGTAATAGTATACTCGACTAATAAGTTATTATAAAGTAGAAGGTGTTGAAAAGTACAGGGTAAAATAGACACTGGTCAAAGTCTGATCTGAACTGATCAAGAACGCTCACAAAACAGGTACAGAAAATGAATTTAACACTTCCTCAAACAAATCAAACATAATCTCCACACCGTGACAGGTCGTTTTAATTTTGAATCATTTATTGTCACGAAAGCAAGAACAAAGACATGGGTACACCTAAATCCTAATAATTCTATACTATAATGCATTATTCATAATTTTATAATTTTATTCTTAAATATGAAAAATAAAAAAGTATTTGAAGTGCGTAAAAAAGTATTCATCCTGAGTTTTCGATGGAAATTTCAAAGTGTATACTGGCAACCTCTTTTCACTTATGCACTATTGCAATATTTAAATCGTTAGCAGTTAATGTGAGAGCGTTTACATAGCAAATAATTTGAGGTCAATGCAGTATTTTTAGTAAGTACACGTGAATTGTGTATTTAGGTAATCTGTTCGTGGTGTATAACTAAAATATGTAGGTACATGTGAAATACAGATCCCATTTCGGCTACCCACAGGAACCTATTCCAGACCGTAAGTAATTTATCTCTCAGGCCCGTCTAAGCCTCCGAGGTACTACTGTAAGTATTCAACGAAATTGGATTAATGTAACGTACGGTAACGCATACCTAAAATGAATTAAAACACATTGAGCTTTATATAATACTAGTTTTGCTCGAAGCTCCGCCCGCGTGGATGTCGGTTATCGCTATAATATCGGTTATTGTTATTAATATTGTAGCCTATGTGTTACTCTGATGTATAAGCTATATTATTGCAAAGTTTCATTAAAATCCATTCAGTAGTTTTTACATGAAAGAGTAATAAACATTCATACAAACTTTCGCGTTTATAATAATAGTAGGACTATCTGTTGCACGCGACTGTTATTTTTCTTTCTTTCATAACAATCCTGTCTTGTCAGCAACGCACACAAAACAAATAGAATTATCTAATTCGGTACAGCCTTCTGAAAGTTATGCACGATAGGCATACACGTAGCTCCACAAATTAAGAAAAAAAATAAGCGAATAATATTTCTGAAATGCATCACTCGTCCGTATCGCTTCAGAGGGAAGTCTTTGATATAAAAATCAAGTTATTAATAGACATGCGGACCGACACAATTATACACATAAACCAGTATTCACCAGAGATTTATAATGAGACAAAACCCTCATTAAGAGTTGAAATTACTACTAGTCTAGAATACAAGTAGTTTTTCAGGATTAATGATGGTTTTCTTAAAACCATTGCCTGATAGTTTGTAAGTTCATTCAGTATTCTGCATGGAATACCAGGTTCACAGAAACTTCAAGGAATTTCATCAAACAATCTTGATCTGTGCAGAATGCATATAAGATGAAATAGAAATAAAAAGTCTACGAGAGACACAATTGTAGGCTAACAGAAGGGACTTTAAACACAAATTAATACGGAAGAAGTTGCTGGCGGAAGCTAGTTATTTAATATTTTAAAGAAGTCTTTACAGAATGGCTTAAAAAAGCTAAAATGAATTTCAATATTTATGCAATTACGAGCAGTGTAGGCGCTACAGTTAGGTTTGAATTGAGACAATAAAGAAGTCTGAAAATTCGATTAAGCACGGTCATGCACGATGAAGAAAGTTTTAATTTATAAGTACCTAATAATAGGGGTTAAAGTATGAAATTGCCGTTTCATTATAATAGGTACTTCGAATTGACATAGAACCTTCATGGTTTGAGATTTTTGTGTGAAACTTTTTCCACATGGTACCTATGTAGTTCTTCATTTAAAAATGTGCAACATTCGATTATCGACTTTCAGTTGTTTTTTTTATTCAGCTTAGACAAGAAAGATGGATACTTCGAAAATTCGAGTGATTTTTGAATACGCGTTCCGACGCGGAACTAACGCGGCAGAAACAGCTCGCAATATCAATGTTGCGTTTGGAGAGGGGACTGCTAATGAACGCACCGTGCGATTTTGGTTTAAACGCTTTCGTGATGGAAACTTTGATTTGAAGAACGAACCACGAGGAAGGCCGTCCACACAGGTGAATAACAATGAATTGAAAGACATGGTGGAAGCCGATCCGAGCCAAACTACCCAGGAATTAGCTGCATGGTTTAACATTACCTTACCAACAATAACAATATTGACTCATTTGCGTCAAATCAATAAAATAAAAAAATGTGAAAAATGGGTACCTCATGATTTGACTGATCTGCAGAAAGAAATGCGTGTTGAAACTTGTGTTGCCTTGTTGAATCGATACAGAAATGAAGGAATATTGGATCGAATTGTGACATGTGATGAAAAGTGGATTCTTTACGATAACCGTAAGCGAAAAATGCAATGGCTGACCCCAGGTGAAACGCCACAACAGTGTCCTAAAGCAAAGCTTACCAATAAAAAGGTAATGGTAACTGTTTGGTGGTCTCAGCATGGTGTTATTCACTATAGCTTTCTACGATCTGGCCAAGCAATAACGGCAGATGTCTACTGTGCCGAACTCCGAACAATGATAGCAAAACTAGCAGTGAAACAGCCCCGACTCATGAATCGATCTTCACCATTATTGCTCCATGATAACGCGAGACCTCATACAGCACGAGAAACCGTTTTAACTCTACAGGAACTGCAATTAGAAACTATCCGTCACCCTCCGTATTCGCCAGCCCTTGCTCCAACAGACTACCATGGTATAATAATATGCTTCGCCAGGTATGGCACTCCGAAACACAGCGAACACACGCCTACGTCATCACCACTATCAATGTTTCTCAAACTTTATAGTTTGGGGAAATTTTATAACCTGCTTATCTACTTAATTTTTATTATTTAGTTTATGTATATTTCACGGCTAACGATTTAAAACTACTTCTAAGCAGTATTCTGAAATGAAAAATATCCTAATGTGCCACTTTTTACACTTTTACTCATACAGTTCCGAATAGAACAACCAACCATTTTAGTCGAACAAAGTGAAAATTTTAGAAATAAATCTTTGAAAATCACTGTATGCCGTAGGACTGAGCGAGACCGGCTTATGAGTTCAACAAGAATAGCAATACATGTCACAATGACGAAATGTCAATGAGACAGCTTTTTTTGTGTAACCAGTATTATAAAATAATAACTCCCCAACCACCTTTATTACCTGGGAGAATCCGATTAAACAAGGTGGTTTTAATTAACAATTAAGTTAATATATTAATTTTTAGTGTGATTAAACAAACAAAATGATAATTTGAATGCTAAATATATATTCTTGAACAGACTGGTGGCTGAAAATTTTTCCATGAATTCGTGTTTTGTTACAATAAAATGGCAATTGGTTAGTGACGTAAGCAGGTGTTGCTCTCGGAGTGCTAGACCTTGTTTTCTTAGACCATGCAGACTACCATTTTTTTCGTGATTTGGACAATTTTCTATGTGATAAAAAGTTTTCTTCTCAGGAGGCAGTACAAAATGCTTTCACACAGTTTGTCGAATCTAGATCACCAGAGTTCTATCGCAAAGGCATAAATGACCTTCCTACTAGATGGCAGCAATGTATAGATAATAATGGTAATTATTTTGATTAAATAAATACGTTAAATTAAAAAAAAAAAATTTGGTTGCCTGTAAAGTCGGTATACGGGCGAAAGTTTTACGTGACAACGACTTTGAGTGGTAAAATAATTTTAATGTGAATATTCATTCGTATAGTAGGAAGAAGGATGAAATAATAGTAACAATTTAAAAATGTCTGTCTCTCTCGCTCTTATGCGGGCTAACCATGCCCGAGTGGAAGGGACGCGTGCCTCTCACTCGCTCTCATTGTGAGCGCATAACGTGAGCGGAGCGTAACGCAGTTTCTTGAAGTGTCACCCGGCAAACCAATTTATAAGACGTTGTCACGTCAAAAACGAATTTCAATTTGTCAGTACAAATCGGCAATTTCATACTTTAACCCCTAATATTTTAATATGCCACAGGTGTGGCAACTCACATAAGTTATGAACAATGAAAGCTGTAGTCCCTACTTGTGTATTCGAGATGTCCTCTCTGCTTCTACAGGGTCGGCAGCACAAGTGTGACTCTCCTGGTGATGCATACCATACACTTACCATCAGGTGGACCGTGTGCTTGTCTGCCACCTCAGTTGTTTAAAAAAAAATGTTGGCAAGATAACATATTGTTACTTGCCAATTTCGCTTCATGTGTAGTACGTTCCCAAAACTGGTGACTAATTGTCTAACATGCATATTTTAATAAACGACCCAAAGAACCACCGAATAATAGCTAATTTTCGGGATTTTGTACTTTCGATATTTTTGTCTTTGGGTTAAATGAACATTCGGAATTTTGAATTTCGGGATTTTAATATGGAACAACTCGAAATATATTCTAAAAAATAGGTCATCTTCTCAGTTGGTACTGGTTATATACAATGTTACAAATACCAAATACATAGTACCTGCTTTTCCTGCTAAGTTACATTTTGAACGATTTATGAGAGATGGAGGTCTCCTTGCCTTTTTCTCCTCTCCTTCCTCTTCCCCTTCCCCATCCCAAGCGTGATTGTGTTATGATCTTACTTTTCCTGTTTTATGTTGAGCGACTGTCTCGTCTTTGTAAATAGAATTGTGTCATCTACGTAGATGGGGATGTATTTGCGTCAAACTGGTAAAATTAATAGACCGACCGGCGAATAAGGTCAGTTGTCACATAGGAATATAACGGCTCGTTTGTCCTTCAGATGCTGAACTTGCTATCTACATTCTTATTTAGAAAACAAAAATTGTACAAAGAAATAATCGCTTCATTTAATTGTCAGTGGTGGAAAATATATGGTCGGCAGCGCGAGTGTGACGGCCCTGGTGTTGCACACGCCACGGCCCAGGCCACGGTAACCACTTTCCATCAGGTGGGCCGTGTGCTTGTCTGCCACCTAAGTGGTATAAAAAAAAATCATTCCAATATCCCTAGACGAAACTAAGACAAAATCGATAGTATCCCACCTTTACATACAACTTTATATGTATAGATGGGGATACTATCGATTTTATCGACCCTACATATTTCGCATTGCTATTTCTTACAAGGCATTTCTTTATAACCTAGCAATGTGTTTTCCATTTTCGGCAAACCTATCACGTATCACGTATTGTCGAAGTAATGTGGTTAGCACGGTGTTGAATATCAATACGAGATCAAGGTCTCCTACCTACCTACTGTGACTTCGGTCATATCACTTCAGACGGCTTATCATTATGGACGAAAGCCAAAGCAACTTGTCCAATAACTATATTATTTATTAAGCAGAGTGTTTCTGAATCACATTCCGTTGACTGTGAACTAAGTATGCAAAACATTGTCGGATCGGATTCATTATAGCATTAGTCATTAAGATCCTATTAGACCAGAAAGTAGTAGAGCCAAAAATACTTATTTAAACAATATCAATAGATATTGAAAAGCCGCGGCGGCGGCGCTTCCCCGGATGCGAGGGATATGTCCAAAACAACTTCACATTCCGGCCTAGCACAACGACCCACAGATGGCGTGCGGTTTAGTCGGTTCGAGTCCAACATGACCTCCCCCTCCAGTTCCGGAAGGGTATAATATCTATGGGAATTTCCCACACGCAGAAAGAAAACATTGCAAAGTCGCTTGAGCTTTTATGCGTGGGCACTTATTGATTGCGAACAATCTCTAGCCAGAATTAATCTCTTGAGCGAACAGAGTCCACCGTTCACCTTATATCCCGCTACTGATCTTACCCCCGGACGGGAACTTCCCTGGACCACTTGAAAGTCTTTAAACAGGCTTCGAACTCAGGTCGATCGAAGTAATGAAAGCCGGGCTCTGTGGGGTTTCTCAGATGAGGTGAACCCACAATGTGAATGTGGAGCTAAGCCGCAGACTGGGCCACCTTCTAATTTATGCTCCTTGCCCATAAACATACACACCGAAAGAACTCATCAGTGCCTCGGAGAACACTATCGAGGTGGCTGCACACCGGACGAACAAAATTTGACAAATGATATGTCGACACGACATGTAAAGAAAGATTGGTAGGGCTATATGTATAAAAACTAATTGTATTAACGTATAGAATTTAATATTTATTACACATATAGGGTTTGGTAGGGTAGGGTCTCATTCCTACCAAGATGTTTAGACCATAAGTATGTTGGGATAACTACACCTGTTAAGGCTTTATCTGTTAATTGTGGGACGTTCTTGTGAAGGTAGGTACTAGCTTTTGGCCGCGGCTCCGCCCGCTCGGATGTCGTTATAAATTGTAGCCTGTGTTATTTGTGTTATTTTGATGTTTAAGCTATATTATTGTAAAGTTTAATTAAAATCAGTACCTAGTTTTTACGTGAAACTATAACAAACATCCATCCATACTCACAAACTTTCGCATTTATAATATTATTATGAAGTAGGATTCCTCTGCGCGTTGCAGGGCAGATAGCAGTCGGGCTCATGAAGCCGTATAAGTCGAACCAATAGAAGAAGGAATAATCCGGGGCTCCGAGACGGAAGTCTTGGCCGCGATCGGCATAATTCTAAGATTGAGGGATGATTAAAAACTAATGACGGTATGCCAATTTAAAAACAAAAAATCACACAACCAAAATATAACAGTATTAAAAACTCACAAGGTAAGCTCTAACTCTAATTATGTGTATTCGAAAAGTTTACTTAAATGTCCGTCTATTCCTTATACGAGTTAAATCGGAAAGCAAACAGGTGGTACAAATTGTTTACCAAATAGAAAAAAATGTTCCAAACGTATAATATAAATGTTCCTATTGAAGGAACCGTGAAATTAGATATTTATGGTAATACAAAATTACAGAAAACGTTTTGTTTGTAAAGCTATTTGATAAGCTTTTTGAACCTCCTACTTTTAAAGTCACGCAATTGGTAGGTATAGAATGTAAACATTCTAACAAATTATGGTCTCTTTTCATTGTCATCGGTAGGTATACTAAAGATATTACATACTTACATATACTCAAGCCTGTAAATCCCCAAAGGAGTAGGCAGAGGTGTCTTAACACCCGCTTTTCGCAAACTATGATTTTTCCCATGTAATAGGGGGCGAGCCTAATGACGTCAAGTGCGTCCTTCCTTTTGCAATAGGATCTATAAGGCCTCGGATATGGTCGGAAATAACGCAAGGATGATGAGGATAATCTATAAAAAGATTATTAATGTTGAAAATATGGGGCGCCAACTAAACTAAAATACACATACATCATATAAAGTCTGAAACGAATGCTTATAGCCATTAGAACTCGATATTACGTTAAGAAGAAAAATAGAAATCTGTTCAGGCATAGAGATATGAAAAGAGAAAAAGAGCGTGAGAAGAGAGAGAGAGAGAGAGAGAGAGAGAGAGAGAGAGAGAGAGAGAGAGAGAGAGAGAGAATAGGGAGTGAAAGAGGAATGTTTGATTAATGAAAAGTTTAGCGAAAGTTGTCTAAAACTTAGGCTAACTGATGAAAGGTTTCCGCACGCAAATGATTTCTTATATCGGTATCATGTTAATTCATACGACACCACCGACGGTACCGAAATAGCACTGTTTTGGGGATCAACGACATTACGTACTGAAATATGTTCTTACCACGCAGTGGTTTTATGAGTCACTAACGGTGGATCTGCGACCTATTTATCTGCGCATTATAATGGAGGTAGGACACATACGGTATTTCCGTTCGAGCAGTCCGACTGGGGAAGTATCTACCCCAGAAGGGTAACTAGAGCTCACTGGAGAGTTTTTGTGCTTTTAGTAAGAAGACTACAGGCTTGTCCTGCTCGTCTCCAAACTGACGGCACAGAAACTTTCTGTTCTTAAAGGGTCGGCTGCACGAGTGTGACTCCCCTGGTGTTGCACACGTCCATAAGCCACGGTAACCACTTTCCATCAGGTGGACCGTGTACTTGTCTGCCACCTAATGTAAACTAATTGTAGATAGTAGCAGCATATTACCAAACAACAATTACCAACAATAACGAACTCATAGCTGTCAAACACTGAAATCTACGTAGATGACAGCTAACATTGGCCATTAAAAGGCGCCCTCTGTAGGGATAAAAGCGCAGTCAGCATCCCCATTGGCAGGTATAAAAAAAAATAGTAAATGGTAATCACCAATAGGTACGGGTTGCATCCAAATCTTATTCTTTCTTCTTTTTTCCCTATTTTTATGTTCCACAGGTCGAGTTTGCGCGCAATGCAGTTCCTTTTATTCCTCACACGTTGTAACCATAGAGAGGTATCAAAGTAACTTCATTCCGCGCACACTCATGCTGTGGAATGATCTGAAGCCAACGCAAGAGCCTCATCCGTGAACCAGTACATGTAAGTAAGTAAGTATTTTATCTTATCTTGTTATAGGGGTGCGTGCTTTGGAGCTATCGCGGACACTTCGACCCTATTGGATCCTTTGTGTCAACCCCAACCTGGCCCCTACGTTTGAGGAGGGAAGTAAGTAAGTAAGTATCTCTTTATTTTGTACACCAAGGACAAGGACATTGGTTATGAATAGGTACATTGCAGGTATAGACAATAGGCGGCCTTATCGCACAGTGGCAATCTCTTACAGGCAACCTCTGGATGGAGAAAAGAGATAGAATACATATTTGGGTAGTATGCTATACAAAGTCCTAATAATATTTTATTATTAGGTACTATTTACATAGGTGTCGAAAGAATGTACTTTGTACCGAGTATGAGGCAATGGCAATTGGTCCCTACAACATGCCGGGCTAACCAGTGGGTCTCTTATTGCATGACAAACTATAACAAGATCGAGGTAAGCGTTATATTACCACCGTATTGTATTTTTATAATTTCACTCTTCGCCACTGCTAGTAGGTGACATTAGCTTGGGTCCCGATGCAGTATGCAGTGGGGCCTTTTTCACCCAGTACAATATGTATCAATGTATATGTAATGCTTATGATAGTTACTATTTCATTATTATCTATTAATCACAAAAATCTAATCCGTATCATGTTATACCTATATTGAAAAACGTACAAAATGTACATTTGTGCTTAACATTACTGAAAACTACTATACTGTTAATAACATACTGTACAACTATTGCACTACCATTGCGCCATTATTACTCACTCATCTTACTACGGAATTGATAGGTAATGTCTTCCTGATTTTAACTACAAGCCCACTGTTGCCGGGCGAACAAACACCAGATTAAATCAAGATACATCTCTATTGCTAGAACAAATGTCAAAGCACGACACTACACTACGGGCATAAATCTAACATTAATTAGTGACCTATAAATTACTATTGCAAAGTCGTCTCCCAGCCAAATCGCCACATTAAACTAATTGTCTGGCTTAAGATTTATTTATAGTTATGTAATACATTTTGGTTATAGATTTAAATGCTTTTTAAAACCAAAAACAAATTGCCTTTTTAAAAGCTTCTGACTAATATTTTGGGGAAAATATTAATAAAATGAGTGTCAAAAACTTACCACATGCGTCAAACGCACAAAAAAAATCCTTATTGCTCGAATCAACGCTGCACGCACTGTTCACACATATTTCACTGTTCACAAACACTTAGATATACGATTTCAGAAAACACACGTTCATTTAATTCTAGCCTACCAATCACGTAGCCTTTCCAGTCGGAGTCGGGATTAGATTTTCGAAAATCGGATTTCAAAATCCAACTTTTTTTTTCAAACGACCGGGCTGCTCGAGCGCCGGACTATTTGAATTTAGAACAGGCCGAGAACGCGCGTGCGTGCCGGTACTGCGCTATTTATATTTTTGCTGGGCTATATACAATCCAGTTTATCTTGAACTGCCGTTCCTGAACTATACAATCTATATTAAGGTGATTCTATACCTAGTCGGAGCTCAGTGTGGTTTAGTAGGTTTTCTTATTTTGACTGAGAAACACTTATCGAACCCGGGCGTTTAGAGTTTTAACAAAATTGAAGTCATTGGCCTAGGAGTACGAATGAAGTTGAAAATTAGCGCATAACTATAACTATGAATATATTGGCATACGTAATTATATCATTATTTCAATGCTTAATAAGTCTACCAAAACAAAGCTGGAATTTCTTTCTCACTTACATTTCATACCATGTTGATTCGACATGACAGATAATTTAAACAAACGTCTACTTTGGTATAAATTACAATAAAAAATTGTTACATGAAACTAGAAAAACAAATATGTATCTTATTTACGTGTGAAATTTCTCACCCATAGTACCCACGCCGGTTATCGGGGGTGGGTATGTCCGACCCGAACCGACTAAACCGCAAGCCATCTCCGCCCTCAATTATCAGGGTGTAAGGTTACCCAAGAAGTCATTTCCCTCACACCCCGGTTAACCCTAAGTCTGGGTCATTTACAGTTTTGATAGATGGCCCCCTCTAGTGTGGCAACCTCGTAAAGGGAGAGGGACGTGATCTGCATTGCGCATCGCAACTTTCATTACATTCATTACCTTACATCACTTACATGATAGGATAGATGCAATTATAAACCTTTGGTACTAAAATAAAACAAATTCAAAGAGACTTGAAATAAATATTTAATAGTAACAACAGCCGATAATGCAAGACGTACAAGTGGAATATCCGATATTAATATATTTACAATTTACATATATTTTTACAATATATCGATATTTAGGCACGGTGACACCAGAGATGAAATTAAAATTATACCTCTATAAATTATTATTATTATAACCTCCGTTTCGAATCACTATCGAATACTAACAATGTTGGTACCGAACTTTGTCCCCACAATGGTTATTTACGTATGTAAGGATTAATGACAGTAGAGGAGGCTGTTGTCTCTGCCTACCCTGGAGGGAAATAGGCGTGAGCATATATATATATATATATATATATATATATATATATATATATATATATATATATATATATATGTGTGTGGGTGTGGTAATTAGTAAGAGAAAGATTTACTGAGCAACCGGCACAAAGCTTTTCGAATTAGTTTCTGCTCCAATAATAATGCCACAGCCAATATGAATTTACTGCTTACAAGTTGTATTTCGTCGAAACGGGCAAAAGAACATTGAATCTATTTGTTACAGGCATTTATCGTAAAAACCGCTCACAAAATTCGTAAACCTTTTGAAGGCAAAGTTTAGCTGCGTATTCTTTGCCTCTTAGAATATTAAAAAAAAAAGAGGGCAAATCACTCCCATCCATAGCTGTTAATATAACAACCAAATGACCCCCATAAGGTTCCCATTGTATAAGTAACGACAAAACTGTATTTCAATGTAAATTTATAACACGAAAAAATCAAGAACACAGGTGCTACAGTAGGATCATCCATATATTACACTAGCTGTTACCCGCGGCTCCGCCCGCGTGGAGGTCGGTTATCGCGACCAAACATAGCCTATGTCCTTTCTCAAGGTCTAATCTACCACTATACCAAATTTCATCAAAATCGGTTTAGTGGTTTAGGCGTGAAAACGTAACATACAGACAGACAGACAGAGTTACTTTCGCCTTTATAATATTAGTATGGATAACACGTCAGCGAAATGTAACAAGGATTGGGAGAATTTATAAGATTTGTGTCGACATATGAATATAATATTATAAACTCTAAACACATGCACATACGGTTTAAATTGTTTTAATGGCGAATTTATGCTTACTGTACCAGTGCAGTGTGTTATTGGCCTTTTACTGGTGCCATAACAACTGCGGTTTTAATTTAATCCTTTCTAGATATCAAATTGCAAAATCTATAACGCCACATCATACAAGGCTTTCACAAAACACCTGTGACAAGAGGAAGATATTAAAAAAATCTTAGTACTTGTGACGTGATTTATGGAGGCCTAACAAACAATAGCCTTTTAAATACTCTAATTATGATAT
Source organism: Eilema caniola (assembly GCA_949126895.1). Taxonomy (NCBI): domain Eukaryota; kingdom Metazoa; phylum Arthropoda; class Insecta; order Lepidoptera; family Erebidae; genus Eilema; species Eilema caniola. The sequence continues at coordinate 10,269,668 of OX421486.1, read as the reverse complement.
TTGACTCTCTTAATGCTATGTTTGGCATATGGCCAAGAGTCTCGTTACTGTTCACATTAACATCAGACGTCTATACATATTTAAAGATGACGTGCGTGCTGACAGTGAAAGGCCCTTAACTAGGTGAGGATTGACCGGTAGCATACAAGTGTATTGTAATAGTCAGTCAACTATGTATGAATGGATACGTCCAGGCGAACAATACATTATAATAACACATGAATAAAAATTGAAAAATAATAAGTGCAGAATTCCGCAGTTTTGTAATTAATTAAACCAATGTTTTAGGTATAAATATTTAGTACTACTTATCAAAATAATTCAACCGATGTTGCGCGTTCCAATACAATTCAGTAGATACTTCTAGGGTTAACGTATTATAGAAGGACATGAAAAAACGCTACACATACGAGTATTCTATATATATATAATAGGTATATAAATCGATTTTTCGTAAAACGGTTCAGTTGGTCTTAAAAGTCAATATTTTAAGCTGGTACTGCATGTGCGATACGAGGATGCTCCCAGTGAATCCTCACTCTCTAAAGTAAGAGAATTCGCAATCTTTACAAATTTTAACCTATTGATCGATAGCAATGAACACTCGAGGACTCCTATCAATGTACAAAACCCATTATAATTCTAAGGTTAACAGTATATTAAACCTATTATATTTAATCACAGAGGGACAAGATGTTAGACATTCTAGTTGAGAAGATCTAAGAATGAGAGGATCTAAGAATGAGTGATATGATTTGGATGGATAAATAGAAGACATATAATATAATTCCAAGTATGAGGGATGGTTAAATTATAAATGGAGCATGAAATGTTAAACATATAAAACTTCGATAATGTAAGATTTCATTAAAGTGTGTATTGACTAACGTTACAAGGTGTAACGAAACTTGTTACAAGACGTATTGGAATATGTTACAAGGTGTAATGGAACATGTTACAAGGTGTAATGGAACATGTTACAAGGTGTAACGGAACATGTTACAAGGTGTAACGGAACATGTTACAAGGTGTAATGGAACATGTTACGAGGTGTAATGGAACATGTTCTAAGGTCTAATGGTACATGTTATAAAACGAGTATTAGTGCAATCGGTATGGAGAAACATGTTAGTAACAAGGCGTTCGTGCAGTACTTTTGTATTGATATTGACTTTTGTATGGGTACGTCAGTCGTGGAGAAGAAGCATCGGCTAAGATCGGCTTGCTTAGGTTTGTTAGAGCGTTCTCTCTTCTAGGCGCACGTTTAAGGCTTGATATCTTTTTAGAGTAGTTAAACCCGAAGCTACAGTTATAAATTTCATAAACAAACAAACAAATAACTACTCTATACAGATATGAAACTGTCAATCCGATACGCGATAAAGATAACGTTCTATAAAATCAAAGCAATTAATCTTAGCAATGTGTGAACCGAATTATTAGTAGTGGGAGTCGTCTAAATCCGGCACTGCCTAAACCTCTCGAAATATGGTGTTACATTACTATATAACTAATATTATTGTATTTACTAATTTTTAAAATGTATTTTGTTGTATTTTCTATTCATAAATATAAAAGTTTCAATAGTTTATATTATTGTGTCGGTCCTGTTCACCACTTTATAATTATTAACAATAAATATTTTAATGTATCCGAATTTCAGCGGTATTTAATTATTATTCACATATTTTAAAACATAAGTTATTAACAATACAGCCGTTTGTTCATGTTACATATTTGACTAATTAAAACGATAGAGATACATGGAAAGAGAGAGAGAGAGAGCGAGAGACGGAGAAAGAGAGAGAGAGAGAGAGAGAGAGAGAGAGAGAGAGAGAAAATTCTTTAGTAGCAATTCGTAAGTGGAAGTGGCAATTCTTTAGTGGAATTGTAAGGGATTGACAAATGCTTACAACTGTTATAAACGTCAAATTACGTATCAATCCCATACATTCCGTATTCTATTATATTCTACTGACGATTGTACTACTTGTCTAGAGGGACGGAACTCTCTCTCTCTCTCTGTTTCTCTTACTCTCGAAGCCAATGCTAATGTTTTAACGAGACGGAAAGTTTTAATTTACTTGGCATTTCCGCATGTCACTCTGATTAGTTTGGTTCAAACTCTTGAAATCCATCACTAAACTGCTAAAAACATAACAAACAGTACAAAAACGTTTAACAATAAATACTATATTTACTATCAACAAACGGCTGAACAGATACAACTATTGAATTTCATCGCAGATTTGACTCGCATCCTGTCCAGTATCCAAAATGGCTTCTGCACTTGGTATTACAATTACATCGGTTACTTCAGCAATATCATAACCACTTTCTACTGCATTAGACTCCAGAAACTCTTCACTCACCTTCTTTTCCATATACTGCGCTATATTAATTTCTTCTACATGCCTGTTTAAATCTAACTCTATATGTTTGGCTATATCTACCCCTTCAGATATTTCCGATGAGCAAAACTCGCTAATTTCTGTACATATTCTTCGAACATTTTCGTCCACATTCACTGTTAGTTCGTCCTCGTTGTTCGTCGATGTTCTCACTAGCTTTTTGTTGAACTCAATATTGGAATCATCACCTAATGTGAACATGACTTTAGTTGGACTGTGACGTGCATCTGTATCGTTCAGTCTGAGTATTTCGGAGTCCGAGTTGTGTGATTTGAGGCTGTGAGGCAAGTCTGTTGGGTCGATTTGAGATAGCTTCATATTGTAAATATTCGATTCGCTGCCCATTATTGAAGTTGTCGAGTCTTCTAGTGTGGGCAACTCCTGAGAATTATAAACATCTGTTAGTTAATAGTTTCAGTTAATCTTCTATTATAAATATTTAAGATATTCTACTTCTAATACTAATTTTAAAATTATTAACTGTTGTTTCTGTACTCATCTAATAATGTTGCTTTAGAATGTGCAATTAGATACATATATTCACGCTTGTAAATCCCAGTAAGTAGGCAGAGGTATCCACGTTTCACCAACTATTATTTTCAGTTCTTAATAGGGGGTGAGCCTATTGCCGTCATGGCAACAGCTATTTACCTTAGTCGCCGTCTACGACACGCATGGAAAGAGATGAAGTAGATCTATTCTACTCCACTAAGATTATAAGGTGTTCATTATATAATATTGAATCAGCTGCTACTTGTTTTCATTTATTAATAACCTGCATGCATTTTAATACATATTTATAAAATTGTTGCTTTTATAATCTTACATTTACTCTACTTAAATTAATAATTTATCTACTTTACTACTATCTATAGTTCTACTCACTACTCTGTATGTACAAAAAATGAAATGAACTTACGCTAAAAAAGCAATAACAGAAAATATTTTTTTTTTTAAGTAAATAAAGTAAATAAATCTTTTAAGTAAAAATGAAAAGTTTATTAACATCGTCACTAACTGCTTTCGTAAAATATAATAATATGTATGGCATTCTCATATCGATAAGAACAATAAACCATAAATTGAAACAAAAAATCAATATGAGAAGAATTGACTACGCCAACATTTCGTAAAAGTTCCTTACAATATAAAAAAAAAACATTGGGTCGCATGCCAAAGTGAGACCAAATTGGTGAGAAACTGTTTCATAAAAAAAGTAGGCTTTCAGGTCAGTAGTAAAGAAGTAAATTTTTGGAGATTTTGTAAGATTTTCTAATATTATTTCGATGGACATTGGATGTATTCATGTGCTACTTTTACACGAACACATGAATCCTTTCAATAGATGTATCATACCATTAACGTAAAATTTAAACGAGGGCTTGACTCATTATTACCGTACTCAAAAAAAAATTGTTAAAAAAGAAAATGCTGGCAAACCTGGTCATCGTGATAGCTGCCGACGCTGCGAGAATGCCTGTGTCTCTTTAGATGTACACCGGACTGTCGAGATTGACCATCCACGGAATCCTGGAGACAAGCAACATAATTATGTTAGAGATACGTAGTTTTTATGTTGTTATTAGATATATGCTCCCGTAATTAATGTAGAAAAGGGTTAACCCCAATCGTACTCGTTTGTTTTTAATTTTTTTTTATATTTGCTTTGAATAATAACTTGTTCTAGCTTAAGCTATGTAATAATGCTTAAGATATTCTAATATTCTACTTTTTATGATGTGATGTACTATGTTTAGATATACACTTATTTATTTTACATTCCATTTCAAAATTCTGCAAGATTTAGTTATATACCTTATTTCTATAAACATCTTTATTATCAAAACGCGACTATGATGGCTATCTATGTTTAAATGATTAGAGGTATACCTACTACAGAATAACCGGAATGTCACAATTTCAACGAGACTTCTACGTAGCAAACGAATTTAGCGCCGCCATTATGGAAATATTCCCATAGTGTATCATACAAGTCTGAAATCTATGTCAGTTTGAGTGCCTACCGCCGGTGAGATACTTTCTTCTATCGTGTCCATATTTCAATTTTTGTAATGTGTGTCGAGGCACAGTGAATCGAGATGTACTTTTGTAATATCAGTCGTCCAGTACCCGTCACTGTGATGCGGCTCGAAGGACCAACTATACAGGTCGCCTTAGTTACCCCAACAGACTAATATTATAAAATACCAGAAATTGCGTCGCTTATAGCAGGATTAACTGAATACTCGGAATAATGGACGTGGTCTGATTAAACTGTGTTCAGTCTTACCAAAATTTAAACAAGTTGTTTCCCAGAAACCCACACCAAAGCAGAAGTACCAATAACACAAATAGCACATATATTAACCATTTATATGGAGTCAGTTCTTTGAAAGTTTTTGTTTTAGTGAGTAGTTTGTATAGGAGATATATTTCGCCTTGTTTTTCCACACTTCTAACATCGGAAATAACACTAACATATTGTTAACTCATTTAAATAACCCTTGCTTAAAGTCAGTTAATAGTCTGAGAGTCAGTTTTACATCTATGTACATCAAAAACATTTCTTCACGTATACACTTATTAATTCCTACATACCTTAAAGCGATTAAACTGTCGATATTTGCATCGTTCAGTTGCAACGAGACTTCTTAACGATTGAGTACGTGGACACTGACTGTCGACCAGCCAGCGGTAAGTGCCATACAACTTTGTAGTGTCCGACCTAGGAAACAAGAAGCACTTTAGTTTGACAACACATTAGCAGAAACTATACACATTGATCTCAGATACCTGTCTCAAAACAAAGGATATTTGCAGGATTGCAAATCTTTTGGTTTTCACGACAGAGGGAAATCTAATGCGAACATCAGTGTCAATATTTTAAGAATAATCATGTTAACTGAATTTCAGGAAAGTTTTAAATGCCAGAGTCAGAATTCAAGTGATTCAATTGTTTGTACATGATTGAATAATAAACATTTGAACATCTTCACAAACTATCACATTTATAAAATTAGAATGATTATCTTTAATTCTATCGTTGGCGTCAATGTAATGAATTAACATTACACTATTTTGAATTTATCAAAAGTCAATCTTATCGCTAACTGTACGGTTTGAGGAGGTACCTACGAATGTTGACATCTTTTTTATAGTAAAGACGTTTCAATCAAATGGAGTGAAGGAGGAATTTGATTGAATGTGTCCATAGCGTTATGTACATGCCAAGGTAGTTTGCAGAGACAAGTATCTTGTGGTGTCAGAGAAAGCACAACGTAACAAAAAAGTAACACACATGGCTAAACTTGAACAGTACAATACACAATAGTTTTAGAACAGTAACCGGTTTCTGGCATGTGGGAACGAAGAGCTAATCTGTTTGAGTCTCTGAGATCGGCCACTTATGTTTTGCACAGCGCATTCTTTATAGCGATGCACATGTGTTTAATCAATAATTATGGGCTAAGTCGATAATGTGTGCTAAGTCAATAAATATGCCATAAGTCAATAAATATGCATTAAGTCAATAAATGTGCAAGTCAATAAATATGCCGTAAGTCAATAAATATGCCGTAAGTCAATAAATATGCCGTAAGTCAATAAATATGCCCGAAGTCAATAAATATACCTTAAGTCAATAAATATACCCTAAGTCAATAAATATGCCCTAAGTCTATAAATATGGGCTAAGTCAATAAATAGACTGCGGCCCCATGTTGCGAAGAACGAAAACGTGATGAAATGGGGCTATATCGACCTGTCACAATTGTACTGTGATTACTGACCGCTGCTCAGATCATTTCACATTAAATTTGTAGTTCTCCTATAAGCTGTGCCCCTCGTTCCGAATTAGAGAGGATCTGTGTAGAATAATGGACAACGCTGTGCCTGTGTTTAAGTTTTAGCCAGATAACATCTAGGATTAAAATTGTTAATCATTACAACTACTACTCTCTCTCTGACCGGTTCCCGCCACAGCGACCACTTCAAAGAACTCCTAATGAAGTAATACATGTATTAATAAGAAAAAGAAAATGCCTTCACCTGTAAAATCACAACCTCAAAAAGTGTTAATAAACTACGACAGGAACCTGGTAGGGATCATGTTAAATTATGCATAAACTTACGTATTAGCAGGCGCCGTGAGTAATCTCTGCAGGTTGGCGAGTGTCGGTCGAATGTCCGATAGTGGTAAGCCGCGACCGACTATTAGCTGGGCTATGCATTTGTTCAATAAGAACAGCGCATAGCGGAACAATGTGGTGTCGCCGCCGCGAGGAAATAGTGGTATACTGGAAAAAATAAAAAATCCACTAAGTTTAACAACTAAAATAGTTTAAATGTTACATCATTAGTTAGTTTATCTACTCTGATGCTATAATACACAGATTATAAAATTGAAATCAAAACTCTTATGACGAACATTACGCACAGGCCAGAAAAAAAGTTTTATTACGATACAGGTCTTGTATGGACACCGATATCATTAAATAACTTTTTAATCATAACGATACACCTAAACAACCTGCATCTGGACTGAACCTCTACTTTAAAAAAAGAATCAAAAAGAATCAAGCAATCGATGTTTGCGCCTTGGCCCCAACATTTAACATTTAAATTTTGTTTGTAAAATAAATTAGTTTATGTATTATAGTATGAGAGTAGATAAAGTAGTGTATGACACTGTACATAATAAGGATTCTTATAACACTCGTGTGATAATATAAAAAAACTCGCCTACGGCTCGTTTTTTTAAAACACACTCGTGTTATAAGAATCCTTATTATGCAACAGTATCATAAACTACTATAACAACATTAGTTACTCCAGCTTTTCTTACTTTTTTTCTTAAAGTTTTATAAGTGTCGTGGATTACGGTCTACTATGCTAAATAAATACCAACATTATGAGTTTGAATTTAATAGATAGTCGAGTTTTATCATCAACTCTGCGAAGAGTAGGCTCAATGACGCAGTTATCAACTTTCGGTATGCGGGCGGAAGGTATATTTCTGCTGCAGCTATTAGAGGAATTATTGTCGCTAGTGTATGAAAGTGATGTAACTATTACTTAGAAATTATTAGCTACTTCCTCACCACTACGCCTTGGTAACCGCACAGCTGTATGCTCAGGGACTGCGTAGCCCTATTAAGCCGTTCCGTGATCCACCACCTTACGGACACTGGCAGTAGCTTACAGCTCAACCGTATCAAACAGAGATGTACCTACCATGGCAATTTAATAATTCTCACGGTACACTCAAGTGTAAATAATACAGTCCACCCAGGTGGTCTGCGCAGTTTAAAGGCGAGGAAGTTCCAAAGGTCATCCCATCTCTTCCTGCGAATGTTGTAGAAGGCGACTAGGGATATGGCTGTTCTCCAACTTTTTTTTTTCAATATAGGACTCGTCAATTTGATTTTACCTCGCCTGATGGTAAGCTGAAGGCAAAGTCTCAGGAAAGAGGGCCACCATCATATACACGTGCCATGTTAACAATGGTGGCACTCACCTTGACGGCCTCATCAGATGCTTTTTCACGCCCCGCTTAAAGTACCCGGGACTGTAGGGAGAGCGGAAACACGTGAGCTGGCAAGGAATTCCAGATTCCATCAGAATTCCATCTGAAAGTAAACCTACAGCATATGACCATGATTCCGCTTGACAGCTATACGCTCGCCTCCTATTACGTGGGACCGAAAATTATAGCGTAATGTGGGTGTTCATACACCTCTGCCTACCACTTCGGGGATTTACAGGCGTGAGTAGTACTTACTTGGAGTCAGGCATATCAGGTTTACTATCCAGCCCCTCTAGACAAGTGGTAATTCGCTAGCCGGCGTTTGGTGGAATACAATGAGGAATGTATGGGATTTGACGTATATGACAGTAATTGACGCATGTCAAATACGTTAAATCCTATACATTTGTCATTCTATTCCATGAAACGCCTGCTAGCGAATTGCCACTGGTCTAGAGGGGCAGCGCTTTGCTAGCCGAGCCAAGTAACGCGAGCTTGTACCGCAGTGACTGGTGCAGTAACGCAGCGGCCAGGCTCGTGGTCTGCACCACGGAGTCGCTCACGGCGTTCGAGCGGAGGTTTTCGTCCCCACATTTACAGGCTTGAGTATATGTATGTAGTACTCACTTGGGGTCAGGCAAGTCGGGCGTGATATCCAGTACTTTACTAGCCGAGCCCAGTAGAGTGAGTTTGTACCGCAGTGGCTGGTGCAGTAGCGCGGCGGCCAGACTCGTGGCCTGCGCCACGTAGCCGGCCGCCACGGAGTCGCTCACGGCGTTTGAGCGAGGGTTCTCGTCCCCACATACTGCTAGGGGCACGCCGCAGATTGTCCAGGTTGTTGCGTCTTTCTGTTGAAACAAAAGGAACTTACACTTGACTAGCTGAAGAGGCTCTGGTGTCGGCTATCCTTCCCCACCGTCAACCCAAGATGGTTGTAATGGAGAATTCGAATGCCCAAGGCGCGGCTCAGTATAGTCCGCTTTTTTTTATCTCAGATAGTAAATTGACAACTGCAAATGTGAAATTGTGAAATAATGATACCAACTCTTAGTGCTTAGTGACGTGCTCGAAACTATCGACAATGTTTGTGGCCCGGATACAAGTGGTTTGGCCTTATTTTAAGAAAAAACTTAAAATTAGAAAGTTTTTAGTTTCGTACACTATCCATATAAATAGACATTAAATTAGAGTACCAAAAAATTAAATACTGTTGTTGTTTGAATACGGCAATAGGCTCACCCACAATTACGTGAGACCGAATACACTAATTGGTGAAATGTGGGTGCCTCTGTCTAATCCTCCGGGGATAAAGGCGTGATTACATGTATAAAATTATTATTTATACATTTTATAAGTAAACCCTTCAAAAATCTTTACTAAATTTAATTTATCGACAACTTTCGTTACTGGTGGCACATGACTATTTTGTAATTGCAAAAAACCGGCATCACAGGTGATGTCATTTTACTACCTGTGATTTAAAAAACAGAATATAGTTCAGTGGTCGTCAGAACATTCCCCTGTGAGGGACTGGTCGATGGTTCAAGTCCCGTCTGAGCATTTACTTTTTCCAATCTTAACTGATATCCTTTCGGGGTCAATGAGTGAAACGGTTACTGTATAATACCAAACCAAAAGTTACATAAGTGGACTCTGGGTTTTTTTACAAGAAAATTATTCATCCATACCTGTTCTATAGAAAATATCTGGTGCAGTTGATTCAGCAGTTCGCACCGCTGCGCACAGAGGGCGTGGTGCGAGTTGGCCGCTAGCTCTCGCACGGCCACCATACGCAGCCGCGATTCCTTTACGTTTTCACTGCGACGCGACAACGAGTGGTAATTCTGCATCAACTCTGTGCCTAGAAGGGATATACATCGGATAATACACCTGATATACACAGTACATAAATACTAATACGACTTGTATATACCCACAGGGGGTAGCAGAAGCTTGGAGGGTATTTTCATGTCCAGGCATTTATGCCAAGAAAATTCAAATGGATATTAGTTTAGTAGGCTTTACTATTTACTTTTGCTAATAAATATATCAAAAAATAAATCAGTTATGATTCGTTAAAAAGGGAAACATAATAATTTATCACAAAAACCTAAACCATCTTTAAGAAACAAAAAATGGCACCTAAATGGGAAAAATTACAATATTTATAAATTTAGTACAAAGATAGAAGTGCGCGTTTAAACTTATTTTACGATTCTGCCTCACTAGGGAGTTGTGGTGCGTTGCATCGTCGAAGCGCCGACGCTACGACTTTTTCTATAAAAGATATATTTTAAACGACATGCCACATTTTGCATGCGATGTGTCATCCCACATGACGTTTCAACGGATCGACAGACAAGAAACATAGCGGACTAGATATCTTGTAGTTTATTACAAAACAATGCGCACTTGATGAAAAGTGCTTAGAAAAGACCTACTTACAAAATGTAAATGTTCATACTCTCACCGTCATCCTGATTTTCTTCGAACAATTTCGCATGCCTCTCCTTCAATCTTCGGATACTTGCTAATTTGGCGTCTCTTTCATCAGACAATATGATGCGTTTAAACCTCAATATTTCAAGTTGTTTTGTGAGCCTTATGTGTTCTGACCTTTGAAACGGAGACGGTTTCGCCTGAAAATAGAATAATACGTCTTTACTTTTTGTGATCACCCAAAGGTTGGCTGGCAGAAAATTCCTATGATATTAGAGCCGTCTTTAAACAACTAAACTATTGATGCAGAAAGTTTAAATTTATAAACCGTACTAACCTTATAAGATAGGAGATCATTCAGTTTCGAGAATGTTAGCCTCGAGCCATTAGAAACTAAAGGTTTATCTTCCTTAACTCTTCCATTCTTGGCTCGCAAATCAGTTTGTGACGTCGACTTATCTTTACTTAAACTATCATCTTCCGGCGAAAACAAATTCCTTTGAGATCTACTCTTGAACTTCATTCGAACATCGCACAAGTCGTCTTTCTGAGGCCAATCATCATTCGTCACAGCAGACTTATTGTATATCCTCTCCTTTATCTCTTGGACAGCTTCCTGCCTTTTTTTTATTGAGTATTGTAACAAATGTAGCTTTTGCAATTTAGTGGCATTATAACTAGGTCTTATCTCTGATTTTAAGAAATTTAGCGCCAAATATCTATATTTAGGAACACCATCAGCTTCGCTTCTTAAGTCGTAATTCTCAGCTGTTTCACTGAGATCGATTTGTCTTGATAGATCTTCTTGTGATACATGTTGGGAGAAAAACCCACTACTTACACCACATGTAAACTCTTTCACATCTCTCTGAGTGAGTGAGTCATCAGGCGAATGTTCGTAAATGTGATTCGGGTCGCCCTTAGCATTTTCTGAATTTTCTTCTCGTCGCCTGTAGTATTCATTTCTTTGACTTTGCGCAATATTTAAACTAGTAGACGTTTTCAAAGTCGGAAAGTTCTGCTGAAAACCCCTTTCAATTGGACTGTGACTTTTTGAATATTCTTTATCAGACTTTCTTGAATATTTACTTGGCGATATAGACCTTGATTCTTTGACTAATTTACTATTTAATATATGCTTAGCATCTAAAGTAATTTTCGACAAATTGGTTCTTCCAGACGAGTCTGACGACAAAGAACTATGTTCCATTTCATTTTCGGGAGGTATAACATCTAATTTCAGACTTTTGTACGAACAAAAATAGCCTCCGTGCATTTGAAAAACTAGAGTATTGCTCTTGAAACAGTCTGAAGTAAAATTGGAAGCAAGATTTGCTCCGATATATCTCAAGCCACTGAAATAGACCCCCCATGTTTGGATAACTGTGTCTTGATATAATTTAGCGTTTTCGTCACTTGACTGTAATATATGACACCAAATTCGGATGACTACGTTTGCTGACGACATTTGATGGGTAGTTTCTGTAACGAGAATAAGTAGTGACTCACCGATGACGCAATACAATTCCCAACAGTTGGGGTTTGATAAGGACTTAGAAATGTTAGGTTTGTTTTCATGTGGATAATTTATATTGCTGTTATCGGAATACTGCTTCAGATATGATTTTCATGTTAGATAAGTATCTAGATATGAGTGATGTGAACATTTGACAAGATCATCTACTATTTTAGAATATATCTCATTATGTGTTGATTCCAAATTGGCCATGGGTGTTTATTAACAGTATAGATATTTAGGCATAAGAACCCTTTTAAAATTAAAATAAAATTCCATCCTTGCAATTCTATTGAATTGTGCAGTATGTGACCCGGAACCTTATTTCGTACTTACTAACATTTTAAGGTTCATTGGATTCAAGGATTTATAGTCAGCCTCAAAAGTATATTTTACAACTTATTTTTGATTAAAATAAATAGTACTTCATTCGCAATCATAAATCTCTGTTAACGCTGACTGTACTTAGGCTCAAAAAATCCAGCCTTTTGACAATGACGTCTATATACCTACGTCAAGGCTAAAAAGCTGGATTTTTTGTGGGATTAAATAACGAATCGCACACTAACACATACAGATGACTTACACTAGATTAGTCACCATAAAACTGAATATCATATCTATTATGCCTCATAATTCATTCTAAACAAGCAATCCGCCTATTAATTAGGCGTGATAACGATTGACACACATACGAATAGACATAACAATGAATCTGACAGTCTTTAGGTGTCAATGACATTGATAATACACCCATCTATGCTGCGCGATGTACACGTTACAACATTAACATTGCAGCAATTACTAATCTTTATGGATTACTGTACAATCAATGATAAAAGTTTGTTTACACAAAAATATTTAGAAATCCTTTTTACGTTGGGATGCATGCGCGAGTCCACAGTTGATGTATAAGTAGTTTTAGAATCCTTGAGGAAAATAACATATTTTTCAAATATTTTTAAGTTATTGCATAGCTTCTATCGAGGGCCTTGAGCGCGGGGACCGAATCCAGAAATTCCGTAACGAAAAAACCTCACGCTCGTTTCTTTTCGGCAGTCTTCGACACGGTGTTCGTGTGCGTGCAACTAGCCGTATTGTAGGACTCTACGAAGCTCGCACGAATCGAGACGAGCTGCTCCGAAATCGGACGAATAAGCAGCTGTTTATGAGAAAGTATATAGGTAAGTATATAGTATTTATGTACAACAGTGAATAGCTGTACTTGTAAAATTTGTCGATAATCACTTCTTAATATCGTTATTTTTTTTTAAATGAATAATGTAGTTTTGGTGTGTCATTACACTATTTATACCTATTATTTATACCTAGATATTTTCGTTTTATAGAGAAGAAAAGCGTAAAGAGCTAAAAAGAAAAAAGCTAATGCACGTCAAAGGGCATTTTATCATAATTGCATAAGTTGATACAAAATGCTATGCAATAGCTTTACCGCGGCAGTCCCCAAGTGCCACACGTCTTTTTTTATTATAAGAATTTAAATGTGTATCTTCTCTCATTGCTGTATCATATCATGCACGGTATTTCATGGTTGACTTGGAAGTCAATTAACATAATTCCAGACAATGGAGATGATCTAGGACAAACTAGTGGAGAAATTAGCCAGTACGACCAATGAAAACCTCAGTGGGACCAAACCAAGCAGTCAGGCTTAGCTTCGTCCCGATATGCATAATAGTACTTACCATACAGATTCACAAATAAATTTCTTTTATGCAAACCTTGTCCTTCCAATTATGTAGAGATGGGCATACAAACATTTGTACCACTTTTTTTCTAATAATTTCTAATCTATCTATTACTCATGATTTTGTACAATTCCCTTTTCAATTACATGGGTTGACTTATTGTACTTGTTTACAAAACTGGTTATATATTACCTGAATCAATCTCCTTCCACTTGGGATGTGGTGAGGATATCCGTTCACTAGTGTAGAAAGGTGCAGACATGGTAGTGTGATGCAATGTTAAGTAGAAGCTACAAGGCAAAGCACAGCGTTCAGGTGGCCTGATGTTGTAGCCAACAATCTGGAAGAGAATATAAGGTTATCAAAACCAATAAGATTTACTGTAAGGTTTCTAATATTTTTTAATTAAATTACAACTAATATTTTTTTGGGTGCCAATACCTAAACCTATTCGATCCCAGGGTCGACAGCTCGAGTGTAACGCCCCTGGTTTTACGTATCTATTTCCATATGTAAAACCAGAACCACTTTCCATCAGGCGTGCCTTGTGCCTGGTTGCCACTTAAGTGGTATAAAGAAATCCTATTCCCATTCTGCCATTAATTTGCATTATACAAATATATAACAACGGCAGGAAAACTTATAATTATTAGAAGAATCTGTTTGCACTGGCGAGAATGTTCAAGGAGGAGGGAATCAAAGACATAATAAAGATAAAATATATTAATCCCTTTAGACTACGTATTGAGCTAAAAGATGACACTATGATAGACAAAATAGAAACATGTAAAGCCTTCCTTGATAGGGGGTGGAGGGTCAACAGGTCCATGATCTTGAGCAATACTTACGGTGTAATTAAAAACGTCGACATTGAAATGACTGATGATGATATACTTAAAAGCATTTCAGGCACAGATGGTGTCCAGCTACTGTCAGCAAACCGCCTCAAAAAACGGAACACAGGTAGGGATACGGACAAAGAACCATGGGTTAAAAGTGAAGCGGTTCGATTATGCTTCAAAGGCTCATATCTTCCGACGCACGTATTAGTAGATGAACTACGCATAAGGGTAGAACCGTACGTTTTCCCCGTAACTCAATGTAGTAAATGTTGGAAGTTTGGGCACATAGCCAAGGCATGTACAGCTAAGTATATAGTCTGTCCAAAGTGTGGGGATAACCATTCGAACTGTGAAACCCAAGCCTTCAAATGTGTCAACTGTGGTGGAAATCATATGGCCTTAGTAAGATTGTGCCCTGCTTACCTAAAAGAAAAGAAGATTAGAGACCTTATGGCCGAATTTAACTGTACCTATCATAAAGCTTTGACTGTGTTTGTACCCCCTAGCGTTACTAAAGAAAATGATAAAGAAGATACCAGTCAAGCGAAAATTTTCACACCTATTGATATCAACGAAACAGATTTTTACTGTACTCCTACCTATGCCAATGTAACCAAAACAGAAGCATCCATACACAATAAGGAGACAGGGAAACGCTTTAGTCACGTCTAAAAAAAGAAACCCCATGGACCAAGTACCTCGGGCATTTTTTTGTTGTCAGAAGAACCTACTTTAAATGAAAGTGATGCAGGTGAAAGATGTGATACGGAGCCGCCAGATAAAAAAAGAAGAGAAGTAAATTTTGATGAACTTTTGTCAAGACTTAAAGAGATTATATTTTTAAAGAATGACTCCTTACAATCTAAGTTCCATAATATTATTAAATGTTGTGTACAGTGGTTAATATTAGTAGTAGTTGAGAACATGGCTGACTGGCCGATATTGAAAAAAATTATTGATTTAATTAATGGATAGGAAAAAAATGACATGTAGACTTAATATTATTCAATGAAATGCACAAAGCTTACGTCCCAAACTAGCATCATTTGAAAATGTATTAACTCAGGAAAAAATCCATATTGCTGCCCTAAATGAAACATGGTTAGATCAAGATAGCCTGCTCCGCATAAGTGGGTTCACTATTTACAGGAAGGATCGAAACGATAATTATGGTGGCGTGGCTATTATCACACATTCATCTATAAAATCTCAATTGCAAAATACACAAATAAGAAATACTAATATACAGATAGTGTCTATTAAAATATTTAATTGTCAGGACATCGAGTATATACACTCAGTCTATTGTCCCCCTGCAGTACATACTACACAAAATGACTGGGATGAAATATTCTCTAAGTGCAGTAATAATAAAACTTTACTACTGGGCGATCTTAACGGACATCATGTGAACTGGCCATACGAAACTAACAGTAGGGGCAGGTGGATTTCAGATGCCATACTAGATCATCAACTTGTCATTTTAAACAACGGCTCTCCAACGCGAACTAAGCTAGTCAACGGCATTCTTCAACAAACTGCGCCTGATTTGTCACTAGCATCCTCGGACATAGCACTTAAGTTTGATTGGGTGTCGCTAAATGAAACTCTGGGCAGTGATCATCACATATTGAAAATATCTACAAATATAGCGGTAAGTCATAATATGTTTAATCGTCGTAATTATAAAAGAGCGGACTGGAGTGCATATCAGACACTGTTGACAGAAATTTTTGACCAATTTAAATTTTCCGATGACCTACAAACATGTTATGATATGTTCATTGAGTGCATTGATCTGGCAGCTGAGTTGCATATACCATCCGTAAAAATCAACAATAATCCTGACACGACATTTACTCCGAAACCCTACTGGAGTCCGACACTATCAAAATGCGTAGCCGAACGCCGTTTGGCTTTGTCTAGGTTTAGACGTAACCCAACCCCACAGAACTTTGAGACACTAAAAGATAAAATACGCATTGCTCAAAAGACCATTCGAAACGCTAAAAGTGTGGCTTGGCAGTCATTTTGTTCTTCTCTAGATAAAACATGTTCATCTAGTGACGTCTGGAAAAGAATGAAGTGGCTGAAAGGATATAGAACACGAGGGGATTTCATTGATCAATCTACGGCCAATAAACTGTTGCGCAATTTAACACCAGATTATACCGGAAATTTAGACTTATGCTTCTCACGTGACAACCCAGATCTGGAAGTTAGAATATCCAGTAATGAGCTGCACAGAGCTATTCGTGGCAAGGATACCTCGCCAGGACACGACAATATCTCATATTCCATGATTGGCAAATTACCAGAAAATGGTAAGCATATATTATTATCATTATATAATTCTTTTTTTAAGACTGGATTTGTTCCCAAACAGTGGCGATATGTTAGCATTGTACCAATCCCAAAGGTAGGACGTGATCCGAGGGACATAACGTCACTGAGACCAATATCAATGATCTCCTGTGTATGCAAGATTTTTCATATCATCCTAATGAATAGATTAGAATGGTTTATCGAAAAAAACAATCATCTGTCTATGGCCACCACAGGATTTAGAAAGTGCCGTTCGACAATAGACAACTTAGCAGATTTAGTCTTATCAACCCAAGTTGGATTTTCTAATAATTTAATAACAGTTGGCTGTTTTATTGACATTAATGATGCCTACAATAATATAGACATAGTAAGTTTGCTACAAATTATGGACAGATTAGGGATGGGTCGTCTAGTATGTTCATACATCTGGAATTATCTTAAGGAAAGAAATATTAATATTTCCTCCTATAACTACTCCCTATCACGTATGACGGGACGGGGATTAGCACAGGGTGACCCACTTTCGCCGCTTTTATTTAATATTGCCACCCTATCGATTTGCAAAGAGATTTGTAATGTTAGTATTTCACAATATGCTGACGACTTTGCGTTGTACTCGACCGGCAGCAATATATCTGACATAATACAAAATCTACAGGAGGCATTACATGTACTCAGCGGTTTTCTTTCAAATATAGGACTCGATATATCCGAGACGAAAAGTAAAGTGTGTTATTTTAAAAGAGGATACGGAAAGGAGGAAATTAATCTTAAAATCAGGGATATATCGCTGCCGGTCGAAGACAATGTCAAATATTTAGGGTTATGGCTGGATCGTTCGTTGAAATGGGCTAGACACATTAGAGAAACTGCTGATAAAGTGAAAAAGTTTGTAAATGTTTTTAAAGCACTTGGTGGGTCAAAATGGGGTGTCCACACTGTTCACATGAGGCGGATGTATATCGCCTTAGTCAGAAGTAGACTCGATTATGCCAGCGCATTATATGATAATGCAGCCCAATCACATCTTATTAAACTGGACAGATTACAAAATGTATTCATGAGATTGATAGGGGGGTTTGTGAAGAGTACTGCTATACACATTATGGAAAACGAACTTTTTTTGCAACCTTTACACATACGGAGACATTATCTGGCGGGGAAGTTTTGGCTTACATCGAAATCATTCAAGAAAAATAATATCATGCTTTTATTAGATGAGATGCAAAGGATCAGTGGTAGTACATATTGGAGGCTAAAGAAAAAGCCTTTGTTGCTTACAATACACGAATACCTTAAATCAATACCGATTCACTTTAGCGTACAACTTGAAATGTTCTCCATGAACACTTGGGTCACCAATATGAATTTTGCGAACAACATTAAAATTACTGTAGAAGATGTTATTTCGGCAAAGCGATCATACTCACTGCATAGGCTTAGAGAAAATTGTATTAAACACATCAATCGGCATTATAGCTCATTTTATAAAATTTTCACTGACGGCTCGAAGGACGGGGTTCGGACCGGGGCGGCTTTTTTCGATCCACAAACGAACGATTCCGTAAAACTTAATATTAGGTGTAATGTGAACATAATGTATGCAGAGTTGGTTGCCATACAAGAGGCCCTATCATATATAGAACAATTTGATAGTGGAGAATATGTAATATTTACAGACTCAAAAAGTGCTCTCCAGCATCTGAGTCGGTGTGCCTCGACTACTCGAGGAATCCCGATAGCCTATAATATAATGCGAGCATTAGAAATCCTCAGAAGTAAAAATAAAAATATTATGCTGCAATGGGTGCCTGCTCATATTGGGCTGATCGAAAACGAGATAGCTGACCGATTGGCTAAGGAGTCTCTTATAGACGGCATAGACTTTAAATGCGCCCCACATTATGTTGATGTACTGTATCGGGTCAAGAATCGGTGTACCGAACTGTGGACCGAGTACTTTGATCAAAGATCGCTAACCAAAGGTATCTGGTACCGAACTATTCAGCCTAGCATTTTCAAACATCCTTGGATCGATCAAGCCAGTATGAGTAGATCAGACATGGTCATAGCTCTTAGACTTCGTTCTGGACACATCCCATTGAATGGTTTTGCATATTTAATGGGTAAGGTGGGCTCGCCTAATTGTAATTTATGTAACGTTATAGAAGATGTACATCACGTTTTGATGGAGTGTGTACGGAACGAGGCCGAAAGAAAGCAATTATATGGCAACCGTAATTACAATATCGGCCTATGTAACAGTATCCTCGCTCGTCCCTCTTCGGAGGAGGCGAAACAATTGTATTCTCTAGCTAAGATTTGTTGTATAAATCGTTGATAACACCATGTAATAACTCTAATGAGGGCGGCATAGTCACCCAGTGACTAAGCCCTCAATAATAAATAAAGAAAAAAAAAAAAAAAAAAAAAGAATCTGTTTGATGTTTCATATCAAGTTTCGAAATTGCACTGTTGATTTCACCTTATTTAAATAATATTTACAAAAACATTGTACAGCAGTGTTTCCCAAACATTGTTCTGCCATGACCGGGTAATTTTCACACTGCCCCTTCGTGCCTCACTGAATACTTTCAACCCAAGCTAATTCCATTAATAATACTAGGTACATACAATATTTTGGTATCAGCTATTTAGTCACTAATCTCCACCTTTAAAACTAAGGGTGGCATGTAAGACTGCGGAAACTATAGGGGAATAAAGCTCATGTCACAGTATGGTAAGTTTGGGAGAAAGTGATAAAGAAGCATGTACGAGAGGAAAGAGTGATTACCCAAAATCAGTTTGGGTGTATGCCTGACCGCGGGACCACAGATGCCATTTTTGCTCTTCGCCAACTGTGCGAAAACTATAGGCGTGCGCACAAAAACTTGTACAAGGTCTTTTTGGGTCTCGAGAAGGCATATGACCGGGTACCCAGAACAGTTTTGTGCAGGATCTCTCCAGTGTGCACTGCCATTTCTCCAATCTGCTCTGTACCTCAAGCCCATCTTCACATTGAATGTCAAGACATTTATCAACAGGAAGAATTAGGGGCTTAGCGCCAAGCCCTGCCTACCACCACATTGAACTCGTCGGTGTTGCCAGTAGCGGATCGCACATAGGTTCTTGATCGGCAGTACATCCCACAGATCAACTCTATGTACTTCTGCTTTCTCCTTAAAATAAGTAGACAACCAAGACTGTATGTTCTGTGATTTCGGCGGTCTGTCCAGTTCTACACCCATGGTATTAAGTGGTGCACCAATACCAGTCTGCTCCAATTTCCGCTACCTCGGCTCTCTTATCCAGGCGGATGGGCAAATTGATCGAGTAGTGAAGCACAAAATAGATGCAGGGCGGAAGAAAGGTATTATTTAAAAAAAAAGGGGCAGGAATGGTGGCACTAGGTATTTTATTTTGATGGCCCGGTACCGGGTCACAACCTGGCAATTGGGAAATGCTGTTGTACAGTAAATGATAAAATGCTGTGCACACTTGAACTCAATGTTCCAATAATATTAATAAATTATTTGTCACAACAACTTTATTAGCTATGTGTAATTAGAGAACATGGCGCATTATTCATGTTTATTTTTTATTGAAGATTTCTTAATGGAAATATAATTTTTCTTAATTTCTTAATATAAAATAAACCATTCACAATTGCGCACATTCTGAGCAGTTATATACAGTGTTGCATACTATTACACTAATAATAATTTGAATTCCTGTTTCATGTGTGTTTTATTTAAAGAATAGCCTTTTGCATAATGGGTGTATTTGTAAATTTTTATTGCTAAATTAATATCAGACAAAATTCATCTTGTACATCATGAAAAACATAATGTCACTACAAATTTATATCACGTATCAATACTTTGAACTTTGATAATCCTGCCTGTTTTAATTTCTTATCAGAGCCCAATAAAGAATTGGATTAATGTTGTTATTACTTAATAGCTTACGTGAACGTGTGGGTCTTGGTTATCAACACTTTTTGTCATATCTAGTTCTGCTCAACTGTCTGAACAAAATCTTTATACCTAATAGAAATAACTGCATGACTCCAAAGTATAGACACAAACACTTTACAATTTTATAAACTATATATAAAAGCAAAATACCACACACTAAATAATCACGAAATCTCAGAACTACAACTACAAATGTGAAAGTCGGCAGGTTCCTTATAGAGTGTAGATATCCACTAAGAACGTATTTTACGAAACTCTACCCTTAAGGGGGGTAATTTGTATGAAAGTCGTATATTTTTCAAGTAACAGACTTGAAATTTAAAATGTTTGTTCTATAAATAGTGAGGAGATGTACCAATAGTGTATCCTTAGAAATTTACCCCCTTTTCGGGGGAATGGTAGCTTGTATGAAAGTCTATGTCACACATATGAAGTAGCAGGCAGTCCCTAGTAGTACAGATAGATATCTGACCTTCATTGTATAGATATTCATAACATCTCTGTAAGCATACACATCCCGCTTAATTCTTAAAATATATAACGAAGCTTTTTTATTGGTGTCATTGTTGCTGGTTTTTATAGTTTTATGTTTTAATTATTTAAGCAATTGAAGGTCATAATCAACTTCATTTGCTCAAATTTGTGTGTAAGAATAGAAATGTAAATGTATCCAATTCAAATGTTAATTATTAAGTGCATTCAAAAGCAGCAACACCATATTTCTTATCTTTGGGGAAAGTTATAGTGCCAGGTTACTTTTCTGCTAATGCACAATATTATTTAAACAAACAGGTGCCTATAAGGTAACAGACAGCCTACTACTACTGCGAGGTTATCAGCCTATGTGTGTGTCATTTTATCCATTTCCTCTATATAAAGACTGCCATAGATGTTCATATGGCATAACGGTAACACCCAAACCAATGCAAATAGACATATTAATGCATAGAAATATTTACATTGAGGGAAGCAAACTTGCACTCCCTGTGTAGCAGTCAATTGCACTACTGCCATGCCACAGAGAGCAAGACAGCTTTAATGTAATTTCATACCATGTATGGACAAGAGTATACTAACTGAGTAAACTTGGCATATGTCTACATTTCTCAAACTCTATTAAGGCCTCTGTGGCCCAGTTATAACTATATTTAACAAGGCTATCAACAATTAAAAACAATTAATAAGGTTATTAACAAAATATCACTAAAGCACTAAAAAGTGATATCATTAATGGTCATTTAACTTAGACATTTAAATTTATTACATCAGCTAGACTAGTAATTGAATTGGAGAGGTATTTGATTTGCTGCATAAGCCATACGTCAAAGGGCTGAATTGAGATAATAACAACTACATGGTTTACGTTAAATCATATTAGTCACTAAATATAACTTGCTCCATGTACCAACAATACACATGATCCAATAGCAAACCATATCATTAGCTATAAACGTAGTAAACAAAACTTTACAAACGGAAAATTCAGATGATAAAATCGGAATTACTTATTCTAAAAGATGACGGATTATACAAACAACAAAAGAGTAGGTGTTTGTTTGTAAACTTCAACCTTTTTAGTTGCTATTTTAACTATAAATAATTTAACTATACCTGTATCAGGCTCCGTAATCTCAACTGCTGAGTAGCTAGAGGAGTCCACTCTCTACATCTCGGTCTCCCAAACATTGTGAAAAATAATTACTATATAAAAAAACAACTAAGTAATCTCGCCAGCCACTGCACTTCACATCACAAATTACTTCGATTCAAAGGGAAATATCACATTGCCGTAAATGGGCTGAGAACTATTGTAAATAGTTTATTTGATTTCTTTTGAAAGGAAAGATAAATAAATAAAAATGCATTGTTCAGCTGACTACCCAAATGTCATATTTATGCAGTCCGTCATTTTAAAATTTAATTATCCAGTTGCCACTTCAGTCTCACATTTACTACCGAGTATTAGATATTATGAATTTATAAACGTAAAAAAATTGGTTGCCTGTAAAGTCGGTATACAGGCGAAAGTTTTACGTGACAACGACTTTGAGTGGTAAAATAATTTTAATGTGAATATTCATTCGTATAGTAGGAAGAAGGATGTTATGTCTGTCTCTCTCGCTCTTAGGCGGGCTGGAAGGGACGCGTGCCTCTCACTCGCTCTCATTGTAAGCGCATAACGCGGAGCGTAACGCCTGAGCGTAACGCAATTTCTTGAAGTGTCACCCGGCAAACCAATTTATAAGACGTTGTCACGTCAAAAACATACATTAACAGTCTAAAAAGTATTGTAAGATCTGTATTAATTACTTTACTGGTATTAAAACTATTGACGCATTGATATCCCTCGTGAAGTGTGTCCTCAACATTTCGCTCACTGAGTCCCAGTGGGGCTTAGCCTATCAGCCAATCAGATATGGGGGCCTTAGGAAACATCGCGCGCAGGATGTTGGCTAAACAGTGCCAGACTTTACTTATCCTTTGCGTCTGAGGCGAGTGAGTTTTAGTAGGGGCTCAATAATGGTGCGCGGACCCCTAAGGGCTCCCCATATCCAGAGGTCTTGTGATGTAGTGGGAGTCAGACTGGCCCGCAAGAGGTGTTTGGAAAATGCAGTTGAGGTAGAATGCGTGACACTATTTGCTGTGTTCCAGCCAGAAGCTGGGCCATGGTTGCACGCGATACCAATACCTCACCAGGGCATTTTATTGGGCGGTTACTCTTTGCGTGTGGTGGTGGCGTCTTCGCTTGGTCTGTAGGGTGCGTGAACCCCATAGATGCACCTGTGGTTAAATGGTGGAGGCAGACGGCCACCACGTATTGAGTTGTCGTTGTGCCACAGGTAGTTTCCCTCGTCACCATGCCTTCAATGACCTGTTGTGAAGGGCCCTGGTTTCGGTGGGATGTGCCATGTACTCTCGAGCCACCCGCCACGCCTGTCCAGATCGGATGACAAGAGGCTGCGCTGAGAGAGAGAGGTTAACTCTCGTGCCGTTAAGGAGGGGTAGGTTGAGTACGCGACCTGTGTCAGTACTGTGGCTGTGAGTCTCCTGGGCGGCACAGCTCTTTCCCCTGCGGCTGTATCTGAAGATGCAGCGTAAAAGCACGAGAATAACGCAACTTTGGAGCAGCAATATTTTATTTATTTATTTTTTCATACTTGCAACCATCATTACAGGATTAACCTAATACAATGGCAGAAGGAAGCTAAATAATAACTATCTAACAATAAAACTTTAATGTTATGTGTATCAAACACATAACTAAGTAAACATAGCCTCCGTGAACTCACTACGCGTACAAGAAAACAAATCTACCCTTTGAGATACCTCGTTCAGCACACGCAACGTTCGCGTCAGCGGTGCTAGCTGTAGGAGGTTGGTCCAAGCACACGTCACCGAGAATAGTGGCGGTCGCCTCCGTCGTCCTATGTACTCGTCCGGGACGCACAGAGAGGTCGTCTGCAGTACTGCCTGATTATTTATTAGCCCCCTCAAGACTTTCACCACATATGTGGCTAACGCCACTACTCGTCTCACCTCAAGCCTACAGTAACCCACCATACCCAGAACAAACAAAGTAGGATACAATAACGGATATCCTGGGTATACGCCATATATCTTTAGATATAGGAACCTAATAAATTTGTTCTGGATACGCTCCAGCATGACTATATACCTATCCTCATGTGGGGACCAGATAACGGAGTTACCCTCCGTGGCAATATATTGTGGTGCCAGTCGCATTCGATGTCATGGGAAATTGGGGCTTAGAAATATACAATACGTCTTAAAATAAAACTACTGTTAAGTATTTTATTTGGTTATGGTAACATTTTACAAAACTATTCCATTCCATTTTACTTTCAGTTTATACCTATACCTGATATAATATTTTGTTTTGTAATCTTAATCGTCTGGAAGGTGATCTGGGATTTTCTTTGACAAATTAATATGTCCAGATGATTTTGCTATTGAAACTGTGTCTAAAATCTTTTTATCCGGAACGACTATAAAATCACCCAATAGGTACAAAAAATCATGTTTGTGATTCCGTAAGTTCCACTGCCGATCAACCCATCAGAGTAGGTATAATACATTATTGAATAGGTACCTAACGTATAATGTTCGTACATTGAAGAGTTAAAGCACAGATAGTAATATATAAAAGTGAACTGAGTGCCTAGTGCGAGTTTTTCTCACATTCATTCATATCTCGCACATGCACTGGTGATTTGCATTTTTGCGCCACCGTTTACTAGTCACCGGCACTAACCTCTTCATTATAGTTGGACTGGCTATTCCATAGAAAAAGACAGCTTACTTTTTGTGTCGATTTGAAGCGCCACCGTGAGTGAACTGAGAACGAATTAGTTTGATGGTTGTTTTTATTTATGCGTTTACCATAAAAAAATTCTAAAATGGCCATATTGTTTATTCGGTAAATAAGACCCATCGTTTATAATAAATTATTGATGCCAAGATAATTGTTGTCCATCATTAGTATTATTATTATTTCCAAGTACACTCACTACTGCGTGCCGCAACTATCAGCGCTAATATTTCGATTTTCTATTGGACACAATGTCACCAGTGATAGTGAGAATAACCCGCACTAGACATTCTGATCGTCATGTATTTCGGATAACGGGTGAATAAGTATTAAATAAATGGATAAATAAGTCTTTATTGTATACCAACAGATTTACAGTAGTTAGCATGTATACAGTTTAATCGTAAGGCGTATTTTTACATGCGTTCTTAAACAATATAAAATGGCAAACGAGCACACGAGCAGTTACCACGGCCTATACGGATCCACCCACCACGGGCACTCCTCCGCACTGCCGAAGTGCCGAAACTGTATAAACGTTCGGAATCGTAATCACGTCAAAATCGTCTTAGGCAGGGGCTCTCTTGATTATCTAGGTAGAGACCTATACCTACTTATCTTTATCTTTTGTAAAGTTACAGCCCTAACAATCACATTCTATGAATTCGTCTAGGTAAGTAAGTAGGCAACTCATTCTCGTACTCGAGTAAAACATAAAATTAGGTAGGTAGGTATTTTTCAATTATATTTTCAATCAAGTTTATTATCAAAGTTTTTGACTATAATAATTACTTTCCTCCGTTCTTAGTCGATTTGGTAATTTTATAACATGAAGTATTTTTTATCCTTATGCATTATATTTGTTTTAGCAAAATTTACTGAACAACAAGTGGTAGTGGTAAGAAGACCAATTTATTAATTTAACTTATTTTTGTACCTACTACCTACTTTACTAGAATTGATACTACCTAGATTATAATTTGGTGGACCCCAAACTTCGAGGTGACAGCATCAGATGCGACTGGGCCGGGATTAACGAAAGAATGATGATGATGATTAGATTAGTTTAAGTAGGTACCTATCATCATCATCTAGCACTTATTATTAGATACTTCCGGTCGCATTTGAGGCTCAGACACAGTGTCAATTCTTCAAGATTGAAATCAAAAAGACCATTTAAATTGCAGATTTCGCACTCGTTGGTCAGTCGAATCTATTAAGACTTCCAAATATAATATCAAAGGGGAATACCTACCCTTCAGCTCTCACCTGTATGAAACAATAATCGTACGGTTCCCTGTGCTTAAATACATAATAACAATAATTATATTTATACAGTTAAATTCGGCCAAGACAGTCAATGACGACACTGATGAAGCTGTAGACTTAAAACATTCTCTTGAAGCGAAGAATGTGGAATCAGAAGAGCTAGTACCGTTGGATGGATCAGTAGATGCTTCGTGTACCGATGAAGATGATAAGGCACATAACAACACCGATGAACAAGGTAGGAGGCATAGGAAATATCCACTAAGTGTCTAATACTTAATCGCAGTTACTCAACTGCTTGGAAACAATTCACTTCTCGCTTTTAGTATTATGTAATGAAATACTATGGGCATACTTACTTCGTGACTTATATCTTGACCTAAAATGTACTTTATACGCGCCGTACTCGTTTCTTGGATGTCTTTTTGGGATAGCTTAGATTCAACAAGCAAAAATTATTTCAAAACAATTCACGCGCGCCGTGGCCTCGTTTGTCTCGTGACTTACTTCTTACTTAGGTCTTGGAAGTATACGCTTACCTACACCTTGCCTTCGGACTGCTGTCACACCTCGGAAGCTCTCGGAAAAATGTATGAAACAATCGCGTTGTAATTACTACAAACATAGCTTGTGTACATGCACGGTAGTGTTGATGTGTGAGAAAATTAGAAATGTCATGGATGGCCCTATTTGAAATTTAAGCTAATTTTCGAGTGAGATAGCGTGATTTTTCTCACTCTATCCGTTGGTGTCATGATTTACGTCACATCCGACGGAGGCGATAATCCTGCTGTTACAAAAAGTCATATCAGTGATATTGACATTAAAACGTATTTCCATCTTTTTCTTCGCTTCGGAAGAAAAGAATATGGCGATACATTTTGATCCTGTCAAACAACAGAATTGGCACACATAACAAAACAATACTACAACACGACTTTGATATGTTCATAGAGTAATTAAAACCGATCGTGTTTATAAAAACTAGCTGTTGCTCACGGTTTCGCCCGCGTGAGATTTTTCATTAATTATAAGTAGTCTCCGTTCCGTTCGGTCTATAGGGCACATTTCTTAACCGATTGTCACCAAACTTGGCATACATGTTCTTTGATTTGAAACATAATTTCTGCCTAGAGCTTTTTTAATTAAGGAGAAAAGTGGTGCCTTTTCTGTCACGTTATTTATGAACGGATATTGATAATTTTTGGCTGAAATATCCGAACATGATTCCTTACAGGTAGTTGTGAAAAAAAACATTAAAAAAGGGGGAGACGTTTATTGTGGCTTTTTTAAGAACGGGTTGTCAATATTTATTGGTGAAATATCCAGACAGCTGTAAAATTCAAATACGTATCGTATAAAAGAAATATAAGTGAGGATACCAGATTTGATCTCCAAATGCCAAAAAATGATCTGGAAATCTCTACAGAACTACTAGTATTTATCCCTTAGTAATTAATGCTCCATTGCCAAGGGTGAGGTAAAACATTTCTTTGTAAATGGTGTTTTTATTACTTACCAAGGTTTCTGAACCTCAACTGAATGACACGGATTTTATGCCCGGTTTTTGTAATAACTATCCTAATACTTATTTAGAATTGTCAATGGCGAGTAGGAAATTAGAAAAATGGCAGTTGAGCACACTTTAATTTAATAGTGTTAATTTATTTAAGTATCAATTATAATTCATACTAAACGGAAGTTCACGGAAAAATATCTATTTGTATTTTTTAGAAACAAATGGTTTTAACCGCTCTATACTTTATAAAATTTAAGAATCATAATTTTGACAGCTCACGCCTATGAAGTGTGGCTTTTTTTTTCGATTAAATGTATTACAATTAATGTCGTCCATCATGGATTCCGTCATTGCCAGGTACCGCCCATTTTTTAACCCTAGAATGTATACTAATCTAAATCTGCATATGCTTTTGAGTTATAATCTTTATAATGTTAAAAAAAAATAAGAACTGGGTATTCTATCCTTTATTTTATAGACCGTGTTAATTTTCAATGTTGGCGCACCTTCTGGGTAAAATTTAATTCCGGTTTACAATAGCCAATGTAAGTAAATACTCACTTAAATAAATAAATAAAATCATAGTTTTCGAATAGTAATAAAGTAATAAGAAAAAATCATGTTAATATTTTAATATTTACTTATTTAATGCCACTAAAATGCAGTTCCTAAATAATTAACCTATAATCAATATCGGTCCACCGTAATGTCACTTAACACGCTAGTTCTAAAGTTATTTTCTAAAGAACCCGGACCATATGAAAATTATTATAATTTATAAGATTTTTCATCTATTTATTCCTGGGCGAACCTGGCATCCAGTTCATTAGTATTTTTTTATACTGTTCATTGATGACCCTTGGTGGAACTTGTTGTTACACATATTGAGAACACTTCATTAGTTATTTATACAAAAAGGCAAGATGCATTTGAGGGTTAAATTTCACTATAATCATGTGTGAAAGAGAGGACGCCTTAAAAACCGAAGCTAGCCGAACTTTTCACTCTTCTTCCCGAAGTGCCGTTCCTACACAATTTACTAGCGACAACCTTTGTTTTAGGCGCCCATGAAAGCGCCCATGATTTTGACGTGCGGGGAGAGGAAATGAAATCGGTGGGAGGGGATGAGCTTCCATTCTGTACGCTAGTACTATTATCTATTCTGTGCTGCTGTCCATTCGGCTACTTACAGAGATTGTCATTGGTCGATTTAAAGTGACGTCACCCATTCCGACCAATGACAATTACCTACTATCAAGGTTAGCGCAGCGCTTTGCTCGATGCTGTAGGTATGCTTAGAGAATTGTACAACTGACCGCGCGCGGACGATTAAGTCAAGCGAGCTTCAAAGATATGGAACATTTACAAAGCCTCGTTCGTCAAAAAATATACTTAAAGCTTTAATATTTTATTAATAGGTACAGTAACCACTCAAGAACCCGACGAGGCCGATAAACGTGGTCAATCCAAGAGTGTAGAAAAAGTTGACAATACGTATGATGATGATGATAATGAACAGGCTGACAGTAACGAGAAGGCATCTGACGATACCAATAAAAGCAGTAAGGATTCAGACAGCTTATCTGACAGTGATCGCCAGAGCTCGCAATATATATTCATCAGAATTCCAAACAAACTTTCGTCGAATAATAAAAAACATAAAACTAAATTAAGTGGTCCCGTTAAAATCGGATATGATGAAGATGAGAGATCACCGCATTGGGTATGAAATTTTAAATTTCCTTACTTTGATTGATGGTATTCTATTAAAATGAGACATATGATTACATTACTTCAATACTTTGTATTCTTGTTTGCACTCGCCGAAACAGGCGAATTGGCTTCGTTTTGAGTTACATCTTTAAGCATCGATACCGTATCTGCTTGCCTCTTTTTCTTAAATATTTTTCAATTAGAATTTTTACTATCATAATATTTCCATTACTAAAAATTAGTCTAGGTATAGACAGATAGCATCATGTATGGTATGAAGATACTTATATACTTAGGTAGGTAGGTACCTATCTAATGGACTACCAACCGTATATCTACTATAGGCTAACCGCGAGTGCTGTAATACTCACACGGGCGGCTTGGCGGGGGACGCGGTAAAGAAAAGAGAGGAAAAGAAAATGCATGAGACGAGAGCGAGCGAGATACCGCTGCCAGCGCTCACGGCGCGTACTGTTGGCATCAAATTGATCTTGATGAACAAAGTGCTAAAGATGACCTTAATTCCTTGATTTGGCCCCCCCTTCACCATGGGATCAGTACAGGGATCTGGGTCATTGTATAAAATAGTAAAAACCGTATAGTAATAATACTATGTACTTATTATTAGAACAGGTGGCTATCAGAAATAGGTGCAGGCAACAACGCAGAAATTATGGGTACGAACCCACATATCTACCAACCCGACGCGTATCCTCATTTGAATAGAAGATTTGTACTACAATACCCTTACACTGAAGTAAGTTGATAACTCCTTGGACTATTTATTTTACAGATTTAATTATTTATAGGTATACAGGTACAAAATATGGATATCAAAAAACCTAAAACGACTAAGCAAAAGCACTATCAATATACAAATTAAATGAAACGATAGCTAGGAGTAAAATGCATCATGGAATTCGTTCGTTTCGCATATGCCTTTTGTCTACCACAAGACGAATTCCCAGAACACTGCCGGCAATGCCACGTTGTATGGCAATGCTTATTCTCCGACTTAAAAAGAGGCCAGCCTTATAGTCACGAGAATTATTCACATGTAGGTAGATCTCATAGCGAAAGCTAGGAAAAAATATCTTGATTATCAAAAAGTTAAAAACTTACAGAAGAATACCTTTTTTTCAGGAGGCTCAGAATGTTATGGAAGCACCAGACAACAAAGAAATTATTCCAATACAGGTACTTAGTTGAATACGTAATGAGAATGGAAGATGTATTGAGTGGCGGTAACGCACTTTGAACGTTAGGTAGCTGTAGGTTTCCATATCTTCTCGTCAAGCTCGCCTACTATTACGTGGGACCAAATATCATACTTGGCGATTCCCGTCGGGTATATTCAGGTGTGAATATAGGAATTATGATCGAGTATCGAAAGGTGTAAGTGCCGCTTAAAATTTCATATTCGTTTGTGTTTTACAAAGCAGTTCATAAAGCCCATGATTTTGCAGGCTCCTCTGGAGGTAGTCAAAAAAGTACTTAAGGAGTCTGTGTTGGAAGAAGCGGTAAAACCACATGATGATTCACAAGATTTGATCAGGAAGAAGATATTAAGGACAGGGGTAACTACTAACTTTACTTAATTTTTTTTATATAATGTGCCTTTTATAACGTCAATTAAATTTTACTAACTTATCCTAGTGCATCGGGCATCTTATGTTTGTGTGTGTATACATGCGGGCGCTCGCACTGTGTACTTAGTGCCTAGTGCGAGTTTTTCTCACGTTCACCGGTGAAAAGTAAAAGGTGATTTGTATGCGCATAAAATATTTCCCAACTTTGTCGCTAGATGGCGTCGTGGCTAAGTCAAGGCTATGTAATGTCATACAAATCACCATTTTACTCATCACCGGTGAATGTGAGAAAAAACCCGTAACAGGCACTCTATCCTGTAAATTGTATGTTTCCCATGCACGATATGCGTTCCATATTATTACAGGAAATGCGTGCCTGCATGTGTGCCCACACATGAGGTAGCAATATGTTTATTTCTTACTTCTTTTCTTCCTTGCTCTTTCTAGAATGCTATAAAGTTAACGCTGGCTATGTCCAAAATTCAGTTATAAAATTTAGTGAAAGTTTTTACATTCTTACGTAAAGATTTTTGTTGTATTAACGTATTATTATAAGTTCTGAATCTTCGAAAGTATCCCTCGCTACTGTTTTGTTATGTATTCACCCCTACGAACTAATTTGTACTAGGTAAAACTTTCAATTTTTTCAGGACTATTGGAATGCCATGTGGGTAGAAGATGTGGATCCAAAGTCTGCGTTAAGGATGTCGACCAACCCAGTTCTGGTAAGAGATTCAGTAACATTAATTCTTAAAGTATTATTCTTACGTAAATTAATCCGGCCATCACACCTAGGGACTTGCAGTTGTAGCTATATATTATGTGTGTACCTATATACAGTTGACAAGAGATACGGTTGCACTTTTTCATATAAAATTGTATGTATGTGAAAGTGCAACCGTATTTCCTATGTCGACAAGGCGGGTGATATCATAACGGACTAATAATCTAAAGGAACAAACAGCTTGGCTGTAATAGGTGAACGGTAGTCTGTATCAGACAAAATGCAACCTGGAGTAATTTTTAGATGGTTTCTTTCCTCTCTGTTGATGAACAGGGTTGTTATACCACAGCTTCGTAAGAATAGCTGCATAGACGCCGATACTACCCACCAACTCATTCTCTTTCTACAGACATGGGCTTACCAGATTGTAGACAGTTTCTAATAAATTATAGACCTGTACCATACTACCTTGACACAAAATGTTAAATTTATTGAAAATTCAGGAAGTTTTTGACTTTCGTGAGGCACTAAAAGTACCTACTGAAAGAATTATTCCCACTTTTCTTATACCTATCTAATTGAACCCGTATTCTTTTTTCAGGGTGTTATAAAAGCAAAAATAAAACCTGGCAGTGAATTCTACAACATGGTGGCAGGCATGAAGAAAATCTCCCCAAGGTTACTTTATATAATAAATGATAAGGAAAAATGATGATTTGTGTAATAAAAGTATTGCTTATATCAAAGCTTCTGTATTTAATTTAATTTTGAATAAATCTATACATTATCCCCATTTTACATGAGCCTACCGACCTGCTGGAACACCAATAAAACCTTTAAGGAGGCCACACAGAGAAGAATTTGCTGCGTAAATTTAGGATAATTTTCTGTCTACTTGCTGCTTTGGTGTGTGGCCCCTTTCCAAATTTCTAAAATGTAGCGTCATTCTACCACAGACTACTAAAGGAATACTGCTACCTGGCAAGCATAATCAAATAGCACAGTCCTGCCGAACGAAGTGCATTTACTGGCCGCTAAAGCTTCATGAAGAGGTCGGGGACCAAGCTTAAATCCCTTCAGGAAGACATAAATACAATAGTAGAGCTATACTTCTCGCCAAAGTTAATGACTGCTATGAAAAGTTCGGGGTGTGGCACTAGCGTATGACATGGACGACATGGACGATCATAATAGTATTCTGTAATATCCCAGAAGAATGATAGGTCTCCTTATTCATTCGCTATAGAGTTTCAGCTTGGAGTCTGGGGTCCACTGTACCAGTCTAACTGCGGATTTGGCTAAACTTCCATATTTTCCATGAAGCGATTGTCATATGACGTCCACAACCTAAAGGCGAAGCATTGCAGTTAGACCAGTTGTTAGATTTTGGAGTGTTCCAACTACCCGTAGCCGTATGGCAACCGGGACCGACGCGCGACGCGGCACGGGTGCATATAGACCAGTTACAATTGAATGAAGTGCTGAGAGCGCTTCAACAGTTGAAACCAAATAAAAATAAATAATTAAAAAAATTAAAAAACACGACTGCCCAATTTACAAAGAACTAAAAAGTAAAAAACAAGAACGAAACAGATAAATAAAAATTTCATTGCAGTCGGGGGACAGTTCTCTGGAACTTTGTTAATCTCTGTTTGTCCCCCGACTGCAATGAAATTTTTATTTATCTGTTTCGGTCTTGTTTTTTACTTTTTAGTTCTTTGTAAATTGGGCAGTCGTGTTTTTTAATTCTTTTAATTCCTTTTTTTTAGTGTTATTAGTTAATACAATTTTCTTTTTTTTTTAAATATCATTTCTCATTTCAAATTACAAAGAAACACATAAGTTGTATATATATTTGAAATTGTCTTTTAAAATCCTTCATTTTGATACCCCACTCGATAGGTTTAGGAATTTTCTTTTTTTCAACATCTGTTTTGGCTCCTTAATTTTTTTGTTTTTCATATTTTTATATAGCCAGTGTCACTCGGGTTAACGCAAGGATTCTAATGATACCCCACACATGTAAATCGGTACAGGTATTTAGGAGATATGGTGGCACAAAGAAAGTCACATACAAACATACGTGAACCCTAAACACAATACACTCCTTTTTTGGGCAGTCGTGTAAAAAGTCGATAGGGCCTGATGGTATACCACCCTATATATACAGAGACTGTCGATATGTACTCGCTGAGCCGTTACTTCACATCTACAATTTATGTCTGCAAACAGCGGCATTTCCTGACAGATGGAAGATGACCCGGTTGGTACCAGTGCCAAAAACGAGATCAGGTGGGAGGATGGAGGAGTATAAGCCAGTGGCCGTACTGTTCAATAAAGTGTTTGAGTCGGTAATTCAAAAGTGTATTCTGCTACAGGTAAGCCCGCAACTCACAGAGGCTTAGCACGGGTTTCGACCGTCTCGGAGCACCACCAGTAACCTCCTGAGCAATTCAAATACCCATATTCACGCATACAAATGTTTGCATTGACTACCGCTACGCCACAGATGAATTATAGGTCCTCATTAGTATATACAGGATGGAAGATTTTAACCTTACCTGGAGGGGAAGTACTCTAAAGCGAGTTTTCAAAAATCATTGAATGCAGTTTTGTTTCTTTTTAAAAATAAAGAAATGTTTCCTTTGAGTGAAATTTGCTATCTCCAGTATTTAGAGTACTTTCCCTCCAGGTAAGGTTAAAATCTTCCACCCTGTATAATCCTAGAGTGGCGACCACGTGGCAAATGGAAAGTGGGAAGCGTTCCAGCCAGATGGACTGACGACCTGAAAGAGGTGGCCGAGATAACCTGGATTCGGAAGTCAGAAGATCGGGAGCAATGGCGAACAGTGGTAGAGGCCTATGTTTATCAGTGGACAGCAATATGCCAACTGATCGGAATATTCCACTAACATTGCCATTTGTCTAAACTCCCTAGTACTATAGATTAAGACAGGCAGAAGTGAACCGATTCAGGCGGGGTTAGAACCTGTGACCAGTATCTTAACAGTGCTTTGACCACTGAACTACCGAGTCACGCTTTGAGTGCTCCAAATACTCCTATAGACAATTTTGCAAGCGTTCCTGCCCCTATAGACAAGTGGCAATTCGTTGACCGGCGCTTGGTGGAATAAAATGATGAATGTATGGAATTTGACGTATATGACAGTCGTTAACACAATCGTCACAATCGTCGTCAAATCCCATAGGTACATTCGTCATTCTATTCCATCAAACGTCGGCCATCGAATTGCCACCTGTCTAGAGGGGTTGAACGGTCATCAAGTTCGGTGCGACCTCTGTCTACCAATACAAAAACGCTAAATGTTGATGACTCTATTTATTTCCTTGTTCAAATGACCAAATTCAACTGAAATGGTACATACCTACTGTCAAAATTTCGTGAACAATTTGCATCTATCCTACTTATTAGGTACGTTGTCGTTATGAGGGTCTGTTAAATAATGTATGACAAGATTATTAACATTAAAAAATGGGTGGTCTGGTTCTTTCGGCACTTGAACGTCCTGGTAACATTGTCTAATCTTGTTCATGATTTCCGTAGCCTTGGCTGTACCACGAACCACATCTAACATTTGTAACAATCGCCTTGCTTTGTCTATTACAACACCTCTCTTTTGTATTTTCTTCATTTCATTATATAAATAAATAGTTGACATATAATTGTTTTTTATATGTTCTGTAACTTCTTTTATTCTTTGTAGATGCATCTTTTTGGCTTCTTCTAACTGTTGTAGTTGTAAGCTAGTATATTTACGTTTCATCGCCCTACGTACAGACTCGTCTTGTAATCTTTTTATACTTATTATTATAGGATAATTCATAGCTATTATGTCAATTAAACGAGTTAAGACTATCTGCAAATAAAAATAAATGCATAATAAAGGGTAATGTAATGAAATAATATATTATCTGGACGAAATAGACGCCCGCATGCGTGAGGTGAAAGAATTTGGTAAATTCTGATAGAGATTCCTTTCAATACTTCCCAAAAACTCGTAAAACTTTACTTTTACAGCTAAGTAGCGAAGAATCTTATATTTATCTAAGTTAATTAGATCAGGCTACTATCTTTGTACCAGGAAAATCTTTACTCACGCAAAGATTTCCCTGGTACAAAGATTCCAATAATATCCAAATTGTATGTGAAGACGCAAAGTCGCGGGCACAACAACTTTATAAACAATATATTAGGAGGTAGGACATGACGGTATTTCCGTAAAAATGAGCAGTCCGACTGGGAAGCACCTCCACCCTACAGAATGCTGCGGTCATAATAACCTCGTGTTGAGTTCCCGGCGGTGAGTAAGGTAGCCAGAGCTCACTGGAGAGTTTTTGTGCTGTCAGGTGGGAAGACCAAAGGCTATTTCTGCTTTGTCTTCTACGTTGATGGCTCAGAAACTCTGTGTTAACAGGGTCGGCAGCATGAGTGTGTCTCCCCTGGTGTTGCACACGTCCATAGGCCACGGTAACCACTTCCTATTAGGCGGGCCGTATGCTTGTCGGCTACCTCAGTAGTATAAAAAAATTCCAATATACGAAACTTACAAAAACTATTATGAACCCTGTGATTTTCATGGTAAACAATCTTAATACTAAGAGTAAGCGATTGTATCTAATAAGAAACCATATCCGTGACAATGTATGATTGTATTTTATATTGCATAACCATCAAATCATTAAAGGCATGAACTATTGAAGTGTATTGCTGCTGTTGAATGGAAGAGCAAGACCTAAGAGGAGCTGAATGGACTGTGTGAAAAATAATATATGGCGATATATGAACGGAGTGAATTTTTAAATGACTGCAACTATAGATGAATGGAAATAGCACACGTGTTGCGCCAACCTCTAATAAATATGGGATAGGGCAAGGTCTCGTTTCTGCTAAAGTTTCATACCACAGACCCTGTAAAAATAATTTAAATTTAATAATAATAAATATATATTATTATAAAAATAATGGCTACAGACTTTGAGTCGAAAATATTTGAAAAGAGTTTCATAACACTTTTTCATTCAATCTTCAAAACTTCTAATTTAACTTTAAAGTCTAAAATTAACTGCAGTATGTAGTGGCCGTGGTATGAACAATGGTTTTAATTTAGCAGAGTTGAGGCCCAGGATGATTAATCGTTGCCGTTATTTCTTAAATAAAGTAACGGGCCTGTAACTAATTGAGCCATCTGTATGTATGGTTCAGTACTGTGGTACGACAGCACACAAAGGGCACATAGGACAATAGCACAGATAACTAACATAATAAAGTAATTCTTATTGAATTTCATTGGTCTGGGTATTTCTATGTATATAGTAAAAAGTATCTAATATGTTTATCCGCATTCTGGATTTCATCAGACAAGCTATTTTATCTATGCTTACCATGGGTCTAGATAGCGTTGTGTGAAATGTTGTGGAATATTTATATATATAACTATTAGTATTCAGGACCACACTAATAAAATTGGATATGTGCATAGGGGCGGCAGTCTGAGGTTTAAATATGACAAAAATAAATTCATGCAGTTGACGCATCTTAAATACCATACGAATTTATTTTTGCATATACGGGTGACCGTATTCCGTGCAATTTCTTTCTAATTATTTTTTTTCTCTATCATTTCGTTCAACAATTGGGATTGCCAATTTATTTAGCGGATTTACATGTGCATCCCAAATATCGATCGTCTCCGCCATGTGAGATGCCTCATCGTAACAATCGTCCATTATTTTTGAAATAGTAGCATTATCTCTTGCTTCTATTGCATGTATTATCTTTCTTATTTCATCGTACACCTCTCTATCTCGTAAAATTCTTTTTACCTCACCGTGCAAATATTTAGTAGAGGGAACACGACTTGGCATAAATTTGATTAATTCTTGTATCCTGTTTAAGTTCAATCTCTTTTGTTTTTCTCTGCTCTTTAATTCCATGATCTCTTTCCGTTTCTGTAACTTTCTTTCCAAATCTATTCGTTTCCAGAGTTTTCGTATAGGTAAATATATTAAGCCATCTTCTCTTTCTCCTCGTCGCTTCTGCGGTTCCCCTTTCCCATAACTTGGAACGATCTCACTTGGAACAACTGTTTTTAATATGTGGGAGCTTAAAATATCATTGACAGCATTTTCAAAAAACGTCATGTCTTCATAATTGAATTCATCATCAGCCACTGCATCGCCTAATGCAATATTGGTTATCTGGAAAGTACAAAATAAACTTTTATGTCAAGGTTTTGTAGGGAAACCAGGGCCTTGATCCTGCTATTTTGTGTCATAGTAAAACCACTTTCATTCCATTGACACTTCAATAAACTCTATTCATTTAATTTTGGACTTCAACTCTATGAGTATTTTTTTTTCATTCATGCTCACGGAACAGAAAAAAAACGGTGGAAGTGTGAAGTAGGTGTGGCACGCGTGACATTCATATGCGGAGATTTGCAAGAGCGTACAATTTCGACCTTCAAAGTAATGTCAACCGTGTCCTTTAGTTTTTAAGTGTTAAATAGCTTTCTTAGATAAACTGACATCTATTGAGAATTCGTTGAACTTTTTCGTAACCCATAGCACGTATAATTCAGATGCGAAACGTTGTGAATCCGTATATTAAAGTAATCCCTACGGCGAATCAATAAGGTGTGTTTTTCTTTTGCAGTGTAGGTACTTTAGGCTAATTAGGTGTTAAAGACATACGACCAACCAAAAAAATAATAATTGTTTACTAGTAGTGCAACATTTTCTGGTTTTATGTGTGAGTTTGGCGACATTGGTTCCGCTATAGAATCAGTCCTATCACACTTCTAACAGTTTTTGACTGTGTTCATACTACAAGATAACAATTGAATTAAGACTTTAACTACGCAACTGTAAAGTTTAAAATTTAAAACCATCATTTTTGAAAATGTATGTAAATTATAAGAATCTAATATAAGTACAAAACTAATTAAATTTTTATTATGCTTTAACTTACGATAGATATTTTGAAAAACAACGCTGGATTCATGATAGGCACAGAGCGCGATATGGCTTTTCTTATCAGAGTTTATTCATGTGCGGCAGGCGTAATAAAACTTACGATATTGATTAGGTTACTTTTGAACAACGACAGTTGTGTTTTTCATTATGGATCATAAGGTTTAGGACGCAAAATGGACTTTCCAATAGTTAGTCCTCAGGTCATGATGTCTCTCAATCAATTTGACCACCACGACAAAATATCCATGGAGCAAATCGTCCTCATTTCAGAAACTGTTGCTCTCAGAGCGTTTGAAATTGCAGTCGATAGGCATCCAAGTCCATTTAGCTGCAATAAACCTTATGATCCATACTGTTGTTTTTGTATGCTTACATAAAGAAGCAGGTTAGCTACTAACTACGTTTGTTCATTCGTGTTCAGGATCAAGTGGCAATTCGTTGGCCGGCGTAGTGTAGAATAGAACCATAAATATTTTCTTAAACAATATTTGCAAAAATAAAAACTTTTATATATGCCCTGTAACTCCTCTAACTAAGATAAATTGCTTGTGCTAGGAGTAGGTTCACGTTAGTAGTGAACAAAGATTCGAACCCGGGACCTCTCGATCGCAAGGCCTATTCCTTAACCACTGAGCTACCGATCGTTTATGACAGTCGTATCGTTAACCCGTTTAGGAGGGCTGGTCACTGACCAATTCAAAATTATAAAAGGCAAATGAGCAGCAACAATCAATTTCAACAATAAATTTTTATTCAGTCATGGTCATTTATCTATAATATTATAACTGCGAAAGTATCTGTGTGTCCGTCTGTTACATCGTAAGGCTTTCCCACCTAAACGATTGATCGATCAATCAATAGATAAAATTTGTTACAGAGATAGATTAGACCTTGGGGAAGGACATATAATGCTATGTTTGGTTGCGACAACCATCCACGCGGGCGGACTGATTTTGTGCACCTATCTAACTAGCTTGCGCTAGTTGAAGAGACAATTTGTAAGAATATTTGATTGAAAGAGCATTTTATTCATATGAACAGTCAAACAAAGGAGTATTTTACAATCCATTTTTATATTCTAAACATCAATCAATATTGTGCGTACTCTAATATGGTCGCCATCTCAGCATAAATGCTGTTCACAACATTCTGTGCAGTGCCGATTTTCGAATGCTATAATGACGTAACCATAGCATTTTTTGTGTCTCTTTCCATTAAATCACTTGCTGTGCTTAGAAGTCTATAAAGGTATGATTTTGAAGGCGACCGCATACTAAAACTGCAGACGCAGAGCGTACCGTGAAATAGACTTGAGTATGATGATTATCTCTACTGTTATAGTTCATTGCGGCTGCTCAATTGTGCCGTTAATTCGTATCGACGCGCGACGTTTAAGAAATAATGTATGCGAAAGAAGAAAATGTACCTATAGGTTTTTAGTTATAGACAAATGAGCAACTCGCAGGACTGA
The DNA here is from genome assembly GCA_949126895.1 of Eilema caniola. Classification (NCBI taxonomy): domain Eukaryota; kingdom Metazoa; phylum Arthropoda; class Insecta; order Lepidoptera; family Erebidae; genus Eilema; species Eilema caniola. The sequence continues at coordinate 10,229,311 of OX421486.1, read as the reverse complement.
TTTTCTTTTATTTCTATGAATGGACCATTTACTTATGTCATTTACATTACTTGTTAAACTTCGATACAGATAAAGAGGGCCATCGAGAAGACGTAATGAATTAAAACTAAACAAAATTATCATATTCGAGTCTATTTCGCGGTACGCGTATCTGTTGTGTGCGTCTGTAGTTATCGTATGAGGTCGTCTTCGGAATCATACGTGTACCTACACACAATAAGGTCATACAGTAACGATGTTTAGGGCATATTATCATTGAGCGGGTCCCTCACTACGTTCCTTGCTAACTTGTTCGTGTCGAAAAACTCCCAGGCATCGATATCTTTTGGAGGTTTGGCTTTATAATAGCACTTCATAACTGCACGGTGCATCGCCTCGTTCCCTGGACGCTCCAAATGTACGATCATTCGCCTGATTGGATCCAACACTTGTCTATCCCGCAGGATCCGTTTCATTTCATTAAACAAATATATAGTGGGTCTGTACCGATTTAATAAAGTTTGGTTCACATAATCCAGTCTCGCTTGATGTTCGTCACCCCAAATGTGTCTCATGTGTTTATTTCTTTCTTCTCTTCTTTTAAGCTGTTCCTCTAATATTTTGGATTTTGTATAATATAAACTCATATGATGCACTCTTCGAAAATTACGATTTGTATTTAGTTCATTTTGATTCTCAAGAATATTTCTAGCGGTGGAATTATAAATAACAATCATATATCTATGATTAGACAATTTACTTATTTGGTCTAAGTATAACGTTACAATGTTCTGCAAGTCATCGCCTTTCAACTCCAATATTCGTAAACTGTTAGACCCGTTCGAGAAATCTGATTGGTAGACTATGAATAACTGAAAACAATAGCTTAATTAAATAAAACAACAAATAAGTTGAAATAATGGCTTCGCCTATTGCAGACAACGTGCCTTGACATATTTACTAGGTACTTTTTAACAGATATCAAATCATACCAGGTACATACCTACAGCCTGTGGTGGATTTACATTTTTGCAGTCAGTGGGCTATTTCAAATTCTTCTACGCCTGCCGAAGGTATGTCAATTCCTTAGTTATTTACACAATCCTTCAAAGATTGCACAAGAAATAGTTTTTACCATCCCGCAACCAAATAGAGCTTTAGAATGGTACTTAGCTATTGTTTGTTAGGACTGTGATCTTTATAGTAATTTAAGTATTGATATTATGTCAGGGTCAATCTGGGTGCGACGGATATAATATACCTAGGCAATCTCAAACCCAACTCAATCAGGAGCGTGCTTAGTTTTAGTTTTAGTCGGTCCGAGTCCGACGTAATCACTCCATTTGCCTTTGAATTCTCCACTAGCCTCCCCTCCCCCCACCCTGACTAAAACCACACGCTGTCATGGGTTTTCAGATACCGGAGGTGAGATTACCAAGGACATATCCTCGCATCTCAGCTGACTCATGGCCATCACTGGTTTCGAAATGACTACCTCGAGTGTGGAACCACTGTGACCACATCTTGCCACCGGAAAGGGGGAGGTGCGTGCTTAATCTGTCACCTCCAGGCTCGCGCTTATGAGATTTCAATACCTCGACTAGTGTCTTTAGATTTCCGTGCTCCAACTTCAGTCAACATTCAACTATACAGGCCGATATCGAAATTCGGGTGCTTATTTACCTAAACTTCACATTTTATAGCTGCGATACAAATTTATAACCTTGTAGAAATATTATGATGGGCATGCTTTTTTAAATCCCGTATTAGGAATTGCTTGCAGGTGCTAACATTAATAAAAATGTTACCTTCGTATAAATATTTAATAGAAACCAATTATAAAATTGATATTTAACTGAATTATTTTTGACTCATTGACGAGTGAAGAACGCACAGCCTAAGCCACAAAGGCTAGGAAATTGAAACTTTGTATAGAGGTTCTTTATGAAATGTAAGTGAGCACTAAGAAGGGGGTTTTTCTCTTAGGAATTTCTAAGAGGAGAATGGGGGGTTAACAGTTTGTATGAAAGTCCACTATTTTTGAACAGAGAATCTTGAATATTTATCTAGACGTTCTTATTCATAAATAAAAGAGCTACTGTGAAAGAGCTACTGAGTGTAAGAAAAGAAAAACTATGATAGAGACGAGTGGAAGTATTGGGGAAACTCGGGGTAGAAAAGCGAAATTTCGTTCCCCCACTTTTTTATGATATTGTTTGACATTGTGACGGAATTAGTGAGTTCTAGCTTATGGTTGTTGTTCCGAACAATTCATCCCCCGGCCAGGTCCCTACTGCATCCTTTACTCACAAAGATGTTATTTGTATCGGTCGTTTCGTCCAGGTATGTTGCCTAGAGTTTGGGCGCATAACGTTCAAAGAGCAAAATGGTAAGCATTCGCAGAATGGTACAAGAGTAAAATGTTAAAGGAGCAAGATGGTAAAAGCGCGAAAAGTTAAAAGAGCGCAATGGTAAAAGCGCACAAAGTTAAAAGAGCAAAATGGTAAAAGCGCAGAGTGATAAAAAAAATCTGTCAGCTCGCTTACTAGCTGCCATGATGATAAATAACTTAATTTTGGTTATAATAATTGTTAGTGATGAGAAAGCTGTACAATCCGACTTGGATAGGTTAGGTTAGAAGGCTTTCGTGGTTATATTTTTTATGACCATGCACAATAAATCCATTTTCATAGCTCAATTCATCATTATCATCTTATCAAGTGGAGGAGGAAGAGCAGAAAGGCGGACCCTGAGCTCCGAAGGCATCTCGGCCTCAGATGCAATAAGGATAACGTCTAAATGTCGTGATTGAGTTAATGTTTTAATTATAAAGCCTGTAATTCACTATCATTTTCACTAAATACTATTCCTTTCTAGTTGCTGTTGAATTTCGGCGTATATGGATAAATAATTTCAATATAGTATGCATATTTACGGAACATTAGTCCATCCCTCGGTCGCGGGATTCATGTCATGTCCATATTAATCTTCAATACTAAAAAATGTAAAGGTTAGCTAAATAAGCGCCCGAATTTTCGATCACTACATATAACTCATGCTACATTACATAAAATAGCTCTCCTGACGTTATCGGAGGTGGATGAAAACTCCGTAAACAAATATGGTAACTTACAATATATAAAAGCGTAAATCTAGGGTGACTCAGTAACATTTTCTAATCTTAACTCACTTATGCGCATTTAAAAGATTTATTGAATTTCCTCTATAAAACACTATTGGAACTATAAAAGTTGATTGGGCGTAACAGACAAATTATTTTATAATTCGTACAATACCTACTCACTTCCTTCCTTAGCAAATCGAATCTGTTCCTATAAATTAAACATTTCAAAGTTTGCACAGTCAACGGCAAAAGTTACAACTAACTTCACAAACATTGTTAAGGTTGCAATACATGAATAAATAATTGATGAACTATTGGAATTATTAACTTTTGATAAAATATCTTTAGTAATACCTACTTACTCAAAAATGAATAAATGGCTCTATAGTACCTAGACTCATTTAAATAAATAAAAAATTAAAGCCATCTTAAAACGCTTTTTCGCTGACTTAGTCTCACGTAAATTATGTCAGAACTAAAACACATGATAAATAAGCATAAATAGCAATAAGCATTTATTCAGTCATGTTCAATAATGTGTTATATGTATGTTTTTAAAACAACTCCTGAAATAAAACGCTGCCTGCCTACTTCTTTCGTGAAGTTACGAGTGTAAACATTTTTTGTTCCTGATTGTGCATTTGTATTAGAAATATTAGAATTATATTATTTTATCTGTGCCAGTGCCCACTTTCAAAAATGGCGCAAATACTAAAAATATATAAAAAAATCGCTACTTACTAATAATACGTCAAATTTATTTGTATTATATTATTAGTCTACTGCTAGGCATAGGCCTGGACTGCAGTGGGCTAATTGATTGATTGATATTATTAGTTGTATCAATAATAATATTATAATTACCTACGCATTTATTTCAAAAGACGTAGGTATTTTTTTTGTATCGCAGACTGATGCATAAAATGATGACCAAAGTCATAATTTTTTTGTCACCATTCCAGAGTCCGGACAACGCTTCCATAGTTCATAATACATAATTGCTTACATGTCTGAATGCATCAGTCTATGGCATCATAACTCGTAAAATGATGAAACGATTTTGATGCAGTTTTAATGTTTGTCAGTATATATATATTATAAGCAGAGACGCTTATTTTCCGTTAATTTTTAAAAATAACGTTCACTACCCTTGTCTATAAATAGTAGTCGCGCCATAGTTCGGACTCATTTGCACGGCGGCGCTCGAGTTGCACAGACGTTTGGTGATGTACTTTTCAAATTGTATTTTCCTTGTTTGATTTTCCTGATCTATTGCTTTATAGTTTGGATTTATAACTGATTTGTTCCTAATTAAAAATGACGTGAAACGAGTAATAAACGTGTACGTTCGCCTCGGTTGTATGTTTTATTATTTAAAACAGTCCTCGCTTGCTAAAATCAGAATTGGGATTTAAACCCAAGCGTGACCTCATTGCTCAGCCTAATATCTTTTACGAAAGGAACAAAACAGTTATTTATTTTGTCGTTAGATTTTTCTTTTTTAATTTTTTAATTTTGTGTGGGTGTTTACTTTTCTTTCGTGCCTGAGTATGTTTCTTTGAACTTATTAGCGTAAAGTGTACCATTAGAAAGTGTGTGAATAAAAAGAAAAGAAAAAGTAAAGGAATATGTCGGAAACACCGGAACGACCACATCGAAAGCGAAGTAAATCTCGTCGCGATCGCGAATCCAGGTCGCATTCACGTTCTGGGTCTCTCGACTTGATGCAACAAACGTTAAGTACGATTCTAACCCGACTAAATGACATCGAATGTTCACAAAATAGGCCGGTTAGGCCCGGCCTAGTGTCGGAAAATGGTGCTGGAGTGAACAGTGATATTGAAGGTGGAACAAACAACAACACCATTTCGGTGAGTGCTTCCCAGTGTCCGATAGATAGATCTGTGACCCCGTTACTAGAGGTGCCTCCTCCAGGCCCGAGCGGTACCGTTAATAATAATTCATCTACCCTCATATCCGATTTATGTGCGTGTAACGAAAATTTAAACAACAGTAACGGAAATGACCTGTGTGAACATTCCAGTAGTGCAACTTCTGCGTCGATTCAAGCTATAGCAGACGCGATTCGTGCTATCAATCCTGTTCGTTCTCATAGTTATTACGTTTCTAATTTTGACCCCGCGATACATAATTTCGAAACATGGTGCGAAGAAGTTGAGCGTGCCAAATATAACAACTCTTGGAGCGATCACGAGTGCTTATCCCGCGTAGCTGGCTGCCTTAAAGGCGATGCCAAAGTTTGGTTAAACGAATGGGTGACTAATGATAGGGTTTGGCCTAATTTCAAACGAGAATTTAGTGCATTGTGTCCCAGTCGGTTAGATCACGCAAATATTCTTTTCCAAGTCATGAGTACATCATCAGACAAATATGCCACCTACGCGGAGTACGCGCGACGTTCGTTACTGAGACTGCGTATTGTAAAAGGGTTGAGCGACGAGTTGATAGCACAGATCGTGATACGCGGCATAGCAGACGCTCAGGTTAGGGCAGCGGCCACTAACGCTAATCTTACTCCTGAAACGTTGATTTCTTTTCTTGCTATTCATGTAAAATCTACCCAACGTAAAGATGTACGGGTCAATTCGAATTCATCATCATCAATTAGGAAACGCCCTTTATCTAGTGGTAGTAGTCAAAACTCCTCGCCTAATATCAAGTGCTTTTCATGCGGAGAGTTAGGACATAAAAATAATTCCTGTAGTAAGAGACCTAGAACTGATGCTGCACCTGAAGTAAAAGCACGACCAGTATGTTCGTTTTGAAAAAAAACCCGGACACACGGAGGAGCGCTGTTTTGCTAAAAGTAGATCGGGAAATGATAATAAAAGGAAGGTTAATCTTTGTTCGGATCGTAGTAACGACTCTAATAGCTCGGATATCACAAGCGCCGTCGTGCAAGGAACTCCTGTTGATGTGCTTATAGATAGTGGGGCGCTTAACGTATCCTTAATCTCATCCGATATTCTGAAATACTTTTCTTTTGATTCAAAGCCCATCTATTGCACATTAAGGGGAATAGGTTCGAAGGAAATAATTGCGAATTCGTACGTGACGCTTACTGTTGAGTTCTGTAAAATCTCTATTGAAGTAGACTTAGTGGTAGTCCCTTCTCAGTTCATGCCAGTACCCATAATAATAGGTACAGATGTACTCAATAGAAATGGCGTCGTGTATGTTCGCTCCAAACATGGACAATATCTTACTAGATCCTTAGGTACGGATACCCATATCAATCCTATAAATTTATCAGATTCTCTTGAATTCAACACCCCTCTCGTAGACAAGGAACGCCAAGATTTAGTCACGGTAGTTAATGAGTTTTCAAACTTTTTTATTTCGGGAACAGCCACTTACACCGTAACGACAGGCGAGATGCATATTGAATTGACTAGTCAAGTTCCCATTGCATATAGACCTTATAAGTTGTCCTATCAAAAGTGAGAGAAATCGTTCGTGACTTGGAAGAGAAGGGGATTATTAAGGAATCTGATTCTCCATATTCGAGTCCCATCATTCTCGTAAAAAAGGACGGGTCGGACCGAATGTGTGTGGACTTTAGAGCGTTGAATAGGATCACAGTGAGGGACCACTACCCTCTCCCACTGATCGACGACCATATTGATCGCCTTGGAAATTTTAGATTCTTTAGTAGTTTAGATATGGCGACAGGATTTCACCAGATTCGATTGGATGAGGAGTCTATTCCAAAGACTGGCTTTGTGACACCAGAAGCTCATTATGTTTATTTAAAGATGCCGTATGGCTTGACCAATTCCCCGGTAGTGTATCAACGGATTATCAATAAAACGCTCCGAAAATTCATTGAGTCTGGCGAGGTTCTGGTGTACATTGATGATGTGCTTGTAATGAGTCACTCAGTTGATGAGGGTATCGTGTTGCTACGCGAGGTTTTGAAAACACTTACTGAGGCCGGTTTTTCCATAAACCTACGGAAGTGTTGTTTTTTAACGACTGAAGTCGAATACTTAGGTCTTCTAGTTAGTAAGGGTCAGGTTAGGCCGAGCCTGCAAAAGGTAGAAGCCCTCAAAAACTCACCGCGCCCTGAAAACGTCAAGCAGGTTAGACAGTTTTTAGGCCTTGCTGGTTACTTTAGGCGATACATTCCAAACTACGCCTCAAGAACCGCATTTATTGCTCATTTAACAAAAAAGCACGTTAAATTCGAATGGGGAACTGAGCAAGAAAAAACCAGACAAGAGCTTATTTTATTGTTAACCAGCGCACCGATTCTTTCCATCTTTGACCCACTTCGAAAAACCGAAGTCCACACTGACGCCAGTAGTATAGGCTATGGCGCGGTATTAATTCAAATAGACACTGGGGGTGCGAAACATGTAATCGGTTATTTTAGTAGAGCGACCCAAGGTGCTGAAAGTAAATATCACTCTTACGAACTGGAGACCTTGGCGATGGTAAAGGCATTGCAACACTACAGACACTATTTAGTGGGTATTACATTTAAACTGGTAACCGATTGTAATGCGCTAAGGTCTACAGAGCGGAAGAAGGATCTGCTACCAAGGGTGGCTCGCTGGTGGGTCTATCTACAAGATTTTAACTTTACGATAGAGTACCGCAAGGGTTCAAAGATGCCTCATGCCGATTACTTGAGTCGAAACCCTACCAAGTCTGTAAATGTAATTGACAAGTCCCGAAATTGGGCACAAATAGCACAAACCGCGGATAATGAGACCCAGGACCTTTTGGAAAAGTTGCGAGACGGCCACTTGGATTCCAATCGGTATGTTCATAAAAATGACCTATTGTACTATCGCTATACCCCAGTGGGTCAAGAACCTCGCTTATTGTGTTACGTACCTAAAGGTCATAGGTTGAGTCTCTTACGTATTTTTCACGACGAACATCAACACATTGGCGTGGACAAAACAATAGACCTAATACTCAAACACTTTTGGTTCCCTGGACTGCGTCAGTTTGTTGTCAAGTACGTAGCCCATTGTCTTGTTTGCATATCATGCAAGCGCGTACCTCGTGCCCCACATCAACCTATTACATCTTGGGAAAAGCCCGACTTACCTTTTAATACTATTCATGTGGACGCACTGGGCCCTCTGCCTATTTCCAATGGCCATAAGTTTATTCTCTTAATTGTTGACTCATTTACGAAATACTGCTTGCTGTATCCGCTAAGCAAACAAGATGCTAACGAGCTAAAACAAGTTATGATGTCCGCTATCTCTCTGTTTGGCACTCCTAAGCTTTTGGTGGCAGACCGTGGACGAATGTTTGAATCTACAAACTTTGTGAATTGGTTAACCGGACTAGGCTGTGATATTCATTATATTACGCCTGAAATGCACCATGCAAATGGTCAGGCAGAAAGGTACATTCGTAGCGTCCTTAACATGATACGAATAGAGGTTAATCACAAAAAAGGCTCATGGTCAGACTCCCTGTGGAAACTGCAACTAACACTTAATATCACTAAGCAGAAGACCACGCAAATGTCCGCATTAAATTTAATGATTGGTACCGATGCCACTACTCCAGTTCTGAGAGCTCTTGTCAGAGACGTAGCTATTGAAGATTCTCAACATAATCGAGAAGCTCGACGGGAATTGAGTAGGAGTAGAGCGAGAGGGCTACTTAAACGTAACCAAGACAGGCAGGATTTGTATGTGAACCAGGGTCGGCAGTCTCCACGAACATTCGCAGTCGGCGATAGTGTGTTTGTCATAAAATACTCGCAGTCAACAGGAAAGCTGGATCCTGGCATGCGGGGGCCTTACAAGGTGCTTAAGGTACTACCTAGTGACCGTTACGAGTTGAAGTTGATAAGTGGAGCTTATGGGAAAACTACCCAGGCAGCTGCTGAATTTATGGTTCCATGGCGCGGAGAATGGTGCCCTGACACTTGCGCGGCATTTTTTGAACGCAAGTGTTTTGGATTAACTTTATCAATGTTTACTGTTTTGGCGTAGCTTCCTTGACTTCCTTTTTACCGATGTATGCCACCCTAATTTTTACTCAATTTCTATCCCAATACTCGGTTAGTATCCCTATTTCTCTGAATACAATACACTCCAAAACAGCGATATCCACTAAATGGCATCGGGATGAATCGAAGGGATGGTGGGTGCGCCTGTGCAGTCAGTAAATATTGGGCATCAGTGTGAGTCTTCTCATGCTATTTTGGACATGCGATTCAGCGATGCCTCTGTCTAGTAATAAGGGTACGCGATTCAGCGATGCCTCTACCCAGGGTAAGCGATTCAGTGATGCCTCTGCCTAGCTTCGGGAATTTGGGTACGCGATTCAGCGATGCCTCTGCCCAGGGTAAGCGATTCAGTGATGCCTCTGCCCAGCTTCGGGAATTTGGGTACGCGATTCAGAGAGGCCTCTGCCCAGGGTAAGCGATTCAGTGACGCCTCTGCCCAGCTACGGGAATTTGGGTATGCGATTTGGGGATGCCTCTGCCCAGGACATGCGATTCAGTGATGCCTCTGTCCACGTTAGGAGGACGCTCCTGTTAATACTTTAGTACATGTCATGACGTAGGTGAATTTTGTGTTAAAAGACAAAAGTAATCAAAAGCCAACTTTACATAGTTGCTTATGATTGTGTGTGAATGCTTTATGACTGAAGGCCGCAAAAGAGACGTATGCGAGGAGCATTTAACTAAGTGTTTTCAGATGTCGTATATGTCTTTTTGCATATTCCAGACGCCGACGAAGATGACCCAACGGTTGAGGCACCTGGACCATCCACTAGTCCTGAAGCTGGACAATCGGCTCATGGCGTCTGCGCCATCTCGTCTATGTCTTCAGACAAGAAGAGTGATTGAGATACGGTTCGGGACGCACCGCGGTCAGGAGAAGCCGTATAAGCAGAGACGCTTATTTTCCGTTAATTTTTAAAAATAACGTTCACTACCCTTGTCTATAAATAGTAGTCGCGCCATAGTTCGGACTCATTTGCACGGCGGCGCTCGAGTTGCACAGACGTTTGGTGATGTACTTTTCAAATAGTATTTTCCTTGTTTGATTTTCCTGATCTATTGCTTTATAGTTTGGATTTATAACTGATTTGTTCCTAATTAAAAATGACGTGAAACGAGTAATAAACGTGTACGTTCGCCTCGGTTGTATGTTTTATTATTTAAAACAGTCCTCGCTTGCTAAAAATATATATGTATATATATTGCGCGGAGCACTTAGCCTCTTGATTGGGCCATTGTGCGTCCCATCTTACCTCTCATTCCAACCAACCCAGATCCTCCCAAAAAGCCAGCAGCCTTTTCAGGTTTCCACATGCTTCCCAGAGTGACGCTGGTGACTGGAGGAATTTCGCCCGTTGTGCGGCCACGCTCGTGCACTCTGTAAGCACATGCCGTGGCATTTCTTCTGCCCCCATGCAGCTTCTGCAAAGGGGGCTGTCCGTCACACCTATTGTAAACAGATGCTTGTTTAGGGGACAGTGACCGGTCAAGAGGCCGGTGACCTTGCGGATTTGGTCCCTTCTTAGCCTAATGAGGTTTCGGCTAGACGTTTTTGATGCTACCGGAACTGCATTTTTTGTTTGTCTGCATCCTTCAGTGTTTGTCCATTCTGTCCGATGGGTTTCTTCTGTACTTTTTCGTAGCCAAGTTTTGACCTGTGCTTGAGGTATGGGTAGTATTGGTTCCGGTCCATATACTGTCGACCCTGATCCTCTCTTGGCCAATTCATCGGCTGCGTCGTTGCCGAGGGAGTTGCTGTGTCCCTTGATCCATTGCAGCGTGACCCTGTTTGTGTTTGCAATGGATTGGAGTGTGTTATGACATTCCAATATGAGGACAGAGGTTATGGTGTTACTTTGGAGAGCTTGGAGTACGGATGCACTGTCTGAGATGATCTTTACATCTAGATCTCTGACATCTCTGGCGGCAATCGTCTCCGCCGCTCTCGTTATGCCAATACATTCGGTTTGAAATATTATGCTTAGCTTGTCCAAGGTGGTTGTTATTTTGATATTTAAGTCATTCGAGAAGACGCCTGCTCCGGCACCATGTGTGGTTTTGGAGCCGTCTGTGTATATCCTAACTTCTTTGACGCCAGAGTTATTTCTTTTTTCTTCAGAAAGTTGGATATGATACTTCCTTTCGAAGACGTGGTGACATGGTATTCTGTCTATGGGAGCCTCGAGAAGTGGTATCTTCTTTAGGATTCCCTGTAGAATCTTTGAATGCTTTGTTCCAGTATTCTCTTTCCAAAGCCCATTATTTTTCAGTCTTAAGGCTGCTGCCTTGGCCTCCTCCTGTATGATTAGATGCAGCGGTCTCAGGTTTAGGAAGTGCTCTAGTGCGACTGATAGGGTGGTTCTCATGCATCCAGTGGCTGCTGTACTCGCTAGGCGTTGTAAACTCTGGAGCTTTTCTTTCACATTGATCAGTTCTGTTCTGGGCCACCATACAACTGATCCATAGGTTAGGGAAGGTCTGATAATTGCCGTATACAGCCAAAGTGTTATCTTTGTGTTAAGACCCCAGTTCTTACCAACGAGTCTTCTGCATTGCCAGAAAGTTATACAGGCCTTTTTCATCTTAGCATTTATGTGGCTAGCCCAATTCAACTTATTGTCAAGTATGATGCCCAGATATTTAACTTGAGTTGTTAGAGCTAGTTTGGTGTTAAATAGTTTTGGTAGTTGTAGTTCTGGTAACTTTCTTTTGTTGGTGAAAAGGATAAGTTCTGTTTTTTTGGGTTTACTGATATTTGATGTTCTTCGCACCATTCTTCCACAATCTGAAGGGCTGAGCGCATGATTTTGCAGAGCACATCCTCAGCCGTTCCGCTTATCAGTATTGCAAGATCATTCGCGTACCCGATGGTGGTGCATCCTCTCTCATTTAGTCTCTTTAGGAGGCTGTCTACTACTATATTCCATAAAAGTGGCGATAGGACGCCTCCTTGTGGGCACCCTTTGACTACCTTTGCTCTTGTGGTAGTGCTCACTATCTGGACCGCTCTTTTGCTTATTAGCTGAGTGATCCAGTCCCTTATGGTTGGTTCTACCCTACGCCTTCGCAAGGCTTCGTTAATGCTGCTGTGTACCGTCTTGTCGAAAGCCTCTTCTATGTCTATGAAAGTAACTAGTGTTGAGGCTTTATTTGTGATAGCCGATTCTATCTTATGCACTACCATGTGCAGTGCGGACTCTGTTGATCTACCTTTCCTGTACGCATGTTGCTGAGGATGTGGTGGGTTGTCTTTTAGTGTTACATACGGGTATTTCTAAGCTTAATTTGATTAGATTCAAAGATTATTATTGACTAGATATTTCTGATAGATTATTCTCAGCCTGTAATCGCCCACTGCTGAGCGTATCTGTGACTACGTATCTAAGGTACAACCAGCCCCGCAGGAGTGACCCGATCAAGCTGTGTTTGCCTTACTAAAAACGCTATTTAAATGGTACTTACACCAAAAAATGGAATAATCCACATATTTCTTAATATTTTAAGAACCCGAGACTTCACTCTCCTTTCGCTATATTAGAAACAGAAACTTTTGCCCATGACCATCTACCGAGCGCTTACGAAGGTCTGTGTATTAAGATTGCACTTGGACGAAAATGCTTTCATATGTCCGGCTGACCCGCGGCCGTCCGCGGTTTGTCCGTTTGTTCTCCTCTTAGGCTTAAGTACTTGGTAGCAAATAAAATTATTTATGATTTGAAATAAAACTATTTTAACCGATTTAATCGCGTGTATTATTTCAAACTTTAACCCGACGTCTCGAGGCCTTTTCAAGTCCCATGGTCACGGGTTGAGTTTTACCCGTGACCATGGGACTTGAAAAGGCCTCGAGACGGGCTAGGTCTGTTTGACGCTGTTTTTTATTTATTTATTTATTTATTACGGTTTTCTTACTGACCGATATTTGACGTCCGTATATATGAATCTATAGCACTACTTTACAAAAATAATTGGACGTTAAATATGGGGCGGCATGAAAAGTCTGTACCATCAACTGACGTCCGTATAAGCTTCAGAGCTACGCAACACATATACAGATGTCGGTTTGACGCATACTTTTCATATCGTACGATATTTGATGCCCGTATACATGAATTTATAGCACTATTTTAGAAAATTTATCGGACATCGAATATGGGGTGGCATGAATAGTAGGTATATACCGTCAACTGGCGTCCGCATATAGCTTCAGGGCTACGCGATACATATACGGATGTCGGTTTGACGTACTTTTCATACTGTACGATATTTGACGTCCGTGTACATGAATCTATGGCACTACTTTAGTAAATTAATCGGACGTCGAATATGGGGAGGCATGAATAGTAGGTATATACCGTCAACGGACGTCCGTATATAGCCTTAAAGCTACGAGACATATATATGGATGCCGGTTTGACGCATACGTCCGTATACATGAATCTAATATCACTTCTTCTTCCTTCTCCTATAAATGCATAAAGTCCCATTATTATTATACTGACATGTAATATTCTATATTATACATGAATGAGTATGAGTAGTATGAGTATGAATTTATGACCCAACACCGTCTCAGGTAATTAATCATGAATAAAATGTTCTAACGTTTGCGCGACTGTTATACAAAAATAATTGGATGTTGATTATATTGTTTTGATTGCGGTAGGTGCGAGTTGGCAACGTCGCAATTGTGGACGCCAAATACGCGAATCCGTAGTCAGGAATTCCTCTAGATATACAGTGTGGATATACGCACTGCAGCAGCGCCTCACCTGCGCGGTGATTTCTTCGGGAAAATTTCAATATTTTATTGCAACCATTTAAAGCGAATTTTGGCTTCCGTCGATTTTTGTACTACGGCTAGCTAGGATCAATAGGACTTAAGTGCCACCGGATAACAAAGTGGCGTCCGGTATATGGACGCCAAAAGCAGGTGGACGCCAGTTTATTATATAATATATATATATTACATAATTGGAATCTCGGAATCTCGGAAACGGGTCCTACAATTTTCATGAAATTTAGTATACAGGGGTTTCGGGGGCGATATATTGATCTAGCTAGGATTCATTTTTAAACACTTGTCATGTTATTTTGAAAAATAAAAAGAAATATGACTCTTGCTGACATCTATTGGCGATGTGAGCAACGAACTACTAAACAACTGATACTTACTAAACAACTGATACTACTGACTAGTTATCTTAGAGTTTTGTACCATTTTGGAATCTTAATTAGACGTGTCAATTTTAAAAATAACTTGTTGTAGTGGTGCCCATACTTTTTTTTACAAGACCATTAGTCAAAGTAGAGTGAATCAAATTTTTGTTTAAATTCAAGGGAAATATATTATTTTGATCAATTTTTGTGTAAAAACTGCGGGCATTTTAGTATTTTTAAGAGTTGTGGTGAATAGTAGTACTACTTAGGTATCCGATACAAAAAACCTTAAGCATATTTGAGAAATTGTGGTCGTGGTAACTCAAAATATCATAAAAGGTGTAAATTTTCAAAGAATTTCTAAATTTATGTTGTAACCAAAAAAAAAAAATTAGATATATTTTTTTTATTATTTTTTTTCGAGTGCTCATGGGCAGGTCTACCTTTTGGGGCCCGCTTAACGTTGAATTTTGGGACACGTTGTATATACCATTTTCTTTAAGAGTGCATAACGTGAAACTGACATTAAAGGTGAACGCAGACTTGGCCGCACAGCACGCACCGCAGTCGCCGCAGTCATCGCTTTTGTTAATGGCCTCGCACATCTGTCCGTGCCGCAGTCGTTCTCGTCGCCGTAGGCAACGCACTGAATTTTTTTCATTCAGTTTCCAATTTACATCAAGAGCGGATATGTTTTACAGTATGGCTATAACAATTTGTTATCAGTTGTTTAGTAAAAAAAAAATGTGGATTCATAGCATCAACTACTATGCCGGCCGCGGCGTCTGATGCACGCAGACCGACAACGTTGGTGACATCATTAGCTGCGGCTTGGGGAATTTGGCCGCTTCAGGTACTGCCGCGACTGTGGCGCGGGTAGGTATGCGAGATTGCATAGAACTTCATATAAAGAATCCCGAATGCGGGTACTGCGGTGCGTGCGGTGCGGCCAGGTGTGTTCACCTTAAATGATTAGTGAACTGAAATTAAATCCTGGTACGGAACTTCCGCCAACATGTTATCCATACCTACTAATATTATAAATGGGAAAGTGTGTGTTTGTATGTGTTTGTTTGTTTGTCTGTCTTTCAAGCCTTAACCACTGGACCGATTTTGATGAAATTTGGTATAGAGATAGATTAGACCATGGGAAAGGACATAGGCTACATTTGGTCGCGACAGCCGACATCCACGCGGGCGGACCGCGGGCAACAGCGTATATGTGAAGAAATAATAAAACAAATAACTTTAAATAACTAAACTTACGTTTATTTTTTCATCCCCAATTATCAACTTTAGCATCACAGAAATCTTCTACTTTAAGGCGTTTTATGCTAGGTGGTAAATTCTCTCCATATGAATCGAAGATCGGGTTGTACGTCCATGGGAAGACATGTGTAATGCCATTTTTATCATAAACCATTGTATTTCCATCCGAGGCTTCTTCGGTCTTATTTGCCCTCTCATCTAAAAGGTTGCGGACCAAGTCTATGAACGACGGGTAAATGGCTTCGGATTTGGAAACATCCTTTGATGCACCTGAAATTAAGAAAGGTCAAGTGAAAACTATATTTATACTTTTATGATTATAAATTAGCTGTCTGTATTAAAAAATATAATATACTGTGAATATTTACGTTCAATTAAGGATTTCAAAAGTAAAATATTATTTCTTGAAAATAAGTTTTTTATAATTGAGTAGAACTGGCGATATGACTAAAAACAGAATTATCACGATTGGATTAAAACCGAAGTGCACGCAGGTAGAGCCACAAACTGGGGTACTTTCATATTGAAGTATCAGACATAAAAAATGTAAATAAAATAATTTTACAAGACGCTTTGGATGTGACTGGGATTGATACTCAGATAAAGAAGAAAATATCTATTACTAGCTGTTGTCCATGGTTCTACACCCGTGGATATCGGTTATCACATCCAAACATAGCCTATCATCTCAAGAAATTTTCACTAGGTATATCTTGCACCGTACCTCTACAATGAAATAAATTCAGAATGCCCAATCTACAGATTATCACACTTTAATGCGAAAGAGACTTTGCGAATTTTTCTCTCGAATCTAACCTATGACCAGACTGAAAAATATATACCCTCCTAAACACACACATACACACACACATACACACACATACATACCTATATATATGCACACTCATACACACCCTCACGTACACAGGCACTCACATACACACGTATTATAATTTATGCACCGTATATTTAAAATTTTAATGTTTAATATTTTATAAAATTGTATCATTTGCTGAAGTAATCTTTTTGAATGTTAAAACTATTTATTGAAATGCTTACCGTATTGGGGGGATTGGCCCTGTAATCTCCTTAGCACAGGCTACTGATAGCCTATTTAGGAGAGCAGTAACACAAACCAACCTATTGTATATGAAAGACCCAATAAAATTTATTTTATTTTTTATTATTTATTAATCTTTTTCAAGGTGTAATGGGGTAGATTCGACATTGTTTCAGTCTGTTACTTTTCACACCTAAACCACTGAACCGATCTTGATGAAATTTGGTATAAAGACACCTTTACATTTTGTGAAAGGACATAAACTAAGTTTGGCTGCGGGCAAAAGCTATATAAAGTGGTGATACATACCCCATTCTCTAAGACTATTCAGTTGCTCTCTGGTATAATGTGAGAAACGGCATATGCTTCCAAACTGACATTGTCCACTAGCAAAGCGTCCACAAGGCTTCTTCTTACTTTCTTCTGCTAATATAGTTTCAGGATCTGTGGGTATTTAAAAATGCAAGTGCTGCAACTATATAATGATAAAAATCTAAAGTTTTTTATTCTTGTATCTACTCCATTCATTTAGGTACTGAACTTTTTTTTTAATATCTAGTTCTTTTTTTTGGGGCTTTAATCTATTTAGATACGTCAACCCCACCATATCCTATTGTAGTATATACATATAATAAACAAAAACACTGTTCGTGCTCAAGACCCTAAACCTCACTGGTGGAGACTGTTGGTGGATGTGACCTAACGCCTACCTCTTGACCTTTTTGGAGGTTGGCTCGGACAGCACAGACTGCACCCAACCCACATCCAGCCCATTCAGTTTCAGCTAGGTACTTAACTAAAGGTAAATAATATTGAAGTAAATTTTTATAAAAACATATAAATTAGGCTAACTAACTGACTAACTAGTGGTTCATTTTCCATTTTTGTCCTTAAAATAAGTTTTTAAACAGAAAAAATTGAATAAACCGGGTTTTTAAATAAAACTTATTATAAAGATATATCAAAATTGTTTAGTTAATTACTTAACCGAACGAGGATGTGGGCCAAGTCAAACTCAGCTGTGGGCTAGTACACAAACTGTTTAATGCACAAGCCTCTCAGGGAAACTGAATGTATTTTTTCCGCTACCTTTACAAAAAAAAAAAAATTAAACATCTTCTATAGAGTCACAATGAGGAAATATTAAGATTATTAGGCCAGGGTTTTATAATATTAGAGTGCTCTCATCAATACAAATTCGTCATAATACAAAAACTTTCAGTAATTGGTGTTTGAAAAGAAACCGGCAGTTTGTATGAAAGGTTTAATGATCTAAAATGTGCACTATACGCGCAGAACACGTGTCTTGGATGTATTAAGAGGATAGCACGGGGCTCTATGGCGGTGGACGAGCTCTAACTGACCACTTACCATACAATATTTTAAAACAATCCGCGCACACCAGAGACTTTTATATATCGTGATTTAGATCCAAGATGTGTATCGTGCAATAAGCACAGAAGAATAATGGCGGGCCGCGGGCCGCTGTCTCCGCCTAAGAGCCACTTACCTTTGAACTGCTGATAATGTTCTTGAACTAACTTTTGATGAGCAAGTCCATTATTATGAGTTCGGACTATCGACGGCGTGTCCACCATTGCTTTATCGCAATACTCACAATAATATCTTTTACCCATTATTATTGTGCACCCTTTACTTTATAATTCAGAGTCCAGGTAACCACTAGCACCAATGAGTTATGTAGTAAATGAATACTATTAGATCAAAACTCCTTATTATTGTTGTTATTATTGTAAATGTCAAATGTGTCAAACTGTCAGTCTACAGTCCACATGAATTGATTCGATTTCGATACATTAAATCGATTTATTGTATCGATACATTTTCGATACACAACCGATCTTGATGAAATTTGGTACAGCGGTGGATTAGAGCTTGGGAACGGACATAGGCTTCCTTTTATCTCGAAAAGGGGGGGTAGAAGGGAGTAGAAGGTGGGAGTAGGGTCATGGAATGGGAGTTAATATAAATGTTTGTCAGTTTTGAAGAAATCCTGATGAAATTGGTATAGAGATGGATTAGAGCTTGGAAATGGACATAGGCTACCTTTTATAGCGAAAAAGGGGGAAGAAGGGGGACATAGGGTTGGGGGATGTACGTTTGTCAATTTTGAAGATGTCCTGATGAAATTTGGCACAGAGATAGATTAGCACTTGGAAACGGATATCGCTTCGTTTTATAGCGAAATAGCGAGTAACGAGCCAAATATAGAAGCGAGTGGAGAGGCGAGTAGAGATTATTATAGGGGCAAGTGGATAGGCATGTAGATGTCAAATAGAAAGTCGAATAGAGTCGACTACTGGGGCGAGTAAATATGCGACTAGAGAAAACAGTGGAGAGGCGAGTAAGGAATCAAATAGAGTGCAGTAAGTAGAGAAGTGAATAGTGAGGCGAGCGAAGAGACGAATGTAGAGGCGAATTGAGATCGAATAGAGAGTTGAATAGAGAATCCAGTAGAGAAGCGAGTGGATAGGCGAGTCGGGAAAATTAAGTAGAGAGGCGAACAGAGAATCATGTGGATGGGCGAGTAGAGACGCGAGTAGAGAGGCCAATAGAAAGGTGAGTATAGAAGAGAGTACTGAGTCTAGTAGAGAAGAGAGCAGAGAAGTCATTAGAGAGTGGAGTATCAATTCAAGTATAGAGGCGAGTAGAAAGTCGAGTAGAGAGTCGAATATAGAGGCGAGTAGAAAATCGAGAACAGAGGCGAGTAAATAGTCGGGGACAAAGTTAATTAGAGAGGCGAATTTAATGCTTAATAGCGTCGGCTCAACACTAAGCGATAACCAACATCCACGCGGGCGGAGCCGCGGGCAAAAGCTAGTCTATAATAAGGCAAATATTTTTTACAAATAAGGCCATCTATCGCCATAAAGCAAAATCATTTAGGCCCCCTAAATGATTTGGCCTTATACCGTCAGATGGCCCATTTTCTTAAATTTTAATTTTCAAATCAGCTAAATATACCATTTAATAAATAAAATTGCTACAATGTAATGGACTCGGGCGAGACTATTGTGATGAAATTGTCATAAAATGGAATAAGTTATTATTACAACTATTACACATGTAAGACAAGGTTACTTATTTCTTCTCTACGCTAGATGGTTCTGTAAAGACATTTTTTTTTCAGAATAAAAGTTAAATATAGCGGACTTGCTGATGAAATTTTATACCCTTAAAATGTTTAAATTGTTCATCTGTACACTTTTTGCATCTTTGAATTGCACACTTCATTCTTAAACCAGGTTAAAGAATGTTGTGACGAGGAGTAAGAGAAAGGGTATGCTAAGGTGGTTTGAGTACGTCTAGCGAATGAGTATGGATTGAATGACACACACTATGGTATGCAAGGCAAAGTTGAATGGGCAGACCGCCGGGGTTTGGTCAAATTATGTAGTTACCTAATATTTTTTTAAAAGGGCGGTTTATAAGTATTTGCCTTTTTTATATGAAAGGTTTAATGACAGTATAGGAAACTTATGAGGTATATATGTAGGTAAGGATAAAGTCAAATCACAGACTGTTATCTTTGCCTACCCTGGAGGCAAACAGGCGTGAGAATATGTATAGGTATGTATGTATGTACTTATATAATAATTTCACACATTCGAACATTCATAATGAAATTAACGAGTCCACATTTAAATTATTTAGATTGTTGTCGTAGATCTATTGTAGAGTTGAATTATAAATGGTTCAATATTTTTACACTTTAAATTAATTAAAATTTTCATAAATATTCTTTCCGTAACGTAGTATTTTAATTAAAAAGCTTATTAATTAAATAAGTACTTACCTAGATATATTAATTAAGAGGGCATAGGTAAAGCCAGCAATAGCGACAGCATAATATAACGAGCAAATTACGATATCAATAACATCTTCCTTTTATTGATGGATGATGATATAGAATGGGGGCACATGATGTTTCATTCTAGGACACATGGAGTAAGCACTCGACCTTGTCGAACCAATTACTTAAAAATAATCTTCAATCAATCAATCAATTAGCCCACTGCAGTCCACTGCTGGACATAGACAAAATAATCTTATTAATTAATACTTATTTTTTCATTTATTCTCTTTCACAAAGCCTCCGTGGCGTGGCGGTAGTGAACGCGGCCGCTACGCAGGAGGCGCGAAGTTCGATCCCCGCTCAGTGCAAATATTTGTATGTATGAATATGGGTATTTGCATTGGTCTGGGTATTTCTATGTATAATATGTATGCATTTACAAAACAAAATGTTTCTAAGTATGTTTATCCGCATTCTAGATTGCATAACACAAGCTAGTTAAGCTATGCTTACCATGGATCTAGATAGCGTTGTGTGAAATGTTGTGGAATTTTATTATTTATTTATTTATTATTATTATATAACATTCCAATCCTTTGTGGGAGACTGGAATCTGACCTAGGAAACCCTGCCACACAGAATACCAGGCCCCCTACAAGCTAAGTGTGTATTATACTCAAATTAGCGCCGTATAAGACAATAATTCAGTGCAAGGAGAAAGTACAATCAAAAATATAAAAAATGGGAGTGCCGGCAGAAGTGAAAACATTTGCTTTCTTTCTTTCTTCGTTATATACATAGAAAAAGATAAAAAGAACATACATACCATACCATACCATACCATACCATACCAGACCATACCATACCTATAATATAGCGCCAATCATAGAACCTATCTCTAATTTTCTGCTAATTTTCTGTCAGAAGAAATTAATAAATTACAAAAAGAAAAAATAATCACAAAAGTAATAAATTACAAAAAGAAAAAATAATCACAAAAAGTAATAAATTACAAAAAGAAAAAATAATCACAAAAAGTAATAAATTACAAAGTAAAAATAATATCAGAAAACTTAAAATAATGTCAGAAGGCCAGATTTGAACCCGGTACTATCTGAAACCATAAGGACTTAAAGTCGAATACGATGCTATTTATCGCATCTTGCAAAACAGACAGTCTATAGCTAATGTTGTATGACGTCAGTCGTCGGTTACGGTCCAAAGGTCAAGCGATCCTAACGCGAGTTTAACACTTTTCACCCATCCAACGCGTGTAGTAGAGTGTGTATAAGATTAATACTAGGCAGCTTATTCTGGAACAGCTAACCAATTATCAGTAGTCATAGTCGAGACCAAACAGATACGAGGTGAGAATTTGCTTACATTTTTTTGTTGTTAGAGAATATAAGTTTAAAATAGAATTCAATTTATTATATATATAACCACCAATAAAACAGTAGCTGTGGTGTGAAAGCCTGCTTCTAAATAATATAGCCGGTCATACCTTAGTACTTCTACTTTTATGGGACAAAGAGGATGAGTTATATGTGAGGATGAAGTGTTTCTGTAAGACAGTTCGCAGGATAAAAAGTTGACGAACTGTGAGAACTTGACACCTCAAGTAGACTTCCGAGGTTGGATGGAAGAATGGTAACGAATAGGCTACCTTAAGTACTCTTCTTTGAGCTCGCTCCACTTTTATCATAGCTGTCTTATCGGCTCCTCCCCATGTTGTAATGCAATAATTTAGTAAAGACTGGCATAATGCAAAGTAGATAATTTTTAGGGTTCCATTATCTACAACATGTCTTAAATTTAAAAAATATAGATGAGTTTCCTAATTTTTTTAGACAGAAGGTCTATGTGTGAATGGCAGTTCAGGTTTTTGTCAATGATTATCCCCAAATACTCTATTGAGTCTACTTTTTGGAGCTGAGGGCATAAGCATGAGGTGGATGAGTGATTGTAACATGTGTGGGCGGCTATATTTAGTGGTGTGCTAGAGATTACTTAAGGAAAATTGCATGTATTTGGTTTTGTCCATGTTGAGTGTGAGGGAGTTGATTGTTAACCACCTTATAACCGTAGAGAACCCAGTTTGTGCAAAGTTATAGACTTCCTCCCAGTTATCTCCATAGAAGAGAAGACCTCTGTCATCAGCAAATGCAACAATTTTTCCATTTGTCATCTTCAACTGGCAGATGTCGTTGATAAATATCAAAAATAAAGTAGGGCCCAAAATACTCCCTTGAGGTACCCCAGCACTGATCTGGAGGTCATCAATCAGCCATTTTGCCACTTTTACTCGTTGGAATCTATTTTCAAGATAGCTATGGAATAGCTTCAGCTGTGTATAACGAATTCCGATCCTCTCCATCTTCTCCAACAGAAGTGGCGCAGAGACTGTGTTAAAAGCTTTCGCCAAATCAAGGAATATTGCTAAGACTTCTTCATGCATTAGTATTTCCCCCTTCCTGTTGAGTGAATATTCTGATATTTGGTACACACCTTTTGTTCGGACAATAATACTATTCAAATCAATAAAACGTTTTGATTCGCTCGTACCTAATATCTTGGTAGTATGATCATTTGAGACTTTGTAATCGAGATCGGTCTGACGATGACTGTATCTCTTCATTCTCTAAGCTTTATGCCAACTCAGTTGAGGTCAACTTTCCAGTCTAACTGTGATGCGGCTGAACTTCAACATACTCCGTGTAACGACTGCCAACTGACCTCTACCACCAAATGGCGATATCGAATTTCTATAGTTAGAGTAGTGGGACTTTAGGTTTCCACCATGTCAACCCACTGACGTCAGATGTAGATGTTCATAAGGCGTCCAAGGTACGTTATCACTCAGACCAATACAAATATACATATTTACGCATACAAATACTTATTTGTACTAAGCGGGAATCGAACCCACATGCTCTCTGCACAGCAGTCGAGTTCACGACCGCCACGCCACGGACTCTATCTTATGCTGCCTAACTAGGTATATGGCTTAAATATTATGTTGTTCTTTTTATCGAAGTCTATTTCGACTTTATCAGAAACAAATCAAAGGTTGTTTTGCACCACCATAGTTTACTTAGATTAAAAACCGTGACCATTAATCAGCAGTAAAACTATATAAATGGGTCAGAATTGCGTCCATTTTGCATGGCTGTCATAAAATTCAAACTTTTTAATCAATTTCATACATTGTGTACAAGCTGAATTGTGTTATGGTCACAAAAGGACTTACATTTAGTCCGTAAACATATCGCGTTGGTACATTAATAATTGTGAGAAAATGTCTAAAATAATTGTTATAATTTTATTCACTTGCGTCGTTATATGTACGGGATTGCCACGCGAACAGGTGAATTATTTTTCAATTCTATAGCCAAAATATTTTTTTTTTTAATTATTCAGGTTTCATCCTTTTTTATATTTCCGTGGCATAAAATTTCAAAGCTTTATAACTAATTCTTTATTTTTTTTTATTTTGTAGTTATTAACAACTAATTACTTAATTATAGATATTAAACATTTCGATTTACTTGGGAGTTTCTGATATATACGTGGCTAATAAAAGCTAAAGCCCATCGGCCAAGTACGAAACCAAGTTTCGAAACTAGATTAGTCATCTTCGTGTAAACTGAAATAAAACCACTTCTGACGGAGTTTATAGTACTTTTAGTATAAGTAGAGAAAGTTGTGTGTGTGGCGCCGCATCAAAACGTTTGGAGCCAATCCAACCTCGTCTGCAAGCCGTACCTGCTGATTGATGGACGAGGCTGATGCTAGCCGTAAGAGATAAATTTAACCAAAACCAAAAGTAGGAGCGTGAGCCCCGGCCTCTAGATGCAGGTTTTAGACACAACGGGGATTATTGTTCGGGTAAACAAATCACACTCCCAGAGAAATAAAGGCGTAAGAACGAATACGTATTTTTTTCTTTCAGTTTTCAATGGTACAAGTAAAGATATATACGGTCAATTTTTTTTGTTATAATCTGAGAAGTACTTGTTAAACAGTTGGTAGTTACCTGGTTAAACAGTTTTTTGGTCCCCTGTAAAGTTAATATTTCAACTTACGCCTTTATTTCCCTGGGGGTGCGAAATAAGAGGAATTATTGTGATACTTTTGAGTTCCTAGTATCTATCATTTTAAATTGTTTTTACGTGTCTAGAGATATTTAGTGAAAACTAAGCGCATTTCAAACATCGGATGCTTTCACACGCGCGTTGACTACACTGTGAACTTTCTACTTAATGTCTTAATTTTAGAACTTCATACTGTGTTTACTTCGGCTAAACAATGTTGTTAGATTAATATTAGAAATCCCCATTCTGTAAAAATGCAAAAAATCTTTTCATCCGCATTTCGTCATGTCTCATGATTTAGGTATACAGGGAACAAATAGGGTTCCGAAATCAATAGAATGGTCAAACTGAAAGTTGTTGATCCACGGATACTTAACTCACAGCATTCTAAAAAATATTGACATAATAAAAATATCATAAAACCCGGTTCGAAAAAACCTAAATTCATTTGAATTCCGTGTAATTAAAACTAGGCATTTTAGTATTATTTTCTGCCCAACATATAGATTTATAAATGATAAATTATAGTGAATTATAAAAGTATGTATCCTTATTGAATTACTTATGTAATAATTGAAACGGTAATGCTCAATTTGGCAAATTCCAATTATCTTGCAGGAACCTAGTTCAGAGGATAGATATGAATCTGAAGAAGATAAATATGAATTAGAATCTAAACAAGATTTTAATAGAACTGCTGAAAAAGAAAAAGAATTAAGGCTTCTTCGTAAAGCCAAGAAACTAAAAGAGACCAATTATAGACGAGCACTGGAAAGTATACTACCTGTAAAAAGTAGTCAAAGTTATAGAAGATTATTTGAAGATCTCATAAACAGCTCTAAGGAGCATTCTAAGAGCTCAAAAAGCCCTAAAGACACTGAGGAAGTTGTAGTAACAGATACTTTTTTAAATGACAATGAAAGTGAAGGAAGAGATGCAGAGCCTCAGGTAGAAGAAATCGAAGTGGTGATAGAACGTATTACTAATGATGATGACACCAGAGATGGAAATGATGATGACACCAGACATGGAAATGATGATGAAACCAAAGTTGAAAACGATGATAACAATGAGCCATCACTGGTATCATGGAATCCCAGTTCATACGAATCAAAATATCAACCATTTCAAGAGGAACCCAGCAGGGATAGTGTAATTGAAAGCATAGACCGAGAACAACCACTACAAGTTGTGAATGTCGATGAAGGTGTACCAGGAAGAACAGCACAAGATTCTTCAGCCGAAATGGATAATATGCATATGAGCAATATGGCGCAGCGTACAGTTATAGGTAGTGTGAATTTTATGATAGTTATGGAGTGGTGGAAGGCATAACAGCAAGATGTTCTCATCTAATTTCTGGGAACGAACTTCATAATAAGTTTTGATTTCACTCTATAAACCTTTTTCCAAATTTTACAATATTCCAAATTGTTATTATTCACCCTAACCCCTTCAGTTCTGCTTAATTGTTAGTGCTAGGAGTGGGTTCTCGTCAGACTACATCGGTTGTGTAATGGCTAGGATGTGAACCCAGGGCATTTTTTTGGTTTGGTAAAACTAAGATACAAATCTTTGTCCATTATTCTTTTTTCAGAATCTTATCCCGTTAGCCGTGTCAGCGAAGTGGTGATTCCTCACTATCGAACTGCATTAACTAGAAGTGGTGTGGTAGTCAGTCCAGCACTATACACTGTGAAAACATCTACACCCATCGTGGACCACGTGACAACTCGTAGCTGGGTTCCAAATGGACCAATTCTACCCGATATTTATGGCACATCGAATTCTGGACGGTCTGACCGAGATACAACATTCATAGATGATTACAAGGATTATAGTAGAAATGTTTATAGATATTCACCCTCGAGGTCACTTTTCGGTCATCGGCAAGGTGACCATAATATGGGAATTCTTCCAAAATTGTCAGTGGACTCTCTTCAACCACAATTTGGCATTATGCAACCATTAAGGGATAATTTGCATGCCGGGACATTTTACTCGCAACCTCAACGGTTTTACCCTAATAATTACAGACCTATGTTCAACATTCATCGCTAACTAGACGAACAAATTGGAAGCGAAAATTCTCCAAGTAGACTTTATTACGATTCCTAAAAACGTAATAAAATTATTTCTTTATATTAAGGGGTGTACAGTCATTTTTTCGTATATCTTTATTTACCTATAAGTATGTACATATTATATTGGCTGTTTATATTTTAACTACCTGTAAACCACAATGGTGAAACAGGTCTTGCATTCGATTGGAGCCGGGAACAGAGATTAGCTTGCAAATTGCATTTTTTTATTTGAACAATCTATAGTTACTATATTATTATAAAATTAGAACGCAACGCACCTAGAACCCTTCTGGTGTTGCAGGTGTCCATAGGCGGCGGTGATCGGTTACCATCAGACGATACGTCAGCTCGTTTGCCTTTTATGTCATAAAAAAAAATGTAAATTGATTGTGTTTGAACATTGAAGATAAAAATAAAATCTTGATTTAATTTAACGACTAGCCCCGCCCGTGGCTCCACCCGCATTACATAAGTTTGATCGCAATCGGTTCAGTAAAAACATAACATAAACGTAAAATAAACTTACGCCTATATCCCCGGTATCTACCAGCAGAGGTGCTAGCACCCACATTTGGCCAGTTTATGTTTAGCCTATTGCCATTCACCGGGCACTTTTAAACCTGCGATAAATACACACATTACTTCGAAAAGCATCGAAAAGTCATTGTTGTGTGCCATAGTAAAACCTGAGATCGAACCCGAGACTCAATGCATGCTGCATATCACAAGGAGATGAATATAGGTTCAGTAGAACCGGAGATAATATGACTAAAAGTCGCGATAACTGACATCCATGCGGACATATTTACATAATGTTTTATGCCCAGTTCAAATATATTCCCGCAGCATTCCAGTCCAGCTAGCGAATCCAGTGCTGGAATGCTACTGGCATAATGTGAACCCGCACTGGAATGTGCCTATTCCAGTGGTCCACCCCAGTCACTGGATTGTTAACAGTTCAAAAAAATGTGAACAATACAAGCCAGTGCAACACAGAACTAGATTGTATCGCTGGATTACTGGACTGGAATAATTTGGATCGAGCATTACCTCTAAAGCGACCTTAATTCGGCAGCTACTCAGGTAAACCAGCGTGTCGATGTGAAAATTAGCAGTGATTTACGATGCAGCGAAAGTAAATCTCCGCCGTATGGACCGAGCTTTAGACAGTTTTTGTTGATTATAAATATAATACTCCTTTCTATCCTTGCTACATGTAATTTTTTTTCTGATAGAAAAATAAACTTTTTGACATGTTGTGAAAACTGAACAAATATTCATGGTAAATTAAAAGTCAGACATTATTATTTTTAGAAAAATTTTGGTTCTATACCTATGTCCTATAAATTGAGATGGTAAGTTGTTTAATATTGTGTACTTTGTATAAAAGGTAGATAAAGAAGACCAATTTCTGAAGAATATGCGATAAAATATACTTTATAAAAACTAATTTTAGAAATAATTTTAGCTAAACTCAATCGGATGCCTTTCGGATGCTTAGTTGCGGGACAAGATAGGCCAGAAGTGATATTTATAATCAGTTATAGATTTTTCAACACTCAGATATGATAGTGAAGTCAATAGGTAGTACCTGACGGTGGTCTGTGTAAAGATGTCGCTTTACTTTATCATGGTTTATAAAATGACACTTAATATATATAAAAATACAATTGTCTACAATAATAAAATATACATTCATCAACAGACCGCTGCATCTAAAGATAGAGATTTCAAAAACCATGCACATACTCAAGAAGAAGAAGATGCCTATGACTATTTAAAATTTAGGACTGGAATACGTCCTACCAGGTAACTAGGGTTGATACTTAGTAGGAATAATAATAATTACAGAAAGAAAGAAACAATATTTGTATAGGACACTTGCAATGCATGCTGCAGCTCACAAGCCTTAGGAGATGAATAGCGCTGGTTTTTCACCTAGTTAGCTTACCTAATCTACAATTATTCCGCAGTGGAGTTTATTGCGCTGTTTCTTCTCCACCAGCGCCTTGGAAGCGGTGGTAAACTTAGGTTAAGTAGAATTTATTATTGACGTCAATAAGAAACACTTTGACTTTGACTTTTTACCGAAAATGGCTGCCGATTCTGGCTGCTACAATTTGGTTGCCAATTTTTTTGCCGATTTTGGCTGCCTATTTCAGCCTCATAACTAATAACTAAACAAATAGCCTGGAATAATTCTCAAATCTTAAGAATTCCAGCCAGCATGCTGTTAGCAGACCCCCGACCCCACCACCTTAGTAAAATAGCACGTTTGCGCATCTTGGTGTAGATGCAATTTACACGTGCCTCTGTGAAAACTGTGGATGCACTGCGAAAGCGGGAGATCCGGGGAGCATAGGTATTAAACGGAGAGCGGAGGAG
Source organism: Eilema caniola (assembly GCA_949126895.1). Classification (NCBI taxonomy): domain Eukaryota; kingdom Metazoa; phylum Arthropoda; class Insecta; order Lepidoptera; family Erebidae; genus Eilema; species Eilema caniola. The sequence goes on along the minus strand of OX421486.1, from coordinate 10,200,335 downwards.
CCTATTAAAAATATCGCCAAACACTTTATATTTTAGCTTACGACATTGCCTTAGTTCCCAATTGATGGCCGACTTTATTAGTTTGTCGCTTATACCATCGCTTCGTATAATATGTCAGTATATATTAATAATATTGTTCCTATTTTTATTCAGTTTTATAGGCGCTGTTGCCCATATGGTCAAAGGCGCCTTGGGCGGAGGAATTCTAGGTGGGCCAGTGGCTTATATGAAAGGTGGTTTGGCTGTATCTATTCCTATACATATTATGATTGGTGTTTTCATGGGCTATTGCATGCACGTAAGTATATTTAAATACTGTTCTTTAGTTATTACACGCCGGGTACAAACTGACAACATGTTCAAATGTATAAAGTATCAGACAGCACGAGTGTCAAAATGTACAATATATTTATGACAAAATATCTAGTTATTTATACTTATTTTAAACGCACAACATCCAAATTAATACGAACATTCGAAATCAGGAATCAAAATTTTGGGTGAAAAAAGGAGAGGAAATTGTGGTCAACTTCAGTAATTTTTTAAATCTTTTAGTAAATTTTAAGGGCTTTAAGTGCTGAACTATTGGTCACTCATAACAAAATATTATGGTATATCCTATTAACTTTAAAAACTATAACTAAAATATTGTTTGAATGTTTTCAGTTGCTTGTACAATGCACTCAAATATTGATGAGACGTACCAGAAAACCTTTTTTATCATATGCGGATTGTGGAGAAGCAGCTATGATGTTATTTCCAAAGAAAAACGTTGCCAAATATGCAAAACATTTTAGGTTAGTATTATTTTTACAAACTTAACATTTTTGAGGATGTCATGTGTATGTTGATGAATTAGTGAAAGTAAGTTACTGAGTCTATTCTTGCTGTTCATGGCTCACATTCATTCAATGTTTATTATAAAATTAACTTCATCATTCTTTGGTTAGACAAATAATTCCATTTTGTCGAGGACACAACGCCAATGGTTTTATCGGCATTGTATCTATTAAAAGCACTGATCTTTTTTTTTCATTAAATAAGTAGACTTTACTGATTGTTAGCTTACCAAAAGTGAAGTAAATAAACTTTGATAAGCGGTACATTTGAGCAATCATCATTTAATCAATCAATTAGCATATGGTAGTCCACTGGACATAGGCCTTTCCTAATGTGCGCCATTGCTCTCGAGTCACTATGACCCAAATTTCATAATGGGTCATCGTTCTTATCTGTGTTGGGAGCATGCGCTGGCAAACTTTCAGCTTTTATAAAATGATGAAGGTCTGGCGTTCACGGGCTCTTAGTCCATTATGATTGTAATAACTTGCAACGTTTTTAAATATTGACTAGCTGTTGCCCGCGGCTCCGCCTGCGTGGATGTCGATTATCGCTTTCCCGCTTTTCTGTTGAATTTTTTCCTGAATTTTCTTTGCTATAAACCTCACGGAGCCCGAGACCTTTCCAACGAATGCAAAACCGTGGAAATCGGTTCGTACGTTCTGGAGTTATAGCCTCAGGAAGGAAAACCCGACTTATTTTTACACGACTGCCCAAAAAAGGAGTGTATTGTGTTTAGGGTTCACGTATGTTTGTATGTGAGTTTCTTTGTGCCACCATATCTCCTAAATACCTGTACCGATTTACATGTGTCGGGTATCATTAGAATCCTTGCGTTAACCCGAGTGACACTGGCTATATAAAATATGAAAAACAAAAAAAAATGTTAAATTAAGGAGCCAAAACAGATGTTGAAAAAAAAAATTCCTAAACCTATCGAGTGGGGTATCAAAATGAAGGATTTTAAAAGGCAATTTCAGATATATATACAACTTATGTGTTTCTTTGTAATTTGAAATGAGAAATGATATAAAAAACAATAAGTTGAAAATTGTATTAATAACAACTACACTAAATTAGCTGACTGTAGAACGCTGAACCTATTATTCTTAATCTAGTGTATATGGCAAAACATTATTTAAACACAGAGAGTACGCAACAACATTTATATCATATAGCTTTTGCCCGCGGCTCCGCCCGCGCGGATGTCGGTAATCGCGACTAAATACAGCCTATGTCCTTTATCAAGGTCTAATCTACCCCTATACAAAATTTCTTCAAAATAGGTTCAGTGGTTTAGGCGTGAAAGCGTAACATACAGACAGACAGACAGACAGACAGAGTTACTTTCGCATTTATAATATTAGTATGGATGCCGCTTGGGACATTCAGTTTTCCTTCCCTGACTTAATCTACTCAGAGTCAAGAAAATAAAGATCCAATTCCTCTTTCTTCTCTTCCCTTGAACTTCCTCTTTACCAAGAGAGCTGACGATGTTTGTCACTGATTTGCTAAAATTTCACTGATTCATTTATTAAGTAGTTAGAAACCCATCTACAGAAGTAATTGTTAGGTAATACATTCTTTATAGGATTCCTAATTTTGATTTGCTACACTACTATTATTATGTACTTATCAGAAAATGAAATTAAAACGATTTAAAATTAAAATTATTTCGGTAAAATTGTTACACGTCAATGTTTAACATTGATAAGTTAGGTCTATCCCTATCCCTTCCCTATTTAATTCCTATATCTATGCGTTGAGCCATTTTATACTTACCAACAGACTGTAAAGACTTAAAAGTATTTTTAATAATTTTGCCTTTGTAAAGACTTTTTTACACAGCATTTCATCCCGCACGATCCTTCCCCAAGGACAGAATTCCCAAAAAACCTTAATTTGCGTTAATCTTCAGCCCAAACCCAAAATTCGAAGATACTAACTCAAAACTGACCGATTTTTATACAAACTTTCATCCCCTATTTCACCCCCTTAGGGGTGGCATTCACAAAAATCCTTTCTTAGTAGATGCCTGCACAATATAAAGCATATATGTGCAAAATTTCAAGTCTCTAGACGATTTCATTATTCCCATGACTTCATCCCCCTTTTCACCCTCATGGGGATGTAATAATCAAAATCGCTGCGACACGTGTAATTTATTTTTTAATCTTCAGTCCAAACACAAAATTATAAGATCATCACTTAAAAACTGACGGATTTTCATAAAAACTTTCACCCCTCTTTTAACTCCCTTAAAATTAGAATTTCAATAAATCCGTTCTTAGTGCTCATCTACACTACCAAAGGAACCTACGTGCCAAGTTTCATGATTGTAGCTTCAGCCGTTTGGGCTGTGCGTTGATGGTCAGTCAGTCAGTCACTTTCTTCTTTTATATATTGAGATTTAAAAAGAAAACAATTGTGTATATACAACTTGAATTTGCTATTCTCCAGGTATCTCATTGATACATTAATATGCATGGATTTATTTGGGGCCTGTTGCTGTTATCATATCATCATCGCGAAGTCTATAAAACAACTCATAGAAAATACTCGTACGACTTCAATGAGCGGTCCACCAGGTAAGAATCTTGTAAAAGTAAATTTCTATGACTGTATTAGAAGCTTCTATAACACTAAATTGATAATGATGGAAAACTATCGTCCATTATATAACCAAGTAACCGCGGTAGCCTAGTGGTATGGGTAATGGACTGAGGAGACGAGGTCTCGGGTTCGATCCCAGATTTTCCATGGCACACTCCAATGACTTTTCGATACTTTTCGAAGTTATGTGTGTATTTATCGCAGGTTTATAAGTGCCCAGTTAATGGCAATAGGCTCGCCACCTATTACATTGGGACCAAAACATAAACCGGCGAAATGTGGGTGCTAGCACCTCTGGCTACCCCTTCGGAGATAAAAGGCGTGAGTTTATGTTATGATATAACCATATGTCGGCGACTCGACTCCTTTTCCGGCTGATGTTGCTCACGCGCAGCACATCATCGCCATCAGTAGGTACATACATCGTGTCTAATTCAATTTTATGATGATCCTTTTCCTTACTGATAACTACATCAAATTTTCATTTGATTTTAGGGTATCCAAGTCTAAGAATATACATGCTAATATTTATACCTTTTTATATTTTGATTTGTTTGATAACACATCTTAAGTATTTGGTACCCTTTTCACTTGGCGCAAATGCAGTTGTGGGTAAGTAGTTTTTGAAAATATTTAATTGTAATGGATGAGCAAGATATTTAAGAGATTATTACAAAAATCAACTGCTCACCTTCTGTTGTTACGACTTAAGGTAATATCACACTTTCTTCGTTACAGACGTATTTTGTTTGGTAAAAATAAATTAAAAAAGATTTAGAGGTAAAATTATTGTTGAAATGAAATGTTTCAACGTCACCTCACCGTCAGATTCTTAATCTTATTATAATTATAAATGTACCGTCGAGATTTAGAATAGACTAATATACATAAAAAGTACCTCACTGACACTGACCAGCGTGCACGGGAATAAATCATTTTATTGCCGTTCGTTCGTTCAGCCGCGTGTGGTTCCCGGCGGAGTAGAATTTGGGCCAACCCTTCTCTTCCCATGTGATGTCGTATAAGGCGACTAAGGGATAGCGCTGATTAACTTTAACATCAGACAGATATACAGCCCAGACTCAGCCTCGGATGCTTGGCTCGAGTCAACAATAGTGCTCGGAATACGGCAATAAGCTCACCCCCTATTACGTGGGACCGAATACAGATTGGTGAAATGTGAGTGTTAATTCACCTCTGCCTAACCCTCCGGGGATAAAGGCGTGATTAAATGTATGTATGTATTGCCGTTCCCGTATGAAACCCAGATGTGTGCATCGGATTCGCATTCTTCTACTTTTGGTTTGACTTAAACAGTTCTTATTGAAGACTAGCTATTGAGAACACACAAAAGGACACCTGCATATTGTTATTGCAGGTTGCAGGTTAGGTTACTTAACCCCAAATTTGTTAGTGGTACCCCACTGTGGGATTTCCCCCAATAAGAGCGTTTTCACACTCATCCGATATCCGATATCCGACATCCGACATCCGACATCCGACATCCGACATCCGACATCCGACATCCGACATCCGACATCCGACATCCGATACCCGACATCCGATATCCGATATCCGACATCCGATATCGGAGGAAGTCAAATGAATGAGATATGTATCTTTCTTTCACATTGTCCGGCCCGATATCGGTTATCGGAGCCAACACCACTGTTTTGGCTCATACATTTGACTTCCTCCGATATCGGATGTCGGATATCGGATATCTGATAAGTGTGAAAACGCTCTAACAGTAACCATAGTATATATAGTTAATTTAGGAACCATTTATAACGTAGTAATTGATCAACGCAAATGTGTTAATGCTTTTCTTTTCTTCTATTTAGCATCGGCAATCCTCATGGCGATTTATTATTGCTTCCTAAATAATCCTGCATTTGAGGGTTTGAAATTGGCAACTAGTTTTGAAGGAGCACTGCAGTTTATTGGCATGTCAGTGTTTGCAATGTCTTGTTCTGGAGTTGTAATTCCTGTAGAAGGTAATATGAGAGACCCGAAGAAATTCCCAAAGGCTTTAGTACTTGGTAAGTACTGTAGTAGATACTTGTATGGTAAGTTTTAGAGGTGTTAAACGATATAATACAAATGGAAGGATACATAGCTTCTTAGCATAGCTGGGCACCGTTTATCAAATAGCTAACTTTGTAACTCGCTAATCCGTCACTGAAAACGTTAACTTAGTTAAACGTCAAAGCGTCACTTTTCATAAAATTTAACGCAAGTTAACGTTAATCCGTTAGTGCGAGTTGGACTTGCGCACGGAGGGTTCCGTTCCCGTTTAACTAGTTCGCCTTGATTTTTTTTAATACTTTATTTTTGAACTGAATATGTCGTGGCCAACTAGTTTAATTATCCGCTCAATCAATATTCTACCCTCATTACTTTAGTACAGAGTGAACCTATCACTAACTTTCTGTCTTGTTCCTGTGGTGTATAGGAGTACCCCTTAAATAATGATTTTATTTTACTTTCATAAGTTATTTCTATAGTTAAGTTACTACTTAATATTTAGTGAATATTTCAAGAGCCTAGCTGTTGCCGTTATTAATATCGAGAAAAAAAACAACGCCAAAAAATTCGTCTGTTGTATGAGAGCTACTCTTATTTATATATTACTATATTTTTGTTTTAGTATTGGTTGTTATAGTGGCAACAGATATATATCTTCTGTGAAAATCTCAGCAGCGTAGTTATCACGGTTCATGAAATACAGGCTTGTGACAGATGTCTGTCTGTCATCAGGCTATGTGTTATGACGGACAGAGGGACAGCGAAGTCTCAGTTCCGGGAGCTGCAACGTTCCCAAAACGTTGGTAGGTACACAAGAAGTGTTCAAAGTCATCGAAGTCCCGAAGACTACCTACGTATTGAATAACAATTGCACTTGTACTTTTTCACAGTTTATTTTTATTTTTAACCTGACCAGTTTCTCGTCACGGCATTAACAAAGGTACTAAGGGACTATCAATACACTATTTTATTTCTAAATAGTACAGTTTTTTATATGTGGGTAGTTTTAAAAATGTGTGTACCAGGTTTAACACGCACGCAATGTGGAGTCAGTGATTATTCAGGGTGACTTCAATGCTCACCCAAGCCGACCTTTTTATGACGAATTAACAATGTTTTGTGTAGAACAGAAATGGATTTGCGCGGATGTAAATAAGTTACCGTCTGACACTTACACATTTATTAGTGAGATAAATGGCGGGAGGAGCTGGTTAGACCATTGTGTAGTTACCTAGGCAGCATGGCCTTTAATAACTAGCGCTTATGTAAACTATGATGTACACTGGTCTGACCACTTTCCATTGCTGATAAAATGTAACATGAATATTATAAATAGGAAAGTTACTACACCGCTAAGTGCACCACAAAATAAAATCAAATGGGGCGAGCGATCACTTGAGCAAATAAATAAGTATTCTCAAGTATGTAATAATATAATGAAAAATATAGATTTTCCAAGTGAGTTTATAGACTGTGGTGGCAAATTGTGTAATGATACCCATCATAAATTGATTATTAAAAACATGTACACAGATATCGTATCATGCCTACAGTCGGCGGCCGTCTACACATACACTAGATGTGGCGATGACTCACATGGCCGCAAACGGGTGGCAGGGTGGAGCAGACATGTCGCCGAGGCACATAGGGAGGCTAGAGCAAAGTTCGTTATGTGGGATCGGGGTGGCCGACCATCTTCAGGTCATATTTATGGTCATTTCTCGGAAGGTGTTTGAAGGCAAACTAAAGTGGTGTCAAAACAACCAAGAGCAGATAAAAATGGACAGTCTGGCATCACACTATTCGAACAAAGACTTTAAAAATTTTTGGAAATCCACAAATAAATTAAATATAGCTCATAGCCTTCCTGTGAGCGTCGGTGGCCTGACTGATCCTCAGATGATAGCCGAGTCCTTTAAGGAACAGTTTATGGTGCAATCATCTTTAGGGCCAGCGCAGAACATGCTCGATGCTGAGACACATCGTGACCCGGTATCCACACTCATCACCACCAAGGAGGTACGGAATATACTTAGAAATATGAAAAGAGGCAAATCACCGGGGCACGATGGTCTGAGCATTGAGCACCTGCGGCATGCGGGCTATCACATGCCAAGAGTACTGACACTGTTTTTTAACCTGTGTGTGGGACATTCGTATCTACCCTCTGAAATGACGCGAACTGTGGTGGTGCCGGTGGTCAAAGATAAGACGGGTGACGTATCAGACCGGTCGAACTATAGGCCTATTTCGCTTGCAACCATAATTGCTAAAGTGCTTGACGGTGTGCTTAATTCACATCTGGATATCAGGCCTCATGATGCCCAGTTCGGGTTTAGACCTGGCTTATCAACAGAGAGCGCAATCGCCTGTCTTAAGCATACCGTCAGGTATTATGCTGATAGGAGGACGCCAGTGTATGCGGCTTTCCTGGACCTTTCCAAAGCGTTCGACATGGTCTCTTACGATATCCTGTGGGAGAAAATGCAGTGCACGGGGATCCCTAGGAAACTACTGGATGTCTTTTGCCGCTGGTACCGGCATCAAAGTAATGTGGTCAGATGGGGGGTAAGAGTTTCGTCACCATATGACATGGAATGTGGGGTACGACAAGGTGGGCTAACCTCCCCGAAACTATTCAATTTGTATGTAAATGCGCTTACAGAGGAGCTCAGTAGCACGCGTGCATGTTGTTTCATTGATGGAGTTGCATTTAACAATATAAGTTATGCGGACGATATGGTGCTGCTGGCCCCCTCTATTAGTGCATTAAGGAAGCTACTTGCAATATGTGAGAAATATGCAAATAAACATGGATTGGTATACAATACCAAAAAGTCCGAATTCATGGTCTTTGAGGCCGTGGGCACCAAGAGTACGGATATCTTACCGGAGGTGTCTATATATGGAGTGCCACTCCGACGTGTTAAGACCTTCAAATATCTTGGACACAACGTTGCCCACGACCTCAAAGATGATGCAGATATTGAGCGGGAGCGCAGGGCATTGGCGGTAAGGGCGAATATGCTGGCCCGCAGGTTTGCTCGGTGCTCGGACAGTGTTAAAATAATGCTTTTTAAGGCTTACTGCACATCACTGTACTCGAGTGCACTGTGGGTCAGCTATACCCAGCGCTCCGTCAAGGCCCTGCGAATACAATATAATAAAGCGTTCAGAGCGCTGTTGCGGCTGCCGCGCTTCTGTAGCGCATCGGCTATGTTCGCACACGCACGTACAGATGGTTTCGCAGCTTTGTGGCGCAAAAAAATGACGTCGATGATGTACAGAACGCGCGGCAGTGGCAATAGTATGCTCAAAGTACTTGTGGCCAGGCACTATGAGTGCTACATACTAAGGCACATATATAAAATGCACGTGTCTTTTGTAAAATATAAATACTAACATAGATTTAAGTGTACAAATGTTACTAACAAAATATGGATTTTAATTATCTGATGAATAAAATGAAATAAAAAATAAAAAAAATTAACTTTTTTTCCAACATTTGGAGAAAAAAATATTTTAATTTCCTTAAAAGTTATTATGCTTAAAAAATAATTAATACATACAATGCTAGTTGTGATATTATTAGATGATTAAATGTCAAAATTATTATCAAATTAAATTAAAGTTATTGTCAAATTCAAAATGTCAAATGGAACTGCGCTTAAAGGTATATAGAAATAGCATTCACAATATTAAATTAATTAATAATTAATATTATAAGATATACAAGATATGTAGATGTCATTATTCATTGTAACAGAGGTGAGCGGCTCAGATGCAACTGTTGATTTATGTGGTTAGTTCAAGAGCTTCCAGGGCGTTAATTTTTCTGCCTTTGTCGCACAGTCGCAGAGCTTTATAGTTGGCTTTTGGGTCAAATTAGTGGTTTTCTATAAGCAGGTGTTCTGCAAAGTTGGACTCTGTTTCTTTAAGTCTCCAGCCTCTGACATGTTCAGCAACTCTAATTCCGAAAGGTTATCCAGTTTGGCCAATATACTTTCTGTTGCAGGTAGAACATGTCAGCTCATATACCACTTTTCTGCTCAATTCGGGTTGGGTCTCTATTTTTGCAGAGCAAGTGTTGTAAATTTTGAGTTGTGTAAAAAGCGGCTTTGCAGGGTGATAGCTTTCTAGTATATTGGTAGCTACGTAGGTACATATAATTTAAGATGATTTGATGACAATTAAATAATATTAGTGCGAATTATAGTCCTAAGAAAAGTAACTATTAATGGACTTGGGAAATTTAACGGAAGTCAACGAGTCTGCTCACATATTTTTAAGTTAACTTAAAATTTAATCCGTTGGTATGTTAACATCGTTAATTAACGATTAACGAGTTAATGCCCAGCTGTGCTTCTTAGCTATATTTTTGTATTTGTCCTTTTTATTCTAAATACTTATTGATAGTCATTTTTCAGGTCAAGGAGCTATCGTATTTTGTACATGCGCTACATCCTTCTTTGGTTATGCTGCTTTCCAAGATAAGGCAGAAGCTCCATTCACACTCAATTTTCCAATGACTACGTAAGCTAAGTAGCTTTACGTGTTAATATAGATAAATAATAGCAGTTTTGGTTCTCGGTGGAGTAAAATATATCGGGCTCGAACTGAACACAATAGCACGATATTTCGTTACATCGGTAAACGTGTCTCCGGAATCTGGCGATGTGTATTCTAGAGAGGATATCGTAGAACAATTTATGTTGATTTTAAATAGGATTAAAAATGAAAGTGACTCTAATGTCAGTGAAAACGACATATTAACTATCTTATCTTACAATGATTATTGTTGAATTTCGATTGAATTATTTACAATCTACATAAATTGTTACAAATCGAATACCACCGTGGGCGCCAATGTAACGAAAGGGAAATAGTTGTATAATTTGTTATAAGGCCAGTCCCTGAGCACCATAGGAGCTAGCGTGAAGCCACCGTGACCAACGTGACCTTTCTGTGCACAGGCCAGTCAAAGGGGCAAGTCAAGCAGTAGTTTATCACTGAATCAGTAGTGTCCAATCTCGCTCACACACCATAGTTACTAAATAATATCGAATACTTACTAAGAGTATAGATTTATTTTAAAATGTACAATGCTACTGTTCAGTCAACCGACTTTTTCACCTTCAGAGCTGTTTTACACCTAAGTATATTTCTTGAGCGGAACTACAACAAATTTCTTGTTAATTTTTTTATAATATGTATCATTTTCAGCATACCCATAATATTCAAAGCTGCTATTTGTGTAATGTTATACATTACACACGCAGTGAACTTTTGGGTGCCTTTCAATCTTTGCTGGTACTACATAGGAAAACGAGTCAATCAAAATAGGCTCATGATGTGGGAAAGAATTTTTCGGACAATATTCGTGTTGATAATCGGCATAGTCGCCATCGTATTCCCCAGTATAATTGGTATAATGGGCTTTGTAAGTGATATTTTTTCATAATCTATGCATATTCTATAGGTATATACAGAATGGATACCACATATAGGAAATAACAGAAGCGATGTACTTGCTGTCGTTTGCTTAAAATCGGTCTATTATTTAGAGCAGAAACTAGAGTTTCTTTTGATCTAGTTTTACATATCACCTTAAATACTAAATACATTGTCAAAAATAATCAATTTACCCACCCCTCACGCCAGGGGCAATGGGGCCATACGTGCCATGACGCTAGCGGCATTGCCCTACTGGGAAGCAACAGTCAACCTTTAGTCCAGGTACGAGGCTGACCGAGAGTCACCGGTTTTGTCCCTCAACCTGCGCCCCAAATCCCTAACTGTGTTCTCAAGAACCTAGTATCCCCGCAAAGGGTGCAGAAACGTACCGCTCAGTCAAGGCCGCATATTTGCCGCGTTTTTTTTTGCCATCGCATCTTCGGTAGCGGCTGCTGGAGACAAGACGGTACCGCTCTGGTGGCTGAGAGCAACAGTGCTGACGCACGTAACATCGCAAGAAAGGCATCTGCCATTCTTCCACGGCACCAGAGTCATACCGTCCGGTCTTTGATCTACTGAGGCCTGATTTTTTTTAAATAGGTCACGTATATTTGACTTCACCTCGCCTGATGGTAAGCTGAAGGCAAAGTCTCAAGAAAGAGGGTCACCATTACATAATCGTACCATGTTAGCAATGGTGGCACTCAGCTTGACGGCCTCATCAGATGCTTTTTCACGCCCCGCCTTAAGGACCCGGGACTGAAGGAAGAAGGAAATACAAGCCATAGTATATCTACTGCCATTGCAAACCTTATCAATGCCTGTATGAAAACAGGAAAGTATCCAAATGAATTGAAGCGAGGTTGTGTCCGTCCCATATACAAAAAAGGGAAACATGATAAGGTGACAAATTATCGACCCATTACGCTTTTATCAACTGTTAGTAAAGTAGTCGAAAAACATTTTAGTGAACAAATACATTCCTTTTATAAAGATAATAATAGTATATCCCATAACCAATTTGGATTTCAAGCAAACAAAAGTACAACTTCCCTATTGTGTCAATTCACAGATGACATAAATACAGCCCTGAATTCTAGAAAACATGTACTAGCTATATTCATTGATTTTTCCCGTGCCTTCGATACCCTAAATCACAACCGACTAATAAAAAAGTTAAGTAATACTGGTATACGTGGGCCCCTGCTAAAATGGTGTGAAAATTATTTGCTGGACAGATCCTACTGTGTAAACATAAATGAAACGTACAGTAAAAGCGTTACAGCTGACGTGGGTACAGCCCAGGGATCAGTGCTTGGACCTCTCCATTTCATTGCATATATTAATGATATGAATAATGTTATTAATTATAGTACTTCCTATCAGTACGCGGATGACACCTGTCTAGTCATTGCAGATAAAGACATTTCTACAGCATTTAAAAGAATGCAAGTAGACCTAAACAATATAAATAGATGGTGCCATGACAATGGACTAGTTCTCAATGCCGAAAAAACCAAACTTATTCATATATGTTCTCCTTACAGCAAAACACAGTATCCTAAAAGTGAAAAACTGGTAGCTCACGAGGACTTATGCTTACATAAAAATAATAGTATTTGTCAATGCCCTACTATTGAAATGGTTGACAAGCATACATATCTTGGTATGATTATTGACAGCAAATTTAACTGGCTACCACAAATTAATCGAATATGTGAAAAATTAAAAGCTTTTCTTGCCAACCTGTACATCATCAAAAATAGAATTCCCTTTAAAGTCAAACTTATGCTGTATAATGCCCTTGTGGACTCCATTATCGGATACGGCATCACGAGCTATGGCAGAACATTCAAATCTTACCTTGACCATATCTTTCAAATCCAAACTAGAATTTTAAAAAACATTATCCCGTCGTCTAAAATAGATATCTTTAAAGATAATAATAATGAAATATATAAATACTGCAAGGCACTTCCAGTCCATACCAAGTTCACATTCTCTCTTCTCAAAGAAAATTTCTTTAATAAATCTTTACAAAATAAGATATCGCACAATATTCAAACCAGGAAAAAAATGAACAATAAATTGGAAACAGTCCGTGCAATAAATACCTATGGTGAAAGAACTACGAAATATATCATTCCTCGTCTATTGAATAGTTTAAATCCATCTTTCACACAAAGCATCAACAACATAAATTTAAAACGTAAATTAAAAGCACATTTTTTGAGCAGCCTGTAGATGCCTCGTGCAAAACCGGTTTTGCTTAGCCGCTGCAGTGGCCCGCTCGCTGCTTTAACTTAGCTATTACTTGTTATTATCTGAATGAAATTTCAAATCATTTGGTATGCTTGCTGTTTAAATTGATTAGAAATGTTTTTTTTTTATTTTTTTCCTTTTGTTGTTTTTCTTTCTTATTTTGTTATCTATAATTATATTATATTGTTTCAAAAACCTTAAACAGCAGCATAATATTGACCAGCATGCTTAATGGCGCACCGGACAAACCCCCAGTGGTTTAGGGTGTGTACACATTGTAAGAATCGTTGTATTATACTTTAGAAAAAAAAAGAAAAAAAGAAAACGTGAGCTGGCAAAGAATTCCAGGCCTTAATGGTGCGACAAAAAAAGGAGTCACTAAACCGCTTGGTTTTGAAGGAATATTCTGCACCGTATACGGGTGACATCTAAGCTCGTGTTGTCCAGTGTAGAAAATGAGAGGGCAGTACCAATTGGAAGAGCTCATCAGAACATTTACCATCATCATAGAGACGGTAAAATACTGATAAGGATGCAACATCTCTACGCATCTGCAGAGGCTTGAGGGTGCACGTTACCTCGGGATTCCCAATAATACGGACCGCACGTCGCTGCAACCTGTCGAGAGCATCTAATATGTGCTTTGCGGAGCCATCCCAGCGATGCGAGCAGTATTCCACGCAGGACCGAATTTGTCTTGTATGGAAGACACCGCTGGTCCAGCGTGAAAAATAGTCTCACTTTGTTCAGGACTCCGAGTTTACGCGAGGCTGTTTTAATGATACTCTTGATGTAGTTTTTGTTATTCAGTTTTTCGGGTGGTAGAAGGCACGTGATATCTGTGACGCGGAAACCAACCCGCGATTTTACGACAACTTAATGCGTGCTGGCCACCGTCTCCTACCGTGGAACAGCAGGTGCATCTATAGGATTCACACACCTAATTAATTTTGACAATATATTTGCATGCTATTTTCTAAAGTTACGTGAATATCAGTCATTTGAAATAAAACGTCTTTTTAATGGATTCTAACGGATTCTATCCTTTACTCTTTATTTAGTAGAATAATATCATTTAAGAATAAAGTAATATAAGTAATTTCGATAATTTCGGTTGCTAACATTCTTTTAATTATAAATATAAAATAATAGAAATAGAAATATTTGTTATTATTTAAATCGCGATAGAATCCGTTAAAAAGTGTTTTTATTTCAATTATATTATTTGCATTTAATATTTAAAGAAACTATAGTTTCAAATTATATGTATCTATTTTAAATTATAATTAATTACCGCGACTCATCTAAACTGTTGTATAGTTAAAGAGCTTTGTAGAGTAGATGTGGTAGAGCAATCGACTGCTAACTCAGTGCAAATACTTCTTTGCGTGAAAACACATTATTTGCATTGGTTTGGGTGTTTCTATTTTTTTTTTAAATGGATCTAAGTACTTTCAGTACTCTCGAACCTTTCTGGTTTACAAGCGGGTTATGCATTCTATTGTCATAATCCATAGAGCCTTTCCCACTTATTGGTTGGGGTCGTCCTTATAGTTTAACTATGAAGCTGTTAAACTTCAATATTTTCGTCAATCGACTGCCATCTGACTTCTAACCACTACCGATATAGAAGTCCTGTAGTTAGATCAGGTTTTAGACATTTTAGGACCCCTTCTACCAGTAACAGCCACCAGAGATGTTCGTATAGCAACCGAGACCAAAGGCTTAACGTGCTCCTCTTCAGCACGGAGGTGTCTCAATATGTTAAGAATAGTCGCCTGGCTTATGAACTGGCTAGTACTGCTGTACTTTGCAATGGGCTATCACATACGTTTGACACATCGCCACGAAGCCCTCTCCATCCTATTCCGCTGTTTGTGGTTAACTAAATGTATTTTAAAATTTCGTACTGATAAAGATTACCCATATTATGTTATTACTATGTTTCAGATTGGCTGTTTTTGTATAACAAATATGGCTATAATTTGGCCCAGTATAATATCCGTCCTCGTGGTGTATGAAAGACCAGGTTTGGGCCGTTACTACTGGCGACTTTGGAGATCAGTTTTCTTCATTGTGTTTGGATTGTTTATTATGGTATGTGGCTCCATAGTAAATGCTAAAACGCTGGCAGAAACATTAGGATTATGATATAAATATAAAAAAGTCGTAATCATCGTCGCTGTGCGTTTTGTAAATAATAGCAAATTTATTGTATGTGATCGTATATATATTTATTTTTCTAATATTATAAGTAAAATTGTGTTAGTTACATCAATGTGTGGTTTATTGACTGTATGAATTTATTTAATAAATGAAACTTTACTCGTAGCGGCTATTGTTTTCCTAGACTTATTGATAGGTACCTAACTGTCTTTTTGTGTTATCAAAACTCCCTACCCAGGATTCAATGGTTATACCTATCTACTCCTGGTGGCATAAAAGATATCTTAAAAGAGTAAGTAAACAATGCAGTCAATATTACCTGATCACCCGAGGCAAAACAGACATATTTTTTCAGACTGTTTATACTGGAGATTGATTGCACTTGGTGGAATCTGCTACACATATTGTGATTCAGTAAACCTTTGATAATGCCGTGAGGTGAAACCGGTCAATTAAAAATAAAAATAAAGTGTGAAAAAGTACAAGTGCCATCATTATTCAATATATTTTTCAGCATTGTCTTTCGTTTAATACTGCTTGACTTATTTCATTTCATAAAAGCTAAAAACCAGGGCCAGGAGACATACTTTTGCAGTCTCATCATCATCTTCTTCGTCATCCTAGCGTTAATCCCAGTCGCATCCGAAGCTTTTCAACTTGGTGTCTGGGGTCCGATTATTACCAATCTAACCCCCACAACCCAAAGGCGATATCAGAGCATTGCAGCTAGATCAGTTGTTGGATTTTTGAGCTCCAACTACCCGTAACGACTGCCATAGATATTTGTATGACAACTGGGACCGATGGCTTAACGTGCTCTCCGAGGTGCGACCAGATCAATGCAAAAACCATATTCATGCATACAAAACTTCGCAGGTTGCAACTGAAAACCAGCGTTGGGTCCAACCCAACATTATGCTGAGTTGTAACCCTTTGACAATCTATTGTTACTATCTGAAATGTATGTTTAAAATATCAATTGTATAAAATGGAGGTTGTCAATAAACGTTTTCTTTCTTTCTTTCTTTCTTTCAAATATTTGCACTGAGCGGGGATCGAACTCGCGCCTCCTGCGCAGCGGCCGCGTTCACTACCGCTACGTCACGGAGGCTGTCATTCAGTCAATCAGTCTCATCTCCCCTTAGTTGGGGAAACACCAGAACTTAGACGACCGACTAAACGGCGGTTACCATAGATATAGTATATCCATAGATTGGTAATGTCAACTAGCGGACGAGACTAAAATTGAATTGTCTATATGTGCACGCAATGTCAATGTGTGCGTCAAAAATGTTGCTCCTGATCTTTTATCGATATCGATGAAATTTCTCGGCAGTGATATATCTTTAGAAAGTCTATCATCCTTTTTGCCTGCGGTGCCGCGGCTATCGCTAGGTTGATGATGACGAAATGAAATAACACCCAGACTCGGAACGAGAAATTCCAAACATTACCACGGATATTCGAAATTATCAGACCATAATGTAACAATATTCGAGGGAAAGAGATATTATCAAAAATGTGTATAAGAAGAAAAGATCAAGAAAATAATAAGAGTACAAATTTAAAAATGATTTATTAATCATCGGAATGTATCTTCTAGACACCACTAAATATAACAATCTTGTTATAAAATTGACGAATGCTATCTTTATTAACATTTCGTAATTTGTGCTCATACCTAATTCTAATGTTGTAAAGTTTCAATAATCAATTTAATTAAAAGATACTTGTGATTATTAATTGGATCCTGTTCATATATGTGGTCATTTAATGATGGGAAACAATGGTCATTAAAGCATGAAAATGTATGCATGAAATTATAAATAGTTCTAGTGATAAGCAACTGCAATGATTGTTTATTGAGATTCTTATGTTTAATATTAACCTTATATATTTTTTCGCAATATGAGCAAACCTCAGTCACGTCCTTTGATGGATAAATTAATCCTCCCTTATCTTAAAAGGTAGCCTATGTCCGTTCCCAAGCTCTAATCTACCTCTGTACCAAATTTCATTAAGATATCTTCAGAAATGACAAACTTTCATAAAAACTTTCATCCCCTATTCCCCCCCCCCCCCCCCTTAAACCCCCTTTCTCGTGAAAAAAGGTAGCCGATGTCCGTTCTCAAGCTCTAATATACCTCTGTACCAAAGGAGTTGTTTCAAAATGTATGGAGCCCCGGCCTGGTCATTGTAAAGTATATGTAATTAAGGGACGTATTAATAAGAACCGTTTAAAACTATTTATTTAGCATGAAAAGCTTGTATTTCGATGTACAAAGCGAGAATTTACATAATGAATTGCAACACACCAAAAAACTGTCATGGCGCTTGATCTCCTCTGATCCTTCATTTTTCTTTGAGAATTGTCAAATGTCAATATGTCAATGAATGACATTACGACAAGAAAAAGAAAAATACTAAATCTATGGCGGTTACGGTTAAGAAAAAAAATACTAACCATCGCACTCATAGATATAGTATTTGTCTTGAATACTACATCTAAGAGTACGCGCTACGAAAGAAGTCTCTTGGCCTCGGCATGGCTGTCGCAATATGTAATGTTGCCAGATATTTTTTTATTGCTCAGATATGAATATTAATAGAAGTTGAACTACAGCACTAAAGAAGTTATAATTGCGCGTTTCCAACGTTAGAACATTAGAACGTGATCATGTGAAACACCTAGAAGATGATTGTTTTAAAAAGACAGTATAATAGATGCAATAACATATCAATAGATAGTGATAGTGATATAGAATCTGATTACGTATGAGACACTTAAAATTGCGACAGCAACTCCTCTTTACTAATGAAAAAAGTATATTTACAATAACAGTGTACCACCTCATGCTATCCTCAAGAGACACAAAAAAACACTTACTGTCACAGAATAGATAATAGTACTAGCGTAGTACTGTTCGTTTAGAGTACATACATGTTGTGACGTGATTGGGATCTTAATATAAGTATAATTCCCACCAGTACAACCTAAAAAATGTGCTGGCAAGCCTGTCATGGCTTACCCTTAGAAAAAGTTGATAATCTAAGTCCTAATCCATCAACAAACAGTATGGTGGCGGTATCATTTTTAGGTTCCTCGTATCGTGGGATTTATTTTGTGGCGTTGACTCTATATGCGTAGTGTGCCGGTTACAGACGGTTATCTTCTTCTTCTTATTTTATTCAAATGGCGCTTTACATCAGTTATATGTATCGATGATTCTGCCAACCTCAAGGTGTAGAGTAAATGTCAAGTAAAATCCATACTAATATTATAAATGCGAAAGTAACTCTGTCTGTCTGTATGTACGCTTTCACGCCTAAACGACAGAACCGATTTTGATGAAATTTGGTATAGGGCTACGAATAATGTATCCTATAGAAGTGTAACTCGGCTCAAAAAATGGCCCCACATAATGGGGACCGCGGAAGGCGGGGCTCAAAAAGTGTACCGCGCGGCGCTGTCAGTCCGCGCTGTCACGCGTAGGTATCGTACGGTTGTGTCACTGGAATCAATCTGTCAGTGATTTTAATTGTGTTAGTTTTTTGTGAGCTTTCGCGTTAATTACATTTCAAATATGCCTTCGTGTGTTGTGAAGTGGTGCAGAAACCATACTGATAAGAAAAACGCTGGAATTACCTTCCATAGGTGAGTGAATATTCATTTTAAAAGACACGTACTTGGCGAAGTTGAAAAGTGGTATGCAACATGAACGCAATTCCTAAATAAAATTATTTTTATACAGTGTTCTTATTTAGTTCATTACTTAAATTATTTATTTTTAAAAAGTATTTTACTATTTTTCAGATGGTTAATCCATTACATTCAAATGTAGAATCATCTGGTCGACAATTGAAATTAACAATTTTAAAATAATGGTAAATAAGTGTATAACCCCTTAAAGAAAGCCATCCTATAGAAAGCAATCACGACGTTATGTTGTTAAAAGCTAGAATCGAATAGTTTCTTATAATTCGTTTGCATTATATTGTTAAAAACGAGTCTTTACTAAATTCCAACCGCCATAAATTAAATAAACTAATTATTTTCAGAGGTACATAATTGTGAAAAATAACAACGTATTTTGATTTGTATGCGTATGTAGTTCAATCAATAGAAAAATAATAACAATCCAGTTATTATTTTTTGAAGTGAAATCTTTTTTTAGCGGCGTTGGATGGGTAAAAAGTGTTAAACTCGCGTCAGGATTACTTGACCTTTGAACCGTAACCGACGACTGACGTCATACAACATTAGCTAAAAATTGTTTATTTTGTTAGGTACGCCAAGAAGCTTCGTAGCTTAGCGGTAAGCGGTTGGACTGTAAGTCCTTATGGTTTCAGTTAGTACCGGGTTCGAAACTGGGCTTCTGACATTTTTTGTGATTATTTTTTCTTTTTGTAATCTATTATTTTTTGTAATTATTTTTCTTTTGTAATTCATTAATTTGTTCTGACAGAAAATTAGTGACAGGTTCTATGATTGGCGCTATATTATAGGTATTGTATGGTATGGTATGTTCTTTTTATCTTTTTCTCTGTATATAACGAAGAAAGAAAGAGAGAACAAGTTTTCACTTCTGCCGGCACTCCCGGAGTGCAACCCGACTTTTTTTATTGATTGAACTTTGATTAAACTTATTCAATAAAAAATAAACACAAGCAAGCTGTCTTATTATTGTATAACACCATCCACGCTCATCACGTTCGTCGCTTTGCCACTATGACGTTTGGGGCGCCGAGACAGCATGAGTTTGGCGTGACCAATCGCGTGCAAGTGTTCAACAATGGATGTGTGAGTGTTTTGTTTTATTGCTGTTTTTTTAGTATGCGTAAGTTACTCCAAAATTTCAGCGATAACTCTATGGGAGTTACACTTCTATAGGATACATTATTCGTAGGTATAGGGGTAGATTAGACCTTGAGAAAGGACATAAGCTATGTTTGGTCGCGTTAACCGACATCCACGCGGGCGAAGCCGCGACGCCAATCTCAAGTGTACCAGAGCCACGTTAGCCACGCCAGTCAATTTGTTTCCGTGTGTCCGCCCCCCACGAGATACAAGTGGACAATGAGGACTTGTGGTTGGATTTTAGGGGGCACGGTTATCTTCAACTTCAACTTCTTCAAAATGGCCTCTGCAGCTAATCGCCACAAATTCGCCAATGTCAAGTAAAATGTAATATAAAATTATGTCGCGCCAGTCAATTTGTTTCTGTGTGTCCGCCCCCCACGAGATTCAGGCGGACAATCAGCACTGTTATCTACGCCGCTGTGTTATACTGGTGTGACAGTTAGAAAAAAAAAATACTAACCGTCACACTTGGTCACACTATTATCGGAATGTGACGGTAAGTCGCAGTTTGTAAGTTGTAAATTGTGTAGAAATAGTAGTTTATGATACTGTTGCATAATAAGGGTTCTTATAACACGAGTGTGTTTTAAAAAAACGAGCCGTGGGCGAGTTTTTTTATACTATCACACGAGTGTTATAAGACCAAGTTATGTACAGTATCATACACTACTTTATCTACTCTTATACTATAATACATACACTAATTTATTTTACAAACAAAACCAAACTTTGTAAGTAAAAAAAAAAGTTGACGCCAAGCCAAGGTGCAAACATCGATTGCGCATGCGCGTTTCTTTTTTTTTTCTTCCGAATCGATCGTTTTTTTTTAAAGTAGAGGTTCAGTCCAGATGGAGGTTGTATAGGTGTATCGTTATGATTAAAAAGTTATTTTATGATATAGGTGTCCATACAAGACCTGTATCGTAATAAAACTTTTTTTTGGCCTGTGCGTAATGTTTGTCATAAGAGTTTTGATTTCAATTTTATAATCTTTGTATTATAGTATCAGAGTAGATAAAAATACATACAATGCAGGTCTGTCGTGGGCTCTTAGTCCATTTAGGAAATTACGTCATGATAATTAATCTTTATCGATTTGAATAATTAGCACACTAAATGATTTAAAATATCATTCAACGTCATGATTTTATATGCCGTGAAAGACACTGCAGGATGTGTCCGTGAATAAATGTACGTATTTCTATAAATCAAGCCAACCAAAAGAGAAAGTAGCGCCCTATGAATTGGTTGGAAGAAACAGACAAGAATAACTGAGAATCTTTTTCCACACATGCTAACTCTTTCGTTGTACTACAAAAAGTAATTAAACAGCAATTTTGGTATTTTTTTCTGTTCTGTGGTATTTATGGTCTGTCGTGAACTCAACGTGAACTGGATGCAACGTGACGCTGACGCTGACGCATTGACGCTGCGCCAGTGTGAACTGAGCCTAAGAGGAAGGCTTTAACTCCATAATAATATAATTCATATGCTCGGGCTACACTTATACACTGTAGCCACGATTTGTGGCCTGAAATTTACAATGCCTTTCAAATTTTTTTGACATATTAACTTATATGACATTGTCACTTCACAATGCCATTCATAATTATTGCGATCTCGTGGGGGGCGGACACACGGAAACAAATTTACTGGCGTGGCTAACGTGGCTCTGGTACACTCGACATTGGCGTGTCGCCATTAATAATTTTATACTACATTTTACTTGACATTGGCGAGTTGTGGCGATTTGCTGCAGGCCATTTTGAAGAAGTTGAAGTTGAATTATTGCGGTAACTGGCGGTAACTGAACGGTAGCCCCGTAAAATCCAACCACACATCCTGATCGTCCAACTGAATCTCGTGGAGGGCGGACGCACGGAAACAAATTTAGTGGCGTGGCTAACTTGGCTCTGGTACACTTGATATTGGCGTTTCGCCATTAATAATTTTGTAACAATTTTAAAGTGAAAACTTCTTTAGCGGCGTTGGATGGGTAAAAATTGTTAAACTCGCGCGTCAGGATCACTTGACCTTTGAACCGTAACCGGCGACTGACGTCATACAACATTAGCCATAGACTGTTTATTTTTCAAAATATGATAAGAAACTCCGTAGCTTAACGGTGAGCGCTTCGACTGTAAGTACTTATGGTTTCAGATAGTACCGGGTTCGAACATGGGCTTCTGACACTTTTGTGATTATTTTTCTTTTTATAATTTATTATTTTTTGTGATTATTTTTTCTGTTTGTAATGTTTTTCTGTTTGTAATTTATTCATTTCTTCTGACAGAAAATTAGTAGAAAATTAGTGATAGGTTATATGATTGGCGCTATATTATATGTATGGTATGGTATGTTCATTTTATCTTTTTCTCTGTATATAACAAAGAAACAAAGAAAGAAAAAGTTTTCACTTCTGCCAGCACTCCCGGAGTGCAACCCGTCTTTTTTTAAATACATTTTAGTTGACATTTGCAAAATTGTGGCGAATTGTTGCAGAGGTCATTTTGAAGAAGTTGAAGTTGAACAGCCCAGTAGATGGTAAGGTAGTGGGGCCCCAGTAAAAGGTATAGAATCAATGAAAGACCAATGGCTAACAGCAGTCGGAACTTGTTATTAGGAATAGCCGCGAGAAGGTTCGTGCAACCTCGCTAACAAATTTCGCAATAAGGCGGTATTGTGGACTGCACAAGTGCATCTGTGATACGTTAGGTCGCCAAAAATTCATAATTATGGGTGAATTTCCATCATCCCACACATTTTGTATTATGTTTATACTCGTCATTTTATAGGTCATAGTTAGTTCAATATAATTATAGTTATGTATTATACAAATAAAAAAAATTATATACCACTTTTCTGTTCTGAAATTATTTGAAATAATACTTTTTTCTATACTTGCAACATCATTATTTTCTGAAAGAATCATTAATCTTTTGACATGTTTTGAAAATTATAGGAGAAATTCATGGTAAATTACAAGTGAAATAGATATTTTTAGTTAAATTCCGTACTTGGAATCCGTACGGAATTTAACTCAAAAGAGATGGTAAGTAAACTTTTATATAGTCATCGTCATCATCATCTTTGCGTTAGACTCGGTGCAAGGAGTCTTCAAGGTCCACTTTTACAAGTCTAACCGCCAACCGATTGTCGTCTTACCTCTACAACTCATTGGCAGTTCTGTAGTTAGACCAGCTTTCGGATTTTAAAGAAGCCGGGAGCGATTGGTCTCTATGTCTTATAACCATCTTGCCACCCATCTTAACACCGACTTGGTTTATTGATTAACCTTGCAATGTGTGAACCAATTCGGTTTCCAGTTAGTCACGAGCCCGTCTTTTACTACACTTGCTTTAGATAACAAATAAACACAGACCATTTCCTGAATAATATGCGACAAAATTATCTAAAAGTTATAGATGTTAAAGATGGAAACTGAAGTATATTAGAAATTATATTGCCTTAACTCAATCGTTAAGTTAAGGTGTAGTACAAGATAGGCTGGCAATGATATTTATGATCCGTTATTAGGGAACAAGACCATTGGCCTGTTTTTATTGTTATTGGGAGTAAATTCAGTACCTACAACAAGAACAATGACAACCTGTAACAATGGTGTTCACAAAAGCGAATCCTGTGAAGAGCTGTCGTTTAACTATACCATAGTTACTGAAAAGCAACCAAAACTTCGGGATAGCATAAATTATAAAGTAGTACAAAATAAATCTATATGTTACAAGTAAAAATAATTTTATTTCCCGAAAAAAAAACATTAGAAACTATTTCATTCAACAGACCGCTGCATCTAAAGATAGAGATTTCAAAAACCATGCACAAACTCAAGAAGAAGAAGATGCCTTCGACTACGAAGCAGAGCGATCAGGAATAAATCCTACAAGGTAACTCTGCAGGGTCGGTACTCGTAATAAATAACAGAAAGACAGAAAACATGTTTAATGAGGATACTCACAGTACATGTTGCACATCAATGAGATGTGATCAATCAATCAATTAACCTATCAAAGACCATTTCTGGACCTAGGCCTCTAACTAAGGTTGGGAAGATTTGGCCTACAGTTTCCACGCTGGCCAGATGGGTTGGTACAGAGTTATATTTCGAGTTTTACTTCTCTCGCAGTGATATCGTCTGCGTTTTTACCGGTGGTCGCCTCTTAGGACATCCTTCAGATGAGATGGGGTAGTTAGGTAAATATAATGTTTTAAATCACTTTATCTAAGGATCACTGTTGTACTCCGTTAGTTCAGAGGCTTTATTTTCGGAGTCTGGGATCTACATACTCTATCTTCTGCTTTTTCGCATTTATCGCTTGGAATAGAGCTTCGATGTACTACTTATTCTAATTTTTCTTCAGCCTTGTAGGTGCTATTGCCCATCTTATCAAAGGCGCCTTGGGCGGAGGAATTCTCGGCGGACCAGTGGCTTATAAGAAGGGTGGTTTGGCTATATCTATTCCTGTACATATTATAGTTGGCATTTACATGGGCTTCAACTTATATGTAAGTATAATTATGTTATTTCACAATGTGTGAAGTTGTTATAAACGGATAATACCAAAATTAATACAAAAATCAAAATTGAAAATTAATAATGAAATTTAGGGTCAGTGTTGCAATTCCCTTAATCTGGCCTCTAAGGTGACCTCTAAGGAATTAATTAGTTCAATTCTAGAGACAGAATATTTCTTCCTTTTCTCCAGTTCTAATCTTATGTGGTGCTAAAATTATAGCTAATGAATGCTGGCGTATACAGTAAAACGCCTTTGCTTACTTCTTTAGAGATATACCGGCATGATAGTTGTTTCCTTTTGCTTCGTTTGTGCTGGTTAGACCAATTATTTGTATTTAAACTATCATGGTCACTAATATTACGTTGTATACCATGGTACTTGCAATAGTGGCAAAATATTGGTCAACCATGGTGAACCAACACCATGTTTTTTTTTCTTAAAGAATATTAGCAACCGAAATTATCGAAATTACTAATAATTATTCCCTCTAACCCCTCCAACTAAGCTAAATTGCTTGTGCTAGGAGTGACTTCACGTTGGTAGTGTAATGGCCAGGATTCGAACCCGGGACCTCTCGATCGTAAGGCCGACTCCTTAACCACTAAGCTACCGACGCTTGATTCAACCAGCTACCGACTTGAATGCCCCGTTGCTATAGATTATTGTTTGAATGTTCTCAGTTGCTTGTAAAATCCACTCAAATATTGATGAGACGTACCAGAAAACCTTTTTTATCATATGCAGATTGTGGAGAAGCAGCTTTGATGTTATTCCCAAAGGAAAAGGTTTCCAAATTTGCTAAATGTTTTAGGTTAGTGTTGCTTTTACAAATTAAAAATTATTGAAAAAGTCATAATCCAGTCACAATAGACGAAATCAAATCGTAAGCTTGCATAAATTTATGTAGAGTTGGAAACTGGAGAGGGTGTTACATACATCATAACAAAAGAAGTGTCAAATACCCCATTGATTGACCTATAGTCTGGCCGTAACTGCTGTGCACTCTCTGAGGTATGTGCGCGGCGAGATGGAGGGGAGGGGGGGGGGCTCTGTCAGTCTGCCGTCAACGCTCGTGGTGGCAGGTAGTGTCATTTTTGTCGGACCGTCAATGTCGGACCGTCAATGTCGGACCGTCAATGTCAGACGCACATGAGATAAAATTTCAAAGATGGGTCGTGCGTTATCTCGTAATGAAAAAACCTTTAATTTTAAAGTGGCTGAATATTTTAAGAAAAGAAAAGCAGACAAAGAAAGCTTTCAATTCAAAAGTGATGCGAATATTGCCAAAATCATTGCGGAGGCTACGGGGTACTCAAAAAGAACCGCGCATAGTGTAATTTCTGCGGGTTATTTATCAATTGAAAATTAAAGCCGTTTACAGTTTCAATCGCCGAAAAAAACAAAATTATAAAGAAAAAATATGTTGTCAATGATTTTGATCTTGGAGTTATTAGAAGAACAATTCGTCAGTTATACGATGTTGAAAAAAAAACCAAGTGTCCGTAAGTTACTATCAACTTTGAGGCAGGATGGCATATTGAATTGTGGACGGGAATATTTAAGACAGCTTTTACACAAAATGGGCTACCGTTACAAAAAATGTAAATCGAAGAGACTACTCCTTATAGAGCAGCCTAATATTACAGTGTGGCGGAAAAAATACCTTACACAAATCAGAAATTACAGAACGCAAAACCGCAACATATATTTTCTTGATGAAACATACATCAACGCCTGTCACCATGCCAGTAAATGTTGGCAATCATCGTCAGAATTCATGCTGATATTGGGGAAGGACGGCGATTGGTAATTCTCCACCCTGGATGTCGAAATGGCTTGGTGGATGACGTATTGACTATTTTCAAATCAGTTGGTAAAACTGGCGACTATAATGGAGATATGAACGGCCTACTTTTTATAAGTGGGTAGATGAAAAGTTAAAAGATAAGTTGCTACTGAATTCTGTTGCTGTAATGGACAACGCGTCTTACCACAGTATTCAAGTTGAGAAGAAGCCAACAATATCAAGCCTCAAAAGAGAAATGTAAGACTGGTTGCTACGCCACAATGTAGAATTTTCAGAAACCATGACAAAAACTCAACTGCTACTTCTCATCACAAGTACACAAAAAAATCCGTGTATAGAATTGACGAACTCCTGAAAGCCCATGGACACACTGTTCTGCGTTTACCTCCGTACCATCCAGATTTAAATCCTATTGAGTTGGTCTGGGCTGATATTAAAAACAACATAGCCTATAACTATATTAATTCTTCTATAGACGAAAAGTTAATCACATTGGATAAATTGTTCTCGAATTCACAGCAGAGAAATGACAGAGATGCGATGATCATGTCCAGAAAAATGAAAATGATTACTTACTGGAATCGCGATAGTAGATTCGATAATATTATCGATTCATTCATAATAAATTTGCAAGACTCTGATTTAAGTTCCAATGACGATATGGACGATGAAGATGATGACGAAATGGAAGATGAAGTTTAAACAGAATCTATGTCAGAATAACTTAAATACTTATACTAATATCTATTTGTTTGTAATTATAGTAAATTTTCAATAAAACAAATTCTTATTTGAACTGTAAGTTTAGTTCTTATTCATCAACGGTCTAGGTATTTTAATAAAATATCGAGATCTGCAGATTACATTTTAGATCTGTAGATTAAATTTTTATGAACTAATAAGATAGTACAAATAATGTATTTTTATCAAAGTACAAATAATATATTTTTATCAAATAAAAGCCTCCGTTCCGCTACAAGTCTTGCCTTAGAAATGTAAACTAATATCGTAAGATTTGTCCGACGTGTGTTCATCGCATGTGTATTCATGCTTTTTTTTACCCGGCTCCCACCTCGCCGTGCATATCTTAGAGAGTGCACAGCAGTTATGGCCAGACTATAGTGTTTTTTAATTTTTAATCTAAGGTCAAAGGTAAAATATGTAAGGTTCTCGCACTTTCTCGTAAGCAGCAAGTGTTATCGCCAAAGTAGTTTGAATAAAGCTGTAGGTAGATCTTCACAATTGTATCCATACTCTTTTTTGCATGGACCACCATTTCAGAGATATCTCGATTCCAAAATGATAGACATCATATTATATCTATTAGAATACAAAATGACTTGTCCCATATTTAGGCAGTAGTTTTTTTTTATATATATTTATTATTGAGGGCTTAGTCACTGGGTGACTATGCTGCCCTCATTAGAGTTATTACGTGGTGTTATCAACGATTAATGCAACAAATTTTAGCTAATGAATACAATTGTTTCACCTCCTCTGCAGAGGGACGAGCGAGGATACTGTTACATAGACCGATATTGTTATTACGGTTGCCATATAATTGCTTTCTTTCGGCCTCAGTCCGGACACACTCCATCAAAATGTGATGATCTACTAAACAGTACATGTATTTTATGTAGTTAGCATCAACTAAGAATAGGATCTATAGAATTGATGTTGCTAATCTGGTTAAATAAGGGATCAATGTTTGTCTGGAAGTTCATTCACGCTCATTCTTTATTTTAGCCCTTTAGTGGAGTTAGCTTCCATGTTGGCCTGAGAGCAAGAGAAAAACTTAGAATTTGCCACCCCATATCTGTCTGGTGTATTATAAACGGCGCTGTAAGGCACCCAACAGGCGGTGGGCAAATCGTCTATAATTACATTTGCCGATTACCAAACTTTAGCTAAAACCGACTTGCAACATTCCAGTACAGAGTGATAGAGAGTGCGATAGAACTAGGGCGTACCCCACAGGCGACGCGCAGGAATAACATCTGGTCTCGGTGGGAAATAAACAGGGGTTGTCACATCGCATGTCGATGCTATGTAAGAAGCAAGCCCATAGCACAAGAGAAGTAAGACTGAGGTATGCAAGTTGGAATGGCACGATGACTGGGAAGGGAAGGGAAATAGCAGATGTATTCAAAAAGAGAAGAATAAATGTGGTTTGTTTGCAAGAGACAAAGTGGAAGGGTGCAAGCGCTAATGAGATTGGTGAAGGATATAAAATATATTACAATGGGAGTGATGGAACGAGGAATGGAGTTGGTATAGTACTGGATGGACACTTGAAAAAATGCGTGGTGGATGTAAACAGAGTGAACGACAGGATTATAGTTGTGAAAATGGTATGGGTAAGTAGGATTTTGAATATAATCAGCGTATGCGTATGCACAACAAAGTGGTTCTGATGACCGAACGAAAGAGAAGTTTTGGGAGGAATTTAAGACGGTTTTGATGAGTGTACTGGAAAGTGAGGAAATATGTAGGTATAGGAGGGAATTTTAATGGACACGTAGAAAGAATAAATGATGATTATGGAAGTGTACATGGAGGAAGGGGCTACGGAACCCGTGAAACCCTGCTACAAGTTGCTACTTCTCTCGGCCCTCTTTCCTGAGACTTTACCTTCAGCTTACCATCAGGCGAGGTAAAGTCAAATTGACGGGTCATATTTAAAAAAAACCTGGCAATAGTGAATATATGGTTTCAAAAACCAATTCAGCACTTAATTACATACAGAAGTGTTATTCACTTGTCACAGATTGACTACTTCCTTATTCGAAGGAGTATGTTGGTCTGTGTCATAGACTGTAAGCCGCTTCCGGATGATGCGGTAGTATTAATACTGCACCTAAAAACTTAAGTGCAGCGACAAAAAGCCAAACCTCACCCACCCCTTCGGATTAAATGGCGTTTGATAGAGAATATGCATGCAAATTTAAGGAAAAGGAGGATTTAAGAAAAAGAAATGAGTGATATGGTGGATAACTCAGTAAATGAAAATTGGAATGAACTAGCAGGTTTCATCAGAAAATAAACAAGGGAAGTGTTTACATAACCTAAAGGTTAAGGTGCTCTCATCATTATCATATCAGCCACACATAGTCCACTGCTGAACATAGGCCTCTCCCATAGACTTCCAGAACGACCGATCTAAAGTAGCCCGCATCCAACGCTTCTCGGCGACTTTGATGAGGTCGTCCTTCCACCTTGCCGTTGGGCATCATATACTACGTTTGCCCATACGCGGTCGCCATTCCAGAACTTTTTGTTCCATCGGCCATCTGTTCTTCGCGCTATGTGTCCCGCCCACTGCACTTCAACGAGCTAATCCGCTGGGCTACGTCGGTTACTTTTGTTCTCCTACGGATACCATCATTTCTGACACGATCACGTAGTTTTTTATTTATTATGTAGGACATGTAAATTTGACTTCACCTCGCCTGATGGTAAGCTGATGGCAAAGTCTCAGGAAAGAGGGTCACCATTACATACACGTACCATGTTAACAATGGTGGCACTCAGCTTGACGGCCTCATCAGATGTGACTCGCCGTGCTTGTCCATAGCCTCACCCCAAAGATGGGTAACATACGCCAGAAGATCACCCGTTGACCGTTTCGGCCTGAAGCCATATTGCCGGTCATTAATTAGGGAGTGATCTTCAAGGTGACGTATGAGCTGTTTGTTAATGTGCTCGAACACCTTGCACAGCACTGAGGTGACGGCTCTGGGTCGATAGTTAGTTGGGTCCGAGCGATACCCTTTCTTGGGGATCGGCTGTACATTCGTCTCATTCCAAGCCGAAGGCACTGTACCCGAGTTGTAGGACTGATACAGCCGCGCAAGCATTGGAGACAACTCCGCTGCACATTTTTGTAGAACCACTGCCGGAATACCGTCCGGACTACTGGCTTTCCGGACATCGAGTGACTGCAGCACTGCACGGAAATCGCGTGTTGCCTAATACGAATATCAGGCATTGCATGGTCACTGATCGGCAGTGTCGGTGGCTGCATGCCACAATCATCGATTCGGGAGTTGGCCGCAAATTTCAGCAAAATCCATCGGGGTTGCGCAGCGGGGGTAGCGAAGGCCGGCAGAAGTTGGCTTGCACGGCTTTGGCCAGTCGCCAGTAGCCTCGGCTGCCCGTGGGATGCGCTACTAGCTCCTGACCAAGCCGCGCTATGCGCTGGGCATCTGCTCTGACATAAGCCCTCTTGCAGACCTTTGTGGCTCTGTTGTACGCCGCCTTGAAGTGGCCCACGTTAGGATCGCACGTAGCGCGGTACGCAGACTGTTTATGATTAACAGCCTCCGCACTCGCATTCGAACCAGGTGCACGTTCTGCGGACACCGGCGACATCAGTGTAGGGGATATAATATTCCATGCCCAGACTGATCTCACCGGCGACAGCAGTGGCGCTCTCAGATAGGTTCTTACCTTCAAAGCAGCGTTCAACCCACGGGTTGGACGCAAAATAGTCACGCTGTCCATCCCAGTCCGCTGACGAGTAATGCCAAAGACGCCGTTTCCCCCGCACGGGTCGTGGTGGCGCTTTAATGGGCACCTTGGAACGGACCAGACTATGGTCGGATTCGTCTAAAGCGGCACTCACCAAAACACTGTACTGGTCCGGGTGACTCGTCAGCAGAAGGTCTAGCAGAGAGGGCTCATGGTCCGACCTTTTTGGTATTCTAGTAAATTCGTGTACCAGTTGGGTCAGACCATGCGCCAGAGCAAATGCACGGGTGGCTCTTTCCGCATGGGTTGTTTTAGAGGAGCCCAACCAGATATCATAGTGGGCGTTAAAATCCCCCAAAAACACCAGTTCAGCGTTCGGAATCCGCTCCTGTGCATCAT
Organism: Eilema caniola; assembly: GCA_949126895.1. NCBI lineage: Eukaryota > Metazoa > Arthropoda > Insecta > Lepidoptera > Erebidae > Eilema > Eilema caniola. The sequence goes on along the minus strand of OX421486.1, from coordinate 10,168,900 downwards.
CTGCCGCCTGAATCAGGTATTCGAAGAGTCGAGTTGTCTCGGCATCTCCTGTATGGAAGCGGTAGAGGCACACATAGATATGACTCGTAGAACCATGGTCTATGTGTACCCAAAGGGTGGAGAAGGATGGGTTCTCTAGGCAGCGCAAATGGTGACAACAAACATTCGCCCTAGCAAACACGCACCGGGGTGTGCGTGTTTGCTTGTGCACGGAAATTCTCCTCAATGACATAGCCGGGGTAGAGCAAGTAGGTCGTGTCGTCAGGGCGGCGTATTTGTGTCTCCGTAAGAAATAGCAGTGCTGGTTTTGCCGTCTCCAGGTGTTGGTGGACGGCGTTGAGGTTTGTATGGAGCCCACAGATATTCATGGAGTACGTCAAATAGCGAGCCCGTGGGAGAGAGTGAGTATGCCGCTGTGTAGTCCAGTATTCTATTTTGCGCTGCCATAAGGAGGAGGAAAGGGAAGGCGTGAAAAAAAAAATATTGAGCATATCCCTATCCATAGCTCGCTGAGCGACTTCGAGCTTTTTTAAGAGACCTATAGTGATGGAACACGTTTCAGATGCGTAAGTCATCACTGATAACATATCGTATTCATCTTAAGGGATTCACCTGTTGGGATACTCTATTGAGGTCTTCAAGCATGGTATTCAAGTCTTCTAGAGATTCTACCATAACAATATCATCGGCTAACCGAAAGTGAGTTATATACTCGCCGTTAATATTGATGCCACATCCTTTTCAGTTCAGTAGCTTGAAGACGTCTTCCAAGGCAGCGGTAAACAGTTTTGGAGAGATAACATTTCCCTGTCTAACGCCTTTTCAGTGGAATTGGCTTCGTGCTGTTCCTGTACTTGGACCGACATAGTGGCGTTCTCGTATAAATACTTCAATACTTTGAGATACGGCACCGCTGGAGAGACTATAGCACGGCCCATATTTCGATCGAATCAAAGGCTTTCTCATAGTCCACGAATCCTAAGCAGAGAGGCCGGTTATACTTTTTGGTCTGCTGTATAACCTGCCGCAGCGTGTGGATGTGGTCTATGGTACTATAGCCTTTTCGAAATCCGGTTTGTTTGGGAGGATTTGGGAGGTTGGAATGAAGTACAAAAGGTTATCAAAGAAAAAAGAAGACCTTTAAGGAATGGCAGAGAGAAACAGAGGAAGTATGATGAATGCAACAAAAAGGCCAAAAAAGCCATAGCCTTGGCTAGAACCCAGGCTCAAGAGCAAATATATAATGCTCTTGATGGGTCTAAAGGCTAATAACTAAAGCTAGAGAAAAAAGGACGAAAGATGTAAAGGTGATTTTCCACCAGAGGGGCGAGACGAGACGAGGCGAGGAGAGAATTGAAATTTGTATGGCAAATTTTCAATCCTCTCCCAGCGTATCTTTGGTGGAAACAGTGTGGATTGACGAGAATATGCGAGGCGTGAATTGAAATATTTGTTTGTGCAAAAATGAATCGTATTGGTTCCGACATAGTTCATTTATTGAAACCTTAACGTTTTCATCTTTTATATATCTCACATAGATCGCCTCCAGGTCACTGGTCACTCGTCTAGCCACTCTGGTGGAAAATCACCTTGAAGGTGATTTATACTCTATGTCGGAACCAATACGGTTCATTTTTGCACAAACAAATATTTCAATTCACGCCTCGCATATTCTCGTCAATCCACACTGTTTCCACCAAAGATACGCTGGGAGAGGATTGAAAAGTTGCCATACAAATTTCAATTCTCTCCTCGCCTCGTCTCGTCTCGCCCCTCTGGTGGAAAATCACCTTAAGACATGTGAGATATATAAAAGATGAAAACGTTAAGGTTTGAATAAATGAACTATGTCGGAACCAATACGGTTCATTTTTGCACAAACAAATATTTCAATTCACGCCTCGCATATTCTCGTCAATCCACACTGTTTCCACCAAAGATACGCTGGGAGAGGATTGAAAATTTGCCATACAAATTTCAATTCTCTCCTCGCCTCGTCTCGTCTCGCCCCTCTGGTGGAAAATCACCTTAAGATATGTGAGATATATAAAATATGAAAACGTAAAGGTTTGAATAAATGAACAGGCAATAAGAGATCGATGGAAGTCGTATTTTGAAAGACTTATAAATGACGAGAATGCATGGAGTGAAAATGTAAAGTACGGTTAGTAAGGAGATTGATAGAGATGAAGTTCGAAACTCGGTACGGCGTATATAGAATGGGAAAGCTGTAGAGCCCGACGCTATTCCAGAGGAAGTGTGGAGAAGAGGAGAGTAGGAGAGTATGAATATTAGTGGCTGACTTTATTTTTCAATAAGTTGTTGCATGAAGTGACGATCCCAGAGGGCTGGTGCACTAGTGCCTATCTTTAAAAATAAAGGTGACGTGCAAGACTGTGGCAACTGTCGGGGAATAAAGATCATGTCACACAGTATGAAGGTTTGAGAGAAAGTGATAGAGAAGCGTGTACGAGAGGAAAGCGTGATTACCAAAAACCAGTTCGGGTTTATGCCTGGCCGCGGGACCGCAGACGTCATTTTTGCTCTTTGCCAACTGTGCGAAAAGTATTAGCGTGCGCAGAAAAACTTGCACACGGAGTTTGTGGATCTCGAGAAGGCATATGACCGGGTACCCATAACGGTTTTGTGGTGAGCCCTGAAAGGGAAAGGTGTGCCTGGAAAGTACACAGAGTTGATCTGTGCGATGTAATGCCGATCAAGACCCTATGTACGATCCGCTGCTGGCAACACCGGCGAGTTCAGTGCGGCCGTAGGCTTGCATCAGGGCTCGGCGCTAAGCCCCTATCTCTTCCTGCTGATAATTGATGCCTTGACATCGGAGATACAGGAGAAGAGGCCCTGGTGTACTCGTATGTTGATTGCTGACGATATTGTACTCGTTGGTGAAGATGGGCTCTAGGTACAGAGCAAATTAGAGGAATGGCAGTGTACACTGAAGATTGTAGGCTTGAAAATAAGTAGAACCAAGACTGAATATATGTTCTGTGATTTCGGCGGTCTCTCCAGTTCTACACAGTGTTAGATGGTGCACCAATACCAGTCTGCTCAAATTTCCGCTACCTCGGCTCTCTTATTCAGGCGGATGGCGAAATTGATCGAGCAGTGATGTACAGAATAGATGTAGGGTGAATGAAATGGCGGCAGGTCAGAGCCACAATATATGATACCCAATTTCCCCTTAAGCTTAAGGGGAAAATTTATAAGTCCATATTCAGACTTGCTGTAATGTATGGATCGTCAAGTTTGGCCTTGAAAGCGATGAATGAAAGACAACTGCATGTGGTGGAGATGCGAATGTTAAGGTAAATTGACAGAATAAGGAATGACTATAATTGTAGGAAGTTTGAAAGTGGCACCAGTGAATGAAAATTGAGAAGGAAGCGACTATCGTGGTATGGACATATTATGAGAAGAAAGGAAAGTAATGTTGTAAGGAAAGTTCAAAGTATGAATGTAGAGGGATTCAGGAGCAGAGAAAAGTCCAAGAAAACATGGATAGATTGCTTGAAAGATGACAAGGCAAATAAGGAATTAACTGAAGTAATGACATCTGACAGGAATTTATGGAGGAGAATGGCCAAGTCAAAGTCAAAGATTTTTATTCAATCTAGAACAACATGGTTGTTTCTTATTGACGTCATTAATAAATTCTACTCAACCTAACTTTACCACCGCTTCCAAAGTGCTGGTGGAGAAGAAACGGCGAACCAAACTCCACTGCGGCATTTTACTTACAATATTTATATCCTTAAGGATAAATGTGAACGAATCTACATTTGTCTCGTGTCTAAATGAACCGACCCCAAATAATTGGGACCAGGGCAAGTAGATGATGACGAGTGGAGTGACAATGTTCATTATCTGTTAAATTGATAGCTGTAAGGGGATTTTGCTGTTTGGTATAATATTGTCATCTTTCATAATATTCAAAAATTTTCATGTTTGTCTTTGTGTGTAACTAACTTAACTTGCGTGATTATGGTGTTATTCAGATATTTAATTGATGCGATAATATGCGTGGATTTATTTGGTTCCTGCTGTGTGTATCAGATCATTGTTGCATCATCTCTGAAACAACTCGTAGAAAATACTCATGAGACTTCGATGGATGGTGCACCAGGTATAATTTTTTGAAAGTAAATTTCTATGACTTTTTAAGATTGCAATAAAATAAAGGGGTGATTATGGAAAATATTGTCTAAAATATAACCACATATGGGGAATCAACTCCTTTTCCGTCTGATTTTGTTCACATTGCGTTGCACATCATCGCCACCAGTACATTGAGTCTCATTAAATTTAATAATGATCGGTTTCCTTACTAACAACTACATTTAAGTCTTATTAATTTTAGGGTATCCGAATCTAAGAATCTACCTGTTGATATTGATACCTCTATTTATTCTCATATGTTTGATAACACATCTCAAGTACTTGGTACCCTTTTCACTTGGTGCAAACATAGTCGTGGGTGAGTAGTTTTTCAAGAATATTTTATACTGCATTATTTGATTTGATTTTAGTTTTATTGGGTTGGTTTTAGTGTATATTAAATTAATGAATTAACCATCTTTTTTCTTTACTAGGCCTATATTCAAGAATGTCGTTCAGCTGGATCTCGATTTAACTAAGGAAAAAATGTATAGACGATCTGCCAGACAACCTGTCAAATTTGTCAATATGTGTATACAATCTCTCCCCCAGATAAATCGAGGTTCAGCTGAGTGGCAATCTAGAATACGGGCCTTAGTATGCTAACTTTTCAAATCGATTAAGATAGGAAAAAGTGAATCGCTCAGGCGGGACTCGAACCCGCGATCTTTCCCTTACAGGTGGAATGCTCTGACCACTGAGCTACCGAGCTACGCCTGAAGCAGTCCAAATTCTCCTATACAACCTGCCCATCCGGGCGATTCACTTTTTCCTGTCTTAATCGATAATCAGCTTTTGTTACTACTAAGGTAATATCACAAAAATGTTTTTCTTTTCCTCTGTTTAGTATCGGCAATCTTAATGGTGGTATATTATTGTTTTGAATATAATCCTACATTTTCGGATTTGAAACTGATAACCGATTTCGATGGATTGCTGCAGTTTGTTGGTTTGTCAGTGTTTTCTATGTCTTGTGCTGGAGTTGTAATTCCTACAGAAGGTAATATGAAGGAACCGAAGAAGTTCACAACCGCTTTAACAATAGGTAAATACTGTTTTAATGAGGAAAATATATTTTTTGTCAGCCAGGTTTCTAATTTATTTTATCGTCATACTCAAAATGGTAAATCCGTAGTCAAATGTAGTAGATCTATAGCAATGAGCAATGAATATTGTCTGCAGAATCAACACCGCGCGCCCCGTGTTATATTACTTGTCAAAATGTTCGATAATGGGGTCAATGACCCTGCGCTGAAAACTGCATAGGCTTTGTCCGCAAGTTTGTGAAATTTTAGCCCAAAGGTTTACTATTTTGCTATCCTACAATATTCAAATATACCTTATATATAAATATAAAGATACCTACTAATTGCGGATAAATCCTATTATTTTAGCGACAGCTTAAATCATACCCTATTGTAGTACTTGTCTAGTAATCTATATATACTTGTGGCGTAGCGGTAGTGAACGCGGCCGCTACGCAGGAGGCGCGGGTTTGATCCCCGCTCAGTGCAAATATTTGTATGCATGAATATGGGTATTTGCATTGGTCTGGTCGTGCCTCGGAGAGTACGTTAAGCCGTCGGTCTCGGTTGTCATACAAACATCTACGGCAGTCGCCCCGGGTAGTTGGAGCCCTCAAAAAACTAACAACTGGGCTAGCTGCAATGCTTCGACTGTTGCTTCACGGAAAATTTCGAAGTTTAGCCAATTCCGCAGTTAGACTGGTAAAAAGCGGACCCCAGACTCCAAGTTGAAAAGCTTCGGATGGGACTGGGAGTAACGCTAAGATGAAGAAGAAGAAAAGTATCTACAAAACTAATTCCATTAAATAATAATAATAAATAGGGACGAAAGGTGGGTATTCAGAAGTTGGGAGCGACCTGATTCGAATGTGATTGACATGCGTCTACCAGATGATGATTATAATACGTTTGGGCGTAGCATCTGGTCGACGCCCGTTGATCATACTGAGGGTGATTGGATGCGTGTTGTTGAACGAGCGTGTGAGACTATAGAAGCCATGGAACCGGTTTCTATCATCGAAGATATTACCAATGCAGTCCGTCTGTTATCTAACGAGTTCAGCGGGGACTGCATAACTTCTGATTAAAATGGTTCCGGAGCTCACAAGTTCGGTTGGCAACACAATTCCAATCATGCCTAGAATCGCTTCCTTCTTTCCTAACAACTGGTGTAACCCACCTTCTTCATAAATCAGGTAGTACCACGGACCCTAAAAATTATAGGCCTATTAAATGTCTACCTACAATTTATAAGCTTCTTACATCTATTCTGAGAGGAAAAATTTCATCACATTTAATTGACAATTCTATCATGTCTGTCTCTCAGAATGGATGTAGGAGCGGGGCCCGTGGTACTAAAGAACTCCTTATAATTGATGTGGTCATTTGCCAACAGGCCCGCCGTAATCAAAAGGATCTGGCGACATGCTGGATAGACTACAAAAAGGCCTATGACTCTGTGCCGCATACATGGCTTCTGAGGGTGCTAGAAATCTAGCACCCTCAGATGCAAATGCAACTCTATGTAACGTCATGAAGACATGAATGGGGCAATGGAGAACGGTCTTGTGCTATCCAGGATGTCGAAAGATTTGCAAAGATGACGAGCCTATAAAGATTTCAGGGCGATAGTCTTAGTCCATTATGGTTTTGCCTGGCACTGAACCTTCTCAGTACTATACTGGAGAGTTCAGAGTTGGGCTGACGATTGCGCAGAGATGGTCAACTTATATCCCACCTCCTTTACATGGATGATCTCAATTTATTTGCCCCCAACAGTCACCACCTGATAGAGTTATTAAAATTGACAGAAACATTTAGTAACTCTATCAGGATGGAGTATGGTGTGGACAAGTGTGCGGTCATGCATGTAAAGAGAGGTAGAATTGTGGAATCTGAAGGTTTAGAGCTATCAGATTCCATAAAAATAGGGGCTCTCTCCGCAATCGACACCTATTAATACCTGGGTATGTCACAAGCGTTAGGCATTTCCGAAGCTGGTATGAAACAATCATTGCAGGAGCGTTTCTTTGGCCGCTTGAAAAAAGTTCTTAAACGTCTTTTATCAGGCGGTAATAAAGTTCGCGCCTGTAATGGTTGGGCCATGCCAGTTTTAATGTATTCGTTTGGCATACTCAGATGGACTCAGACGGAACTTGATGCCCTGGATATGAAGGTCCGTACGCTACTCACTACATACCGAATGCATCATCCGCGTTCATCTGTGATGAGGTTGTACATACCGCGGAAATGCGTGGGTCGTGGTTTTTTAAATGCCAAGACCCTTCATAACCGCGAGGTGTGCAACCTCAGGGAATATTTCCTACAAAATGGCACGGATATGCATCGTGATGTGGTGATGGTGGATAGCGGACTTACCCCACTCGGTCTGGCTAAAGAGAATTGGCGCAAACCTGTGGTATTGAGTATTAATGACATTTGTCGGGCGTGCCACCGTCCCGGGGAATCCCTTAGACATATAATTTCTGGTTGTTCTTGCCAACGGAGAGTATTTGCACAGGCATGACCAAGTGGCCAGGATAATCCATCAACAACTTGCCCTAAAGTATAACCTTGTGGAATCAGAGGTACCGTACTACAGGTACGTGCCCGACCCAGTTCTCGAAAATGGACATATCACGTTGTACTGGGATCGATCTATTATCATCTGACAGGACTATTGTTGCCAATAAGCCTGATATAGTGATAATAGATCGAATAGAGCGCCGTGCAGTAATAGTTGATATCACTATCCCTCATGACGAGAATCTCTTGAAGGCAGAAAAAGAAAAACAAATGAAGTGTTTGGACTTAGCCCATGAGATTGTCGACATGTGGGATTTGGACTCAGCTATTATTGTACCGATAGTCATCTCAGTTCAAGTGCCAAGAGCCTCGATCAATATCTTATGAGGCTCTCGTTAGACAGCTGGCTCAAAGGCTTGATGCAGAAGGCAGTTCTGCTAGGCACGGCACGTATAGTGAGGAAGTTCCTCTCCCTGGAGCCCTAACCACCGGTAGCTTGGTCCCTGTATCCGATGCCGGTGGGACACTACTTTTCTATATTTTTAAATACATTTAATTTTTTTTTGTAGATGTATTTGAAAATATAATTTATATTTATTTTGTTAAAATGAATAAAGGTAATAATAATAAATATTTTATTTCGGATAATGTACAATGTTTGGAAAAAAATAAAGTGCTTGTTTTTGGAGAAGTGTTACAGTGGAACAATTTGTGAACGATGACTGAAATGAAATATTTATCTATTTAAATGTAATGTGTCTTATAGTTTAATTATACTTGAATTTTTATTTTATGATTTTATAATGAATTTAATTGATTGCATATAAAATTTAGTAATTATAATAATAATTGACATTTCAACACCAATTATGTTAATTCAGAAATAAATCAAATGAAATAATAAAATTAAAATTGAAGCCTGCAGTTTTGGGGGAGCTAACTGAAATAATAAACATTAATATTACCATTCTAGCTTTTTCCCGCGGCTCCACTCGCGTGGATGTCGGTTACCGCTATAATATCGGTTATCGTTATACATTGTAACCGATGTATTATACTGATGTATATATAAGCTATATTATTGTAATGTTTTATTAAAATCCATTCAGTAGTTTTTACGTGAAAGAGAAACATCCATCCATCCATTCATACTTACAAACTTTCGCGTTTAAAATATTATGTAGGATTATAAAATATAGTACCTAAATTTGACTTTATTTATGTCATTTTGGTAACTGTTCATTTATATTAATGATATCATTTCTAAATTCGATATTATTATTTATTATTTTAATTATTATAATTAAGTTAGCAATGTTATTTTTTGTTGAGTTTGTTTTGTTTGCAGGTCAAGGTGCTATCATATTTTGTACAGTGTGTACATCCTTCTTCGGTTATGTCGCTTTCAGGGAAGCAGCGGAAGCTCCATTCACAATCAATTTCCCCATGACTACGTAAGCTATATTGGACCTAAAATGTGCTCAAAATATGCTCCAAACTTGCAGTTCACGATTCTTGGATGTATGTAGCCGTGGACGAGCTCAAATTCCTCAAGTATAGATTATTTATTACAAAGCAATCCGAGCGCACCCGGGTCATTTATATATTAGGTTGTTACATATAAAATTGCCGAAATTTTCTAAAAGATTCATGAGTTCGTTATTCCTGTAATTTAATAGCTATTTTCATTATTTATACTTTGTTTGAAAGTTGATTTCAAGATTTTACAACTCTGTATTAAATTAATTGGCCGCTTGATCCGGCCGGTAAATTAAATTCGATCTTCACAAACAGTAGGTACTTCCTAAATGCCATCCATTTTGATGGTAATTTTCGTATTACTTTTTTACAGCTGTCACCTTTCAAAAATGTAATAAAAGTTGCTGTTAGCTTAATGTAGTCTGATACATAAACAAAAAAAATCATGAAATTTCGATTTGTCACTCCTAAAAAAAATGCAAAAATGTTCCTGCTGCAAATTGGGTTTCCTGCAATTTCTTCAATAAAACGGCAATCTCATATGTATCGACCTATTATCACGATTTAGGTCCAAAATATATGTAAATAGCAATATTACATATATTACTGGATGGAGTTACTTCAATGTTTCATTTATCAAGTGTTCGTTCCCTTATTCCTTATACACTCTGCACTCTGCACCCAGGCTTGTGATCTATTAATTCTACTGAGTCTGTAGACTTATTCTGGGAATCTGGTGAGGTGTATCCTAGAGAAGTTATCTTCAACTGGCCTTTTTGACTTTCAGAGTTGTTTTGCACCTATCCTTTTTAAGGTGTCGTTTAGACGGTGTGAGTTTCTCGCACGTTTTGGTTCGATAATTGTATGCAACTATCGCTAGCAATAATCGCCCTACCATTATGATATCAAAATGTTAACACACATGCAAGCATTCAATACTCGTCAACGATTAGGTCATACGAGATTCGCAACTGACATATCACCTTATGTCATTGCTTTAAGAGGCCATCTACGAAATTATGTCGTTTTCGCCGACGTTTGTGAATTAATGGATAAAATCTGTATAACTACGAGTTTTAATGGATAGATATAGAAGATCATTTCCAATATTAGTAAATGTTTGAGTTTTACCTGCGGCGTACCGTACCGCAGTACCGGCGAGTACCGTTATTTTTTATAAATGGACTAGTAGTCTATGGAAACAAAAAATAATATTTATTATTCATAATAATTTTAACATTTTTATAATAATTTTTTCAATGTTATCGAAGAACGTCAAAGATTACAACTTAAATAAAAAAAATAAACTTATTAGTACACGAAACTCATTAGTGCAAGCCGCGAATACTCCACCGCATAAAGGTAAAGCTTTCTCCAACACCATTACAGATTACGTTTTTTGCAAACTGTAATAATAATAATATCTTTATTGCACAATACACAGTAAACACAATAATAATTAAGCAAATACAGCAACAACTGGATAAGGGTGGAGTATTGGTATTTATATATTAAACTAGTTGTTTACAACGTAAAAATGAAGACCCTGTTCCTTAAACTAGGTAAACCTGTACTATAAGGAACAGTGTTCGGCACTAATAGTAATTCGATACATTATGAATGATTGTGTCGCTCGACCGCTCTAGCTACTGCTATGCCTGCCCAGATACATATTATTTCCTGTGCGTGCATAAGTGACAGGATGTGTGTGCGCGTGTGTGTGTGTGTGTGTGTGTGTGTGTGTGTGTGTGTGTGTGTGTGTGTGTATGTGTGTGTGTGAGTGTGTGTGCGCGCGCGTGCGTTTGTGTGTGTAAGTGTGTGTTTGTTTCACCGTTTATTTTAAGTTTTAATTCAGTTAAGTTTAAGCTAATTTAAATTTATTTGTGTGCTATGTATGTTTTAATATATATTAGACTTGTGTTAACATTAATTTGTTGTTTTATTAAGCTATAAAGTTGATAAGGGCTTCTGTTTCTTGGTACTCTTGTTTCGATAGCCACTCCGACACTATATCCTTTAGGTGTTTACTACTATGTCCATTATATTCAATTTATTGTGAACTTGTTTGTAAATATATGTGCTCAGTACGTAGTATTGTTGTTGTGCAAAGGTGGTCCTGTGTCTTACGCTATTTGGGTAGTTAGTTCGTCTGTTGGGGTTCGAAGGGGGAACACAGGTGTGTTTTCTGAGAATGGTCTGGAGTACATATAGCTGACGAACAGTTAGGACCTTACAATCGTTGTATAATTGGGTAGTAGGGTAACGGTAAGGCTTCCGGGTCATAATTTTAAGTATGGCTCTCTGCGCTCTCTCTACTCCCAGAAACGAGGTTTTTGGAGTCCCTCCCCAAACCGGGATACAGTAACTTATTACTGACTGACATAAAGTAGTGTAGACCATCTTTAAAGTATTAAGGGTTGCCGAGCTTCTGAGAGTTTTAAATACATGGACGAGTCTCACAATTCTAGTGGTGAGGGTTTCCAGGTGCTTGTCCCAGCGCAGTCCTGAGTCAATTTGTACTCCTAGGTACTTTACGTGTTCTTTCCTTGTGAGACTCGTACATATACACGGCGCTGTTAGTTGAGAGCATGTATGTGCCATAAGTGAGAAAGTGGAATCTGGAGAGGTGTTTGTACGGATGGAAAAAGGCATATAGGAGGTTTTCTGAAGGTTAAGGGTCAGAGAATTTGTGTTAAGCCACTTGATGACCTTTGCCAACCCCATCTCCGCCCGCCTTTTTACATTATCCCATGTGGGGCCAGAGACTATAATAGCCGTGTCATCAGCGTACGTGAACAGTTTAGCAGACGGTAGTTCCATATTACAGAGGTCGTTCACATAAATTTGAAATAACATTGGCCCTAAAATGCTTCCCTGAGGGACGCCGAATGTTATAGATTCTTCTTCACTGAGGAGGTCGCCAATTTTAACACTTTGGGTTCGATTTTGAAGGTAGCTTTTAAATATATCAAGCGCGATTCCTCTAACACCCACGCGTTCTAATTTTGTGATAATTTCAAGTTCAAGTCGCAAAAAAAGCATGTTACTTTTCAACATTTATGCACTGCTTCGATCTATTTTTTATTTTTTCAAAAAGTAAGAAATATTACACTCTTGTAGATCTCGTCACCACGTCCACCATTGACCCGCGTAGCCCCAAAATTTACGACTCCAGAGCGATGTCGCACTTTTGCGGAAAACAGCACCCTACCAACATCATCGATAAAACATGTCCAATGTTAAAAATCTTTTAATACAACCGAATTCATGGTTTTATACATTCGATCCCCGCCATTCCTCGTATCACTTTGCAATTCAAAATATAAATGAATGCTGTGAATATACCTACACGGTTCGGAAGGCTTGATAAACAAGCTTAATTTTAAGATTGGTTTTTAACATCAAAATAGTGAATATTACAATTTTAGAGTTCGTGTGCACATATACGTTTAGGATTAACATATATTTTTAGTTCTAATCATAAGTTAAAAGACAAAATATAAATTAGAATCACAACATTTTTTCTTTAATTATGATTAAACTGAGCAAGAAGCAAGCTTAAATTTAAGATTTGTTTTTAACATCAAAATAGTGAATATTAAAATTTTAGAGTTACAACATATATTTTTAGTTCTTGTCATAAGTTAATAGACAAAATATAAATTAGAATCACAACATTTTTTCTTTAATTATGATTAAACTACATGAAATCGAAATAAAATACTTAAGAAGTAATTGCAATAGATATTGTTGTGATTATTTTATGACGTGCAATGGAACAGCGATAAATACCTATAAAAAAACAATCCAATCTGTTGGAAATCATGGTCAAGACTCTGTTATTATTACCCGTAGCGATGCACTGTAGTGCCAGGGCAGGCCCATCAAATTCCAGAACCCAGAAAGTTCCATAGGCCACTTGCTTATAGTAAGGTACACGTATAAAAGGATGTACCTACAAAATGCTCTGATCAGAGTGACAGGTTCACCCTATTTGCGAATCATAAACTTACTATCAAATTTGTTTCGGTCTTCAGTAGCAGTCGGGTTATATATTTTAATAATTTCTTTTCTATCATACTTTTTTTTAGTTATGATCAGTGTCACTCTCCCAGTAAATACCAATATAACCTAAGAACATTTCTCAAGCTAAAGCCATTGAGCCGTTCAAGCTGCAGGGCTTGCCGAAAAATTATATATTCTTACAACATACATAGATCTTTCTGGCACATTCGGTTAAAAACAAAATTTCTACTTATGATGCAGTCGGGTCAAAATAATGAAAGCAATAGATTTGTACCTAATTAATATTCAACGATCAAAATCGTTTTGACAGTGAAATATCGAATTTCGCCTGTTCCGTTTTTGTGTACGGCCTCTTAAAAGACGGCACTGACCTGCAATAGTACTCGCTGGACTGGTGAACGGTACCCATTTACTGAACCCAATTGAAAATCGCCGTATTGGCGTTGGCAGCAGTAGTGAGTGTACTTGAAACTAATACTAATGATGGACAACAAATTGTTTTGGTATCGACAAAAACTTTGCCAAGTCGACAATAAACACAGAGGTAGAGAGTAGGGATCATAATGTAGAAAATATGACGTAAGGTAGTACGGTAGTGCACTTTGCACTGTATCACATCATCCACACTGTGGAGGAACGAGGTGTGATGTTCCTCCGACACAAAGGGAGGATCCTCCGACTAGGCAAGGTGATCACGCCTGGCGGACCGTGGATGTTGTAAATGTATTGTACCAGCGCAGGAATTTCACTTTCGCGATGCAGGATTTGTCGTGTCGTAGTAGTTCGGCTTGATGTCGCTAGATGGCACTGGGTACATGCGGTATCGCCACAACACTAATATTATAGGGAAAATTCAAAGAAATGTCTCACGCCTAATCTACTGAACGGATCTTGATGAATTTTGATTTAGAGCTTGAGAATGGAAAGCGGACCCCAGACTACAAGTTGAAAGGATGCGACTGGGATTAACGCTAGGATGAAGAAGATCTTAAATAAGTTTGGTACACAGATGGATTAGAGCCAGGGGACGGCCATAGGCTACCTTTTTTCAGGAAAAAAGGGGCAGAAGGGGTGGCAGGGTTAGAGGATGACAGTGTATGAAAGTTTGTCATTTTTAATCGCGCAAAACAGGGGATAAATAGTATGATTTATTTTGAAGATATCCTCATGAAATTTAGTACAGAGATAGATTAGAGCTTGGGAACGAACATAGGTGAGTAACGAGCCAAATATAGAGGCAACTGGAGACATGAGTAGAGATCATTAAAGAGGCGAGTGAATAGGCGTGTAGAGTAGATATGCGACTAGAGAAGCTAGTGACAAGGCGAGAATAGAATCAATTAGAGTCCAGTAGACAGTCGAGTAGAGAGGCAAGTAAAGAGGCGAGTGGCGAGGCCAACGGAGAGGCGAATATAGAGGAAACAGAGTCGAGTAAAGAGAAGAGTAGAGAAACTAGTAGAGAGTCGAGTATAGATTCAAGTATAGAGTACAGAGGAGAGTAGAGTGGCGAGTAGAAAGTCGAGAACAGAGGCGAGTAAATAGTTGACGCCGAAGTTGAGTAAAGAGGCGAATTATATGCTCAATAGCGTCGACTGAACAATAAGCGATAACCGACATCCACGCGGGCAGAGCCGTGGGCATTAGCTAGTTATCAATAAATGAATAAAAATAAGTTTATTTAATGTATATATTTAATGTGCCGCGTGTATATGGTCAAAGCAGTGCTATTATTGTCAATCGGCTCAAAAATTAAACCAGTCTTAAAGGCGGAATACTCAACATGTCGTGGCGTGTTGTGACACGCCAGGAGCATAATTATCAGGGTCCTACCTATCTCTATCCTAAATTCATCCATTTTGGTTTAGCGGTTGATGCACGAAAAGGTAAGAAACGCACACATACACACAAAATATCTTTCACATTTTTATTATTATTAGGAATAGTAGGGCAGTAGGATGGTAGAATTTGAATTTATTACAGTATAGACTCTATACTGAAACTATTTTTTATACCGACTCGATACTATAGAGATATTACAATCTATACTATAGAGTATCGAGTCGGTACTTCATACTATAGAGTATCGGGACGGCATAAAAAAATACACACATTTCATTAATATGAGCGATGGGGGTCTTATGTACCAAATTAATATGAGCGATGGGGGTCTTATGTACCAAATTAACAATATGGCCACTTTAGACATTTTTATGGTAAACGTATCTTATCGATATATCAGGCATACAGTGTTTACTTCGGGTCTGGGGCTTCTTAGTAGCCCATTGTAAGCTTGCACTTACAATCCGCGTGGATATACGGGCGAGGCGATAGGACAACCTAATACAAGAATCACCATATTTCAATTACATCAATCACTGACTACACATTTTACAGACACATTCGCGATCTATAACCAAGTATATTCAACCGAACTAGTAGCGTTCTGCTAGACACGTGGTGCTTGGTCGAGGTTCACAGCGATACTGATCACGTTTGTCTGCGCGCCGCACAAACTCTAATTGACAGTCCGAATGAACGAATGTTGTTACACTCGACTATAGAGCACTGCACTACGCCAATCACACAATAATTAATAACGCGCCGTCATATCGATAAAAACGACGAACAACTAGTTAGTTCTCTGTACATTCACGGTAGCCTTTCAAATCGGCACAAAAAATAACCTGTCTTTTTCTATGGAATAGCCAGTCCAGCTAGAGCTAGAGGTCAGTGTAAGACGGACACTATCAATTTTCAATTGCCAGTCGTGGACGAGCGACTGGCAATTGTTTCTGCAAAAGTTAAGACGTAGCAAACATTTTTCTGTCCTTTAAAGAATCGTATATTGCGAGCGATAAACTCTCCTCGTCTAAACGAGGCTTAGTAAGTGGCACTATAATAATTTTTATTTTTCATTTTTTAAATTAAATAAACTATTGTTTTCAGGATACCCATGATATTCAAAGCTGGCATTTGTGTAATGATATACATTACACACGCACTGAACTTTTGGGTGCCTTTCAATCTTTGCTGGTACTACATAGCAAAACGAGTCAATCAAAATCGGCTCCTAATGTGGGAAAGAATTTTTCGAACAATATTTGTGTTGATTATTGGAATAATCGCTGTCGTTTTCCCCAGCATAGCTGGTTTAATGGGTTTTGTAAGTAGTTTTTATAGCCCTTGGGTTTAAATATATATTATATGTTTTATTTGGTTGCTTATTCTGACCAATTGGCTAATTTATCAACGCAACTCGACTAAACTGCTGGACTTGACGGCATTTAAGCGGTAGCGGTGATAGAGCTAAGTGATACAAGTGTATATTTGTATTTTTATCAGCTTTCTCGAATCCATAATACAACCTATGCAGCATTCGCTTAGGATCTTAAGCAATCCTATGTCGATTTTTTTGTAAAAACACATTAAACTTTTAAATTAGGTTAGGTGGCTAACTAATGGTTGAATTTCGGTTTATATCTTAAACTAACTTTTGCCTGCGGCTCCACCCGCGTGGATGTCGGTTATCGCTGAGTATTGAGCCGAAGGTATTGAGCATTAAACTCGCTAAACTTTATCCTCGACTATTTAATTTTACTCGCATCTGTTCTCGACTCTCTACTCGTCTCTATATTCGAATCTCTACTTGACTTTCTACTCACCACTATACTTCAATTTATACTCGACTCCTCGACTCTCTACTGACTTCTCTGCTCCCGTTTATACTCGCCTTTCCATTGGCCTCTCTACTCGCCCATCCAATCGATTCTCTGTTCGCCTGTACTTGACTCTCCCCACTCACCTATCTACTCGCCTCTCAACTCGAATCTCTATTCGATATCTACTCGCCTCTGCATTCGTCTCTCCACTCGCCTCACTATTCGCCTCTCTACTCGACTCTCTACTGTACTCTATTTGGTTTTATACTCGCCTCTCCACTGGCTTCTATAGTAGCATATCTACTCGCCCCAGCAGTCGACTAAAAAAATCTTACTATTTATCCCCTATTCACCCCCTTTTTGGCGTGATTGAAAAATTACAAACTTTAATCTCCTAACCCCATTCCCCCCTTTTACCCCGCTTTTCACGATAAAATCTGGCCTAGGTATGTCTGCTCCCTAGCTCTAATCAATCTCTGTACCATATTTCATAAGAATATTTAGAAATAACAAACTTTCATCCCCTCTTACCCCCTCCCCCCTTTTTCGCTATAAAAGGTAGCGATATTATGTTTCCAAGTTCTAATCTATCTCTGTGTCAAATTTCATCAGGGTATCTTCAAAATTGACAAACTTACATCCCCTAACCCTATGCCCCTCTTCCCCCTTTTTCGCTTTTTCGCGATAAAAGGTAGCCTATTTCCATTTCCAAGCTCTAATCTATCTCTACAGCAATTTCATCGGGATATCTTCAAAACTGACAAACTTTCATCCACTATGCCCCCCCCCCCCCCCTTAAAACCATTTTTCCGCTACAAAAGGTTTCCTTATCCGTTTCCAAGCTCTAATCTATCTCTGTGCCAAATTTCATCAGGATATCTTCAAAAATAACGAACTTTCATACTAACTATCTAGCCCTAATCACCCACCCCTTCTTCCCCATTTTTCGCGATAACAGATGGCATATGTCCGTTGCCAATCTCTAATACCAAGGATATCTTCAAAACTGATAAACTTTCATCCCCTATTCCCCCTCCCCCATGTAACCCCCCCCCCCTTTCCGCGACAAAAGGTAGCCTATGTTCGATCTCAAGTTGTAACCTATTTCTGTACCAAATTTCATCAGGATATCTTCAAAAATGACAAACTTTCATATAAACTTTCATTCCATGGCCCTACTCCCCTCCTTCTACCCTCTTTTTTGCAACAAAAGGTAACTTATTGACGTTCCCAATCTTTAAACTATCTCTGTACCAAATTTCTTTAGGATATCTTCAAAAATGACAAACTTTCATGCCCTATTTCTCCCCCTTAAACCCCATTCTTGCAGTAAAAGGTAGCCTATGTCCGTTCTCAAGCTCTAATGCACCTCTGTGCCAAATTTCATCAAGATCGGTTCAGTGGTTTAGGCGTGAAAGCGTAACATATAGACAAACAGACAGACAGAGTTACTTTCGCATTTATAATATTTGTATGGAAGTGCCTACCGAATGGAGAACTTATAGTTAAGCAATGCTTACTTTGGATATTATATATGTCGCCGCCAACTAGCTCAATCAGCCGTTCAATTAACACAACACACAACAATTCAAATATCATTCAGGCCGTTAATTGAATGGCGCCGTTTAGTTAACTGCCCAGGCAGTTAATTGGACGGCTGATTAAGCTAGTTGGCGGCGACATATAGATAGTGCTATGTAGAATGTGTAAAACTTAAAAGCTTGAATCTTAGCAGTTGATGCTAGCTACCCTGTACTCCCTGCAGTCTCCAACCTAATGTTGATCATCCTCAGAGCACTTTTCCCCTACTCAGTTGTGGTCGACAACACAAAAAGGAGAGTACAAAATAGTTAACTTTATTTTTAAACAAATAATAAATAAACACAAAACAACAACAACATGTTTAATAATGAGTGTTTCCCCCTCGTGCCCTGATTAAGGTTTCCATCCGTCTGGGTATGCTGCGAATGATGTTGTCAATGATTTCTTGGGGCAACCTCTGCCATTTTTCAACTATGTGTTTCGCAGCTCGCCCAGATTGTTAGGAGGTGGCATTCTTGAAATGACACTCCTCTTTAGCAAGTCCCAAACATGTTTAATCGGATTCATATCCAGGGACCGTGCTGGCCACACCACCACCGTAACAACAACGGTGAGCCCGAGCATTATCCTGCATTAAAATGAAATCGTTACCAATAAATAGTGCAAATGGCACAACACGTTCCTCTAAAATCTCCCTGATATACCGATCAGCAGTCAGATTCCCGCCGTCAACTACCACTAACTCCGTGCGAGCTCCTAAACATATCCCTACCCAGACCATAATTTTGTGTTCCGCTAATTCTGCCGGTGTGTGTAGTTCGACCATGAAGCTGCCGAACTTCGGTATTCTCCGCTATGTGACTGTCATCTGTCTCTAGAACCTAAAGTCAAATTTTTAATAGGACGAAGTATATTGACAGGAGCTAATGTCACTTTGTGAAATAATGAAGCCATATTCTATGTGATAGTGATGCTTTCAGTTCTCATTCACTCATGGCGCAGCAACGCCACTCTCAATTGTCACGGCTTTCTTGCCAGAATCAAAGAAGTGATCAATTATACTAGGATTGTCATAATCATTCACCTTGTCACAGCACTTTTTTATTTTATTAATTATCGACAACCCAGTAAACGTCAGATTACTTCGACTAGAGTGAACGCCACAAAATAAAACTAAACTAAAAATGACTCGCTGCCATACCGATTGTTGATTGGTTGCGGCCATGACATAGTTGCCAGCACATTCTTTGATGTTGTACTAGTGGGAGTTATTCTTACCGTCATATTAATCTAAGATCTTTGTCACATCGAAACATGTAGGTACTCTAAATATACAGTACGTGTTTTCTGGTTTCTTTTGATAGCATGAGGTTGTACATTTTTATGGTAATTTTTTTCATCAGTAAAGAAGAGGTGCTGTAGCTATTTTAAGTGTAACATACGTAATCAGATTCTGTATCACTATCACTCTCAGTTGATATGTAGTTGCATCTATTAATCCATCTTTTTTAAAACAATGATCTTCTAGGAGTTTCATATGATCACATTCTAACGTTCTAATGTTGGAAACGCACGAATATAACTTCTTAAGTTCTGCGGTTTAACTACTATTATAGTCATATCTGAACAATAAAAGATCTGGTAAAATAAAAAGACGATCTTGGTAACATTACGTGTTGCGACAGCCACGCCGCGGCCAAGGGACTTATTTCGTGGCGTATACTCTAATTAAAAATTCGTCTGGGAGAAAACTCAATACTGAGTTAAGCTCGTCTTTGTACATCAAAATGTATTATACCTGTTACTGTATTATTTTATGTGTGTGTTTGTACACAGAATTAAGAATTAAGACTATGCTGGTAACATCGAAGTTCTGTAGTCACACCACGCAAATACATGGACTGTGTAGTTTTAATTTAACTATATCACGTGTTATGATATAAAACATCAAATTCTACCCAAAACTGTTTTTTCGCTTCCGTGCATAATTCTGGTTTCATGTAAATTTAAATGGAGGGAAACACTAAAGCATTGTTTGGTGTTGCCAGTGTAGAAAAAAAAGCGTCATTTAATGAGAAATCTAGAGGTGGTACGATTTAAGAGGCGGTATAATTTAATCGACTTTCCCCTTTGTCTTAAAATTGCTCGTCAAAAAGTACTTATTGTGTTATGTTATGTTACAGATTGGCTGTTTTTGTTTATCAAACATGGCTATAATTTGGCCCAATTTCATATTCGCTCTCGTGGCGTATGAGAGGCCAGGTTACGGTCGCTTCAGATGGCGGCTCTGGAGATCAATTATATTTGGTTTGATTGGATTCTTTATCTTAATTTGCGGGTCTATAGTAAATGTACAAGAGGTGATCACAACTCTGGGATTCTAATTTAAATACTCGTACAAAAAATCATAGTAGCTGTGTGTTATGTAAATGGTAGCAAATTTATTGTGTGAGATCAAAATTGTATTTGTATTTTTTAGATTATAAGTAAACTGTGTTAGTTACCTAGAGCAGGCTCTTTTTTTGTGATTCGCGTACATCATGCGACCTTCAACTATATGAAAACCCATGGTGCCATTGGCGCACGTGGCCCAATTTCCTGCAGCGTTACTGCAGTTGGCCCCCGTAACATTATTGTGTGGCTTATTGACTGTATGAATTTATTAAATGTAACTTTACACGTTGAGGCTGTGCTTTTACTTATTTATAGGAACCTAAAATAATAGGCTGCGAGGTGTAGAACATCGACATTCTTTTTTAACGTGATGGATAATCCTTCATTGATGCTATGCCGGACTCCTAAAAACCCTCACGTACCGCCCAACAGCCTACGGTTGCGAGCCCCGGGTAAGCTCTCGTAAGGATGTCCCAGGTCTACCAACAGACCTACGGCTGCGGCTTCGCCTAAGGGTTGGTTCGGGTGCTATCCCGCGTCTCATACTCACCGTCCTCAGGAACCCGGTCACGGAGGCCGTTGATCCTCGGCGAAGACACGACGGCAGCGCCCAAGCCGCCGACTGCGGAGCTCGGGTGGGAGAGTTCTCTCCCGCTCCCACCCCGCCGCCTCTTTCACGAACATGACCTGCTCGCAGAAAGAGGCGGCGCAGTCCCACTTACAACGCGGTCCAACTTGTCCAGCGGGACTGGAGACCATGGCTCGCACCATAGTCTCGAGCGAGAGAGTGCCCACGCCCAGACCCACCACGAGGACCTGGCGCTGTTGCGCCCACGCCGTGCACTCCACCAGCGTGTGGAGCGCTGTGTCGTCGCTGCGGTCCTCGCAGTGCTGACACTCGGCCGTGGGTTCCCGGTGTCTTCGCCACAGATACCTACCGAAGCTACCGTGCCCGGTAGGATAGAGTACCGTATAACTTATTTGCCCCGCTCCCGCGTCCTTGCGCCATTTAAATAGAGACAATATATTGTATAACTTTCCATCTTACCTATCCTCTGTATTTATCCTATGTTTAGTGTGCAATAAAGAGTATTTTCTCAAACATGCTTGGAAATGTGAACATTATTTTGACAACCTTCTTCGAGATAAATCGAAATTGCTGTACATGCGAGCAGCGGCCAGCAAAAGTTGTATGAAAATCCATATCTGTCGTGTAATTTAAAAATGGAACCAACTTTTACTCCAAACCATGGCAACCAAGGAGGTAACTTGTCCAAGGCGTTATTTAAATATAGAACTGGCTTGCAAATAGAATGCTGTTTATTAAGAAAAATAAAAAACAAATGAACATTTCGCCGCGTGAATAGTACATTACTACCGCGGGCACCAATTGTAGTGTTGCCGGACGATCGTGAAGTTTACGGAGTCCGGCAACGCTCAGTTGTGGCCAAGGCTTGTATAGTGCTTTTCTCAAACAATGCGCGGAAATTAAAACTGAGTAGTATCTAGGCAGAATTTTTTAGTGACCTACTTTTCAAAATCAATGACGAACAACGAACAACAGTAATTTTTCACGCGGCGAAATGTTCATTGGTTTCTTATTTTTCTTAATAAACAGCATTTTATTTGCAAGCCAGTTCTATATTTGAATAACGCCTTGGATAAGTTACCTCCTTGGTTGCCATGGTTCGGAGTAAAAGTTGGTTCCATTTTTAAATTACACGACAGATATGAGTTTACATAGTAATTTATTTGGCCGCTAAAACACGACAGATATGGAATTTCATACAAATTTTGCTGGCCGCTGCTCGCATGTACAGCAATTTCGATTTATCTCGAAGAAGGTTGTTAAAATAATGTTCACATTTCCAAGCATGTTTGAGAAAAAAATATTGTTGTTCGTTGTTCGTCTTTGATTTTGAAAAGTAGGTAACTAGGAAGTTCTGCCTAGATACTACTTAGTTTTAATTTCCGCGCATTGTTTGAGAAAAGCACTATACAAGCCTTGGCCACAACTGAGCGTTTCCGGACTCCGTAATGCGTGCCTCGGCTGCGCCTCGGCCCGCATACTTCACGATCGTCCGGTAACACTACACTTGGTGGCCGCGGCAGTAGTGTACTATTATCTTATCTAATAATTCGCCTGCCGAATTGTACGTAATGGGTGAAAAATAAGTTTTTCTTTTTTGTTGAATATGGCTGGAAGTATTGCATATACTCCACACAAAATAAAAATTTGAGCTTGCATAAATTTGCATAGAGCTGAAAATTGGTGGGGATCTTAAATACACCATTATACAAGAAATATCAAAAGTCCCCATCGATTGGACTTGTGTATTTTTTTATTCAAGGTCAAAGATCAAAATTATTGTATTCTCATAAATATCACTGTTGCACATTATCATTGTCGCCCATTGCACTTTGGATATGATTCGACACGTAACAAGAAACACAGTATTTCTTTATTTATGGATTTCAAAAAACATATTAGTAACATAGATAATAGTTATGGTAATGCAATATGATTTGTTATCACTATTTTTAAACGAACTTTTTTTAATTACCCTCAATTTGTTTCAAATTTGCTTAAAAACTAAAATGACAGAACTGCATTTTGTCATTGCAATTTTGTACCAAGAAATGAAATTATCTAACAGAAGGAAATAAAATACCTAATAATAAGGTTTACTTACTTACTTCCAGCGGGGGACGCCGCAGACCGGACGGGTGATAATAATACTCATTACAATAACTATTATATTATTATTGTATTTTCTCGATGATCCTTAATATTTAATTTTATATTCTAAAATCATAAAAAAAACAAAGTATGATCCTGATGTTCATAGCTACGAAACGTAAAGCGCATCGATTTGCTGAAGCAGAAGTTTATGCATGGGCAAATCGAATCCGTTGCTATAAAAAGCTCGTTTACAGATATAATGAGAATCACCTCTTCCAAAAGGATGAGAGGTGGGTTTTCCAAAAATGGGAACACCCGAGTTAAGTGTGGATGACACTACTCGACCGGATGCTGGCGCTTCGAATACATTCAGGCGTAGCATCTGGTCGACGCGGTTCACTAATGTTTGACCAAAAAATAATTGACAAAGGTCATTTAACAAACAACGCTTCACCAAATGTTCATTTGGAAAATGAGACATTTGCCAAAAGTATAAATTTACAAAAACTCACTTAGCAAATGATCCATTAACAAACACTACTCTTGGCAAATGTATTAAATATTAAAATATCAATTGACCTTTGACTGTGCCTTTGACCAAATGTAATTTAACAAAATGTTATTTGATAAAAGTATTTCTTTTTTCAAACAAAAAGTAAAAATAAAATCCTATATCTGGGTGGTTTAAAAAAAATAACCACGAAGGCTAAGCTTCTAACCTAATCTATCCGAGTCGGGGTACTCTGATGCTAACCATAATGACATTTTTTTATGTATATTATACGTTAGACCTAATTTTTTTCGATTACGTTTGTCACTTAACACATAATATCAAACGTTTTTAGACCAATAGTAGTTTTATCAGATAACTCAGTTGCTAAATGTTCATTTTGTAAAATAATTATTTATTAAATGTATATTTATAAGTTGATCATTTGGAAAAGTCCGTATCTTGGTTAAAGTTCAGTGATCTTTTCGGAGAAACCGTAGGTTTTGTCTTTGCAATTACGGACGAAGTCGCTGTGACAAACGACTATCGGAAGTATATTCAGAAGGACGGTACGGTGGACATCTGTCGGACATGCCACCACCCTGGCGAATATCTCAGGCACATTATTTCCGGTTCTTCTCGTCTTGCCAATGGCGAGTATTTGCACAGGCAAAACCAAATGGCCAAGATTGTACATCAGCAACTTACCCTTAAATACAATTTTGTGAATTCGGAGGTGCCATAACAGGTATGTGCCCGATCCAATTCTCGAAAATGGCCATGCCACATTATATTGGGATTGGTCTATCATTACAGATAGGACTATTGTCGCTAATTAGCCTGATATAGTTGTAATATATCGATTAGAGCGCCTTAAAATGATTGTTGATGACACCATTCCTCATGAGGAAATCCTCATGAAAACCTAAAATGACAAACAAATAAAATATTTGGATCTGGCTCATGAGGTTGTCGACATGTGGAATATTGATTCTGCAATCATTGTGCCGATAGTCAGCCAACACCTTAAGAGGCTCTCGTTAGGCAGCTGGGTCAAGGGCAGGGCCCGATGCAGACGGCGGTACTCCTCGACATGGCACATATTGTGAGGATGTTCCTTTTTCTGTAGCCCTAGCCACCGGTAGCTTTGTCCCTGTACCCGATGCCGGTGGGATTCTATTTTTTTTTGTTACTAGAAGATTGTTTATTCAATAATAATTATAACCTATTATAGTACAGATGTATTGGCAAAAATTAAACAAAAATATAGTTACTATATACACAATACTAAATAGTAAAAAAAGCTAAACTGGATTCTATTTTTAAGTATATGTTTTCATATTTGTACTAGCTGTTGCCCGCGGCTCCGCCCGCGTGGATGTCGTTGATCGGCTTAATGGATACTCTACTCGCCTCTCCACCTGCCTCACATTCACTTCTCTAATCGCCTCTATATTCGTATAAAATTCTTTATTTCTCAAAATTGTGCAACGTGATTACATCTTTTTGTTGCCGTCCCAAAAAGATGTACGTTGCGCTGGATGTACATTTTGCTTAAAACTAAGTTTACCGCCGCTTCCTAGTCGAGAATACAACGGCGCCACAAACTCCACTGCAGCATTTTTGAGATGTCAGTATACAAAAAGTGATTTCTTAGGCCCAAATATGAACGAATGAAGATTTGTCTGGTATCAAGATCGTTGAAATTGTAATAAAAAACTTGCCTATCTGCTCGCCACTCCACTCGACTTTGGACTTTTTTACGAGGTATCAAAACTGGAACGAACAGACATGAGTAACGAAATTTTATAATCCTTGTGGTGTTGGATAGGGTATACTTTCAGAAGGGTCCCATATCAAAGAAGTCTAGATCTGATGCCGAAATCCTGGAGCAAATTGAGAGAAATCTTCCAAATCACAGGAAAAGCGCTTACTTTGTTTGTGTTAGCAATCATGTCTATTAATATTACAGTATAGTAAAAAATTATAAAATACAACTTATATTTATATATAATACTTTACAGCATGTACATATTAATCAATATATGTTGTATATATAAGCGACTACGTTGCTTTAAAAGCCATTGTTTAGTGCAACGGCTTCCATAACAACGCAGTCCGGAAGCCGGTGGAAGATAGTTCTTACCTCGATGTAGTTTATCGAATTTAAGCATTTCGGCAGGAATTGAGTTATGGGGACCCCTCGCCACTGCCATTAAATATGAATTCGTGTATCAGAATTTTTCAGATATTCGCTACTATGGGAGCTAAATAGGCGATAAAACGTATGTAAAGGCCATAATTTGCGAAACAGATTTTTATGATCTTTGTTTTGTTGGAAAAAGAAGGGTGTTACCTGGTTAATTAATGTACGCAATGATGCTGTTCCTGCAGCTTTTACATAATTTGAATATTTGTCCCTAAAATCATAATGTTAAACTGATGATAAAAACAAATAACAATTTTGAGACTTTGCCTTCAGCTTACCATCAGGCGAGGGGTAAAGACATATTGAGGTGTCCTATATTAAAAAAAAAACTAAGTGAATGATCAACGATGGATCGGTTAACTCACTAAAAGGGGAAAAATTATAATAAAGTTCAACAGACTTCAAGAAACAAAGTCTTTGTTTTCTGTGCCTGAAGTACTATGATGTTATCATTCAGAATATGGTCTCTCGGGCTATACATCAACTTGACAGAACAGTAAATTAGCTGTAATATCAGTTTTTCTTCAGTGCCTCTTTTTTGTTAGCCCATGTCCGTTCTTAAACTCTAATCCAATTCTGCATCAAATTTCATCAAGATCGGTTCATTTCAGCTGTTAAGGCGTGAAAGACAACAGACAGACAGACAACGAATTTTCGATATTAGTATGATGTGAAGGATCGACAGCCTCTGTGGCGTGGCGGTACTGAACGCGGCTGATACGCAGGAGGCGCGTGTTCGATTCCCCTTTCAGTGCAAATATTTGCATGCATGAATAGGAGGGGTATTTGCATTGGTCGCGTCGTGCCTCGGAAAGCACGTTAAGCCGTTGGTCGACCTCAGTTGCCATACGAATATCTATAGCAGTCATTACGGGTAGTTGGAGCCCTCAAAAATCCAACAACTGGTCTAGTTGCAATGCTTTGATATCGTCTTTGGGTTGTGGAGGTCAAATTGCAGTCGATTCACGGAAAATATCGAAGTATGGGGCTTGGCCCGGTTGTGGAAGAAATAACTTGAATCGAGTAGGTTGCGTATAGAAGATTTAATAGCACAGTAGGTACACAGAAGAAATAGTTCACACACAGAGAGTAGAATAGTAGTAGGAAGATAGGAGTTGATGGTACAGTGAACAGAGTACGAAATGGATAGACACAATTATTACGACTTGTTAAATATGGTACAACGGTAGCGGTAGGTCTTAGCGGGCGACACAGGTTATTGGCGTGAGTGATCGTGGCCGACTGAGCTCGCCAAGTGAGTCGCCGCCGCACGCGCACTGCGGCGCGCGGGCGCTCGGGACGGCGACGGAGGCCGCAAGAATATCTAATATAAAACTGCGCGTTCCCCGTCTGTCCGTATGTGGAATAATTAATATGGATAAATAAATTATATATGAAATGGGTAGAAGAATGTGAGTGTACCTAATATTGAAGTGTCGATAGATATAGTATATACTTACATATTTATATTGTGTAGTAAATGTGTGCATGTGTGTATGAATAGATGATGAATGAGTACGCTACAGAAGGTTCAGCCAAATCTGTAGTTAGACTGGTAAAAGCGGACTCCTGCCTCGAAGTTAAAAAGCTTCGGATGAGACTGAGATTAACGCTAGGATGAAGTAGAAGACCTAGGATATTAAATGGAAGTATGAAAATCAAAACAGTTTTTATGAATCGAAATGACAGTTCTTATATTAGGGGTTAAAGTATGAAATTGCCGATTTGTACTGACAAATTGAAATCCGTTTTTTTTTTAATTTAACGTATTTATTTAATCAAAATAATTACCATTACTATCTATACATTGCTGCCATCTAGTAGGAAGGTCATTTATGCCTTTGCGATAGAACTCTGGTGATCTAGATTCGACAAACTGTGTGAAAGCATTTTGTACCGCCTCCTGAGAAGAAAAGTTTTTATCACATAGAAAATTGTCCAAATCACGAAAAAAATGGTAGTCTGTTGGAGCAAGGTCTGGCGAATACGGAGGGTGACGGATAGTTTCTAATTGCAGTTCCTGTAGAGTTAAAACGGTTTCTCGTACTGTATGAGGTCTCGCGTTATCATGGAGCAATAATGGTGAAGATCGATTCATGAGTCGGGGCTGTTTCACTGCTAGTTTTGCTATCATTGTTCGGAGTTCGGCACAGTAGACATCTGCCGTTATTGCTTGACCAGATCGTAGAAAGCTATAGTGAATAACACCATGCTGAGACCACCAAACAGTTACCATTACCTTTTTATTGGTAAGCTTTGCTTTAGGACACTGTTGTGGCGTTTCACCTGGGGTCAGCCATTGCATTTTTTTTTGCTTACGGTTATCGTAAAGAATCCACTTTTCATCACATGTCACAATTCGATCCAATATTCCTTCATTTCTGTATCAATTCAACAAGGCAACACAAGTTTCAACACGCATTTCTTTCTGCAGATCAGTCAAATCATGAGGTACCCATTTTTCACATTTTTTTATTTTATTGATTTGACGCAAATGAGTCAATATTGTTTGTAAGGTAACGTTAAACCATGCAGCTAATTCCTGGGTAGTTTGGCTCGGATCGGCTTCCACCATGTCTTTCAATTCATTGTTATTCACCTGTGTGGACGGCCTTCCTCGTGGTTCGTTCTTCAAATCAAAGTTTCCATCACGAAAGCGTTTAAACCAAAATCGCACGGTGCGTTCATTAGCAGTCCCCTCTCCAAACGCAACATTGATATTGCGAGCTGTTTCTGCCGCGTTAGTTCCGCGTCGGAACTCGTATTCAAAAATCACTCGAATTTTCGAAGTATCCATCTTTCTTGTCTAAGCTGAATAAAAAAAAAAACTGAAAGTCGATAATCGAATGTTGCACATTTTTAAATGAAGATACCATGTGGAAAAAGTTTCACTCAAAAATCTCAAACCATGAAGGTTCTATGTCAATTCGAAGTACCTATTACAATGAAACGGCAATTTCATACTTTAACCCCTATTATATTCTTTTGTGAAAATTTAATTTAATTTATTGATTGAAATAAGAATCTGTATACACAATCGTGTATGAAAAAAATAAGTTATTTATTTACATAGTTGCCCAGATATGGTAAGCTATAATTATTTAGAATTAATTTATTTTTCAGATACCGGACATATACAATGTTGATTTGTGCATATGTATTTAGTAGACATTTATACTAAATGTTAGTGTCTCTGGTATTTTATTCCGTTTTGATCTCAGGTAGGTACAGTCAATTATTTATTATGGAGACGTCACGATTGAGGAGCCAAATGAAATGCGTTTATTTATTAAATGCACTCATTTCTACCACTTTGTCCATATGCTATAAATTCGAAAACACTTACTACTAAATGTCTTTAGAGTGGAATATAAATTGACCAATAACTTTTATGGCAATTCACGCTCTTGAGTATAGAAAGAGGAGCCACATTAAAAGTACTGTATATTCTTGAATATAATTAAAAGTTCAGATTTTTAGTAGACACTATGCACAATTGCTACTAAATGATACAAAATTTTCAAAAATATACAACAAATACTTTCCGTGTTACAGGTGGCTCCTCAATTCAGATGTTTGGATTGAGGAGCCACATTCACGTTGATATAACTTTAGACATATTTTACTACAAATTTCAGAATTCCGCCTACAAAATTATTTTCTTCCCTACTAAATAAAGGGGCGAGCCTCCTTTTTAAATCTGAAGTGGCTCCTCAATCCATACGGACATAAAAAATCTACCATAAAAATAATCTCAAGCCAAAAAGCAACGTTGGTTCTACTCAACCACAAAACGCATCAAAATCCGTTCAGTAGTTTTTGTACCTATCCATAGCGAACAAACAGACAAACAGACAAGGTTTAAAAAAAAATATTTTCGTGTTCAGTACCGTTAATAGAACATACTCCAAATCGAAGATAGGAATGTTCGTGTTCGTAAGTGAATGCTCAGGCGGGACTCGAACGAAAAAAAAAACTTTTGAAAATGATTGCAACATCATTCATTGTTTCCGATATTTCGTATGAATGTCGGTAGATGCCTCGCAACGTCGCCCTAAGACGGTAGTATAGAACTTGGATAGCTTCAGGTGTAGCTCGGCGGCTCAGTGGTCAGAGCATTCCCCCTGTAAGGGAAAGATCGTGGGTTCGAGTCCCACCATTCACTTTTTCCTATCTTAATCGATTTGAAAAGTTAGCATAGTAAATGCTTCAAAATTTCATTCAAACATACTTCAAGTTTAAATTATCCTTTGAAGCGGCGAGTCTCCTGGCCGGATCGCCACCGTGGATCCTGGAAGCGAGGACCCTTTCGGCACTCTATCGGTTCCGAAAGGAGGCGCGGGAGCGGGGACTCGATCCCGAGCCCGAAGAAATTCGGGCCGAGAAATCCCGGCTCCGCAGGGCCATGGTGACCGAGTGGGAGCTACGACTTGAGCAACCACGCGCAGGGCACGCCGTGATTGCGGCGGTAAAACCCATCATGGGGGAGTGGCTAGAGAGGCCACACGGTGGCCTCTCGTACCGTCAGACGCAGGTCATTACCGGACACGGTAACTTCGGGCGGTACCTGCATCTGATGGGCATAGAGCCAACGCCCGAGTGCCATCACTGCGACGCGGCTGCACACGCTCACCGAGTGTCCGGCGTTTAAAGCGCCGAGGCGGGAGCTTGTGACGGCCCTGGGGGTGAGAGTGCTTACGCTCTCCACCCTGCTTGCGGCGATGGTCCGCTGCGCGGATGCGTGGGCGGCCAGCGCTGCTGGCCGCGTTCGAAGGCGCTCGGGCGTCGGAGGGCGCAAACCAACCTCCGCCCCCCATGAGTGCGGGCCTGAGGGTGATGGGTGGAGCCGCTCGTCACCCTAGCAGAAGCAGGCCACGGAGGCGGCGCGCATCGTAGGACGATGCGCCCCCCCCCATACCGGGGGCGAGTCGGGGACCGTGTGGTCCCCCCTCCCGAGGAGGGCCAGACCGAGAGGAATGGCCCTGGGTCAGCCGGGGTGCGAGAGATATGTCAAAAGACAACCTCACCTTCGGCCTAGCACATCGACCCACAGACGGCGTGCGGTTTAGTCGGTTCGAGTCCGACATAACCTCCCCCTTTGGCTCCGAAGGAGGGGGTATCCGTGGGGATTTACCGCACGTAAAAAAAAAACTTCAAGTTTAAATATCTCCAATGTACAGACACGACTATTTTACAATTTTATTATATAATAGCATATAGAAATGTTTTAAAAAATGTATTTTATAAGATTTGAAATGTAAATAAAGGGGAATAATAATAATAAATATTGTACAGAATTACACACAACGCTATTTAGACCCATTGTAAGCATAGCTTAACTAGTTTGTGTTATGGAATCTAGAATACGGATAAACATACTTTTTTTTTGTTGTAAGTACATATATAAATAAAACAATCATTTTTAAAACAACATTTATTTAACTATTGCTATGGACATGGAAAATAGATATTATTACGCCCATGCCAATTGCTATGATGCATTGTGAGTACTCTGGAGCAATAATAACAAATTGACAACTAGCTGGATTCAATTAATAAACAAAATAAGGACAGATCAAAGCCCGACAAGGACTATCGTTAGATTTTTAGCGTACTGCAATTGACACTACACTTCTTTATATTATGCCTTGTTTCAACTTTCTTATTTTTTATCTGCTTTTAGTCGGTAAACTATGAGCACATGTGATGTATGCAGGACTTTGCAGAGTAATTTCTCCATATTTCTCAATAAGTACACTATTGTGAGCCTATTTAATTATCCACAGATCTCGCAACATCACTCGGTGGTAGTTCCTGATCACCTAGCTTGACAGTTGGGAGTATTTATTTCCTTAGCGGAGGGTATATATCACCTGGATGGATTTGCTGGCATTGAGTTTATTCCTCCAGTTCACGGTTCATGAATTTTGCGTATGCAAGTACCTATCTGTAGCGCCCACTATAATATATTCATAATACATTATCACAATAGAGCTTCTGCTTTCACTGGGCTGCCAAAGGTCTCAAGTCCAACTATTCTCTCTCAGTGTCTTTCGGTATCAAAGTAATCGAAATATTTACTATTTACTCAAAAGATATTGAAATTCCATTATTTTGTTGGGAAATTATAAAAATAAATACAAAACAACAAATTTACTTTTCAAAAATGTTTCTTTCCCTTCCAGGGTCTGCAGGATATAGTTATAAAAAATTTTCTGGCACAACTGAGATAAGTCATTCGTTCAAGTCGTTTATGCGTTACGAAATAGTGCCTTAGCGCTGAAGAACGAACCCGAAACACACAGAATAAGGCCAAGTAGCATTATAAATAAGTTCTTCCAAAGGCGCCAGTGTAAGTAACCTAAACCGGGATACTCATACATCACAAGTATTTCAATAATAGCTGGGAATATGAAACCCATGTTCGAAAGGCAAAATGAACCGATCTGAAAAAAAAATTCTTAATTCAGTTCTTTTTATTCATTCAAATTCTACTTCCTATTCATACTATAATATTATAAATGTGTAAGTTAGTAAAGATATTTGGATGATGTTTATAGTTGTGAACGAGATCAAAATACCACGTAGGTAAAGCCGCAGGCAACAACCAGTATTTTTTTCTTTGGGTCTTCGGTGGCCGGAGGTGAGATAGCCGGAAACATCTAGCACCCGGCCGACCCAGGGCCATTTCTCTCGAGGCCCTCTTCAGGTGTAGGCACGACAGTGTCCCCTTCTAGCCCCCGCAAATGAGGAGGCACGTATATATCAGTGCGTACAGTGCATCCTATCTGTTACGGTGCACTTATAGTGCCGGAATAGGGATATTGACGAGTTTATCCACAAATCAAAAGTTGCACACTAGTTTACAAAGCGACCTTGGAGTTTCTTTGAAGGATAACATTAGTAACTAGATCACTCGATAAAGCTCGCGAAATAAGCAAGCTGAATTTGCAACAGGCAGTCATATTATCCATTAGGACATCGGTCTGCTGGAGGAAATAAGTCCTAGTGTAGAGATGGAGAATTTTCAATCAGAAGGTACGATGCTCCCAGACAGATGCACCCCAACCAGCGTACATGTTGTATCTAATGAGCTTGCAATATTCAATCACCCGTTTGTTAGTAAAATAATTTTGGTCGAGTACTTACCAATCCCATCAAATTTCCCATATCTGGGAAGGCAGTAGCGACAGCAGTAATCACTACTACAATTATCGCCCGATATATTCTCTCCCAAAGGGCGTGTTTTTCCTCAGGATGCCTTTTCTTCAAATAATACCATACTAAGTTAAAGGGTGCCCAGAAATTCAGACCAAAAGTGATAAAAATCATGAATGCTATCATTCCCTTCAAGATAGTTGGAAATCTGTGGAATTGTTAAGACAGTATTACTATGGACTGTCCGAAATAAAATTAACTCGCCTATTCGAAAGTCATCTCGAACTCACACACGAAATCATCTGATCTGTCAAATCAAAAGTTACTAATTCGCGAGTGAACTCTACAAAAGACATCGTTGAAAAGTGATTTTCCTGAAAAAATAAGTATTAATACCTATCCTATTCAAACTGTAAGAAATTAATTAAGAGGTGTGTATTCATCCAAGAAATGTTTATTTGGGTAAGTAGGTACAACGTTTTCTTGTTATTACAGATGTCTCGTTCTTTTTTGTTGCTGAGCTTGTTAAAAGAAGCTGATGTGCTACTAACTATGTAGTGGTACTATCTACGTAAATATCTAATAATATAAGGTAATAATAAGACAAAAATAATCTAATGTTGAGAAAGACAACTTAAGTTGATTTTTTTTTTTATAAAAAATATAATGTTGAAGTAAATAAGTTAGTATTGGACATGCATGCATAGCAAATCGTGAGAGCGTAATTATCACATAAATTAATAGGTACTCACTTCATCCTTGAAAGTTTCAACGAAATTATGGAAAATTAACACACGGTTATGTCCCTACAGCAAAGCATACACACAACTTTATAAAAACCGCGCCTAGCGACGACCATAGACACAGTTGGGTATTTTTTTTAAACAACCGACCGTCTCCTGTCGGCAAAGACGAAAGCCACAGGTTTTCGTTCAGCCTAATATTTTCATTTTACATTTATGTTTCAATAACGGCTAAAATTAAATGAAATTTATTATTGAGTATCGAAGTGAGAGTGAGTTGCGAGATGACTTTCGAAGTGAGTTTATGTTTTTCGGAATAGCATGGCTGAATCTCGATTTATCTGACAGATTGTATAACTAATTTTCATGCACCGTCAAAAATGCCATTACATTTTAGATTTTATTGATAGGTATAGACTTTAGGCCCGTATTCGAGAATGGTACTCAGTTCAGAATCTGAAGACATTGTATAGACAATCTGTCAAATCTATCAATCTTTTTAAGCAATCTGTCCGGGGGTTAAGCTGGAGCCGGTGGGAGAGGATATGTCGGACTCGAACCGACTAAAACGCAAGCCGTCTGTAATTCGTAGGTTGCCGGAGTCGGGACCACGGAGTCCCCATCTAGCTCCGGCTATGGCCAGACGTGCCGCAGCGGCTTGCTTCTGCTAAGGTGACTGACGCTTCCAACGGTCAACCCCAGGCCTGCGCTCATGGAGGACGGTGGTAGTTCTTCACTATAACACTCAGGGTGAGACCTCATTCATCGAAATCCGTCCAGTTGACGGGTATAAAGAAAACATACATATATACGCATGTAAAACATTACCCTCGCAGGCGCAGTTGAGTAAAATAGACATAGTATAACACATTTAAAATGGAGAAATATGTTATAACAAATAAAGTACTGTAGTGTCAAATGTTCCCTGAATTAAGAAATAGAAGTATTAAGTAAAAGATACAATTATTCACTTAAGTTATGAAGGAAATAGATGAATTTTTTTTAACTTACAGAGTGTGAGGGAAATTCAGAGTAACCGGCGATCTTACACCTTTGCCAAATCCCCAATATCCGAAAAATCCAGTTATCATCACGAAACTTACGACGATAGACATACCTGTATGGATAGAAAATGAAACGATTATCTAAAGTCATGCAAAACGCCAATAAACTGATGTATACTGTTATGTATAGTATACATAAGTACGTGGTTTCGTTCAAGGAAACAAACTCTTCAGCTTTATAGTATCAATTTATCAGTATAGATCACAGAGGACAGAATATGATCAGATATCGGGGAGGCCCCAGTGAAATTTCTCTTTGGAAAAACGCGACGCCTAATGTGGGGTCATGAAGTCTTACCTCGTCCACCCGCGCCGCTGCCTCCCACTTTTAAGGAATCCATGTAGTGAAGCATATTGAAACCGAACAAAAACAGAGCAAGCAATTTTCATTGCAGTTTGATAATACGGCATTAAGCGCTACACAATTCTACAATAATCTATGTGAACTCGAGGTAAGTTAGTAAGTAACATAACAATCGTACTCCGGCCGACTTAAGGCCATCTCTAGTTTGAGAACCACCGTTGTCATCATCTAGCACCCGGTATGGGGAGAAGCGCATTGCCCGCCACAACCTGCTTTAGCTTCTGCTAGGGTGGGACTCAAGGACGGAGATTATTCGGGGACTTCCAATGCCTGAGTCACCTCCGCGCATCGTGGGCTGTGCAGGCCAAAGATAAATCTGTTGTATTTGGTAAGCAAAACGAAAATGCAAAAGAAAACCGCGAGGCATAAAACACTGAAATCTGTCATTACGCGTATGATTTTGGCGGGATTTTAGTTCGAGAGCTTTTAGACATTTGTGTATGGTGTTTGAGGCAAACTGAAAATCGTTGCACATAAATGTACCTAATTGATAATAATGTTTTTAAATTTTAAAAATGTAATTTATATTATTTTTAAATGTATAACGGAAATGATAATAAATAAAACCGAATTTTAAACCTGAAAACGTACCTAAATAAAAAAATTGGCACGATGCAACTCGACACTGTCCATTAAAATGACATAGATATATTTAAGCAAGCCAGATGCAAAGTTTACCTCTCCCAGCAAGCAAGCCAGATGCAAAAATCCCTCGCAAATGGTACCTACCTAACGTTTAACATCATTTCAGATTACCTCTGCAATTGATGATTTTATTTATTTATTTTCCACTGAGCTATTGAGAGCAGCCTTTTTGTTTCCTTCAAGACAATTTTCCCCCTATTCGCAGTAGTTCGGTGATTTGTCCGGTATACCGAACTAATGCTACTTTTTAGTCGCAGTAGTCCGGTAAGCACGACGCACCGTACTATTGCTACATTTTTAGTAGCAATAGTTCGCGAAGTAACATAGGCAAAGAAAATACAATAACATAATAATTATTTTAAAATGAAGTAAAGAGAGCCATTTTATATAAAAATAACTGGGTAGAAATGTCGCCACAAATTAGCTAAGCAAACTCTTTAAGATATAGGTATACAGACTCTTCAGTTGCAAGATAGGTATTAATCATAATGACAATGTCTAATTTCAAATTGTTTAATAAACAATTTTTCCTTTTCAATGTAAATTGGTATTTAATGTATTTATTGCTCTTTAGTAATTCATAATTAATTTAAAGTGTTACCGTTACATCAAAAATGAATGATATAAATGATTTTTTTATTTTTCATAGGGAGGGTTTTATTGTTTCATAGGTATCAGTTTTATAGAAATTCTGTCATTAGTGGGCAAAACAGCTACTGGTGTTGTAAAATCTACAAGAATAACCATAAAATATACGTTGTAAAGGCTATGTTACAATAACAAAGGTAAGACCTACTATGTATACTTACTTACCAGTAGGTAGTAATATAATTTTGTCCTGTTCTGTACTTTGTTATGGGCAAGTTCGTAATTCGAATTCATATTTATTATTTTAGGAATAAGACACAATTGTCAAATCAGGCGATCATAATTGTAGTTCTGATGAATTGCAAAATACGATTGATGAAAGTATCAGTAAATGCATAACGGAGGCTGAAAAGGGCAGAGAACCTGCACCCAGAATCTATCGAAAATTTCTAGTGGAATTACGAAATAAAGGCCTGGATTTAGCATCTTCTAATCCAATCCCTACATTTTCACAAATAAAAAGATACTATTTATCGCAAGATTCGTAAATGTGCTGGAGTGCATAAATTACGTTCATCATCCCATTTCGAAGTTATTTTTAGATTATTTACTGGCGGAATATTGTGATGACGACGTCAGAATACCTAAATTTTGTAACAGTTTTGCTCGGGCTTAAATGAAAACTAATAAAGTATACTTCATGGATGGTACCTTTAAGGCCAGCCCCAGTCCATTTGCTCAGTTATTTTGCATTCATGGAGACTTAGGTAGCACCAATGAGACAAATATTGTGGTACCGCTGGCATTTGCCTTTATGTCTCACAAGAGCGAAAAGGCATACTTATAGAATTGTTTTTGAAGTATTTAAGTCACAAATTCCGGAGTGGGATCCTAAAGAGATACATGTTGATTATGAAATAGCCACTATAAAAGCCATACAATGTGTATTTGAAAATGCCACAATAATCGGTTGTTATTTTCATTACCGTAATTGTTTACAGTGTAAAGCGACTGAATATAACATAACGTCAAAAAAACAAATATATTGTTAATTTATGTTCCACGTTAGCTTTGTTGCCTGATCATGAAATTAATGCGGGTTGGCAATACATAAAAAGCAATGAAATAGTCTCTGGTGATGAAAATCCAAAAAAGTTCCAGAAGTATTTCGATTTTTTTTGGATGAGGACTGATTTTATTCATATATGGTCAGTTTTCGCTAATCTTCATCGGACAAACAATATTGTGGAGGGTTGGAATTACAAAATAAAAGGGCTCATTAAAAATACCAAACCACGATTTAAAAATTGCATGTGCTACATGATGACAATACTCTTGCAAATTTAAAAGTCGATCAGTACACGAGATTTGGAAAGGAGACATTATTAAAAAGGAGTAAGAAATGCATTGAAACAGATGATTTCATAAGGGATGCTCAACTACAGTTAACTTGTGGCGACATTTCTACCCATTTATTTTTATATAAAGTGGCTCTCTTTACTTCTTTATTTTAAAATAATTATATTGTTATTGTATTTTTCTTTGCCTATGTTACTTCGCGAACTATTGCTACTAAAAATGTAGCAATAGTACGATGCATTGTGCTTACCGGACTACTGCGACTCAAAAGTAGCATTAGTTCGGTATACCAGACCAATCCCCGAACTACTGCGAATAGGGGCAATTTTCAGATGGGAAGAAAAGACTATGTTTGAGCGGTCACCCTGCTTAATCCATCAAAAAAGTCGTATCTGACGACCACGACAATTCACAACACTCACAACTTTCTGTGAGGCGATTGGTCATGTAAATCTATCGCCGGCTTGCAGACCACTACTTTTAACATGCCTATTCATTATGAGCATTACAAGAAGCACTTACCTCCTACCAAAACATAGGGGTATTGCTTGGGATGTTTCATGTTGTTTTCAATAGGTAATGCCACTCCTACGCCTTCCATACTGAAGACCACGACGCCACAAAACTCGAAGAAGCCAATAAAATCATAAAAAAATGGCATTGTGCTAAGGTTAGGTGCCTTTTCCAAACCGTATACAATGGTTGCTATTACACAGATCACTGCAATTAAATGGCCTTACATTAATCTGTTTGAATATATGAAGTCAAGGACTAAAGTTGTTGTATAGTAAAAGAAAATTTCGCCCGTTCCAACGGAATATTTTATATTTTATTTATTTAATGGTTTTGAAAACTGAAGTACCATTTACGTGTAGAGAGTTGTTCATTTCGAAGATACTTCCGACTGGTGACTGGCTGAACTTAAAATAAATTTCTTGCTTTAAATGTTTGTTTACACCAGCCGGCAAGGAAACCAGAGTTTCATAACCGACTTTTTTGTAAAAAAACATTATTCATCTATAGCTATATTTCTTGACTTCTATTTTTCGTGCAATGGCGAAATATTAAACATGAACGAATTATCACAAGGAAACCAACGGGGCGCGCGAAGTCCAAGGGCTCGCTTCACTCGCTCTCACGCATCAGAACTTCGCCCAGAATGACATTGACCAAACCATTGACCAAATCGTCGTGGTCTATGAAAATGATAAGTCATCGCTGAACCGTCACCGTTTTTCTTAAATCATGATTCTACAAACAAAAAATTATTCTGTAACGATAAGTAAGATATATAAGGAAAAAGAAAGTATGGAACATACAATTAACAATGTTACTAAATGTAAAAGAATAAATTAAAAACTAAAATTAGAACGCATCGTGAAATTCTTGCGCATCGCATGCATCTTGAGGTAACGTTTTCAGAAGACAGGCGCAGCCTTGCCACGTATAACAATGCTTGTTTTTTGACCTAAAAGGAGGCCAGCCTTCTGTTCACAAAAAGCGACGACCATATTCGCAATCTCCCAAATTGCGGGCGCTCAGAACCCATGGTCTCAATGTTTTGACTACAAACGGCACAAATTTATAATCTCCAATGAGATTGCAGTATTTACGCCGTTTAAGAGCCTCCGCAGAAGTGGTAGCAGCACCGGCACAGCCAGCCGTGCCAGGTACATGGTTAGGGGCATGCTGTTGACGCATGTTGCATTCTACGCCAGAGTCCTACCCACTTTCTATGGCATTAATGATTACCATCCAGTTTAAACTTGACTTACTTTTACTACCCATTTTAATTTTTACAGTCAAACGCAGCCCAATAGTGTATTAACCTTAGTTGCCAATAAAATAATGTTTGCCATCCCACTCTTAATATTAGTCGCCAAGTTATGTTTATAGTACCTCGCCTATGATTTCAGAGGCCCTGTTTATTATGCTTGCTGCCTTAAAGTAGCAGCCATTATTATTTAGAAAACTAAATCCTTGCATTTCTGAGTTCACCTAACAAACATAATTATTGCCATGTATGTAATCGCTGCCAAGTAATTCTTTAGTAATAAATAGTTGTTGCCCTTTAATTTTTTTGTTGCTTCGAAAATTATTTACCTTAGGAAAATGGTGGGGGATCCCAATAGATCGTTTACACAAGGACGTGTCATCGTATTTTCGAGGTGAGACCCGATCACTCCACGTAAATGGTACTTAACACATACAACGATACAAGCAGATAAAATAGCCAGTCTATGTTTATTTGGAAAAAGGACCTGTTTAAGGAACACTACTAATACTTTCGGCTACAGTAATGAATTCAAGGAATTAATCGTCTTGGTGCGTACGGCGCTCGTGCACCCGAAGATAATATAATGGACCTTGGTAGTGAAAGTACGTAAGCATCGAGATCAAGTGAGCGCACCATCCACGAAATTGTATATTATGGCAGCAGGCTGACGGGTCTTGAGCCGTCCGCCTTACGCTGCTCCTCGAACTCATCCGTCTGCACCTGCACGAGCCTGCGCCATTCAGGGCGCTGCGCTGCCAAACCTTCCGATAGCGAGGGTTCACTGCTGCATCTCTTCATATGTAGCTTCTAAATATATTTATAGCAGAGGAGGTGCCAGCTTGTTTCCGCTTACCCTCCTTCAGTTTAAAACACTATGATGGTCTAGTATTGTGTATATATTCACATTGTGGCTATGAGTGGACACAAACAAAAAAAATCTTACCGATGAAACAGTCTGCTAGCAGAGTAAAGGGTGCTAGGTACTTAAGAGACCTTATCATACATAATAATATTATAGGTATAAGTATCGCAATAATGTACATTCTTATTTCATTAAGCGGACCATCTTCATCTGTTTTGTCGACAAGCTGTTTAATCGTTTTTGCTATAATGATTTCATACACGCAGCAAGATCCAAATAAATCTATGCAAATAATAAAATCTACTGCATATCTGAAACGCGAATAAAACCTTATGTCTAAAAAAAATAAGCAATTAATAAAGTAGCAGTCAAATATAGTAACAAATAATTGAGTGTTTCCTATGGTAAATTAAGAATCGTAAGCGAGCCGTCAGCGTTGCTTATTATTTTGTCGTATTTTACTTTCAATCAACCATTCAACCAATAATAATTATTACGGAATGATGACATAGCTGAAAACGGAATTATCTCAATAAATTATTAAACAATACATTATATACTTATATATTTATTCTTGGTTTTAATCATTTTAGTTGGACTAATAGGGCGTTTTGGGAAGTGGGCGTTTAGGGAAGTGGGCGTTTAGGGAAGTGGTCCTTATGAGTCAAAAGGCCTCATTTGACTAGACATACAATACACATTTATTTTCTTATTTTTGATTTATGGCAATCTTTGCCGAAATGGGTATCGACAATTCTGCCAAAGTCAAACGTTCGATGAAGAGATTTGTGTGCTGTGCGAATGGGGGTAAAGTGCTTGACAATATTGGACTGATTGTAAATCTTCTTTCTCGGTGTTAGTAAGCACACGGAAACAAAACGTTACAGATACTCGAAAGACATTCACAAATTCGAGTACGTATATTAAACGTAAATAATAAAATTATAATAAAAACTAGCTGTTGCCCGCGGCTAGGCGCGCGTGGATGTCGCTTATTGCGAAGTGTTCCCAAGCTCTAATTCACCTCTGTACCAAATTTCATCAGGATATCTTCAAAAATTACAAACGTTCATCCCCTATTCTCCTCCCCCCTCCCCTTTTACCCCTTCTATTGCGATAAAAGGGATCCTATGTCCGTTCCTAAGCTTTATGCATCCATGTACCAAGTATCAACCATTTGAGCACGTATTTTTTTTTAATTCAAATAATCAATACTCAATACTCAATACTCAATACATTTATTGCATTCCATAATGTGATACAGTTGATAGATTTAAATATAAGGTTACAATTATGGACCCTGTCGGGCACAGCACAATGTTTGGAGAGAGGAGTGTAGTTAGGTAAATTTAATTATATATATTATTATTTAGTCAAGGTCAATACAATTCGATCCAATACAATACAATTCTCAATTTAATACAATTCTATATATATGTCAAAAACTTTCATGCAGGTACATTAAACAATCTTAAGTTTTTTTTTCTTAATGTCATTGAAACACATGCGCGTACTTTCGAATTAGAATGGGTGGATAGATTTAATGTAAATGTCAAAATAAAATATTTATGTCAATTTCATACATAAATTACACAGTACTAACATAAATGAAGTTCATACAATGCAAACATTTTTATTGTATATTCCATGTCTATAATAATATATTAAATGTCATTTTTTAATTGGAATTTTAATTGATTACCTAATTATTTATTGTATATATATTTTTTTTGTGTTTTTTTAATTGTGGCGACCGCCAACCCCGAAGTTTGCGCGCTTGCGCGATGCACAGAGCCGTGGCTTAGCAACAGAAATAACTAAACACTGTCACTTCTCTGTCTGTGCTGGCTGGATTTGTTGACATTAATGATCACTGCTCCGCTCCCTTGAGTAGTCGCGTGATGATAAATAGCCTATGTGTTATTCTAATGTATATAAGCTATATTATTGTAAAGTTTCATTAAAATCCATTCAGTACTTTTACGTGAAAGAGTAATAAACATCCATCCAAACATACATCCATCCATCCATACTCACAAACTATCGCATTTATAATATTAGTAGGATAATAGAATTAATAAAACGACAAAATCAACATTTAAGATTCAGAAGAA
This sequence comes from Eilema caniola, assembly GCA_949126895.1. NCBI lineage: Eukaryota > Metazoa > Arthropoda > Insecta > Lepidoptera > Erebidae > Eilema > Eilema caniola. Next base: position 10,126,020 of record OX421486.1, on the reverse strand, counting down.
TTTAAGAATCAATTCAAGAATCCAAAAAAGAAATTGGCAAGGGATTTATAAAATTAGCAATAAACATATATTATTAAATCTCAGCCCACTGATATCTTAATTCCGGACCAGCTTAAAAAACTGTTATAAATAACGACAACCAACCACAATACTTCGCGGATGTCGGTAAATATTTTGCGGCCAAGCATCTGAATGACCAATCAAATTCTTGCGAGGTTTTCAGCTGAATTCACTTGTGCTCGTGGCACCCTATCATGCAGAGGTAGCTGGTAATTATGAGCCTTCGTACTGATTCTGCTGCAGGTCGGAAGATAATCGCGACGTGAATGTTAAAGGCATGTCGGAAGATTAATACCTCCCATCACACATATTTGTGACATATACATTTCCACGGGTATATTTCCAAGAGCCTTGGAAAAAGCAATAGTGCATCCTATACATAAGAGTGGAGCTAGAGGTAGTGTCAGTAATTATAGGCCGATATCTGTGTTGCCAGCGTTGTCTAAAGTGCTAGAAACAATTCTTGACTCACGCATTTTGAAATTTTTGGAAGCGCACTCTATGATATCACCACATCAATTTGGGTTTCGTAGAGGAATTTCTTCTGAAGACGCCGCAGCCGCTTTCATAGACAAAGTTGTTGAAACACTTGACAAACAGTATAAACATAAGTCTTCAGGCTTTCACGGCCGGCGTTGCATGTAGAATATACTGCTTCCGGGCTGTTTGGCCGTGGTCGATGTGAAACTTGCGTTCCACGCTTGGAACGTTTAGCTTTTGACACTTTCTCTAGTTCTGTCCTAATATCCAAAATGAAAAGATGGACATTAGAGGTACTGCACTGGCTATTTTCAAGATTTACCTCTCAGAGAGGACCCAGTGTGGTAAAATAGGCTCAACTGTTAGCGATGAATGTGGATTGGAATATGTTGTTCCCCAAGGATCAATATTAGGTCCTACGCTGTTTTTAATTTATGATAACAGTCTGTGTGGTCTTTTCATCCCAAACTGCAGTATTTTCACGTGTGCTCATGATACTACCTTGCTCCTGCATGGCTGAAATTTGAACTTAAATGTGGCAAAAAAAACGCTATATTCCTTTTATCATAACATCCGTTACACAACCGAGCTCCGCATTCACCATCAAAGCACATATCTGCAATAAAACAGACCAATGCACCTGTCTCTTCTTAACAAGAACCAATGCAGCCAGATACCTCGGTATTGTAATAGACAACCACTTAACATGGCTTGATGCCTAGTGCTCTGTCAGCTAGAGTCAGAAATTTCAACAACATTTTTTAAAATTTGCGACATAGTGCTAATACAAATGTTTTACTGGTGGTATACCACGCCTTGTGTCAGTCTATTGTGTCTTTTGCTATCACAATTTGGGGAGTAGCTTTCGAAAGTAACATCTTACAAGTGGAGAGAGCGCAACGCGTCCTGAAGGTCATGACTTTCAAACACTTTCGCTAAAGGACTGAACAATTATATAACGACTGTGGAGTCTTGGCTGTGAGGCAGCTTTTTGTGCTACACGTACAAACAGTTCCATAAGGTATAACAAAAGACATCTGGCCAAACTCAGGTCAACAAGTATCTGTCTGGTGGAAATCCATCGCACAAGCCTTGCAGGGAGACACTTTAGGATCTTAGGAAACGGCTATAAACAACAAATTAATAAACAATAAAGTGTTAGTGACAATGAGGAGGTCTCTCAAAAATTCCTTAAACCAATGCTCTAATACACACGCATACGCATGCACGCACGCACGCACGCACGCACGCACGCACGCACGCACGCACGCACGCACGCACGCACATACACACACACACACACACACACACACACACACACACACACACACATACATACACACAGATACACACACAAATACACATACGAGCGCGCATGCATGCGCGCGCACACACACATACACACACACACACACACACACAGACACACACACGTAATTGTGGTACGTAACATTTTATTTATTATTAGTCTATACTCCGTCCATTATATAAATGTATTTTAGACAGCTCACACACAATGCTCGATATAACTTTGTTCTAACGCCAATGCCGAAAACTCCGAAAAAATTTAGGCGCCAATACGTCATATGTCATTGGCATCGTCACGTCAGCCAAAAAGCAATTTTAGAGATGTAGCTAGTCGATCGACTGTGTTTTTATTGTAATAACTTGAAAATGTTACAATCGGAATCGACTGTGTCGGAATCTTAAGGCAAAATGGAAAATAGAAAAAAAAATACAATACTGAACAAATTGAACTAAAACTAAACCATCGTAATACTTTTAAGTTTAAATTTACTTGGGTATTATTTAGGGATGTTGGCTACTTTTTTATCCTCGAAGAATTACCTTATTATTAAATTTAACGAACTGATAAAGTGAAATATTCTTACCACAAATAGTTTTAACGATATTTAATTAGAAAATTCAATTTGTCAGGCCACCGGAAGTCCCTCCTTGCAAAATTATTTTCATCATCATCATTATTAAATAAGTCCCCTTTTTCATTAAGGAACACATACATTACATTTTTCAATATGTACATCTATAAAAATATGCTTATTTAAAATTTAGAAACTTAGTGCCCCGCCGGGATTTGGGTACAGGGACCAAGCTACCGGTGGTTAGGACTCCAGGAAGAACCTTAACTTCCTCACTATGCGTGCCGTGTCTAGCAGAACTGCCTTCTGAATCAAACCCTTTGACCCAGCTGTCTATCATGAGCCTCTTAAGCTGGACGCATCTAATTATTCTAAAATTATTGCGACTGACACGAAAAAGAAGAAGACGGGGGAAGACTAGGTTTATAAGGAAAAACACAGTCCTCTGGTTTTTGGTAGCAAATCCATGTCAGTGATGCAGGCCATGTTATTTTTTTGTCAGTCGCAACGAGACGCCAGTGCTGTCACAAATTTTCAGTTTTCCGAGTGTTTTCTTTCTTAATTTTAAAACATGGTGAAGGTAATTGTTTTGAATGGACAATCAAGAATACCCTTCAACTTTACCTTATTAAAAATATTCAGATATTTAGAATAATAATATATTCAAAGATTTTTTTAAATAGTAATAAACAATATTGCAAGGAATTTCGTGTGCTATGAAAGGGTCTTACAATAAAATTTTAAGCGCATTTCTATAATAGCTAGCTGCGCCCACCCTGTCTCTTCCGCTCATGTCGAAATATCTACTGCTTTTTTTCACGTGCCGGCAATCCTCAATCCGGAGCCGGAGGGGGAGGTTATGTCGGACTCGAACCGACTAAACAGCACGCCGCCTGTGGGTCGTTGTGCTAGGCCGAAGGTGAGGTTGTCAGGCAACATATCCCTCGCACCCCGGCTGACGCCGATCTACTGCTTTATTATTATGAATAGATAGATAATAAATAACAATTCCACAGAAAATCATGATACCTATATTTTAAATAATCGATTAATGATTTTTTTAATCGATTGCTTTAATTAATTTAAATTTTTATGCAATCACTATTTCCATCTGTCTAAAATACAATAATATAATGGACAGGGTATAACAGTCAACATTAACGTGTGTAATATGTAAGTAACTTGTGCTATTAGGAGAAGCGTCAAGTCAAAAGGCGCTATAACCGAAACTCATGTGATGTAAATTAGTCTACTTATAAAATTATTCGTAATCGCTGCAGTCGTCTGTGTAGAAATGCAATAGGTGCACGACTCCATCAATAATTCCAACACATGTCAGGTATGGCAATTCTTCTCTCTCCCAGTGACATCAAGCTGAATATTGGTCTCAATGCGCTGAATACACGTTTCTTCACGCCACCAACTTTAATAAACGACGTAAATAAAGTATCTACTCTAAGGTATATTTCCACCCATAACTCACATAATTAACTTTTCGCTTGAGCTCTTTTCCATTGGCCTGGAAGAAAGCACTTGTAATTTCGTTACCCAAAACCTCGAATCCCACCTTAATATCCCAATTTCGGTCTATTTCAATTCTACCGATTCGTTCCAAAGTGCTTGAGAACACAGTGCGAAATCAATTAGCTTCTTACCTTTCCTATCGCAGTCTGCTGAGTCCATACCAATCTGGTTTTCGTGCAGGCATTAGTTTAAATATTAGATGATATAAGATTGGCCATGGAGAACCAACTTCTGACAGTATTGGCTTTACTGGACTTCAGCAGCACCTTCCATTCTGTTGATTTGGACATACTCCTGGGCGTAAATCATTAAATATATCGTCCTCTGAAATAGCTTGGTTTAACTCTTATCTTCGGAGTCACTCGCAGCGGTTTCACTCTGACTAGGAGTCCTCTGATTGATGTGACCTTGCTGCGCGTGTACCGCAAGGTGCCGTCCTCTCTTCACTTTTCTTTTCAATTTTCATTAATACTATCAGCCAAATTGTTTCTTCCAATTACGATCTCTACGCAGTGGATTTGCAGATATATCGTCATTTCAGGGCTGATGAGGTAAGTGGGGCCACTGCCATCAATAATGAACTTAAAAGCATTAGTGCTTGGGCAAAATCATTTGGATTGCTTGTCAATCCCGCTAAATCCCAGGCAGTCATTGTAGGTGGTAGATACTTTAACAACAATCTGGATCATGTCTCTTTACCTCCTGTTTTCTACAACAATATTTTAATACCATTTACCACGGTCGACAAAAACCTGGGGTCTCATCGGTTGTAACTTGTCATGGTCTAGTCATATCAACGAGGTGAGCAGGAGATTTTTGATACGTCCACTCTCACAAGCATCTTCAGAATTTCCTTCCTCTTAAGATCAGAGTTTGCCTCACACAAGCTCTTCTCGTTCCTCTCCTAGACTATGCTAATGACACCTTTCTCGACGCAACAACAACAAGTTCTGGAACAAGGTGGAGCGACTGCAAAATTTATGTATTCGTTTCATTTTCACCCTACGTAGGTAAGACTACGTTTTATGTGTATTGGTTACCAATTCGACGGCGTCGAGATGTTCACATTATTTTCCTTCTCTTCTCTATCCTTCATAATCCTCATTCTCTCTTATAACCTCGTGAGCGTTTTGAATTCCTTGTCCCCAGGGGTAAACCCTGTCATACTTCGTGTTCTCTTTTACTTCGGACTTCTTCTCATAGTTCTACTTGATACGACAATTCTTTCACTGTTTCTGCAGTTCTTACTACTTATTCTCTTCCTCATTTCATAAGCTATAGCCCCTTCTTTAGACATTTTAAAGAACGAATAAAGAGACTACTTTTTCTCTCAAAAATTGCAGACATAATATATATTTATTCATGTATGTTATGTGGGTATGTATGTATATGTGTAGTATGTATATATATGTATGCCTACAGCCTGGGGTATACATCTTACTCACTTACACCTCACTGGAGAGTTTTTATGCTGTCAGTTGGAAGACAAAAGGCTTGTCCTGCTTTATCTTCTACACTGACGGCACAGTAACTCACTGTTCTAACAGGGTCGGCAGCGTAAATGCGACGCCGCTGGCGTTGCAAACGTCCATAGGCCACGGTAAACACTTTACATCAGGTGGGCCGTGTGCTTGTCTGCCACCTAAGTGGTATAAAAAAAAAAACTATTTCCTCTTAGACTCAAATCTCCACATTGTACACTACACTTTGCCTCTCATTTGTGTACTCCCGGGTTTGCTTTGGAAAAATTAACTCTGAGTTAAGCTCGACTTTCTACATTATGTATCACTATATTGTAGAAATGTCAATCATGTGTACAATTCAGAATAAAAAAAAGATAACGAAATGTGCCCTTCGAAGGCATATTCAATGTAGATTGATTTTCACCTAAATACTTTACCCCATTTGAAGTACTTAGGAAATGGTCCTTTTTCGACTGCCATCTGGGCTAGATCAGGATATGACATTTGTGATACTTTATGTCTGACGTATAACTCTTGTGCTGATGTAACCAAAATCTGAAAAAAAAAACAAACAGTGAAAAGAATGTTATAAGGATTGTAGTTATATGAAAGAATGTTATATGTGTGGAATTGGAGACATAGTTTACATCCCCGAAGGGGTAGGCAGAGGTGTATTAGCACCCACATATTACCAACTATGATTTTCGCTACCACGTAATGGAGGGCGAGCCTATTGCCGTCAAGTGGGCACTTAGTTATAGGGTTCTATGTGTGCTGTTTTTTAGTCGCCTTCTACGACATCCACGGGAAGAGATGGGGTGATCTTATCCTATCCCATTTATTAGAAATAGAAAGAAAGCAACTGTACATAAAATATAACGTAATTGAAGTATCTTGGGCTGACGTCTCCGAAATTCGTGAACGTGGACAAGACGCTTGAAAATCTCGAATTCTAGAGCTTTCGCCCCAGAAAGTTGAAAGTTGAACAATTTTTTTCCACACTGATAAAAAAACAACACTCCTCCCCTCAGCCACCTGGCGGGGATAAACCGCGTGCCGTTTTGGGTGATGAGATCACTGAAGACATATCCCTTGCAATGCCGGCTGTACCAGGACCATCTCCGGTTACGAGTTTGAGATAGCCTCCTCGGGTGTGGAACAGTGTTCCCATGAAAAGCTCGCGACATCACTCCGGCTTGCTTCTGCTAGGGTGACAGTTGGCTTCACCTGTCACCCCCAGGCCCATCTCGAGTGCTATAACTGTGATGCAGGTGAGGACTCGGGGATGCACACGCTGAGTGCAAGGTTGTGGGAGACACCGTGGAGGGCAAGCAAGTAATGCTCTAAAAGGCGATGGTGGAGCGCGTCTTGGTGAGATTCTCGACTGTCGGTGAGCGGAACACGACGTCGCAGAACGACCTCCATCCTCCATGAGCGCGAGCTTAGGGGTGGAGTCTCCTGTCACCTGTAGACGGTGGAATCACCTGGCGGTGCAATATGCGCATCCCCATACCCGACGGCTAGATAGGGATACGGTGGTCCACTCATCCGAAGTGGGCCAGCTCGAAAGAGATGACCCTGGGTCGGGGGCGAGGCAATCAATCTCACTTCTGATAACCTGCAACCTGTAGACGACGTACGTTTTAATCGGTTCGAGTCCGATACAAAAAACATTCACTGCGTTAAAGATCCGGTGGGCAATCTGTTATGCGAGGTAGTCGTGGTGAAGGAAAGATGAAAGTCATACTTCCATGAACCAGCATTTGGATTTTAAATGTGGTCCGGGTTTTACCGGGACTACAATTAAAATCCGGCCCGGACGCTGCCCAAACGTCTTCTAAGCTAGAACAAGTCTGGGGAAAGCCGAACGGATAGCAACCCTATTAGTACTGGTAGTGGTAACCCTATCTTCAGAGACTTTGCCTTCAGTTTACTATCCGGTGAGGTGAAGTAGTATTGACGTATCTTATGTATAAAAAAGTACTCACGTTCACGCAGTAGCTGATGTATGTGCCAAATGCAAGGGTGAACAAGAGCGCCGCCCACAGTCCACACTTCGCGTACGCTTCTGGTATACCTAAGATTCCCCCTCCAAGACATCCTTTTACTAAATGGCCAACGGATTCTATTATACTGGAAAAGATGGAAGGAATTTACATATTATTTATCATCATACAACGCGGCCAAATTGCGATATTTTCCTTTAAAGCGACTACTATCTGAACTCTACAATCCGTTTCCCACTCCTGAGGGGGGGCCATCTTAAATGATAAATAAATGACCCAGGGTCAACCCAGTGGTTCGGAATGTGAATGAAGTGACACCCCAGCATCTGAAGACTCGAGACGGCATGCGGTTTTAATCAGTCCTGCAGGTCTAGAAAGGCCACATTTCATATTGATGTTCATTTGCAGATAAGTAGGAGACATATATGAAGACCATAAAATGGTGACTTGTTTAATATATCATTCATATTTCATCTGCAACATATTCGTATTCTAGTGACATTTGTTACTGATGTTGCTACAAGCTCTGTTATATTCATATCTTAAGCTCTGTGGTTCAACTACTGTTATATTCATATCTGATTAAAAGATCTGGTAAAATACAAAGAAGATACTGGCAACATTACAACTACGACAACCACGCCGCGGCCATGGGACCTATTTCGTGGCGCGTACTCTACTAACATGCAATACGTCACGAATTTGACATTATGAATCCCACCAAAAACATTTTCATGTAAAAATGTTCCTAAGACGAGTTTACGTAGCTTACTCTGTGGAAAAGTTATCAGATCTCGTTTAAAGCTAAACTCTGAAGACTGCACACACTAAACCTACAAGCTCTACACTACACCTTACTCAAAATATATGAAAAAGTGGTCAGTAGAGCCAAGATTTTTGATCTATGCGCCATAACTTTACTTTTTATATGACCTCTGTTTCCCTGTAATACAGGTGAGACGTTTTAAAACTACCCATCCTAAGTGGTTGTCGAAGGGTTATTAGAGTCTGTGGTAAGCGAAAGCGCCAACTTATGTGAGAATATAGAAAAAAATGTGCTGAGAATTCAAGAATTCGCTTTAGAGCGCTGACATCGAGGCTAAACCGCATCTTAAAGTTAACCCGAAAGTCACAAAACGAGAACTTCATACAAACTGCTCCCAATAAATCTAAAACCACTTGGGCCGTTATCCGTGGCAAACAGAATTACATACCAAACGACCAAATTCACCACATAAAGGTTGATGACAAAATTATCCAAGAAAAAAGTTTGTCATTTTTGAAGATATCCTGATGAAATTTGGTGTAGAGATGGATTAGAGCTTGGAAATGGACATAGGTTATCTTTAATCGTGGAAAATGGGGTAGAGGGGGGGAATAAGGCTAGGGGATGTAAGTTTGTCAATCTTGACGATATCTTGATGAAATTTGGTGCAGAGATAGATTAGAAATTGGAAACGGATATGGCTACCTTTTATAGCGAAATAAGGGGTTAAAGGAGGGAGAGGTAATAGTAGATGAAAGTTTGTAATTTTTAAATATCCTTATGAAATTTGGTACAGAGATGGACGAACGGACATAGTCGAGTGATTTAATAAAATAATATCTGAGCAACAGGACACCAGTAACTCAAATCTCGAGGCCATGCAACACTTCAAATAAAATAATTGAATACAGGTCAACGTGTAGAAATTGACCTAGCACACGACCTTGCGAAACACCGAGTCTGATATTAAATGTCAGACTCGGTGTTCCACAAGTTCGGCTTCTTACGCCCTATTTTTAGCAATTTAACAGACGTGAATACGGCTAGAATAGTTTATTTCAGTTATTTTCATAGTATTTTGAGCTATGGAATTCTCCTTTGGGGTAATTCCGCGGGTTTAAACAATATTTATCTTACAAAAGCGGGCTGTGCGAGCTATTTATAATTTGGGCCCAAGAGTCTCTCCGAGAAAAGTTTAAAGAAATAAACATTCTAACCGTAGTGTCAGAAAAACATTTTCGAGAACCTAATGTATATAAGGAAAAATATCTCAAAATTTTCAAGCGTTTGTGACAGGCATAATATAAATATCGGACTTAAAAACAATCTTGTAGTTTTTGATGATACGACTCCATAAAATTAGTAATTCTTTCCGGGGCAACTGTATGTATACGATTTTTTAACAAGCTTGGAAATGAGCTGTTCGCTCAACTATGTTACATGTTTGTAAATAGACCAAAAAATTCCCACTGTGTTTCTTGCCGGAGTCTTCTCAGTTCGGGGCCGCGTTTCGAACAGGTGGTCCATTTGCTAAACTAGTCTGGAATTTTATGTTTTTAAATTTGAATTTTTGTGAGTGCTGTTTTAATGGTCTATACAGAATAAATGGTTTTTGACTTTTGAGCTTCAGCCGGAGTGGCCGGCTTTTAATCACCTGGTCCTCAGCTTCGCGCCTATGCAGGCTTAAATAATACTCTAGGGGTAGTGCAAACAAGACCACGTGAAGTTGGATTAACTATTCAAGACAAAAATTGAAAGGTAAAACTTGTTTTGCCAACTAACTTGTTTAATAAAATAAATCTATTTGTGAAATGATGGCATATTTTTACAGTATATTTATATAGGTAAAAGCTGAGATATTAATCAGTATTGGATAAAATCGGACGACCTTGTCATCATCCCTATTGTGGAGGGACATAGTAGGGAAGAGAATATGATGGGGCCCGCAATCACAGGGCTGGTCAAAATACTTAATTTTTTAGATTAAATTGCAAAATTACATACGTACTTAGTTTCTTTATGAGGTGGTCTAGCCGCTTGATAATCAAAGTCCTCCCGTGGTGGTCGCGATGGGGCTCCTGCAGCTGGAGCCGGAGTCGCCATTTAGGCAGCCTGTTTAAAAAGCTGTCTTGTTACAGTCAGCAACACAAGAAGGTGACTGAAAACTGTAGGTTTGATATTCTGTTGTGTTCTTGCAGTACAGTCAGATACTTTTGCCTCTGACGGTACGACCTAAATATGGTATATTCTTTATAATGTGATCTATTATCTGTTTTTGTATCTAATAAAATAAAAATAAATACACATAATTAAAAGAAAATTTCATGACAAGTTTCCATGTTGTAAATTTTGACAGAAAACGGACAACCCAGTATGATGTGAGATTAGACTCACCAATTTTCATTTAAAGCACTTGATGAACAGTTATTGGCGACCTCTGTCATAAGTATTGGATTGTCCGTCTAGCACAATAGGGTAATCCATATCCATATGACTGTGACAGTTAGGTACACAAAAATAATAATAAAATCACAGGATTATTTCCAGAGCTGCTTCATTACAATCTCATATGTGAATTAACGCAACTAAAACTGATATTTGAAAGAATATCAAAAAACGGTATCAGCGTAAATAAAACCTGCGCGCTGGCAAAATACAATAACACAGCCAAATAAAAGAGAAACAGAGTTGATCTAAGGAGACGCTAAAATGATACTCGAGAATAAGAATGAGACTCTACTTACCAGCTAACTCGGGTTGAATATTTTGGTTATTGCTGTTGAATTCTAATTTGCCTACAACACATCAAGTAAATACGCTAAAAAACTTAACGGAAAATTTACGTCTTAGATACTTCAATATTGTATGACAGCCTCTTTTGTATCTAGAATCAGATTTTTATTCTTTATTGCTGCAAAACGCCAAATGAGTGCTGGTTTCTAAAAGGTTCAATATGTTCCTTGAAATTGGATGAGTAAGCTAAACGCTGTACCCATCAGGGCTTCTTAAAGGCGCTGCCACTTTCTTGGTGTTAATTAAGCACAACCATGATTCGGGGAAAGAATACAAGTATCAACTCCCCATCTCATCCATGAATAATCTTCGGCATAAGAGGTGAAAACTACGCAGACGATATCACAGCGAGAGAAGGAAATCGCGAAATAAAAATCTGCACCAACGCGTCTGGCCAGCGTGGAAACTAGGCCAAAGCTTCCCAACATTGGGAGAGGCCTATGTCCAGTAGCGGATTGCGATAATAAATTGATTGATTGACGTGAGGTATCAATCAGATACCTCACGTTTCACATCAACCCGCGAAGACGCCTATCTACTAATACTCATAGGAACTGGTGGACAGTCATGCCATATAGTAAATGTTAAATTTCAACGGTGGTACCCTGGGATCATTCGTAATGCGCAATATGTAGTTTTTTCAATTTGGTTACGTATCAAAATGCCGAAATTCAAAATCCCGAAGTTCAAAATCTCGAAATTGAGATTTTCATACGTTGCCAATGGTAGGTGTTCTGGTAATTTTTTTTTATAATTACTTACTTTTTACAATAACAGTTCATGTATTATCACAAGTAATCAATCACACAGTAAGGGTATGGTGGCGGGGTTAAATATCAAAATTCCAAAGCTCATAATACCATAATACGTTTTGTACTTATTAGATGCTCTCGACAGGTTGCAGCGACGTGCGGTCTGCATTATCGGAAATCCTGAGGTCACGAGTACCCTCGAGTCTCTGCAGATGCGTAGAGATGTTGCTTCCTTGGCGGTTTTTTACCGTCTCTACCATTGTGAATGTTCTGAAGAGCTATTCCAATTAGTCCCACCCTCCCCCTTCCTATACAGGACGACACGTGCAGGACTTAGATGTCACCCCTATACGGTGCAGAACATTCCTTCAAGAACCAAGCGGCTCGGTGACTCTTTCCTTGCCAGCTCACGTGTTTCCCTCTTCCTACAGTCCCGGGTCCTTTAAGCGGGGCGTGAAAAAGCATCTGATGAGGCCGTCAAGCTGAGTGCCACCATTGTTAACATGGCACGTGTATATAATGGTGGCCCTCTTTCTTGAGACTTTACCTTCAGCTTACCATCAGGCGAGATAAAGTCAAATTGACGTGTCCTATTTATAAAAAAATAAATAAATACCGATATACGAAAGACCAAAGTTCCAAATCCCTAATGTTCGTTTGACCGAATGTTCAAAATATCGAACGTTCAAAATCCCGAAGTATAAAACTCGAAGTACTAATTTTCTAAAGTTCAAAATTCAGAAAATTCGATTTTTGTTTTGTTTGGATGGTTATGAAAAAATTGTGTGCCTCGATATAGATAAGTAGGTATAGATTAAAAGAGTATGTGGACACCTCCATCTTATCCTTCGTGTTTGGTTACTTGTGATAATACATAAAGATATGGTAGCTATATGAAAAAAAAAACTATATGCGTATCAATATTTAATTTTCGGAATTTTTAACTTCGGGATTCTGAACTTCATAATTTTGAACTTCGTTAAATTGTACTCCGGTATTTCGTCTATTCGTGTAATTTGAAATTCAAGATTTTTAACGTCAGGATTTTGTGATTTCGGTATATTAAACAAGTAGTCAAATAAACATTCGGTAGTTTGAATTTCGGTCTTTCGTACAGTCAGCATCATTAAAATGTTGCTAACAAGAGTAGTCAAAATAATCCAAATACTAAAATTTCAATTTTATATTGGTTATTAGAGTACTCAAATAGTTGTAAGTGTCCAGAGTGGTCCAACTATCTTATCAATCGGTCTTCCAGAATTATGTAAGTTAGGAGAGTATTCATATTCATATACACAATCTCGCCGGTCGATGGTATCCAGACAAGTATAATTTCAAAAAATCTAGACATTCATACTTTTTTCACTAACGCAAGTTGATAGTTCATGGCTTATTCAACTGTCAACTTAAAAAAAATATAAAAGCCATTGTCAATTGACACATTTTGTATCTTTTTCTTACTCATATACCCATCCCTTATCATCCCGCCATTGTGTGAAAGGGATGGCATTACAAGTAAGAAAAGGATACAAATGCGATTAAATGACAATGTCTCTTTTTGTGGTCTTTGTAGTAAACAAAGATAACAAAAAAATTAAAAAAAGACGGGTTGCACTCTGGGATTGCCGGCAGAAGTGAAAACATTTTCTTTCTTTCTTTCTCGTTATATACATAGAAAAAGATATAAAAGAACATACCATACTATAACATACCTATAATATAGCGCCAATCATAGAACCTATCACTAATTTTCTGTCAGAAGAAATTAATAAATTACAAAAAGAAAAAATAATCATAAAAAGTAATAAATTACAAAAAGAAAAAATAATCACAAAAAGTAATAAATTACAAAAAGAAAAAAATTATCACAAAAAGTGTCAGAAGGCCAGGTTTGAACCCGGTACTATCTGAAACCATAAGGACTTAAGGTCGATTACGATGCTATTACTGAGCTTCTGAAAGCTGGTGGAACACCGGTACTTAAAGCTCTTCAGAAGCTATTTGATTCCGTCATACTCGAGGAACGAACGCCTAAGGCATGGCACAGAAGTGTGGTGGTACTCTTCTTCAAAAAAGGTGATAAAGCCTTGTTGAAGAATTATAGACCCATTTCGCTTCTGAGCCATGTCTACAAGTTGTTTTCGAGAGTCATTACGAATCATCTCGCTCGCAGGTTCGACGACTTCCAGCCTCCCGAACAAGCCGGTTTCCGAAAAGGCTTTAGCACCATAGACAACATACATACGCTGCGACAGATTATACAGAAGACTGAGGAGTATAATCAGCCACTCTGCTTGGCGTTTGTGGACTATGAGAAAGCCTTCGATTCGATCGAGACCTGGGCTGTGCTACAGTCTCTCCAACGGTGCCAAATTGACTATCAATATATCGAAGCGCTGAAGTGTTTGTACGAAAACGCCACCATGTCAGTCCGCCTCCAGGATCAAAGCTCAAAACCTATCCAGTTGCAGCGAGGGGTGAGACAGGGAAACGTTATATCTCCGAAACTGTTCACCGCCGGCCTGGAAGATGTTTTCAAGCTCCTGAACTGGAGAAGACTCGGCATCAATATCAACGGCGAGTACTAGTACATCACTCACCTTCGATTCGCTGACGATATCGTAGTCATCGCTGAGACCTTGGAAGACCTAGGCACAATGCTCGATGGCCTCAGTAGAGCCTACCAACAAGTGGGCCTCAAAATGAACATGGACAAGACGAAAATTATGTCAAACGTCCATGTCGCACCCACTTCTTCTTTAAAGGTTGGAGACTCTACACTCGAAGTTGTTGACGAATATGTTTACCTGGGACAGACAGTCCAGTTAGGCAGGTCCAACTGAGAAAGAGGTCAATCGTCGAATCCAACTCGGCTGGGCAGCGTTCGGGAAGCTTCGTAATATCTTCTCGTCCAAAATACTGCAGTGTCTCAAAACTAAAGTCTACGACCAGTGTGTGTTGCCAGCGATGACCTACGAAACTGAGACTTGGTCCCTTACTATGGGCCTCTTAAGAAGGCTCAAGGTCACCCAAAGGGCGATGGAGCGTGCTATGCTCGGAGTTTCCCTGCGTGATCGAATCAGAAATGAGGAGATCCGCAGGAGAACTAAAGTAACCGACATAGCACACAGAATCGCCAAACCTAAGTGGCTGTGGGCGGGGCACATAGCTCGTAGAACAGATGGCCGTTGGGGCAAGAGAGTTCTCGAGTGGCGACCACGCGCCGGAAGACGCAGTGTAGGCAGGCCTGCCACACGGTGGACCGACGACCTGGCGAAGGTCGCGGGAAGGGCATGGATGCGGAAGGCGCAGGACCGGTCATTGTGGAAATCCTTGGGGGAGGCCATTGTCCAGCAGTGGACGTCTTTCGGCTGAAATGATGATGATGATGATGACGATGGTATTTATCGCATCTTGCAAAATAGACAGTCTATAGTTAATATTGTATGACGTCAGTCGTCGGTTACGGTTCAAAGGTCAAGCGATCCTGACGCGAGTTTAACATTTTTCACCCATCCAACGCCGCTGAAGAAGTTTTCACTTAAAAAATCTAACATAACCTATCCCCTGGGAATAGGAGGTGGAAGCACAGATTACCTACTACGGTGGAATTTTGTATATGAGACGTGCACTACAGTTTGTTCTTCATAAGTCAAAATTAATTAAAATATTTCTTTTAACAAATAAAAAATATGTACGTCATAATTTAAAAAATAAATGAAGTCCCACCAAAAACATTTTCATGTAAAAATGTTGCCGAGGCGAGTTTACGTAGCTTACCATTTTTTTGCAACATTTTAACTTGAAAATGTTTTTGGTGGGATATGTTTACAGTTCCTTTTTAAATCAAACACGTGTTTTACCATAATAATATATTCAATAATGTTTCATACATACAATAGATAGTTACGTACACAGTGTCAGTGTTCTCAATTACCACGATAACAATGATTTTGATGATACTGAAGAGCTTAACATTGAACCGAATTAAATCGGCATTATCAAAGTTCATTAATTTCTAAAGCTACTTTAATAGAAACTCGTGTATAAGCGTAAATTGACAATAGCATGCATCTCTTGATGCTCCTTTCGCAGTTTTACTTTGATAAAATCGAATAAAACGAACTTCCACTCATTAAAAATCCAAATAAAATCAAAATAGCATTCTTCATGACTCGCCATCTGTAATTTTAGTAACACACTTTTAAATTATAGAGTAATTGCTGATGCAGCGGTTTCGCCGGCGAGAACTTTTAAATCCTTCCGTGGGCTTTAATATACGAAAAACGCCGTTCTCGAGTTTTCCGCTTAGCAACATACATTTTTATTAATACAAAAGAAGTAGAAGTACAGTGGGCTGCCGAAGTATTCAATATGTAATTTTTTTTATTGAAGTTCCAGATATAGGTGTGTTCAAACAGCAATAGATACAGTACCTTATTTGCGCTTCTCGATCATACTTCCAAGTGATCAAAGACTCTATGAAGGCCGGAAATATAAAATTGATGAATCCTAATATAAACAAGCCTATCTGCAAATAATAACATTTTGTTATAATAAACTTAAGGTACATACTACCCACCAATATTTGCATGGCTTAGATCCACCTCACAACGAGGTGCCTTCTGAGTCACGGATGAGGTTCTGGCGCAGAATTTATTTTTCAGGGTTGGGAAGTCGGTGCTACTTGTTCCTATTAGAGCTAACATAAACCAATAAAGGAAGAGATGAAAGCGGCCCATAGGCTCCAAAATCGAGCTTTGGATGCAACTTGGATTGGCATATTTCAGCCTTAAACTGTTAGAGTTAGATTAGTGACGAAATTTAAATTTAGATAAGCAATGCACAGCGGGCATAGTGGGCAGCCAAGCATCAAGTTTCATCAGGTTATACCAGACCTGGAGAATTCCTGCCGGCTTCCCAACAAGGTGCGTTATAAACCAGATCGAGATAAACTAACTTTGAAACTTTCACGTTCCATGGTATACAATAATGATAGCGGGAAACATCACGTAAATCAAAGGTGTACGAGTGTGTGTACGAGTATGTAACTATACCATGATCGCATTCATTCCCGCTATCATCGAGGTAAGTTTCCCTTCGAAAATTTTCTACCTTCGCCACTGTTAAGCGTAAACATCATTACCATCAAATTTGAATGTATCAAATTAGATGTTGATAACGAGTTAGATCAATCAATTAGCCTATTACAGTACACTGCTCGACATAGGTCTCTCCCAATGTGCACCATTGCTTCCGATCCTCCGTACTCCGCATCCTGTCTGTCCCAGCCGTCTTTTTTAGGTCGTCAGTCCACCAAGCTAAGGGGCTTTCCGTTTGCCTTGGGTATGGTAAATGGTTAAAATTTTAGTAAGTAACTTACAAATGTCATCATTGGGACCAGACTTGGAATTAATATTGACAAACAAGTCACTAGTGCAGTGAAAACCAATCGAAGTACAGTTTCCAATATTTTGTGATTGTGGAGCGGACTACTGAAATTGACAAATAGTTTTGAATACAAACGAAGCCAGGACTTCGGCTTTCACGGCCGGCGTTGCATGTAGGATATACTGCTCATGGGAAGACAGTCGCAGAGAAGTCGCCGACGAGGCGAGGTCTACACACTCGTCGCCACTCGGACCTGCGCCACTGAACATGTCGACCGCAGTGATCGATGAAAGGTCTGGAACGCACGTTTCATATGGACCACGGCCAAAGACCCAGAAGCAGTAAATTCTACATTAACAACAGAACTATATCTTTGTAGCATTTTATTATGCTATTAACTGCGGGTCATCCTTGGTGTACAGGTGTAGGCTCACAAGTCAGTTACCTCTCTTTATGATTTGCAAAAATTGTCCATGTGGGCCGCTCTGATTAAGGAAACTTGGTTAGAAGTGGGCAGGCGGTAATACTGACATTTCTAGCGTATCACTCAGCAATATGCCTATACTCTAATTATTACTCAGCTTAAATGTCGGTATTCAATGAATATTGCCTCACTCAGCAATATGCCTGCCTGTTTATCTGACTATCGCTCTACTTAAATGTCAGCTTTCTATAAAATTAACAACTACATATTAATTTAGTGAAATTATTGAACCAATATCAAACCTGCCAGCTCTTTTGCAACAGTAGTACCAAACTATTTTGAACGCCACCCAAAATTGTACGACGAAAGTGACGCATAACATCATACCTAGGAGGAACTGGAGAATACCTGTGAACCTAAAATATTTGTTAAATTTTGTTTCCCTTAGATTCAAAATGCACCAACGGCTAGCTGCAATGCCACCAGCTGGATCTGGCTGCCTGCATGTCTAATCTATCCTAATATTATAAATGCGTAAGAAACTCTGTCTGTTACGCTTTCACACCTATACCACTGAACTAATTTTGATGAAATTTGGTATATAACTAGATTAGACCTTGAGAAAAGACCGACCATCCACGCGGTTGGAGCCGCAGGCAAAAGTTAATTTTATATGAAGACACGTCGCACCGTATGCTGCTGACCGCTTTGACGTTAGCTGCAAGTGCAGCGGCCTTAACAACTAGCTAAAAAATCTACATTGTTATTGTTCCTAAATATTGATACTATACATATTACTTCGAAAAGGTCTCACAGGCAGATGGAAAGACAGGCAACGAAGTGATCTTATCCTTAAGGACATTTTTAAATTTTTAACGAGAGAACTTTCCTGTAAATTTTAGAATCCGAACATAGCAGAATTTGCGAGGTCCAATTATTATTGTAAATCTAAAAATTTAAGGGACCTATTTGAATGGACACAGGAAATTTTATCTGAATCATCTTAGCCATTTAAGAGAAGTTTAGTAACATAGTAATGTTCATACGACCAACTATAATTATTAACTATATTATAGTACCTAAAACATGAAGTTTTGCAATATATGCCGATTAGTACTTACACATTAGAAGGCATATGGACGTTGATTGGACTTCTACAAGTTTCACCCCAGCCCCAGTACCCAAAGAAACCAGTCGTTGCCATCAATATGACAACCACACACATAGCTACGAGAAATATTATTAATATTAGAATATAATTAGGTAGAAAGATATTAAAAATAAAAGTGTGGCTTAAAGCGGCTGGATGGAAGAGTCGGTTCGTCGAGTTCAAATTCGAGATTCAGCTGATTTGATGACACCGTCAAACTGAAAGCCTATCTGCAATGGTTAGTCTACCAACGGGACCTCGATTCTGGTAATTGTCAACCGCTATAATACCACTCACGCTGTAAAAAATGCCATTAAATTATAGGTTTAAACTCCAAAAGGAAATAAAAAGGATTCATTACATTTTACATTCACTCTACAAGTTGTCATGTAATTTTAGACTAAGCTTAACAGTAGACAGCCTGCATAGCCTGCAACCAAATCCGCAGTAAGACTGGTAAAGCCAGACACCAGACGCAATGTTCAGAGATAATTTAAAAAAATAATTTGAAGATTGTCTTACCCCATTTTAGAACATATGTGAACTGCTTAGGTTGCCTCATGTTGTTCTCTATTGGTAAGCAGACAGCTATCCCACAAGTGCAGTAGATACATAATCCACAAAATTCAAGGAAACCACTGAAGCTTTTCCACGCTGGACGATCAGTGATACTTTGATTTGTTTGCATGCTATAATATAACGTTGCTAAAACACACACCGCTGAAAGAAAAACTTGATCAGTTTAACTATTGAATTAAGAAATCTGTATGGCCTTCACTAATAAAAAAATACACAAGGTATATATTAACAACTGTTTTGTTAATATTTTGTATGTAAATTTTAACGTAACAGCCAACTAACAGCCAGTACACTGAGCTGCACGAGCAACGGCGTATTTTGAAGCGTCTATTGAAGCTTCACCTCCTTGGACAGTAGGCTTGAAGTATTTTCGAAAAGTCTCACCCACAAATAAGTCTGCTAACATAGAGAACGGTGCCAAGAACTTGAGGCTCCTGATTACACATAAGAGGAACAAGATAGGAGAGGATATTAATATGTAGAGCCTTATATCGTCCTGAAGCCACTCTTTTATTTGCGAGTTCATATCCACCAGTACCTGTGAATATGGAAAATCATTGGTAACTTAGTGGTAAAGATACACTATGGACGTGAATCCACTCCCAAAAGAAGCAATTTAGCTTAGCTTATGGGATTAACGGGAATACTTATAATTATGGTTACTACTACTTCCTCTTTTGGAAAACTAGTTTAGAATTTGTAATTATTTGAAATATAGGCCTAATTATATCTCATCTACACCCAAAATATCTAAGTACGCTATAATAATACACTAGTATAGCTTGTCTAAACAATGACACCACACACTCACATCATAAATGTAAAAACAGCAATTCGTTTCATGAAACTCAACGTAAACAATTTGGTTGTGTGCGTAATATAACAGAGGTGATGGGGTCCTTCATTTGCTCTTAAGGTGCGTCCAGAACTCATTTTTTTGCAATATTTTTACTAAAAATACGCTACAAAGATTTTTTTATGATGTTTGGCACCTTAGAGAAAGAATACTTTCTTTAAGGTGTCAAACATTTAACAACAAGCACTTTAGAGAAAGTATTCTCTAAAGTGCCACAACTCATAAAAAATGTGAAAAATCATAGAGAAGTAAAGGTCAACAATGTATTGTTGCGTGTTTTTGTGAAAAAGTTGTGAAAAATTGAGCTCTGGACTCACCTTTAGACAAGCTATATTTTGTGCGAGTTCATACTTCAAGAAGGTGAACACTATTAGGGAGATTCCAAATCTTATTTTATTTGATTACGTACCTGTTTAAAAGTTTGAGCAATCATAATTTGGTAAATGCAACAGGTCCCGCACATATACAAAACAATACATATGTCCACTGTATACCTGAAACTTTTGTACAATGCAGTAACAATTTTTAAGAATTCATAATGCGAGGCTGCCACGACGCGTACAATCAAGTGATTTAGTTGCGATTCAATTTTGGTAGCGAACAGTTGCGGGCAGAATCGGTTGAATCTGAATCACAATTCAATCGTTTATGTGCGTCGTGATAGATTCGATGAACTTCAAACGTAACCATTGAATAATTATCTTACCTGAACTTTTTGCTAAATCTTCTGAAACATTTCCATCCACCCGTCGCAGCCGCCACTTCGGCCAAATCTGGATACGATAGCTTAGATACTCTTAGTCTAATGTACATCATATGAGCTGATTTTGACAGCATCTGGAAAAAACGCTGGTACAATAAATACATCATACCTTGGAAAACATGTCATATGAAGATGGCAAACATAACATTATGTACATTGGTTTGGGTACATCTATGTATAACATGTATGTATTTACGAAAAAATAGATCTAATCTACGCGCGAGCGGTAATTATACGAGATGGCAAAGTGGAAATTGGGAAAAATAGTATATTTTGCCACACCTCACCCACGCGGCACACACGTGGGTTAGAATGTAGTACTTTCGTCCCGTGTCACAAATACTATTTTTTTCTCCTACTTAGGCCAAAATGTTCAATTTTTGTCCCTAACAGTTTGTCCTACCTAGGCTGAAAGTTCCATTTTTGTCCCTGACAGAACGTGTCACTTGCGTCCCGCTTCACAGGGACAAAAATTGAACTTTCGGCCTAGGTAGAAGAAAAAAACCTATTTACATAACTGCCGGAGAACTTTCCAGTAGTACAATTCTCTAAGCATATAGCGCCGAGCACAGCGCTGAGACACCCTTGATAGAGATTGTTATACACCATACCTCCGACCAATGACAATATCTATCTGGCTGTTGCAGCGCCGTAGTCGACACCTTATGCTTCAAGAATAGCACAGCAGGTAACCCATTAAAAATATAATTTAAGTACCAAATGATCAAAGGTTATTTTACTTTTCTTTTTTTTTTTTTCAAAAGTGACACCAGTAATATGCCTAGTTATAGTCAAAGTTACGCTTTCATTTGATACGTACATACATTGTATAAGTGTTTATGAATCCTATACAGAAAGTGGCGCCTAGGGAAGTCCACAGGCCGCCATACATAAAAGCCTCATGCATGATCATCACACCAGCACCAGTCGCTCCTTTGATCAAATGTGCCAATGACTCTGCCAAACTGAAAATAAGTCGATTGATCAAGACCTGATCATAGGATACCTACTAATTGCCCTTTAAGAATGACCACAATTACAATAGCAACAGCATCTAGACCCGATTCTGCAAAACGTCCACTGCTGCATACACTGCAAAAAATGCTATTTAATTTTAGAATTTATTACTTTGCTGTTACAGTCTAAAACTATATATATAAAAAAATTGAAATGAAGTCTCTTGCATATCAATTTCTGCTTTAATTCTATCAATAAAGTCTGAAATTGTTATAGCAGTTTTTGCACTATCAGTGCAGGTATGACAGCGGTGACAGCGGTTGACATTTAGCAGAATTATCTTCTGGACTCCACACCAGCTTTTTCCATCTAGCAGGATGGGATGCTATCAATTGACAGACTACATTATAAAATCGCAGATCGCAATTATTTATTAAGTACACATCATACACTATCATTACAGATGACTCCAATTTAACTGTGCAGAATTAAAATACTTAATTAACAAAATCAAAAACACATACAAATCACAACATAAATCACAATTAGTTGAAAAATTACTGTCATTTCCCTGTTCTACCCCATCTTTTCCTCCCTTGTACAATAATTTCGTGACTCTTCTATTCATATCGTTTGATTTCTGTCATCATCGATTTCTGTCATCGTTATTAGTAATAACGATGACAGAAATCGATAATGTTGAGTTGCGTCCTAAGTTAGCACTTTGTAACCCAGAGTCCGCGTATTATTTTTGATGATAAATCTAAAGTTGCACTTGATGAAGCTTAAACGGTACAAATTATAGTATCTTACGTAGTTTTATGAATGCCGTATCTCTCATTATTGTAGTCGTACGAGTCTCTCTCAGCTCCCGGGTAGAACCGAACATTGTCCATGTACGATGGTCTTTCTCCCTGGTTGCCACTAATGCCAGTGTTATCGACGGTATTGAGGTATCTGTTAACTTCCTTATCTAGCGTCTGTAGTAAGTTTACGTGTATATAATAACTTATATCTAGTCGTTGATTCACATTCATGCCATACTGGGGTTTGTATCAATACATAGATGTCACGACTCACGAAAATGTATGAGTTCTATCTTTTAATTATGATTTCATCAAAATTTCGGGTGTGATAATGTTAATGTGACTGTAAATTGGCTTACGCTACGATACCAAAAACTTTAAAGTGCAAACATAATTTTAAATAACTCTACCTTACGTAAAGTTTATGAAAGAGCCATCTTTGGAACAGTTGGGGTACGTACAGGTTTGTAAAACGCAATTCACTTATCACAGTTGCATCAACAGTATGCTGAAATAATTCTTAGCATAGTTCAAGTATTATATACTAGATGGCGTTGATGAGCAAATGCTATGTTGTATTCTAAGTACAAAGAATTACTACATTACTATAATCACTCTGGCAAATCCCTTACGTTAGTTAGCCACTTCAGTATTAAAACTAGTGCCACAGCTTTGATAATAGTGCTACCAAAGTCTCACAAATTATTACAATCTAATCTATTAAGTATAGCCAAATTTTGGTTTACTCTTACAGTGCGTACAGGTGCGTACCTATTCATTGTTTAAATTTATGTAGGTAAATTATATGGTTTACTTACTGAAAGAGATGTTTGAGATGGTGATTCCGACTCATCTGCAACCTAAAACTTTTAGGAGTTTCAAGTCTAAATAGAAACTATTATAATAGTAATCATCCTGTTTTCGCTTATAACTAACTCGTATACATCCATCATAATGCTTTATATTGAGTACTATAAGGTAAGATAAGATAAATCTACACCAAAGAAATACAGTACATGTACGGACAACATATATGAAAAAATGTACAAATAGCGGCCTTATCGCTACAAGCGATCTCTTCCAGGCAACATTTGGATGTACATATTTAATTGAACGATAATAACTTATGGGTAGTTATTACTGTACTTATAAGCTTAAACTATATAAGCATACAGACATATTTATATGCATATTGCTACGCCGAGTGCTTGGCAACTTCAATATATGGCCAAATTCCCATAGGAGTGAGCGAGACAGCACTATAGAAAGAGACAGTATGCCTTGACGTCACTGTTCTAGAAGGAATCGAATGAATAGAGAGACATAAGACCCGATAGAACATTCCAGAACGTTGCTGTCTTTTCGAGAAATTTCGCTCCTCGGCCGCGCCGGATATAAAAGGCGAGCTAGCAGCGATAAAGTGTGCGAAGCGATACAGTGCAATTATACAATTACTTGTATAATTGCACTGTATCGCTATTATATATTAACGATCCATATACACAGTTACCTGTGTATTGTGTACGGAGGAGTTTGAATTTCTACGCGCTTTGCTGTAATTTATGTGCATAATTTAAGTGCAGCTGAATAAAATCTGTCTTCAACGGTTGTTTTCGCATTTTCTATTTAAACCGACCCCCACGCTCGAAACAATATTATATACTTTGTATTTTACATATACCTAAGTACATACTTAAATTCAATATCCATAACATTTACATAAACATGCATACATAATTATTAGATATACACATTTATTTCATAAGTACAAGATACGACGATAACAGACGACCTCAAGGATCTTGAATGTGTGTCATTGAGGAACACAAAACGTTCTTTTATGTAAGTAGGAGTGCGGGGATTGAAGAGAATACTGTAATGCATGGAAAGAATGTGAGCATTCCGTTGAAGGCGAATTGGGAGCCACTTGAGCGAGTTGCAGAACTGTGATACGTGATCATATTTGCGTAGACCAAATATGAATCTAATACAAAAAATTCTGAAGGCGCTCAAGCTTATCAAGTTGCTCCTCAGTGAGATCAAGATAGCTGACATCAGCATAGTCGGCAGAAGAAGAGATTCTGTAAGTGCAATTTTAGTGGCAGTAGGTAGGAAGTTTCGCAGTAATGGAACCTGCCGACGCAAACAAGTGTGACTGACTTACCGTTCTTGAGGGCCCCAGGATAGTGTCTTAACGATCCATATACCTAGGTTTTTTACCTCGCTACTTATTTGAATAGTAACACTGTTAAATATTACGTCTGGCAATTGTAACCAGTGGTTACTCCACTCACATATTTATATTAGATCAGCATTTATAGTAGAGATAGCTGCAGGCAATTCTTGTAAGGGGGCTTGTGTGTAAATTTGAAGATCATCTGCGTAAAGGTGGTAGGAAGAACGTGAAAACTTACGAGATGGAATTTATAAAGATAGAGAAAAGTAAAGGAGATAGCACGCCACCTTGTGGTACTCCGGCAGTTGTACTACACCAAAAAGAGAAGAAATCTTCAACTCATACACGCTGTCGGCGCCAAAATAGGTAACTATGAAACCAATCAAGCACTGTTGGAGATATGTTAATAGAGCGCAGAATGCCGAGCAGTATATGGAAATCCACAGTATTGAACGCGTTACTGAAATCAAGAAGGGAGAGTACTGTGAGATTTCCGTTCTCCATTCCAAACCTTATGTAATCGGTGACTTTAATCAGTGCGTTTACTTTTTATTTTTGTTGGTCTGATCACATTTAGACGAGGCTGAAAAATGTGAAAAAAGAAAGAAGAAAAAGTGGCGAAGACACGGCGCTCCACACGTTGGTGGAATGCCCTGCGTGGGTAAGTCAACGCCGGGATCTCGTTGCGTTCCTGGGCGTGGACGTTCTTTCTTTGGAGACCATGGTGAGGGCCGTGGTCTCCGACGGGAGCAAATGGCACGCCGCCGCCTCTTTCTGCGAGCAGGTAATGCGGCGGAGAGGGAGCGGGAGAGAACCCTGCCCCCTGAGTTCCGCAGTCTGCGGCGTGGACTTGGAAAGGACACCGTGTGGTTTTAGTCGGTCTGATTCCGACACGCCCACCCCATCGTCGGCACCGATGGGGTGAAGCCCGTAGGGGTTTCCCCACGATAAAAAAAATGGCTGAAAAGTGTTGATTTAGCATGTTGATACCAATTTTATTAGAAATGTTATTTTGTCGTGACTTTACAACTCCCAGTGTTCTAAGGAATTTCCAAATTTTTGTTGGGTGTCGTTTCTCGATCGAGTTATGGTAAATCGCGTTGTGCTTTCCTACACATCTTACCGCAGATATTTCGTATTGCAACATATTTTACACGATTACTAGGAGTAGGCCATGTTTTATACAGGTAATATCGGTAGTTAGCCATGGTGCAGGCAAGTGCTTTACTTTTATAGCACGGACTGCTGCATATTTATCATATAGCTCAATTAATTTATTACTGAGGATGCTTACTTTGTCTTCAACTGACTCCGTAGCTAGAAGCGCACTCCAGTCTATATTGCATCATCTTCACAAAGCTCATTGATGTTCATGCCACTAAAATTGCGCATCATAAGAATTTTAGGTTTTAGTTTAGGAGGGCGAAGTTCATAGGAGAGAAAGATTAAGCCATGGTAAGAAAATTGATCGGCTGAGCACTGGTCGTGCTCAGCGACTAAATTAGTGGAAGAAACAAGTATAAGATCAAGAAGAGATGGAGTACGATCAAGAACGTGATGTGTAGAATCAGAAGGTAGAACAGACAAATTACAAGACTGGATAGCGTTGAGGAAAGTTAAAGAGCGGGAGTCATGTTTCAGCAAATAAGCATTGAAGTCTCCCATTATGATGGTTTGGTTATAAAGAGGTCAAAGGCGTTCTAACAGTTTGTCAAAAGAAGTGAAGAAGTAGATTTTAGACGAGGGGCAATAATATACACCAAGTAATAGTTTGATAGGAGTGAGTTTCATTTCTAAAAAGAGGTGCTTACCAGCGTTAGATGGTGGTGGCTGAGGTGATGAGTCCACAATCCAATGAGGAATGCTATGGCGTAAATAATAGGGGTTAAAGTATGAAATTGCCGTTTCATTGTAATAGGTACTTCGAATTGACATAGAACCTTCATGGTTTGAGATTTTTGAGTGAAACTTTTTCCACATGGTACCTATGTAGTTCTTCATTTAAAAATGTGCAACATTCGATTATCGACTTTCAGTTGTTTTTTTTATTCAGCTTAGACAAGAAAGATGGATACTTCGAAAATTCGAGTGATTTTTGAATACGAGTTCCGACGCGGAACTAACGCGGCAGAAACAGCTCGCAATATCAATGTTGCGTTTGGAGAGGGGACTGCTAATGAACGCACCGTGCGATTTTGGTTTAAACGCTTTCGTGATGGAAACTTTGATTTGAAGAACGAACCACGAGGAAGGCCGTCCACACAGGTGAATAACAATGAATTGAAAGACATGGTGGAAGCCGATCCGAGCCAAACTACCCAGGAATTAGCTGCATGGTTTAACGTTACCTTACCAACAATATTGACTCATTTGCGTCAAATCAATAAAATAAAAAAATGTAAAAAATGGGTACCTCATGATTTGACTGATCTGCAGAAAGAAATGCGTGTTGAAACTTGTGTTGCCTTGTTGAATCGATACAGAAATGAAGAAATATTGGATCGAATTGTGACATGTGATGAAAAGTGGATTCTTTACGATAACCGTAAGCGAAAAATGCAATGGCTGACCCCAGGTGAAACGCCACAACAGTGTCCTAAAGCAAAGCTTACCAATAAAAAGGTAATGGTAACTGTTTGGTGGTCTCAGCATGGTGTTATTCACTATAGCTTTCTACGATCTGGTCAAGCAATAACGGCAGATGTCTACTGTGCCGAACTCCGAACAATGATAGCAAAACTAGCAGTGAAACAGCCCCGACTCATGAATCGATCTTCACCATTATTGCTCCATGATAACGCGAGACCTCATACACCACGAGAAACCGTTTTAACTCTACAGGAACTGCAATTAGAAACTATCCGTCACCCTCCGTATTCGCCAGACCTTGCTCCAACAGACTACCATTTTTTTCGTGATTTGGACAATTTTCTATGTGATAAAAAGTTTTCTTCTCAGGAGGCAGTACAAAATGCTTTCACACAGTTTGTCGAATCTAGATCACCAGAGTTCTATCGCAAAGGCATAAATGACCTTCCTACTAGATGGCAGCAATGTATAGATAATAATGGTAATTATTTTGATTAAATAAATACGTTAAATTAAAAAAAAACGAATTTCAATTTGTCAGTACAAATCGGCAATTTCATACTTTAACCCCTAATATTTAGCAACCCCACCACATGCCGGGCCCGTGCGATCATTCGGAAATAAATGAAAACCGGGCAGAGATTAAGAGTTAGTAGAAAGGCAGGGTTTTAGAAATGACTCGGTCACGAGAAAGGCGTGAATGTTTTTATATTTTTAGAATCAAAGCTAGCCAGCATTTCTGGGAAATGAGCCGGAATACTCTGTGCATTTATATGGACTACATTAAAATTCTTGAGTACGTCAGTAAATTGGGTCTGAATAGTTTCAGCGAATGAAGGCTTACGTGTAAGGCTAATTTCAAGACTATAGGCCCATATAAAGCTTAAGTCTGCGCTGCTATCATTTATGCTCATCTTTAAAATCAATAAACAAGAAGCGAAAATAGATAAAAGTTATCCAATACCTATATTATAATAATAATAATATATCAATAAATGTTATGATTCCTAAATTTATTTAACACACTAGATAAGGTTTATATTGTCCGCCACGTCATATGTCCCCGCCACGTCTCTTCTGTATACACTGCGCCTTAGACCGTGAGCGTGGGGGGCGGACACACGGAAACAAATTTACTGGCGTGGCTAACGTGGCTCTGGTACACTCGACATTGGCGTGTCACCATTAATAATTTTATACTACATTTTACTTGACATTGGCGAGTAGTGGCGATTTGCTGCAGGCCATTTTGAAGAACTTGAAGTTTGAAGAGCGTGATTGAGTAACAATCATCAAAACATCTTTACCAAATTTCAGATTTACATTATTACTAGCTTGTGCCCGCGGCTCCGGCCGCGTGGATGTCGGTTATCGCTATAATATCGGTTATCGTTATAAATTGTAGCATATGTGTTATTCTGATGTATAAAGCTATATTATTGTAAAGTTTAATTGAATTCCAGTCAGTAGTTTTTACGTGAAAGAGTAACAAACATCTAACCATCCATTCATTTCACGTTTATAATTATTTAATTATATATTTTCCCAGATTGGACTCTCCTAATCGACACGTATGAAAAGCACTATAAAATTCCGGAGGATGTTGGGGTTTCATCATCTAGACCGGACATATTTCTCTACTCGAAAACGACTAAATATGTGGTCCTTGTGGAACTTACTGTACCGTGGGAAACAAATATACCGAAGGACCGCACATTTAAGAAAAATAAATACTATGATCTCACAAACGAATTAATCAAAAACGGTTACGTGGTTAATTTGTATGCAGTAGAAGTGGGAGCGAGAGGTATACCAGCTAAATCTCTCTATAACCTAGTCAAAGATCTAGGCCTATCTAGAGCTACAATAAGCTCATTACTAGGACGAATGTCTAAAGCGGCACTAGTAGGTTCGTATCAAATTTGGTTAGGCAGGGAGGGGAACTTGGGTAGTGAAGGTGAGCGTTGATGTACATCAACAAAAGGGGCCCCTTCTAAACCTACACTTGGGTCGCAAGTCCCAGGCACAGTCCCGAGTTCCCAACTCAGCAACGCGATGGACCCGGCACCCGCACGGAGAATCCATGGATTGCTAAGAATATCGTCTCATAGTAGGATTATGATCATTACCTGAGATTGCTTAGGCATATTTCTTGCGAGCTGAATTAATGTCAACACCGAAAGGATATCTTTTATTTCAATTAAGTAAATACTGTATGTTATTATTATAATAACTGTAACATGCTAACAATGAAATAAAATAATAATAATGCATGTTTTTTAAGAAGCAGCTGTTGTGTTTGACAAAGTATTTGACAGGAATATTTTTTAATTTACTTGTTTAAAAACTTTTTGGTATGTGAGTTGTTACAATTTATTATTTGCGAAGTATATTATAGAAACTCGTGTGATGTGTGGATTATAGAATAAATCATGTTAATTAATTTTAGTTTACTAAGTCTTGAAATTCTTTACTGGTAGGTTCTTCCTACAGTGTCTGGTCCTTTAAGCGGGACGCGAACAAGCATCTCATGAGGCCGCCAAGCTGAAGGCCCCCATTGTAATATTGGTTTCTGTGCTGGTGACCTTATTTCATGAGACTTTACCTTCAGCCTTCCATCAGGCGCGATTAGGGCATATTTATTTGTCCTATCCATAAACATACTATCAAAAAATCCTGTCACAGGCTTTGCTCTTGGACCCAGGAGTCCACTTCTTTTTTTTTCCTTTTTTATTTGACTTATACAGATTCCAGCTGACTCAATATCATACGAGGAAATTTTGCGTCACGTCTGAGTCATGTTCTTAACAAGCAGATGTATCGCCTAGTGAGTGAGGGCGGGTTGGTTCCCTATCATCTTTGGGATCATCATTATTTGTATTTCTATGATGTTGTAAATAATTGGATTCTTTGCGTATTGTAATGTCTTCAGTGGAATATATTCTATAAAAAGATTACATTTATAGTCAGTAACACACAGTTTCATGGCGAGACGAGATCTATCATTTCTTTCGCTTTATGATTTGCAAAAGGATCCCGCCTGCTATAGAATTTGAAGCTGTTTTTATGATTTTTAAATAAAATTATTCATTACATTCTGTTTTGAATGTCAACCACTTTTCTGTGTGTTATTAACGAATGTAGTGTTAACACAAAAGAAATCGGAGAAGGAAATCCCTTGGGAACTTGTTCCAGGGATAAAAAGTCGCCCATTTGTTATTTCGTCCTATCAGCTATCTGTCACAAATATAATATTACTATTATATTCATACATTCACGCCTGTAAATTCGTCTACTCACATTTACCTAACTATGATTTTCAGTCAGTATTGCCGTCAACCGGGCAATTTGTCATGAATTGTATAAAATCAACGATTTAGATACAATTTTATTTGTTTACTGAGACTTCCCATAGCTTGAGGTTACATACATACATACATTTACTCACAACTGTAAATCCCCGAAGGGTTAGGCGTGTAGCTAGAAGTATATTAACCCCCACATGTGCGAGGGATATGTCGTCTGACAACTTCACCTTCGGCCAAGTTCGACATAGCTTCCTCTCCGGCTCCGGATAGCCGAATATGATTTTTGCTCTCAATTAATAGAGGGGGGTGTATTGCCATCAAGTGGGCACATTTTCATGTGCCTTACAATTTTTTATACCACTTATGTGGCTGACAAGTAAATGGACGGAAAGCACTTACCGTGGCCTATCGACGTGTGTAACACAAAGGAAGTTACACTTGTGCTACCGACTCTGTAAAGGCAGTGAGGTTCTGTGCGGTCAGTGTAGAAGACAGCAGGACAAGACTTTGGCAAAGCACAAACAATCTCCAGTAAGTTCTGGCTACCTTACTCACCGCCAGGAACACACACGAGATTATTATAGGCGCGGTATTCTGTAGAGCGGAGATACTTGCCCATTCGGACTGCCCAATTGGGACGAATATACCGTCGTGTCTTACCTTCAGTGCTGGGACGGGAATACCGTTGTGTCCTACCTCCAATATTTACCGTGGAATGGAGAACACACCTATCCTTTAGTCGCCTTCTACGACACATAAGGGAGGAGAGGGAGTGCCTTATTCTACTTCTCCGGGAACCAACAAACTGAGTTATTAACTAGTAAAAACCACATTGCTAAGCATCAAATATGTTTTGGATTAAAACAGTAAAAATAATCATTTTAATATTTTATTATTTACAACAATTAGGAGGCATATCACTCACGTACTCTGATTGAATTCCTCTAGTACTTGGATTGTCATCATCGTCACCGCATGAGTCGCGTTGATCACAAGGATCTTCTGTAGTTGTTATTGGTTCACAGCTGTCTGCATTATCCTCTTCGCAAGAGTCCTTTTTGCGTAAAAGGGTTTTCTGAAGTAACGATCCATCCTTTCCATAATCTCTTATATTCCTGCTGTCATCTATTCTGTGATCAATCCTGTTTCTATCATTGTTATCCGAATCTCTGTAGTCTCTACTGTCTACGTTTTGTGACCCATATTTGTTATTTCTATCATTGTTATTATAACGATATCTATCATCTCTATCGTTTCCATAACTTAATCTGTTATTCACATTATCCCTGTTTCCATTATCTCTGTTATATCTGTCAAGGTATCTGCCATTTTCATTGTTTCTATTATTATATCTGTTACTGTTATGATGATTACTTGTATAATGATTTCCATAGTTTCGGTTATTATTTTCATTGCGATCATCATCCCGATAGTGATTGCGATTATCATTGCGATTGTAATTACGATTGTCATTGTAATTACGATTGTCATTGCGATCATTGCGATAGTAATTGCGATTATCATTGGTATTGTAATTGCGATTGTCATTAAGGTTGTCATTGCGATTGCCATTGCGATTATCATTGCCATTGTAATTGCGATTACCAATACGATTATCATTGTGATTGTTATTGTGATTATCATTACGATTGTCATTGCGATAATCATTACTTTTGTAACTGCGATTATCGTTGCGGTTATCATTGCGATTATTATTGCGATTATCGTTACGATTGTAATTTTCACTGCGGTAGTCATTGCGATTATTGTTGCGATAGTCATTGCGATTGTCATTATTCCTGTTATTTTGTACACTATACCTGCTATTTCTATCTTCGTTACTATAAGACCTGTCATTATTTCTGTTGTTCCTATCATTAAGCCTGTAACTTCTGAATTCTATACCTTTACTTCTATAATTGTCATAAGCATTATGTCTAGAAGAAGATGAATAATCATTATTGGGTTTATTATTTCTATCATTGTTATGGACGTATCTGTAATTTTCCGAAGTTCTATGGTTGGTATTCCGGTCATTCTTATTATAATTTCTGTTGTTTCCGCTGTTACGATCCTGTGGAGTAATAATGTGTGGATTATTGGGTAATGAATTTTATATATGTTTGTAGTAATTTCAATAATCTACTAGGTATCTCCCTACCTACCTACGAATGACTCTATTCATTACTATGCGGATGACAGTACTGGAGACGCATGTTACACGGGAAGTGCAAACATTCCTCAGTCCGAGGTGGAGGAGAGTCGCGAACAATTTGTGTCCGAAATCGAGACTACTCTCTCAATAGTATTTGTTTGGGGTCGACTATACCTAGTCCAGTTCAACCCCACTTAGACACGCGTATGTGTATTCACCATTAAGAAAACTCCATTTATTGTAGCGCCGCAGTTTCTGGGCACATCGCTTACTATTTTCCCGAATATTGGGATCCTAGGTGTCAACATCTCACGCGACGTCCAGTACCGCAGTCATTTAGAAGACAAAATCAAGCTGGCTTCAAAGAAACTTGGAGTGCTTAATAGGGCGGCAATACTTCACTGTGGGGCAACGGCTCTTTCTTTATAAGGCACAGGTTCAGCTCATGAATTACATGAATTACTGCTGTCGCTTTTTTGTAGGAGCGCCTGCTGGCCAGCTTGACTCGGCTCGTCGACAAACCCATACTCACAGTGGATATGGAACCTCTCAGCCTCAGGATGGACTTCGCCTAGCTGTGTGTGTTCTACTGCCTCTACAATGGTTTGTACTCAGATGAACTGTTTGACATGATGCCCACAGCTACATTCTATTATCGCACCGCTAGCCATAGGCAGGGAATTTATCCCCACACATTACGACCGGAAACGGTGCGCACTGTATTGTCTGAAAGGAACTTCGTCCCACATATGCCTAAGCAGTGGAATGAACCCCCTGCTGGGGTTTTCCCAAGTGTCTATAATATGGGGGTTTTAAGATGGGCATTAGAAAGTTTCAGCACTAGCGTCACGCCCCTGGTGTTGCAAACGTCCCTAGACCACGGTAACTACTTTCCATCAGGCGGGCCGTGTGCTTGTCTGTGTATCCATTTCATCGGTGAATAGATACAGAGAGAATTAAGGGGTTAGTGAGAGGGTCCCTGATTTTATTATCTGTGGATTTTGCAAAAGTTGTGATTGTGTAACCTAATTATCACCTACCCAAAATTGTTTTATAGACCTATAAAGAATACATTTAGAAAGCTTAAGAAAATTTAACTGTTATTAAACTAATACAGTACGTTGTTATTCCTGTTACTTCTATCATCTAAGCTATTTTCATTAAGTCTGCTGAAATAATTTTGTAATCCTGAATTATCATTGTCCTTATTCAATGCGTTGTCTATAATCAGCACTATAGGCTGCTTTTGACTTGACTGCCTTTGGTTACGCGACAGAGAACCACTGTGATAGTAACGTCCACCTAAAGTTGTGGGGATCTGAAATCATAAATGTAAAGATTATTTTGCAAGAGTTCTAATTCTGCTAATTTTATGTCATAACAAAACCACTGTTATTCTACAGACACAATAAAAAATGCCATTTAATTTTAGACTTATGCTGTTAAAGTTTAAAATTAAATGGTATTTTTTAGAGTAAATGAAGTGTTGGACTTGAATTCTACACGTATATGAATAAATTCTCAACCATCATGGAATTTTTATAGTTTTTTATGGCAGTGGTTGATAGTCGAATCGGGGTCCAGTAGAAATGCAACATGTATATCAGTTAGTCTTAGAAAACCTTAAATTGTATTCTTGCCGTCTAGAGGTTAAATCATTTGTATACATTTACCAGTAGCGTATTGAAGTATATTTAAGCAAATTGTATCAGTATTTTTAAAAGTAATATAGTTTTACCTCTTTCCTACTTTTTTTTAACGTGCGGGAAATCCCCTCCGTTGCCGAAGGGGGACTCGAACCGACTAAACCGCATGCCGTCTGTGGGTCGATGTGCTAGGCCAAAGGGAGGTTGTCTCGCGACATATCCCTCGCACCCCGGCCGCAATCACGGCGTGCCCTGCGCGTGGTTGCTCAAGTTGTAGCTCCCACTCGGTCACCATGGCCCTGTGGAGCCGGGATTTGTTGGCCCGAATTTCTTCGTCCAACGACACCGCCAACATCACCTCACCCCGAGCGACCGCATCCTCCGCTAGAGTCCTTACACGCATGATGGCATCCACAGTGGAACGCCACCGGCGAAACCCGAACTGGGTATTCGCCAGGTCCGGCCCCACTCTATGCTCGACGAGGCGCTTGGCAATGACTCTTTCAAAGAGCTTGCCCACCTCGTCGTGCAACACTATGGGCCGGTACCCGGACGGCTCGTCCGCCGGGCGTCCCATCTTGCGGATGAGGATCAGTTTCCCCGTCCTCCACGTCTTCGGAAACTGGCCCCGCTCCAAACATGCGCTGAGGAACCCTCTCAGTCGGGGTTCGAGACCGTCTTCCCCTAGAATTAGGACCCACGCGCGGCCTGGAATGCAGTCGGATCCCGGGGCGGTGTTCTCTTTGGCTCTCAGCCTTCGCACCGCCAGCTCTAGTTCTACCCAAGTGACCTCGGGCACGTCGTTGTCAATCACCGCGCCGGGCGCCATAGGCGACCGAGGCGGCGGAGCCATCTGCGGCGGAATATGTTGCGCTCGCGCCGGGAACAGGGATTCGACCACTCCTCCGAGCAGAGCCGCCTCGAGTACTTGGGTCAGCGGAGGGGCCCGGGGGCGCAGCTTTTGTCTTACCATAAGGTAAGGCCGCCCCCATGGGTCCCGCTCCAGCGTCTCCAGGAGCTCCCGGTAACAAGCGGCGTTGGACCGCTTGATCTCCGCTTGGAGGGCATTCCTGGCCTCCCTGTATCCCTCGTGAAGGTCCACCAGTCGGGGCTCCGTGTCTGCGGGACGGCTACGCCGCCTACGGAATCGGGCCCACCGGCGGTACGTGATCACGCAGGCACTTCTTTCCTACTTAGATGCCTGAGGTGTTATCAAAATGGGGTCCCATTTTTTCTCATAATGGTTTTTGGCCTAATTTAAATTGTCATAATAAGTTAGGCATAATTTTCTTTGTCATAATAATAGTGTGCCATAATTGGTTTTTAGCATACTGTGTTATTATGTATAAATATTGTATATCCTATTGTTTTTATTCATAACATTGATATGCATAAAGTTGTAAAGCATATTGTTTATTCGTCTAATAGTTATTTAGGAAAATGATAAAAAAGCATAAAGGAAACGTACTTTACAGGTACGTATCATAATATATAATTTCAAAATACATATGGTTGGAATATATAAAGTTCAAATACCGAAAATAAAATTTATAAAGTTATCTGAAATAAGTTCTATATTTCTAAGTTTGAACGCCATAATGGTCGAAATATAATAAATATAACAAACACAATGCATAATGGTTCCTAGGACTACGTTTTATCACTACATAGTATAAAACAAAGTCGCTTTCTCTGTCCCTATATCCCTTTGTATGCTTAAATCTTTAAAACTACGCAACGAATTTTGATGCGGTTTTTTTTTATAGATAGAGTGATTCAAGAGGAAGGTTTATATGTATAATACAAGTTAAATATAGAAGAGGGTGCAGCGGGAACGGGATCTGACGCCACGCGGGCGATAAAATATTGGCGGTACGAAGTTCGCCGGGTCAGCTAGTAATATATAATTTCAAAATTTCTTCTTACTGAAAAATAGTGATAGGTTTATTGAGAAAGCTGTATAATCCGACTTGGATAGGTTAGGTTAGAAAGCGGAACGTAGTGAAGCTCCCGCATTAGGCCTTCGTGGTCATTTTTTTTATGACCATGCAAAATAAATTCTGTTAATGTTTCTTCAAACTATTATACTTTTTGATTTGTAGTTAATTTTTCGGAATATAATTTGTATGCTTATAATAGTTATGGTTATGCGTCGTTATGTTTAAGTAAACTTATGCTTTGGGATAGTATGCTTATAAAATACTATGCTTATAGTAAAAAGGATTTAAAAAATTATGATTAAAAAGTTATGGCAAATGAGTATTATGAGTAAATAATGCTAGGACAAGTAACAATATGCAATGTTAAATTATGATATAAAATCATAGGAATATAAATAGAGAACCTACCAAAATACCCTGATTGCTTTGGAGATTTGAAACAAAAGTTTGTTAAAATAAAATTGAGTCCTAAAATTGAGTACATGCCATTATTAAATTACATTTTATTGAACAGTAAAGGCTAGATTGCGACTAAACATACCTAGATAAAGCTATTTTTCTTTCAATGTATTTTTTGCCTAGAACCAAAACAGTGCAGAATAGTCATATGAAATTTCTTTGCTGCACAGTTTTTCTTTAATGCACTGCTTTTTATTTTTTATTAAGATATTAATTTACCACAGAGGTTTAATGTCATCCATTTTAATATAAAATGTATGCATTAGATACTGGCCGGCAATAAAAATGTTTTTTTTTTATAACCGAAAGTGAAAAAAAAGCTAATGGCCGCATTTTGTAGCATTGTAAAATTTTGATAAGAGTACCTACTTAATTTATCGAGAAAAATAAAATAAAATGGAAATATACAGCGATAGTGATCTAAGTTCTACACCAGAAAGTATAAACCTTTTTTTCATTGACTTGAGTTTTAATTTTGAGTAGGTATATTTTATTACGGTAGGTAGATTGGTAGTTGAAAGAAAAGTAGATAACGCACCTTGTCAAAGTGAGTAATAGATGCACTCGTGTCAAATTTAGTGCCCTCGCATGCGCTCGGGCACCACCATAACACTTATGCATTAATTACTCGCTTTGTGCTCGGCGCATCAATCAACTATTGTATGCATATTCCATACTGAAACAATTAGATCAATATAACTAGACCTATACGAAAATGCGAATTTACATTTAGTTGGTGTTGAACTCACGATCTCCTAGATAAATGCTCTATCACCACCATACTAGATAGAACGTCCACATTACTATTTAAATAAATCATAATGTACGTGTAAAATAGTGCCCGGAATACGGCAAAAGGCTCACCCACTAATTTTATTTCATCATCATCATTCATCATTTCAGCCGAAAGACGTCCACTGCTGGACAAAGGCCTCCCCCAAGGATTTCCACAGTGACCGGTCCTGCGCCTTCCGCATCCATGCCCTTCCCGCGACCTTCACCAGGTCGTCGGTCCACCGTGTGGGAGGCCTGCCTACACTGCGTCTTCCGGCGCGTGGTCGCCACTCGAGAACTCTCTTGCCCCAACGGCCATCTGTTCTACGAGCTATGTGCCCCGCCCACTGCCACTTAAGTTTGGCGATTCTGTGTGCTATGTCGGTTACTTTAGTTCTCCTGCGGATCTCCTCATTTCTGATTCGATCACGCAGGGAAACTCCGAGCATAGCACGCTCCATCGCCCTTTGGGTGACCTTGAGCCTTCTTATGAGGCCCATAGTAAAGGACCAAGTCTCACTTCCGTAGGTCATCGCTGGCAACACACACTGATCGTAGACTTTAGTCTTGAGACACTGCGGTATTTTGGACGAGAAGATATTACGAAGCTTCCCGAACGCTGCCCAGCCGAGTTGGATTCGACGATTGACCTCTTTCTCAAAGTTGGACCTGCCTAACTGGACTGTCTGTCCCAGGTAAACATATTCGTCGACAACTTCGAGTGTAGAGTCTCCAACCTTTAAAGAAGAAGTGGGTGCGACATGGACATTTGACATAATTTTCGTCTTGTCCATGTTCATTTTGAGGCCCACTTGTTGGGAGGCTCTACTGAGGTCTTCGAGCATTGTGCCTAGGTCTTCCAAGGTCTCAGCCATGACTACGATATCGTCAGCGAATCGAAGGTGAGTGATGTACTCGCCGTTGATATTGATGCCGAGTCTTCTCCAGTCCAGGAGCTTGAAAACATCTTCCAGGCCGGCGGTGAACAGTTTCGGAGATATAACGTCTCCCTGTCTCACCCCTCGCTGCAACTGGATAGGTTTTGAGCTTTGATCCTGGAGGCGGACTGACATGGTGGCGTTTTCGTACAAACACTTCAGCGCTTCGATATATCGATAGTCAATTTGGCACCGTTGGAGAGACTGTAGCACAGCCCAGGTCTCGATCGAATCGAAGGCTTTCTCATAGTCCACAAACGCCAAGCAGAGTGGCTGATTATACTCCTCAGTCTTCTGTATAATCTGTCGCAGCGTATGTATGTGGTCTATGGTGCTAAAGCCTTTTCGGAAACCGGCTTGTTCGGGAGGCTGGAAGTCGTCGAACCTGCGAGCGAGACGATTCGTAATGACTCTCGAAAACAACTTGTAGACATGGCTCAGAAGCGAGATGGGTCTATAATTCTTCAACAAGGTTTTATCACCTTTTTTGAAGAAGAGTACCACCACACTTCTGTGCCATGCCTTAGGCGTTCGTCCCTCGAGTATGACGGAATCAAATAGCTTCTGAAGAGCTTTAAGTATCGGTGTTCCACCAGCTTTTAGAAGCTCAGCCGTGATCCCATCATCACCCGGTGCCTTATTGTTCTTTAGCTGTTTGAGAGCCATTCTAATCTCGTACAGGCTGACGTCCGGGATATCCTCGGTATAGTGTCGGGTCAATCTGGCTCTTGGGTCTTTGGCCAGATTATTAACAGATTGCCGTACACTCGTGTATAATTGTCCGTAGAACTTCTCAACCTCTTCCAACAGCTCCGGCTTTGACGAAATAATTCTGCCATCCTCCGCCTTCAGCTTATTCAGTTGGCTTTGACCAACAGACAGATCCCTTGCGAAAACCTTTGAGCCTTTGTTGCTCTCAATCGCATCAATTTTATTTATTTTATTTTATTTTTAATTTATTTTATTAGGTATAGAAACAGAAAACAGATTACATGAGACACAGATATAACGTTAATTGATACACTTTTTGAATCTGATGTCCACTTATATCTATACACAGCATTTTTGTGTTAAATGGTTGCGTTAATAAAAGAATAAAGATACAACTGAAGGCTGTAGGGGGAAAACAAATTAATTATTATGTGACACAAAACTGAAAATGAGACTGAAAATAAAGAACAACAAAAAAATAAATCTAAATAAGACGCTTTTTAAAAGTATTGAAGCTATCGGCAAAAATATCAACCTGTGTACAAACCTTATTGTATTGATTGCACATTCTATGAAGCGGGTTATTTTGGGACACATTATTTTTACATAGAGGTATAGTAAACAGCTGTGGAATGCGTACGGACCGAGTGGGTACCTTAAAGTTCAGGTAGGTGACCAGATCACAGTCAAGCAAGCCATTTGTAATTCTGTACAGGGTGCAAAGGTCACCCACCTCCCTCCTCTTCCCCAAACTTAACAAATTGAAGGTTTTAAGTCTGTCCTCGTATTCAGGTATTTTACGTCTAAGGCCATGCCTGATGCACAAGGTCCTGACGAAGCGTTTTTGTACCGCTTCTATTTTGTCAGCATGCACAGCATATATTGGAGTCCAGACGGAAGCACAGTATTCAGTAATATTCCTTACTAACGCGCAATACAAGGTAGTTAAGGAATCTGGATGCTTAAAAGGTTTTGCATTTACATTTACGAGGAATTGAACTCTTTCTAACCCTCCGGGGAAGACGGCGTGATTTTATGCATATGTCGCAGCAATCTAGCTTAATCAGCAGATAAATTAACTACCTAGGCTGTTAATTAAACGGCGACATTCATTGAATGGTCTAAAAGATATACGTATACAACCTTTAATAAACTGACTGACTAATGCCATAATGTTTAGGTCATTCGTATAATGGACACCACCCCGAAATAAGACAGAAAATTACATACATATACTCACGCCTGTAAATCCCCGAGGGGATACGTAGAGATGTATACACAGAAAATTAGTGGTAGGTTTATTGTGAAAGCTGCGCAATCCAATTTGAATAGGTTAGGTTAGAAGACGCGTGGTTATTTTCTTACAACCATGAGCAAATAAGTCATTTTTCAAACTGTCTGATTTAATGGCTAGACAAGTAGCTTAACGTCATTGATTAAAGCCATTTGCCTAGCCGTTTAATCAAATGGCTGAACATTATTCAGGCCGTTAATTGAATGGCTGATTAAGCTAGTTGGCTGAGACATGTACATCATAATTATAAATTCGAGAAATAAAAAGACTTACCGTAGCAAAAAAGCATATTGCTATGTTAAAATAGATCCCCAGGTTACGTCTAGTAGTCGCCATTTTATTAGACGTCTACTTCTCAAGTATCCACTACAAGATTTATCTTTTATTAAGTAAACTTCACGCTCGGTTTGTGAAAATTAATCAATTTTTAATTTCTGTTTATGAACTTCATCAAATATCATGTACATTTATGACTTGTTTATGTAGAATGTAAATTATCAGGTTCTGTTGTGACCATTATTTTACGTCACTTTCATGATCTTTGCACTGCAGTTAAAAAAATATAGTTTATCAAACTTAACTTTTGTAAACTTTACCGCGTGGATCCCGGCGGAGTAGAATTACCATCTCTTCCCATGCGGTGTCGTATAAGGCGAATAAGATAATAGGCTGTTTAAGATTATATAGACTTGTACAGCACAGACTCAGTCTCAGATGCATGGCACGAGTCAACAATAGTGCCCGGAGTACGGCAATAGGCTCGCCGCTTGTTACTTGGAACCGAATACAATGATTGGTGAAATGTGGGTGTTAATTTATCACTGCCTAGCCCTCCGGGGATGAAGGTGTGATTATATGTATTGTATATATAAAACTTAACATTAAAGAGACAGCTTATTCAACATTGTTCGGACCCGTAGGGAAAAAATCTTTTGAGTTATGAGTTATATGTATTACATATAATATTTCCAGTTAATCAATTAGCTTATTGGTGTCTGCTGCTGGACATATGCCTATAATTAAGGATCAATCTAAATATCAATATCATATCTGTATATATATATATATTTTTTTTATTATTTATTGCCTATTATTCTTAATAATCAACTCGCTTAAGGGTTCAATGACTGTTAGGTTACCCTATGAACAACAATTAAAATGATAGACTACCATACAACCGTTTACTTCTTTTGTAAATGTAAAAGGTATCTAGGGCCAACTTTTCAAGTTTGTAGTCTCAGTAGTTCAAGCTGTGCGCTGATGAATTATCCAATCTGCCTGTCGGGATGTCTTCTCATATGTGCAGAAAATATTGCACTGGCTTAATCCATGAGGTTAAGCACATATAGTAACACAACATGCAAGAACATGTTATAAACATGTTGCTTTGTAGTATTTAAACTATCATGATCACTCATTTTACTATACAACTATCGAGATATTTACCGTGTTGTATTGTTATGAGATTATTGTTATTTAGCCAGAGCTCATTGGAGAGTTTTGTACTTTCAGTGGGAAGACCAAAGGCTATTTCTGCTTTGTCTTAAACACTGAAGGCACAGAAACTCTGTGTTTACAGGGTTGGCAGCACGAGTGTGTAACACTTCTGGTGTTGCATACGTTCATAAGCCACGTAACCACTTTCCCTCAGGTGGGCCGTGTGCTTGTGTGCCGTGCCACCTCAATATAACATGGTTAAATATCCCGACAATTCTAATAGTTATACTTTGTGGTAGTATTAAATATTTATTTTTACTATATACTAAAGTTCGGCCGTTCAGAGAATGCGTTCCTGACACCCATCAGTTAGTCACGACTAGTGATGGGCACAACATAACACTGAGTTCGTTACCGTTCCTCCAAAATGAACCGCCATGTTATTTTTAAGATTATTTTCGTTTTAAATTGGCGGAATCATTTAAAATGTATATTTTAGTTAATTAGGTGGGAAACCCAAAAAAGGTAATATTAAAGTCAACTTGTTCAGTGCCCGGATTGTTCCCAGGCGCGTTTTTTTAAAGGTAAGCGGGGTCTGAAAGTGCATTTTGGGAAAGTACACAAGTCCCAAAATGCACTTTCGATCCAAACAAATTCGCAAGCCCCTACCTCTACCACCCAAATTCCTTTTTGGCAAACATTATCTAAATTTAAAAACAGTTCCAATTTTGAAGAGAGTTCCCCGAGGCGCTAGGCCATCAGTAGCGCAGAATCTCACCCGGTGCATAGCCGTGGTAGTCCGGGGAACTCTCAATACGCTTGGGAACAATTGCTCACCTTCCCTTACAGAATTCTACATGTTACAAAAGATCAGGCGACCAAAAAAAAGACGGGTTGCACTCTGGGAGTGCCGGCAGAAGTGAAAACATTTTCTTTTTTTCTTTCTTCGTTATATACATAGAAAAAGAGAAAAAAGAACATACCATACCATACCTATAACATAGCGCTAATCATAGAACCTATCACTTATTTTCTGCTAATTTTCTGTCAGAAGAAATTAATAAATTATAAAAAAAAAAACAAAAAAAAATTACAAAAAGAAAAAAATATCATAAAAAGTAATAAATTACAAAAAGAAAAAATAATCACCAAAAGTAATAAATTATAATAAGAAAAAACAATCACAAAAATCCCTGAAGGCCAAGTGGTTTGAACCCGATACTATCTGAAACTATAAGGACTTACAGTCGACGTGCTTACCGTTTAAGCTACGACGATATCTATTGTAAGTTGCAAAATACATAGTCTGTACCTAATCTTGTATGACGTCAGTCGTCGGTTACGGTTCAAAGGTCAACTAATCCTGACGCTTTCTTAACATTTTACACCCATCCAACGCCGCTAAAGAAGTTTTCACTTTAAAAAACTTTAACAACACAAATAAAAGAAAACTGCTCTTCGTCTCATACTTTTGACCCAAAATTCACCATTTTTCATAAAAATTCAATTTATCACTATGTAGAGTCCAAGTTAAGAGAAGGTGACATCAGAGGAGCTGCAAGGCTTTTGTTTAGCAGTGATGTTATGGCGCCTTACTCTCCAGATACTCTGGCAGATTTGCAGAGCAAGCACCCATCACCTGCTGATAACCTTTCCTTCCCTGAGCCTCTGGAGTCAGACGCTGAATGTCTCAGTGTTTCAGCCAAGGACGTGTTAGCAGCCGTTGGCTCTTTCCGGAGTGGGTCTGCCGGCGGCCTCGATGGCCTAACTCCACAACATATCAAGGACCTTACCGGTGTAACTGTTGGGGAAGCTGGCGATGCACTCTCGAAAGAGCTAACGGCCCTAATTAACCTTATGTTGTCCGGCAATGTAGACGAAGGCATCATTGATATACTGTACGGCGCCAACTTATGCGCCTTGCGTAAAAAAGATGGCGGCATTCGTCCCATTGCCGTAGGTTGTACATACAGGCGAATAGCAGCTAAGTTGTGTTGTAGAGAGTATAGAGACTCTCTTACAAATAAATTCCAGCCCCTGCAACTGGGCTTCGGCTCGAAAGGGGGCTGTGAGGCTGCTGTTCACGCCCTATCCACGTTTCTTGGCTGCAGTGGAGGAGAGGTTATTCTCAAAGTTGACTTGAGGAATGCCTTTAACTCGGTTAACAGGGACACTTTAAACGCCCAAAATTTTTAAATTTCTCTGGCAATGCTATAGACACCCTTCTAAATTACTTTATAAAGATAATATTTTAAACTCAGCGGTAGGGTGTCAACAAGGTGATACTCTTGGGCCAGTCATTTTTAGCCTGGCTATTCACCCCATAATTCAGCGATTAAATTCTAAATTTAACATTTGGTATCTGGATGATGGTACTCTTGGTGGTGACGTAGAGACAGTATTAAAAGATTTGGCATTTCTAAAAGAAGAATTTGGTTCAATTGGCCTAGAATTAAATTCCACCAAATGCGAAATTTTTCTTTGTGATCAAACTGATAGTCTTTCGGTACTATCAAAA
Source organism: Eilema caniola (assembly GCA_949126895.1). Classification (NCBI taxonomy): domain Eukaryota; kingdom Metazoa; phylum Arthropoda; class Insecta; order Lepidoptera; family Erebidae; genus Eilema; species Eilema caniola. The sequence continues at coordinate 10,081,425 of OX421486.1, read as the reverse complement.
TTTAATGCTTTGGCTCCAAATTTAAAAGTTTTACAAAAAAAGTTCTCTCTCGCCTCCTTGGGTCACCAATTCTAGAAGATGCCAATGAGTCTTTTGTGGTAGAAAAAATACAAAATTTTTGTGAAGTTTCGGACCGCCTGTACCAAATTAATATTCATTCAGCCTTCACCATCATTCGGTTTTGTCTTTTCGTACCAAAATTTACACATGCTCTGCGATCATCTCAACTTTTTAAATGTTTGTCTCTTTTAGGTCAAGTGGATAGAGTGTTGCAAGCAAGACACTCTATGTAAAATTCTAAACATTAATTTGAACGACCGAGTGTGGCTTCAGGCGTCCCTCCCAGTTCGCCTCGGCGGCCTCGGCGTTCGCAAAAATTGCAGATGTAAGTATGCCGCGTTTCTATCTTCGGTCTATGGCACTGAAGAATTAGTCAGGAAAATTCTGTCTCCTTCACTGATTAATTAGGCCGAAGCTTTAAATGCTTGGAAAATGACCTGCCCAAATTCCGTCATGCCCGCCAACCCATCTTCCCAAAGACAATAGGATGAGCCGCTCTGTATCGGTGTTAAAAAACATTTAATCAGTACAGCGACCACTGATGCTGAGCGTGCTCGCCTATTGGCTGTGGGGGAATGGGAATCTGGTGTTTGGCTCCAGGCACTTCCTTCGCCCAACATTGGTACAATGTTGGACGACACGACCTTCCGTATCGCGACTTGCCTACGTTTGGGGGCACCGTGTGTCTCTCCGTATCGATGTCTATGTGGAGAAGCAGTCGATTGCCTTGGACACCACGGATTATCTTGTAGCAGGAGCGCAGGCCGCATGTCCCGACATGCCAACATTAACAACATTATCCGTCGGGCTCTTGTCACCGCCGGCGTGCCAGCTATTCTTGAACCTGTTGGCTTGGCGCGCGTCGATGGCAGGAGACCGGACGGTATGTCGTTGTTACCTTGGAAGATGGGTAGGCCTTTGGTGTGGGACGCAACTTGCGTCGACACTCTGGCGCCTTCCCATCTTCCAAATACAATGAACTGTGCATGTGCTGCTGCTGCATCAGCGGAGACTCTGAAACGGCGCAAATATACCAATTTAACTGGTAATTATACTTTTGAGAAAAAAAACGTTGGGTCCGTGGGGTCCAAGCGCCCGCGCGCTATTCAAAGAAATAGCGAAGCGCCTAATCGACTCTTCCCGTGACCATAGGGCTGGCCTTTACCTCGCTCAAAGAATTAGTATCGCTATTCAGCGTGGTAATGCCGCCAGCCTTTTGGGCACGGTACCAGTAGAGGTCGATGGGGAGGAATTTTTCGATGCCTAAAGTTATAGTTTCTCCCCCTCTTTAATGTTATTTTTGTTTGTATTATATAGCATAATTTTTTATTATTTAGTATTATCTATCTATCTATACTATTATATAATTGTAAAGTAGTCGTGTCTGTACATTGGAGATATTTAAAAAAAAATACCTGGAGTATGTTATATTAACGATACTGAACACAAAAATATATTTTTTGGAATTCTTGTCTGTTTGTCTGTTTGTCTGTTTGTTCGCGATGGACGCAAAAACTACTGAACGGATTTCGATGCGGTTTTTTTGTTAGAAAGGGCTTGCTCAGACTTAAAATCTTACGTTTGTTTGATCGCAATCGGTTGAGTAGAACCAGAGATGTGAGCAATAATGTCGCTATTTTGCTTGAGATTATTTTTATGGTAGATTTTTTATAGCTTATCATATCTAAGCAACTATGTGAATAAATAGACTTTATTTTTACATACACAATTGTGTATAGAGATTCGTATTTAATCAATAAATTAAAATTTGAGATTTTATTATTTAGTTACATCAATACAACTAGATGGCGATCACGCAGTTTTGAACAAGATATAGTTTCGTGCACAACAGAATATATAAGAGCTATCTTTTCGATTCCTAAAAAATGTTTCGAATTTTCACAATTTCATTTAATATCCTGAGTCTTCTTCTTCATCCTAGCATTAATCGCAGTCGCATCCGAAGCTTTTTACCTTCAAGGCGAGGATCCGCTTTTACCAGTCTAACTGCGAATTTGGCTGAACCTCTGAAATTTCCCGTGAATCGACTACCATCTGACCTCCACAACCCACAGGCGATATCGAAGCATTGCATCTGGACCAGTTGTTGAACTTTTGAGGGCTTCAACTACCCGTAACTACTGCCATACAATAGCTGTTCGTATGGCAACTGAGACCGACGCGACGGCTTAACGTGATTTCCGAGGCACGACCAGACAATTTGATTAGAGTTTAAGAAAGGACATGGGCTAACCTTTATAGCCAATAAATAAAATGTTAACGAGTTAAACCGATTAAGGACTAAGGGAACAAAGAAGAGGCACTGAACAAAAGTAACTGGTATTACAGCTGTTCTGGTAGAAGTCGGTGCATAGCCCGAGAAACCATATATAAATTAATTACATCATAGTACTTCAGGCACATTAAACAATGTTGGCACCGACTTCTAACAGTGTTTCTTGAAGTCGGTTTAACTTTATTATTATAATTTTATTTATTTTACCTTTATAGTGTGTAAGTATCTAACCGATTCATCGTTGATCATTTGCTTAGTTTGTTATTTGTTTTTATTATGAGTTTAACATCATGATTTTAGAGGCAAATACTCAAATTATGTAAAAGCAATAGAAACAGCATCTTTGCCTACATTTTGAGGATTTCCCTAGATTTCTAGATTCTTACTCTCTGAATCCCGCCATCTGATTCTGACTCCCTTAGCCAGGCACCGCCCTTCCCTTTCCAACCAAAAAAAATACGTTTCGCAAATTATGGCCTTAACATATAACGGTTCTTCGCCTATTTAGTTCCCATAGTAGTAGAATTCTGAGAAATCCTGATACATGAATTCATATTTTGTGGTAGTGGCGATGGGTCCCTATAACTCAATTCCTGCCGGCTTACCTTTGCATAGATTGTAGAGACGTTTAAATTCGATAAACTATATCGAGGTAAGAACTATCTTCCACCGTCTTCCATTTAGAAAATTTTCACCCTTTGCCACTCTTCTTCATCCTAGCGTCAATCGCAGTCGCATCCGAAGCTTTACAATTAGAGTCTAGGGTCAGCTTTTTACCAGTCTAACTGCGGATTTGGCAAAACTGCGATATTTTCTGTGAAGCGACTACCATCTGACCTCCACAACCCAAAGATGATATAGAAGCATTGCAGCTAGACCAGTTATTGGATTTTTGAGGGCCTCAACTACCCGTAACGACTGCCATAGATGTCTGTATGACAACCGGGACCGACGACGGCTTAACGTGCTCTCCGAGGCATGATCAGACCAATGCAAATACCCATATTCATGCATACAAATATTTGCACTGAGCGGGGATTGAACCCACGCCTCCTGCGTAGCGGCCGCGTTCACACACTTTGCCACTGTTATGGCTTTACTGGGGAACATTCTCCCTACCAGAGCCACTGAGAAAACGTACTTAAGGCTGATAAATGTTACTGCACTAATTTACACAATGTATATTGATTAATATGCACGTGCTGTAAAGTGTTATTATTAAGTTGTATTTTATCTTTGTTGTTAGTATTTATTTAGTTGTTAGTTGTTGTTTTAGTTGTTATTATTTAATAGAAAAAGCGCCTAAACATTCATTTTTTGAAAACGAAACAACATGATTGCTACCACAAACAAAGTAGGCGCTTTTTCCTGTAATTTTGAAGTTTTCTCTCAGGTTATTTCATTTATTCATTAATTATTAGTACGTTACATTTTAGGCATACAAATACTATAAGTTACATTAATATTTTGTCACAGTTATACCAAAGACATAGAATATGTCCGCATCTGGATTATTTTTCAAAAAGGCATTCAGGTATTGCACAGCTCTGTAAGTAGGGCTACTCTATACCAAAAAACGCCAAGCTGGTGGACAAGTCCAGAGCTAATGCTGTCGCCGTCCAGCGCCACGCGTGTACCTGTCCGGCAAATAGAAGTGGATACATTCACGACCCGAAGGGTTGTCCACTTTAAAATTTAAATGCAAATAATAGTACATGACGTGCGCTAACTCCAGCCTAAGTCGTAATGTATCAAGACCGACCATCCCTGATACGAAGATGGACGGGTAAATAAATGGATAGGATCTCGGCATCAGATACCGGACTTCTTCGATATGGGATCCTTCTGAAAGTATACGCTATCCAACACCATAAGAATTACAAAATTTCGTTTATCATTCAAGGAATTGCGAACTTCCTTTTGAGTGAAAATTCAAATAGATAGACCCATAAGAGCTTGGCAAAAGGTATAGTGGAGTAGAAAAGAGAGACAACTGGGAAGAAACAAGGTTAGGGGCAGAGATGGGAGCAGAGAGTAGAATAGAAATGCAAGTTAGAAAGTCGAGTAGAGTGGCGAGTGGATAGGCAAGTTTTTTAAATGTTTTTTTAATGTTCTTGATGCTGGACAAATGTGTACATTCGTTCATATTTAGTCGTAGGCAATCAATCTTCGTATTTTGACATTTCAAAATGCTGCAATGGAGTTTGTTGCTCCACTAGCGCCTAAGAAGCGGTGGTAAATTTAGTTTTACGCGGAATTTGACGGCAAAAGATGTAATCACGTTGCACAATTTTGCGAAATAAAGAATTTGAATTTGTAGTAGGGAGTCGAGATTTTTTTTACGGGTAAGTAGGGTTTAGTACGGGTAAGTCTACAGATTCCGCACTACACAGCGTAGTCACCACGATCGAAAGATCCTTGTCCACGAAGGAACAGACCCTAGGGGTGTTCATTGACATAGAAGGCGCTTTCGACAAGACGGGCTTCAGGAGCATAAGCAATGCTTTGACCAAATATGGCGTGGAACCAACGCTATGCGAATGGATACACAACATGCTCAAACAAAGGGCCATACGATTCACAGTGAACACTACGACACGTGCTAGAGTAGCCAAAGGCTGTCCACAAGGAGGGGTGCTGTCACCCCTCCTCTGGAACGTGGTAGTGGACGACCTGATAAGACGGCTGAACGACAGATACTACCCAACGATAGGGTATGCGGACGACCTAACCATTCTGGTTAGTGGGAAGTTTGAGAACACCCTATGCCTTCTAATGCAAAACGCCCTAACCATAGTGGAAGCGTGGTGCACAGAACACCAGCTGTCTGTGAACCCTAAGAAAACTGAAATGGTACTGTTCACGAACAAAAGGAAACTAACAAACCTGAGACCACCAAAATTATTTGGCACAACACTACAGTTCGCAACGGAGGTCAAGTATCTAGGACTGATACTAGACAGCAAACTAAACTGGAACAGTCACATGGAACAAAAGACAAACAAAGCCTGCATTACCCTGTGGCAATGCAAACGCATGCTGGGGATAAGATGGGGCATACAACCTAGAATTATGCTCTGGCTTTATAAAACGGTAATCAGACCAACAATAACATATGGTTGCATAGCATGGTGGCAAAGAACAAAGTTGATTACCGCACAAAACCAATTACAATGCCTACAAAGAATGGCATGCTTAGCCACCACAGGCTGCATGTCCACAACGCCCACAGCCGCCCTTGAAACGATGCTGGACCTCCCACCACTCCATCTATTTATACAGCAAGAGGCAGCCATTACAGCCATTAGATTGAATAAACTCTCCCTATGGACACACGACACGAGGGTGCCACACACCAACGCGGTGGAAGAGGCCAAAAACGACCAACCACTGATAATTATGTCAATAATTTGATTATGTGGATCACACAATCTTATTTGCAAAGCTGGAGGCTTACGGTATAAGGGGAAATATCTTGAATCTACTGGAGTCATATATTTCTAATAGAAAACAAAAAGTCATGATTACAAGAGTTGATTCTGAGACCAAAATTGAAAATATATACACATCCAAGGAGCGTAATCTATCATTTGGGGTGCCCCAAGGTAGTGTATTAGGACCTTTACTATTCATAATATATATCAATGACTTTCCTAAAATAACAAACCATCATATGACACTTTTTGCCGATGATAGTACATTAGCAATAGAATGTAAAGAAGTTGACCAATACGAAACGGAAATTAATAGATCTCTGGGTTCGATGATTACATGGCTGAATAATAATAATTTAAGGATTAATTTTAATAAAACAAAAGTTATGCACTTTAGTCAAAGGCAGGTGACATCCAATATAAATATTAATTATAATGACAATTTAATAGACGAATGTGAACAAATAAAATTTCTAGGCATTGTTATTGATCGACGACTTAATTGGAAAGCTCATATCGAAACACTACGTAAAAAAATCAGCAGTGCCTCATATGCGCTATACAAACTAGCCCCAACAGTTAGTACGGATGCATTGCTCACTGCATACGATGGCCTGGTAGCGTCAATATTAAGGTACGGGATAATATTCTGGGGCCGCTCTCCTGACAGAGAGACTGCATTTTTAGCTCAGAAGAGATGCATAAGGGCAATGTTTGGTCTTAAACTCACCGACAGCTGTAGACCGTACTTCATAAGGTATGGGATTCTAACACTACCGTGTTTATACATTTTGGAAATGGCCTTATTTGTCAAGCAAAACGCTCATTTGTTTCCACGGCTTTCGGATGGTGTCCAACGTAGCAGACGTGACAATGACAGGCTACGCATACAGAGTGCTAAAACAGCACTTATGTGGAAGAGTGTGTTTTGTCTAGCTCCCAAAATTTATAATAAAGTACCAAATGCATTTAAGGAGTTAAGTTTTAATTTATTTAGAAAGGAACTAAAGGACATCTTGATTTCAAAATGTTATTATGACATAAATGATTTTTTAAATGATAACTTATGATGTTTGACATACTTAATGTAATTTAATTGTAGTGTGAATGTTATTGACAATATTTTAATTGATTTAATTTTTGACATGATTTTGACATGAAATGGTAACGTTATACTTTTTTTTTAAATATAAATATTTGACATAATAAGGTATCCATATAATTTTATTAATATTTAATAGTTTAATTTAAATTTGACATTCTTACTATCTAATTTGTACGCCACAAATGGCAGAATATGCTGAGCCATCACATGTATTATCATGTTATATAATAACACTGTAAAAAAAACCATATTCACAAATAAAAATATTATTATTATTATTCCCCTTTATTAACATTTTTTATCTTATAAATTATATTTTTAAATACATATACACATATAAAAACATATATTTAAAAATATAAAAAATAGAGTCCCACCGGTATCGGGCACAGGGACCAAGCTACCGGTGGCTAGGGCTCCAGAGAAAGGAACCTCCTCACAATACGTGCCGTGTCGAGGAGTACCGCCTTCTGCATCGGGCCCTTGAGCCAGCTGCCTAACGAGAGCCTCTTAAGGTGTTGATCGAGGCTCTTAGCAATCAGCCCATGGGCTGATATGACTATCGGCACAATGATTGCCGAATCTACATTCCACAAGTCGACAACCTCATGAGCCAGATCCAAATATTTTATTTGTTTGTCTTTTTCGGCTTTCATGAGGTTTTCGTCATGAGGAATGGTGACATCAACAATCATTGCAAGGCGCTCTAATCGATCTATAACCACTATGTCAGGCTTATTAGCGACAATAGTCCTGTCCGTGATGATAGATCGATCCCAATATAATATGGCACGACCATTTTCGAGAACTGGGTCGGGCACATACTTGTAGTATGGTACCTCTGAAGTCACAAGATTGTATTTAAGGGCAAGTTGCTGATGAACAATCTTGGCCACTTGGTTGTGCCTGTGCAAATACTCGCCGTTGGCAAGACGAGAACAACCGGAAATAATGTGTCTGAGAGATTCTCCGGGGCGGTGGCATGCCCGACAGATGTCTACCGTACCGTCCTTCAGAATATACTTCCGATAGTTGTTCGTCATAACAACTTCGTCCGTAATTGCAAAGACAAAACCCTCGGTTTCTCCGAAAAGATCACCGAACTTTAGCCAAGATACGGACGCTTTCAAGTCTATATCGGGTCCATTTAAGGCCCGATAAAACCGTCCGTGTAGTTCTTTACCCATCCATACCTCCCTGCGATCAGCGGTACCAAGTACTACAGGTTTGCGCCAGTTCTCTTTAGCCAACGCAAGAGGGGTTAAGCCATTGTCCACTGCTGTCACATCACGGTGCATATCCGTATTTGCACGTAAGAAATATTCTCTGAGGTTGTATATCTCACGATTATGAAGGGTCTTGACATTTAGAAAGCCACGACCCCCCAGTTTCCGCGGGATATACAACCTCATTACGGAAGATCGGGGGTGATGCATCCGAAATGCGGTCAACAGTGTACGAAATCTTCTATCCAGGGCATCTAGTTCCGTCTGAGTCCATCTAAGTATGCCGAAGGAGTACATTAGGACTGGTATGACCCAACCATTGCAAGCGCGCACCTTGTTACCGCCCGATAAAGAGCTTTTTAAGACTTTTTTCAGGCGGCCAAAGAAACGCTCCTGCAGTGCTTGTTTCATGCCAGCTTCAGGTATTCCTAATGCCTGCGACATACCTAGATATTTGTAGGTTTCGGTTGAAGAAATAGCTGTAAGCTTAATGGAATCCGAGAGAATCAAACCTTCGGATTCCACTATTCCACCCCTTTCTACATGCATGACCGCACACTTGTCTAAACCAAATTCCATCTTGATAGAGCTACTAAAGCTTTCAGTCATCTTTAGTAATTCTATCAATTGTGTATTATTCGGAGCAAATAATTTCAGGTCATCCATGTAGAGGAGGTGGGATATAGCTCTACCCTCTTTCTGCAACCGGTAGCCTAGCCCTGAATTCTCTAATATAGTACTTAGAGGATTCAGTGCTAGACAGAACCATAGGGGACTCAGACTATCACCCTGGAATATACCCCTCTCAATTCTTATGGGTCCATCGTTTGTCTGGCAACATCCTGGATAGTGAAGGGCCGTCTTCCATTGCCCCATACATGCCTTCAAAAAGGTCGCTAAAGTTGTATCAATTTTATACAACTCTAGGACCCTCAGAAGCCATGTATGCGGTACAGAATCGTAAGCCTTCTTATAGTCTATCCAGGATATAGCCAGATTTTTACGTTTACGACGCACCTGTTGACTAATGGCCATGTCAACTAAAAGGAGCTCTTTAGTGCCACGGGCCCCCCTCCTACATCCATTCTGAGAGATAGATATAATCGAATTTTTTTCTAAATGAGAATTAATTTTGACTCTCAGAATGGAAGTGAGAAGCTTATAGACCGTCGGTAAGCAAGTTATGGGTCTATAATTTTTGGGATCCGTAACACTACCGGACTTATAGAGTAGGTGGGTTATTCCAGTTGTAATGAAATTGGGTAGTGAACCCGAGTCAAGAGCTAATTGGAATTGAGTTGCTAAACAAGCATGTGAGTTACGGAGCCACTTCAGCCAAAAGTTGTGCAGTCCGTCCGGTCCTGCCGACTTCCAATTCGGCAAAGAACGGACTGCACTTGCAACATCGTCAGGTGTAAAGACAATTGGCTCCATAATCTGTATATTCTCACATGCTCGCTCAACCTCTCTCATCCAATCACCTTCAGTGTGGGCGACAGGCGTCGACCAGATGTTACGCCAGAATGTATTCGTAGCGTCAGCATCCGGTCGAACAGTGTCGTCCACACCTAACTCGGGATGTTCCCATTTTCGGTAAACCCATCTCTCGTCCTTTTGAAAAATGCGATTCTGATTATACCTATTAACGCGCTTTTTATAGCGACGGATTCGATTTGCCCATGCATAAACTTTCTGCTTCAGAAAGTCGATGTGCTCTGTGACACATGAAGCATATTGTTGAGGGTGAACATTGGTACCCAAAAATGCTTGTGTCACAAAGCGCATCACCCTAGGGCGCGTATTGCCCGATCTGAAGCAGAATAGCTTACCAATAAGTGCCCTAGCCTCGGCAATACGACATTCGATCCTATACTGCCAGGCCGGCACAGCAGGTTTAGGGCGAGTGGCCGGTTTATTAACACTAAATTTGACTCCAGCCACACGACATGCTGTAACGGCCGCACAATACAGAATCGAATGTGTATCACCGAGGTCTTCGCTATTTTCTAAATAATTAGGTAATAGCGAATCTAGGGCACACACCAGCGCTATATTGCGTTTATGCATAGGTAAACGGGGCAAGCGAGGTCTATTACTTGGTGTCATGGCCCGATATTCCAGTATCGCATCTTCCAAAGTGCTCCTTAGTCGTTCATTACATTGGGTACTTACGGATATAGTCTCACTTTCCACCACTTCATCAGCAGAAGAGAGCTGTGGTGTGTTTACACTCGCGGCTGCACCGGATTCTACCGGAGGCACAGCTTGCGACGAAGTGGTAATAATAAGACTATTCTGTACGTCAGATAATAGCCGCTCAAGTACGGCACCATCCAACAAGTTGCAACGCTGAATAGCCCGTACCTGGTCCGATAGCCGTTGTGCTGAGACGTTGACAGCCGGTTCAAGTTCCCGAAACAGTGACAGTAAACGAGCACGGTACGCAGTGAGGTTGGTTCCTCCCTCTGTAGCCGCAAAATATGCCCGCATGACATTCTCATTTATTGCTGTTGTCCATCGCATGCGGCGCACATTGCCACCGGTAGCGGGGGCCCTATTCGAGGCCGGCGGGCCTCGGGACCCCAAGCAGGTCGGTGGCCGGCCTCTCCCTCGCCGACGCGCAGGTGTTGGTGACGACGGTGGGGAGAAATACTCGTCACTCGAGCTGCTGCTGCTCGACGCCCCAGGAATTCCATTTGTGGTTGGCTGTGGGGCGGAGCTGAGTGACGAGTCCGGAGATCTTGGGCGTGCGTTTCTCGTTTGGGATCGAGTAATCATAATCGTGTCCTTTTATTTTTCATATTTTCTTGAGCGATGAATGACAATATCTGTCATGTGAATTTTATATTTATATAGTAGCACTATTTCCATTTTATTTTACAAATTTTACACATAGTTTTGCAGTGAGATTTATTTAATTTATTTAATTCCGTGTTTTGTGGATCTCTAAAAATCTATTGTATATTTTTATTAAAATTTTTCTTTAGGGCACAAAAATGTCAACCATTCAATCCCGGTGTTATGTTTCTTTATTATTATTATTATTATTAATGGCCCCCTGCGACACTATACCAAAACAATACGTCTTTGATAAACGGTACAGAATAGAGCTTAAGGAAAAGAGAACAGATTCATCCGGCACAAAGGAGGTGAGGATATACACGGATGGATCTAAAATGAAAACAGGGACAGGTGCCGGCACCTACTCCGCTGACCTAAATATTAACATATCAACAGCGCTGGGCATGCACAACACAATTTTCCAAGCGGAATGTGTTGGTATAATCCAGGCCGCAGACGCGGTGGCTGCAAGAAAGATAGAGAATCAAGGCATTCGAATCCTAACTGACAGCACTGCAGTACTACACGCTCTACGCAGCAACACAATAAAATCAGGACTAGTCCTGGAGTGCCACAAGAAATTGGAGGGAATATGCGAGACAAATGAGATAACACTCCAATGGATCAAAGGACATAGTGGTTCCCTAGGCAACGACGCGGCCGATGAACTGGCCAGAAGGGGAGCCGAAATAGAGACCTACAGGGTGGAACCCGTAATACCAATATCGGCAAACCAGCAAAGATTCTGGTTGAGACATAGAACAAGGAAACTACACGCTGAAGTGTGGGCGAAGACGAAGGAATGTCGTCAATCGAGAGAGGCAATGCCATCTCTAGACAGACGGCTCTCTAAAAAACTGCTGCGCCTAAATAGGGCGGACCTACGGTTAGTAGTAGGGACCATAACAGGGCACAGTAATCTTAACAAACATCTGTATGTTTTAGGTCTAACGGACAGTCCATTATGCCGAGCGTGCATGAGGACTGACGAAACACCGGCCCACGTAGTCATGAACTGCAGCGAGGTCGCGGAACAACGGGCGCAACACCTGGGAACACCAAGCACACTTCGAGAGGCCTGCAGCAGACCCGGCAGCCTGGCCGCTTTTTGGAAGGAGCTTGGATGGTTGGAGTAGGGCAGTGGAAACCAAAAACCACAAATCACGCAAAAAGGCCCAACTAAAAGGGACCACATGCGGAAAAAGAGCCCGCGAAAGAAGAAGAAGAAGAAGAAGAAGGGAGTCGAGTAGAAAGGCTGTTAGAGAAGTGAATGGGAGGCAGGTGGAGAGGCGAGTAGAGAGTCCAGTACAGAGTTGAGTAGAGACGAGTAGAGAGTGAAACAGGGATGATTATAGGGGCAAGTAGAAAGTCGAGTAAAGAGTCAAATAGAGAGGCGAGAAGAGTATTTATTAAGCTCTCAATGCTCGACTCTGCGCTAAAATTTACGACACTACGCGATAAGCGTCATCCACGCGGGCGAAGCCGCGGGCAACAGCTAGTTCTGTAATATAATTGTAACTTATTCATAAAGCTGACGTACCAAATAAAAAGTAAATTAAAGAATGGAATTAAAAAAATAAAATTGTTTTATTTTTTCTTTGTTACAAAGTTACAATCTGTATTTCTATGCAATAAAGTACATTGAATTGAATGTGCGTACAGAATATTAATCAGACTCCGATTCGCTTGAGGAGGTGGTGTCTTCATCGTCATCTTCGCCTACATGTATAATTATATTATTATCAATAACAGAATCAATCCTGATATCTCGGTCAAAATGTTCCACAATCAGGTTTTTAGTCTTCTCAATAACCTTTGCCCAGTCATCTCTTGTGACTTCCCCGCAGGCTTCTTTTAATAAAGTCATCATCTTTTTCGTGCTGAATGGCGGGGAAGTATTGTGGCGGGCGGCCTTACCTTTTATTTGAGCCCACATTAGCTCAATCGCGTTATATTGGCAATGATACGGTGGAATTCTTAGAATGCGATGACCGTACTCCAGAGCCAGTTCATCGATTTCGTATCGCACATTTGCCGCTTTATTTTCTTTAACTAATTTAATTAACTCTGCTTTTAGCATCTGCATATTTACGTCAATGCCTTTTGCTTATAACCAAGCCACCATTTCTTCTTTTTTATTAGCTTGGGTAGGTGGTTTCTGTATTTGAACCGAGTGATATGAGGCATTATCCATGAATATTACAGAAGGCTCTGGTAGGCTGGGCAAAAGCACGTTCTGGAACCACTCTTTAAATGTAGTGGCATTCATTTCCTCGTGGTAGTCATTTGTGGTTTTTGATTGAAATGCCAGTAACGCGTTCTCCACAAAGCCGTATTTTGCAGAACCTGCGTGGCATATTATCAGACGGGCTCCCTTACCCATTGATACTTTCGACGTCGATGCTTCTGTATCATCCGTCCAAGAACGGAAAACCGTGTGATTGGCGTTTAGCCATGTCTCATCAATGAACACGACATTATCCCAGTTATCAATTTTTTTTTGCTTCTCTCAAAAAACTTATCCGTTTTAAAATTATGTCATATCGTTCTAATAAAATTTTTCTTTTGTCTGTTTTTTTATACGAAGAACCAATATCTTTTAAGATTTTGGTTAAAGCAGTTTTACCCCCGCTAAACAGTCCAGCTACTCTTAACGATGCCAAAAGCTTCTTCCTGTTGAGATATTCATTTCTGGAATAGTAACCATATATATGATTTCTGATTGCATCGGCGTCAAAGGTGTCAATATCTGTCACGGGTTTAGTTCTACGTTTCTTCTTCGGAGTACGTAAAATATTATCTTCCGTGCCAGTAGAGCCGAACTTTTCTTTATTAATATTTGTTATTGTTCGTTTGCTAACTCCAAGCGCCTGAGAGTTGGTTCTTTTTTCGCCATTTTGCCGCTCCCGCTCAAAGTAATCTTGCAGGTTGATGACTAACTCACGGGCAACGCAATACAAAACACAATCGAAGTCCGATTTAGCGCCGATGTAAGTTTGAAAAGCAGAAACAGTCGATTAAACGAAAGCCGGGTAATCAATTAAAAACAGATCGAAAACACTTGAAGAACGTGGTCTATGCGCACGAAACGACAACAGACGACTGTTTTAGCGTCACAAAATGGCGGCCCATAACGCCATTTTTAGTAACGTCATTTGGAGTTACCATTTTCAACCTAAATATAAAAATGCTACTTTCTTTCGCGCGTTCGGTTTGGTCGTAGTTTTATTTTTATATTTAATAACAGTTATCTTATAGTCCATTATTTTCAAATTCTTAAAAAGAAAAACAAAACGTATATTTTATAAAGTATAATAATTGTATAAGAACAGATTACGATACTATTATTGCATGTTATTGTTAGCACAGCACTACAAATATAAAGCGCTGACATAACCTTGTAATAGCGGAGTATAGATTTAGAAAAATATTGTTTACCAAGTTATTTGATACTCAGTTTGGCACAAAATTATAATATTCATTGATTATTGATATAATAATGTTGTTTTAATGCTCATCAATTGTTAAAACGGTAAACAACCAGCAAAAATATTTTTATCGTAACTGCAACACTATTACAAAGTTACGTCGTCAGTTCAATCGCGACGTGTCAGGAAGGCATTTTATGAACGGCCGTAGTATATATACTTATTATTTGTGAGCTTACAGTAATGAACTTGAAGCAAAAAATACAAAGTCGAACACAAAAATACAAAAAGCGGTCAAGTGCGAGTGGGCCTCGCCCATGAAGGGTTCCATAGCAGCACATAACATATTATAAAAGTTCTTGTAGTTCGTTGTTACTTTGATCGCTGTTTTAATTATAGTGTACGGTTTACGACTTATGACGTTGTTAAAAAAACTACTTACTAGATCAGGTTCAAACCAATTTTCGGTGAAAGTTTACATGTACATCATATATATATTTTTTTAGTTTAATCATTCTATTGTTTTAAAAGTTACACGGAGGGGGACACACATTTTACCACTTTGGAAGTGTCTCTCGCACAAACTATTCAGTTTATATAAAAAATAATTTCGACTGCAGCTATTAACAAAATTTTCAAACGTCTATGTTCTCGTAAACATTTCAAATTTGAAACTAAATGCTATCATAGTATTTCTAGATGAACAAAAGTCGGTTTTTATAGGAGCGTACGAATAATAATGTTACTACGAAGTTCGCGGGGTGAGGAAGAGCTCTGCACAAGTCCGGGGCCATGTTCTTTCATGGCCCTCGGCGCAGGCCAGGCCCGGAAGCCAGCCTAACAGTGGGAGGCACTCCCATCGACATCAAGCCCCGGTTGAAATACCTGGGGCTCGTGCTTGACGGTCGATGGGACTTCGGACAGCATTTCCGAAGTCTGCGCCCCAAGTTGGTGCTCACGGCGAATGCCTTGGGCCGGCTGTTGCCCAACTTGAAGGGCCCAGAGGCCTCCTGCAGGAGACTTTACGCGGGTGTCGTGCGGTCCATGGCCCTATACGGGTGCCCCGTGTGGGCGGACACCTTGGAGGCCAGATTCGTGCCTCTGCTCCGTACGGTGCAGAGCACGATGGCCTCCAGGGCCATCAGGGGATACCGCACGATATCCTTCGAAGCGGCGAGTCTCCTGGCCGGATCGCCACCGTGGATCCTGGAAGCGAGGGCCCTTTCGGCACTATATAAGTTCCGAAAGGAGGCACGGGAGCGGGGATTCGATCCCGAGCCCGAGGATATTCGGGCTGAGAAATCCCGGCTCCACCAGGTCATGGTGGCCGAGTGGGAGCGACGACTTGGGCAACCACGCGCAGGGCACGCCGTGATTGCGGCGGTAAGGCCCATCATGGGGGAGTGGCTAGAGAGGCCACACGGTAGCCTCTCGTACCGTCAGACGCAGATTATCACCGGGCACGGTAGCTTCGGGCGTTACCTGCATCTGATGGGTATCGAGCCAACGCCCGAGTGCCATCACTGCGACGCGAGCGTGGACTCGGGGCTGCACACGCTCACTGAATGTCCGGCGTTTGAGACGCCGAGGCGGGAGCTTGTGGCAGCCCTGGGGGTGAGAGTGCTCACGCTTTCCACCCTGCTCGCGGCGATGGTCCGCTGCGCGGATGCGTGGGCGGCCAGTGCCTCCTTTTGCGAGCAGGTCATGCTCGCGAAGGAGACAGCATAGCGGGCGCGGCGCGATGAGCGAGAATGGCTCGCTGACATCGCTGCACGCGCCTGAAGGCGGCTCGGGCGTCGGAGGGCGCAAACTGACCTCCGCCCCCCATGAGCGCGGGCCTGAGGGTGACGGGTGGAGCCGCCCGTCACCCTAGCAGAAGCAGGCCACGGCGGCGGCGCGCATCGTAGGACGATGCGCGCCTCCCCACACCGGGGTTGAGTCGGGGACCGCGTGGTCCCCCCCTTCCCGAGGAGGGCCAGACCGAGAGGGATGGCCCTGGGTCAGCCGGGGTGCGAGCGATATGTCGCATGACAACCTCACCTTCGGCCTAGCACTACGACCCAGAGACGGCGTGCGGTTTAGTCGGTTCGAGTCCGACATAACCTCCCCCTCCGGCTCCGGAGGGGTGGGTATCCGTGGGGATTTCCCGCACGTAAAAAAAAAGGGGGTGAGGAAGAGGAAGAGGCGCGCGGGCAACGCGCGGTTCTGCCAGTTCGCTCATTGTTAGCGGGGCGACTGCGCGTGCGTGTTTTATATTTTTTTATTAATGTTTTACGTAAATGTGCAGTATTTAGTATAAATAACAATGTCTCGATCTAGGCGTATTTTAACGGTTAAGATTGTAATATGTGTCAAATCCCACATTGTTAACGGATTATTATTTTATTACCTGTGTCGAATGTACCACATTCTACATTATTGAGCGCTTATTGAGTTCGTTCATTTTTGTCGGATATGGCACTACCGACTTTGTTTGTTGTACCTAACATTCCTGTTTTTGTCGGTTATGGTATTGTCGACTTTATTACTCGTTATTCTATTAAACGTTTTATCGGATATGGTACTACCGACTTTGTTATTCGTTCTTATAATGAAAGTATTTGTCATATTTGGTAATTTTCCACGAGCCACATTTAAATTTGGTCAAAGATTTCCTCCCGGGAGATACTTCGTACAGTGGTTAAGGAAGTTAAATCATGAATTTTCGTGGTTGTCAGCTGGCACTTTGTCGGTGGGGTAAGCAGCGGTGACTGCTCAAACATGTAAAAAAATGAAAATAAATCAGTCATTTCCTCCCGGCTGAAAATTGGCTAAATTACAGTTAAGCCAATGTCTTGAAGGAAAAAAATTGTCAGCTGCTCATATAGCGGTGGAAAACCTGTCAGCTGGTGACCTAAAGTTGTAAAAAAAATTAAAATCGTCAGTCATTTCCTCCCGGCTCAAAATTGGCTAAAATACAGTTAAGCC
This sequence comes from Eilema caniola, assembly GCA_949126895.1. NCBI lineage: Eukaryota > Metazoa > Arthropoda > Insecta > Lepidoptera > Erebidae > Eilema > Eilema caniola. Next base: position 10,064,068 of record OX421486.1, on the reverse strand, counting down.
AATACCTTGAAGGAAAAAAATTGTCAGCTGGCCATATCGCGGTGGAATACGCGTCAGCTGGTGACCAAAAGTTCAAAAAGTTGTATGAAAAATTAAAATCGTCAGTCATTTCCTCCCGGCTCAAAATTGGCCAAAACATAGTTGAGCCAATACCTTGAAGGAAATAAATTGTCAGCTGCGCATACCGCGGTGAAAAACGCCTCAGCTGGTGACGTGGCCAAAATTCAGTCATTTTCTTCCGGTTCAAAATTGGCCAAAATACAGTAAAGCTAATGCCTTGAAGGACAAGTAATGTCAACTGCAAATGCCCCGGTGGAAAATGCATCAGCTGTTCACGTGACATAATTCAGTCATTTCCCCCCGGCACAAAATTGGCCAAAATATAGCTTAGCCAATACCTTGAAGAAAATAAATTGTCAGCTGCTCATGCCGCGGTGGAAAATGCGTCAGCTGGTCACGTGAAAAAATTCAGTTATTTCCTCCGGGCTCAAAATTAACCAAAATATAGATAATCCAATACCTTGAAGGAAATCTATTGGCAGCTGCCCATGCCGCGGTGGAAAATGCATCAGCTGGTCACGTGACAAAATTCAGTCATCTCCTACCGGCTCAAAATATGCCAAAATACAGTTAAGCCAATACCTTGAAGGACCAAACTTGTCAGCTGCCCATATGCATATCCATACCATTTTGTCACGTGACCAGCTGACGCATTTTCCGCCGCGGCATGAGCAGCTGACAATTTATTTTCTTCAAGGGAGGAAATGACTGACGATTTTAATTTTTTTTACAACTTTAGGTCACCAGCTGACAGGTTTTCCACCACGATATGAGCAGCTGACATTTTTTTTCCTTCAACACATTGGCTTAACTGTAATTTAGCCAATTTTCAGCCGGGAGGAAATGACTGAATTTTTTTCATTTTTTTACATGTTTGAGCGGTCACCACTGCTTACCCCACCAACAAAGTGCCAGCTGGCAACCACGAAAATTCATGATTTGACTTCCTTAACCACTGTACGAAGTATCTCCCGGGAGGCGATTGGTCATGAGAACCTGTCGCTGGCTTGCGGTCTATAATATCACAATTTTTAATTGTACATTAGCACAGAATAGATAATAGTACTAGCGTAACATTAGTAAATTTAGATGTTGGATGTGTTAGCATCGACTTTATTATTCTAAAACAGTTACACAATAATGTAGGTTGGATATGGTATATGTGACATTTTTACTTATAGGTACGTTATTTTAGAAGGTAGGACACGACTGGGGAAGTACCTACAGAATACCGCGGTTATAGCAACCTTGTGTTGTGTTCCTGACGGTGAGCAGGGTAGCCAGAGCTCACTAGAGAGGCTCTGTGTTGTCAGTGGGAAGACCAAAGGGTTAAGATGACGCAACCGACTAGTGCGGGAGTGAAATGTTGGCGCGGTGGTCAGGTAGACCCGGTGAAACGGTTAACCGCTGGTCGCCCGCAGGCTGTACGGTTCCCGAACCCGGGGAGCACATAATCTCCGTTCCAGGAGGCTGAACCAGCAGCCTGTGTAAAGTTCCCGGTGCTGTAGTCGTGCCGAAGAAGGAAACCGGAGTAGACTTGACAGTATCTTTCGCTCACCGCGCCAGCCAGTCACACAACCCTTGCTCGTTTGCGGTGGCGAGAAACCTTACTTTGTCTTCTACACTGATGGCATAGAGACTTTCTATACCTCCCCCTCCCCTTTTTATTATGGCCAGGAAAAATACGAATATACGTTCTACAGCGGCACCTTCGTCCACAATGAATGTCGACTTCTGGAACATCAGGGGCCTCCACACCAATCTTAACGAGGTCCATCACCATCTTGAGATAGCAAAGCCGACCCTATTCTTTCTGAAGTAGACCCAAATATCATGCCAGGCCGATACAGCCTACCTTATGTACCCCGGGTACAAACTCGAGCATAACTTCCTGAGTAAAGCCGGGGTATGCATGTACGTCCGGCATGACGTTTGCTGTCGCCATCTAAACGGCCTTAAAGACAGGGACCTGTCCACTCTATGGGTACTCTAGTGGCCACATCCGTACCTATGCGTGCGTCTACAGGTCTCATAGGGGTGACCTGGGTACGGCTCAACTGTTTGAGCACCTGCAGCGGTCGGCGGACAGAGTAATTGAGCAGTACCCTGCCACGGGCTTGGTATTCTTAGGGGACTTTCACGCTCACCATGTGGAGTGGTTGGGGTCGCACAGAACGGATTTTACGGGCAGGGCTTGTAGCGTAACGGCGGTGACGTTCATGTGCGTTACGCTAACAATAAAAGTGTTATGAAAAATTTATATAATTACCTGGATAAGCGAAGCCAGCAGATACATTGGACCTTTTAGGTTAAGGGCCGTATCGTGTGGGTTATTCGTTCATTGTTGCATTGGATTCAGAAAAGAAAATCTGTTCTATACTCACAACAATATTTAATTGTAAATTATTACAATACTACATGCGATGCACAGTAAACACGGTTTTGAAAATTATACACTATTACAATATCTGAATACGTGTTATGGACTTCCAACCGCCGGGGTCGACTGTGGGGAGTCAATCCGAATTTTAACCAACTGTTTATTACATACAGAAATTACAATATTATGTTTGTGCAACAGCACTACGCCAATATTAATAAATGTACTTATTACAAGTAGTTGTTACACAGAGATGAAGCCTGCTAGGCTAGTCCTGCGATTAAATATTAATCTTGGGATTAGTAAGTTACTACTAGCCAGCGAAACATCACCTGATGCCATCAGGTGTGTGCATCAGGACTGCGACGTTTGTCGTTAACGACTGGTGCAGCGTATAATATTTAAATAAAAAGGTTGCTTGATGAGTCACTATTTACACTCTGAGGAAAGAGAAAATCAATTTGTGGGGCATCCGTAGTTGGCGACATGAAAAGTAAAAAAGTAGGTTGAGCTGATGTGTAACATCGGTTACCAGCGAAATCCGTTGGTCCAAAACCGGGGTCGTTTGGGTTCAGGTGGTTGCTGTCGGCACCATTCTGGTGAGCGTCACGGGTGTCAGGGTGAACCCGCTGTGCATAAAAAGAGAAACAACATGGCATTAGAACGCGGAATTCGCACAACGTATCAACTTCCACGATTCTCGATAATCTAATATATAAAATTCTCGTGTCGCAGTTTTCGTTGCCAAACTCCTCCGAAACGGCTTGACCGATTATCATGAAATTTTGTGGGCATATCGGGTAGGTCTGAGAATCGGCCAACATCTATTTTTCATACCCCGATTCGCGATAACCGACATCCACGCGGGCGGAGCCGCGGGCGACAGCTAGTTATTTATATAATCATAAACTAGCATTTTGCGCGGTGCGCCAGCTGCCAGCAGCTCGCGAGTGTTATGTGTAGCGCTCTATCTTATTTATTTATAATACACTTTATTGGGTATAAGTTGAAAGCAAGAGATGTTTAGGATTTTGATTATTAGTCTCCTTTGAATGAACGGGTTAAAATGGGGGATATTTTGAATATTGAAAAATAGTAAACGCACATAATTATTGTGTTTATAATGTAATGCAGGTTGTGGTTACGTGTTTAATATCAGAATCTATTTATACCTGTGTCTCAGTTTGAAGGGTTAATACTATTGTTAGCAAAATTTCTGGGCTAATGAGATGCGATTTTGTATACCACTACATCAAAGACGATAAATAAACAATAGACAGACAGTTTTTGAGCTTTTGAGTAACAACGACAGAAGTTTTTAAATAACAATCGACAGTTATAAAAATAATGTAGTTGGCGTAGTACAAATTCCCTACTTGGGAACCATTAAAATAACGTGGTTAGGTGAGTAAATCAGGTAGATTGCTACAATTTTAATTATCGTTCCGCCCTCCGGACGCTTCAAAGTAAAAATTGGGCCGCCATCTTGGATTTTTTTTTCTTTTTTTTTCAAAAATTCATAATCGGAACCCCTGATTTACTCGAAAATGACACCCATGTCACCATGACATTAAAGATGGCGGATGAAAAGCCACTATGTTGGCCGCCATCTTGAATTTCTTGATATTTCGGATTTTTTCCATAGTCACCTAGCTATTTTTTTCCAAATAGTCAAGGATACTGGCAATACTACAAAATAAAAAATAAATCAAAATTGCAACATTCATATAACAAACTTTTTTTTGTAGTAGGGTCTGAAAATTCCTAAATTTCAATTAAAAAAATCGATCCGCCATTTTGGATTTTCCATCTTTTTTTTCATTAATTCAAAATCAGAAGCCTCGATTTACTCAAAAATGACACCCAATAAAATAACACATAATAGACAGACAATCTAATTCGCAAATTGGTCCGGCGGGAAAGGCTCAAAATCTGTATTATCTGAAGATGGCGCCACTGGTAGGTACGTGGGCAAAATAGCCCGCAACATTTTATTGAAAATCGATAAAATTGTGCCATTTCTTAACCTAACAAACTTTAAAAATATGTTTTTTTTATTGCATAGATTTTATCGCGAGCTGAGCGCGGCCACCGAATCAAGAAATTCCGTAACGAAAAAACCTGTCACATCGTCTAACGTCGTTTCAGTTCGGCAGACTTCCGACCGCACGCACACCGTGAATATTTGAAGTTGTCAAACGTCTCATCATAATGTCATCCACGAATACGGCCAGAATCAAAAGAGTTTTCTTTCAAAATGATCGAAAGAGTTTTCTTTCACAATACTTCGCGATTGCAACGGAGAGTTGATGTATGCTTATATCTTTAAAACTACTATCACTTTAATAGATAGAGTGATTTAAGAGGAACGATTCATTTCATGATTATAATAAGTATGCAATAGCTTTTTACCGCGGCAGTTCCTGAGTGCCACACGTGTTTTTTTGTTAAAGATCGTAGTTCGTTCACAATTTTTTTTTTAAATCGATAACCATTAATTTGTTACATAAAATCCGTAGTTTGATTCACTTAGCAACATTTTACGAACTAAAAGGTAACTACATATTGCCGTACATTTTTTGTGGGTATGAGATTGTCTATCTATTGTTTTTCCATCGTCTTTGGGGTATAGGTACGTAGTGTAAGGGGAACGCTCCCGAAGCCGAAAGGTGGTCATCGTGCTCATCATTATGAACAACTTTTACTATGGGATCAACCCTGAAATCGAGAAAAAAAAATTAGCTGTTCCATACAAAAAATTCGTCGACTCGCGATAAAATGTATGGAACAGCTGATATTTTTTTCTTGTTTTCGGGGTTGGTCCCATAGTTAAAGTTGTTCATAATGATGAGTACAATGACCCACCCCCTTTGGCTTCGGGAGCGTTCCCCTTACACCTATATAGCCAGGCGTTATCCCTTGTTCGTCTTATTATTATTCTATCACCGTTAAGTATGCTTTACAAGTTTTTGAGTAACAATCGACAGTAATAAAAATAATGTAGTTGGCGGAGTACAAATTCCCTACTTGGGAACCACTAAAATAACGTGGTTAGGTGAGTAAATCAGGTAGATTGCTACAATTTTAACTTTCGTTCCGCCCTCCGGACTCTCGAAAGTAAAAATTGGGCTGCCATCTTGGATTTGTTTTTCTTTTTTTTTCAAAAATTCATAATCGGAATCCCTGATTTACTCGAAAATGACACCCATGTCGCCATGACATTATAGATGGCGGATGAAAAGCCACTAGGTTGGCCGCCATCTTGAATTTCTTGATATTTCGGATTTTTCCCATAGTCACCTAGCTATTTTTTTCTAAATAGTCAAGGATACTGGCAATACTACAAAATAAAAAATAAATCAAAATTGCATCATTCATATAACAAACTTTTTTTGTAGTAGGGTCTGAAAATTGCTAAAGTCAATTAAAAAAATCGATCCGCTATCTTGGATTTTCCAACTTTTTTTCATTATTCAAAATCAGTAGCCTCGATTTACTCAAAAATGACACCCATGTTGCTATGTCATCAAAGATGGCGGAGAAACGACCACCATGTTGGCCGCCATCTTGAATTTTTTGACATTTCGGATTTTTCCCATAGTCACATCAGCTCTCTCTACATTTTTCCCATATATCATCTATATCCCCCATTACCCCTTCTAGGAGAACAACTGTGTCAGTGAGTGAGTGAGTGGTAATCGAGCTATATATTATATAATAATAATACCTTTTTAGTATTTATAAGCACCAGGCGGCACCTCCAATACACCAAAAGACAAGAAATAATATTCAGAGCTCATCCCTAATCCTTCCTCTCTCGGGCTTCGAATGTCAAAACGCGGTCAAAGGTACGTCAAAAGTACGTATTTCCGCCTCGCTATTCAATTGTCGCTACTGTTTATTTCATTTCGCAAAATTCAACGTTCCAGAATATTCCAGGAACCTTTATCTTGTCCAACAAATAGAAACGCGTATTTAGAAGCGACCACCCTACATTTTCATTTCCTTTACGCAACCAGAATTAAGAATATCTTTATTGGCTAAATATTACGTTCTGTTTTGGAATAAGTTTTTGTTAATATATTGTGTAATGAAACTTACTTATTGCGTAAAACGTCATGTCAACCATCGACATACGCTACTCGAATCATAGACTATAGCTTAGTTGAGACCAAACATAATTATTTAATCCAAACGGGTTGGTAAAATATGCTTTTCTATATATCCTAAAGTAATAAAATTACTAACTAAAATTTATATTTAAAAGTAATCATGCATTAAACAGTTTATACGTAAGTTGGCTATCGTTTTGTTGTCTGTGGCAGACCGCTGACAGATTGACATTGTCAGACGTAAACAGCTGTGTATACAAATAATTAACCAAACCTATAATTTTACTGGCGTGGCTAACGTGGCTCTGGTACACTCGACATTGGCATGTCGCCATTAATAACTTTATAATACATTTTACTTGACATTGGTGAATTGCGGCGTCTTGCTGCAGAGGCCATTTTGAAGAAGTTGAAGTTAAACCTATAATTACTATAATTTTGCAATTATGTTTTACTATGTAATTAAATCAAGTGCAATGAATGCGAATAAAGTATAAATGGAATGTGAACAAGCTAACATGGAGCGTAGAATTGCAAAAACCAAGTGAGTGTAAGTAGCGATCGCTACAGGCTGCTCACGACTACGCCTTGACCTATGGGTTCTCGCAACTGGTGCATTCTATCACTAAAAAACCAGATATCAAGACCCACAGAGAGTTTTTATTGGACCTTCTGCTGACTACGTACCGAATGGAGGCACCACTCGGTACTTCGGATCACAGCGTCGTCTGGGCGCAAGTGACTCTCGCGTGGCCAGAACCACCGTGGCCACCTCAGTAGCGGCATGTCTGGCACTAAAAGTCGGCAGACTGGGACGGACTGCGAGAATTCTTCTCGTCGTACCCCTGGAGGCGGCTTTGCTTCTCTTCAAACGATTCAAGCTCTTGTGCAACAGCAGTCGCTGAAGCGATCCTAGCGGATATGGAATGCTATATTCTCAACCGCTGGATCGCAGCAGGAGCGAGCAAACGGCCGTGTGGTTTAATGGATTTTGCAAAGAAGGTAGGGACCACAAGCAATCTACATATAAGGCTTGGACCACGGCACATGCCAATAAGGATTCTAACATAGCTGAAGTGAAGCGGAATTTGAATACCGCCTCGAGGTCCTGTAAAAAAGCTACAGCAAGGGCGAAGTTCGAGTTCATCGGTATAATTGGTAAGCGGCTTATGCGGTACCCATCTGGCAATCGAGCATTTTGGTCGCTGGCCAAAGCTGCCGAGGGAAACTTCTGCCACTCTTGCCTTCCGCTGCCACAAAAACCCGACAGTAGCCTAGCCCATGGCGCTAAGGAGAAAGTCGATCTTTTGGGTAACCTCTTTGCGTCAAACTCGACAATGAACGACGGGAATGCCGAGCCACCTATTTTCCCCAGCTATGGTGTTTCCATGCCTGAAGTTTGAATCAAGCAACGGGTGGTCCGGCGGGAACTCAAGTCCCTAGATGTTTGGAAGTCGAGTGGGCCGGAAGGTATACCGGCGATGGTGCTCAGGCACTGTGCCCAGTACTTACGCGGCTTTTCGCGCGCTCTTAGTCTGCGAGACACGACCCGGCCTCGTCGAAGACTGCGTTCGTGCATCCTGTGCTAAAGAAAGAAGACAGGACAGACCCGTCCAATTACAGGCCTATTGCTATAACCTGCCTTCTATCGAAGGTGTTGGAGTGTGTGATTAATACACAGCTCCTGAGATACTTTGAGGGAAGCGATCTACTGAGTGACCGACAGTACAGCTTCTGCCACCGTCGCTCTGCCGGTGACCTTCTTAGGTATCTCATAAACCGATGAGCGCATGCCGTCGGGAGTCGGGGGGAAGCGCTAGCGGTCAGCCTCGATGTAGCGAAGCCCTTTGATCGGGTCTGGCACAGAGGTCTTCTTACGAAGTTGCCATGCTATGGACTCCCCGAGGCATTATGCGAATGAATTGCCAGCTTTTTCTCAAACAAATGTATCCAAGCCGTCGTCGATGGCAGCTGCTCGGACCACATGGACATAAACGCTGGTGTACCACAGGGCTCCGTGCTGTCTCCGACTCGGTTTCTGCTGCACATAAATGATATGCTGTCTGATGACTCCATTCATTGCTATGCGGACGCCAGTACCGGGGACACGTGTTACACGGACCGTGCAAATATCTCTAAGTCCAAAGGGGAGGAGAGTCGCGAACAACCTGTGTCCAAAATCGGGAGTATCCGATTGGGGTCGACTAAACCTAGTCCAATTCAACCTCACTAAGTCACAAAAATGTGTATTCACCTCTAAGAAAACCCTATTTATTGTAGCGGCGCAATTCCTGGGTACACCGCGTACCATTTCCTCGAGTATCGGGATCCTAGGCGTCGACATCTCAAGCGGCGTCCAGTACCGCAGCCATTTGGAGGACAAGGCCAAGCTGGCATCGAAGAAACTTGGAGTGCTTAACGGGGTAAGGCAGTACTTCACTGTGAGGCAACGACTCCTTCTTTATAGGGCGAAATCCGGCCCCGTATGGAGTACTGCTGTCACCTTTTGCCGGAGCATCTGCATACCAGCTTGACCCCTTCGAATACATACAAAGACGTGCGTTGAGCCTCGCCGACAATCCCATACTCGCTGGCGCTGTGGAGCCTCTCAGCCGCAGGAGGGACTGGCATCCCACACGGCAATAGAAATAGCACATCACCTGTCGTCAGTGGTTCTGGACTGCAATTACTTGTACTTGCCATTACTATTGTGAATTTTTATGATTTTTAAATTGTTCTATGTACTAACCTCACACTATCTTAATTTAATTTACATTTAATTGGATATTAATAAAACAATTTATCAGTTTTGAAGCCTTTTTTTAATACACAAGGCCTATGAACACCCCCACATCTGACATAACCTTGTAATTACGTACCGTAAAAAATTGTAGGATATGTCACTTACGACTGCTTTTACTAGAATTTCCTAGATTTATTTTTCTTATGTACATTACGACCTTCATTATCTTTCAAAACTGTAGCACTACGCGAAATTTAGTTTCAATATATGGGCATTTGTGAATTTGGTGCAAGTTCAAAACTTTATTTGGCCATACTGAAAAGTATTGTTTTTGTAGTTCCGACTGTGTTAATAGCTACAGTCGATATTAGAAACCTCAATATCATTTTTGAAGACCTATCCATAGATACGCCACAAGTAGGTATGGGTTTGATGAAAAACATTTTTTTGAGTATCAGTTCTAAGTATGGGGAACCCCCAAAATTTATTGTTGTTTTTCTATTTTTGTGTGAAAATCTTAATACGGTTCACAGAATACATCTACTTACTAAGTTTCAAAAGTATAGTTCTTATAGTTTCGGAAAACGATTAAACGCGGCACTAAAAATGATATCGCCACCATACTGTTTGTTGATTGGTTGGGGCCCTGACAGAGTGAACAGCACATTTTTTATGCTGTAGGTACTAGTGGGATTATATTATAATTACGGCATATTAATCTAAGATCTAAGATCTAAGATAAAAGTGGTTACCGTGGCCTATGGACGTGTGCAACAACAGATAAAGCAGGACAAGACTTTTTTCCACTGACAGTACAAAAACTCTCCAGTGAACTATGGCTACCCTACACACTGCCAGGTTCTTATGAACGCGGTATTCAGCTCAAATATCGTCAACATCTAACCGTTGTGTCTCGATTGTATGCGAGATCTTCACCGCGGAGCCTAGGGTCTACTTATTTGGAGTGCTTGGTTCAGACACTCGATGCATCCTGAGAAACGGAGGCAACAGGGAGACGCTGTGTCCTAAGGCCAATTCCAGTCGAGGCACGAGTGGCCCTGTTGAGGGCTGTTCAGAGGCTCTCGACTCCATGTGCCCTTCTGAAGCGTCCCTAGCATACAATAGTGGAGAGCAGGCATGAGACGATCTGGTTCTCCAGCCGCAGGTCTGAGAGTGGCTTCAGAGGAGGATGGGGCCATCTAAAAAGATGGCCTGGAATCGGTCGGATAGTCCCTCAATGAAGACAAGTGACAGAAATTAGGCTATAATAGAACAAAATGCTACAACCCTTTAAAATGGTTTTATTAAAAGTATGTAAACTGTTAAAGACAATTATAGTGTTACTATGATAGCCTCATTAGACGCTTTTTCACTTATTCATGTATTTTTCTTTTCAATTTTTAATGTTGAGCAAGTGTCGTCGCACTTGCTGCACATAGCTGTACTATGATGCTAAACTAAATATTTTATTATATATTTTATTAATGTGTTTTACTGGTTTCACCTCACGGCAGGATTCTATTGTGAAATTGGTAAGGTGTAATAATAAAATATTGTGGAAATGTACAAGTGTTTATTCAATATCTTTAAAAATATATATTTCTTGAACTCATAACTTGCACAACTTGTTTATCTAAATCTTCATTATCTCTCATAACAAGGTGTGAAATAGGGCAGGTAGAAGAATAATCATTAAATAATATTAAGTAAGATAATTTTTTTGAAAATCATTTATTTCATTTCTAAGTATTCCACTCAGAGTGTTAATGAGCATTGTTTAATTAAAATCATTAATTACTGTATCGAGGTGCATAACTTCTGTCATTTCTTCCTCTATATCTACTATTATTATCATTTCTGACTTGATCTCTATTATTGTTATTATAACTACCTCGAGATCTGTCACTTCTATCGTCATAGTGTCTGTTATTGCTCCTGTCATTTCTATCATTTCTGTCATTTCTGTCATATCTGTCATTTCTGTCATATCTGTCATTTCTGTCATATCTGTCATTTCTGTCATATCTGTCATATCTGTCATTTCTGTCATTTCTGTCATTTCTATCATTCCTGGCATTTCTGTCATTTCTATTATTCCTATTGTCATTTATGTCATTATTCCTGTCATTATTATTGCTGTAGGAATTCCTATTATTATTATTATTATTTTGTCTATGTTGATATCTGTTATTATCATTATCATATTTGTTTCTATTGTACCTATCATCATTTCTATCGCTATTGCTTTGAATTCTATAATTTCTGTCATCATTTCGGTGGTATCTATCACTATTTCTATCGCTATTGCTATAACTTCTATCATTTCTGTCATAATTTCGATTGTGCCTATCATCATTTCTGTACTGGTATCTATCGTTTGCTTTATAATTGCTGTTCCTATTGTTGTCATATCGATCTGATCTTGATCCTCTGTCATCATTCCTGTGTGAATTTCTGTCTTGCGAGTTCACTGATTTTGCCTGTAAATAAATTATCAGTGCGTATATAAATGGATTTACTGTGATTTACAGAACTTAAAATATTTATGGAACTATAACTATACCATACCACAAATTAAAAAAGCGAGAGCTAGGGTAATTTATGCATTTATATTTTTATGCTTTAGGATATTATGCCGTTAGATCGTCATGATAACTGGGATTCTGGTAAAACAAATTACACCTTGTTTATGCCTTATAATGTGTAATAATAATTATGGAAAATAACATTATGCTATAATTAATTATGATATTTTGCGTTTCAATAGGGCACCGGAATTAATACTGCTTAGAAGATACTACCTCTTAAATTCATTAAGTTATTCATCTATTCCTGAAATCAGCTTGGATTCAACATCGACGAACATGCTATTCAAGGTTACAAAACGATCACACCGATTGCTGTTATCTATATCGCTCTTTCCAAGCAAGAATCAAGATACTAACCACAAATACTACTTCAGGGTTTCTCTTTTAATTAATATTTAATAGATTAATGGACTGCACTAGGTTAATTGATTGATTGATTGAGCATAATCCTAGTCGTAAGAGTCGGTCCGGTGTATGAGACCATAAGAAGACGCTTGGGGCTATGTCAATCTTACCCGAACAGTACTATTGCTGATTAATGGAGTTCGGGAGAATAGACGGCAGGTATTTCCCTAAGAAATCAAATCTAAAGTAGAAAAAGTGGACTTTCGCTACGAGTCCCAGATGCAATATTGTCACGCGAAAATGAGAACGAGATCAATCTTAACACAAACCTGTTGAGCTAGTTTATAAAGGTATAGGAACGGATAAGGTACGTCTTCGTTATCATCACTTCTGCTGTCATCATTGTCTCTGCCATCACTTAACTGGAGTGCTTGGTCTTTTTTGTCAAGGTTGTTGTTGTCCAAGACCAGGACAACTGGACGGTCTTGGTCTGCAGCCTTTTGGTAGAGACTGGACAGAATGCCTGATAAATCTTCGGCTCCGGCCGTTTGGAAATACTGTAAACAGAATTATAATAAATATGCTTTAATTTAAGTCTAAATAATTGAGACATAAAAATGTAAACAGGTAAACTGCATCAACAGAGTTCAGATGGCAGTCCCTTCCATTAAAAATAAGACAAATTATATCAGAACGACAAAACATGGATTAACGCAAGGAACAAATAAATATTTTTGTACCACTTAGGAGGCAGACGAGCCCACCTGATAGAAAATTATTACTGTGGCCTCCCCTATGGTGGTAAGAACAGGGGTGTCACACTCATGCTGTCGATCTTGTAAGAACCTTCTCATGCCCTCCTTAAAGAACACCATATTGTCGTCCCTTAGAAAAACTACAGCAAAGAGCACATTTCACAGCTTGATCGTCTGTGGGATTTCGCTTTCATACCGCAGTTAGTTTGGTAAAGCGAAAATGATCTTTAACTAAGATGATAGGAAGTATATCAAAATGTATGTAGCATTACTCGTTGATATAGGAGATGTAGAAATTTTTGTAAGTTTCTTTAATATTAGTCCATGAGCTAAAAAAAGGTTTTAGGATATTTTTTTTCTTGTAATAAGTTTCTTTCTACAAGAAAACTAATTTTAAATGTGATTGAATTCACAAGAGTCGTTGATAAAGCAACCACTATAAAAATATTCGATACTGAAAAAAATCTGAGAAATAAAAATAACTTACGGTTAACAAAAGTGAGATAGCAATATTCAGTAATATCTGTGAGGGCTTAGCCATCGCCATCTTTGCGAGTCTTACGTACACTTGTTTGAAATAATTTGCGGCGATTCCTTTTATGAAGTAAAATTAACGCTTCACTAACGAATTTCATTACAGTATCAAATTATTTCGTGTTGAAAAAATCGATTAAAATTTCACTTTATAACATGATTGCGTAACGTATGCTATCTTAAGTGGTGTTATTTCAAGGCTTTATATATTGTTGTGGCTTGTTGCTAAGTCATGATATAAGATTTAAATCTTTCGAGTGTCAAAGAATTTAACCTAATTATTACCGCCATCTTAGGCTGCCAAAGGTTCACGTATAATCTACGAGGCGTTCGTCATCTATCTTTGGAAAAAGACAGTGGACAGTTCGGCGTTACCAACGGGTTGATATTACCAATACTTTCGATAGATTGCGTTGGGTCCTTTTTTACAGATTCTAACTAACCTATCTATTCCACTGTCTTCTGATCTACACATAACAAGATACAACACAAAGATGTAATCACCATTCGATACAAACAATTCTTACATTAATTTTTTTGGCAAATTTACATGTTTGTTCTAACCTACAGGCACGGATTCTTTAAGCATGTAAATTATGACTCGAGGTCATCAATCTACGGATCTAAGCTTTCTTAGCATCTCAAAAAGTGTTTTTTTCTCTTTTAAACTGAGTGAATTCACAGCTTAGTAACAAAACATAAGTTAAGTTAACCGTTATCAGTTTTGTGCTTTTGTATTAAAGTGTATTGTGTGATTTTGTGTCCAAAATCATGATTGAAAGACCGTTAGGAGACATTAAGCGTTGAGTAATACTGATCTAATGGTAGGGGAGCCCAAGCGGGGATTTCGGGATTTACTAAAGCGCGGCAGATTAATATACAGGGGGATAACTTGTACCCGGTTAAGTACCTCCACAAAACATGAGGCCCATATATAAGGCCGCCCGTGAAGGATACAGTATCAGGTTAGTAAAAAAAAAATGACCATCAGAAATTCTCGAGCGCGTCAGATTAAGGTAGGGTGAATTAATTACATCCTAAAAAGTGTATATTCCACTAATCTGATAATTTGAGAGTGACGTAAAAAAGGGGAGGGCAACAAAGTTGTAAAATAAAACGTCATCTCGACATTCTCGAGCGTAGCTAAACTTTTTTTATTTTGAAGGAAATAATTCAAGAATAATGAAAAATGTATAATCTGACGATTTCCGCGAGCCGAAATAACAAAAATTCGTCGATATAGTTAAATACGTGCAGCTGCGTGATGCCTACATTTCCTTCTCCGCATTTCTATTCCTCTCTCACTCTTTCTCTATCTATTACTCTCTCACTCCGTCCCCACTCTGGTTTCTGTTGCCATGACGCCATGATTGTCATGACATTTTAATATTGGTTGTGTGAATTAAAGTTTATAAATATTTAATATGAGTGCTATTAATTTGAAATGTGTATTTTGTGGTGAAAGTACCTTACAAAAAACAATTAAATTTACTGTAGAAACATTAAAAAAATGTGCATATATTTTAGTTATCCGAAAGTCTCGAGGAACATATGATAACCTCGAATTGTCGATGGAATCATCATTAAATGATTTATATCACGCACAGT
Source organism: Eilema caniola (assembly GCA_949126895.1). Taxonomy (NCBI): domain Eukaryota; kingdom Metazoa; phylum Arthropoda; class Insecta; order Lepidoptera; family Erebidae; genus Eilema; species Eilema caniola. The sequence continues at coordinate 10,048,943 of OX421486.1, read as the reverse complement.
GCTATAAATTATTTACTGCAATTAAAATAACGCGAGACTTTCAGTATTTGGAACATGACAATACACCGGAAGTTTCGGGAAATAGCTCCGAAACACATGCTCGTGATTCTGTAGTGTTCCGAAGCACATGGTACTGTTGATTGCTTGTCTACTGAGGTTGCTGGTACATCGACAGACGAGTAAGTGTTATTTCTATCGAATTAGTACAATTTTAAGCGCCCAGGAATGGAATTAGCGGGAAGTTGCAGGGATTGCCTTTAAGGTGAACCGTTTTTCTAATTTTTTTTTGTCAGATCAGGCGAATCCCTCTAGATAATCGTCAGATTATGAGACAGTACGTTTAGAACATAAAGATGAACCATATATATCTTAATCTGACGCGCTTGAGTATTTCAAAATGGCGATTTTTTTTTGCATATTATGAAAATGGCCGCGAGTTTGCGTCCCATCGAAATTGTCAGATTAGTGAATGAGAGCTTTTTTTTGGTGCACTTAACACTCCCTTAGAAAATCTGACGCGCTCGATAATTTTTTTTTTTTTTTCATTTTCAACCCTTAAATACAACCACCCGCATCATGCAAACCATCAGATTAACATACGTACATTATTAAAAATACGTAGGGCATTGATGCTATTAATATCTGACGCGCTCGAGGATGTCCATGCAACAGTTTTTTTTTACATATTTAAAAATCGATAGCCGCTTCCCCCACCGATGTAAAGGTATATATCATAAACATTTTTTTCTTCTTATCATCTAAGCTTTGCATCCCAATAGGTCTCTACGACGCTCGAGTAAATCCCCATTTAGCCTCGTGGGCTCCCCTACTATAACCATCTTTTATACTTCCGTCTCCACGTCGAGAAAGTCAATCTGCGAGTTTATGAGGAGAGAGTACAGTACAAACTATGGACACGCAGTTCACTTTTTGTTTACATCCGTACCGAATTTTGTGTGTGACAAACATATTCAAGCAGTAAATGTTCATGTATCTAAAACTACTTCTATACAAATATAATAAAACTGAAGGGTTTATTTGTTAATTTGGTTGAACGTGCTAATCTCAGAAACTGCTGGTTCAAATTAACAATTTATGGTTGACTGAGCGAGCGAAGCGAGCAAAAGTCTCCGTTTCAACAAGGTGGCAGATTTGTCCAAATCTATGTCGGTTTTTCAGTTCCAAACTTCAAGGACATGATTCCCCACAGGTTGCTGGGAAAAGAATTATGCGTCGTAAAGGTGAACTCCGTCATAAAAAACACAGATGAGACGAAATGGGAAGTTTTCTTTAGCGTTTTTTTAAGAACGAATGATCATTATTTTTTATTGAAACATCCAGGGCTGTTTAAAATGGTGCGAAGATATTGACCAGATTTCATGTGGCAATGAGTGCTCGCGAAGTCTACTGTTTACAGAACTACTAGTGAATAATCGAGTTTGGTTTTAGGTTATTTATCGGGCGGAGCAGTTATAATTAATGTCAACAAATCCATGGGATTCCTATATGTTCGGGTCAATCACCGAACAAATAATCATGTCAGCGAAATTGCAACACCGCGCGATATGCATTGAACATTTTATGTATTACCTAAGTAAAACAGTCAGTACGCTTTCGGATGGCATTAGTTTTAATCGTTATCCCAAGTGTATTACTGAAATATACCATCTTTATAATCTTTAACCGTGGTTTATCATAATCAAAATAACATTGGTCCTTCGAGCCGGATTCGAGCTATTATTAAAGGATATTAAGTATCTTGAAACCTTATGCTCAACGATTAGAATACAAACACCTTGCGACGGCGTCATGTTACAGCTTGAGCACGAGTTCGAAGAAATTAAGCATTATGACAATATTGTTATGATGAAGGATTCGTTTATGACTAATCAGAAGCGCCGGCGACGCGGCTTGATAGACGGAGTGGGCTACGTTGCAAATAGTTTATTCGGAGTGTTGGACCAACGATTTGCAGATAAATATGAGAAGGATATTGACCTTTTAAGGCATAATGAAAACCATTTATACCACCTTTGGAAAAACCAAACGTCGGTTGTTGAGGCTGAATTTAATCTCATGAAAAGGATGGAGAATACTATCAACAAACACCGTAAGTTAATAACTCAAAAGCTTAATCATCTCCGAGACTCTTTAATAAATCTTACTCAGCAAGTACAAAATATAACTGTCCTCACAGACTTCATAACCTCGGCTTTCACTGCAAACAACTTGCTGTATACCCTGAGACGAATCCAGGACTCAATTTTGGATACAGTAACTGATATTTATAGTGGAAAATTAAATTTTCATTTGATATCCCCCAGGCAACTCAGAGCAGAACTAAGCACAACATCAGCACAAATATCCGGAGACTTGGTAGTACCTGTCAACAACTTTGACCTTAAAGAACTTTACAGCTTGCTCAAAGTAAGAGCCAAATACTCTGGCAAATACCTAATTATAGAAATAAGAATACCCCTGATTGAAAGAGATCTTTACGAAATATACAATCTTATACCGGTCCCACGCATCTTGCAAGATAACATGATGATGAAGGTCGTCACTATCTCAGAACTGGCAGCAATCAACATGAGAAAGGATTTGTATTTACCTATCACAGACACTCAACTGCAGTCATGCGTATTACAAAACCCTGAAACTATTCTGTGCCATATCAGAAGACCAATTCAACACATGAAAGATGATCATAGCCTTTGTGTAACGATCCTAAGCACAAGAACTTGTAAAACCGCAACTACCCCTTGCGTGAATGACTGGAGAGAGTTAGCATCAGGAAACAAATATTATTATTTATGCTGCAATGAATGTAACGTCAAACTTTTATGCGAAAGCCAAGTTACGGCAGTCAGGCTGTCAGGTGCTGGTCTGCTGCGCGTTTCGGAAGGCTGTTTATTAAAAACAGATGATTTCACGGTATATTCAAGCAAAAGATTGTCTAGTAAAATTAGCACGACGACAAAATTTATCTTAACGGAAATTTCACCAATCAATCACATAATAAATATTAGTATGATAGAAACATATGAGCTTAACCTCAATAACTCAGATAATCTCAGGCAATTTGAAGCTATTAAAAGAAGTATTGAGATTATGAAGAAGAGTGAACCTTTGAGTACCGATATCTCCTACCACGACATCCATCTTTATGCTGTTACATATTTCATCATATTTGGAATTTCGGGATTGGTGGCAGCTTACTGTTTTAAACGCTGGCGGCAAAGAAAACGTAGAATAAATCTTGCCCCGTCTATAGCAGTGCCGTGGACAGTCTCTGCAGCGACTGCGTTGCCATCTCCACCCGCCGAAACAGAAAGTGTCCCTAAGCGAGTAGCGCTATCTAGTGAGTGCTTACAAAAAAGGAAGATAGAGGTTCCTCACCGATCTTTCGCGTGTTTTCTCTTTCCGATTTACATTGTAGCGATTCAGTTTAATTTGTAACGTTACTTTTATTTCATCCTTTAATAAAACTAACCCTTCATGACTACTTTAGTACTTTCGGAACATTGTTTTCACCTTGTTAGTATTAATTTCATACCCATTTAACTATATCTGCTTACTAACTTTCCCTTTTTCACCCTCGGGAACATGTTCGGGTCAATCACCGAACAAATAATCATGTCAGCGAAATTGCAACACCGCGCGATATGCATTGAACATTTTATGTATTACCTAAGTAAAACAGTCAGTACGCTTTCGGATGGCATATCGGGCGCGACTCAATCTTATCCCATTCACCTCATTAGTTTTAATCGTTATCCCAAGTGTATTACTGAAATATACCATCTTTACACGCCAAACACTATAGTTATATCATTTGAAAGATAATAAATTGCGGGAATATACGATTATATTGATTTAACTTAAAACAACTCTCCCTTAACGTTTAAATGGATGCTTAGAATACAATTTCCGGGGTGTATACCAAAATTAAATCACGCGTCATAATTTTCCGTGTAGTTTTCATACGCATTCTTGTCTGAATGCCTGCATAATAACCTCGTGGAATGTCTTTACGAGATGGCTTTAAAATGTTCAATAGATTTTCCTCGGTTATCTACCAAAACAGTACTATGAATATTTAGGGTATTCTTATAATAAAATAATTAAGCATGATTTGAGAACTACGAGAGATTCCGCAACAACTCAGGGCGATTGTATTTTTCAAAATTCTATCTACGGCATGATTTTTGTAAACAAGTCCTAACGGTTCATCAACTATCTGGTTTTATGCCGAATATAGCATACAATTATAAAGTGGGTTGCAGTAGGGAACCACCTACTGCCACCCTTAACATTTTCTTCTATAATAATCTTGTTCTCAGCGCTGTGATGAGAAAATATCAACATGTGTCTCCTCTTAATACAAGAAGTCGAACAATGACCTCCTTTATCGGCCTTCCTTTGCTAAAGGGGCAAATTTTGCGATCTGGAGAAAGCTTTATTAACAGTTTGCTATTAGCAATTAGGTAAAGAGGTGTGTGTGTGGTATGTATAGGTAACTTTACAAACATAAACACAATCAGTTTATGTTTGTATGTCGCCGCCAATTAGCTTAATCAGCCGTTCAATTAACTGCCTAGGCTGGTAACTAAACGGCGCCATTCCATTGACTGCCTGAATGATATTTAGCCGTAACGTTTATTACAATTGATAAATAAACTGGCTGACCAATGTTTAGGCCATTCGTAAAATAGAAATAAGATAGAAAATTACGTACATATAAATAATTACATACATACATATATTCACGCCTGTAAATCCCCGAGGCGGTAAATAGAGGTGTATTCACAGAAAATTAGTGATAGGTTTTTAATTTTTAATTGAACGGCTGATTAATATTTCATTATTCTCAGGACAGAATTGAGATCTTTTTGAACTTTTATGACTATAATGATTTTTGACCATAATGATAATAAATGTTAGATTTGACATTAAGGTATATTATTATTGTTATGCTCTGGTGGAGTCCAGGTTAAGATATAGCATTCTATTCTGGGGGGCTAGTTACGAGTATAACATACAGAAGGCTTTTATAATACAAAAAAGAGCGATTCGCACTATAGTGCGTATCAGGCAGCAAGAGTCGTGTAGGGAATACTTCAAAGAGCTGGGGATACTAACTGTCCTCAGCCTGTACGTCCTTGTGTTACTAACCCATTTCAAAAAGTATGTTCATGAATACGAAACGGAAAATGAACGATTAGTAAGAGAAAGTACAAGGCGGAGGGACTTCAAAAACAAAACCACTCCACGGCTAGATATTTTTAAGCACGGCACTGCACATAATATGTCGGTAAAACTATTTAATAAATTACCATCAGAGTTAAAGCTCTCACTTTATAAAGGTGACTTTGAGGCCAAATTAAAAGTATTTTTGTTGGAGGGTAGTTATTACTCTATAGAGGACATTTGAATTCGGCGCAGGTGGAATTGCAAGTTTTACTTATAATTGATTGTGGTTTTTAATTAGTTTATAGTTTTGACATTTGTTTGATTATTATTTATTGGATTATGAGTAGGTAACTGATTATAATTGACAATTTTATTTTTATATTACATATTAATGGACTTGCTTGACTGACCCTCAATGTAAATTGTTTATTTTATTGAGTTTTTTTCCTGAAGTACTGATGATGAATGTTATTCTTTTTTAGTTAATGGATAAATTACATAATTATTATACATTTATATTCAATGAATTTAATAGATTGACATGACATACTTGTATTGAATTTATCTTAGGAAATTGAATTTATGAATGGCTGACAATTGAGATTATTATATTACTCATAATTTTTGCACAATTTACTTAATATTTTGAATTTAAACGTAGGTGTGGTACCGGATTTTTAGCGAATGTTACGTATATTGGTTCTCTACCGTATGTTTGTATAAGATTTTACATGTATATACCCTACACAATGTAAAATTGTTTGTGATGATAAATAAATAAATAAATATTTCAAGGTACCTATGGAACTAACAAAAATCCAAAACAATATTTATTAATCCCCACAAGAATCACATGGAATTGTAAATTTTTTGCCACATGTAAATTCATCGTACTCTTCAGCATCTTTTGCACATGGATCTTTCTTCTTCTTCTGATTGCACATGTCAAGACGATCATATATTTGATCACATTTACTTTTACATTTATCCTTCTTTGGTTTCTTACATTTCTTTTGGCATTCTAGATATTTCTGGCACCTGGCACGAAGGGCGTTTTCAAATTTTATGTTGGTTTCTTTAACATTCGGATCATTTTCGTCACCAGTAGACTAGAAATAAATAATTTATAATGTTAGTGAAATCCGTACTAAACAACCAATACTAAATCTGCCTGTATTACTTTGTGTGTCTATTTTATTTATAACCTCGTAGTCTTGAAATGTTACATTTTTTGGGCTTAGCGTGCATTTGTCAGAAGATACAATTTTATTTTTTCTGATAACAAGGGGATAAGGTGGACAAGATTCTGGGATTGTAACCCTTGTCCCACAGCCACTTCTTAGAAAAATTCAAAAAATAAGATTATCTACTACTTTTCTCTTTATTATTGTGATATCGATAGCTACCTACTACGACAGTGCAGATAACGTCAAAATGATGAAAATAGGAATTAATAACATCATGAGACCTGGTGTAGATGAAAGAAAGTATGGTAAACCAAAATATTTAAGTTTAAAAAAAAATCGCACGTTTGAAAATGAGATCTCTTTTTGTTTGAGCATCAAAATAAGACGTAAATATAAATATGTTTAATAAAAAGCTAGATAAAATTCACGAAATTTCGTGAAAAAGAATTTTTGTAGCAGATAAAAACCAAAAAAATACTTTTTCTAATTTGTTCGAAAACTGTAAGGTAATGTGAAAAATGGAGAAGGAGAGCAGCGATTCACTCGGGGCAATATGTGTTCCAGAAGCAGACAACATAAAAGCTCTTCCGATTCTTTAGTATACACCGGTGGTGAAGAAACAAGAGAAGAGCAGGATATCCAGACAACGTCGGTTCCAGATCCGGAGACTTGTGTAAATGCACACCCGTTCCAGCACCTGAAGAGATCTCAATCTCAGAGTAAAAATATGTATCTATCAAAATAAAATGTTAAAACTATTGATCAAATATAGTACATTGATCCATTGATTTTTGATTGATTGATCCAATAAAAAATTGAGCTTAAATTAAATATAGCGGATAATGCAATAAACCGAATACCACGCAAAACTAATTTTAGACTGTCAGTAAGCAAACAAACAAATTCTTCAGCATATTAGTATAGATAATGTCATGATGCATGTAACAAGTTCTTACCCTTAAAATATCGCTAACATATTTCAAGGATTTTTTCTCATCAACCGACTCATCAAGTTTTTTAATCTTTTCAGCTTCAGCGCTCTCTTGGTCACCAGTTCTCAGATATGTGTAATCGTGGCTCTTAGAAGTAGCATCAACCACTATAATCATCGGGTCATTAGAATTTTTACCAAATAACTTGGAAAGTACTCCCAATGTATTATCTGATAGAGTTGAGGCGTCGACATTCTAGAAAAATAAAGTCTATTATTGTAACAACTCTATTCCAGCACTACAAGATAGAGAAAACGAGTTATACTATTAAAAACTTAATTTAAAAATAAGAAATTCAACTGTAGCTACTAATAAGTTCGATAGCAGTTGGAAACCGGGAAATGATAGGGACCCATTTGCTTTGCCTGCTATCAAACTTAATTTTGGTATAAATTAATACACGGCGTACGGAAATATCGACTCCGGTAGGTAGTACCAAAATGCGTTATATTAATTTCTTTAATACATCTCACGCATTTACGACACTTGGATTTTTAAGACGAACATAATGATATTCATCATCATCATCTACTTACCCTTGTCCTAATTATTTAGGGACAGTGCAACATGTTATCCTCTTTCATACATTCTTGTCAGATGTCATTGTCTCAGCCACTCCCTTCGAAATACCCGGTAATCAAGAAACTTATAATCAAACAAGATTTATAACAAAAAAATAATATCTTGTGACTTATAAGTCTTGTGAATTATTGAACGAAATAATGTAATAATAAGATACTCACGGTTCTTATTAATATTAATAAAAAGAACTGTAGAACAACTTGCTCAGCTCTTACCATGTCGTTGCCAAAACTAAGTACTTGATAGCGAATTTCAGTTCAGACATGTTTTGTTTTGGTGTGGTAATTTAATTAAAACCTCCTTACTGGAGCAATAAATTAAGAGTGCGCTCCTATGATTTTCGTGTATTGAATACTATACAGCTCAGAGTGCTTGTTTAGGAAAGAACTAGATGAAAAAAATCACGGCGTAGCTCTTCTGTCCTTTTGGATGGATTTTTCTATTCTCCTCTTTGTTCTGTCCTTTAGAATGTCAATAATTTATCCCTATTATATCATATCATAATAATTAGGACTTTCCATATGAAATTGCCGAAATATTCTTACAAATTCATTATTTCGCTATTCCTGTAATTTAATAGCTATTTCCATTATTTTTACTGTGTTTGAAAGTTGATTTCAAAATTGTAAGACTCAGTATTAAATTTTATTCTTATTGGCCGCTTGATAAATTAAATTCAATCTTCAAAAACAGTACTTCCATAAATTTCATATTACTTTTTTACAGCTGTCACTTTTCAAAAATGTAATAAAAGTTGCTGTGAGCTTAATGCTGTCTCATTTATACACAAAAAGAACATAAAATTCGGATTTGCCATTTCTAAAAAAATGCAAGAATGTTAGTACTGCAAATTGGGTTTCCTCCAATTTCTTCAATAAAATGGCAATTTCATATGTAACGTCCTATATAATAGGGGTAAATTATTAGCATATAGCATATCATCTTTCAAGCAAGTCAAATATAGTTATTAGCCCACCTTTTTCTGATTTGCCATTTATCATGGCTCTTCATTCTTTGCATACTTTCGCATTCTTTGAAACCTTACAACATAATATGAATTTGAAAGTTGAAGAGAGAGAGAGAAAGAGAGACAGTACTCTTCCCGAGAGAGAGAGAAGAGCGAGAGAAAAAGTAGTTATAGTTAAATGTGGATTACATTGCAAACAATTTATAGATTAACATTCTAAACCGCTGTAAAATTAATCTGCTAATCAGCAATTATATTGGTATAAACATGGATAGATGGATATCTAGATAGGCAAAACTAAAAATATAGTCACGTGTAAAAATACAACCTCTCTGGGAGCCCTTTCGGGAAATATCCTTGAATAAGTCTATTTGCATTAGTCTGTGTATTTCTATGTATAATATGTAGGTGTTTACAAAAGAAAACGTGATGAAGTATGTATTATCCGCATGATAGAACATATAACACAAGATAGTTAATTTGCAGAATGTCCTAGAATATATTTATATATATCTAAGGCTAGCCACCGGGGTTCATCCTCTTGCCGTATTGGAAAGCAAATAAGGTTGGCCTAGCCCCAAAGATCTTTATTACTATACTAACTGTTGCCCGCGGCTCCGCGGATTTTTTTTTTTATTATTGCGGATCTGGGTATGCAAAATAGATAGTAGCCGATTCTCATACCTACCCGATATGCTAACCAAATTTCATGAATAAAAGTTCAGTAGTTTCAAAGGAGTATGGGAACGAACATTGTGACACGAGAATTTTATATATTACTAGCTGTCGCCCGCGGCTCCGCCCGCGTGGATGTCGGTTATCGCGAATCGGGGTATGAAAAATAGATGTTGGCCGATTCTCAGACCTACCCGATATGCCCACAAAATTTCATGAGGATCGGTCGAGCTGATTCGGAGGAGTATGGCAACGAAAACTGTGACACGAGAATTTTATATATTAGATAAATATATTATAATATATAAAATATTTTATTTATCTCTATCAATAAAATGTTCTGTGATACAGCAAATCATTAAAACATTGAAGGGAAAGATAATGGGCATAAGTTCTGAAAAAAAAGAAAGAATTATTCTGGAAAATGATCATCCAGTGTGTGATGTGATTCTTTTTAAGAATTGTAAATAATGTAAACATTTATGACGATATCCAAAAAACTCTGACGTTTTCGTTGGAAATGAGAAGCAATGAATATGAAAAATAATTAAAATCATATGAGTGGAACAAAACAAAAGGTGAGATAACCATATTTTGGCATTGGTATTGGCATTGGCATTGAAGGAAACCAGAGACGGGGCTATATCAATATGAGGAGCGCTGAACATGCTGTGCTACTAGTTTTATTTTTTATATTTATCAGAAACGTAAGAATTATAGTTTAAATATTTTTCGAAATTATTGAATAAAGTTTTTCTCTTCTGTCTGTTTATACTGAAGTTTGATGGCACTTGGTGGAATCTACTACACATATTGGTTACCTGACCGGTTTCACCACAGGGTTTCTTTGTCATAAACCGAGAACTGAACTTTGTCATGTCTTCTTTCTCAAAATACCTCCTTCATCTCTTGGGTCTATCTCTAATATTTAACATTCATATTTTGAACACCTCTATCAAGATTATTGTTGTCTACCCATTTCTTTTGATGTCTTTTTTTGTTAAATTTTCAGTGTAAAGTATGCAGTTTAGTCGCCATTATAATGCTATTCTTATGTAGTCCTAAAATGTTATAATTTTCAGAATGTCAATGCGGATTCATCACAAGAAAATACATCGCAACTATTATCTAAACTTCGGGGCAAACGAACTCCTTTTGTAGTAGTTATTAATAATTATTCAATTTCTAAGAACTTAAGAAGTTCTGGGGATCGAAATGAAGTGGAAGTTTCCGGTGAAGGTGCTGTGTCGTTGAACGATGTACTAGATACGAAAAACGCTATCCACTATATGAGTGACATTTTACGGGTACGTGAAATCAGTTCCAATAATACTCGTTTTATTGTTAGAGTGATGACGATAGAACTATCTACCAAGTATTCTTAGGAAATAACGTAAGTATATGGTAGGACGGCTCATCCTAAGAAGCCTGAAGAGGAAAAGAATTAGTTATCGATTCCATCAATCGATTAGTTATCGGTTTCAGGTAGCACAGTTTGTCAGTTGAGAAAATTTTCCTTAGAAAGGGACTAATCATAGCTTCAAATCCAGTTTTCGATGTTGAAAATTTTCAGTTTTCAATAATTATAGGCAAAGCATAATAGTATTTACCTAGCACTGTCGATCATAATAATTTTCTATCCTCTGTGGTCTAGCCCCAATGTAAGGATAGCTAATTCAGAATATATTTGCGGCTAATATATCCATATGCACATAAACCTACATATAAAATATAAAAAGACATATTTATTAAAGAAAAATTAATTTTCAGTCTACCGGTGACGAAGACGATGCTAATGTAAAAAATACAAACGAAAAATATACGAAAGCTCTTCGCTCTCGTTGTGAAAAATTCCTTGAATGTCAACTAAAGTGTAAAAAACCAAAAAAGAAGAACAACTGCAAAACTAAGTGCCAAAAAGTATTTGATCATCTTATGATGTGTAATCCTCCTCCTCCCACTAGATTTCAAAAGAAGAGCAATAGAGAAGTATACGAATATCATAAAAAGAGAAATAACAAGAATGAATGCGATAGTGGATCAGATGAATGTAAAAGCAAAAGTAAGGAATGTGAACCAAGCGACGAATGTAAGAGCAAGAGTAACGAATGTGAACCTAGCGACGAATGTAAAAGCAAGAGTAACGAATGTGAACCTAGCGATGAATGTGGAACCACAACTACTAAGGACCCGTGTCAATCTAGTGATAGTTGCAATTGACAGTAGTTTAAACATAATACATGTTATTAGCTAAAAAAATATTTTATTTATTGACAAAGGCATTTTTATAAAATTGCAGTTTCAATTAAATGAGTTCATCCGGTTTGTGCGTAAATAGCGTTGAAGAGTAGAATATACTGCTTCCAGGCGATTTGGGCGTGGTCCATATTAAACTTACGTTCCAGATGTTTCGTCGATCACTTCGGTCGACATCTTCAACAACAACAACAACAATTTCAACAATAAAAACGAATGATTTCATCTCTAAAGATCCAACAGGATCGAACACGATGCTTGCCCCTCCGACCGCGCCTATAAATACGCCAGTGACTCGAGATTCAACATCAGTCGCAGATAGGTCGCCGACGAGGAGAGGTGTTCGCACTCGTCGCTGCAAGGACCTGCGCCACTGACGATGTCGACCGCAGTGATCAACGAAACGTCCGGAACGCAAGTTTCATATGGACCACGGCCAAATTGCCCGAAAGCAGTATATTCTCCATGCAACGCCGGCCGTGAAAGCCGTCTTATATAGCATTGAAGAGAGTCACAATTTCTCAGTGCAATGGTGGTCAATTATGAACCTTTTTTAAGCATAATCATAAAAATAAGACTTTTTCTTGAAACGTGAACTGTTTACGACTAAACGCCAGTACTTCCGGTCTGCGAAATCTCTATCATACCTCATACATACATTGCACACCCATAACATACACATATGGCTCTTGTAACAATGTTAAAATGTATCTTTGTATGTAGATGTTACCTAGACTGAACTTCAATTCGAAAGAAAATAAATTTATTAGATACATTTACTACATCAAGACATGGAAACGGTTGATAAACTATGAAAGTTGTAATGTAACATCGTATTATAAATTCAACGGAACAAAAGCATTACAAGGTGTGTGTAAATTGTATGCAGGTTTCATTACTGTGTGATATAGGGATCTAGCCGTAAACAACTCGTGCATCGCCTTATCACGCATATAAAACTTGGAATTTTGCGGGTGCGAATCCATCTAATACGTGTTTACACTTACTCAATTTATTCATGTACAGAAAGCGAGGCAGCCGCAGCATAATAAATCCAGATATACTTTATTCGTTCACTTAAAACTGAAAAATTATGACGAAATCCACTTCCAGGATTTGCGATGCTAAAGGAAGGGCAGTTGCATGCATGGCATAAATTTATTGTTACTTCTTATTCGTGGTAACCTGCCTTTTTAGGCTACAGTCTATATATCTATGCAAAATATTAATTCTTTGTTCAGGCCTTTGAGCGTCATTGAGGAACAAACATCCAAATAAAGCTTAGTAGTTTTAGAGTCAGCCTTATGATCCAGAAGTCCTAGAGTTTCAATACTGGCAAAAGCCAGTATTCCAACAACAGACTTTGACGTTACGCTTACTAGTACCTACTCTTCATAAAATAAATCTCCAGAAACTATTAAATTTATAATATAAGTTGGATATTTTATTTATACCCCGAAGCATAACGTAACTATAGTAATGTACCCCAAGCAGCATGTGAGTCGGTAGTCCAATCGACTAAGAAACTAACTTAAATCTAAGTTAACTTACGTCGGACGTAAGTTCTGCTAAGTTAATTCTAACTTTAACTAGCTATGTGTGTGTAATGGAATTTTAGTGAACCTTCGCTAGAGAATGACTTTTTAAGACTCTGAACAAATTATATTATCAGTGCTCACTCTTTTATGAATGAAATTAAGGGTAGCAGTCGTTTTTAACATTCACACACCAAATAAAAATCATATTCATAGAGTAGGCTAAATCTTCTAGGGACGTGTAAAGACAGAAACATAATTCATAATATTTGCCTTTATAGAAATTAGTGTCAAACATGGCTACAAAATGTTCCAAATCGCTATTTCCAACACATTTTATACTAAGCCGTCATTACAAAATAATATCGAAATTTGTAATAAAAAAAGTACCTAAACATATCGGACTGGTAAAGTTACATTTCATCAAGCAGATACAATTTTTTTCAAAATACTTGAGAAATTATATAAATCCTTTAAATCGCTGCATTCAAGCTCTCTCGGCCATCTCTCTCTCTGTTCGTAGACTTTATATTAGCAGAGAGAAGAGTACGGACGTCGCACTAAAGAACAACGGTGGTATGAAGTGTAGTGAACAAGCTAATCAGGTGGGGCGTGTGCTTGTCTTTATGGTATAAAAAATAAGGCCTCGTGTACGACGACGCGGTGTGTCGGTCGTTTTTAGTGAATACCTCGGGAGGCGTAACTTGGACTTAAATCCCGAGACAAACGAGGCTCTTTTGCACGCAGATTGTTTTGTAATAATTAAAACTATGCTTGGTGAATTTGAGCTAGCCACCGTCGCAGCCACAAAATACCCCAAGAAATGTGTACTGCACGTATACAGCACATTTTAGCTCGAAGATTTATGTACCTTATACCATATACCTACAATACCTTACCCAAAGAGTAATAACGTTACCATAATACTAAGGTCTGTCTCATGAACCGTGATAGCTAGACGGTCGATATTTGCACAGATGCTGTGTAGTAAAATGAAAACAAGAAATTCACAGTACATATTATATAATTTCATTATGATCTTTTATAACAATAATAACATTTATCATTGTATTAAACACCCGTAATGCTGCTTGAAGCTCCTGTGTAATTTATCTTGTACATACTGATGTGATATATCTTGAAATGTGCTTTTACAAATCTGAAACAAGTTTAATCGAACTGGATAAATACAGCTGTATTATAACCTATGGCACACCTCGGAAGCTCTCGGAAAAATGTATGAAACAATCGCGTTGTAATTACTACAAACATAGCTCGTGTACATGCACGTTAGTGTTGATGTGTGAGAAAATTAGAAATGTCATGGATGGCACTATTTGAAATTTGAGCTAATTTTCGAGTGAGAAAGCGTGATTTTTCTCACTCTATCCCTTGGTGTCATGATTTACGTCACATCCGACGGAGGCGACAATCCTGTCGTTACAAAAAGTTATATTAATGATTTTTACATTAAAACGTATTTCCATCTTTTTCTTCGCTTCGGAAGAAAAGAATATGGCGATACATTTTGGTCCTGTCAATCAACAGAATTGGCACGAATAATAAAACAATACTACTACACGACTTTGATATGTTTATAGAGTAATTAAAACCGATTGTGTTTATAAAAACTAGCTGTTGCTCACGGTTTCGCCCGCGTGAAATTTTTCATTAATTATAAATAGTCTCCGTTCCGTTCGGTCTATAGGGCACATTTCTTAACCGATTGTCACCAAACATGGCATACATGTTCTTTGATTTAAAACATAATTTTTGCCTAGAGCTTTTTTAATCGAAGGAGAAAAGGGGTGTCTTTTCTGTCACGTTATTAATGAACGGATATTGATGATTTTTGGCTGAAATATCCGAACATGAGTCCTTACAGGTAGTTGTGGAAAAAAAGCATGAGAAAAGGCGGAGACGTTTGTTGTGGCTTTTTTAAAAACGGATTGACAATATTTATTGGTGAAATATCCAGGGAGCTAAAGAATAAAAAAATAATAAGAAAAATAAAATAAAGATATGTATCGTATAAAAGAAATATAAGTGAGGATACCAGATTTGATCTCCAGATGCCAAAAAATGATCTGGAACTCTTTACAGAACTACTAGTATTTATCCCTTAGTATTTATCCCTTAGTAATAAATGCTCCATTGCCAAGGGTGAGGTAGAACATTTCTTTATAAATGGTGTTTTTATTACGTACCAAGGTTTCTGAACTTTTTTTACACGGATTTTATGCCCGGTTTTTGTAATAACTATCCTAATACTTATTTAGAATTGTCAACGGCGAGTAGGAAATTAGAAAAATGGCAGTTGAGCACACTTTAATTTAAAAGTGTTAATATATTTAAGTATCAATTATAATTTGTACTAAACGAAAGTTCACGGAAAGATATCTATTTATATTTATTAGAAACAAATGGTTTTAACCACTCTATACTTTATAAAATTTACGAATCAATATTTTGACAGCTCACGCCTATGAAGTGTGGCATTTTTTTTCAATTTGAATGTATCACAATTAATGTCGTCCATCATGGATTCCGTCATTGCCAGGTACCACCCATTTTTTAACCCTAGAATGTATACTAATCTAAATCTGCATCATATGCTTTTGAGTTATAATCTTTATAATGTTAAAAAAATAATACACCTATAATCAATATCGGTCCACCATAATGTCAAAAAAACCCGGACTATATGAAAATTATTATAATTGAGAAGGTTTTTCACGAATTTATTCATGGGCGAATCTGGCATCCAGTTCATAAGTTTTTTTTATACACATATTGAGAACACTTGTACTTTTTCTACAGTATTTATTATTGAACCGGATCAGTTTCGCAATGTTTATGAACATTTCTAATCGTAAACACCTCTAGTGTTTAAGATTAGAAAAATTTCAAAAACATCAATGTAAACTTTTGAAGTTACCACAAGGCGAAACCGGTCAGGTTCAATAATAAATACTGTGGAAAAAGTAAATGTTCTTACTATGTGTAGTTCATTAGTTATTTATATAAAAAGGCAAGATGCATTTGAGGGTTAAATTTCACTATAGTCATGTGTGAAAGAGAGGACGCCTTAAAAACCGAAGCTAGCCGAACTTTTCACTCTTCTTCCCGAAGTGCCGTTCCTACACATTTTACTGGTGCCAACCTTTGTTTTAGGCGCCCATGAAAGCGCCCATGATTTTGACGTGCGGGGAGAGGAAATGAAATCGGTGGGAGGGGGTGAGCTTCCATTCTGTACGCTAGTACTATTATCTATTCTGTGCCTATGGATTTCTTTATCCTCCCGACACCCAACGTCCTATATAAAGAACATAGCACCCAAACGATTATGAACCTTCTTTCGCTGTTGCTTTCTAAGTAAAAAACCTATAGGTTAACACCTACCTCTACACTAGCTGGCCGGCATTTGGATAGTATTTGTTACGAACCGAACTTTTGGCATCACCTTTTTGGAACATTTAATTGTCTTTTAAATTCTAATATTACTGACAGTGATAGAAAGACTTTGACTTTTGGATTTTTCACGTTTGTTGTTTTGAATGTTTAGTGAATAGATAATAGTACTAGCGTACAGAATGGAAGCTCACCCCCTCCCACCGATTTCATTTCCTCTCCCCGCACGTCAAAATCATGGGCGCTTTCATGGGCGCCTAAAACAAAGGTTGTCGCCAGTAAAATGTGTAGGAACGGCACTTCGGGAAGAAGAGTGAAAAGTTCGGCTAGCTTCGGTTTTTAAGGCGTCCTCTCTTTCACACATGACTATAGTGAAATTTAACCCTCAAATGCATCTTGCCTTTTTGTATAAATAACTAATGAAAACTACACATAGTAAGAACATTTGTACTATTTCCACAGTATTTATTATTGAACCTGACCGGTTTCGCCTTATGGTAACTTCAAAAGTTTACATTGATGTTTTTTAAATGTTTCTACTCTTAAACACTAGAGATGTTTACCTACGACTTAATACTGTAGAAAAAGTACAAGTGTTCTCAAAATGTGTAACAACAAGTTCCACCAAGGGTCATCAATGAACAGTATAAAAAAAACGAATGAACTCGATGTCTGGTTCGCCAAGGAATAAATTCGTGAAAAATCTTATCAATTATAATAATTTTCATATAGTCCGGGTTTTTTTTGGAAAATAACTCTAAAACTAGCATGTTAAGTGACATTATGGTGGACCGATATTGATTATAGGTGTATTATTTTTTTAACATTATAAAGATTATAACTCAAAAGCATATGATGCAGATTTAGAATAGTATACATTCTAGGGTTAAAAAATGGGCGGTACCTGGCAATGACGGAATCCATGATGGACGACATTAATTGTGATACATTCAAATCGAAAAAAATGCCACACTTCATAGGCGTGAGCTGTCAAAATAATGATTCTTAAATTTTATAAAGTATAGAGCGGTTAAAACCATTTGTTTCTAAAAAATATAAATAGATATCTTTCCGTGAACTTCCGTTTAGTATAAATTATAATTGATACTTAAATAAATTAACACTATTAAATTAAAGTGTGCTCAACTGCCATTTTTCTAATTTCCTACTCGCCGTTGACAATTCTAAATAAGTATTAGGATAGTTATTACAAAAACCGGGCATTAAATCCGTGTCATTCAGTTGAGATTCAGAAACCTTGGTACGTAATAAAAACAGCATTTGTAAAGAAATATTTTACCTCACCCTTGGCAGTGGAGCATTAATTATTAAGGGATAAATACTTTAGTGTATTTCACGTAGCATGGGTACGGTGACGTTTGGGATCTGAAGTTACTAGAGATATAGTCAAGATAAAATCGCATGAAATAAAATCGATTATATATCTTATCGAGATCATTTATTAATGAAGAAGAAATCGATTCTATTAACTAATAATTTTGAAGAAAAAAAGTAAAACAAAATTGATAACCTGTTTAATTATTTATTAAAAATCAAACATGTTCATCATCTTCATCATCATCATCATCATCATCATCGTCATCTGACTCGTCGACGTGAATAATTATTTGGGAATCAATTATGCAGTCTATTCTAATGTCTCGCTCCCAGTCATGTAAGATTAGATTTTTGGTTTTCTCCACTACTTTCTTCCAGTCATCGTCAGTGACATTTTTGCATCCCTCTTTCAATAACCCCATCATTTTTGTGGCTGTAAAAGGCGGAGCTATATTTTTTCGTGCAGCGTATCCTGAAACAAGATAAAAAACAAATTGAGTCATAGAATTCAAGTAATAAACATAATCATATTTTTGTCAGTATGTAAATAGACTATGGTTAAACAAGTTACCTTTGATTTGGGCCCAAATTAATTCAATGGCATTGTACTGACAGTGGTACGGTGGAAGCCTCAGGACTTCGTGACCATATTCGTTTGCCATCATATCTAATTTGTATGTCGTTTGGGGCTTGTGCATTTTTACGAGCTTCACTAGCTCCACCTTTAATTTCGTCTCATCGGCTTCCACATTATTGGCTTGGAGCCACTCGATCAACTCGCTCTTCTTATTGGAAGAAGTCGGCGGTTTCTTCAATTGCACGGAGTGATATGGGGCATTGTCCATAATAATTGTGCTGGGTTCTTCTAAATTGCTAAGCATATTTTGAAACCACTCCGTGAATACTTCCGCATTCATATCTTCGTGATATTCTCCCGTCTTTTTCGATTTAAAAGCAAGTAGCCCATAAAACAACAAAACAAAAGTCAATAACAAAAAACGGTAACGAAAACAACAAAGCGCAACGATAGTCAATAACAAAAACAAGTAACAAAAACACCACGCAAGCTCAAAACAAAGAAAACAGACCGCATACAAGGCAGACGCACTCGTACTGAGTTGATATAACAAGATGGCTGCCAGCTCATGCTTAAGCAGTGTTGCTATATTATAATAAAGCTCCACAAAGACAAAAATGCTTTGTTTAAAGTTTATTATAACATAATTATATTTTATAATCGTATTTTAGTTAAAAATACAACTAACGATTTATGATACTTTATTCGACAATTTATCGATTATAACGATTTTACTATGTCAATCTCTAACGCAACCTGTTCCGATTCACGCATCAAGAATTATGTATTTGGAATGTTTATATTTAAAGTTTAAATAATTACGGAGACATAAAAATAGTTTTAAGTTAAAAATGCAAAATAAAACAGTTTTCTTTTTATCTTCGTATTAAGTGTTGTTTCCTGTATTCCGCGTTAGGTAAATTGTTTCGAAATAAATCATGCATGAAATGGAATTAGTCAAATGTCACCGTACCCATGCTATGTGAAAAATATCGTAGTAGTTCTGTAAAGAGTTTCAGATCATTTTTTGGCATCTGGAGATCAAATCTGGTATCCTCACTTATATTTCTTTTATACGATACGTATCTATATTTTATAGCTCCCTAGATATTTCAACAATAAATATTGTCAATCTGTTCTTAAAAAAGGCCACAACACACGTCTCCGCCTTTTCTCATGTTTTTTTCCACAACTACCTACCTGTAAGGAATCATGTTCGGATATTTCAGCCAAAAATCATCAATATCCGTTCATAAATAACGCGACAGAAAAAAGGCACCCCTTTTCTCCTCCGATTAAAAAAGCTCTAGGCAAAAATGATGTTTTAAATCACAGAACATGTATGCCATGTTTGGTAACAATCGGTTAAGAAATGTGCCCTATAGACCGAACGGAACGGAGACTATTTATAATTAATGAAAAATTTCACGCGGGCGAAACCGTGAGCAACAGCTAGTTTTTATAAACACAATCGGTTTTAATTACTCTATAAACATATCAAAGTTGTGTTGTAGTATTGTTTTGTTATTTGTGCCAATTCTGTTGATTGACAGGACCAAAATGTATCGTCATATTCTTTTCTTCCGAAGCGAAGAAAAAGATGGAATTATACGTTTTAATATAAAAATCATTACTATGACTTTTTGTAACAACAGGATTGTCGCCTCCGTCGGATATGACGTAAATCATGACACCAAGGGATAGAGTGAGAAAAATCACGCTATCTCACTCGAAAATTAGCTCAAATTTCAAATAGTGCCATCCATGACATTTTTAATTTTCTCACACATCAACACTACCGTGCATGTACACGAGCTATGTTTGTAGTAATTACAACGCGATTGTTTCATACATTTTTCCGAGAGCTTCCGAGGTGTGACTGTGGTTACCTACACCAGCGCGTTTTAGTTTCAGTAGCTACGATCAGTAACATTTTGGTCCTTCTCCCACGTGAAAAGGAGCCATGGTTTATAATACCCGATCTAAACATCAAAATAGTGAACCGCCACAAGGAGCTTCAAATGGAGTCACTGGCCCTAGCGGAAACGACAATGGATGCACAGCCCACCCGTCGGAGGCCCACCAAGCGCCGCCCGTCCATATTAATAGCAGCGCGCTCCCGACAGCTGATGAACCAAACTCAAAGTCTGTATACTTTTCCTACCTATTAGAGGCCCACCAAGCACCGCATGTCCATGAAGACAGCAGTGTGCCCTCAAGAAGCCGTGACACCCCTCCACAACACACA
Organism: Eilema caniola; assembly: GCA_949126895.1. NCBI lineage: Eukaryota > Metazoa > Arthropoda > Insecta > Lepidoptera > Erebidae > Eilema > Eilema caniola. The sequence goes on along the minus strand of OX421486.1, from coordinate 10,027,982 downwards.
CACAATACACATAAGTCGGTCACCACACAATCGCTGAAGCACTACATGCACGTCAGCTCTGTGACATCACAGCCCGACAAACCGAACTCGAACGCAAAGCGGCTGACCTACACCTTCAGGCCGAACTGGCCGCTATTGACGTAGAAAGCGTAAGAGGCAGTTTAAGAGGCAACGATCATAGCAGCGATCGTGCTAGTGCGCAAGCAGACAAACATCAATCGATGGCTTAACGATGTACAACCAAACATCATCCCAGGAGGTAAAATACCTCCACCTGCAACAGCACACACAACGACATACAACGAAATGCTCAATGTCCCTTCTGGTTCAGGCCCAGGTCGATATTTACACTCGGCAATTAATGCTACACACCGTCAGACCTATGCGCCTAACCAAAATCAAACTAACGTTTTCTCAACTAAAATGTATGATAATTTCCAGCCACCCGATGGAGCAGCCGTCAGCTGTGGACATAACAATCCTAACTGCATTTCTAATACACTAACTAATAAACTCAAGAAATCGGACATCAAACTACCAGTATTTGACGGAAAATCTGCCACGGATTGGCTTGGTTTCAAGCGTATTTTTATCTATACACAGGCATCATTTACTACAATAGAAAACTTAGCTCGTATTAGTTCATCCTTACGTGGTGCCGCTCGTGAAGCCGTTTACATCCTATTAGTATCAGCGAACGACCCTATGGAGGTCATAGACGCCCTCGAGATGCGTTTTGGCTGTCCCGAAAAAATTGTGATGCAGGCAATCAACACTGTGCGCGCCTTATCTAAAGTTGGCGCAGAAGGTAAAGATTTTGTTAATTTTACTTGCCGTGTCAAAAACTGCATTGGCATAATAAAATTATTGGATCAGTTTGACTATCTGCATTCTCCCGAAATTTTCAATGCATTAATGACCAAACTATCCTCAATCATTCGCGCAAAGTGGTATGAGTTTGCTGCTAGCCATACTGGCGAACGCATGAGCAAGTTGGAGATGCTGTCTGACTTCCTGTCTCGTGAGTGTGAGCTTCAAACAAAGTTTGGAATTCAAGATTTCTACTCCTCGATGGCTTCAGTTCCATTACCGATCGAGAGGGGCACGCATTCAGATACGCCTAGCCTACCCGACGAAAAACCTTCCAATTCTCCTGTAAATAAAACTGGAAATAAATGTATTTTTTGTTCGTAATTGCATAATGTCAACAAATGTGACAAATTTTTGGCATTGTCAGTGAATGAAAGATGGCAGTTTATAAAAAAGAATAAAGTATGTCATAGATGTTTGGAAAATAGGACGCATAGGTTTAATCTTTGTAACGTAAAATCTCCGTGCAGCGTTGGGGGCTGTACCTACAAACATCATAGCCTACTACATAACTTAGATAATGACCAGAATGTGCTAGCTCACGCCGATCTAGGGGACACCTCAGACTCTGAGCTTGAGGCAGCGCCGAAGCCATCTACTGATATCGAAGAAGAAAAATCTGAACCAGACAACTGTGATGTCGAAGTATCGGCTCACGTTACGGCTATTCGCCCTTCGTCGAGCGTAAGTACACCTAAATCTCGACCACTTCTTAAAGTTGTCGCAGTTCAAGTAACTGGTGAAACGTTAAGGTTTAGTTTGATAGATTAAATGCAATATAGGTACTTTACTTTAGTTACCCGGTAGAGCAGAGAGAAATAAAAAGTTTTACTAAGGACTGTTTAACAATAATATAATCTGATTTGTTATATAATTTATAATTATTAGGGCGTGGAGTACAGCATATCCAGTCGACAAAAAGAATTAAATTTTGGTGGAATCTGGAACAGCCCGCGGTGCGAAGTTGGTGGTGGACACTTAGCTCTTCCGCCGCCGAGGACAGGTGTAGCACGTGCCGCGCTGACTAGGTCGTCGCGTGGCCCGCTCCGTTGACCCAAGCCTTAGCAGAAGAAAGCTGATGTCCAGAGAAAAGGACTCGAATGAGGCTGCAGTGGCTTTTATAGCCTCCCCCAGACATCAGCCAGTGGGCGGGCCTACGTGACCAGCCTCCTGGTAATGTTGGATATGGCGAAATTGCCTCTCCGGGGCTACATATTAGCACTAGTTATACATCATCGGTGAACGGCAGCCATTAAGAACGTATCAGACTAATAGTATATCGCACACGGCCAGAGACAATCAAACGGTCAGAGACAAATGAAACGTACTGATAGAACGGCAGATTAAAAATGTAGCTAAAATATAATTTTTAGGTCGATACTAATCGACTAAATGTGTAAATACTAATATAAACTACAATAGACGATTTGCATCGTTACACACTCCCTCCCGTAAGGTAGAGTTTCTGCTAACAGAAACTCGATACTGTGCTCAAGACTTCAGTCAATCTACGCTACACATCCTAACTAACTTACATGCATCATCATTCATACAACTCTTATATTGTGTAGCGGTTACCATCAAGGACTATGGTAAACACTTCCTATCAAACAGAGTTTCCAACATCCTAACCGTTGGAGACTTAACGCAGATGAATTGAAGGTGTTAAGTATTGTAAGATCAGCATAACTGTTCCCAATAGAAGAGAAATTGAGCAAAAAGACTACCAAGTAATTTCAACTATGAGACATGCAATAGGCTTATTTTTTTTACCCTGAGTTTGCAGAACCGCTCAGGAAAACAATGGTGAAACCATCAAAACAACACCCGGATGCTGGTTGAATGTCCCAGCACCAAGCAGAAAAAAAATCCCGTGGTCAATGGTTAGTAGCCATTGCCGGAGATAGTCCGTTGGTTGAATCGCCAACGAACACAACAACTATTGTACATTACAATAATCGTGGAAGAACATAAGTCCTTCAATAACCTGGTTACAAACCAATGGTTTGACAGAAGAAAATACATGTTGAAATTACGCAGTGGCGACGGTTAACAAGAATTGTAACAATACAAAGTCAACACGTAATATTGTGACAAAAGTTTAAAAAAAATTGAAGTTTGTATTACAACTTGCGCGGTGAATATGTGTAGGTAAATGATCAATAGTCACTAAGTCCACAATAACACAGAGTTATGTGTTGGGATGTAACAACATAACATTCACATTCACCAAAAACAAATGTTATAACGTATGTAGAATATACTGCTTCCGGGCTGATTGGCCGTGGTCCATGTGAAACTTGCGTTCCAGACGTTTCGTCGAACACTGCGGTCGACATCTTCAGTGGCGCAGGGCCGGGCGACGACAACTTCGGAGACCTTGCCTCGCCGGCGGCTGACGTGCGACTGTCGCGATGGCTTGAGTCACGGCTGTATTAAAATTTATAGGCACGGTCGGAGCGGGGAATCGACTCATTCGATTCTGATTGGCCAAGCGCTGTGGCGCGGACGTACTTGATCCTGATTGGTTGTTTGCACTGTGATACCGAGTGGCTCTCAGTGCTGGGTACCAATCTTTTTGGAGCTGAAATCCCTCGTTTTTTCGGTTAAAGTTGTTGGGATGCTTGAATATTTCGATGGCTTCTCGAAGTATACGTGGGAAAAAATGTGTTGTGGTAGCTAGAACTTTCGTGTTCTGAAATTCGATGGTATGATTCCCATCCTCTTGGGTGTGTTCTGCAACCGCTGACTTGTCGAAGTGGCAGAGGCGGCAATTACGTTCATGTTCCGACAGGCGGGTCTTGATGCTTCTTTGGGTGGTGCCCACGTATACCGAGCCACATGAGCAGGGGATTCTGTAAACTCCAGCTGACGATAGTGGATCACGTGGGTCCTTGACCGAACGGTGAAAATTCCGTAGCTGCGTCATGGGCTTGAATATCGGCTTGATGTTACAAGCTTCTAGCAGTCTTCCGATACGATCCGTAATGCCACGAATGTATGGCAAGAAAGCCTTCCCTATCGGAGCTGGTTTTTCCTCATCCTGGTTTGTCTGCGAAGCTTCTGATCAAGGGTTCATCTATCCCAGAAGAAACGCAAAGGTTCATCAAGAAGTCTGAAGCTCTTCCACCTAGGTTGTATGGGTTACCAAAGATCCATAAGCCTTCAGTACCGCTCCGGCCCATCGTGAGTACTATCGGCTCACCCACTCATCCAGTCTCGAAGTATCTCACCGGACTGCTTCAACAACATGTCGGATCATCCTCGTCATACATCAAAGACTCTCGCCACTTCGTGGAGAAACTCAAGAACCTAAAACTACATCTGGACGATCGTCTAGTCAGCTTCGACGTTGTCTCTCTGTTCACGAGAGTTCCGGTCAGGGAAGCAATGTCGCGTATCCGACCACTCTTCTCCAAGGACATCGCTGATCTGTTCGAGTTCGTGTTGACGACTTCCTACTTCCAGTGGAACGGCACGTTCTATGAGCAAGTGGACGGGTTAGCCATGGGAAACCCCATCAGCCCGGTAGTCGCGAACTTTTACATGGAATCATTTGAGGAAGATGCTCTGGATAGAGCTCCCAAGAAGCCTAAGGTCTGGTTCTGCTACGTGGACGATACCTTCGTGGTTTGGACTCATGGGGACTCGGAGCTGACTAAGTTCCTGGATCACCTAAACAGCATCCATCCGAACATCCAATTCACCATGGAAGTTGAGAAGAACGGGGAGCTACCATTCCTAGATGTCCTAGTATCCAAGAAAGAAGATGGCAGTCTTGGTCACCGAGTCTATCGAAAGCCGACACACACAGACCGTTACCTACACAAGGACTCCAACCACCATCCCAGACAAAAAATGTCAGTTATCAAGACACTGGTCCACCGAGCTAACACCATCTGTGAACCTCAACACCTACAAAACGAGTTACGCCACTTGGACTCGGCCTTCCAAGCTAATGGATTCTCTGCACATGAGATACGGAGACCTCTTCACCCAAAGAAAGCTTCGCAGACAAACCAGGATGAGGAAAAACCAGCTCCGATAGGGAAGGCTTTGTTGCCATACATTCGTGGCATTACGGATCGTATCGGAAGACTGCTAGAAGCTTGTAACATCAAGCCGATATTCAAGCCCATGACGCAGCAACGGAATTTTCACCGTTCGGTCAAGGACCCACGTGATCCACTATCGTCAGCTGGAGTTTACAGAATCCCCTGCTCATGTGGCTCGGTATACGTGGGCACCACCCAAAGAAGCATCAAGACCCGCCTGTCGGAACATGAACGTAATTGCCGCCTCTGCCACTTCGACAAGTCAGCGGTTGCAGAACACACCCAAGAGGATGGGAATCATACCATCGAATAACAACACATTTTTTCCCACGTATACTTCGAGAAGCCATCGAAATATTCAAGCATCCCAACAACTTTAACCGAAAAAACTAGGGATTTCAGCTCCAAAAAGATTGGTACCCAGCACTGAGAGCCACTCGGTATCACAGTGCAAACAACCAATCAGGATCAAGTACGTCCGCGCCACAGCGCTTGGCCAATCAGAATCGAATGAGTCGATTCCCCGCTCCGACCGTGCCTATAAATTTTAATACAGCCGTGACTCAAGCCATCGCGACAGTCGCACGTCAGCCGCCGGCGAGGCAAGGTCTCCGAAGTTGTCGTCGCCCGGCCCTGCGCCACTGAAGATGTCGACCGCAGTGTTCGACGAAACGTCTGGAACGCAAGTTTCACATGGACCACGGCCAATCAGCCCGGAAGCAGTATATTCTACATGCAACGCCGGCCATGAAAGCCTGAAGACTTTTAGTGTTATAACATTATTAAATGATGTGTTATGTTGTAAACAGTAACACAACGTTTAAAGTGACAACCGAACTGAATGTCAGTAAGAGTGGAACGTTTCGTTTCACACACTCAATGATCGTTTCGCTCAGAATTGAACTAAACGCATAAAGTGTCAGATCCATAGATTTAGTATTTTTCTTTTCCATAGATTGGCAATAGGAGTGAAAGAGAGCTCCGGCATCTAATAGTACTTTTATGTGTTAGAAAGAGGGAGTAAACGATGCTGTCAGCGAGACCAAACATGTATTTGTTATTGGGAAATAGGGGACTATTGAGTGAATGCTTAAAGTATTTTATGATTATATAAGTAATTCAAGGTCATAGCAGTAAAACCAACAACATTTTATGATTCGTTTATGTGCAGTACCAGGTTGTGATTCATCAAAGAAGAATAATCCCCAAAATTATTCATTTCATCAGTAAGTTAAATGTTTGTTTACAATCATCGTTTCTTCAAAAAAAATACATAAATGTGGCAGTTTTGGTGTATATATAATAAAAAAAAACAATATGCAAATCACTGAAATGAAATGGAATAAATGAAAGTGTCCTTTTTAAGATATAATTAATACAAAAAATCAGGATAATTATAACCTCACCTTGTAGGGATGTGATCGCGACATTATTTCGTTGTATCGAATGTGATTGTGATAGCTGAAGGTTGAAAAATTTGTTTCTTGTGAACTTAGTGTAATGTATTAATTTAAGTGCAGCTGAATAAAATCTGTTTTCAACGGTTGTGCTCGCATTTTCTATTTAAACCGACCCCCACGCTCGTAACTATAATAGTACTGCGCCATTTAGAATATTATAATAGTATCGATTGTATGCATGATTCTGTGTCTAATTGATTGTTGACTGTTTGATATTTACATGAAGCCATTAGGTACTAATTTAATACTTCTGTACGTAGTACTATTATTTATCCTGTTCCCTTAGTAACAAATAATTTATATGCAGATTTCCTGTAAAACCTGATGTCAGAGACAAATGGCTTCGCATGTTAAATAGACCAAATTGGTCTCCACATAAATATTCTGCTGTATGCAGTAAACACTTCAATGAAAACTGCTTTTCAGCAATTGGTAAACGGAGGAGGAGGTTACTACATGGTTCTGTTCCAACCATATCTATACCAGTAAGGAATAGTTATGCTTAAGTATTTCCAATAGCCCAGCTTTGAAGCCGGGGTCTGCATTTTTTATTAAGTTTCTTATTTGGCCATTACGGAAGCGACAGCCGTCTGACCTTATAGCCTGCACCAGAATAGCGTCCGTTGTTCAGCAGGTGTACCAGCTAGCAGTTAAGGTTGGCTTGGGCTCCGAAAGTCTTAAGTAGGGTCTGTATACACCCAAAATCAATAATGAAATTAGAAGTAGATCTTACATTCCTCTACAAGAAATATAACATAAATTTTAATAGTTATTAAATAGTGTATAAACCTTTCTGCTAACACAAAGAACATATTACATTTGAATTCAAGGTAAAAATTAAACCACTGCGTAGAACACTAACATAGGTGGTATGTAGAAGACACATTCTGATGATTAATAAACCATTTTTAAACCATTTTTTTTTTTCAAATTATTTTCTTGATCTTTTCTTCTTATACACATTTTTGATAATATCTCTTTCCCTCGAATATTGTTACATAATTTCGAATATCGGTGGTAAAGTTTGGATTTTCTCCTCGGACAGCGAAAGCTATAAGACGTGTGCACCTAGCAGGTTTAACTCAACTATAATACATTTCATTTTTAATTCAAAAATAACATTTTAATAAATATTCGCGTGTGTCTTGAAGTACTAGGCTTGCATAACGTAGCAAGTGATCGCGCGGTCGTATTGGGAGTGCGTGCGTAAACAAGACGGCAACTACCGAGACGGATATATCGATGTCTTAGTTCACAATTGCACTAACTACGAAATTTACATTTTTGAGGAGAGAGCTTTAAAGTTTTTTAAAGTTTAGATGAGAACCGTAGAAAATACAAGTAAAATAACAAAAAAAATATGCATCTATTCATAAGACTAGACGTTTTACTCCATCATATCTCAATATTGTAATATTAGTTTAAACGTAACCTTTTCAAAATGGCCAAATACACATAAAACCTCCCCATTTAATACATTTGTGCACTAAGATTGATTATGCTGACCGGCATGAAGTGAAAAACTCAAAAATATTTAACAGCTTTACCAGGCTGGTTCAAGGTACAAGAAGAAGGATAATAATAGTTATGAATATTGCATTAAATAGACAAAATAATTAACCAGTGATTCATATTCATAATGTTTATTTTTATTATAAAACACAAACAGTTTTTATCCACAATCAAATAAAATAAATTTCAAAATCACAACAAAAAAATTAAAAGGACCGAAGCCCAACTATAGGCCAGTCTTCAGCTATTTCACAAAACAATTCGTTTCTGAATCATTAAAATAAGATTTTTTATAAGAAAATTAATACTGTCAGTCTTCAGTTTCAGGTAACAATTATTCATTTTTACTAATTGGTAATTAAAAATTGAATCAAATTTTAAATTTTTCAAACAATGGACTCTTCATCTGGATCATCATTTTATGTGATGAACTCTTCAATTCTGCTTTTTGGCCGGACACTGATGGCGGCACGTCTTGCGATTCTGTCTTGTTTCTATCAGTTTGATCCACTAAATTGACTAGTTTACGTCCTTCACTAAACATTATGGGGTTAAACTTAAACACGTTAAACACGGTAAAGTCAGTACACCAGACAGCGCAGGGTACTTTAGTCAGTAGTCGATCGTGGTGCGTACATGCGCTGCTCATTGAAAATTACGCGCCAAAAAAACACAAATGTCTTAAATTAAAGTAATACGCTTGAGTATTCACACTACGAAATAAACATTAAATTAATGGGCTTAGTTTATTTCCGCTTTTCCATTCATTTCACATGTGCACTGGGAATATATCTCCAAAGGTTTAAATGCATTTGTGCACTTCAAAAATTGTTAAACACCTTCAAGTAAACACTCTACTTTTCACTTTGAATGCGAGGAAAAAAAACGACGTCCTATACAAAATTATAATATTTATAATAACAAAGTTTCTAAGTTGCACAATGAATTGGTGTAGGTAATTGGTGATTACAATGCAAGCTTAATACGAATAATCTATTCAAATTGCAAAGAATTGTAAAAACGTACGCTTTAAATGCTTGCATATTTAGCCAACCTATTCAAACTTGAAAAATCATTTAAAACTAATTGGAAATGCATAATAAAATGAATAAATCGTAATTAATATAAAAGTAATTAATTAAACTAACATTTTAAGAGCATGAGAAGGGAAAAAGTACTTATCTCACAATTAGGACAATATCTCAAAACGGTTTAATGTATTTGTGCACTTAAAAATTGCCAAGTCCCTTCCAGTAAAAGTACTTAGCACACTTGTGCATCAAACTTTCTTGATCCTTTTGTACTACCAACACATAATACTCTCTTGTAGCACTGCTAAAAAGTATAGCAGATACTGCAAATGTATATAAAACGTTTGTGTCTTGAAATTTCCTGCAGTTGAGAAACTTAAAATCAGTTAAAGTATATCTTGGTTGATTTTACAAAAATAAAGATCATTAGTATAATACCACATTCATGGAACATTACACGAATTCATTTAATACAACTGTGACCCACGTTTTTGTTAGAAAGAGACGGAATAACGGTATTTCGATGCGCGGAAACGAAAGAGCATGAAATTTAGTGTATTTGGCATTAAAAAAGTAAAAATAGAAAATTTTGTAGTTAGTGCAAGGCATCGATATGTTCCATTCGCAACACTCAGATCACTTACATTAGCTACGAGTCTGCTACGCAAGAGGTCCCCCACTGCGCCACCGTCGGCACCGCTACGAACTGCTACGCGCCTGCTGAGTACGCTACGGGCCAACAAGTACTCAAACACTGCCGATTGCTATAAGCTGTAGAAATGACTGGTAAGCGTGCGCCACAACAAAAGAAGGACAAAAATCAAGCACTTGCTGAACCAGATCCTAAAATAGCCCTCTCAACGCACCGTGAACTGACCGATCTAAATCCGCAAACCCGATCTAAAAGACCCTGTCCGCCCCATTCGCCTAGCAGTGATTTGCGTTATTTCAAGGAAGAAATTAACCAAATACTTACAACCTGGAAAAACGAACAGCAGGAGTATATAGTGCAGCTTCTATCGGAACAAAGCAAAAATATATCTTTTTTGACCTCAGAAATCACCGAATTAAAAAAGCAAAATCTCAAAATACAAAAGTCTAACTGCGAAATAGAGAAAGCTATGACTTTTATGAACCAACAATATGAAGACCTAAAAAAACAAATTAATATTCTGGGTAATGAGCGTAAGGACTATCTACATACACTTAGTGAACTTGAAAAAAGGATCATTGACGTACAACAAATCTCTCGCAGCTCCTCGATTGAAATTAGAAATGTTCCAGCCACTGAAACAGAAACCATGTCTGATCTAAGCCGAGTGGTCTCTAACCGCGGAAATCTTATACACGTACCAATAAATGGCGTACGTGATATTTACCGCATTCCGGGGAAAACGGGAACTACCAAACCAATCGTTGTGGAGCTCACCTCCGTCCAAGAAAAAGAGAAAGTTATTACAGCAACAAAGAATTATAACAAGTCCAAACCCCCAGATGACCGCCTTAACACAGCCCAAATTGGAGTTTAGGGAAACTCTCAACCTGTGTACGTTACGGAATTTCTGCCGAGCTCAATAAGAAAACTGTTCCATCTCGCAAGGGAATTCGCAAAGCGCAACAAATACGAGTTCTGTTGGTCGGTGAATGGAAAGGTACTATTACGACAGGCTACAGGTATGCAGTATATTCATGTAAAATCAGAACGGTTTCTACTTGAACTCCAGCAGAAACAATGACTATACTATCTCTTAATCGTATGCATTTTATTTCTGTTTAGTTTCATTTCCGTTAAATTCTTAACTGCATGTTTTGTTTTTATATTCCAGCATGCTAATTATATTTTGAATCTCACGTTTACACCCACCTACTCAATAAATACACTTCCCACGTTGAACCTAAAACTCACACTACTCACCGTAGTTAACAACATACCATCACAAAGCATACCCATCACCGAATACTAAATTCTATAATCCATTATAAAATTGATTCAATAACTTTGTCCCCAAATCTGATTCTTCCCCTCATTAAAAATGACTGCCTTAATAGAAATAAATAGCGAACTTGACTCTTTAGATAGCTGTAACTCATATAAATGCGCACCCAACCAATGCGCACGTTTATTAGGGCCATCCATATCACTTAAAATAATCCACTTAAATATTCGTAGTGTTAATAAAAATTTTGATGCGTTTAATATCCTCCTAACAGATATCAATGTCGATTGTGATGTTTTGATACTGACTGAGTGTTGGTTACCATCGTGTGTAAATATCCCCACATTACAGGGTTACACCCACTACTCTTCTAATAATCATCTGAATCAAAACTCAGGCGTCATCGTCTACGTAAAAGAATCATTAACTCACACCATTAACGAACCTATCTTTAGCCATGCGTCCTGCCTTACCTGCATTATAGATAATAAAGTAGCGATAGTGGCGATCTATAGGTCTCCTTCTTACAATTTACAAGAGCACTTTGACTTATTCCAGAATAACCTAAATAGGACGCTGATAGACTTGAAATCCTATAATCACATAGCTTTGATGGGAGATCTTAACATCGACATCAAACACCAAAACACAGATGGTTACTCAAATCCTTACCTGCTTCTAAACGCTGGTCACGCGTTATCACCTACACATGTCTACAATACGAGATTGGATAAATGCTACGATCACGTTCTGCTGAAATCAAAATTACCATCTACCACACTCGTCATAACTTCTCACATAACAGACCACCTGCCTACATTGCTCAGCCTTCAACTCAAAAACCCCCTCAGACGTCACACTAATTTTAGACTTAAAATCGATATGGAAAGTATCCAACGGGAAATGGCGTATACTGACTTCAACCATATTCTCCGAACACAGGATGCAAACCATGCCGCCAACTCTCTAGTTTCAACCATGTCAAACATAATTAAAAAGCACTCTAAACAAAGCATGATACCTAGAAAAAAGAGAATTCTTAAACCTTGGATGACAACAGGCTTGCTCCGTTGCATTCAAAATAGGGATCGGCTACACGAGAAAGCAACAAGCTCCCACAATAACCAAATTATTAAAACGACCTATACACGATATCGTAATTTTTGTAACCTTCTTTTACGTAGACTGAAACGAGCACATGATAAAAGCGAACTTGTAAAATGTAAAAATAACCCCAAAACGACCTGGCAAACTATAAAAACTATCACGAATACTAACAAGGCTAACCACCCACCCCTTGAACTATTACAACATGGTGATACTAAACCCTCACTCAATTCACTAAACAATTATTTTGTCGAGATCGGTAAAACTTTAGCAAGTGAAATAAAACCAAACCCTCTTGTTGACATTGCTCCTTTTCTAAAGAGTAATCAATCTGATGCCCTAAACTCCATGGTGATCCTTGAGACAGACGAGTCGGAGGTAGATTCTATTATTATGGGGTTACGAACCGACTCAGCAACTGGCTCTGATGGAATTTCTCCTGCCATAATAAAGTCAAATCATACGATCCTTGTTCCCATTATCACACATATATGTAATATCTCTTTCCGCACTGGTGTTTTCCCAAATATTTTTAAAAAAGCTCTGGTACATCCAATCCACAAAAGTGGAGACAAAACCTCCATTACGAATTACAGACCTATTTCTGTCCTCCCCACGATGTCTAAAATTCTTGAAAAACTACTCGATAGGAGACTACTAGAATTTCTCAACAAAAATAAAATAATATCGAAACACCAATACGGTTTCAGACCCGGTATATCGACAGAGGATGCCGTCGCAGATCTAGTTGAACACATCACTGGAAAGTTGGACCAGGGACAGAAAGTCCTCGGAATCTTCCTTGATATACAAAAAGCTTTCGACACAATATATATACCCACACTTCTCACAAAGCTTGATAAGATTGGTATAAGAGGTATTGCTCACGATATTTTCAAAGACTATCTGAAAAATCGTTCCCAGAGCATCACGATAAATGGGATAAAGAGTGATGAAACACCTATTGAATATGGCATTCCGCAAGGTTCAATCTTGGGTCCCACTTTGTTCCTTCTTTATATTAACCAGCTCTGTGACATTAACCTACCCAACTGTACATTATTTACCTACGCAGACGACACAGCGGTTGTTGTACACGGCCTAAATTGGGCAGATATTAAAGCCACTGCAGAACGAAGTCTTATAATAATAAACAATTGGTTATCTCACAATCTCCTATCACTCAACCTTTCAAAAACTCAATTCATCCCTTTCACCATTACAAACTGCACCCAACCGCCACCTAATTATGATATTTACGTACATTCACATTGCAATCAGGTCAATAACTGCGGTTGTCGCCCTATAGTGAAAACTAAGAGCACAAAATATTTAGGCGTTTACATTGATCATACCCTAAACTGGCACTTACAAATTGAGAAGCTTACTACTAGAGTCAGACGCCTTATACACACCTTCAAAATTCTCAGACATGCCGCTGATCTCGAAACACTTAACATGGTCTATTCCGCTCTCTGCGTATCAATTATCTCCTACTGTATCCCAGTCTGGGGTAGCGCTGACAAAACGTACCTTATAAAGCTAGAGAGAGCGCAGCGAGCGGTACTGAAAGTTATACATTTCCAACCATTTAGATTCCCCACCCGTGAACTATTTTCAATTGCGAAAGTTCTAACAGTTAGGCAACTTTTTGTACATCGTGCTATTATACGCCTCCATCCCCGAGTACCTCTACCGGATATCACCAAGAGAAAACCCCATAGAGGCTACACTATAGCCCCACACAGGACTACCTTTTGCACACGACAACTTCCCATTTCCTGTAGCAAAGCCTATAATAAGGTCAACAAGCTGCTACCAATACAGTCATTAAAAAAGTACGAACTAAAGAAGAAATTGATGTACTGGCTTCTAAACTTAGACTACGGTGAAACAGAAAACCTTCTAGGTTAAATACACACGCACACGCCGCACACACGCACACACACATACATACACACACACACACACGCACACACACACACACACAGACACACGCACACACAGACACACGCACATCCACGCACACACAGACACACGCACATCCACGCACACACACGCATACACACACACACACAGAGAGAGACACACACACGCTCATGCACACGTACACGCTCACGAACAATACTGTGTCATGTAATGCTGTCGTCTTTCTTATGTGTTCTAATGTGTCACTACTATAATCTCAAGATATATTACACTGTTTACACAAAAGTCTACAGTAATCCACTGAATTCCAGAATACAGGTCAATACCTAGTTTGGAATTCAGAGTACTCTGATTTAATGTAATTTTAGTAAATAGCGACAAACCATTATGTGCTTAACCATGTAACACTTTCTGAGAAATAAAGTTTTTATTTATTATTTATTAAAAAAAAAAATTTCTTGTTCCGAGTCTGGTTGTTATTTCATTTCGTCATCATCAACCTAGCGATAGCCGCGGCACTGCAGGCAAAAAGGATGATAGACTTTCTAAAAATATATCACTGCCGAGAAATTTCATCGATATCGATAAAAGATCAGGAGCAACATTTTTGACGCACACATTGACATTACGTGCACATATAGACAATTCAATTTTAGTCTCGTCACAGAATAGATAATAGTACTAGCGTACAGAATGGAAGCTCACCCCCTCCCACCGATTTCATTTCCTCTCCCCGCACGTCAAAATCATGGGCGCTTTCATGGGCGCCTAAAACAAAGGTTGTCGCTAGTAAAATGTGTAGTAACGGCACTTCGAGAAGAAGAGTGAAAAGTTCGGCTAGCTTCGGTTTTTAAGGCGTCCTCTCTTTCACACATGACTATAGTGAAATTTAACCCTCAAAAGCATCTTGCTTTTTTGTATAAATAACTAATGAACCTGACCGGTTTCGCCTTATGGTAACTTCAAAAGTTTACATTGATGTCTTTGAAATGTTTCTAATCTTAAACACTAGAGGTCTTTACGACTAGAAATGTTCATAAACATTACGAAACTGGTCAGGTTCAATAATAAATACTGTAGAAAAAGTACAAGTGTTCTCAATATGTGTAACAACAAGTTCCACCAAGGGTCATCAATGAACAGTATAAAAAAAAGACGGGTTGCACTCTGGGAGTGCCGGCAGAAGTGAAAACATTTTCTTTTTTTTTTCTTCGTTATATACATAGAAAAAGATAAAAAAGAACATACCATACCATACCTATAATATAGCGCTAATCATAGAACCTATCACTTATTTTCTGCTAATTTTCTGTCAGAAGAAATTAATAAATTATAAAAATAAAAAATAATCACAAAAAATAATAAATTACAAAAAGAAAAAAATATCATAAAAAGTAATAAATTACAAAAGAAAAAATAATCACCAAAAGTAATAAATTATAATAAGAAAAAACAATCACAAAAAAGCCCTGAAGGCCAGGCGGTTTGAACCCGATACTATCTGAAACTATAAGGACTTACAGTCGACGTGCTTACCGTTTAAGCTACGACGATATCTATTGTAACTTGCAAAATACATAGTCTGTACCTAATCTTGTATGACGTTGTCGTCGGTTACGGTTCAAGGGTCAACTAAACCTGCGGTTCCTTAACATTTTACACCCATCCAACGCCGCTAAAGAAGTTTTCACTTCAAAAAAACTAATGAAGTGGATGTCAGGTTCGCCCAGTAATAAATTCGTGAAAATTTTTATCAATTATAATAATTTTCATATAGTCGGGTTTTTTAGAAAATAACTCTAGAACTAGCATGTTAAGTGACATTATGGTGGACCGAAATTGATTACAGGTGTATTATTTTTTTAACATTATAAAGATTATAACTCAAAAGCATATGATGCAAATTTAGATTAGTATACATTCTAGGGTTAAAAAATGGGCGGTACCTGGCAATGACGGAATCCATGATGGACGACATTAATTGTGATTCATTCAAATTGAAAAAAATGCCACACTTCATAGGCGTGAGCTGTCAAAATATTGATTCTTAAATTTTATAAAGTATAGAGTGGTTAAAACCATTTGTTTCTAAAAAATATAAATAGATATCTTTCCGTGAACTTTCGTTTAGTATAAATTATAATTGATACTTAAATAAATTAACACTTTTAAATTAAAGTGTGCTCAACTGCCATTTTTCTAATTTCCTACTCGCCGTTGACAATTCTAAATAAGTATTAGAATAGTTATTACAAAAACCGGGCATAAAATCCGTGTCATTCAGTTGAGGTTCAGAAACCTTGGTACGTAATAAAAACACCATTTATAAAAAAATGTTCTACCTCACCCTTGGCAATGGAGCATTAATTACTAAGGGATAAATACTAGTAGTTTTGTAAAGAGCTCCAGATCATTTTTTGGCATCTGGAGATCAAATCTGGTATCTTTATTTTACAGCTCCCTGGATATTTCACCAATAAATATTGTCAATCCGTTCTCAAAAAAGCCACAACAAACGTCTCCGCCTTTTCTCATGTTTTTTTTTCCACAACTACCTGTAAGGAATCATGTTATTTCAGCCAAAAATCATCAATATCCGTTCATAAATAACGCGACAGAAAAGGCACCCCTTTTCTCCTCCGATTAAAAAGCTCTAGGCAAAATGATGTTTTAAATCAAAGAACATGTATGCCATGTTTGGTGACAATCGGTTAAGAAATGTGCCGTATAGACCGAACGGAACGGAGACTATTTATAATTAATGAAAAATTTCACGCGCGCGAAACCGTGAGCAACAGCTTACTTTTTAGAGTAATTAAAACCGATTGTGTTTATAAAAACTATAAACACAATCGGTTTTAATTACTCTATAAACATATCAAAGTCGTGTTGTAGTATTGTTTTGTTATTTGTGCCAATTCTGTTGATTGACAGGACCAAAATGTATCGCCATATTCTTTTCTTCCGAAGCGAAGAAAAAGATAGAAATACGTTTTAATGTAAAAATCATTAATATGAATTTTTGTAACAACAGAATTGTCGCCTCCGTCGGATGTGACGTAAATCATGACACTAAGGGATAGAGTGAGAAAAATCACGCTATCTCACTCGAAAATTAGCTCAAATTTCAAATAGTGCCATCCATGACATTTCTAATTTTCTCACACATCAACACTACCGTGCATGTACACAAGCTATGTTTGTAGTAATTACAACGCGATTGTTTCATACATTTTTCCGAGAGCTTCCGAGGTGTGGTCTCGTCCGCTAGTTGACATTACCAATCTACTACTCGTGCGCTATAAGTTGAGACCTGCGCTCTCCGCCCACTGCCCCCTGCACTGCCCCTCGGTCGCCCGTGAAGTACTGTGTGCAGCGCCATTTTTTCAACACTAGTTTAGTCTCGTACTGGCTAACGTCACGTAACGACGACGCGCGCTGAATTTCGTTTATTGTTATTTGTTTCTGTTAAGTTTTGTTGTTATTGTTATAGTTTCTGTTAGGTTTTGTTGTTTAGTTATAGTTTCTGTTAAGTTTTGGTTTTTTTTGTTATAGTTTCTGTTGAGTTTTGCTTTTTATATCCTTTATTGTTAAAATGAAGGGTAAAACGCTGCATAGTGGAGAAAGGAACCTAGTGCTTAACGTGCTAAAGTTTTTTGAAAACGAAAAGCGTGATAAACAATTTTGTTTACCCGTTGACCAGGTTGTAAAAAGAACCTGCATGGCAACGGGAGTTTCTAAAGCCACGCTGATGCGTATCAAAGGCGAAGCCAAGCGCTTAGAAAGCTCATCACCAACACCAGGCTCATCTACGGCGGCGGATGAAGTTAAATTGTCCACTCCGGGCAAAAAACGGAAACCGAGGCGTAAACAAATCCAATTGGACGATTTTGACATGTGCGCCTTGCGAAATATTGTGAATAGTTTTTACACGGCTCGTAAAGAAATCCCCACATTAAATAAAATATTGGCTGTGGCTAAACGAGACCTTAATTTCCAAGGACAAAAAACTTACCTAAGAAAGCTCCTGGTAGATAAATTGGGCTACAAATTTAAAAAATGTAAGGACGCAAGACATTTCCTGGTTCAGAAACCAGATATTCGAGCTTGGAGAGCAAGGTATCTTCGACGGCTAAAAGAGAACGACGACTTAGGTGCCGCCAAAAAACCTGTTTTTTATGTCGATGAAACGTGGATCCACTCTCACTACACAGTGAGCAAGTGCTGGCAAAACAGTACTGATGCCTCCGTTAAGAAAAACCATAATCCCGGTCAAAGATGGGTGATAGTTCACGCAGGAGGAGAGAATGGATTTGTGAATGGGGCGGCATTAATATATAAATGCAAAAGCAAGACTGGAGACTAACACAATGAAATGGATACAAATAATTTTAAAAAGTGGGTGACTGAAAAGTTTATCCCTAATTTGCCGCCAAGTAGCATAGTCGTGCTAGATAACGCACCTTACCACTCGACACAATTAAATAAACCACCTACAAGTGTTGCTAATAAAGACACTATTAGGCAATGGTTAATAGACCACAACATAACATTTAATGAAAATATGAAGAAATCGGAAATGTACCACTTACTTTACAGAAACAAACCACCAAAAAAATATGTAATCGATGAAATTTTTAAAGACCATGGTCACGAAGTTCTTCGGCTACCTCCTTATATGTGTGATCTAAATCCTATTGAATACATTTGGAATTTAATTAAACAGAGGGTAGCCGACAAGAACATAACCCAATCGGAAAGAGAAATTGAACAGTTGACTAAGGACGCAATTAACAGTATCACCGAAAGCGATTGGCGAAAAGAGATAAATCATGTGGACAGGCTCCGGCAAAAATATTGGGATGATGATCTCTTACAGGAGACTAATGAGACTGAACTTATTATAAATTTGCAGTCCGATACCTCATCAAGCGAGGACTCTAGTGATGATGAAGTTGAAGGTATAGCACCACTCATGAGTGACTCTGAGTAATAGATTGTCTAATAATAAGAAATATATAATGTTTGTATACCTAATAGTGTTTTAATTATTATAATAAGTACCATTTTCAGTCAATATTTTCAATCATTAATATACACTATATGAGAATCACTTTTAACCATAAAATAAAAAAGTTTCAAAGCAGCTTTTACAGTAGAAAGCCAAAACAAGAATTGAATTGAATAAAGGCAACAACAATAAAATAGGGTAGGTAAAGTCTCGGGCGGAAGCTTGTTACGATTATGTTTTTGTGCACTGTACAAACACGCGCCGGTGACGTCACAGCGCTCAGGTCTCAACTTATCGCGCACGAGTAGTATGGATATACTATATCTATGAGATTACGTAATGGCTGAAGAGGAATGATGGTCAATGTTGCCAATTGCAAAAGCAAATAATTAATGTAGGGATGGTTTTTTTGTAATGACTGTACTTAGTTACTTGAGTAATTACTTGTTGGTAGTTCAAACATCATTTTATATTTTTTTAAATGTATTACAAGTAACACTATTTAATATGTTTTTTTGTCATCAATAGGTATTTTGTTATGTGATTTGTTTTGAGTGCTGCAGTTAGCTTGAATAAACGCATTTTTCTTTCTTTTCTTTCTTTCTTTCAAACAAGCTAAAATAAAACTACCATAAAAATAATCTCAAGCAAAAAAGCGATATTATTGCTCACATCTCTGGTTCTACTCAACCGATAGCGATGACACAAACGTAAGAGTTTAAGTCTGAGCCAGCCCTGTCTAATAAAAAAAAACCCATCGAAATCAGTTCAGTAGTTTTTGCGTCCATCGCGAAAAAACAGACAAAACAGACAGGATTCCCAAAAAATATATTTTCGTGTTCAGTATCGTTAATATAACATAAGCCTTGTTTTTTTTTTCAATATCTCCAATGTACAGACACGACCACTTAACAATTATATAATAGTATAGATGGAGATAGAGCTCCAGGAGTTAGGAGCTTTTTATTGGAAATTTCTTCTTCTTTCAGAACCTTTTTTGATTTTTTTTAAATATTAATAGTTTATGAAATATGGGCATAAAACGAAATGCCATTTTTTTCATCTTTAATTGTTTATAACTTTTGCAATTTTTTATGTGCTAATTTTTGCACATTTTTCTAGGTGTCATTCCGGATCCAATGAGCTATCGCACATAATTTTAAGATCAGTATCTCTATTTTCTACCATTTTCAACTTGTCGACTAGAATATTAGAGCTAAGTTGACTAGCGACCTACCTGCGTAGATGCTTCATTGTGTTGTTCTTGTGATGTGAGCTCCAGAAAAGGTAGTCTAGCACAGGTTAACAATATGATGAAGTACTACACAAGCATTCGCTATGTAGCCGGCCATTGTTGGATGACAATGGAGTTTTCTATCCACTAAAAGACAGCGCCATCGTGCTTTTAGAACTCCAATGCATCTCTCAACGTAATTTCGGGTTCTGCAGTGTAAGTCAGTATAGGGGAAAGTGCCGATTTTGACAAATCCTAATATGACTCGGATAAAATAAACACTAAGTATACCTGAAAGTAGTGGTTCATCCTAAGCCAAATTTAGTCTATAATACGAATTTAACCACAGATTTTGCACATTTTCAATAGTTTTTGGGATGAAGTGATTTTTTATACAGCGGTGGCAAGGCACTACCAGCCCCACTTTGGGGCCAGTTGTGCCGTAGTTGAGGTCAGTTGTGCCGTCTACAATGCTATGTTTTTATATGAATAAAAATAAATGTAGAATTTAAAAGACATTCATTTCATAATAATAAATTTATACCTTATACTATTTACTATAAATCAACAGTTTTTAAAATTTAGTTATTTGTAACACTAAGTATTATATCTTTACTTATGTACTTATTTCAAACATAAAAACATTTATTAAGCGATAGTTTTTAAGCGAGTAATTGAGATCAATTATTAAAAATATCAGTCTGTAAGAATAATATCACAAAAATTAAAGTTTCTCTTAAATAGTCTCTTGAGGCGTTTTAAAAAATCTAAAAAATATATCTAAACTAATTATTCTCCAGATGACTGATCAGAATAGCAATTAGGGCATACAAATACTAGGCTTTCTTCATCTTCAAGACATTGTAGATGGGCCCAAATTCTTACACGCTCTGCATTCAATCCAATTTTCTCCAGGGGCAGAGTTAGAATAGGCATCACAACATATGATACAGTACCATTCTTGTTCATCATCAGAACTGTCATCATCTTGTAACACTCTTCTCTTAGCGAGGTTCTTCTTCAGTTTTTTTGTTTGTTTACCTTTTCCATTCCCTTGACCCTTAACCTTCTTTTTAGTTTCACATTCTTTCTTTTTATTTTTATTAGCCTGTTCTTCGGCCAAGCAGCCCTTTGTAATAGATCTTGAGATGTTGTCCCCCTTTGCGATTCTCGTTTGTATGTCCTCATTCTGTTAAAGTTAGTAAACGCAGTATCATGTCATCAAGTATTTTCTTTCATTCATAAGTGCTCGCGTACAACCATATTGAAACAATAAAGGTTGCTTAGGGGTTGGTAGTGTCGCGGCACAAGTAGCCCCACAAGAACGGCACATCTTACCCCGCTTATGAGAGTTTGATATTTTGTCTCACCTATAAAAATTAATGTGCTCAAAGCATCAAAATTACACTGCAGAACAAACTAGGATAAATATCAAACAATTTACTAAAACTCTTGTATTAAAAGCACGAAAATGTAAGCTGGCGACCAAAAAGTATCGAAACGAAAATATTTACTTACGTGGCGATGGATGACCTTCACATGCACTACCACTCGGTCCACGTAGCGAACGGAACTAAAATGGCAGCCGTGTGTGCCCGACTGTTAGGCATCACGCGACGCCATATGGTCGTATATCTATCTCTTTCTGTTTTCAAGGTATTCGCGTCGGCACAATTTACCCCCGGCCCGGCACTTTCAGCCCCGCTCTCCTCTAATAACGTTCAGGAGCATCGGGTACTGTGTTCAATTAGTGCGTAGAGGATAGCCGAATCACTTAAAAATAAATAACATTTTTTTTGTATAAATAACATTTTCCCCCTAATAATACCTAAATGCTTTTCTCACCTAATAACCACTTTGTTTCATTTTCAGATACTAAATTATTAGTTTCCATATGGTGGTTTACTGGATGTGCTCTCCATGTATAAGAGTCATGGCTATTTCCCTCACGGCTGGCGTCAACACTTAAAATATTTAAATCGAAATCACAAATCTAAAAAAGAAATGATACTGTTACAAATTTATAAAATTACGATTTGATTTCTGCTTCGCTGCCTTTAGGTATTATTTTTATTTATGTGAGAATTATTTTTGTTATTTTATTTGATCAATGTTAGATAGTGAATAAAGACTGTTCCAATATGCGTAAATGGTTACAAGGTATTTATATTAATGTGAAAAATATTTTTTTGTTAGTTCCTTTTATTATTGTGAATAAGAGAATTAAGATTGTTACAATATGCGTAAATGGTTACTATATATATTAATGTATGAATTACCGATTTTATTTCATTATTATGATATTGAGAATAAAGACTGATACAATATGAAAAATGAAGGACAGCAACAAAGAATGAAGGACTAGAAAATCATTAGCTACGAAATTCAGTGGCCTAAAGTTTTCAAGCACAGGGTATACAAAATCACCATTTGGTAAATTATTAAATAAATGAAAAGGATTGTCCTCCAGCTCCGGCTCCTAGCAACATCTCTTTGTCGGTCTCAAGGGAGTCATGAGCCTGGATTAGAGCCCGTGGCCTGCTTTACGAGTTCTCTTGATTTGACTGCCAGGATTTTGCAGGAGTAACTGCAAAATGGCCTCCAAACACTGGGAGTAAAGTCTGCGCCAATGTCTCGTCTGATAATCAGCAGGTTTATCGGCTCTCGTTAGCCGATAAACCTGCTGATTATCAGGTTGGTTTGGACCCCAATGGTTCTTTTAAATAGAGATATAAGTAATGCATGATAAATGCCAGCTACCTAAAGCTATGAATATTATATTCATATTTACAATTTGTGCATTTATGGAATGGAATCCTTTCCTGTTGAAGTACCTCTCCTCGTGGTCCTTTGGCCTGACAATGGCAATATGTGTGCCATCAACACAGCCTAAAATTTAGGGTAAAACCTACAAACAGGTAGGGTAGGGGCACTAAAAGATGAACGACCCCCAATAGATGAACGTTCGATCGAAATATTTTGAAAATAAAAAATCTACCGCTTAATTTTGTGCAATATTTTATCCTGTAATATGGTAACACTTTTTCTGCCCGACGCCATTAAAATATTGACACAAACGTCACGGACGCGGTCACAGTCGGCTGCTGCGCAAGCTGTTCCCGCCAAGAATCTATTTATATATATAGTTTTCTATATATATATAGTTTTCTATGGATATTTCTATGGAAATATGGAAACCTACTTAAGGTAAGTGACCTCCACGTTTAAGCATAATGTCACATCAAACACATAATTACAGCTATATTTGAATAGTTTTGGTCATAATAAAATTTTGATAACTTTAGTTTGTATTACGTTGTATCAGATTCACATCATTTACTATATCTTTCGAGAAATATACTGTTCAAGTAAAGGATTTAATTTTGTACGTTGGATCCAATAAATGAACGGCGTGAATGAAGATGGTGAATTTCAAGATTTCTGGGTACTTGGTGATAAAGGCTATGGTGTTAAACCATAAATCTACTCACACCACTTCGCAATCCAATAACAGAAGCTGAACGGTTATACAACGAAAGCCACATTCGAACCCGAAATGTAATAGAACGGACTTTTGGCTGCTGGAAAAAAAGATTTCCCTCTTTATCATGGAAACTGAGGACAGACCCAATAAAAGCTCAAGCTGCCATTGTGACAGTGGCAGTGCTTCATAATATTTGCAGGAGATCCAGAGACCGAATGCCATGTTCACAATATGATAATGAGAATGTTGCTGACGAAGAGGAGTCTGCTATAATTACCTCTGGTCAAAATGACGAGCATGACAGAAATATGTTGATTAACAAATATTTTAGTAGGTTAGCACAAATATGAATAGAATAGACCAGTATGTTTTGTGTGTTTTTATTTTTCCTTTCAAAAGTCAATTTCTTATTTTAATTTCTACAATTCTAATTTATGAAACAATAAAAAGATTTTAATTAAAAGTTATTTTTATTTACAATTAAACTATACCTAGAATTCTTCATATTTTTTAATATTGCTGTCTCTAAATTTAACTTCTCAATGTCTAATTTGTGCCGCTCCTCATTGTGATGCAAGGTTTGCTCATGGAGCTCCTGGACGTGCTTTATTGACTCTTTAATTCTCTGGAGCTCCAACTCCTGTAGGTTATCCATGACTGATAATTTCTTTTCGCGCAGCAACTGTCTGACGGGATTCCTATTACCATTTTCCGCATTTAACTGTCTTTTGGCTCGACCTGTCAATAAGTTTAGCACTTTAGATTTATTTATACTTCTCTGCATTATAAAAAAGATAAAATCATTTATTTCAAAGTAGAAAGTCAAAAGCTAAAACGACATGTTTTAATATTTTTAATTATTATTTCTTACGTTTTAGCGGTGATGATATTGGTCGCTTAAGAGAACTGTATGGTGTGCTTGGATCAAAGTTTGTAGGGACCTCGTTATCTTTATTCTCAGGAATCTGTAAAATAAAATTTTCTTCCTTAATTTTCGTGTTAAAAGCCAATAGCAGTGCTGTGCTATAAAATAAATGTAAAAAAATCTGTAAAATAAGTTAAAATAATAATAAAACAATAATCTGTCAGGTTGACCCCCAATATGGTGATAGGTTTATAATATTTGTTTGGTATTTTATATGAAAATAATAAAACTTTTACCGCGAGGATAACAAAGAGCAAGGGAGTGGGAATTGGCAAGAAGTGGCAAAAGACAGAAAAGTGGCGCGTTCTGTTGTCAGAGGCCAAGATCCTCTTTGGGTCGATAAGCCAGCGAAGTAAGTAAGTAAGTAAGGTACCTTGTTCTGAAGAGGAGACTCCTGAGTCATGAAGTCCTTGATTTCAATTATTATGTCTGGATTTTTTGTAGGCTGTGAATGGAATATTATTACTTATATTAATTTTCTTATTATTTGTGCATTGTGTAGGTACCTTGAATAAATATCTGAGTTCAATCACACTGGAGTGATTGAACTCAGATATTTTATTTATGTGATGTAAAGCTTGTGTTATATATGATTAATACCTTTGGAAGATGGGACTCCTCAGTCATGTTGTCCTCAATCATTTCTATTATAATGTTCTCTGGATTTTTTGCAGGCTGTCAATAAAATAATAAATACAATTATTAAGGTCCATTCCCACATAATAGTAAAGTAAGAATTTAGGCACAGTACCATCGCCACCATGATCATTTCATACATTCTACACTTCCAACCCTGACAGTGTCAGTAACAACACAGTGCCATTAATGTTATAATAATATAATAACAATAATTTTCGCTGTGGTAGATCTGTGCTTGAACTATGACTTTACTAATATTTGTATGACTTTAATAATATTTTTTTAAAACTACATGAAAGTAAATAGTTGGTATTTCTTTAAGAACTTACAAAGATAGACTTCAGATTTATAACATCATCAGCATAAATAGCCATATTTCCATCAATTGATGATGGTATGATTGCCCTCAGCCAGTCTTCGGCGTCGCTCAAACCTGGTGGCGGTGTAGGCGGTGGTCCTCCTCCAGTGCGGCGCATTTCTTGGCGCCCTTTGCAAGCTACCTATTGACATTAAAATTAAAATTTTATGCATGTGTTTGATTGAATACAAAATGCACTAATAAATATCAACATACCTTCTTTGCTGTTCTTTTTTGTTCTTTTCAAATTTTCAAATTTATATTTTAATTGTTTCACTGTACGTGGAGTGTCTCCAAGAGCATTGAATTCACTTTCAATAAAACCCCACGCACTTTCCTTTTGTTTATTACTAATGCAGTCTGTCTTTTTGCAAAATATAATATTTTTGTACTTTGCTAAAAGAGTTTGCAGTCTGTCCATTTCTGCTTGGTAAAGTTTACACTTCTGTCCCTGAAAAATTATATTTTTAATTATGATGTGAGTTCCATCACATAGCTTGTTCAGTAGATATTTGTTCAACCAAACAATGGGAGTGCCTGAATCCAAAGGCCTGACTCCCATTCCCCCACAGCCAAAAGCCGCGCACGCTCTGAAACTTGGGAAGATGTGTGTATTAAACTGTCTCTTACCAGCTTGCAGAGCGGCGCATCCCATTGTCTCTGGGAGAAAAGCTTATCAGGCAACTCAGTGTTGGGACAAGCAACCTTCCAAGCATTAATGGCATCAGACTTGCACGACACCTCAGAGTTAACCTGTGTGTTTATAAGATTTTTCCTGGTTAACTCCTCAGTTCCGTGAACCGACGACAGAAATGCTGGAAGACTAACGTCTGAAATTTTGCGAACGCCGAGACCACCCAAGCGAACTGGTAAGGACGCTTGGAGCCAGGCTCGGTCGTTCAAGGCCACATTTAAAATTTTGCTTAGAGTATTTTGCAGAATGTTATCAATTTTTGCCAAAAGTGTCAAATGTTGCCAAAACTGGGATGAACGAAGTGCATGAGTAAATTTAGGGACAAAAAGACAAAACCGAAGTATAGTAAAGGCCGAATGAACACTTATTTTTTGTAAATGATCTGTGATATTTTCAAAATTTTGAATTATATTATTATATTATTATTTTTCTGTATTTATATAAAAAAATGTAGTATTTTACCAAATAATAACACACTGTTTATTTTTTTGGTGGTTTATACAACAAATTAAAGGCTTACTTTGTTTGAATGTCTGCAAGCAGATTGTCCATTTTCATCTTTTATGTTTTTACTTTCTCCCACAGTACACCAGAACTCTAAACAACAGAAAATTTGAAATTTATCGTTTGTAGGTAAATACAGTAAAATAACACGTGAAATAAAGACTAGGGGGACTTACCTTGTTTCTGAGTTCGCAAACAAGCTTTCTGTCGTTACTTTGAATTTTGAATTTTGAATTTATTTATTTCAGTATTCATTGTACAATAATAATATCTACACAGTTTCTTAGTCTATGGTGCGTAATAATATGTAGTAAGTGCATAAGAATCTTAGGTATGTATACTGGTTATACACTTATTTACATTATTATGTGTCTCTAGGTCTTATAAATAAGTATTTAAGTATATTACATAGTGTGCGCCTGAACTAGGTAATCCTGTGTTTCAGGCGTCCAAGGCAATTTATTAATAATTCTAAAATGCTCAACATGATATTACTATTAAATACAACAAACAATACTATGCCAAATTGGGTCACTACTGCTAACTAAAATAACTACTATAATAATAATATATATTATCTTATATCTAGCACTATTCACTTTAGAACAGACATTAACTCCTCTGTATCATCGTAGGACATGCTTTGGAGGGTATTCTTTACGACTCGCTTACAACGAGCCCTACTCAGAGGATAAATGCTTGTTATAGCGTTTATCCAATTGTATAGTAGAGGTCCCAAAAACAAATAAAATTTACCTGTGTACTCATGTTTTATTGCAATTCTTTCAGTGCATACAATATCTTTCCGTCTTTTGTTAGTAACTTCAGTGCTATAGGGAAGCGCAGCATGCTGTTTTAGTACTGTGCTCAATATAAATAACTGGCGGACTGTTAGTACTTCACAGGATTTGTATAAGAGGTCAATGGGAAACAGGAAAGAGCGGAATGTGGCTACTTTGAGGATCGCTCTCTGAGCTCGCTCGACGGGCAACAGCAACGTCTTACCCACTCCTCCCCATGATGTTATACAGTACGTCACTATTGACTGACAAAGTGCATAGTAAACTTGTTTAATCAACATTGGATCTCCGATATATTTTATTTTTCTGAAAACAAATATCAACTTGCGTAGCCGCTTAATTAGTGCTTCGCTATGCGCTTTAAACGAAAGAGTTTCGTCTATTATAATACCCAGGTACTTTATGTTGTCTGTTTTAGTTATAACCGGGCAAGTGCACGTGCTATCCTTAGAGTTAGGATCTTTACAATAATGTGCGTACAGTGATGGGTCAGGTTGGGTTGTAGATGGGCTCTTGCGCATCGAGAATGTAACGTACTTTGATTTGTCTGCATTTAGGGTTAGTAAGTTATGTTGAAGCCATTTATTTACAATGTTAAAACCTTGTTGTGCTCGCGTGTGCACTTCTCTTTCTGAGTGAGCAGAAAAAAGGAGCGCAGTGTCGTCCGCGTAGGATATGATCGTGCCGTGTTCCAGATTTATATTACATAGTTCATTTATGTAAATTAAGAACAATGTGCTACCTAATACGCTTCCTTGCGGAATGCCAAATGAGGTGTTCTCCAGGTCTTCACTGAGAACACTCCCGATCTTCACACATTGGGTGCGTTCATTTAAGTAGCTCTTGAGGAGTTCTAGCTGTACGCCCCTTACTCCAATATTGTCAAGCTTGCTCAACAATTTAGGAATAGAGACTGTATCATACGCTTTTGCAAGGTCCAGAAATATTCCCACTGTACGGTTACCCTTATCAAGCTCTTGTGCTATGTAATCCGTCAGATGATGCACAGCATCGGCCGTGGACCTATTAGCTCGAAATCCAAACTGTGTGTTTGCTAAAAGCGAGTTATCCTCTAAATATTTCATTAACCTGCTATTTATAATTTTCTCCAATATTTTTGATATTGCAGGGAGTAAGGAAATAGGCCTGTAATTCGTTACCTGTTCTTTTCCTCCCGACTTATATACAGGGACCACCACAGCTTTTTTAAGGCACTTAGGGAAAACACCTGTCGCTAAACATTTTTGAAAGATGTTAGTTAACGGTTGAACCAGTATATGTTTGCATTTTTTCAGGATTTTATTTGATATTAGGTCCCAGCCAACAGCACAATCATCTTTTAAAGTCATAATTATCCTTTCAACCTCCTCTTCATCGGTATCCAATAGCACAAGCGATGACAGGGCAGTCCTACTCGGATAGTGTGGGCTTGTGTGATATTGCGTGTGTGCTTGCGTTTGCTGTGCTAGTCGCTTACCGACATCCACAAAGAACCTATTTACTATGTTAGCGGATGTTACCTGTGATGGATGGATTGTTAATAAACTTGAAGGCGATTCACGCTGCTTCGTAGTGTATGTTATGTTCTTAATATGTTGCCAGATCTTTTTACTATTCGACCCTGCCTTTGCCAGCTCTAATTTGTCGTGATTTATTTTGACATTCCTTAACAGATCATTGCAAAAATTCCTGTATCTTTTGTATGATAACTGTAATGTTAAATTATCAGGGTTACGTTTACATTTCAAGTGCAGCCGATCCCTATGCCTCATACAGCGAATTAACCCTGGTGTGATCCAAGGCTTTAAGTTATAATTTTTATTATGCAATCGCACTACCTTTGTATTTTCATGGATTGCATTTTTTACACTTTCGATCATGTATTGCATACAGAATTGCGGATCATCAGAATAGTAAACTGGGGCAAAGTCGATGTTGCGTAAATCGTCTTCAAGTTTATTTATGTTTAATTTCGTGACTAAGCGCGTTTTTTCTAGTTTAGGCAACTTGCAACTCAGGGTTAATAGTGCAGCGCTATGATCGGTTATATTGGAATTGATGACGAGTACTTTTGCGGAATATTGTGTTTTTAGCATGATATGGTCAAGGCAAGACCCACTTGCTTGACGCGTGATAAAAGAATGTGTGGTGAATAAACCATGAAATGAACAGAGGTTGAGATAATGTAGGGCATCCGCCTTTACGTCTTGCTGTCCTCGTAGGATGTTTATGTTTATGTCTCCCGTTAGTATTATGTTTTTATAGGACGATAGGCTTTGTAATGTGTCATTTAGTGAGTCAATAAACTTATACTTATCGCTAAAGGCGGGAGGCCTGTATATTGCTAGTATTGCCAGGTCTGCCCCGATTTTTATTAATAATCTATTACACTCCTGCATATTTGGTTCCTCTACAGTTGCATTAATATCATTTTTTATGTAAACTACTACCCCGTCATTCTGATTGTATATTATATTACTTCTATACATATTATATCCCGGTATTAGTGGTATGTTAAATGGTAAAGATAGCCTACATTCCGTCAAGACAATGACGTCAAGATTAGAATTTATTCTATGTTGTAATGCTAGAAAGCTATCAATGTTCTTAAATACACTACGTATGTTTTGTGTTATTACGGTTAATGGGTTACTGCTCGAGGTCAGATATTGTTTGCACTCTTCTGCCTCACACGTTCTAGACTCTGATACAGAGAATTTATCTATGTCGTTTATTAAATCATAAGCCATTACTATGCAACTAATGTAAATTAAAAGTTTATAAAAATAAAGTAAAATAGGTCAATACAAAACTTGGTTGAGGGCGCTCTTAGGCGCCTTCATAATCTATGGAATTGATGTACCTTCTTTCGGCCATTTTTTTAGCCGGACAGTCTGACGCGCCGGTGGCATGATTGCTTGGCTTCTTAAACCTTGAGCAAGTAGCGCATTTTGCTCCCTCTGTCGTCTTCGTGCACTCCTTCATCGAGTGCCCTTGCTCTCCGCACTGTCCACAGGTGTGTGTCGTCTCCCTGCATGTTTTTGCTGCATGGCCATACTGCTGGCACTTGAAGCATCTGGTAACCAGTGTAAAATCTCTGACCGGACAAGATGACCAGTTCACGAATACCCTTTCCTTGGTTATCAGGACCTTCCGTATGTTTGCAGGCACTTCAATCACGTAGTTACAGGTCTCTGCGTCCCTCTTACCTGATTTATGGCTTAGCCTAATTGAGGTCAGAAATGTTTCAAGACTGTAGTGCTCTAGATTGTCCATCAGGTTCTGGTGATACAAGCACGTAAAAACTTCCTTTTCCTGCATAGTCGCTGGTACTCCGATAACTATAACCCTTGGTTTTCTCTTGAACTGGTCGTCTAGGGTAAGTCCTGAGTTGTTTAGCTGGGCCGATTGTTTTAGTTTTTCAATGTCCCCCTTTGAGTCAGTGCTTATAATGACGCCACCGTTCTTGGTCTTGCGTAACCCTCTCACTTTCAGTTGCATTTGTTCAGGGCAGATAATTTTTTGAACTAATGACTTGGTCTGTTCACTTGATTTACCCTTGTCGTTGGGATAAATCGCTACTGAGCTGAGACTTGTCCTAGGTATATACTCATTGTTACCCTTTTTTAGCATATCAGCGAATGATATGTTTGTACTGGGCTTAGATGCTTCATCGATGGTTCGTTTTAGGTCCTTCAGTTGCTTCGATAGGTCAAGCTGGTCTTGAAGTGCTTGGCCAGCTGTGCTAGCTTGCATGGCCTTCACCTTAAGCGCCTGGTATTGCACTGCCATTTGTGAGGTACCGTTGCCTACTTTTCTGCACAACGTACTTATGCGCAGCTTCTGCTCAGAGTTCAGCTTGCCCTCTGTAGCTATGCTGCACACCTCATTTAGCGACTGCTCGATGGTCGTTATCCAGTTCTGGATCTCCTGCGTCGATACCCATTCTGTCCGGAATGAGGCTTGGCTCTGCTCATTTGGGCGTGGTGGGAGAGCAGGCGTCGGCGTCGCGGGTGGCGTACGAGGGGTCCTACTACCCCTAGTAAAGGGACTATCATCCATGATATCAAGTCACTTTAATTATAACACATAATTACAAAATCACAGAACAGTATCACTTTGTATTCGTTTTTATTACTACTTATTGTTGTTAAAATCTAGGTCACGATTCAGCTAATTACTTAATGATTATTTATTATTGTAATATCTGCATACACGTCCGTTCGCAACGAAGTGCAAGAAATGTAGTTGCTCACTAGATACCTATATCTACTTGTTTTCACGGAGCATAGGAGTAGGATTGATAAAAGGCTAACAGCGTATTCACAAATTATGAAGGGCGTATTTTAAACAGTGAAAATTCGATCGAAGAAAATATCACAATTTGAAAAACAAACAGACTGCATGACTGAATGACAGCAGATGACAAGTAATATCTAGTGTTGCCATATTTAAAAATGTTTCCCACAACGATTCAGGGGAAAATGACACCTCATTCGACTTGCCACCCTGTTAACTTTGACTATGACAATAGATACGCTGGTGCAACACATTTCGCAGTTATTGTTAGGGTATGGGTTATAGTTATTGTTAAATTTGTCATTTATATTAACTTTAACGGCAATACGATGCAACTAAGCCTTATCGTTTAAAAAAATCGTTTAAGAACCAGAGGCATTGAAGCTTAAGGCAGCAAGAAACTAAAAGTAAAATACTCCGTTAGTACTTCTATCAATCACTTCAGGACATAGACCTCTCCCAATGTGGCTCCGCCCCCTTCGGCCGTCTACGAAACCAGAGCGATGTAACTAGTTACTAAGTAAACATAATTCGTCCTTGTACGATACCAGTTACGTACACTCACGTTTTCTTACTTCAACGAAACTTGATATTTAGTTCGTAACCAGTTACGGTATAAGAAATACTTCGGCCGCCTACAAAACCGGAGCTTCTAGAACTAAACATATTGTTCCTTGTGCCACACGTAGTTTTTAC
The DNA here is from genome assembly GCA_949126895.1 of Eilema caniola. Taxonomy (NCBI): domain Eukaryota; kingdom Metazoa; phylum Arthropoda; class Insecta; order Lepidoptera; family Erebidae; genus Eilema; species Eilema caniola. The sequence goes on along the minus strand of OX421486.1, from coordinate 9,995,437 downwards.
TTAAAGGAAACCAGGGGATTATTAATAAAACCAATATAATATCAAATAATAAAACTGTACTTTTTAAATTAAATATTCACTGATTAATTTACCAGATGTAGCAAAAAACTCGATAGATTTGGCTATTGATGAAATTATTCGTTATTTTATGGCTCCATTATATGACACAGGGCTAGATAAAGTAACGAAAATATCATACGACAGTTCAAAAATTGCTATTGACCATAAAAGGAAAAGAGAATTCTAGGTAAAGAAATTAGTGTACGGTAATGTGCAGGAAGTAGAAATACCGGTAATATTTAAATCGTTTTTATTGACGGATTACAACTGTGATGGGCGTATCCCATCACAGTTGTAATCACCAATATAATATCAAATAATAAAACTTTACTTTTTAAATTAAATTTTCACTGATTAATTCGGCTGACCGTAAGGTAAGGCTGAAGCTTTAAATGCTTGGAAAATGACCTCCCTAAATACCGTCATGCCCGCCAATCCATCTTCTCAAAGGCAAAAGGACGAACCGCTCTGTGCAGGTGTTATAAAATATTTAATCAGTACAGCTACCACTGCTGCTGAACGTGCTCGTCTATTGGCTGGAGGGGAATGGGAAGCTGGTGTTTGGCTCCAGGCACATCCTTCACCCAACAGTGGTACAATGTCGGACGACACCACCTTCGGCATCGCGACTTGCCTACCTTTGGAGGCACCGTGTGTCTCTCCGCATCGATTTCTATGTGGAGAAGCAATCGATTGCCTTGAACACCACGGATTATCCATTCTATTCTTATTCTCCCTATTTATTGCGTATTTTGTATTAAAATGAAATTTTAAAGCATTTAGTAGTATAGGAAAAATTTAATCGGTTCTGGCGGGGTTCGAGCCCGCGTTCTTTCAAAACTAAATCATAAATTACTAAATCATAATTTTTTCCTCTCTTAATCGATTTGTATTCAAAGCCTCAGTTTCATGAAGTGGTATGAGTAAAGGAACACTGCATTTACTGGCAGCGTACAAACAGCTTAAAAATAAAAACAATTTGAAAAAAAAAACGAAAATGGAACAAGAAGAACAAGAACTTTCAGTCTTAGAAGAGTTGTGAAAAGATTCGCTGCAGAGACCATATTAAAGAATTGAAGTTGAAGATTTTGATGGTGGCAGACTTGGTGAAGGCTAATTCTGTTACAATGAATTCTCTAGTTTTTGTTGTGGTCGTATTCGCTTTTATAACTGCTTGCAGCGGTGAACATGTTAATAAGCGCATAGGTGACAATAGAGATGACACTGGTGAGAAGATGCATGACATACGGATTGAGGAACGAGAACCCGAGGCCCTTGCTCCTCATGCTTCGCGCCTACAGATCGCCAAAGTCGTGGCCCAACGATTGACTCAAGTCCGCACCGATGTTGCCGGCGCAGTACAAATAACTGTAGTTCCCGCGATAATTTTGTTGCAAATATTATGTGTATTTGGGTTATATTGATATGTTGCCGCATAGCAGTTCTTTAACGCCACGCCACTGAGGCCGAGGGAATTTTTTGTTTTCTGTCGTAAAGTGATATTTTAGTATTACATAAATTTAAGTATCTATGCTCTACATAGATTGTTAATATTAAAACATATTTAATTTGTCTGTCGTCTTGATGTGTTTTACTCTCAATTTAAACAAAATTTTATTACAATTTGTATTTTTTATTCGATGTCTCCTCTTATAATTATCATGTTTCAATAGAACACGTAATAGATTAGTACATTAAATAGTAGACCATAAGCCTCCATTTCCCTTGACACTACTGCGTGACACAACTAGTGGTGTCATGGGAGATTTCTATTTTCCGTGACACTACCAGTTGTGCCATAGGGTAAACCTGCATTTCCCGTGACACTACTCTTTTGCAAATAGTGCCACTGAAAATTTTATCTCCCTTGGCACTACTACGTTATCTATCCTTTTTAATAAATATGACTGCATAATAATATCGTAAACTACTTGGAATAGATACTGGCACTTATGATGAAGTACTGTAGACAATGTCAATGTTACAAATTTAAATGTAGATACTTAGTTGTCATTAAAAAATATAGTTGTAAGATAGTTTTAATTTTTAATATTACATACTTAAAAATGGATATCGACGAGAGCACTCAATTATATTTTAGGCAACATAAAGGCAGTACTATTGTTCTAAACTGTGATTATCAATATCATAAGCTACGCAACTTTAAAAATAATTCATCCATCTGGCTGTGTTCGGCTTATAGGAAATTGAAATGTCCAGCTACAATAACTATTAAAGTAAGTAAAAATAATATATAACATTGGTCGGTATAATGTACTATTGAAAACTTAAAATAAATTTCATTTCAAACCAACAGATTTTTTTTACACTATATGGGACACACTAAAAGTTTTGCACTTCTAACTAATCGCATATCACATAAAAAATATTATTATACACTTTATTGATTGACTGTACCCATTTTTAACTAAACAGCTATACAGGGAGGGTCGTTAAACAAGTTTGACCACGAGGAAAGGTAATTCCTCATAGTCAAACCAGTTTGACCAAAAAGTTTGACCACGAGAGGAAGAACCCGTCTAGACTAGACTACTTTTTTTATTCTACCCTATATTATAATGAACTGCTAAAGTAAAATATTCTCCTACGACAAATAGTTTTAAACATATTTGATTTTGATTTGTTTATTTGTATTATAACTCTCTATTAATTTATTTTAGGAAAATCTGCTAATTAAGAAATCAGAAAAACCTCATATATGTGAAAAAGTCGCGGGAAAGACCATAGTAGCTACAGCATAGATAACTTGAAGAATAAAGTCATAAAATCTGACAAGCCTCACTCTCAACCTCTCTAGCCTCAACTCAACTATATGATGAGACCTACGACGACTTTCATAATAAAGGTTTAAATATAATTGCATCCCTACCCCTGCTTTCAAGTGTGCAGCATAGTCTTTACGATATGAGGAACAAAGGAATGGGTGTGTCAAAAACAGTCTATAAGAATTTTGAAGAAGTACAAATACCCATTCAATACTCAGAGTTTGTTTTAGCTGACTATTATTTTGAAGGATCTCGTATTCTAATATTCTGTTCTCCGGAATGCAGGCAACTTATTGGTCAAGTTCGTGAATTTTTTGGCGACGCGACTTTCAAAAGTTGCCCTCTACCGTTTGCTGAGTTGTATAGTTTACACGGTGACTTCGGTAGTACTATGGAGACCACAAACGTGACCCCATTAATATTTGCTTTGTTGCCAAACAAACAACAAAGTACGTACATAACTTTATATAATTTAATTAAATCAGCGCTTCCAAATTGGTCACCCAGCATATTTCATTGTGATTTTGAACTAGCAGCCATTAATGCCATATCAAAAGTTTTTCCTAAAATCCAATTGAAAGGTTGCTATTACCATTGGTCGAGAGCCATATGGAAGAAAGCTAAAGCACTAAACTTTAAAGTCCATCAAATCTAAGAGGTACCGTTTGACGTTTCATATTTTTCAAACCGAAACAACTTTGTTCATACGTACATTATTCAGTTTCGATAACCTTTTTCATAAAACCATGAATTTAGAAAGATTTCATTATTGTATCTAAAAATGTACAATTCTTAATATCTAAATGTAATTGAAAACTTTCAAACAAAGCAAAATAACACATATTTACACATTAAATAATTTCTAATAGTTATATTCTTGACCGCATTACAAAGTTACGTAGTTAGGTCACTGCACGTAGTGTTGCGACTCTTCGGATACACTTGTATGCAAAAAAATCGTTTACATATACGAAAAATCGAATGTATTATTTACAAATTACACTTGACAACCAAACAAATATTTTTTCATGTGAAACAAAACAACTAAATAGTTATGTAATCGTAAAATATGAGATAAAACCCATTCACCAAAAATACGTATTTATAAATCAAATATATTTGCTTCTTTAAAAAGTTGTCGAAAGCGATTTGTCGATTTTTGATTTTCGCGCCCAAATAAGTCGGGGTTTCTCGCGCTAACGCTGTCGAAATAGTAAATGGAGTCAGGGATAGTGTTTTTTACATTTATTTTTGTGTATGATAGTATGGGTTTGCATATTACAGAGAAATAAACAAATTTTTAACAAGCACATCCATTGATTTTACAATTACAATTTTTTCTTCTAAGTCTTATTTCTACGTCTAAAACTAATAAAAATAAGGTATGTAGAACCCATTCACAAAAATGTTGTTGCCTGATGTTATAAATTAACGACGTTACTGCGCGACCGCATAATGCACTGAATACACAGATACCCTAAAATAAATTAATTTAATTATTTTTAGGTCAATAGGCAAAATCGCAGGTGTCCAAGTCTCTACAATTTTTTTTTTCTGGCAACACTGCCAACTACAAGCGCACGCGGTCCGCTCGGTCGGTTCGGCGTCAGCAGTCTCTCGCCATCTTGGAAGCTGACTGTGCGCGTACTTGCTTTCTCGTTTGTGTTTTACAATTTGTGACTTGGCTATTACTTTTCTGGACTGATCATTCTTTATCCGTTTACCTTGGCAATATTTATACTGGACTCCGAACTAAGCAAGTGTTTATTAATAATGTCGAAAAGAGGACGTACTTTGAACAGCTAGGCTCGTGAATTGGTCGTGAAATTACACGAGTATTTTGAGCGTGAATCTCAAAATGGTGGACTTCTACTGCCAGTTACACAAGTTCGGGATCGCGTCGGTGAAGCCCTCGGTATTGGTAGCCGCACCGTTGGCAAAATATTAAGTGAAAAATATGGGCCTTCGGGGAGTGACAGTAACGTACTTCACACACCGAAAAAACGAAAAAGAAATAAACCTGTGACAGGCATCGATGAATTCGATAGTCATGCTATTAGAAACCATATATACGGGTATTTTACAAGAGGCGAATTTCCAACATTGGCAAAGTTATGTGCAACTTTAAAAGATGCCGGGCTGTATAAGGGAAGCATAGAGTCGTTGAGAACGGTAATAACAGGAATTGGCTTCAGATACAAAAAAGTTGACAAACGAAAAATTGTTATGGAGCGACATGACATAATTATGCAGCGACTAACATTCCTGCGCGAAGTTAAACAAATTATAAACTGGGATAATGTAATATTTTTGGACGAAACTTGGCTAAATTCCAACCATTCTGTGCCGAAAACATGGACTGATGATTCTGAAGTTTCGTGCTCGAAGGTGCCGATAGGAAAAGGTGGACGCCTCATAATATGCCATGCTGGGTCAGCGTCTACAGGCTTCGTGGAAAACTCTTTATTAGCTTTCCAATCCAAAAGCACTAAAGAGTATCATGAAGAAATGGACGCAGTAAGGTTCCGAGAGTGGTTCTTAAATTTATTACAGAATATCCCTCCTAACAGCACAATTATAATGGATAATGCCCCATACCACTCTGTGCAAATTGATAAAGCACCTACGTCAGCCAATAAGAAAGCAGATTTGGTGGCATGGCTGCAAAGAAAAGGAGTGGATGCCGACATGTCACTATTAAAAGCTGAATTATTACAGTTAGTGAAATTGCATAAACCACCAAAACCGACATATGTAATTGACCAATTGGCCGAAGAGCACGGGCACAAAGTCATACGACTTCCTCCGTACCATTGCCAATATAATGCCATTGAACTGATTTGGGCCCAAGTTAAAGGTAATATTTTATAATATTATAATAATAACACGAGTACTTCTAACATTTATAATTTAAACAATGGTTTTCGTCTGCTATCAAATAGTTACATTATTGTTTTACAGGTTATGCAGCAAGACACAACACAAAACCACCCTTCAGTGTCAAGAAAATGGAAGGTTTATTAAAGGAAGCATGTGCCCAAGTTACACAGGAAGATTGGAGTAAAGTAGTACAAAAAACAAAGAAAATAATAATGGACGACTTCGAAAGAGACGTACACTTTGATAATGTAATGGACAATCAACTGGTCATTAATTTAAATGACGATGATGACGAAGACGACGATACTAGTACTAGTAGTGAATAAAAAAATATCCTAAACATTTCTTTTATTTAATTATAACAATTGATTTCTTAAAATTCGGATATTATAGTAATCGATCTCTTAAAGTTCGGATATTATAGTAATCGATTTTTTCATCCCATCCCTATAATTCAATTGTCAGAACTGTCAAACGGTACTTGTTAGATTTGACGGACTGTAACAAGTGGAAAGGTCAAAAACGAATTATTGGTCTCACGGCAGCACTCCCATTGTTACCTTCTGGAGACATACTGCGAGGTTGGGAGTACGTGAAAAAAGAAAGTCAGGATTTGGGCATGCAAAAGTTTTTGAAATACGTGGAATGTTTCTGGCTCAAAAGAAATTTTAATGATATGCTGAGTGTTCATGGCATGCGTCATAGAACCAACAATGTTTTAGAAGGTTGGCACTCTAAAATTAATAAACGAATAACAAAAGGTACAATTACATTACCTCGATTGTTACAACTCTTAAGAGGATTTCAATAAACAAAGCTTATGACATCCAAGGACCAGAAAGGGCTAAAGCGAAACAAAATTTCAATCAATAATGATGATCACATCATGAATATTCTACTGCAATTCATTAATGGAGAATTGTCTGTGGGATATACTTTAGAAAAATTGCGGTAAATACAAAATCGCACTTTGTACCCTTTAATTTTGGCAAAAAGGACTTTTCAGTTTAATTTTGTTTCTATCACTAGAATTATTATACGAGGGATATATACCATGTTTTGATTTACATACGAGCTCCCTATATTTCGGCACCATTACAAGCGCCATGTTCATGGGTAACTGAAGTCTGCGGTTGGATGTTTATAAGTAGATATAACGATCTACCCTCTTTCTAACTCGTTTTTTACACCACTACCACAATCACTATTGTTATTGTGGTAGTGTTGCCGAACGTAAAAAACGATTAGTGTAAGTGACCATGTGAGTTTATAAACTTATAATTTTGTTTCTATTTATTTTAATTATTATTTCGTATCATTACTGCATGACTTATGTTTAAGTAAGGCAAAGCGAGGTTCCACCTCGCGAGCTAAACTTACGATTATAATATATATTGCATCTAGTTTCATTTTTAATTAAAACCTATTGGACGGTAGTGCCACGGGTAACTAAGTGGATCACGGGTAATTTTGTTGTATTCTTTCAATTAGCCAATCAGAGAAGTAGTGCCATGGGAAAGTAAAATTACCTATGACACTACTGGTAGTGTAAAGCAGTAGTGCCACGGGTAATGGAGGACCATAAGGGTTATCCTTCCGGACTGTTGGTTCCACTGCTAAGTTCCACTAAGGGGTCCAACAGGATTTTTAAGTACTTATGTAACCCTTGTCTGTTAAAGATACTGGCCATAAAATGCACTTCAAATTAAAAATATTTATGATAGCTATCAATACTTGTCATGTACATCGGTGTCGCACTAAAATTATAATATAAAAAGAGAAAATGAAAGGATTACGTTTTTTAAATAGAAAAGGTGACATTGTATTGCTGTACGATAGGTATCAGTATCAGTATATAAATCTACTGTAGCAGTAAACGTACATGTAAGTACAAAATGTAAAACAAAGGTTGTCACCGGTAAAAGATGTAAGAACGGCACTTCGGGAGAAAGAGTGAATAGTTCGGCTAGCTTCGGTTTTTAAGGCGTCCTCTCTTTCACACATGCCTATAGTAATTTAACCATTAAATGCATCTTGACTTTTTGTATTAATAACTAATACTGTTTTTGAAATATTTCTAATCTTAAACACTAGAGGTGTTTAAGACTAGAAATGTTCATAAATATTGCGAAACCGTTCAGGTTCAATACCCCTGGTATCAGTAGTTCGGTAATTTAGTTCGGAATCGGACAGCTGAGACTTTTTTGTATCAGTAGTTCGGCGATTAAAAACTACCGTACTACTGAGCTTCTTTGTTCGGTATCATAGGGTAACTATGCTTGCCTATTAAGTAAAATGAATTGTTAACGAATATTTTTAGTGTAAGTATATATTCTCTGCCACGTCCGCGTTTAATTATTTTAAAGTTATTGGTTTCCATTTTCCAATATAATCAATGTAAACGTAAACAACAGAAAATGTTAATGTTATTGTCAAGTAGGTAGGTAATAATTTTATAAAAGACAACCACTTCACATCAGACAGTGTTAAGAGGTTTGATAATGTTATCATCATATAATACCTCAATACGGTTTTCACCATAAACACATTTTCCCTTAATATAACGAACATAAAACAAATTTTATGTTACCCTACAGTGATACCGAACAAAAAAGCTCAGTAGTACGGTAGTTTTTAATCGCCGAACTACTGATACGAAAAAGTCACAGCTGTCCGATTCCGAACTAAATTACCGAACTACTGATACCAGGCGGTTCAATAATAAATACTGTAGAAAAAGTACAAGTGTTCTCAATATGTGTAACAACAAGTTATATTAAGTGCCATCATTCAACAGTATAAAAAAAAACTAATGAACTGGATGCCAGGTTCGCCCAGGAATAAATTCGTGAAAAATCTTACAAATTATAATAATTTTCATATAGTCCGGGTTCTTTAGAAAATAACTTTAGAACTAGCGTGTTAAGTGACTTTTAGTGGCATTAAATATGTAAATATTAAAATATACACATGATTTTTTCATATTACTTTATTTTTATCCGTAAACTATGATTTTATGTATTTAGTTAAGTAAGTATTTACTTACATTGGATGGTTGTAAATCGGAATTAAATTTTACTCATAGATGGTGCGCCAACTTTGAAAATTAACATGGTCTATAAAATAAAGGATAAAATACCCAGTTCTTAATTATTATTTTTTTAACACTACAAAGATTATAACTTAAAAGCATACGATGCAGATCTAGATTAGTATACATTCTAGGGTTAAAAAATGGGCGGTACCTGGTATGACGGAATCCATGATGGACGACATTAATTGTGATAAATTCTAATCGAAAAAAAATGCCGTACTTCATAAGCGTGAGCTATCAAAATTATGTTTCTTAAATTTTATAAAGTATAGAGCGGTTAAAACCTTTTGTATTTGTAAAAAATATAAAAAGATATCTTTCTGTGAACTTCCGTTTAGTAAAAATTATAATTGATAATGAAATAAATTACCACAATTAAATTAAAGTGTGCTTAACTACCATTTTTCTAACTTCCTACTCGCCGTCGACATTTTTAGATAAGTATTAGGATAATTATTACAATAACCGGGAATAAAATCCGTGTCATTCAGTTGAGGTTCAGAAACCTTGGTACGTTATATTAACACCATTTATTCCACGAGTTCCAGATTATTTTTTTGGCATCTGGAGATCAAATCTGGTATCCTTATTTCTTTTATACGATACGTGTCTTTATTTTATAGATACCTGGATATTTCAACAAAAAAATATTGACAGTCCGTTCTTAAAAAAGCCACAGGATACGTCTCCCTTTTTTGTCATGTTTTTATAACGAAGTACACCTTTATTAAGCTTTTTTTTCCACAATTACCTGTTAGGAATCATATACTTGATAAGCCAAATATCATCAATATCCGTTCATAAATAACGCGACAGAAAAGGCACCCCTTTTCTCCTCCGATTAAAAAAGCTTTTGGCAAAAATTATGTTTTAAATCAAAGAACATGTATACCCTCGAAACCGTGAGAAACAGCTAGTTTTTTGTAAACATAACTGGTTTTAATTACTCTATAAACATATCAAAGTCGTGTTTTAGTATTGTTTTGTTATTTGTGCCAATTCTGTTGTTTGACAGGACCAAAATGTATCCCCATATTATGGAAATACGTTTTAATCTCAAAATCATTTATATGACATTTTGTAACATCAGGATTCTTGCCTCCGTCGGATGTGACGTAAGTCATGACACCAAGGGATAGAGCGAGAAAAATCACGCTAACTCACTCGAAAATTAGCTTAAATTTCAAATAGTGCCATCCATGACATTTCTAATTTTCTCACACATGAAAACTACCGTGCATGTACACGAGCTATGTTTGTAGTAATTACAACGCGATTGTTTCATACATTTTTCCGAGAGCTTCCGAGGTGTGGTTTTACATATTTCTGTTTCAGGGATCTGACGGCAGTCAGGATCAACGGTGGAGGAGAGGCTGGCAACAGAGATAGAATCTTTGTATCGGCCTATCTTCCATACGAACAAAAATATCCCATCCTTAGTATACTAGAAGGATTAGTGGATCACGGCATCCGAAATAACACGGAAGTAATCATCGGATGCGACGCGAACGCGCACCGTGTGATCTGGGGCAGCTCAAACATCAACGAACGAGGGGGAAAAGTAATGGAATACCTGGTAAGTTCTCCTTTACAAATAATAAATAAAGGCAACAGTCCGACTTTCATCAATCGGAAAAGGACTGAGGTTATTGACATCACTCTAGCCGCAAACATGGCCAGCAGAGATATCATGAACTGGCAAGTATCTAATGAAATCTCATTATCTGACCATAGGTACATATGTTTTGAGTATAAAACTTCAAAGGTGATTGGGGTAGAAATGGGAAGAAACCCCAAACACACAGACTGGATCCAATATGAAAAGGATCTGAAGATCTACTTAGGAGATCCAAAATGCAAACTCAACTCGATAATCGACATTGAATTTGAAGCGGACAAGATAACAGAATCAGTCATAAAAGCATGAACAACAAACTGTCCAGAAAAGGAAATAAAACCCAAAAAGGTGCCATGGTGGAACAAAGAATTAGAGATGCTACGAATTCTAATTCTAATTCTAACTTGCATCTCTATTCGACTATCTGCTCCCATTTCTGCCCTTTACCTTGTTCCTTCCCAGTTATCTCTCTTTTCTACTCCACTATGTCTTTCCCCAAGCTCTAATCGGTGAATTTTCATTGATGAATTTACATTCAAAGGGAAGTTCACAATTCATTCGGTTTGCTTTTTGTTAGTTTATCGCGGTATCAAAATCGGAACGAACGGAAATGATGAACGGAATTTTATAATTCTAATGGTGTTGGATAGGGTACACTTTCAGAAGGATCTCATATCGAAGTCCGCATCTGATACCGAGATCCTGTCCATTTTTTACCCCTCCATCTTCGTATAAGGGATGATCGGTCTTGATACATTACGACTGGCGAGAGTTAGCGCAAGTCATGCACTATTATTTACTTTTAAATTTTAAAGTGGACAACCCCTTCGGTTTGTGAATGTATTCACTTATATGTGCCGGACAGGTACACGCGTGGCGCTAGACGGCCACAGCATCAGCTCTTGACTAGCCCACCAGCTTGGTGTTTTTTGGCATGGAGTAGTCCTACTTACAGAGCTGTTCAATACTTGAATGACTTTTTGAAAAAGAATCCAGTTGCGGACATATTCTATGATATATCAGGTGTCTTTGGTACAACTGTGACAAAATATTTGTGTAACTTATAGTATTTTTATGCCTAAAATGTAACGTATTTCATCGTATTTTTAATATTGTTTTTTTTTATCTCAAGAAATTTGCCATAGGTAAAAATAATTAATTTAATGTAATGTATATTTATTTAACTGACTGCAAATAAGCTCTTTTGTGCAAAATGTAAGCTTATATTGCTAATAATGAATGAATAAAATTGAGAGAAAACTTCAAAATTACAGGAAACGCCTACATTGTTTGTGGTAGCAATCATGTCGTTTCGTTTTCAAAAAATGAATGTCTAGGCGCTTTCTATTAAAATTACAGTAAAGTAAAAATTGATAAAATACAAATTAATAATAACACTCTACAGCATATACATATTAATCAATATTAGTTTTATTTATAAGCGCAGTGACTTTTATCAGCCTTAAGTACGTTTTTTCAGTTGCTCTGATACTGGGGAACATACTCCCTGTATGTTCCCCAGTACAGCCATAACAGTAGTGAAGGGTGGAAATTTTCAAAATGGAAGTCGGTGGAAGATAGTTCTTACCTCGATGTAGTTTATCGAATTTTCTTACCATCTAAGCAAAGGGAAGCTGGCAGGAATTGAGTTATAGGGACCCCTCGCCACTACGCCAAAATGTGAATTCGTGTATCAGGATTTCTCAGAATTTCACTACTATGGGAACTAAATAGGCGATGAACCGTTTTATGTTAAGGCCATAATTTCCGAAACGGATTTTTATGATCTTTTTTGTTGGAAAGAGAAGAGAAGGGTGGTACCCGGTCAAGGTAGTCAAAATCAGTTGGCGGGATCAAGAGAGTAAGAATCTAGAAATTTAGGGAAATCCTCAAAATGTAAGTAAAGAGGCTCTATCTGTTGCTTTTACATAATTTGAGTATTTGCCTCTAAAATCATGATGTTAAACTAATGATAAAAACAAACAAACTAAGCAAACGATCAACGATGGATCGGTTAGATACTTGCAACTCACTATAAAGGGAAAAAAAGACGGGTTGCACTCCGGGAGTGCCGGCAGAAGTGAAAACTTTTTCTTTCTTTGTTTCTTCGTTATAAACAGAGAAAAAGATAAAAAGAACATACCATACCATACCATACCTATAATTTAGCGCCAATCATAGAACCTATCACTAATTTTCTACTCATTTTCTGTCAGAAGAAATTAATAAATTACAAACAGAAATAAATTACAAACAGAAAAATATTCACAAAAAGTAATAAATTACAAAAAGAAAAATAATCACAAAAAGCGTCAGAAGCCCAGGTTCGAACCCGGTACTATCTGAAACCATAAGTACTTACAGTCGAAGCGCTCATCGTTAAGCTACGGAGTTTCTTATCGTATCTTGCAAAATAAACAGTCTATAGCTAACGTTGTATGACGTCAGTCGCCGGTTACGGTTCAAAGGTCAAGTGATCCTGACGCGCGAGTTTAACAATTTCTACCCATCCAACGCCGCTAAAGAAGTTTTCACTTCAATAAATTAAATTATTTATAATAATAAAGTTAAACCGACTTCAAGAAACACTGTTAGAAGTCAACTTTGTTTAATGTGCCTGAAGTGCTATGATGTTATCAATTTATATAATATATGGTCTCTCGGGTTATGCACCGACTTCTAACAACAGCTGTTATAGCAGTTACTTTTTTTTCAGTGCTTCCTTTTTATTCCCTTTGTCGGTTTAACTCGTTAAAATTTTATTTATTGGCTATAAAGGTTAGCCCATGTCCGTTCTGAAACTATAATCCAACTAGCTTTTGCCCGCGGCTCCGCCCGCGTGGATGTCGATAATCGCTTAGTGTTAAGACACTATAGAGCATTAAATTCGACTCTCTACTCGACTTTCTACTCGCCTCTATACTTAAATTTACTTACTTTACTTACTTCTCTCCTGACTTCTCTGCTCCTCTCTCTACTCGACTCTGTACTCTCCTCTGTACTCGCCTTTCCATTGGCCTCTGTACTCGCATCTCTACTCGCCCATCCATTCTATTCTCTTTTCGTCTCTCTAGGTGACTCTCTTCACTCGCCTATCTACTCACATCTCTCCTCGACTCTCTACTCAACTCTCTATTCGATCTCTACTCTTCTCATGCCTCTACATTTGTCTCTCCGCTCGCCTCACTATTCGCCTCTCTACTCGAACTTTCATATAAACTTTCATCCCATGGCCCTATCCCCCCCTTCTACCCCCCTTTTTGCGATAAAAGACAGATTGAGTTACTTTCGCATTTATAATATTAGTATGGATTCTGCATCAGATTTCATCAAGATCGGTTCAGTTCAGCGCTTTAAGCTTGAAAGGCAACAGACAGATAGAAAGGGTTCCTTTCGCATTTCTAATGTTAGCACAGTCTAACGAACTTTCATACAGAGTTATAGACTCGTTATGTTATGATATTAGTATGAATTACCCAGGATGTTAAGGATCCACAGCCTCAGTGGCGTAGCGATTTTGAACGCTGCTGCTACGCAGGAGGCGCGTGTTCGATTCCCGCTCAGTGCAAATATTTGTATGAATGAATATGGGTATTTGCATTAGTCTGGTTGTTCGCGCACCAGCTGCACACATCACGTCATAGTGCGACCACGCTGATTGGTAGTTGTAATATGGCGTGATATTTACGCACCAATAGGACGGCTCGGCGCACGCGAGGAGGGAGCTGCAACATACAGCTTAAAGCACACTACAAAACTTACGTTCCTACCGAACCATTGTACGGGCTGCCAAATTAATTTATTGTAAATTCGCAATACAAGTTTTACATATATCAAGACAGTCTAAGTCTAATTATTTCTACCGCCCCTCAAGACTCCGCTACATAATTTTGGTCCTTCGAAGCCGCATAATCATCAAAAGCTGTACCAGAGATCTACCCACTTGAGAGACGCAAAGGCGGTGAAGAAAGAATACAGTACTTTCGGTAAGACGTGTCAACCAGAAATTCACTAATCCTTCCTTTCCGCTTGTGAAATTCCAGTGCTTCAGTGCTTACTACTTACAGTGCGTAAATATCTAATATAATTTGCATACGCATCGCCGTGGTGTGCGCTTACTATACGCTACGAAATAAAAAGTGAGTACCTACCTACCGATCCCATTTTGCCAAGATGACTACAGATTTAGCTGCAATAGTAGATCCTACTCCATTTGCGAGAAAGGATCTAAATAAAAAACGTGCATCTATAAAGTGTCGGTTAACTCTTTTTAGGAAGTATGTAAATTCCTTTGTAGACAAAATATTAACCGATGTCCAACTAAGGCAGTTAAAGTTGCGATTAGTAGGCTCTCAGAGTTTATTAAACGAATTTAATGACGTTCAGACTCAAATCGAGGACCTCAGTCTGGAGTCCGAGATTGAAATACAATTAGAATCACGTGAAGAGTTTGAACGAGATTACTATGACGTTTTGGCTACCGCCGAATGTCTCACGGCGCCTGATGAAGGGTCCGTGGGCACACCTGGCTTGACGGATAAGCATGCCAATGGTATCGAGATGCCTACCATTTCTATTCCCTGTTTTGATGGTTCATATGAGCACTGGTTAGAATTTCGTGATACTTTTCTATCTTTAGTACATAACTGTAAAACAATCACCCAAATACAAAAATATCACTATTTAAAATCATCTTTAAAAGATAGTGCTAAAGAGGTGATCGAGTCTTTAGAATTTACCGCTGATAATTATGAAGTCGCATGGGAGCTATTAGTGGGTAGATTTGATAACACTAAGTTCTTAGTACATAATCATGTAAAATCTATTTTTACTGTTCCACGCTTAACTAAAGAATCCCCTGTCCATTTACGCAAACTTATTGACACTGTTTTAAGGAATTTACGTGCACTCAAGCTGTTAGGTCAACCCACTGAACACTGGGATACTTTAATTATCTATTTGATAGGTACAAAACTAGATCCCACCTCAGAACTCGAATGGGAACAGTACAAGCGAGTTACGTTAAGGACAGACAATAATTCTAAAATTCCAATTTTGCTTAAGGATTTAATCGAATTTCTAAAGGGCAGGGCCGATATGTTACAAACACTCCTAGCTTCACATAATACAATCAAACCAAGCAATCCTAAGAATAGCAGTCCCAATAAATTTTCTAATCAAGCTACATCATCTAGGGTTCATTGTAATGTGGGATCTACTCAAAACAATAAACCACATAGAAAGAACGCACGTAGTTATAGACCATGTTGTTTGTGTAACGCATTACACCCATTATATTCTTGCCAGAAGTTTCTTGATTTGGATACGCAAGGTAGGTTCGCAGTTGTAAAGGAGAAGCAGTTATGTATTAATTGTTTGCGTCCAGGGCACACTTTCGACACGTGTGTCTTTGGATCTTGTAGAAAATGCAGTCAGAAACACAATTCATTAATTTGTGAAGTTACGGACAGCAATGTACACAAATCTACAGCCACGCATGTAGACACTACGCACGTTAGTATATTGCAAGCCCATTCTATTCATAATAGCGGGGATAGCAGCGTCTCGCATTCCGCAAAACCGGTCCTGTTATCAACAGCTATTGTCGAAGTTCGCAGCCAGTCGGGTGTTTACCATCAAGCGCGCGCAGTCCTCGACAGCGGCAGCGAACGTTCCTTTATCACGCAATCTTTTGTTGACAAATTGAATACGCAGATCATACAGTCCACACAAAAAATTCTCGGAGTAGGTAATTTGATAACGCAGAGCACTAATGCCTGCACTATAAACGTGAAATCGCGTATCAGTAGTTTCACCGCGCGAATCCGGTGTTTAATTTTACCAAAAATAACATCAAATTTACCTATCTCCTCATTACGCACACATTATAGCATTCCCGATAATGTTGTTCTCGCAGACCCATTCTTCTACGATAGTCAGCCGATTGACTTGTTGATAGGTGCAGATCTGTTCTGGGAATTAATTCTAGACGGGAGAATGCGACTCAAAAGCGGCCCTTTCCTTCAGAATACGCATTTAGGTTGGATAGTGTCGGGAACGCTTCATTCTATTACGCACAAGGGAATGAAAAATATCTCATGTCATTTTGCGCAATCGAATGACGATGATGATTGTTTATTAAATCAAACGTTACGCAAATTTTGGGAATTAGAGGAACTACCCAACAGTACTGGCTTAGTGTGCAGCGACGAGGAGCGCGCTTGCGAGGAATATTTTACGCAAACAACCACGCGAGACGCCGAAGGTCGATTCACGGTTCGATTCCCGTTTAAGCACTCGCCAAAATTACTAGGTGACACTCGCGCGCAAGCCGAACGTCGTTTCTTCGCTTTAGAGAAGCGATTACAACGCAATCCTAGTTACAAGGCGTTGTACAGTGATTTTATTCATGAATATATTAACCTAGGTCATATGAGTCTTGTACACAATAATAGTTACAATGCAACGCATTATTTTTTACCTCACCACGGAGTGTTCCGAGAACATTCAACGACTACGAAGTTGCGTGTGGTATTCGATGCTGGTATGTCGTCTAGTTCTGGCGTATCATTAAATGATCTACAGATGATCGGTTCGGCTATACAAGGCGATTTGATAGCCATTTTACTTAGGTTTCGCGAAAACAGATACGTAGCATGCGCGGACATTGAAAAAATGTACCGACAAGTTCTAATCGCCGAAGATGAACGAGATTGTCAACTTATTTTATGGCGTGACAATCCGTCTGAACCCTTAGGCGTTTATAGAATAAATAGGGTCACATACGGTATTAGTTCCTCTCCATTTTTAAGCTGTAGGTGCTTAAAATACTTAGCGCAAGAAAGTGTGGTTCCGTACATCAAGGATAATATCAATGATAATTTTTTTGTCGATGATTTAATTATTGGATCCAATGATATCTCAACATTAAATAAAATTTGTGAGGATATCGATAGGGTATTAAAGTCTGCATGTTTTAATTTACGTAAATGGATTTTCAACTATGACCGCGAGAACCCTAATAATACCAACGATATTGTGAAAGGTTTTTTACCTAACGATGACACACAAAACAAAACGTTAGGCATTGGTTGGAATAATAAATTGGATGAATTACTATATTATTCAAAGATTAATAATTTAGATTCTACCTTAACTAAACGCAATATATTATCGAGTGCCTCTCAAATTTATGATCCTTTGGGCTTAATTAGCCCAGCAATCACTATCGCGAAGACCTTATTACAGAAATGTTGGTTGTTAAAACTCGAATGGGATGAACCTGTGCCGCGTGAGGTTGCTCAAGTCTGGGAGCGATTTGTTGAATCCTTATCGTCACTCAGCTGTTTACGAATACCGCGCTATGCTATGTGCAACAATCCTACGTGTATAGAACTGCATATATTCACAGATGCGTCGCAAACAGCCTACGGCGCTTGCGCTTATCTCAGAACGATTAGTACCTGCTCACTAGTTTCTATACATTTATTATGTTCTAAGGGTAAGGTGACGCCGACGAAGCCGACCACTATCCCGAGGTTGGAACTATGCGGCGCATTATTAGGCGCGAGATTATTTACAAAAATAACGGAATCATTGCGTTCTAAACTAAATAAGATCGTATTTTGGACGGATTCTACCATTGTTTTGGGTTGGTTAGGGATGCCTATCAACTTACTTAAACCATTTGTCCAAAACAGAACGGCTGAGATACACCGCTTAACACAGGAATGGCCATGGAGACACGTACCTGGGAAACAAAATCCAGCTGATATAGTCTCACGAGGACTATATCTAGACGCACTTGGTACCTCTCAGCTGTGGTGGAACGGTCCACAATTCTTACATGATTCAACCTTTGATCTATCTAACATATCTACTAGTACATTTCAAACTGAGCACTTACCTGAGTTAAGGCCGGCTTCAGCTGTTTGTCACTTAAGTAGTCAGTCAGATAATAGTCCTTTATTTCCGTTTTTAAGATTTTCTAATTTTAATAGACTGAAAGGCACTGCAGCTTATTGTTTACGCTTTATATACAACACACGCAATAAAACAAACAGACACACAGGTTCGCTTTCACTGAGTGAGCTTGATATGTCGGAATTAGTTTTAGCTAGGCTAAGTCAACAAGAATCTTATCCCGATTTATACAGTTCGTTTACTCATAATAAAAAAATTAAGTGTAATTCACAATTTGCTAGACTAAATTTATTTCTAGATTCCAATAAATTAATAAGAGTTGGTGGTCGCATACAATATGCTACTGACTTTAGCTATGATAAACGCCATCCAATATTAATAAATAGTAAACACCATTTTGCATTATTATTATTTCGTAACGAACATAACCGTCTTTTGCACGCGGCTCCACAGCTTTTGTTATTTACGTTGAGGGAGACTTGGTGGCCGATCGGTGGTCGAAATCTGGCTAAACGAGTGGTTTATAGTTGCATGAAATGCGCGAGATTTCGCGCCAATACCCCCAACCCTATAATGGGAAATTTACCTCTCGAGCGACTGATGCCAGGGTTTCCATTTCTCCGCTGTGGTGTCGACTATGCTGGACCTGTGCTCATATTGAACCGTAAGGGTAGGGGGGCCAGGTTACAAAAGGCTTATATTTGTTTGTTTATTTGTTTCGCTTCACGAGCGATACATCTTGAATTGGTTACGGACCTTTCATCAGACGCATATATTTTAGCGTTAAAACGGTTTGTGTCGCGTCGCGGCAAACCCTGTGAGATATTTTCCGATAACGGGCGTAATTTTGTTGGCGCCATGAACGAATTTGCACAGTTTTTGAAAGGTTGTTCTGACACTATTATAGATTATGCCACTTCTCAAAATATAAAATTTAAAATGATACCAGCTTACGCAAGCCATTTCGCTGGGTACTGGGAAGCTGGGATTAAGAGTTGTAAGCATCACTTGCGACGGGTAGTGGGCAATGCTCATTTAACTTTCGAGGAATTAAGCACAGCATTGACTCAAATAGAAGCAGTCCTCAATTCCCGTCCCTTGAGTCCCATGTCAACTAATCCACATGACTTCCTTCCACTCACTCCAGCTCATTTTCTGGTTGGCCGTCCACTGACGGCACCTGTATCTGCTGATGTTCAAGATTTGCCAGCCAGCCGACTGACACGATATCAGCGCGTCGAACAAATTCGTCAGCATTTTTGGTCTCGTTGGGCAAAAGAGTACGTGTCTGAATTGCAGGTGAGAAGCAAGTGGTATCACAACAAGAGCGACCTCAAGGAAAATACGTTGGTACTTATCAAAGATGACAACTTGCCGCCACTACGATGGAGTCTGGGTCGAATTATCAAAACCCACCCAGGAAGAGATAATGTGTCAAGGGTCGCTGATATCCGAAACTCTAACGGCGTAGTTCGACGGGCATATTCGAAGGTCTGTCCGCTGCCTGTAGCCGAGGAATGATGACGGATGATAGCAGCCGGGAGCCTGTGATACGAATTGCTACCATTGAAATCTGAAGATTCCAAGGCCGGGAGTATGTTCGCGCACCAGCTGCACACATCACGTCATAGTGCGACCACGCTGATTGGTAGTTGTAATATGGCGTGATATTTACGCACCAATAGGACGGCTCGGCGCACGCGAGGAGGGAGCTGCAACATACAGCTTAAAGCACACTACAAAACTTACGTTCCTACCGAACCATTGTACGGGCTGCCAAATTAATTTATTGTAAATTCGCAATACAAGTTTTACATATATCAAGACAGTCTAAGTCTAATTATTTCTACCGCCCCTCAAGACTCCGCTACACTGGTCGTGCCTCTGAAAGCACTTTAAGCCGTCGGTCTCAGTTTCCATAGGAGCAGCTATGGCAGTCGTTACGGGTAATTGAAGCCTCTTCGATATCGCCTTTGGGTTGTGGAGATCAGATGGTAGTCGATTCACGGGAAATATCGAAAGTTCAGCCAAATCCGCAGTTAGACTGGTAAAAGCGGACCTCCGCCTTGAAGTTAAAAAGCTTCGGATACGATTGAGATTAACGCTAGGAAGAAGAAGAAGACCCACGATATTAAATGAAATTATGAAACCGAAAACATTTTTTTAGTAATCGAAATGACAGTTCTTATTATATTCTGTTGTGAACGAAACAAAATCTTCTTGAAAACCGCGTGATCGCCATCTGGTTGTATTTTTGTTACTAAATTATTGAATTACAAATTTTAATTCATTGATTAAATACGAATCTCTATACACAATTGTGTATGTAACAGTAAAGTGTATTTATTTACATAGTTGCCCAGATATGATCAGCTAAAAAAAACCTACCATAAAAATAATCTCAAGCAAAAAAACGACATTATTTCTCACATCTCTGGTTCTACTCAACCAATAGCGATGACACAAATGTAAGATTTTAAGTCTGAACATGCCCTTTTTAACAAAAAAAACCATCGAAATCAGTTCAGTAGCTTTTGCGTCCATCGCGAAAAAATAGACAAACAGACAGGATTTCCAAAAAATATATTTTCGTGGTCAGTATCGTTAATATAGAATAAGCCAAGTAGACGTGTACAGACACGACCGCTTAACAATTATATAATAGTATAGATGGAAATAGAGCTCCGGGAGTTAGGAGCTTTTTATTGGAAATTTACTCTTCTTTCAGAATATTTTTTGAAATTTCTTAAATATTAATTAGTTAATGAAATATGGGCAAAAAACGAAATGCTACTTTTTTTTCATCTTTAATTGTTTATAACTTTTGCAATTTTTTTATGTGCTAATACACGCTTTTGGCACATTTTTCTAGGCGTCATTCCGGATCCAATGAGCTATCGCACATAATTTTAAGAGCAGTATCTCTATTTTCTACCATTTTCAACTTGTCGACTAGACTATTAGAGCTAAGTTAACTAGCGACCTACCTGCGTAGATGCTTCATTGTGTTGTTCTTGTGATGTGAGCTCCGGAAAAGGTAGTCTAGCACAGTTAACAATATGATGAAGTTCTACACAAGCATTCGCTATGTAGCCGGCCATTGTTGGATGACAATGGAGTTTTCTATCCACTAAAAGACAGCGCCATCGTGCTTTTAGAACTCCAATGCATCTCTCAACGTAATTTCGGGTTCTGCAGTGTAAGTCAGTATAGGGGAAAGTGCCGATTTTGACAAATCCTAATATGACTCGGATAAAATAAACACTAAGTATACCTGAAAGTAGTGGTTCATCCTAAGCCAAATTCAGTCTATTTTCAGTCAGATTTTGCACATTTTCAATAGTTTTTGGGATGAAGTGATTTTTTATACAGTGGTGGCAAGGCACTACCAGCCCCACTTTGGGGCCAGTTGTGCCGTAGTTGAGGTCAGATGTGCCGTCTACAATGCTAGGTTTTTATATAAATAAAAATAAATGTAGAATTTAAAAGACATTCATTTTATAATAATAAATTTATACCTTATACTATTTACTATAAATCAACAGTTTTTAAAATTTAGTTATTTGTAACACTAAGTATTATATCTTTACTTATGTACTTATTTCAAATATAAAAACATTTATTAAGCGATAGTTTGCAATTATTTTTAAGCGAGTAATTGAGATCAATTATTAAAAATATCAGTCTGTAAGAATAATATCACAAAAATTAAAGTTTCTCTTAAATAGTCTCTTGAGGCGTTTTAAAAAATCTAAAAAATATATCTAAACTAATTATTCTCCAGATGACTGATCAGAATAGCAATTAGGGCATACAAATACTAGGCTTTCTTCATCTTCAAGACATTGTAGATGGGCCCAAATTCTTACACGACGAAAATTGGATTGAATGCAGAGCATTCAATCCAATTTTCTCCAGGGGCAGAGTTAGAATAGGCATCACAACATATGATACAGTACCATTCTTGTTCATCATCAGAACTGTCATCATCTTGTAACACTTGTAACACAACTTTTTGTTGGTTTACCTTTTCCATTCTCTTGACCCTTAACCTTCTTTTTAGTTTCACATTCTTTCTTTTTCTTTTTATTAGCCCGTTCTTCGGCCAAGCAGCCCTTTGTAATGATTCTCGTTTGTATGTCCTCATTCTGTTAAAGATAGTAAACGCAGTATCATGTCATCAAGTATTTTCTTTCATTCGTAAGTGCTCGCGTACAACAATATTGAAACAATAAAGGTTGCTTAGGGGTTGGTAGTGCCGCGGCACAAGTAGCCCCACAAGAACGGCACATCTTACCCCGCTTATGAGAGTTTGATATTTTGTCTCACCTATAAAAATTACTGTGCTCAAAGCATCAAAATTACACTGCAGAACAAACTAGGATAAATATCAAACAATTTACTAAAACTCTTGTATTAAAAGCACGAAAATGTAAGCTGGCGACCAAAAAGTATCGAAACGAAAATATTTACTTACGTGGCGATGGATGACCTTCACATGCACTACCACTCGGTCCACGTAGCGAACGGAACTAAAATGGCAGCCGTGTGTGCCCGACTGTTAGGCATCACGCGACGCCATATGGTCGTATATCTATCTCTTTCTGTTTTCAAGGTATTCGCATCGGCACAATTTACCCCCGGCTAGCGATGAGACGAATCGTATTTTTTTCAATTCGAATCATTCGAATCAAAGTTACTCTTGATTCGAATCGCAATTCGAATTGATTCGAATCGTCACGTCGTCTCGGAGTCATCAATTCGCGCGACGAATTTGCGAAAGCAATAAGCATTGTAGCCAAATTCGTATTCGTACTCGTATGACGAGTCATCCGCATGTCAGGCCGGGTTGGCGAGTTATAACTCGTTGCTCGTTTACATTATTATTCGAGTGAGAGTTTATTTTCGGTTCGGTTTACATTACGAATGATTCGAGATTTTGAGTTTAAACAGTGTATTACGGTAAGGTTTAGTTAAGGAAAAAGGGACTTAAAGATGTATGGGCTTTTAAACACATAAGTCATTAATGACAATACATCTTTAATTATGATTAAAATCAACATAATAAATAACAAAACTAATAATAAAATCACATAAAAAACACATCATTTCTTTCTCTCTCTTTCCTATGGTCTGAAGTTATTTCTAATTAGTAATTATCAGCAAAAATGGAAACAACTAGCCTCACTGTATTGTATATGTTTCTATTTTAAATGATTGACACAGTTCGTTGTATTGCCAATATATTTATAACTAAAGGAAACTGTTTCCATCTTCACTTTTATTAAAAAAACTCTCAGATCACACCTTTTTTTACCTCTAGAGCTCATAATTAATAGGCATTATTATTAATAAGTAGTCAAATTATAGCGCGAAGGACGACGATGAAGTGCACAGTACGTCAAACGAATCGACTATCGAATGCACAATTCGAATCAGTATTAGTGCGAGAGAGCGAATCAACGAATGTCGAATCAAGCCGAGTCGACTCGACTGAACGCCGCGCCGCGCCGCGCCAACGCGGCCGCCAGCGCTGCGAGTACCGAGTTAACGAGTTGATTCGGTTTTGGGCAAAAGCGATTCGAATGAACGAATCAACCGTCTTATTCGAATAATTCGAATTAAATGATTCGAATTACCCATCGCTACCCCCGGCACTTTCAGCCCCGCTCTCCTCTAATAACGTTCAGGAGCATCGGGTACTGTGTTCAATTAGTGCGTAGAGGATAGCCGAATCACTTAAAAATAAATAACATTTTTTTTTTTGTATAAATAACATTTTCCCCCTAATAATACCTAAATGCTTTTCTCACCTAATAACCACTTTGTTTCATTTTCAGATACTAAATTATTAGTTTCCATATGGTGGTTTACTGGATGTGCTCTCCATGTATAAGAGTCATGACTATTTCCCTCACGGCTGGCGTCAACACTTAAAATATTTAAATCGAAATCACAAATCTAAAAAAGAAATGATACCTACTGTTACAAATGTATAAAATTACGCTTTGATTTGATTTCTGCTTCGCTACCTTTAGGTATTATTTTTATTAATGTCAGAATTATTTTTGTTATTTTATTTTATCAATGTTAGATAGTGAATAAAGACTGTTCCAATATGCGTAAATGGTTACTAGGTATTTATATTAATGTGAAAAATATTTTTTTGTTATTTCCTTTTATTATTGTGAAATAGAGAATTAAGATTGTTACAATATGCGTAAATGGTTACTATATATATTAATGTATGAATTACCGGTTTTATTTCATTATTATGATATTGGGAATAAAGACTGATACAATATGAAAACTGAAGGACAGCAACAAAGAATGAAGGACTAGAAAATCATGAGCTACGAATTTCAGTGGCCTAAAGTTTTCAAGCACAGGGTATACAAAATCACCATTTGGTAAATTATTAAATAAATGAAAAGGATTGTCCTCCAGCTCCGGCTCCTAGCAACATCTCTTTGTCGGTCTCAAGGGAGTCTTGAGCCTGGATTTGAGCCCGTGGCCTGCTTTACGAGTTCTCTTGATTTGACTTCTAGGATTTGCAGGAGTAACTGCAAAATGGCCTCCAAACACTGGGAGTAAAGTCTGCGCCAATGTCTCGTCTGATAATCAGCAGGTTTATCGGCTAACGAGGGAGGTTGGTTTGGACCCCAAAGGTTCTTTTAAATAGAGATGTAAGTAATGCTTGATAAATGCCAGCTACCTAAAGCTATGAATATTATATTCATATTTACAATTTGTGCATTTATGGAATGGAATCCTTTCCTGTTGAAGTACCTCTCCTCGTGGTCCTTTGGCCTGACAATGGCAATATGTGTGCCATCAACACAGCCTAATGTGCCTGAAAAGGCAAATTTTGGGTAAAACCTGAAATTGTAACAGGTATGTCTTAAATTTTAAGTGACACAATACTATTCCCTCTTTTAGTTATTCAAATGTTTTAATTGCTTAGGTATCTATAATTAATAACATGTTTGATATGATTACTTTCTTGTCTGTTTTGGGGAAAATAAATATATTTGGCCGTGAAATATTTAGGCTGAGTTGCATCAAGTTACTTTAACAATAACCATTGTCCAAACTGCTGTCAAATCTCCGGTTAAACGAAATATTGGTTGCACCAATTTTAACAATGGTTAAAATGACGTCACAAGTAACGCTAACATTAACCGCTCAACTTTGGGCGGTTATGGTGTAGGTATGTTACGGTTTGCGTGCATCAACTGTCATCAAGAACAAACCTAAAAACTGTGTGAGTTGTCGTATTGTGTAAATTATCGTTACTATCATGTCTCTACTGTACGAGATATTATGGGAATCCAGCTCTTCTAGTGAGGATAACGATAATAATGATGAACCCCATTCACGATCAAGGAAGAGGAAAGTTTATCGCCCTAGAATTGACCGATTCCAAAAATGGGATGATAATGAGTTTTTGGACAGATTTCGGGTTTCAAAGGCCTTGGCAAGAGCATTAGCAAATCACTTAGGACCTCAACTTCAAACAAGAACCATGAGGTGAATTATGTACTTATTTGATTTAGGCATCATAAGTTTCATTTAACTAAAAAAACAATGGGAAATATATCGTACATAATAATCTAAAATATTTGTTTAATTTTCAACAGGAACAATGCTATTACACCGGAACAGCAAATCCTAATGGCCCTAGAGTTCTATGCCTGTGGATCTTTCCAACGTTGTATCGGTGATGCTGCAGGTGTACATAAATCCAGTGTGTGTCGCACAATACATCGTGTGAACAGAGCTATTGCCGGACTTCGCTCAGAGTGGATATCGTTGCCTAACAATCGTCAAGCCATGGAAAAGGAAGCACGACAATTTTCCCAAAAACAGCCGGCGCTATTGACTGTACTCATATACCTATAAAATCTCCAGGTGGTATAGATCCCGAAATTTATAGGAACAGAATGCAATTTTTCTCTTTAAATGTGCAAGGTGTTCGTAATGCAGCTATGTACATTAACAACATTGTGGCACGTTGGCCAGGGAGTTGCCATGACAGCCATATCTTCAACAGTAGTGTTATAAAAGGGCGTCTAGAAGATGGTTAATTTCAAGATTTCTGGGTACTTGGTGATAAAGGCTATGGTGTTAAACCATAAATCTACTCACACCACTTCGCAATCCAATAACAGAAGCTGAACGGTTATACAACGAAAGCCACATTCGAACCCGAAATGTAATAGAACGGACTTTTTGCTGCTGGAAAAAAAGATTTCCCTCTTTATCATAGAAACTGAGGACAGACCCAATAAAAGCTCAAGCTGCCATTGTGGCAATGGCAGTGCTTCATAATATTTGCAGGAGATCCAGAGACCCAATGCCATATTCACAATATGATAATGAGAATGTTGCTGACGAAGAGGAGTCTGCTATAATTACCTCTGGTCAAAATGACGAACATAACAGAAATATGTTGATTAACAACTATTTTAGTAAGGGAACTTTTTGACGTTTGTAGGTTAATAACGAGCGAAGATAAAGAGCGAAGGATGTTAATATTTTTCTCACACTTACCCAAAACATACTCTACATGAGGGCTCCCGGTCATTCTAGAGTCAAGCCAGATACCAAGAAACTTTGCACTAGAACACTGAGGTATATTTTCACGGTCTATCTGAAGATTAACTAGGGGAATACTCTTTTTCCTTGTAAATACTACTGCACTACTTTTGGCTGCAGATAGGGATAAGCCATGTTCTAGCAGCCACTTATTTAGGTAATTTAAAGCACTATTCAAATTAACAGAGATCTCGTCAATTGAGCTAGCTGACATGTAAAGAGCCAGGTCATCAGCGTGCTGTAAAATCTGGCAAAAGGGTTGGACAACCAATTCCAAATCGTGTGTGTAAAGACTGTAAAGGAGTGGGCTTAACACAGAGCCCTGAGGAAGACCCCTCCAAATGGTCCTAGGGGGTAGGTGGTTATGCTGATTCCTGATAACTATAGATCTCTCCATTAAGAGTTTAGCGCAGAATTGAACTAGCCTCTCAGGGATGCTCAGCTGAAGAAGTTTATTCCTGAGTACCGGAAGCAGAACATTATCATACGCCGACTGCATATCCAGAAACACAGTTACCAAATAGTGCTTCCGAAGGAAAGTTGTGCGGATATCAGTGGTCAGGATGCCAAGACTATCCAAAGTGCTCATATTCTTCCTGAATCCAAATTGAGATTTAGCCAGCATTCCCTGGCTCTCTACATACCATTCCAGTCGATGTTTTATCAGGTGCTCTGTCACCTTGCACAGCACTACTGAGAGAGCTATTGGGCGTCTACTGTTGGGGGAAGTGGGGTCTGAGCCCGGTTTCGGAATGGGGATTATAATTTGGGTCTTCCAATCAGACGGAATTGCACCGCTGTTAAAAATTCCGTTAATAATGCCTAAAAAATGCAACTTTGTTCTGTCTGATGCTTTAGTGATGAAGGAATATGGTATGTGATCAATTCCAGGTGCTGAGTCTTTCAGCCCATCCACAGCTAACTGAAATTCATCATAAGTAAAATCCTCATTAAGTGTACTGTGTGATTGCATAGGGCAGGGGTATGCAAGAAGACTGGGGATAGAATCCCTAGTAGGCACCCAGGGAGGAGCCAGCTTGTCTGCAAAGGCATCAACCCATGACGACAGGTCATTATTGCAGACATCTTTGCTGTTACTAGACCCTCTAAACCTCTTGATCTGCTTCCATACAATTGTGGAAGGTGTTTTAGGTGACAGATTTTCACAGAAGCTCAACCATCCCTTCTTTTTCTTCGCAGTCAGAGTTCTTCGCTCTAGAGCTGCTTTCTGTCGGTAAGCTATCAAGTTGCTTTCTGTCATTGACCTGTCATATACAGTCTAATACTCGCGTCTGACTCTAACTGCCTCAGTGCATTCAGCATCCCACCAAGGTGTAGAGAGGACAAACTTAGCCTTCCCTGTCTTGATCGGGATATTGTCATTGGCAGAGGAAATGATGGCGTCGCGAAATTCATCATATGACTGCAGGATATTATCCATGTCAGGCTCGGGGAATTATGTAATTTTATTCTCCAGGGACATTTTGTATTCAGTCCAGTCTGCCCCAGATAACCTATACCTGAATATTGGAGAAGTATCTACAGGAGGTGATACTGCTGTAGGCATGGATATTATAATGGGAAAATGATCGCTGCCATATGAGTCAGAAAGAATCTCCAAGTTTAATAAGGAGGCAAGGGTGTATGAACAGACAGTAAGGTCCACAGCACTAGGGTTTTCAGATGGTCTAGTTCTCCGTGTTCTTGTACCATCATTAAGGATGCAAAGGTCAGACTCATCAAAGATCTCAATCAAGGCGTGACCAAATGTATCACACTCCACTGATCCCCAAGAAGTATGGTGAGCATTGAAGTCTCCCATTATGATCTTAGGAGAGGGTACCGAGTTGAAGATCAAAGCTAAGTCAGGGATAAGAGTGGAATTGGGATGAGGAATATATAAAGAAATAAAAGATATATTATATGCCCTCACTGCAACTACATCGAATAGAAGTGAGTGCGGAGGGAGGTTAATTTGAGAGAAGGATAGGTTATGACTGACAATCAGGGCACAACCATCATAACCATTTGGTCTGTCATCACGGATACAGGAGTAACCAGGGATGCGAAATGCACTCCCAGGCTTCAGCCATGTTTCCGAGATAGCTAGGACCGTTGGGTTATACCTATTGATTATGTTATATAGTTCTGCTCTTTTTGTCCTAATGCTTAAACAGTTCCATTGAACCACCTTGGGTGGAGCCATTGTGGGTATTAAATAATGTTATTTCGTCCATTTGCGACGACAGTGTGACATATCGAAATATACGATTTTTCGTTTTATCGAAATTCTGAATCGCGATCTTGCGTTCTATTATCTGCAAAAACAGGGTATATTTTTCTCTAAAAACGGCAAAGCTATGAGAGAAAAAGATAAAATATCACTTTATAGCGCTGTCTCACTCGGCAGTCTATTTGACTTCGAAACAGTGACAAGTCAGTTGCCACGTCTGCTTCGAGATGTCCGATTTCCAGAAAAACGTGACATTTCAAGGATACCACGGTATTAGCGAGAAAGGTAAGTCTTTTTTAAATCTTTCTTATGAAACACAATGTGGCACATCGTACTTACCACAATGTTCTTGTAAAACAACACAAAGTTAAAGAGATTATATTTTAGATGTTACATTATTCTGGTAATAAAATCAAACTAAAGCTGTGACATTTTAAATAGTAACGTTGTAGATGATAAATATTTTTCCTAAATTTAAAAGATGTTGTAGGTATATTTTTGATGTTCCGTTATTGCTGAATAAATATTAGTGAAATCAAATGGTATTTCTAGTTGTCACATTGTATATACTAAACAGTAATACTAAACTTCAGTTATCTTTACAGAATGGCGAATAGGGGTAAACGAATAGTGCAATCAGCAACAGTATTAAATGTGACTGAAGATGAAACAATAAAAAGTAAATTGTCCTAGTTACTTCAAACAACCCGAATTTACAAATTATTAGTACAGATGAGGAAAATTCAAAAAGATGGGATAAATTTTATTTATTTGTACATGGAGGGCGTTACCATATTTTAACTGACTTTAAATAAAATTAAATTACTTAAGTTACTATATAATATATACACAATAGTAAAAAACTAAAACTCAAAGTTAAAATGCGTCGTGGAATTCATCCGCATCGCATGCCTCTTGTGGTAGCGTTCCCAGAAGACTGGCAGCATTGCCACGTTGTATGGCAATGCTTAATCTCTGGCCTAAAAAGAGGCCAGCCTTCTGGTCACGAGAAGCGTCGACTATATGCTTCGCAATTTCTCTGAAGAGATTGTGGGCGCTCGGACTTCAAGCCCAAACGTTTCGACTCCAAACGGCACAAATTCATAACCTGCAAAGAGATTGGAGTATTTGCGCCGCTTAATAGCCTCTACAGAAGCTGCAGCAGCACCGGCGCAGTCAGCCGTACCGGGTATATGGGTAGGGGCAATGGTGTCAACGCATGTTGCATCCCACACCAGAGTCCTACCCATTTTCCAAGGCATTAATGACATACCATCCGGTCTCTTGTCATCACCGCGTGCCAAACCGTTTGGTTCAAGCACAGCTGGCAAACCGGCGGCGACAAGAGCACGTCGGATTATGTCGTTGAGGCTGGCGTGCCATGGAATTCGCCCAGCGCTCCTCCAGCACGACAGGCATGGTGTCCGAGTCGGTCAACTGCTTCTCCACAACAGCACTGATGCGGCGCACCTAAGCGGAGGCACGTGGATGAGGATGTTTGCAGTGGTAATGTAGTCTACTAGCTAGTAGCTCTTCCAGCACTTCATCTTCATCCTCTATCATTGAGGGTTCTATAGATTTTTATAACTTTATCTAAATAAATACTGAGCCAAACGTCTAAAAGATAGGTAAAATGACTTTACATCTTTACAGATAGCTATAACTCAGTAAGAGACCCAGACTACGAAGTGGAGATTCAACACAAACGTCGTGTAATTTCTTTCATTGATGATGCCTCGGTAGAAGTGACTAGACCACAAACTGTAAAGAAGAATGGTCAAATAGGTCAGAAAATGCAATTGCTATACCTGAAACTATAGAAAATGAGCCTCTTCAAATCGATCCTAGCGTCGCTGTGATGAAAAAACCTACTCAAACTTTAGAAAGTCCTACTAAAAAAGGAAAGAAAAGATCAAGACAACACAAAAAGATATGGCAAAAAATTAAGAAATATTGGACAACCTTACAAATCAGTAAAATCGCATAAAGACATTCCAAAACGAAGACGGAAACCTCCCTGTAAAGAAAACTGTAGATTCAAATGCCAAACAAACGTAACGGAAATTCAACGGGAACAACTATTGAAAGTGTACTGGGGTTTGGGTAAAATTGAAAGGCTAAGCAAAGGTTTTTAAGGCTGTACGTTTATCTTTTTAAGCATTAACTACAGGATTAAGGGAACGTATATTGAGAATAAATATAATATTTACAACATACCTTCCTTCCAAGTGCCTTCTGATAAGTATAGTTTAACGTACCAAAAGCGAAGTCTTTGGCTATTTCAATAATTATCACTATTCTGTATGATTACAATGGTCCTAAAATAAAATAAATATTCACAAGAATATCGTTTTATTTAAATTTAACCTTTTCTTAAATAAGTTTTTACATCATCTTCAACGTGACATCCTAACTTACCACATGGTATAGTAGTTTTTTTTTCTGTAACAATGTGATAAGTTTTCCCTTTTTTTTTAATCGCCATAATTATTTAACCAATAAGTATAATTATGGTTTCCCTTATTAATATTTTGATTCATTATTAGTTATATTTTTTTAGCTTTATACATGACTGGACTTTCCTGACAGTAATTTAAAAGTTATGCTTAATTAAAAAGAAAAAACTGTGTTTCTGTAAAGTTGTAGTTTTCGATATGTCACACTGTCGTCGCAAATGGACGATTTGAGAAAGTGTATGGGCAACGTTGGACGGTAGTGATAAATTGTTTTCTACTATAATGGTCAATAATGCATGCAAAAGAGAGGTAAGAGAAAGAGGGGATTCAGAAGGAGGAGATTGGGAATTAGTAAAGGATTGGGAATTAGGTAAAGCACAACCATTACGAAGAGAGGGCGCGTTCTGTGATATGATTGCCTGATGGGCAACCCTATCATATGATTTACTGAGAGGGGCTTTGGGGCGAGGATTCCTAAGTACAGCCTACCTGTATGATGTAGGTGAGCAGAAGCTGACCTCCGGTGAGGGCTGGGCAACCTGAGGAGAAGGAGCCCTAGCTACCTTTGAAAATGTTTTCCTTACATTCGGGAATGCCTCAGAAGCATTATAGTAGAAAACAATTTATCACTACCGTCCAACGTTGCCCATACACTTTCTCAAATAACATTATTTAATACCCACAATGGCTCCACCCAAGGTGGTTCAATGGAACTGTTTAAGCATTAGGACAAAAAGAGCAGAACTATATAACATAATCAATAGGTATAACCCAACGGTCCTAGCTATCTCGGAAACATGGCTGAAGCCTGGGAGTGCATTTCGCATCCCTGGTTACTCCTGTATCCGTGATGACAGACCAAATGGTTATGATGGTTGTGCCCTGATTGTCAGTCATAACCTATCCTTCTCTCAAATTAACCTCCCTCCGCACTCACTTCTATTCGATGTAGTTGCAGTGAGGGCATATAATATATCTTTTATTTCTTTATATATTCCTCATCCCAATTCCACTCTTATCCCTGACTTAGCTTTGATCTTCAACTCGGTACCCTCTCCTAAGATCATAATGGGAGACTTCAATGCTCACCATACTTCTTGGGGATCAGTGGAGTGTGATACATTTGGTCACGCCTTGATTGAGATCTTTGATGAGTCTGACCTTTGCATCCTTAATGATGGTACAAGAACACGGAGAACTAGACCATCTGAAAACCCTAGTGCTGTGGACCTTACTGTCTGTTCATACACCCTTGCCTCCTTATTAAACTTGGAGATTCTTTCTGACTCATATGGCAGCGATCATTTTCCCATTATAATATCCATGCCTACAGCAGTATCACCTCCTGTAGATACTTCTCCAATATTCAGGTATAGGTTATCTGGGGCAGACTGGACTGAATACAAAATGTCCCTGGAGAATAAAATTACATAATTCCCCGAGCCTGACATGGATAATATCCTGCAGTCATATGATGAATTTCGCGACGCCATCATTTCCTCTGCCAATGACAATATCCCGATCAAGACAGGGAAGGCTAAGTTTGTCCTCTCTACACCTTGGTGGGATGCTGAATGCACTGAGGCAGTTAGAGTCAGACGCGAGTATTAGACTGTATATGACAGGTCAATGACAGAAAGCAACTTGATAGCTTACCGACAGAAAGCAGCTCTAGCGCGAAGAACTCTGACTGCGAAGAAAAAGAAGGGATGGTTGAGCTTCTGTGAAAATCTGTCACCTAAAACACCTTCCACAATTGTATGGAAGCAGATCAAGAGGTTTAGAGGGTCTAGTAACAGCAAAGATGTCTGCAATAATGACCTGTCGTCATGGGTTGATGCCTTTGCAGACAAGCTGGCTCCTCCCTGGGTGCCTACTAGGGATTCTATCCCCAGTCTTCTTGCATACCCCTGCCCTATGCAATCACACAGTACACTTAATGAGGATTTTACTTATGATGAATTTCAGTTAGCTGTGGATGGGCTGAAAGACTCAGCACCTGGAATTGATCACATACCATATTCCTTCATCACTAAAGCATCAGACAGAACAAAGTTGCATTTTTTAGGCATTATTAACGGAATTTTTAACAGCGGTGCAATTCCGTCTGATTGGAAGACCCAAATTATAATCCCCATTCCGAAACCGGGCTCAGACCCCACTTCCCCCAACAGTAGACGCCCAATAGCTCTCTCAGTAGTGCTGTGCAAGGTGACAGAGCACCTGATAAAACATCGACTGGAATGGTATGTAGAGAGCCAGGGAATGCTGGCTAAATCTCAATTTGGATTCAGGAAGAATATGAGCACTTTGGATAGTCTTGGCATCCTGACCACTGATATCCGCACAACTTTCCTTCGGAAGCACTATTTGGTAACTGTGTTTCTGGATATGCAGTCGGCGTATGATAATGTTCTGCTTCCGGTACTCAGGAATAAACTTCTTCAGCTGAGCATCCCTGAGAGGCTAGTTCAATTCTGCGCTAAACTCTTAATGGAGAGATCTATAGTTATCAGGAATCAGCATAACCACCTACCCCCTAGGACCATTTGGAGGGGTCTTCCTCAGGGCTCTGTGTTAAGCCCACTCCTTTACAGTCTTTACACACACGATTTGGAATTGGTTGTCCAACCCTTTTGCCAGATTTTACAGCACGCTGATGACCTGGCTCTTTACATGTCAGCTAGCTCAATTGACGAGATCTCTGTTAATTTAAATAGTGCTTTAAATTACCTAAATAAGTGGCTGCTAGAACATGGCTTATCCCTATCTGCAGCCAAAAGTAGTGCAGTAGTATTTACAAGGAAAAAGAGTATTCCCCTAGTTAATCTTCAGATAGACCGTGAAAATATACCTCAGTGTTCTAGTGCAAAGTTTCTTGGTATCTGGCTTGACTCTAGAATGACCGGGAGCCCTCATGTAGAGTATGTTTTGGGTAAGTGTGAGAAAAATATTAACATCCTTCGCTCTTTATCTGGTGTATGGTGGGGTAGTCACCCTCTCACACAAAAGCTCCTGTACAACGCTATTGTTCGTAGTCATCTGGACTTCGGTTCCTTCCTTCTAAAGCCTTGTAATAAAATTGCTTTGATAAAATTAGACAAAATTCAATATAAATGTTTACGCCTTATTTTGGGCGCAATGAAATCATCCCCAACTAATGCTTTGCAGTTGGAAGCCGTTGATCCTCCTCTTTTTCTGCGAAGACAGTATCTTTGCGACAGTTTTCTTTTTAAGCGTATTCAGAATTCTCAACATATTCTACTGGATAAACTCCAAAATCTTTGTGATCTATGTGACATAAACTCTGATTCTTGCCCCAGCAACCTACCTTGTCTCGTTAATAGCTTCATCAAATTCCTCCGCCTTCCTAACCCTGTCATTCAGAATCGGATAAACCCACTTTATTCTCTTCCTTTCAAAGCCATCACATTCCGTCCACCAGTTGTGATCGATCTAGGAGTACAAAAAGGTGCTGGAGACGCTAACCTATGTTTCAATAATAGCATGGATAACAATTATGAGGGATAGCTCAAAATGTTCACAGACTCCTCCAAATTGAGCTCCAATGAGCCTATCGGTGTAGCGGTATGGATCCCTGCTTTTAAAGTAATTTTAAGTTACAAGTGCCCCTCTGTGACCTCAGTATTTACTGGAGAATCTATTGCTGTCTTTGAAGCCATTCGATACGCTCTATCCCATAACCTTAATAAGTCCATCATCCTTTCCGACTGTAAAAGCTGTCTGCAGGCCATCCTTTCTCATCCCTTCCGGTCCAAGTCCAAATTCCCTATTATACTCCAAATCAGAGAGGCGCTATACCTCTGCCATCAGCGAGGATTGGAAATTGCGGTAGCATGGATTCCCGGCCATTCCAATATTCCAGGAAACGAGACAGCTGATTCTTGCGCCAAAAGTGCAATTACAACTGGTACATTGGAGCACTTTCAATTGTTCACTCACGACTTAGTCCCAGTACTGAAGGCTAGCTTGTCTCGTTCGTGGGATGTGGTTTGGCGGGAATCTAAAAAGGTTAAGGGCAAATATTACGCGGATATTCAACCTGACATCCCGAGCAATCCCTGGTTTAAGAGGTATCGATTCCATAGTAAACGTACGACATCTATTATTTCTCGCCTCCGACTGGGCCATGCTTGCACACCTGTCCATCTGGCTAAAATTAGGATAAGGGACCACTCCCTTTGCGAATGCGGTTTAGATGAGGGAGATGTTGATCATATCTTCTTCTGCTGTCCCAACCAACGTATCTCACTGTACGACATTCTGCCTTCTCAAATCCCTCGTCCTGTATCTGTCAAATCCCTCCTAACTCTAGTATATACTCCCTTCGTTAAAATCTTGGCCAAATTTATAGAACTTAACTCACTAAAATTGTAAATTCATTCTGACGTAAAAATATATCCTCCTCTCTATGGTCATATTTTAATTTTACTCGTTACTCGTATAATACGTATAACTATTTATATAAGTAATTATATGTGTGTTGTCCTTTTGTTTAGATTCTGCGGGAAGTAGCTACTAACTCGGATCAACCGGTCATATTCTGGTCCACTTTATCTCCTTCGTTAATAGCTCTACTACGGGACATTGGCGGAATTGATGCTGAAAGCACAGAGCCATTAATCAAGAATTGAATTGAATTGAACTATTTTAGTAGGTTAGCACAAATATGAATAGAATAGACCAGTATGTTTTGTGTGTGTTTATTTTTCCTTTCAAAAGTCAATTTCTTATTTTAATTTCTCCAATTCTAATTTATGAAACAATAAAAATATTTTTTTAAAGTTATTTTTATTTACAATTAAACTATACCTAGAATTCTTCATATTATTTAATATTGCTGTCTCTAAATTTAACTTCTCAATGTCTAATTTGTGCCGCTCCTCATTGTGATGCAAGGTTTGCTCATGGAGCTCCTGGACGTGCTTTATTGACTCTTTAATTCTCTGGAGCTCCAACTCCTGTAGGTTATCCATGACTGATAATTTCTTTTCGCGCAGCATCTGTCTGACGGGATTCCTATTACCATTTTCCGCATATAACTGTCTTTTGGCTCGACCTGTCAGTAAGTTTAGCACTTTAGATTTATTTATACTTCTCTGCATTATAAAAAAGATAAAAATCATTTATTTCAAAGTAGAAAGTCAAAAGCTAAAACGACATGTTTTAATATTTTTAATTATTATTTCTTACGTTTTAGCGGTGATGATATTGGTCGCTTGAGAGAACTGTATGGTGTGCTTGGATCAAAATTTGTAGGGACCTCGTTATCTTTATTCTCAGGAATCTGTAAAATAAAATTTTCTTCCTTAATTTTCGTGTTAAAAGCCAATAGCAGTGCTGTGCTATAAAATAAATGTAAAAAAATCTGTAAAATAAGTTAAAATAATAATAAAACAATAATCTGTCAGGTTGACTCCCAATATGGTGATTTTTGTGTTTCATTAAAAAATCTGCGCCTAATATTGGTTGTTTTACGTCAGCTATGACAAATATCCACTTAAAATTTCGTCTTAATTTAAAGTCTAATTCTTTTGTTAACTGTCCATAGGTCTTAATTTTAGTACCGTTCGCCGCGAACAAGTTGTATTCACAATTTTCACTATGCTTTGATATGTGCTTATCGCTCACTAGATTACGCGGATAGACCGATATGTTTGCGCCACTGTCTACAAGATAAGAGGTACCTGTGTGCTGGTCCATGATGCTAAGGCGATGATTTACTTGCGGCCTGCATGACTCGCCCATTTCATGCACCGCTGTTAGTTTTCCGGCTTCTTCTTATTCCAATTGCATGGTTCCACGCATTTCTTCGCCCGATGCCGGAACCGGAAGTGG
Source organism: Eilema caniola (assembly GCA_949126895.1). Lineage (NCBI taxonomy): Eukaryota > Metazoa > Arthropoda > Insecta > Lepidoptera > Erebidae > Eilema > Eilema caniola. The sequence goes on along the minus strand of OX421486.1, from coordinate 9,957,930 downwards.
TAGTCACATAACCAGTCATGGTCTGCTGGAGTTCGCTTGCGAGATGGGCTGCGCCTCGGTGATCTTGATCCGAATCCTCCGAATCTGCCTCTTCCTCTGCTGGCGAATCTAGGTCTGGGCTGCCTGCTTTCCAATCCTCTTATCCTCTCTGTCAGGTTCTTGATTTCTGCTATCAAGTTTTCTGGTTCGCCTCCTGCAGCTGCATCTATTTTGCTGACTGTTTCTCGATGGGCTACGGATTCTATGACCTTGTCCGCTATACTGCCTAAGGTACTAAGGTCCTTCGTCTCCGTGGCTGCCAGGATCCCTCTCACAGTGCTTGGCAAATGGTTGAGCCATAGTGTGCGTAGGGTTTCCTCTTCTATCTTGCCTTGTGCAAGGTCACTCATTTTTCTAAGTAATTGTGATGGCCTCTGGTCTCCTAATTCCATTTCGTTCATGAGTCTATGTACCTGTTGTTCCTTGGTCCTCGCGTAGATGTCGCACAATCGCTTTTTTAGCGTAGAGTACTTGTCTGTCTGCGGGGGATCTCTGAGAATGTCCGTGACCTGCGTCAGGACATCTTTGCCTAATTTAGATACAATTATCTGGTACCTTGATTCGTCAGATGCTTTTTGAGGGCTCAGTACTGCTTCGGCTTGAATGAACCACAGCTCGGGTTCGTCGCACCAGAAGTCTGGAATGCGCGTCGTAACCGCTATGCTCGTGATCACCTGCTCTTCTGATTTTACTGCAGCCGCACTAACTCCGTTATTTGCCATTTTGTCACAATAATGTTCACCAGAGTTCTATAAGTTCACAAAAGTTCGATATCGCGAGGTTATATAACCTACAAACTCCCACACGCGTGTTCGGGGTCACCACTTTAGAGGCTATGCCTATGCAGTTATAGGGAGCTCTTCATTAAAAGATTGCGTACACTATAAATGTTTATTACTGATCACAACCTATTTCTTACAATAGAACTGTAATCTAGTTAATCTAGGACACTTGATATTAACATAGAATATCTATAAGTGGAGCGAGTTTATACGTGGCCGACTGTGGCAAGCTACGAGTATGAACTGGCTTTACAGAGAGTGCGGGCTCCGTCGCCGCCTGGAAAGGAATGTGCTGACATCGCGTCTCGCGGTCCGCTACAATAGGTTTATAATGTTTGTTTGGTATTTTATATGAAAATAATAATAGGTAGGTAACTTTTACCGCGAGGATAACAAAGAGCAAGGGAGTGGGAATTGGCAAGAAGTGGCAAAGGACAGAAAAGTGGCGCGTTCTGTTGTCAGAGGCCAAGATCCTCTTTGGGTCGCTAAGCCAGCGAAGTAAGTAAGGTACCTTGTTCTGAAGAGGAGACTCCTGAGTCATAAAGTCCTTGATTTCAATCATTATGTCTGGATTCTTTGTAGGCTGTGAATGGAATATTATTACTTATATTAATTTTCTTATTATTTGTGCATTGTGTAGGTACCTTGAATAAATATCTGAGTTCAATCACACTGGAGTGATTGAACTCAGATATTTTATTTATGTGATGTAAAGCTTGTGTTATATATGATTAATACCTTTGGAAGATGGGACTCCTCAGTCATGTTGTCTTCAATCACTTCTATTATAATGTTCTCTGGCTTTTTTGCAGGCTGTCAATAAAATAATAAATACAATTATTAAGGCCCATTCCCACATAATAGTAAAGTAAGAATTTAGGCACAGTACCATCGCCACCATGATCATTTCATACATTCTACACTTCTAACCCTGACAGTGTCAGTAACAACACAGTGCCATTAATGTTATAATAATATAATAACAATAATTTTCGCTGTGGTAGATCTGCGCTTGGACTATGACTTTACTAATATTTGTATGACTTTAATAATATTTTTTTAGAACTACATGAAAGTAAATAGTTCGTATTTCTTTAAGAACTCACAAAGATAGGCTTCTGATTTATAACATCATCATCATAAATAGCCATATTTCCATCAATTGATGATGGTATGATTGCCCTCAGCCAGTCTTCGGCGTCGCTCAAACCTGGTGGCGGTGTAGGCGGAGGTCCTCCTCCAGCACGGCGCATTTCTTGGCGCTCTTTGCAAGCTCCCTGTTGATATAAAAATTAAAATTTTATGCATGTGTTTGATTGAATACAAAATGCACTAATAAATATCAACATACCTTCTTTGCTGTTCTTTTTTGTTCTTTTCAAATTTTCAAATTTATATTTTAATTGTTTCACTGTACGTGGAGTGTCTCCAAGAGCATTGAATTCACTTTCAATAAAACCCCACGCACTTTCCTTTTGTTTATTACTAATGCAGTCTGTCTTTTTGCAAAATATAATATTTTTGTACTTTGCTAAAAGAGTTTGCAGTCTGTCCATTTCTGCTTGGTAAAGTTTACACTTCTGTCCCTGAAAAATTATATTTTTAATTATGATGTGAGTTCCATCACATAGCTTGTTCAGTAGATATTTGTTCAACCAAATAATAACACACTGTTTATTTTTTTGGTGGTTTATACAACAAATTAAAGGCTTACTTTGTTTGAATGTCTGCAAGCAGATTGTCCATTTTCATCTTTTGTTTTTACTTTCTCCCATAGTACACCAAAACTCTAAACAACAGAAAATTTGAAATTTATCGTTTGTAGGTAAATACAGTAAAATAGCATGTGAAATAAAGACTATAGACTTACCTTGTTTCTGTGTTCGCAAACAAGCTTTCTGTCGTTACTTTGTTGCTCACTAGATACCTATATCTACTTGTTTTCACGGAGCATAGGAGTAGGATTGATAAAAGGCTACAAAATATGAAGGGCGTATTTTAAACAATGAAAATTCGATCGAAGAAAATATCACAATTTGAAAAACAAACAGACTGCATGACTGAATGACAGCAGATGACAAGTAATATCTAGTACTGCCATATTTAAAAATGTTTCCCACAACGATTCAGGAGCAATTGACACCTCATTCGACTTGCCACCCTGTTAACTTTGACTATGACAATAGATACGCTGGTGCAACACATTTCGCAGTTATTGTTAGGGTATGTGTTATAGTTATTGTTAAATTTGTCGTTTACCTTTAACTTTAACGGCCATATGATGCAACTAAGCCTTATTGTTTAAAGCCATTGCTATTTGACGAAGGCAGTTGGACACACTCACTTGGTGCATCTTATGGTGGGAACTTGCACCTATAAGTCTCTGGTAAGAACCAGAGGCATTGAAGCTTAAGGCAGCAAGAAACTAAAAGTAAAATACTCCGTTAGTACTTCTATCAATCACTTCAGGACATAGACCTCTCCCAATGTGGCTCCGCCCCCTTCGGCCGTCTACGAAACCAGAGCGATGTAACTAGTTACTAAGTAAACATAATTCGTCCTTGTACGATACCAGTTACGTACACTCACGTTTTCTTACTTCAACGAAACTTGGTATCTAGTTCGTAACCAGTTACGGTATAAGAAATCCTTCGGCCGCCTACAAAACCGGAGCTTCTAGAACTAAACATATTGTTCCTTGTGCCACACGTAGTTTTTACTTAAAGGAAACCAGGGGATTATTAATAAATCCAATATAATATCAAATAATAAAACTGTACTTTTTAAATTAAATATTCACTGATTAATTTACCAGATGTAGCAGAAAACTCGATAGATTTGGTTATTGATGAAATTATATGAAAAGCTGCAACATCTATCGAACCCATTCCGACTATTATTCGTTATTTTATGGCTCCATTATATGACACAGGGCTAGATAAAGTAACGAAAATATCATACGACTGTTCAAAAATTGCTATTGACCATAAAAGGAAAAGAGAATTCTAGGTAAAGAAATTAGTGTACGGTATTGTGCAGGAAGTAGAAATACCGGTAATATTTAAATCGTATTTATTGACGGATTACAACTGTGATGGGCGTATCCCATCACAGTTGTAATCACCAATATAATATCAAATAATAAAACTTTACTTTTTAAATTAAATTTTCACTGATTAATTCAGCTGGCCATAAGGTAAGGCCGTAGCTTTAAATGCTTGGAAAATGACCTCCCTAAATACCGTCATGCCCGCCAATCCATCTTCTCAAAGGCAAAGGGACGAATAGCTCTGTATAGGTGTTATAAAATATTTAATCAGTGCAGCTACCACTGTTGCTGAACGTGCTCGTCTATTGGCTGGAGGGGAATGGGAAGCTGGTGTTTGGCTCCAGGCACATCCTTCACCCAACAGTGGTACAATGTTGGACGACACCACCTTCGGCATCGCGACTTGCCTACGTTTGGAGGCACCGTGTGTCTCTCCGCATCGATTTCTATGTGGAGAAGCAATCGATTGCCTTGAACACCACGGATTATCCATTCTATTCTTATTCTCCCTATTTATTGCGTATTTTGTATTAAAATAAAATTTTAAAGCATTTAGAAGTATAGGAAAAATTTAATCGGTTCTGGCGAGGTTCGAGCCCGCGTTCTTTGCAAACGATTAAATTTTTCCTCTCTTAATCAATTTGTATTCAAAGCCTCAGTTTCATGAGGTGGTATTACTAAAGGAACACTGCATTTACTGGCAGCGTACAAACAGGTTAAAAATAAAAACAATTTGAAAAAAAAAACGAAAATGGAACAAGAAGAACAAGAACTTTCAGTTTTAGAAGAGTTGTGAAAAGATTCGCTGCAGAGACCATATTAAAGAATTGAAGTTGAAGATTTTGATGGTGGCAGACTTGGTGAAGGCTAATTCTGTTACAATGAATTCTCTAGTTTTTGTTGTGGTCGTATTCGCTTTTATAACTGCTTGCAGCGGTGAACATGTTAATAAGCGCATAGGTGACAATAGAGATGACACTGGTGAGAAGATGCATGACATACGGATTGAGGAACGTGTAACCACTGAACTAGTCAGGTGGATACTCACCGGCTCGCTCAGGGGCTGATGCAGAACTCTTTCCCAGGGCGCCTTTTTCACAGAGCTAGGGAGGTGCGTGCACAGGGTAGCTAGGGCTCCAATGAAAACAGCTGGTTGTCGGGTTGTACACACATATATTTGATTAACAAACACAAAAAAGTAACACACACAGAGAAATATAAGTATGAAAGTAGGTAGACAGACTTGAGTAGAGTGTTAAAGTTTACAGAGATCAGAATGTAGACAGGAAAGCACAGTAGACAGAAGTATAGGCAGACGAACACACACAGTAGGCAGAAGTATGGGCAGACGAACACACACAGTAGGCAGAAGTATGGCCAGACGAACACACACAGTAGGCACGTGAATTCTAGGATACACTACTAAACATTTACAGGTTTTACAGATGGTACTACACGGCTACGGCTACACAGGTAATAGGTACAAGGCGGCAGTGTACTGGCCTTGGGTGATTGCTGGATGGCCTCAGGGATGTTCGGAGTAGACCTCTCGCCGATGTATGCAGCTCACAGCAGCCGTTGTACCACGAAGCCCGCCGTAGATATATGTGAGCCAAGGGCGAATTCAGAGGGGCACACGAGCTCAGACCAGCGACCCTGTATAAAACAGACCACTCTTAAGCCGTGAATATACATACAGGCCCGTAATGTGTCCCAATAAACAGAGGAATACGACTTACCAGAATATCTGGGAACGAGGTTTTCACCAAACAATTTTATTACGAGAAATAGACAGAGATTTTATTTACTCAGAGACAGCTACGAAGATTGAAATAGAAGTTCGCTTGAGGATCGGCGCAGGCCTATTTATACCCGAATCCATCGAATATTCGTGAACAAACCTCTAAATTCTGCTGGTCACGACCTAACTCATTAGCTGCCAATAGACAAGCAAACTAATCAGCCGCCGACGGCCACAGACACGACTAGACCAAATATGACAAACATTTATTATAATTATGACTTGTTCACGAATATGTCACAATTTCTGAGAAAGTAAGTCCCATTTATTTATTATTGTTAAATTGTAAATAAAATGATAAATGAGTGCAATTAAAAAATGGATATATGCTGTAGGACACCAGCGCCATCCACCGGTCGAGTGTGAGAACTAGGACACACCTAATCGAAGATTACTAGTTTCACCGCCAAACAATTATACCTAGTTCCCATGAGACACTCTAGGTGGCTCTGAAACAAAAAAATCAATTACACTGCTAAGAATGAAAATTAACTTGTTACCCCACCCCCCCCCCTTAATAGTATTTCCTGCGGACACGATACGCTGGAAATACACAACAAAGAAAACAGAAAATGCTTACAATAGATATAGATAAACAGCTGGGTATTTCAAACACAAACTGACAACTATAATTACAAAACTAAAGAACATTCCTCCCACACACCTAATTATACACTGACTTGCGCAATGGTTAGGTTACATAGCTAGAGTCAAATGTCCTACAAAGAAAATGAATGTTCCCTTTATTCGCTGCAGATACACCAACACTACCAACAACTACAAGGAGCTGTGGAGAATTGAGAGGCGAAATGAGAGATAGACACTCGGTACGGTGTATGGTGGAACCTCTAATGTGACCAATTATAGTCACGTAGATACTCAGAGAGAAAACAGATATTATACAGATTAAGCATAACATAGCGCTGGTTTTATAGACTAGATAAACAGTGCTATGTAGTGGCAACATCGCTGACATTAGGTACTGGAGACGGCTCCTCCTTATACTTCAGGATGTCTTTGATATGGTACTCACCAAGATCCTTACCGTCTAAATCTGACAGCCGATATACCAGAGGGGATTGCTTGGCGGTTACCACACATTTAAGGAACTTAGGGGCTAACTTGGAAGTGAAGTTCTTTGCTTTGTTTGACAGGTAGAACGTGCGTTTGTACACGATTTGTCCTACTTTCAGCTCCACATGCCTTTTTCTGAGGTCGTAATACTTTTCATTACGCTGGTGGGCAACGTTCAAATGTTTCCTCCCCTGGTCGTAGATGCGTTGTATTTCTCTCAGTTTGACACCAAAGGCTGATGGATCGTCCACAGCGACAGAAGCCGGGTGGCACGCAATGTCTGACTGCCTGTATAGAACTCCATCTCCAATGAACTCCCTACCATGCACCAGAAAGTAAGGAGTGAAACGAGTTGCCTCGTTCACTGCGGTGTTCAGAGCGCACTGTACTTCAACCAAGAACGAGTCCCATGCTTTGTGTTGTGACTTCACATAGCACGAGATCGCTTGGACAACATTGCGAATAGCTCTTTCCGCCTGATTAGTCTGGGCATGATACCTAGGGTTATAATATATATTGGGTACATTATATTTAGTTAGTAGATCCTTAAAAGGCTTACTTACGAACTGAGGACCATTATCCATGTAAATAGTTTTACATACTCCATGAACAAGAAATACACTCTTCTCTATGAATCTCGCGACCACAGCGCCTGTGGCAACCCGAATAGGGCACAACATGACGTATTTACTAAAATAGTCGGAGACCACGATCAGGTGCACGTTTCTATTGCTTGAAGTAGGAAAGGGACCAAGTAGATCGACAGAGATAGCTTCGAAAGGCTTCGACACCCGCTTCGGGCTACCCATGAGGCCAGGACGAGACGTGTGGAAAGTGTGAAATCTGTAAGCAGTACAAACCCGTAAGGTTTGTACTGCTTACAGATTTCACACTTCCCGACATATTGTTTGACGTCCTCGTACATTTTGGGCCAATAATAATTTAGGGCTAACCTTTTGTGTGTCTTCCAAACACCACCATGAGCACTAAGTGTGTCATCATGGTACTTAGAGAGCAGGGACAGGCGATCCTCCTGGGGTACCACCAACTTCCAGTCGAAATCTGAAGTCAGAGAGTATTTATTCTTAGAAAATCTATATAAAAGGTTGTCACGAATGTCAAAATTCGGCAACTTCCTAGGGTTCTTCCGCACACTGTTCATGGTGTGGATATACCAAGGGTCTTTAGAGGAGGCAGCATCTAGCGAATCAATCGTTATACGAGACAGAGCATCAGGTACAACGTGATCTTTACCCTTCCGATGTTCAATGTCAAAATCGAATTGACTTAGCCTCATGCTCCAACGCGCTAAACGACCCGTAGGGTTTTTCAGCTTATGGAACCACAGTAAAGAGGAGTGATCCGTGACGACTGTACACTTCTGGCCTTCGACGTACTGTCTGAATTGTTCTAAGGCGAAAATCACGGCCAGAAGTTCCCGCTCAGTTGTGCTGTAGTTCACCTCGTTCTTGTTGAGAGAACGGCTGCAGTAGGCGATAGGGTGTTCAACTCCATCGTGAGTTTGTGTCAGCACAGCAGCAACTGAAAATGCGGACGCATCACTGAGAATACGGAAAGGCAACTCAAAATTAGGCATCTTCAATATAGGGGCAGAGACCAAAGCTGACTTGAGAAGATTGAAGGACTGTTCCGCTTCAGGTGTCCATTCGAACTTAACATTCTTAGACGTTAGTTTACACAGAGGTTTACTAATCTTAGAGAAATTATTGACAAAACGACGATACCAGCCGGCCATTCCCAGAAACCTCTTAACTTCCTTTGGGTTAGTAGGTGTAGGATAGTTGAGAATAACCTCAACTTTACCAGGGTCAGTCCGAAGGCCGTGTTTGTCCACATAATACCCCAGGTATTTGAGTTCACTCCGACAAAACTGAGACTTTTTCATGTTAATAGTTAGGCCAGCATCCTTGAGTCGCTGATAGACTCTATGTAAGAGCTCTACATGCTCCTCAAAGGTACTGGACACACAGACTATGTCGTCCTGAAACGCAAATACCCTATTGTCGAACTCAGGACCAAACAGACGGTCCATTAGGCGCTGCATCGTGGCGGCAGCTCCAACGAGTCCAAAACACATGGTATTGTAATGAAACAGCCCCCTACGGGGAACTGTAAAGGCAGTCTTCTCGGCGGACTGCAGAGAGTCGAACGGAATCTGCCAGTAGGCCGCACTCAGATCTACAGAGGATAAATATTTAGCATTATTCAGATGGTCCAAGATTTGATTGATGTACGGTAAGGGATAGGCGTCACTTTTTGACACAGAGTTGAGCTTGCGAGAGTCCAAGCACAACCTGAGTTCGCCGTTCGCCTTCTCCACCATGACCACTGGAGAATTCCATGCGGACTGAGACGGGGACACTACTCCCATCTCTAGCATTCGGTCCAACTCGGCTTCCAGGGCTTTCTGTTTGAGAGGAGAGAGCGGGTAGTAACGCTGTTTGATCGGCTTACTGTCACCAGTGTCAATGACATGATGTTCAAGTGTAGTCCGACCTAAACCCACCTTATCCGTGTTCAAAGAGTCAAACTTTTCAATGATCTCGTTGATTACACCCCTTTGTTTAGTAGTCAGGTTGCTGTAATCCTCGAGGCCACTGTTAAGAGACACAGACTCGATAGGATTATTGTCACTAAAACCATCAAGACTAATATTTTGTGAAATTAGTTTATCACCTAGCTTAAATTGCTGCCAAAAATCCACTCCAAATATCATGGAGGTGGTGATTCCCGGAACAACATAGAATTTGATAACTCGGATAACCGAATTATACTCAATAGGTAGAGAAATACAACCCAGACATTGCACATATGAGCTGTCGGCAGTTGTAATGCGAAAGGCAGGGTTGATACTTTCAAGATCAAAACCCAGTTCCAAGAAGATACGGTGCGCTCCCTTTCCTAGTATAGAGCAAGAGGCACCGGAATCCAGAAGGCCTAAGACATTTAAATTTAATACTTTAACAACTAGATACGGTCTAACATCGTTATCCCGTTTAGTAAACAGGACCCTATCAGAAATAGACTCAGATACAGAGTGATGTATAGAGTTCACAATAAGGCCCTGACTTACGCGTTTTTTGGCTTACCAGTACATTTTGAGCAGTCTGGTGTCTTGACTCCTTTGAGACCGCACCGGAAGCACACCAACTCTCTCGACTGGGTGCAGTTGTATGCAGCGTGCCCGCTTTCGCCACACCGGAAGCATTTGCGTTCGTTGGAGGTAGATGGCGTCTCGACTGCAGACACCTGCTTAGGGGGCTTTTGCACGCCTTTGGTCTTGTGCTGGTGTAAATCAGACGAAATCTCAAATTTGTCCAGAACAGGCTCACGGAAAGCGTCCGCCCTTGTACGCGCATGCTCCAGACGCTTACCTAGACGTCTCAGATCATCAATAGAGTTGACATCATGCAAGGCCAATTCCTTCATGTAGTCTGGTCTAATATTGTGCATGAGAATGTCCAGCTGTTCCTCACTGGGCATTTTACACGACAACCTTGAGAACATAGCCTGCATTGTACATAAGTAGCTAACCAAGGACTCAGAGCGGGATTGGCTACGTTGTCTAATCTCATTTCTGAGACGATAATCATAGTCAGGAATATCGAATGTATCTCTAAGCTCACTAATAAGATCCTCATATGAGATGAAGTTAGATCTATTGGTACGGAACCAAGACAAAGCTGGTCCGTCCAACAGGTCAGAGAAAGCCAGAAGGAGTTTAGACTTAGAGACCTCCCGTGCACATCTAAGTTCTTCTAATCTCTCTAAAAACACGCGCCTACAAGAGGAACCATCATATTTTAAGTTAAAAGAGCATAAGTTAACGGGACGTTCCCTATACACTATATTGTCAGACGTGGAACAAAATTTACTAGAACTAGCTCGTACCGAGCGGTCCTCTCTCACTGCAGGTGAAGTGTACTCTACCCGGTCACGACCCGAATCATCATCACCTTCACCTGACCCGTCAGATTCAGAATCAGTGCTGGGTTCAGCCACAGCGACGATCTTCACAAGCCTATCACGAATTTCGGCCAGTTCAGGGCAATCTAGACCACAACGAGCCAGCCTAGTTAGCAGATAGTTCGCCCTGAAGGCTACTCTTATGCGACAATTTTTATCGGAAGCAAAGTCACCTGACAGGAGGGCCTCACTTAGCTCCGAGACCTTAGGCGCACAGATGGAAAGCTCCGCCGCTGCATCAGTGGGGACCACCGCCTTCAGCTTGATGCTACCCCGACGGACAAGTCGGTGTGCCGTCCTCAGCTCACTCCGAAGGCCAGCCACCGTCGCATCAGGTGCCACTGAAATGCCTATGTGAGCCAGCTCGTTAGAGAGTTCATCTTTTCTCAGATAGTTAATATATTTTTGCATCTGTGCCATGATGTAAAAGTTTAATTACGACAATTAAATAAGTAACAATGTAGATGACACAGACAGGGTTCAATCACAAAGTATTAAACAGAAATAACAAGTAAGTTCCACCAAAGTGTATGATATCTAACAATGGTTTCAAATTAAATTATATGATTTATATTTATAATAGAGTTACAGGTGTCTATTATTAATACACTAAAGTTAAAGTCTAGACTCAAATGCAAAGTCAGTTACACAACTGGCAATGTAGGTCAAACAGACAAGGTTCAAATACAAGATGTAAAACAGAGGTTCATAAGTAGATATCAACAAGGTGCTTGATATTTAACTAAAGTTTTAAATTGATTGCTATAATTTAATACAAATACAGGCTGTCTAATAGAATTAAAAGTAATAGAATTAAAAGTTTCTATCATTTATGAGAAGAAAGTTCAAGTTAATATTCAAAATGCAAGGTACCTACACACTTTCTATAAAGTTTGTAGTTACACAGAAAATCTTATTAAGTTTTATTACACAGAAAAAGTTATATTACAGTCCAAATATATATGTGCACATCCGCAAGAAAGACTAGAACAGGCTAGAAAAAGAGAAGAAAAAAGGAAAAACACTAAAGAGAAAAAGTGGGTATGCCGAATAAAATCAAAAAATCTTACCAAAATCACAGCTGTTTTTTAATTTTGAAATTTGGAATTTTGGGTGTCTTTTCCCACCCCAGGTGTAGGTAGCTGGAAAAAGACAAGAAGATTAATTACGTGTTCAGCTGCTAACATAACCAATTAACGTCTTGGGAAGTCTCAGACGGATTCCCAGGTTGTTTTCATCAGAGGTAGCCACCTATGCACACACACTAGACTGAGACTACCGCAGAGTAGTACGAGAGTCTTGCCACTACGTTGGGAGCCAATTTGTAACCACTGAACTAGTCAGGTGGATACTCACCGGCTCGCTCAGGGGCTGATGCAGAACTCTTTCCCAGGGCGCCTTTTTCACAGAGCTAGGGAGGTGCGTGCACAGGGTAGCTAGGGCTCCAATGAAAACAGCTGGTTGTCGGGTTGTACACACATATATTTGATTAACAAACACAAAAAAGTAACACACACAGAGAAATATAAGTATGAAAGTAGGTAGACAGACTTGAGTAGAGTGTTAAAGTTTACAGAGATCAGAATGTAGACAGGAAAGCACAGTAGACAGAAGTATAGGCAGACGAACACACACAGTAGGCAGAAGTATGGGCAGACGAACACACACAGTAGGCAGAAGTATGGCCAGACGAACACACACAGTAGGCACGTGAATTCTAGGATGCACTACTAAACATTTACAGGTTTTACAGATGGTACTACACGGCTACGGCTACACAGGTAATAGGTACAAGGCGGCAGTGTACTGGCCTTGGGTGATTGCTGGATGGCCTCAGGGATGTTCGGAGTAGACCTCTCGCCGATGTATGCAGCTCACAGCAGCCGTTGTACCACGAAGCCCGCCGTAGATATATGTGAGCCAAGGGCGAATTCAGAGGGGCACACGAGCTCAGACCAGCGACCCTGTATAAAACAGACCACTCTTAAGCCGTGAATATACATACAGGCCCGTAATGTGTCCCAATAAACAGAGGAATACGACTTACCAGAATATCTGGGAACGAGGTTTTCACCAAACAATTTTATTACGAGAAATAGACAGAGATTTTATTTACTCAGAGACAGCTACGAAGATTGAAATAGAAGTTCGCTTGAGGATCGGCGCAGGCCTATTTATACCCGAATCCATCGAATATTCGTGAACAAACCTCTAAATTCTGCTGGTCACGACCTAACTCATTAGCTGCCAATAGACAAGCAAACTAATCAGCCGCCGACGGCCACAGACACGACTAGACCAAATATGACAAACATTTATTATAATTATGACTTGTTCACGAATATGTCACAATTTCTGAGAAAGTAAGTCCCATTTATTTATTATTGTTAAATTGTAAATAAAATGATAAATGAGTGCAATTAAAAATGGATATATGCTGTAGGACACCAGCGCCATCCACCGGTCGAGTGTGAGAACTAGGACATAGAACTAGGATAGGTGGCTCTGAAACAAAAAAATCAATTACACTGCTAAGAATGAAAATTAACTTGTTACAAACGAGAACCCGAGGCCCTTGCTCCTCATGCTTCGCGCCTTCAGATCGCCAAAGTCGTGGCCCAACGATTGACTCAAGACGCTACAAGACAAGCCGCCGACACCCCCCCCCCGGCGCAGTGCAAATAACTGTAGTTCCCGCGATAATTTTGTTGCAAATATTATGTGTCTTTGGGTTATATTGATATGTTGCCGCATAGCAGTTCTTTAACGCCACGCCACTGAGGCCGAGGGAATTTTTTGTTTTCTGTCGTAAAGTGATATTTTAGTATTACATAAATTTAAGTATCTATGCTCTACATAGATTGTTAATATTAAAACATATTTAATTTGTCTGTCGTCTTGATGTGTTTTACTCTCAATTTAAACAAAATTTTATTACAATTTGTATTTTTTATTCGATGTCTCCTCTTATAATTATCATGTTTCAATAGAACACGTAATAGATTAGTACATTAAATAGTAGACCATAAGGGTTATCCTTCCGGACTGTTGGTTCCACTGCTAAGTTCCACTAAGGGGTCCAACAGGATTTTTAAGTACTCATGGACCCACTACAAATGAGTTACGGACTGAATTTCGACAGTACAATACTTCGACATGTAGCGAACTTCGAAAACACATAGATCGACAAGTCATTGCTTCGACAGACAATTATTAGACAACACACATCTTCGAATAACCACTACTTCGACAGATCATTCTCCTATTACTAGGTGGTTTTAAAAAAATATAACCACGAAGTTAAGACACAAAAACCAAAAAAAAAGGTTACAATTCAACGTAAGACTACAAAAAAAATCTGTAGCGGTCATTCGAAGATGTGTGTTGTCTAATAATTGTCTGTCGAAGCAAAGACTTGTCGATCTATGTGTTTTCGAAGTTCGCTACATGTCGAAGTATTGTACTGTCGAAATTCAGTAGGTAAGTGACTACAAAATGATGGGGCAATAAGGACTTTTAAATACTTATGTAACCCCTTGTCTGTTAAAGATACTGGACATAAAATGCACTTCAAATTAAAAATATTTATGATAGCTATCAATACTTGTCATGTACATCGGTGTCGCACTAAAATTATAATATAAAAAGAGAAAATGAAAGGATTAAATTTTTTAAATAGAAAAGGTGGCATTGTATTGCTGTACGATGGGTATCCGTATCAGTATATAAATGTACTGGAGCAGTAAACGTACATGTAAGTACAAAATCATTTTAAAAACTATCTTAAAGTTTCTTCGTGCGAGGATTGTGTTCTCTTATTATTTCTGTATATCTACATACCTACCTAGTTATGCTCAAGAACTTTTATATGTTCGAAAGGGGGTAGCCAGATATATTCCAAAATACATACATCATACTAATATTATTAATGCGAAAGTAACTCTGTCTGTTTGTATGTTACGCTTTCACGCCTGAACTGATTTTGATGAAATTTGGTATAAGGGTAGATAAGACCTTGAGAAAGGACATAGGCTATGTTTGGTCGCGATAACCGACATCTACGTGGGCGGAGCCGCTGGTAAAAGCTAGTATATAATAAATATACACGCCTTTACCCTTGGAGAGTTAGGCACTGTATTATCATCAGCACATTTCACCAATCTTATTTAGGCCCACTTGCCCTCAGAGTGTTACGTTAGTCTCATAAAAAGATAAAGACTGGCGGCGAGAAGTTCTCATTATATTCTTTATATTGATTTATTTATAGAATGGCATAATTGAAAAAACGAATAAACATTCAGATAACTGTTTACCAGATGTAGCAAAAAACTCGGTAGATTTGGCTATTGATGAAATTAAATGAAAAGCTGCAACATCTACCGACCCCATTCCGAACACTTTTCGTAATGTTATGGCTCCATTATAATATATGACACAGGGCTAGATAAAGTAACGAAAATATCATACGACAGTTCAAAAATTGCTATTACCATAAGAGGAAAAGATAATTCCAGGTACCTAAAGAAATTAGTGTACGATAGTGTGCAGGAAGTAGAAATACCGGTACTATTTCAATCGTTTTTATTGGCGGATTACAACTGTGATGAGATACGTGTAATTCTTTTTGTCAAGCTTTTATTTAACTTGCAATGTATGTTTGTTCGGGTGGAATCTTACAACTCAATTTTAAGGCACTTGCCCTCAACCGGTTGAGCTGAAATTTGGTAGTACCACTGAGACAAATATAGTGGCTAAAGGCTTTGCTTGCATTTTTCTTTCTAAAAGGCTTTGCTTGTATTTTTCAGGTGAACGGAGCGGGCCACGTGACAATACACGTCAGCACGGCACGTGCTCCACCAGTCCTCGGCGGCGAAGCGGAGCTAAGTGCCCACCACCTTCGCCACCGCGGGCTGTTCCAGTTCCATATCAATTCTCATTAACTGGAGGTCGTGTACTCCACACCCTGAGATTCATTTCTAATAACTATACATAAATTTATGTAACGACCCCTTTAAATCGATTATAATTATTATATATTGTAATCTAACTTTTATTTATACATCTCTGCCCTTACCCTAGCCGGTATAGTCAGCTAATTAATTACTCTTTCATCTCATCTACCTAAGGTAATTAAATTAAATTAACTAAATTGCAATTAATCTAATTAGAAACCCAATTCCTACGGTTCAATGGCGCCCAATAACGGATTCTGTCAGTTTAATAATATAATTGGATGGAACAGCCCGTGAGTACTTATTTTAATTTTATTTTATTTTAATAACTACATTGACTTACCAGGTGTAAAATCTTAGTTAAAGTGTTAGTGAAGTGTTTCAATAAGTGTTTTGTTGTAGTGTTTAAAGATTTTACATCCTAGCATTTGCTATCATTGTACAACTTGTGTGGTATAGTTTAAATATTTAAGTGTTTTATTTCAGCACTTATATTTATTTTGCTAGTGCTTATAGCACTAGACCAATAGTTACACTATTGGGATTTGCATCTTTTAGGCTATTAACCCTAACAGGTGTACAGTTCACTGTTATTAATTTTTATTCCTTATTTACCACTGGTAAGTCAATTAATTTATTAATTTTTGTGTGCACTGTGTGTTAATGATTCTCACCAGTCCCATTATGCCTTCTTACGCTATTAAGTTCCTCTCATTGCAAAAGGCAGAGCTTGGGTATGAGGTTGCCGTTCGAGGCGGATCTGGGCCAGACTCTGTTTGTGAACTCAGAAAACAGATTGCTGAATTGGCACAACGTTTTCCTTCTGAAGACATTCTAACTTCAGACCTCGAACCAGCCGAGTACCTCAAGGCTGTTGGCGATTATCTGTCTAAATCTTCTTAGAATTTAGTAAATTTAAAGTCAAACTTTGACAGGAACTTACTGGTTCGTACGGAGACTTTACTTCATCATATCTATCATAGGCTTAACAGGATCGATCGCAAACAGCCAGAGATCGACAAATTTATTAAAACTTATATAGACAACTTTAGATTGCAATACGGTGATTTGTGAAAGTTACAAGTGAGAGAGGGCAAACCTAGTGATTCTTTGTCAGTGCAAGTGCCAGAGACTCCCGTCAATGACGCTTGTGACAGGAAAGTTTATTCCGAGCTTTCCAAGCTAAAATACTCAGGAAAGACTTGTGTTCGTGCATTTATCCAGAAGGTTGATGAATTTGTCCTAAGTCGTGGTATTTCTCAGGATAAATTACTTTCGTTTGCTTACGAGATTTTCGATGCATAAGGCCGCGAGTTCAGACTTGGTCTGACGTAGCTGAACTGTTCAAGCAGGATTTTAGCATTTCCAACTATGATTACCGCTTTATGTCGGAGATCAGATCTCGTACGCAGGGGGAGTTCGAAAATTGTACCATATATTTGTCCATTATGCATGGCATGTTCTCTCGGCTCGATAAATCCTTAGCCGAGGAGGATAAATTGGAAATCCTTTTGCACAACATCCATCTCTGTCATGCTAGTACTCTCGCTTCTTCTGCTGGCATCACAGATATTGCTAGTCTACAGAATACCTGTAGGAACTAAGAAAATTTTCAGTCTAGGTTAAAACAATTCCATGCACCCCCTAGAAAAACTTCAGATACCTTAGCCCCTGAATTTGCCTATAATAAACAGTCTTCTAACTCAAACAACAAAATTCTAAATCAAATTTTCCAAATAAATGCCATAATTATAATAAATTTCAAAATAAATCTAATGAAAATAAACAACCAGTTCATAGTACAAATAGCATTGAAAATCCAGATAGCAATGATACTAAAGACAGTGCAGAGGTGCAAGTTAGCGCGGTTAACCAAAAAGCCAGTGGTCACAAATTTAGTTGTCCCCGTTGCAGAACAAACTCCACCAACTTCGTAAATGCACTAAAACTTTTGTTATTTGTTTCAGATGTGGTAAAAAAGGTTACCGTACACCTGAGTGTCCTGTTTGTAACAAGGCAAAAAACTAAATAGCTCAGATTGTAGAAGCACTAACTTTGATAGACTAGACTGGGAAAAATGGCTAATTTTTATTACAAAATTTTCTCAATTTAACAAAGTTTCTACAGTCTGCAGAAACATTAACATTGGTTATTCTCCTTATGTTTCTGTATCTATTGCAGGCACTACCGTACCTGGTTTATTGGATACTGGCTCTTGTGTTACCATATTGGGTAATAACTTACATAAAAAAATCTTGGAACCTTCAGTTCAACTGTATAATCAACCTTTAAACTTAATCACCGCAGGTGGTGAAAAAATTCAACCTTTAGGTTTTATTCCCTTGCGTTTTTCCTTTCAGGATCAAGTAAAAATTTTAAATGTTCATATTGTGCCTCAGATTACTAATTCCTTAATTCTTGGTTTAGATTGTTGGAGATCCTTTGATCTTTTTCCTAAACATTTAGATTCTATTTTGTTGCTAGATAAATCTGATTTCCGGTTGAGAGAGCTTAATGCAGTTCATTCGGAGCATCTACAGTCGTACGATCATCTTACTTCTGAACAGAAGGTTGCAGCATATAACATAGTCGCTCAGTTCCGTAATATCTCTTATGAGGAACGTGGCCTAGGTCGTACTATCTTGGTAGAGCACTCTATCGACACTGGTGACACTGCTCCTGTTCGTCAGCGCTACTACAGGATGTCTCCTGAAAAATAACGTGTACTCGTCGAGCAGTTGAATGAAATGCTGAGGGAAGATGTTGTTGAGCCCACTGAAAGTCCTTGGTCATCACCTGTTCTGCTGACTCCCTAGAAAAATGGCGAGCTTAGATTTTTGAAGTGAAAACTTCTTTAGCGGCGTTGGATGGGTAAAAATTGTTAAACTCGCGTCAGGATTAGTTGACCTTTGGACCGTAACCGACGACTGACGTCATATAACATTAAAATAGCTACAGATTGATTATTTTGTTAAGTGCCTTAATAAGCTTCGCGGCGTAGCGGTAACCGCTTCGACTGTGGTTTCAGATAGTACCGGGTTCGAACCTGGGCTTCTGACACTTTTTGTGATTATTTTTTCTTTTTGTAATTTAGTACATTATGTGATTATTTTTTCTTTTTGTAATTCATTAATTTCTTCTAATAGAAAATTAGTGATAGGTTCTATGATTGGCGCTATATTATAGGTATGGTATAGTATAGTATAGTATGGTATGGTATGGTGTGTCCTTACTATCTCTTTCTCTGTATATATAACGAAGAAAGAAAGAAAGAAAAAGTTTTCACTTCTGTCGGCACTCCCGGAGTGCAACCCGTCTTTTTTTCTAGAAAGTAGGAAATTGAACTCAGTCACTAGGAAGGATGCTTATAACCTACCTTACATTTCAGAAATTCTGGACAACTTGAGGGATGCTAGATACCTATCTAGTCTGAATCTATTCAAAAGTTTCTGGCAAATACTTACCTATTAAAAAAGAAGATCGTTGTGGGACTGCTTTTCATGTCCCCACTAAAGGAACGTTTTGCTTCAAAACCATGGCCTTTGGTCTTACAGGAAGCCCAGCAACGCAGCAACGTCTGGTTGATCAACTGTTTTGTGGTCCAGAATTTCAGAATGGAGTTTTTGTTTTTATCGATGATATAGTCTGTGTATCATCCTCCTTTAGTCATCATAATACATATATTATATCTCATCATAATACATATATAACATATATTATATCTCTCCTGTTACTTATATTAAAAAAAATAAAAAAAGCTAAATTAAAAGATATTTAAAAAAAAATACATTTTTTTAGAGAAAAACTTAAATATTTAGGCTACGTTGTGGATGCAGAGGGTTTACATGCTGATCCCGAGAAAGTTGAAGCTATAAAAAACTATCCCACACCTACTAACAGGAAAGAAGTTCGTCGTTTCCTAGGTGCAGCTTCGTGGTATCGCAGATTTATTCCCAATTTCAGCGCTTTGGCCTCTCCGCTGAATAAGCTTACTTCCCAAGGGAAAAAGGCTCCGTCCTTCCTGTGGGATCAGGAAACTCAGGACGCTTTTATCAAACTTAAATGTTGTTTGGTCTCTGCCTCTGTACTCTCTTGCCCAGATTACTCAAAACCCTTCCAAATACACACTGATGCTAGTAATACCGGTATTGGTGCAGTGTTGACACAGAATTTGGATGGTGAAGAGAGTGTTATTGCATAGGTACATGAGTAAACCTAAACCCCCAAGAGCGAAATTATAGTGCCACCGAGCGCGAGGCTCTCGCAGTTTTATCAGCTGTTGAACACTGGCGATGCTAGGTATATAGAAAATGGTCAAAAATTTGTTATTTTTACAGATCATATTGCTCTGAAATGGTTCCTGAATTTAAATAACCCTACTGGTCGCCTAGCCCGCTGGGGTGTGAGGTTGTCTGGTTTTAAGTTTGAAATTAAACATCGTCGTGGTTCTGACAATATCGTTCCTGATTTTCTTTCACGTTCTGTTCCCGTGTCGTTAATAACTAACGATTCTAATTTGTCTACTAGTTTTGTACCTACTACTTCAGATAGTTGGTATTTAAAAATGTTTAATGGTTGCCAATCATCTCCTGCTTCCTTTATGGACTACCAGGTCAATTACAATAAGTTGTATCGCTTTAAGAAAAGCCTAAATCCTTTGATACGAGATTTCGAGTGGAAGGAAGTAATTCCTATGGAAGGTCGATCTCAAATCTTGACAGATAATCATTCCCAACCTACTTCTGGTCATTTAGGCATTTTCAAGACCTACTACTGGTCTAACTCTTAACTACTACTGGCCTGGAATGTACTCAGATGTGGCGAAATTGGTTAACTCGTGCGATACTTGCATATCACATAAGCACCAGAATCATGCAACACTTGGTCATATGGGTAAACCCAAAACTTGCCACCGACCGTCCCTTTCATGCTATCTGTGTTGATCTAGTTGGCCCCTTACCAACAACTAGAAAACAAAATTCCTATATCTTTGTGGTCATATGCTGTTTCTCTAAGTATTGTTTACTTTTTCCCATAAAGAGAGCCACAGCTGAGATTATTTCCAGAATTCTTGAGGAAAATGTATTTTTAGTTTATGGTATTCCATCTACCATAGTATTAGGTAATGGCAAACAATTTGTTAGTTAGCCACACTTAAAAATTTGTTAGCCAAATACAGAATACCTAACTTGCATTATACACCTCTTCCTCAGTCCAATACTGTTGAGCGCTACAACCGCACAGTTATTATACAGTCATTATCAACCTTTATTGATAACGACCATAGAATTTGGGATGTTTTAATCCCTAAGATACAGTTTGCTATTAATAGTTCTGTTAATGAGGTTACAGGTTTTACACCTTCTTTTTTAGTTTATGGTCGTGAACTTATCACTTATCACCTATGGTGAAAAATAGCTCCCTTATCTTTGAGCCCCGTGACTGTTATGCTGAAAATCTTGGCTATTTGTCATAGACTTTTGATAAGGTACAGGCTGCTTTGGCAAATGCCCACAGTAGGAACTGTCAGTCTTACAAGCTCCGTAGAAAACCGGCTTAATTTAAGGTTGGTCATATAGTCTGGAGGAGAACTTTTTATCTCAGTGATAAAGACAAGTATTTTAGCAGAAAACTAGCTCCAAAATTTATTAAATGTAAGTTTTATCAAAGAAATCTCCCTTACAGCCGGTTTCTGAAACGTTTGTCAAATCAATAATCAACTAACATAGCTGTTAACTTAACAAGGATGTCAAATCAATTTGGGTTTCTGAAACGTTGATCAGGCCAAAATTAACTAATCTATGATTATTTTGATTTGACATGCGGTTTTTTTTTAATTGTGGCCACACTACTCATTGTTGTTCATTAGTTCATTCTTATCAGTCAAAAATGCCAATACGCCCGGTTCCAAAACGGTAGAAAAAATGTTACGGACTGTTATCGTGGAATTGTGTCAAGTGTCACGGTTGACAAAATATAGGGAAAGGGAGAATTTAAAATCTCAAGTGACTATTTCAAATTTATTTAAAGTTTTGTTAACACTTTGTTCATTTATGTTCATGTTTAAAATAGCCGCACGTCGAAAGAATTTCACCGAACGGGAAAAGTATAAGCTTTTAGAACTGGTTCAGTAGTAAGTACATATACTTTATTCAAACTGCGTTTTATAAATCTTTATTGTTTAATATCATTGTTTACATTGCACATCCTGCGCTGTAGCTAAGACTGATGTATAATATTTCATTCCAGATTAAAAAATATAATCGAAAACTATTTACAAATGCAGTATCTACTGTTAAGAAAAATGAAGCTTGGGAAACCGTAACCCAAGAATTCAACAGTAATGCAGAAGTACCTCGAAACAAAAAACAGCTAAACACAGCATATTTGAATTTAAAGTGCACTACTAGACAGAAATGTAGCCAATAAAAATGTAAGTTTTTTCTCAACTTCTTTTAACAGTGCTTTACACTTGGCAGGTGATCTGGGAATCACTTCAAAATATTCTGACTCTGTTGCTTGATATCAGATCAGGATAAATGAAAGCCTACTTTTCCTGATTAGGTAAAATAAAAATTATACTCGGAATACATTTAGGTCTATAATTATTTTTTTTACAGGTAAAGCAATATTTAGATAATAAAAAGAATGATCTTTGTGACAGTGAAGCAGGACCATCAGAAGTGATAACGTTAGAGGTAGGATTTTGAAGAAAAAAAAAACATAATACTGTTTGTTTACAGTTCATTATACATCTTGATAAGTAACATTTTATATTTTGTTTCAGTCAAATGTGCATAATGAAAAATACAAAGGAACGCCAAAAAAGAGAATAGTTCCCAAAAATAATACCTTTATAAAGTAGTACTATTATGAAACAAAGATGGAGTGCGTAAATTTAGAGAAAAACAACAAGTTATTAGAATATAGATTAACTTTAAAACACCAAATTAAAATTAAACAAAAAGAATATGAAAATATGGTACAAAAATAAAATATGTTATCTATTTTCAAATGTTATGTTAATTTCCAAATATATGTTTCATTTTAAGAAATAAACATGTTGATAATAATGGTTGGTCCTGTGCATTTACCCCACAATACTTTCTATTAACTAGAATTAAAATGTGTCAGTAATAGAGATGACCGCACAGAAGTGTTTTCATTATTCACTGAACTAGCACCAGTATCATATGGAGCATCCAGATCCAATGATGAACTAGTTACTTCTTCTATGTGGTCATTATGATTAGGTGCCAAATTATGCAAAACACAACAAGCAACAATAATGTTCATACTAGTAGGCAACTTAACACGAAGGCCCATGGACAAAATAGGGAACCGTCTCTTCAGAACACCAAAACATCTCTCCACAGTATTCCTGGTCCTGATATGTGCTCTATTATATGCTTCTTCACTGGGTGTTGGAGGGCGTAGGAAAGGTGTCAATAAATATGACCTGCATGGATAACTGCTATCCCTTAGCAGATTGTCACTGCCATACACTCCACTTTCAAAATCAGCCCGAATGTGGGAATCATTAATAATTGTAGTGTCATGAACAGATCCAGGCCACTGACAGATCACATCAAGTATTTTGAGATTTGCATCACATATGACCTGTATGTTCAGGGAAAAATATCCTTTCCTGTTTCTGTATAGCTCAGCTCGGGGACCACCGACTGTATTTTATAAAATGAGCTAATATTATAAAATTGTGTTGCGCTCTTGTTCAGTTCTGGGCATAGTTATAAATTGAGGCCGAAGTTCTGCAATGACTACAGATACTTTTTTTATAATTCTACATGCTGTAGACTTATGTATCCTTATATGATCAGCAATAGTAATTTGGAATGCTCCTGTTGCAAAGAAACTTATAGTGAGCAAAACTTGTTCCAATGCACTGACGGATTTGTTCCTCGAAGTATAAGGTTTTAGTTTTGGCTCTAACATGTTAACCAGCAGCATTAGTACTGCCTTCGTTATGCGGTATCGATTTTTTGTAAAACTCGAATGGATTCATTCTTCGTTTAAAAGTGCGCCGACTTGATTCTTCCTCATCGCTGCTAGAAATACTGACGCTGCTGATATCCGACAGAGACATGATGATATCTACAACAACAAAAGAGATACCTATTAGAAATTATTGACGCTACATACCACTAATATTCGACGCAAGTCATCATGATTTTAACAACATAGGAAAACAATGAATAACTTTGTTTACATGTTATTTTTTTTTAATTAACTTATAAGTCCAATACTTCAATTTACTATGTAAATAAATTTTACTCACCTTAAATATTTAAAACGGTCCAAAAACTGTAAATTACACGATAACAAACAACAAAATAACACCGATAAAAACTTAATTCTCCAATGGACACCGATTAGTTGACAGGAGCTTTGACAGCCGCTTAATCAATGATTAAAGCTAAATTTGCGTTCAAGAAACCCAAAATGTCGTTTGACATACGATTCTGTACTATAATTTTAATCATAGATTTATTAATATGATGGTCAAATCAAAGCGGCTAATCAGGCTTTCAGCAACTCATTTGGCGCTTGACAAGAGATTTGACTGATTGTTAGTTAATTTCATCGTTGATCAACGTTTCAGAAACCGGCTGTTACAGCCGGTTTCTGAAACGTTTGTCAAATCAATAATCAACTAACATAGCTGTTAACTTAACAAGGATGTCAAATCAATTTGGGTTTCTGAAACGTTGATCAGGCCAAAATTAACTAATCTATGATTATTTTGATTTGACATGCGGTTTTTTTTTAATTGTGGCCACACTACTCATTGTTGTTCATTAGTTCATTCTTATCACTCAAAAATGCCAATACGCCCGGTTCCAAAACGGTAGAAAAAATGTTACGGACTGTTATCGTGGAATTGTGTCAAGTGTCACGGTTGACAAAATATAGGGAAAGGGAGAATTTAAAATCTCAAGTGACTATTTCAAATTTATTTAAAGTTTTGTTAACACTTTGTTCATTTATGTTCATGTTTAAAATAGCCGCACGACGAAAGAATTTCACCGAACGGGAAAAGTATAAGCTTTTAGAACTGGTTCAGTAGTAAGTACATATACTTTATTCAAACTGCGTTTTATAAATCTTTATTGTTTAATATCATTGTTTACATTGCACATCCTGCGCTGTAGCTAAGACTGATGTATAATATTTCATTCCAGATTAAAAAATATAATCGAAAACTATTTACAAATGCAGTATCTACTGTTAGGAAAAATGAAGCTTGGGAAACCGTAACCCAAGAATTCAACAGTAATGCAGAAGTACCTCGAAACAAAAAACAGCTAAACACAGCATATTTGAATTTAAAGCGCACTACTAGACAGAAATGTAGCCAATAAAAATGTAAGTTTTTTCTCAACTTCTTTTAACAGTGCTTTACACTTGGCAGGTGATCTGGGAATCACTTCAAAATATTCTGACTCTGTTGCTTGATATCAGATCAGGATAGATGAAAGCCTACTTTTCCTGATTAGGTAAAATAAAAATTATACTCAATACATTTAGGTCTTTAATTATTTTTTTTTACAGGTAAAGCAATATTTAGATAATAAAAAGAATGATCTTTGTGACAGTGAAGCAGGACCATCAGAAGTGATAATGTTAGAGGTAGGATTTTGAAAAAAAAAACATAATACTGTTTGTTTACAGTTCATTATACATCTTGATAAGTAACATTTTATATTTTGTTTCAGTCAAATGTGCATAATGAAAAATACAAAGGAACGCCAAAAAAGAGAAGAGTTCCCAAAAATAATACCTTTATAAAGTAGAACTATTATGAAACAAAGATGGAGTGCGTAAATTTAGAGAAAAACGACAAGTTATTAGAATATAGATTAACTTTAAAACACCAAATTAAAATTAAACAAAAAGAATATGAAAATATGGTACAAAAATAAAATATGTTATCTATTTTCAAATGTTATGTTAATTTCCAAATATATGTTTCATTTTAAGAAATAAACATGTTGATTATAATGGTTGGTCCTGTGCATTTACCCTACAATACTTACTATTAACTAGAATTAAAATGTGTCAGTAATAGAGATGACCGCACAGAAGTGTTTTCATTATTCACTGAACTAGCACCAGTATCATATGGAGCATCCGGATCCAATGATGAACTAGTTACTTCTTCTATGTGGTCATTATGATTAGGTGCCAAATTATGCAAAACACAACAAGCAACAATAATGTTCATACTAGTAGGCAACTTAACACGAAGGCCCATGGACAAAATAGGGAACCGTCTCTTCAGAACACCAAAACATCTCTCCACAGTATTCCTGGTCCTGATAAGTGCTCCATTATATGCTTCTTCACTGGGTGTTGGAGAGCGTAGGAAAGGTGTCAATAAATATGACCTGCATGGATAACTGCTATCCCTTAGCAGATTGTCACTGCCATACACTCCACTTTCAAAATCAGCCCGAATGTGGGAATCATTAATAATTGTAGTGTCATGAACAGATCCAGGCCACTGACAGATCACATCAAGTATTTTGAGATTTGCATCACATATGACCTGTATGTTCAGGGAAAAATATCCTTTCCTGTTTCTGTATAGCTCAGCTCGGGGACCACCGACTGTATTTTTATATGAGTACAGTCTATAGCTCCAATAACATTTGGAAATGAGCTAATATTATAAAATTGTGTTGCGCTCTTGTTCAGTTCTGGGCATAGTTATAAATTGAGGCCGAAGTTCTGCAATGACTACAGATACTTTTTTTATAATTCTACATGCTGTAGACTTATGTATCCTTATATGATCAGCAATAGTAATTTGGAATGCTCCTGTTGCAAAGAAACTTATAGTGAGCAAAACTTGTTCCAATGCACTGACGGATTTGTTCCTCGAAGTATAAGGTTTTAGTTTTGGCTCTAACATGTTAACCAGCAGCATTAGTACTGCCTTCGTTATGCGGTATCGATTTTTTGTAAAACTCGAATGGATTCATTCTTCGTTTAAAAGTGCGCCGACTTGATTCCTCCTCATTGCTGCTAGAAATACTGACGCTGCTGATATCCGACAGAGACATGATGATATCTACAACAACAAAAGAGATACCTATTAGAAATTATTGACGCTACATACCACTAATATTCGACGCAAGTCATCATGATTTTAACAACATAGGAAAACAATGAATAACTTTGTTTACATGTTATTTTTTTTAAATTAACTTATAAGTCCAATACTTCAATTTAGGTACTATGTAAATAAATTTTACTCACCTTAAATATTTAAAACGGTCCAAGAACTGTAAATTACACGATAACAAACAACAAAATAACACCGATTAAAACTTAATTCTCCAATGGACACCGATTAGTTGACAGGAGCTTTGACAGCCGCTTAATCAATGATTAAAGCTTAATTTGCGTTCAAGAAACCCAAAAATGTCGTTTGACATACGATTCTGTACTATAATTTTAATCATAGATTTATTAATATGATGGTCAAATCAAAGCGGCTAATCAGGCTTTCAGCAACTCATTTGGCGCTTGACAAGAGATTTGACTGATTGTTAGTTAATTTCATCGTTGATCAACGTTTCAGAAACCGGCTGTTAGTGTATGATCTGGTTGATATGTCTGGTAAATCTTTGGGTGATTGGCACATCAAAGATATAAAACTTATTAATTACAAAGAATAATAACTAAAGTAACTGTTATAAATAAAATTATCAATAACATTAAATAAAAGTAAACATTCATAAAACCTTTAAAATATAATAATTTATTTTGTTGTTAATAACTTTATCTGGAATAATTCCATAATAGAATAACCTTCCAAAGTTATAATTCTATTGTCGTATTGTAAATATCTTGTTGTTGTTGTATGGAGGTGGGAAATTGATTTTGGTTCCTGCATGGTGTTCACGGGTATTTATATCATTTGTGTTCACCCAATGGTAAACTTTATGTTGCGGTACACCCCAATCAACTTTTCTCCTTTCTCAACGAAGACTCGCGTTGATTCGTCTGGAAGCACCGTTTACCTACAAAAAGTTATAAACTTGTCATTCTCATACAATAACTCCTGCAATGTCTATTGTAATTATTTCAATTCCAATAGAAGTTTTACCTTACCTTGTGTAAGCGTCTATCAACTGGATATAGTAACAATATTAGCCATAATGATGGGTCCTATCCTATGACAAGGGATTTTGAAATAATAAGGAGTACTCACTTTTAACAGGATTTATTCCGTTAAGCTTCTCACACTTTTTACAATCGATTGTAGGTAACACAAGTACTTTCTTTTAAGGTATTATTACTTTATTTCACTGGAACACTCTATCCGTACTTGATCAGTAGACCTTTTTCCGACCAACTATATGGTCGCGACCGTTCACACACTTTTTTAAAAGCCTTCAGTGGCGCCACCTTGTGAACCTTTTCTTGTGTACTAGTAAGATCAATACGCCTACCATTTATACAAAACATATCTAACTTAATTAACTACTTACTATAATTGACACAATAATAAATATTCGAATTAATGCATAAACCTGTTACAGTAGATATGAGACCGTGTTGATGACAGTCGGCCATCCAAACCATATCGTGCGACCTCGTACGATCAATCAACCATTTCATCAACCCAAAGCTGTATACCCATAAAAAATACAAAACAATTCATTACAATCTTTGAATCATACAATAGTGGTTATCCTAAGGACCAGGGATGTCCTGTATTAAGGGACCAGGGATGTCCAGCCTTTATGGACCAGGGATGTCCTTTATTAATGGACCAGGGATGTCCTTTAGTAATGGACCAGGGATGTCCTTTTATTTATGGACCAGGGAAATCCCATATTTTCTGGACCAGGGATGTCCAATATTCTTATAACCAAGACTGTGAGACTATGTGCAAATAACAAATTATTGTTATGATTCATACTTATGGACCTGGGGTGTCCCCATATTTTATAGTGTAGATACTACAAGCAAATAATATTATTGTGAACATTTATGTCCATTTCAATAACCTGTATCAATCACATTTACCTACTGTCTCAGAAATATAATATATTTCTGAGACATGATATTTAACGACCACATACATCGTATAATATACTAGCTGTAATTATCATGTAATTAAGTGAAAGGTATCTTTGAAACATACGTCTACTATAATAATGTACATTACTTCATGATATTCTTATTTTTTTTTTTATATATATATAATCAAACAATTAATCCACTGATTAATATTTATTATGTATTATTGTTCAGTATTATTATGTAGGTACTCTAAGAACTCTCTTCGGAGGAATCACCGGAATCTACTAACTTATCTTCGTGCGGTCTTTTAAAATTGAGCCAAGGTTTAATTTTGTCTATTGCTACAATAGATGAAAATCGTCTTTTCCCCTTCTGTGTCAAAGGAGTGTCCTCCACGTGAAATCTATCATGGTCAAGAATAGCAGTTATCCTATAAGGACCTTGAAACTTTGGTATGAGCTTTTTGCTTTGCCCAGTGGCAATCACCTGACGCTCCACCCTAACTAAATCTCCTACTTGGTATTGATGGGGTTCACATAGATGTTTGTCAAAACTTTCCTTCTGCTTTTGTTGAGATAATTTAATGTGAGTATTGATATCTTGTCGGATATCAGCCCTTTTTTCATTAGGGGAAACGCTCGGACCAACCGTTTCTGTTAATTCGGACGTTATCCTACTTTCGGTGGAACTCAGGGGTCTAACTCCAAACAGAGCCTCAGAGGGAGTCCGGTTTATAACTTTGTTAAAGGTATTGTTCATGCCCCATTGGACATCAGGCAAGTGGTCGTCGCATCTATGCTCAGATGCTCCAACAGACTTGGTTGTTAAAGCATCGACAATAACTTTATTATGACGCTCCACTTGCCCGTTGGCCCTGGGAGTAGCAACCGCATTGAGCACATGTTTTATGCCCTTGTCCGCTATGAATTTCTTAAAAGAAGTACTGGTAAATGACGTTCCCCTGTCCGAAATTAGTCTGCGAGGTACACCAAATATGCCAAAATATTCTTTTAGTACTTTAATACTCGTCTGAGATTTGGTATTACGAACGGCTTTAAGGTAAATATATTTAGTATAAGCATCGATCAATACAAGAATATGCATGTTACCCCTACTACTTCGGACGAATGGGCCTACGTGGTCAATGTGTAATGTATCGAATGGGATATCAATTTTCTCAATAGGATGTAGGAAACCGGGTTTCCTTCCACCAGAAGTTTTTGAATAGGCGCATTCGAGGCAGGAGTTGACATACTTCTTAACAAAAGGACGCATTTTCGGGAACCAATATGACGACCTGACCCTCTCTAAAGTTTTATCCACGGAAAAGTGACCAATGTCGTCATGGTTAAGTTTGACCACTTGCCAGCGAACCCCTTTAGGCACCACCCACCGGTCCCCATCAGGCGTAATCCTGAATAAGTTGTCTCCCTTAAGTTTAAAATTACTTTTTATATCAATGACGTCATCAAGATTGGGATCTTTTAAAATTTTACATATTCGTTGAGTTTCCGAATCAGCTATTTGTACAGTTGCAAGCCAGCTTTCTTGCTCGACACTCCTAATATTTTTAACGTTTTCCCCTTCGGGAACGGGGTTGCGACTGAGCGCATCGACGTAGGTCATAGAAGTGCCGGATCTATATTGGATGTCAAAGTCGAATTCTTGCATTTGTTCCCACCATCTTGCCACGCGCGGTAACATTTCTCTCTTTTGAAACGTTGCGCGCAAGGAGTTGCAATCAGTGATTATTTTAAATTTTATTCCAACCAAGTAAACGCGAAACCGCTGGAGAGAAGATATGACCGCGAGTGTTTCTAAGTCGTACGAGGAATAATTCTGCTCCTCAGGGGTAGTTTGACGACTATAGTAGGCAACTGGCCTGAGCTGGCCATTCTCATTTCGTTGTAACAGTATACCTGCCACCCCAATCTTGCAAGCATCTGTGTGTACCTCTGTCTCTGCATGGGGGTCATATAGAGCCAGAGTAGGTTTTTCCGTGAGTTTCTTCTGTAAGTTCCTAAAGGCCATTTCCTGTTCGTTCCCCCAAACCCAAGAAACATCCTTGTTTAAGAGACTGGTAAGAGGCTTCGCAATCATGGAAAATTCACACACAAAGCGCCTAAAAAAACTTGCCAATCCTAGAAACTGCCGGACGTTATGTTGGTTCTGGGGCACAGGAAATTTCGCTACTGCATCTATTTTCTTCGACCCTGGCTTGATTCCATCCTGAGATATCTCGAATCCTAAATAATCCACTGTGTGTCCAAAGAAAATGCACTTAGAAATATTAAGAGTCAAACCAGCGCCGGAGAACAGCTTTAGGACATTTTCCAAACGGTGTAAACCTTCAGAAAAATCTTTTGACGGAAGAATAACATCATCTAAATAGACCAGGGCTTCTTTGTGACGTACGGAACTTAACACCTGATGCATTATGCGTTGGAATGTGGCGGGAGCATTTGCTAAGCCAAAAGGCATCTGTGTAAATTCAAAATGATTATCAGGTGTTACGAAGGCAGTTTTGTATCTGTCTTGTTCGCGTACAGGAACCTGGTAGTACCCAGAAGCTAAATCTAGGGTAGTGTAGAACTGGTGGCCAGCTGAAACATCCAGCTGATCATCTATCAGGGGCATAGGATAATTCTCCCTCACTGTTTTCCGGTTTAAAGCGCGGTAGTCCACACATAGTCGATATTCACCCGTCTTCTTTCGCACCAGTACAATTGGGCTTGCATAACATGGATGCCAGGTTCGCCCAGGAATAAATTCGTGAATTTTTTTATCAATTATAATAATTTTCATATAGTCCAGTTTTTTTTTAGAAAATAACTCCACCACTAGCATGTTAAGTGACATTATGGTGGACCGATATTTATTATAGATTATTTAACATAATAAAGATTATAACTCAAAAGCATATGATGCAGATTTAGATTAGTATACATTCTAGGGTTAAAAAATGGGCGGTACCTGGCAATGACAGAATCCATGATGGACGATAATAATGTGATACATTCAAATCGAAAAAAAATGCCACACTTCATAGGCGTGAGCTGTCAAAATAATGATTCTTAAATTTAAAAAGTATAGAGCGGTTAAGAACCAATTTGTTTCTAAAAAATATAAATAGATATCTTTTCGTGAACTTTCGTTTAGTATAAATTATAATTGATACTTAAATAAATTAACACTATTAAATTAAAGTATGCTCAACTGCCATTTTTCTAATTTCCTACTCGCCGTTGACAATCAAATCAAATCAAATCAAATCATTTATTGCTCACTAAGTGTACATTGGTGTTACAAGTATTAGTAGTGCTTAAGACTTAGCGCCATCTTCAGGCATTGCAATATTACACATTAAAAATATTTCAAATTAAAAAGAAAAAATAATATCAATATACAATAATTAATTATTGAGTCCTTAGGAATTTATTACGACCTTTTATATTTAATTTAATGGATGTCGAGTGTCAAATACAATAATATAATAAGTCCTCACAAGTCAAGAGTAAAAATTATTGTTACACTTATTAAATTCAAATTCAAATTAATTTATTTGCAGATATGTGGTCATACATGCTGTTACATAAATATGACGGCGCGTTATAATTATTGTGTGATTAGGGTGAATGAAATTCACTCTGGCGTAATGCAAGACTCTAGTGCTCTATGGTCGAGTGTGACGTCATTCGTTCATTCGGTCAATTTGAGTTTGACAGATCATTGACTTTGGTGGGGCGCGCGGCGAATCGTGATCAGTATCGCCGTGAACCTCGACCGAGCACTACGTGTCTAGCAGAACGCTCCTAGTTCGGTTGAATATACTTGGTTATAGATCGCGAGTGTGTCTGTAAAATGTGTAGTCAGTGATTGATGTGATTGAAATATGGTGATTCGTGTATTAGGTTGTCCTATCTCCTTGCCCGCATATCCACGCGGATTGTAAGTGCAAGCTTACAATGGGCTACTAAGAGGCCCCAGACCCGAAGTAAACCCCATGTGCCTGCATCAGAAGTGGGATACCAGGGCAACAAGCTGAGGAGAATAGCAGTGGCAACCAAAAGACTCGCTAGTCGGGTTTACATGAAATAACGTGAAACTGTGACTGTCCTGATTGTCGGCTGCATCCCGATTACAAGACCCGGTGAGCCCGTTCCTTTTTATTTCGTAGACAGTGTGTGCTTGCTTATTTTTAAAAACAAGTGGTATAGCCAAATAATTTCCTGGTAGCGGAATATCGCATTCCACCCTCCAGGTAAAGATATTGTTGTAAAGGTATTACTCGTGGGTACAAATTCGTGTTTGAATAAAAAGTCTCGTCCTATTTCTACTATTCCATGTAGTGCCAGAAGAGACGATAGCAGTTCTGGCAATCCGTGAGCAGAGGTTTATGAGGTATCGGAGTTTGCACCTAATTATATAGTGGCTAAGTCATATTGTCATTACACGAGAAAGTTTCGAAATATCCCTAATATCTAACTATGCTAATTTCTATACTATCTGTAGCTGTTAATACGGTGAGAAGACTTATTCGAATTGAGTAGGGTACGCTGCAAAAGGTTACTGTGATTGCTTAGATTAGCTTGGAATGCGGTGACGCAATCAGTACGTACAAGAAGTGAGAACGATAATTTTTAACGAACTACCCTATATTAACATCAGTAAGTTCTTTATTGTCAGTACGCAGATGCCATGTCACCATAGTGCAAAGGCTCGTGTTAAATCGTCTTCCATTGAGTGGGAGGGTAGTGAGACAAAAGGAACCAGTTCTCGATTTAATTAATCTTTTTATTTAAGTGACATAATTTACGTAAAAGTGAGTAGTTTGCAGAAAAAACTAACGAAGGACGATTTCGATTATATCACGATGTATTACGTGTTGGTTTTTGCGTTTGCTTTTTTGGTTTCCATATCTTTTCGGTAGCAGGTACTGACCCGGTGTGTCTTGTCTTGAGATGTATAGGTCCCTCGGAGTGCTCGAACTGTGTTTAATTGTTGGTGGACAGATAGGTGAATGTAGCTGTATAGTGTAAGATATAGCTTCCTATGACGAAGGTTGAACTCTGTTAATAATCGCGTGCTGGATTGTCAGTCTAATTTTCTATGATGCTGAGTAGCGAAGGAGCCATGCAGTATCGGCTCTGACGGGTTTTGTTCGTGAAATATTTCTCAAGTGGGTAGTGGGTAGACTCACCGTGGTGTACTTCACTTTGAGGTCACACTATTGTGTACCTAGGTAGAAAAGGCGTGGCGGATTCTTAGCAAGAATACACGAACCAACAGTTTGGTAACCAAATATTTCGGGTCGACTAAAGGAATAGTTCTCGTCGCCAAATTGGCAGATTGAGGCCGATAAACTACCCCGAGTAGTCTCTCGTCTTTACTGGGCGATTATATGATCTACATTCTGGTGAAAGCCTCTGTGGCATAGCGGTGGTCGATGCGGCTGCTACGCGAGGCCTCGGTTTCGGTCCCCGGTCGGTGCGGGTGTTTGTGTGCTCGTATGGGTCTGCTGGCATTGGTCTGGTCTACGTGCTACGGAGGGCCTGTTGCGTCATATATCCCGGTTGTCATGCGAGCGTCTGTGGCGGCCGCTACGGGTGATTAGAGCCCACAGGGGTCCGACTGGTGTAGCTGCGGAACAACGGTGTGCCGCTTGGTTGTGGGGATCGGATGGCGGTCGCTTCGCTTCGGGGTGTTTAGAGATCCAGTCGCGCCGCGTTTGTACTGGAGAGCCGAGACCGACTAGGTCGAGAAAAGGGTTCGGAGATTGACGATAGAATGAGTTGGAGTTGATTGCTAGGAGCGGCGGTTGCTGCTATTTATTTGTCATATACC
Organism: Eilema caniola; assembly: GCA_949126895.1. Taxonomy (NCBI): domain Eukaryota; kingdom Metazoa; phylum Arthropoda; class Insecta; order Lepidoptera; family Erebidae; genus Eilema; species Eilema caniola. The sequence goes on along the minus strand of OX421486.1, from coordinate 9,923,346 downwards.
CTCCATTATGACGAAGTGGAGTAAAGTGTGTAATTACGAGTCCACCACCACCAGAATGGCTACCAGCTGATTCCGCGTTATCTGAGTGCTAACAAATTGACACTAGGTTATTAACTGTAGAAGGTTTCTGGTGGTAGGAAAACTGAACCCGACTCACTGCAATCACGGGCACAAGGTGAGGTGCATAATGTTGAGGATTTCGTGTTGTTTGGGTTTTTTTAGTTAGACAAGATTCTTTAGTTAACTGTCTTTTATTCTAAGGTTGGGACAGTGTTTGCAATATTTTACAATAATCTTAAGGTAACTAGCTAGTGCTTGTGACTTGTGTGGCTGACATGTAAGAGCAGTATGGCGGACTCATTCCGGAAGCGGATACAAGATGGTATGCCGCTCGGGATGCGTTCTGAAGCGTTAACACGTAGATTTCAAACTGTTACGAAATTTCAGTCTAAATTGGGTCTAAGTACGAATCATTGCTCAGATGTCAGAAGTTGACGTACAGACTATAATCAGATGAAGGGGGCTGTAATCCGTCACATCAGTAAGTGGTGTACAAGGAGAGAAAATAAAGTGCTTTGGTACTGTGTTCTCGGGTATGAGTGATAAAGTCGTCACAAGCTGTGTGCCTTTGCTTTGAGATGTCTCATTTGGTGAAATTAGGACGTCTTTGATTTCAATACCCTCGCGTACCTAAGATTTAGGGAAAGATGTTCTATTAGCAAGTAATGTTTCATTGTTATCTCAAGTAACGGTTTCTCGTCGTACGTGGTCACATAGACGAAATTCTACATCGATCAATCAATCAACCAACTAGGCCACCATGGTCAACTGCTCGACGTGGGCCTCTCCCAATGTGCGCCATTTCGAAATACTACATGGATATGGGTTATCTATGTTATATGATTAGAACAGGAGAAGACCTAAAGTTCCAGATACTGACAAGCATTGGCAGAGACATCCAGGTTGAGGATTACTACTTCAAACAGACGCGTGCTTGGGTGACTTCTCTTACTTTACAGGGTAGTATCGGTGTCATAGGGCTACTCTGTTTAATAGGCAATCAATGAGCTAGATGAAAATGACAGCTTCCCCGTAAGTGTGGTAGATATGTTCGCTCCACAGCCGATCGTGTTGATCTAATAGTGACTTCGATGGATCAACACACGGATGATGGCCAGGGTGGTAATGAAACCGTTCTATGTGGGAGGGCGGTGTGCTCCTCCATGCGTCTTATTTCGCTCCATATTAATGATTGAGTGATGTAAAGTAACAGCGTAGATGTGCAATCCGTGCGACTCCGCCAATGGTCCGGGGAAGCGTAGTCGTGATTCGTGCCCTCGTTAATAGACAGGGTAATGGAACGGTTACGAGAGCCTCTGCGAGAGAAGCGTCGGTGGCTTGGTGGTTGGGGGGTCGGCCTTGCGATCGAGGGATCCCTGGTTCGAGTCCTGGCCGTTGCACAGCCGACGTGAGCCCACTCCTGGCACGGGCAGTTTGGCTTGGTTGGAGGGGTTAGAATGAATATTAGTAATTTCGATGATTTTGGTTGCTAATATTCTTTTGAAACGAAGCGCGTATGGTAGTTTGGTACAGGAAAGCGAAGTGTAACAAAATTGGCTCCTAACTAATTCTGAACCATAAGTTTGTTCCAATTAATCGGTTTCGAGTGTATGCGGATAGAGCACTAAATGGAGTATAGTCAGTGTTGGTTTATTGGTTTCCAGTCTTGCTTTACTTGCTACTACTACCTTTGGAAACCTATTCAAATAAAGCCTGGCCGCGGCTTGGGCTAGGATGTAGACGCTACTCGCTTCCAATATGGCGGATAGAGCTGGGACACATCGTGTTTGGGCAGACTTCAGTACATTTCATCTCCTAGCTTTGAACCCCAATGCCTCAATCCGATCTCGAGAGATTAGTCATACCACTGTAGTAGAAATTGACAACGAGCTGGCCGAGACGGCGGTCTATAATCAGAACGAAGGAAGAATTCACGACAACGACACATTCTCAGCGATTAATTCTCACATCATTACTACTAGTCCACCTTCCACAGATCTTGATGCATATTGTAAGTAGGTAGGTCCAGACTCACTTTCATGTTCGGACTGGCTCCTCGAGGGTCGATGTTCGAACTATGTATTGTGGCTAGCCTTGCAGGATAGTGTAGGTGTTTGTAGGGGCACCGAGTGGTTGTACGTAGGTCTAGGCTCACATTCATGTTTGGACTGGCTCCACGAGGGTCGATGTTCGAACTATGTAATGTTGCTAGCTTTGGAGGACAGTGTAGGTGGTTGTAGGGGCACCAAGGAGTGGTTGCCCGGCCCGACTGGTTTGCAGTCGTAGGGGCACCAATGAGTGGTTGCCCGGAGTCCGACTTGTTTATGGTCGGAGGGGCACCAATGAGTGGTCGCCCGGGGTCCGACCGGTTTATGGTCGCAGGGGCACCAATGAGTGGTCGCCCGGGTTCCGACCGGTTTATGGTCGCAGGGGCACCAATGAGTGGTCGCCCGGGTTCCGACCGGTTTATGGTCGCGGGGGCACCAATGAGTGGTCGCCCGGGTTCCGACCGGTTTATGGTCGCAGGGGCACCAATGAGTGGTCGCCCGGGTTCCGACTGGTTTATGGTCGCAGGGGCACCAATGAGTGGTCGCCCAGGTTCCGACCGGTTTATGGTCGCAGGGGCACCAATGAGTGGTCGCCCGGTCCGACTAGTTCATAGTCGTAGGGGCACCAATGAGTGGCTGCCCGGTTCTGCTCGTTGTGGCCGAAGAACACCAACGAGAGATGTTAGGCCTGTGCGGCGATGGAAGTCAGTGATGGACGAGCGTGTCAGTGCGAGAATAATTAAAGCCTCGTACATTTGTTCACAGACGGATCTCTGGCATTGGTCGCACGAGGACGAGCGACATGTCAGTCTGGCCGTGACGGCGCGTTATAATTATTGTGTGATTAGGGTGAATGAAATTCACTCTGGCGTAATGCAAGACTCTAGTGCTCTATGGTCGAGTGTGACGTCATTCGTTCATTCGGTCAATTTGAGTTTGACAGATCATTGACTTTGGTGGGGCGCGCGGCGAATCGTGATCAGTATCGCCGTGAACCTCGACCGAGCACTACGTGTCTAGCAGAACGCTCCTAGTTCGGTTGAATATACTTGGTTATAGATCGCGAGTGTGTCTGTAAAATGTGTAGTCAGTGATTGATGTGATTGAAATATGGTGATTCGTGTATTAGGTTGTCCTATCTCCTTGCCCGCATATCCACGCGGATTGTAAGTGCAAGCTTACAATGGGCTACTAAGAGGCCCCAGACCCGAAGTAAACCCCATGTGCCTGCAAATATAATAGAGTTCCGCACATCTACCATTCAGTGGCATGCAAATATTACCTCTATTTAAATTCTTTCATTCAAAACAAAGAATAAAATTACAATACAAAATAAGTATTAGGATAGTTATTACAAAAACCGGGCATAAAATCTTTGTCATTCAGTTGAGGTTCAGAAGCCTTGGTACGTAATAAAAACACCATTTATAAAGAAATGTTCTACCTCAACCTTGGCAATGGAGCATTAATTACTAAGGGATAAATACCATAAAGAGTTACAGATCATTTTTTGGCATCTGGAGATCAAATCTGGTATCCTCACTTATATTTCTTTTATAGCTCCCTGGATATTTCACCAATAAATATTGTTAATCCGTTCTTAAAAAAGCCACAACAAACGTCTCCGCCTTTTCTCATGTTTTTTTTTTCCACAACTACCTGTAAGGAATCATGTTCGGATATTTCAGCCAAAAATCATCAATATCCGTTCATAAATAACGCGACAGAAAAGGCACCCCTTTTCTCCTCCGATTAAAAAGCTCTAGGCAAAAATGATGTTTTAAATCAAAGAACATGTATGCCATGTTTGGTGACAATCGGTTAAGAAATGTGCCCTATAGACCGAACGGAACGGAGAATATTTATAATTAATGAAAAATTTCACGTGGGCGAAACAGTGAGCAACAGCTAGTTTTTATAAACACAATCGGTTTTAATTACTCTATAAACATATCAAAGTCGTGTCGTAGTATTGTTTTGTTATTTGTGCCAATTCTGTTGATTGACAGGACCAAAATGTATCGCCATATTCTTTTTTTCCGAAGCGAAGAAAAAGATGGAAATACGTTTTAATGTAAAAATCATTAATATGACTTTTTGTAACAACAGGATTGTCGCCTCCGTCGGATGTGACGTAAATCATGACACCAAGGGATAGAGTGAGAAAAATCACGCTATCTCACTTTAAAATTAGCTCAAATTTCAAATAGTGCCATCCATGACATTTCTAATTTTCTCACACATCAACACTACCGTGCATGTACACGAGCTATGTTTGTAGTAATTACAACGCGATTGTTTCATACATTTTTCCGAGAGCTTCCGAGGTGTGCTATTGGTCATGTACTTACACATATTCACCGCGTAAGTAGTATTACAAACTTCAATTTTTTTTAGAACTTTTTGTCACATAACGACGATGTGTTGACTTTGTATTGTTACAATTCCTGTTACCCCGTTGCTACTGGGTTATTTCAACTTGTGTTTTCTTCTGTTAATCCATTGGTTTTTAACCAGATTATGGAGGGACTTATGTTCTTCCACGATTATTGTAATGTACATATAGTAGGCTGTGTTCGTTGGCGATTCAAACAACGGACTATCTCCAGCAATGGCTTCTAACCATTGACCACGGGATTTTTTTTTTGCTTGGTGCTGGAATATTCAACCAGCATCCGGGTGGTGTTTTGATGGTTTAACCATTGTTTTCCTGAGCGGTCCTGCAAACTAAGGGTTAAAAAAAGGCCTATTGCATGTCTCATAGTTGAAATTACTTAGTAGTCCTTTTGCTCAAATTCTCTTCTATTGGGAACAGTTATACTGGTCAAGCCTGTGGTGTGGCCCTAGAATAGCACCACCCCATCTCCTCCCGTGGGTGTCGTAAGAGGCGACTAAGGGATTCAAATACCGGAGGATGGGCAGCAGCATCTTTCCGCGTACTAGCCACCAAACTGCGATCACCAACCCGCCTGCCAAGCGTGGTGATTACGGCATAACCCCCCATGATTTGGAAACCCAAGAAACGGCCCCTAGTCCCCGGCGGCCCCGCTATTCCTGGCTATGGTAGCGGCCATGGTAATGGCGGGGCAAGGGGTGCGATAATCCCCGGCAGATGCCAGGCTACCAACCCCGACGGCCTTTGGCCCTGGCAACGTACAACACGCTCACACTGCGGACCGACGAGAAGCTCGCTGAACTCGAGGAAGAATTGAGCAGGTTACGGTGGGATATCGTAGGATTGTGTGAAGTCCGGAGAGAGGGGCAGGACACCATGATCCTCAAATCCGGTAACCTGCTCTATTTCCGGGAGGGCGACAAACTGTCCCAGGGTGGTGTCGGGTTTATCGTCCACAGGTCCCTTGTCAACAACGTGGTCCAGATCGAGAGTGTTTCTACGAGGGTAGCGTACCTTATACTCAGAATCACCAAACGGTATTCGCTGAAGGTCATACAGGTACGCGCACCGACCTCGAAACACCCCGACGACGAGGTGGAGACTATGTATGAGGATATCTCTAAAGCCATACATAGCTCCCGAACACACTATATTGTTGTGATGGGGGACTTTAACGCGAAACTGGGCAAACGAAGCGACAATGAGCTGAGAGTGGGGCAATTTGGATATGGAAAGAGGAATGCACGTGGCCATCTGCTGGCCGGCTTCATGGAGAAGGAGGGCCTTTTTATGATGAACTCCTTCTTCAGAAAGCCGGAACAGCGGAAGTGGACATGGCTACACCCTAACGGTGTCTCAAAAAATGAGATTGATTTCATCTTGTCGACGAAGAGGCACGCACATATTCAATGATGTCTCCGTGATCAATTCAGTAAAAACAGGAAGCGATCACCGGATGGTAAGAGGCACATTGAATCTTAGAACAAAGCTCGAAAGATGTTGACTGATGAAGTCTACGCTCCGACCAGCACCTATCCAGTTCCAGAACCCTGAGCACTTTCAGCTCGAGTTGCAGAATCGCTTCGAATGCCTGGGAGATTGCGAAAATGTGGATGATTACAATGACAGATTTGTGGAAATTGTCCAAACGACTGGGTCTAAGATCTTCAAAGCCCGTCGTTCAAAAGGAACCAAAAAGATCGCGAAATTTGGTTCTATAGTCCCCTGAAGATGCTGCTCAGTATCGGCGTTTAAACAGACAGATCTCCAAGTCCTTGACTCGCGACCTACGCCAATTTAATACGACTCGTATTAAGGAGGCGATTGAGAGCAACAAAGGCTCAAAGGTTTTCTCAAGGGATCTGTCTGTTGGTCAAAGCCAACTGACTAAGGTGAAGGCGGAGGATGGCAGAATTATTTCGTCAAAGCCGGAGCTGTTGGAAGAGGTCGAGAAGTTCTATGGACAATTATACACGAGTGTACGGCAATCTGTTAATAATCTGGCTAAAGACCCGAGAGCCAGATTGACCCGACACTATACCGAGGATATCCCGGACGTCAGCCTGTACGAGAACAGAATGGCTCTTAAACAGCTAAAGAACAATAAGGCACCGAGTGATGATGGGATCACGGCTGAGCTTCTGAAAGCTTCTGAACACCGGTACTTAAAGCTCTTCAGAAGCTATTTGATTCCGTCATACTCGAGGGACGAACGCCTAAGGTGACTTCGGTGAAAGTGTGGTGGTACTCTTCTTCAAAAAAGGTAATAAAACCTTGTTGAAGAATTATAGACCCATCTCGCTTCTGAGCCATGTCTACAAGTTGTTTTCGAGAGTCATTACGAATCGTCTCGCTCGCAGGTTCGACGACTTCCAGCCTCCCGAACAAGCCGGTTTCCGAAAAGGCTTTAGCACCATAGACCACATACATACGCTGCGACAGATTATACAGAAGACTGAGGAGTATAATCAGCCACTCTGCTTGGCGTTTGTGGACTATGAGAAAGCCTTCGATTCGATCGAGACCTGGGCTGTGCTACAGTCTCTCCAACGGTGCCAAATTGACTATCGATATATCGAAGCGCTGAAGTGTTTGTACGAAAACGCCACCATGTCAGTCCGCCTCCAGGACCAAAGCTCAAAACCTATCCAGTTGCAGCGAGGGGTGAGACAGGGAGACGTTATATCTCCGAAACTGTTCACCGCCGGCCTGGAAGATGTTTTCAAGCTCCTGGACTGGAGAAGACTCGGCATCAATATCAACGGCGAGTACATCACTCACCTTCGATTCGCTGACGATATCGTAGTCATGGCTGAGACCTTGGAAGACCTAGGCACAATGTTCGATGGCCTCAGTAGAGCCTCCCAACAAGTGGGCCTCAAAATGAACATGGGCAAGATGAAAATTATGGCAAATGTCCATGTCGCACCCACTTCTTCTTTAAAGGTTGGAGACTCTACACTCGAAGTAGTCGACGAATATGTTTACCTGGGACAGACAGTCCAGTTAGGCGGGTCCAACTTTGAGAAAGAGGTCAATCGTCGAATCCAGCTCGGCTGGGCAGTGTTCGGGAAGCTTCGTAATATCTTCTCGTCCAAAATACCGCAGTGTCTCAAGACTAAAGTCTACGACCAGTGTGTGTTGCCAGCGATGAGCTACGGAACTGAGACTTGGTCCCTTACTATGGGCCTCATAAGAAGGCTCAAGGTCACCCAAAGGGCGATGGAGCGTGCTATGCTCGGAGTTTCCCTGCGCGATCGAATCAGAAATGAGGAGATCCGCAGGAGAACTAAAGTAACCGACATAGCACACAGAATCGCCAAACTTAAGTGGCAGTGGACGGGGCACATAGCTCGTAGAACAGATGGCCGTTGGGGCAAGAGAGTTCTCGAGTGGCGACCACGCGCCGGAAGACGCAGTGTAGGCAGGCCTCCCACACAGTGGACCGACGACCTGGTCAAGGGCATGGATGCGGAAGGCGCAGGACCGGTCATTGTGGAAATCCTTGGGGGAGGCCTTTGTCCAGCAGTGGACGTCTTTCGGCTGAAATGATGATGAATGATACTGGTCTTACAATACTTAACACCTTCAATTGATCTGCGTTGAGTCTCCAACGGTTAAGATGTTGGAAACTCTGTTTGATAGGAAGTGTTTACCATAGTCCTTGATGGTAACCGCTACACAATATAAGAGTTGTATGAATGATGATGCATGTAAGTTAGTTAGGATGTGTAGCGTAGATTGACTGAAGTCTTGATCACAGTATCGATCTTCTCTTAATATCAGCTTCCTACCGCTAAGGCTTTGGTGAGAATTACTGATCTTTATATGCAGTGTGTACTAATCTCTTTTTATTTCAGGTGGCTGAATAGCGACATGAAAACGATGCATCCCACCAAAGCTTAGTCATTGAAGCTTGACTACCTGCCTCCTGCCTACCGCCTGCCACGCCGCACTTGCAGTATGTCAGTCCGACATACTAAAAGGCTTTGCTTGCATTTTTCAGGTGAACGGAGCGGGCCACGCGACAGTACACGTCAGCGTGGTACGTGCTCCACCAGTCCTCGGCGGCGAAGCGGAGCTAAGTGTCCACCACCTTCGCCACCGCGGGCTGTTCCAGTTCCATATCAATTCTCATTAACTGGAGGTCATGTATTTCACACCCTGAGATTCATTTCTATACTCCGCACGCCGTATGACGTTTCAACTGACAGTTGTATTAGTTATGCGAAACAATTTCGATAAAATACTGTTTTTTCATTCATCCAGGTCATTCAACATAATAAGCAATATTTATTTATTTTGAAAAAAGACTACGCGCATTGATGGACATAAAACACTAGATAAAAAAGTAACAGCCTTATTATATTTTATTTTACTATACTTTAATTTTTATTCAAATTGCATAATTTAAAGAATTTAAAATTCTTTTTGAATTGAATTTTAAAGAATTCATAATTAGCTGGCAATTATGGATTACATGGAAAAGTATTTAAAAGGAGGCCATAGACCTACCGTATTTTTTTAATTCAGTCATGTCATGTCTTGTCAGTCTGTTTTGTCTTCTTGTCACACCGCATCACATCGCGTCATACGAGTGCTCTAACGCCTTGTATGCGCCACGTCTTTCTTTGTTAGCTGAGTTTTGTTTCTATTTTCGCTGTTTTGTGTTATTTGTTGATTTTCTGTTACCTGTTTGTTGATTTTCGGTTTTGCAAAATGCCGAAAAGACAGCGGAAAACTGTTCTCAACAGTGAAGTTCGCGAGTTTGTAGTTCATTTGCGAGACTATTTTGCTCGTGAACAACAAAATGGCGGACCCTTGTTACCGCTTGACAATGTTCGCGATCGTGTAGCCGATGCTCTAGGAATCGGAAAGGCTACTGTTTCTTGAATAACAAAGGAAAAATTTGGGGAGTCGTCCATGGAGGACAATAAACTATTAACACCAAAGAAGAAAAAGAAAAGGTTATGTCATATAACAGAACCTGATGAATTTGATTTAGATGCTATACGCAATCATATTTATGGTTACTACCTACGAGGTGAACTACCGACCTGCCAGAAGTTATTATCTTCATTAAAAGCTGCAGAACTCTTCAAAGGCGGTGCTACTTCTCTTAGAATTGTTTTGAAATAATGTGGATTCCGCTATAAAAAATGTGACAAGAGAAAAATATTAATGGAGCGTACTGACATAGCTTTACTACGATGCGATTTTCTTCGCAAAATCAAACAAATTGATAACTGGGAGAAGGTAGTATACCTTGATGAGTCATGGCTGAACGCCAATCATACTGTAGGTAACGCATGGACGGATGACACAGCCAAATCCAGCACAAAAACTCCTGAAGGAAAGGGCCAGCGCTTAATCACTTGCCACGCTGGCACAGCTACAGGTTTTGTGCCGAATTGCCTGTGGGCTTTTAAGTCAGTGAAAACAACGGAGTACCACGAGGAAATGAATTTCGAAAACTTTGAGACATGGTTTATAAAACTATTAGAAAATTTGAATGAGCCTCACTATATTTTAATGGACAATGCTTCATATCACTCAGTTCAAATTAACAAACCCCCCAGCAGTGATAACAAAAAAGCTGAAATTATAGAGTGGTTACACGACAATGGTGTGGAAACTGACAGTCAGATGTTAAAAAAAGAGTTGGTTAGACTGTTGAATTTTCTCAAACAACAGACGCACCCATCATATTTTTTGGATGAATTGGCCAAATCAAATGGACACATGGTAATTCGGTTACCGCCCTATCACTGCCAATATAATGCAATCGAGTTGATATGGGCGCAGATCAAAGGTATCTATATTTTTTATTTATATAATATTATGTGTATGCATATATTTCTAAAAATAATTACTAAATGTACTAATATTTTCAGGTCATGCAGCTAGGCATAACACAACTCCGCCATTCACGGCAAATAAAATGATGGTTTTATTGGAAGAAGCTTGCGCTCAAGTGACAGCTGACGATTAGCGAAAAGTGGTCGAAAGAACGAAGAAAATTTGCTTACAAGACTGGGATCGAGATGTACAATACGACAATATCATTGACCAACCGTTAATAATAAACGTCACGGATAGCTGCAGTTCAGACTCAGATTTTGAAGATCCGATTGACCCTGTATCAGATTCAGATTGATATAAATAAAATACAAACTCAAAGCATTTGTTTTATATTTCCAACAAATTATCGATATTTTGTTTATCGATGTGTCCCTTCTTAGTCGATAACAGCTTGACGACGTAACTTTTGCAGCACGTACCATGTACATTTGCATTGAGTTTTTTTCTATTATTTCCGAACATTACGTAATAATTTCTTAATATTCATTTTTATAATTTACAATTGTACACAATTATGATTTTTTCGTCTTTTTAATGGACCTCTACAGGATTTGATGTGATAGGACGTCAGTACAATGTTAAGCGCTAACGAACTGTCATAGGGATCATCATTCAGCGTGCGGATTATAATAACTATACATAAATGTATGCAACAACCCCTTTAAATCGATTATAATTATTATGTATTGTAATCTAACTTTTATTTATACATCTCTGCTCTTACCCTAGCCGGTATAGTCAGCTAATTAATTACTCTTTCATCTCATCTACCTAAGGTAATTAAATTAAATTAACTAAATTGCAATTAATCTAATTAGAAACCCAATTCCTACGTTTCATGGTCTATAGTTGTTCAAGTCACTCGTCGACCGTGACCACTGGTACTTGGAGAGGTTTTTACAATGATGAAGATAGTGATTTTAACACTACATTTGTGAGGTTGTTACTACCTGGTGCCTTGTCGTTTTTTTGAGATTTAATAGCATGTTCAATCTCTGACTCTAGAATGCTTGGTGGCTCTATATTTGCGGTCAGTATATTATATACGCACATGTGTGTGTTGGAGTGACCAGATACCTCAATGTAGTGCGTCTCGTAGAATAGTGTGGCTTCCTTTATAATATCTGGACGTCTTGACTGGGTCTCGCCTTGTTTGCCTTTCACTTTTTCTATGAGCTCCACACAGATTTATTACTTAGCTCATTATAAGCCTTTCGCGGGCTCCCTTTTTTATAAACTTCCGAAGGATTCCTGCCTTTTTATTTTTTTTCTGCTGTGCAATATTCCTGTTGATTTTTTACTTATTTCTGTTATTTGTAATTTTATTTCTTTTGTTGATTTTGTTGTATAATTATTTCTTATACTCAAGAAGAGACTTGGTTTCCTCATTATTAATATTGCTTTTAGTCTTTTTTCTCTCTGGCAGCTGGTTCAAAAACCCTTTTGGTTCCAATTCGAGCTTTTCATATTGTTCTTGCACTTCTGTGCGTCTGGGAGAGTAAATTCTTGGGAGCAGCCAAGAATTTACTCTCCCAGACTCTAGCAGTTGCTTCTGAAACGATTAGCAGGTCTTGCAAACATGGTACTGTTTTTTTTTGAAGTGAAAACTTCTTTAGCTGCGTTGGATGGGTGTAAAATGTTAAGGAAGCGTCAGGATTAGTTGACCTTTGAACCGTAACCGACGACTGACGTCATACAAGATTAGGTAAATACTATCTATTTTGCAATTTACCATAGATAGTGTCGTGGCTTAAACGGTAAGCACTTCGGCTGTAAGTCCTTATAGTTTCAAATAGTATCGGGTTCAAACCACCTGGCCTTCTGAAACTTTTTGTGATTATTTTTTCTTTTTGTAATTTATTACTTTTAATGATTATTTTTTCTTTCTGTAATTTATGATTTTTTGTGATTATTTTTTCTTTTCATAATTTATTAATTTCTTCTGACAGAAAATTAGCAGAAAATAAGTGATAGGTTCTATGATTAGCGCTATATTATAGGTATGGTATGGTATGTTCTTTTTTATCTTTTTCTATGTATATAACGAAGAAAGAAAAAAAGAAAATGTTTTCACTTCTGTCGGCACTCCCAGAGTGCAACCCGTCTTTTTTTTCTGGGGGATTTGTAGTCTAGAGATAATTCGCATTGTATCATCCTATGGTCAGTATAAAAGTTTAACTTCTTAATTATTTTAAATTTTTTGACATATTTCGGCTTGTTTGTTACAATATCATCGATCTCATTAAATATTTTCCCATTGAGAGACTGCAATGTCCATTTTTTATGTGGTTTACATTTAAATTTACTATTTGATGCAGTAGTCTTTTTCTAAGGCAAATTCAACCAACCTTTGTCCGTGTGGGCTTCGTTGACCGTGTGCATATTTGCCTATTTGTTTTTCTTCATTAATTTGGGCATTCCCTATTTTTGCATTGAAATCCCCAAGTACAATAATATTACATTTATGCACAAAATCCACATACTGTATGGTTTGGTAAAAATAGTCTAGATCTTCCCTCGTATAGTTGCCTGTTTCTGTAGGGGCATAACACTGTATAATTGACTAGATAGAGTTCTCAGAAGTTTGTATTTCGAGTGTTACAACTCGGTCGCTGAAGCTCTTTAAACTCAGGATTGAAGGGTTGAATGAGACGCCAGGTGAAAGTAATGATGGTATATTCAGTAAACTTACAAAACAATATAATACTTATGTGTTACCCTAGTTACCATAAACATACAATAGGATGACCTTAAGGGTGGACGCAGCGGCTGTCTCACCCCATACCCACTTCGGTGTTACTTAAGGATAACAAAGGCCGTCTCTCAAGCTAGACCGCTAGCTAAGAAGTGATTATAACGGCCGCGCGCCGCTTATAAGGCCTGCGCGCGCGGCGGTCGTTGATGCTCGGTCCGTTCCATCGAGTCGATTGTCGAGCGGGACAGGTAGTGTGCGAGCGAGAAAGTATTCGAGCCCGCGCGTTACTAATATCAATCAAAGTTCCGCTACAGGATGTGGTTTTTAGGTGCTTCTTTTATTAGGAATCCAACTCCATTATGCCCATTTGTTCCAGCTGCAAGGTATAAGATGAAATCGGCATATTCTTCTATTATTTCTGGTCTTCTTGTTTCACATAAGCCTATTATGTCCCATTTTATTGGTTGTATAGCATATTCCAATTCCACTAGTCTGCTGTCCTCTAATAAGGTTCTTACATTGATGCTTGCTACAAAGAGATTTCGCGGCCGATGTTTTTCACTTAGCGTTCTGTTTAATGTTGAGTCGGTTCGGTTGTTCTAATTTAACTGAGATGGGCATAAATAGCCAGTGATACTTTGTGGCTTATTTTTCTTGGGAACTTGTCTCGATCCCTCTTTGTTATTTGGTTTCCCAGTTTCTTTACCCGTCTCTTTTGGTGAAATGGACATCAATCGTTTATTCGTGCATCTTTCTGTAGGTATTGAGGGTTGGCTTATTTTTAATGTAATAATTATTTTTTCTTCTTAGTTGACTGTCTAAAATTTCAATTTTTCTCTGTTGTTGTTCAACCATTTTTTCTAACTGATTTGTTTTTGCCTCAATATGGCGGAATTTTGCATTTAAATTATTGTTTATGGATTCTTTGATATTCTGTTCCATATCTTTCATATCTTGTTTCTGTATTGCTAAATCATCTTGAATATTTTTTAACGTTTGTTGGTATTAGGTGTATCAGTTTGCGCAAGAGCTTGTTTCACTTGTTGTACTACTCGCTACTAGATGGCGTTATTATTAGAATTTTTACGATAATGATTAATCGTTTTTTCTGTGGCTCTTTTCTTAGTGTGATTTGAGGTCATATTTGACACTAATTTTATGAAAAACTATTTGAGAGTATTTATTTTCCTTAAATTCTCAAGGACTGACCTTTTATTTGTTGTAATTTACTTTCCTTGTCCTTCTTTTTTTGTGAGAAACTTATTTCCGTTGACATCCAATGTTGGTGCCGACTTTTGTATTTTTCTTTGTAAGTAAACAACTTTTCTGGCATATAACATTTGCCCTGTAGATTCACAGTTAGCTTCACACTTTTATCACAATTTGCATCGGTTTAAGTGCTTAGTAGTATTTTAAAACACAGTAACATTACGGAGCTGATACGTCAGGTGAGCTAGTGGCGCCCTTTTCCTCCGTCCACTATATGAATGACATGATATGACAGATGGAAATAGTGATTACATAAAAAAAATTGATAGAATCGATAGATTAAAAAATCATTACTCGATTAAAGAAAATATAGGTACCATGATTTTATGTGGAATTATTATTTATTATCAATCTATTCATGATAATAAAGCAGTAGATGTTTTGACATGAGCGTGAGAGAAGGGGTGGTTGCAGCTAGCTATTATAGAAATACGCTTACAATGTTATTTTTAGACCCTTTTGGAGCACACGAAAATCCTTGCAATATTGTTTATTATCTACTATTTACAAAAAATATGAATATATTATTATCCTAAATATCTGAATATTATTAAAGTAAAGTTGGAGGGTATTGTTTTGTAAATCATGAAAATTTCACAAGCACAATAAATGTATTAACATTTTTACACATATCCTCTTCATCTGATAACGAATCTTCGCCGACATGAATAATAAGAGATTGCTCTACCACATTATGAGCGATATCTCGTTCGCAGTCAGACAATATTATTTGTTTAGTCCTTGCAACTACGCTTAACCAATTTTTTGCACTGGCGTGGCTACATGCATCATTCAGTAAAACCAGCATCTTATTTGCCGTAAAAGGTGGACTTGTATTCCGCCTTGCTGCGTACGCTTTCACATTTGCCCATATCAATTCAATGGCGTTGTACTGATAGTGGTATGGCAGTAGTCTTAGTACTGTGTGTGTGGGTGGGGTGGAGCCAGTCTGGGGACCTTGCGCCTAGACTTGCGAAGCCTTATTCTCAGCATCTCTCCAGTGCTGAGGATAGTAAGGTCATGGAAGGAGCGCAACAGTCGTGTAGAACTCCCATGGCAAGACCAGAGGTAATCCTGCACGTGGTACTGTGATATCCGCCCTTCGTGGCAGATATTACAAGTTGTTTGCCTAGACATCATGTGTCAGCGATTTAAAAATAAATCATACGAATATAAAAATTAATTCAAAATATAGAATATAGGTAAAAAAAACTGAGAAACGAGACAGTTCCAGAGTTGACGTGAGGGCTTCGGTGGAAGCCAACAAGACGCCGGAAAACTCCAGATTTGAAGACAAGTGATATAGTTTCCGTGGTCCTCTGAAACGAGTATTATATAAAATATAAAAAAACCTCGCGTAAATCCCATTTAAAAAAGCTCGCATAGGATTGAAGTATTATTTTTAATAAATAACAATATTTACGGCAAAATATTGTTTAATTTAAAATATCTGCGGAGTCTCATCCCCCGGACACCACAGATTTTGGTGGAGGCGCCGTTTCGACAATCTTCAAAGATTGAAGAGAAGATCGATCGATCCCGGACCCTTAAAGAAAAATCACCGTGTGCAGATCACCGCGTTGTGGGAGCGACGCTATCAGATAACATTCTTTCTTTATTATATTATTACTATGATGGCGGAGACGAAGAAATTCAATGGCACAGATGGAATCTCGTTCCAAGATTTCATAAAAGATTTCAATGTCGTCTTTGCCATTAATAAATTCGTACAAGCTGACAAGGCTACAGTTCTTGCTGCGTATTTGGAGGGCGCGGCTCTCTACTATTACAAGTCAATCTTTACTGAAGAATTAACATTCGAACAAATTTGTTCACATTTGGAACAGGAGTTCCCATCCCAAAGCGATGATGTAGAACTATTTTATTCATCAAATCAAGCTAAAGATGAAAATACATTAAATTACTATTACAGATTATGTAATTTGGCTATTAAAGCTAAGATCACTGATGACAGGAAATTTATAAATAGATTCCTAAAATCTATGTCCCCAAGATTTAGAAATATTTTAGCAGCAAGAGTGTATAATAGTAAAAATGAGCTTCGTGATGCTCTTATACAACTCTCCGCCGTACAACCTGATGTACAGCAGGAAAAAGTACCAAATTTACCTACGAATCCTCCTCAAGGATTTAGTCGTCAAGTGAGATTTAGAAATCCTCAAGGAAATGACATTTGACAATCTCCTTCACCGTCAGGCCCACGTGACGAAGGAGATAATTTTCGTACTCCGAGGTATAATTTAAGACCTCGGGACAATACTAACACCAACGTTTTCCCCAGTAACCCAAATTCATCGGGCTCAAACAATCAGGATACTCCATCCTCGAGCCGACAGTTTTTCCGAAGAGGACTCAGGAGGAGAATGTAAGGAGTGTGGAGCTTTCCGAGTCCACGATCACGGATCAGCTCCACAACAAGGACAAATTTTTGGGTCAGTTTACTCCGTTCATTAAAGTTACAATTAATAATGTTGACATCGAGGCTTTACTTGACACTGGAGTGACTATAAATGCTATTAGTGGAGCTCTAGCTAGAAAATTGAACCTACAAATTAATCCGTCGTCTTCATTGACGCACATCACAAGTATTACTGGTTCAACTGCAATTATCTGCGGCGAAGTCAAAGTGAACGTGATTGTAGCGAACATTGTAGTTAAAGTGAATTTTATTGTTATAAATGACATCGAATTAGATTTAGTTTTAGGTCAATCATTCATGTATGCTAATGCTGTGTTAATTGATTTCAGAGAAAACTGTGTATGGTTGAAAGGCTTCAAAATAAATTGGACGCACAGATGCAAGATCAATACCGTAAGTAAGGTTTCAAATTGCACAACGTTAAATATTATAAACACTAAGGATATGTTATTTCATTATAAAGTAATAAATGAAACCAACGATGATTACCACAAACTAAATTTCAACGAAGTGGTAGCAGATAAATCAGAAGAATTCAAGAAATTAATCAATGAAAATCTCCCAACGTCCAAAAAGAACAGTTTGCTGAGAACAATACTGGAATATGAAGATCGATTTGCATTCGACAATGGAAGCATAGGCAGGTGCACATTAACTGAGGTAAGGATACCCACAACAGATGAAATACCTGTACATTCAGCTCCTTACAGATTAGCTGCGAAACAATTAGAAATTGTGAATGATCAAATAGAAGAGATGCTCCGGAATGGAGTAATTAGACAGTCACAAAGTGCTTACGCATCGCCCATCGTTTTGGTGAAAAAGTCAGACAATTCATATCGTTTCTGTGTCGACTATAGAAGATTAAACAAGAAGGTCATATTAGACTCTTACCCATTACCTAGAATCGATGATATAATAAATTATTTGTCCGAAGCTAAGTTTTTCGCAGATATAGATCTCATATCGGGGTACTGGCAGTTACCTCTAGCCGAGGAGGACAAGCACAAGACAGCATTCGTCTGTCCTAGCGGAATTTGGGAATGGAACGTGTTGCCGTTCGGTCTTGTCAAATCAGGGGCGGCGTTTCAACGCACAATGGACCAGGTTTTAGCTGGAATTAAGTACAAAAATGCAATAGTTTATATAGACAATATTATAGTCTATGGAAAAACCTATGAAGAATTCCTAGAAGCATTACGAGAGGTATTAGCAAGATTGAGGGCAGCTAATCTCACGGTGAAACCTTCAAAATGCAAATTCGGCTTTCAAGAAATCACTGTTCTAGGATACGTTTTCAATACGGAAGGAATAAGACCAGATCCAAAGAATTTAGAAGCTGTAAAGAACTTGAAACCCCCCAAGAATGCTAAGCAGGTAAAGTCTATTCTAGGACTATTTAGTTACTATCGAAAATTCGTCGAAAACTTAGCTCAGATTGCAGTACCTCTAACGAGACTACTTAAGAAGAACACACCATTCAAGTGGACGAATATTGAACAAAAAGCATTCGAAAACATAGTCGAAATCTTAACTAATCCGCCTATACTAAAATATTATTCTAGCGAAGACTAATATAATAACAAGACTATTCGTAGATGCGTCAGGATATGCACTAGGAGCATGCCTCATGCAAGGTAAAGACGAATTACACCCCATAGCATATGCTTCAAGGAAATTGTCTGATGGAGAATCAAGATACTTGACGACTGAAAAGGAATGTTTAGCTCTAATATGGGCGCTTAAATTTTTCAGACATTATTTGTGGGGAATTAAGTTCCAAGTGGTTACAGATCACAAAGCTCTAGTGTGGTTGAAACAAACTAAAAACACTAACAGCAAGTTAGCCAGATGGGCATTGGCAATACAAGATATGGATTTCGATATCGTACATTGTTCCGGCAAGAACAATATTGTTGCGGACTACCTCAGTCGTAACCCGTTGAAGACTGAAGATGAAAATATAAATACATCAGTATCAGACGAGGTAAAAATGTATAGAATCAGCACTGATACCTTGGTATCGAAGCAATGCACAGACCTATTTTGTAGACCGATAAGGAATATTTTGTCGGATAATAATATAACAAACTATAAAGGATTTTTATTAAGAGATAGCATATTAGTAAAAGAAGTTTTAAGAAACGGATTAAGAAAATATATCGTCGTGCTGCCGAAGGAACTGTTGAAGACGACCCTCGAAGAACTGCATGATCATCCATGGTCTGGAGGTCACTTCGGTATCGCGAAGACATTGTCAAAGTTCCGTAACCGATTTTTCTTTCCCAAAGCTGAAAAAGAAATAGAAAAATATATTAGAAGTTGTCTAACATGCCAACAAAGGAAGAAGTTTAGACAACGAGCCCCTTTGAATCCGATTTCTACTGAAGGTTTGTTGGAAAGAGTGGGAATGGACATTCTCGGACCATTTACCAAATCCAATAGAGGGAATAAATATATTCTAGTGGCTATTGAATATATGTCCAAATATGTAATTTGTAAACCTTTACCCAGGGTCACAGCTCAAGAGGTATGTGAATTCGTTACCGACGAGATTATATGCAAGCTAGGAGGTGTAAAAAACATTATTACGGACAGAGGTTCAGTATTTACGTCAAACTTACTCAAGGAAACAGCTGTTTTCTTCGGATTCAAGCTACGTCATGCTACGGCTTTCAAAGCGTCATCAAACGGCCTCTGCGAGAACTTCAATGCTACACTGACACAAATGCTGTCCATGTACGTGTCAGCTGACCAGAAGAATTGGTGCAGTTTTGTCAATATGGTAACATTTGCATATAATGCCACGAAACATACATCGACAGGTATGCCTTCTTATATGTTGCTGTTTGCACGCGAGCCCATCCTGCAATCAAATTTCGAGGTCAATGACGAGATTTTAAATGAATCATACTCAGCTAGACATTCGAGAGCGAATTACCTTGTACATCGAGCGAAGACTAACATTAGAAATGCACAAAGAAGACAAAAAATTTACTACGACAAGAAAGTGAAGTACATAGAATACCAACCAGGTGATTTGGTGTTGATATATAGTCCTAAAAGGATCTCAGGTAGAAGCAAGAAGCTTTGTAAACCTTATAAAGGACCTTACGTTATTATTAGGAGGATTTCAAGCACGAACTATATTATAGGGAAGTTAAATAATCCTGATTGGCAGGATATTCTTCATACAAACTTCCTGAAACCTTTCTTCAGCAGAAGACATCTAGTGTAAATAGACAATGTCATAGTGTGTTTATTTTGTTTTTGACTTTTGTGATAATATTGTTTTTTTTTCTGTTTATCATTTATATGTGCAGTGAATATAAATGGTTTGACGAACGAGGTCCGTATGTAATGTCTTTGGTTTCATATAACTTCTTTGACGTTTTAAAATTTGAAACCATGTAAATATATGTGCAATTTGATTCCTCTAAATTTTGTTCGCAGATATCTGTGCGACCATTTATGTGTTTAATAATGTTAATTGTAATATTTTATTAATTATATTATTTTCCATTTCTTTCATGTTGGAGCGCTGTCGAAAATGTAATATTTTTTTTTTTTGCGTACTATTAACTAGGAATAGGTGATTATTTTTACGTGTATTATCGGCAGAAGCTAATCTTTATAATGAGGACACATCGCTATAAGGACATACGTACCTGCGATGGTGGAAGTTGGTTTCCACGGGTTTTTCATTGTGAAGAGTGGCTTTCAGTTAGTAGTACACATATACACATATACGATATTCCGTAGGCGATATAAATAGTTTATAATCATGCATTCAAAATATGTATAATGATAGATTATCTTGTATCATTCTTTGTTTGTTAGTGAGGAAGGTCTTAAAAGTACGTTGTACTATGGTCCCATACGGACACATGTTAATATATGTCGTCCAATGACATCAATATTGATAATTTTAATCATTGTATTGTGGTGATTCTTTTTTAACTGGTTTTGGATTCACCAAAAACAGAACATTTCCTGTGTTTAATTTTATTTTTCAGCATTTACTAATTTAATGTAATTAAATTAATGATGGATGGTAAATGTTCTGTTTCTCCCATTGTAAGGGACAATACTTATAATTTTTCTTCTCTTGTGCCAGTTTTAGTTTACATAGGGTTTTAGCTTAGTGAGGCGCTGTCACATGGATGTCCATGGGCGTAGCTCATGTGATATCCGCCCTTCGTGGCAGATATTACAAGTTGTTTGCCTAGACATCATGTGTCAGCGATTTAAAAATAAATCATACGAATATAAAAATTAATTCAAAATATAGAATATAGGTAAAAAAACTGAGAAACGAGACAGTTCCAGAGTTGACGTGAGGGCTTCGGTGGAAGCCAACAAGACGCCGGAATACTCCAGATTTGAAGACAAGTGATATAGTTTCCGTGGTCCTCTGAAACGAGTATTATATAAAATATAAAAAAACCTCGCGTAAATCCCATTTAAAAAAGGTCGCATAGGATTGAAGTATTATGTTTAATAAATAACAATATTTACGGCAAAATATTGTTTAATTTAAAATATCTGCGGAGTCTCATCCCCCGGACACCACAGTACCGCCTGCTTTTTGGTCTGGTTCCCTAAGAAACAGACGTAACTGAAACCTCGGTCGAAGCCCCCCCTTTCCCACTGCCCCTCCTCCCACCACGCCCAGTCCTAACAATCCCATCTATTTCCCACTCCACCACCCACCCGCATCACAAACCGCCAATCCCGGTCAAACCTATTTAAAAAAAAATGAATAGTGCTCATGACAAAGACAAAATACCCCAGGAGGGTATCGGCCATGCCGGAGAATCCCTCCTTGCACCACGAAGTGTTGCGAGCTGTCCCACGTATTCTGAGGGGGACACATCAGCGCAACCCGCAACTAAAAAGACCACAAAGAACACATGCCAAGAGGTAAGAACCGGGAGATCCGTGTCGGAATCTCTAGGGGACGACCTCACCCACATGAGTGGACCACCGTCAAACATCGACGGAAAAGGACCCGCCGAAAGAAGACCACAGCGGGCCCTCAGGTCAGATTCAACTCGGCGCGTCGAACAGTTCGGGAGCGACGACCGCGGGTGAGTCAGGTAAGAGGGCCAACAAAATAAAAAGACAGGGCACCGACCCGGAGGAGCAAACGCAGCGTTGTCCCATAAAGCGACCGAAGATCGAGGGACCACCGAAGCCTACTGCGGGCCAAGGTGAGCTCTCGGTAATCATCGAGCGGGGAGATGGGGCGACAGTAGACGACGCCACTGCGGCGGTGATAAGAGCCAGGTTGGTGGACCTGATCGAGATTGCTGCACTGAGCGGAGTTAGCGGTCGGAGTCTGCAGTTCGTCGCCTCGGGCCTAGTGGCGGAGGGATATTTCCTGGTAAGTCCTAGGACCGAGGAGGCGATGAGGTGGCTCCTGGGGTGCGACTTCAGTAAGCTCGACGGCGTGTCTCTCAGGCCAAAGAAGCTGGATCTATACAAAGTGGCCATATGGCTCCCTGGCAACGCAGGTGGGATCCGTATAGAGCCCCTGGATCTGATAAAGGTCCAGAACGGAGACCGGGAAGACGACCTAAAGATATCGGAGTGGAACCTCATCCGCAAGGAAGTACTCCCTCTGGGAGTCCGACTTGTGGTGGGAGTTCCCCAAATAGCCGCAAAAGATACGTGGCTCAACTATCAGGCCAAGGTCATCTACGTCCGTGTTCTAGGTAAGCCACCGCAGACAACACAAGCACCGGACAGGTGCATCTGCCCTGTCCACAACAAAAAAGCACCGGGTTCGGAGCCAAGCGGCAGTGCCGATCAGCCTGCTGCCCCGAAGGTGGGCACAGCTGAAACAGGTACACCGCACCTAAAGCGCCCCAACCCAAACAGCACACAACAGGCGCCGCATACACAGGTGGCGTTGGTTGAAGGTGGGGGGACCGATCTCCGGCCGGGTCCCTCGAAGGAGGTTCAGTCCGGGTCATGGCGCCCCGCCAAGACGCCCAGACGTCAAAGTAAACCCCCTCCCTGCGAAGCGCAATGATCGGACTCCTCCTCCAAGCGGTGCACTACTGCAACCGCCTTGGATGGAGAAGAGCTCTCCTGCGTAATGCATCTAAGGAGGGAACAGCAACACACACCTTCAGACACACGCAACACACTCACACACACATGAACACGAACAGCAACACACCACAGACACACACTCAAAAAATAAGAATAGTTCAAGTTAATCTCCACCACTGCCGCGATGCACTGATTGAATTCTGCAGACACGTGGTAGATGAGAAAATAGATATGGCCCTACTGCAAGAGCCGTACGTCTTCAAAGGACGTGTCTCCAAGCTGAGCTCCCTGGGAGGTGAAATCATCTACCATGAAAAGTCAACACCCAGGGCATGCATATACACCAGCAGCAGGGTAAGATCATTAGGACTAATAAAGGCAGATTGTTACAGTGACCTAGCTAGCGCCACAGCAACAATGCAGTTCAACACAGGTGACAAAGTAAGGGTGCTCATAGTCTCCGCTTACCTGCCCAGCGAAGAGGACTATAAACCACCTTCGCCAGAAATGGAAGAAATTACAAGGAAATACCATGGCACAGAATAGATAATAGTACTAGCGTACCATGGTAAGAATATTCCCATTATTCTAGGTTGCGACGCTAACGCCCACCACGTTGTGTGGGGCAGCACCAACTGTAATAAAAAAGGTGAATTACTCTTAGATTTCCATAGTTCAGCAGGTTTTGACGTTCTGAACGAGGGAAACATCCCAACATTCGTTACGAAAAACTGGAAAGAGGTGCTGAACATCACAATCGCCACCGACAGGATCAGCCAGCACATCTCAGAATGGAAAGTGGACGAAAGAGACTCGAAGTCGGATCACAGACGGATAATCCTCAGTCTGGGAGCCGAAATCGAGAAAACCATGACAAGAAATGCGAGGAAAACTGACTGGATGACATTTGAACAGCATATGAAGAAGTGAAATCCAGTAGAACGCAACTCAATAAAGGATATTAAAGATGTAGAAAAAGCAGCCAGCCGACTGGATGATACTCTCAGGGAGGCGTACTGTGGCATGCCCACTCAAGGAGATAAAACCAGGAAAAGGCCAACCATGGTGGACAAGAGCACTAGAGAAGAAAAGGAAAAAGACCAGGCGAGCCCTCAGGACAGCACTCAGAAGGGGTGATGAGGAAAGCTGGCTCACGTACAGGAGAGAAAGAAACATTTTCAAAAAAGAATGCAGAAGAGAGAACAGAAATGGCTGGAAAGCATTCTGCGCAGGTGTCGAGAAACACCCTGACGCAGCGAGACTTGCCAAAATGTTTCCAAAAACCAATACCTGTAAATTAGGCAGCATTGAGCAAGGGGACGAACTCATATCGGACCCAAAAAGAATACTGGAAATAATGTTGGAAACACATTTTCCAGGTAGTGAGGAGTACGCAGGCAACGAAACAAGTGACTTACACAGAGAACCCGGAGGAAACCGAGGTAAAGACAATAATCACGAAAGAGAATCTGCTATGGAGCATTCGATCGTTCCAGCCATACAAGGCAGCCGGGCCAGATGAAATCTTCCCGGGAATGCTCCAAAAAGCTATCAAGTATATAGAAGACGACCTTCTGGAGCTATACAACAGCAGCATCAGAATGAAATACATTGCCAGAAAATGGAGAGAAGTGCGGGCGGTATTTATACCAAAACCCGGTAAAGAGACGTATCAAGAGGCCAAAGCCTTTAGATGCATAAGCCTCTCCTCATTTCTACTCAAAACCCTAAAGAAGATACTGGATAGACTAATAAGAGAACAAGTCGCCGCTAGCGGATTTCCGCTCCACCAGAACCAACATGCATACACGGAAGGCAAGTCCATCGAGACCGTCCATGCATAACTTGGTCAACAGGATACAGAGATCGATAAGCAACACAGAGTATGCACTAGGATGCTTCTTCGACGTTGAGGGCGCCTTCGACAAGGCGACCCCAGTCTCGATTGAGGAAACCCTAAACCGCGAAGGCATAAATAAAGATATATCAGGTTGGATAAGAAACATGCTGAACCAACGACTGATACAGGCTGAGTTAGCGGGAACAACACGCATAGTGATAGCAAGGAGAGGCTTTCCCCAAGGAGGATGCCTATCACCCCTACTATGGTGTCTGCTAATTGACGAATTAGTGAACAAGATAAACAGAATGCATATATACACACAGGTATATTCTGATGATGGTGTGCTTCTGACAACAGGAAAGGTCCTCAGTGTCATATGTAATATCATGAACAGGGGACTGAGCATCATGAGCAGGACCGACCGACCGACAGGCAGACCTGAACCCGGATATAACTAAACTAGTACTCTTCACGAGGAAAAGAAAACTAGGACGGGCTGAACCAGTAAGACTTGACAGTCACGATCTCGAAAAGGTAAAAGAGGTCAAATACCTGGGTGTGACACTGGACAGCAAACTGACATTCCAGACTCTCATAAGCAACGCATGCTCGAAGGCCAAAATGGCTATGATACAGTGTAAAAGAGCTATAGGAAGAACCTGAGGAATAAAACCGGCCATAGTACTGTGGCTCTATAAGGCCATAATTATGCCGAGAATCCTGCACGGTGCCCTGGTATGGTGGCACAGAGCCAACATAGGAAGCAATAAAAAAGAACTAGACAAGACCCAAAGAATGGCAGCACTAATGACCACGCTACTGCCGCGCTAGAGATAATACTGGGACTAAACCCACTAGACCTAGAGGCAAAAAAGAAAGCAGTTGAACAATGGTTCAAACTAAGAAGCATTGGCCTCTGGACAGCAAACGCATTCGATGAAGGCCATGCCAAGATCAGTCAGGACTATGAAGACAAACTGTCAATGATTCTCTCAAACAATGACCTAATCAAGAAAGAGAGAACCTTTGACAAGAAATACAGAGTACATATACGACAGAGAGACAACTGGAAGATAGACACAGACGGCACTGTCTGTTATACAGACGACTCCAGAAAGGCAACATCGAAGCTCTCTGGCTCCGAGGTGCACATTAAATGCGACGACGGGACAGAGATAAACAGCTCAACAACATTGGGCAAGTATGCAAGTGTATTCCAAGCAGAAATCTTTGCCATCAAAGAGTGCACGGAAATAACAAAAGACCTGAATGCCGAAAAGGTCACACTTTACAGCGATAGCCAAGCGGCGCTGAAGGCCCTCGGCAAGATAGAGACTACCTCGGCGATGGTAAAGGAATGCAAAAAGGCGCTGGAAAGTCTGGCCAGAGCAACCGACGTGACGATTGCCTGAGTACCCGGACATGAGGGCAATATGGGCAACGAGGTAGCCGACGAGTTGGCCAGGAAAGGGGCTGATGAAAACCAAGTGGGCCCTGAACCCAGGCTGCCAATTGCCCACAAAATCACCAAGGGAGTCATCAGCCGGAGCATAGTGGCAGAAACCAATCGAAGATGGAAATCATCGCCTGTCATGAGACAGTCGAAGATTTCCATAAAAAGCTTAGACACAAAAAGAACAAGCCAACTGATGAAATTATCCAGGAAAAATATGAGGCTTGTCGTAGAAGTGATAACAGGCCACTGCTGACTGAACAGGCACCTGACACTAATAGGAGTGAAGACTGATCCCAAATGCCCAGAGTGCATGGATGCCGAGGAAACCAGCATCCACCTGCTGGCCGAATGTCCCATGTACTCGCTGAAAAGATGGGAAATCATGGGAACGGATGAACTAGATCTCGAAGACATTCCCAATCTGAGGGTGGAACAGATTGTAAGTCTTTGCAAGGAAACAGGTAGGTTTTACGATACGCCGTGATTGCCGGGCACCCCTATCCGTATAAATAGGAGAAATGGGTGAAATGGCCCACACCGAAGGGCAGATCATCCGTCCGGTCGCGGCGTCCCCTGCTGGCAGTAAGTAAGTAGTACTGTGTGTCCATGTTCTGCTGCTAGTTCGTTCACAACATACATCAAAGAAGTCTAATACAAATTTACCATTTGTATTAATTTATTTCTGAGTACTCACTCAAAGTGCGTAGGTAAGTAAACTTTTTTGTTATTGATGACATACTGCCTGGTTGTAAAAATAAATTTTCGATTATGCTATTGACTAGGTGTAATGTTTTTGTAATTTGCTATTTAATTTTCATAATTGTGACTTAACATAACTTTTAATTTAAAATAATTTTTCAATGGTCAATAACATAATTTTTGTACGCCTGTCTGGGCAAAACATGTTGGCACAATAACAAACTACAATTATATTGAAATAACATCCATGTAATCCATGTAACCCGTGTTTATGAAAATAAATGAATCTGAATCTGAATCTGATTATTTTTTGTTTTTTCATAAAATTCAAATGACTGCGAATTTGTTTGAATTTAAGTGCGTTTTAATTGCTACGTTTAGTCTTGATTTTATCATTTTACCAACTATTTAAATAAAGTTAGCAACAAAATTGAATCGTTAGATATTCATTACGTCATGGAGCGACGTCATTTGACGGCAGATGAAATGCAAAGAGCAAGGAATGTTGCAAGCGGGAAGTAATCAATCTCAGGTATCTTGACATTTTGGCATTCATAGAAGTCTTATTTGTCGTCTTTGGCAGCGCTACATTAATACCGGGGAATATACAGAATATACAGCCGATGCTAACCGCTCGAGAGATAAGTTTGAGGTTACAAAATTCAAGTGGTGTTGATGTAAGTCCCCAAACTGTGCGAAATCGACTGCATTTGTACCATAATCCAGAGGACTGTGTTTTTCCTTATACGCCTGATATAGTCTTCTTCTTTTTCGTGTTAGGCGCAATCATATAAAAGGCTCTTGATAGCTGGGTCAAAGGGCTTAATTCAGAAGTTCTGCTAGACACGGCACGCATAGCGAGGAAGTTAAGGTTCTTCCTGGAGTCCTAACCACCGGTAGCTTGGCCCCTGTACTCAAATGCCGGTGGGGAACAAAGTTTTAAATTTTAAACAAGTATATTTTTTTATATATGTACGTACATATTTAAAAAATATAATGTATGTGTTTCCTAATGAATAAAGGGACTAATTTAGGGATTCCGATGGCCTGAGAAATTGAATTTTCGAATTAAATATCGTTAAAACTAAGTATTTGTGGTAAGAATATTTCACTTTAGCAGTTCGTTATATTTTATTATAAGGTGGTAACTCTTCGAGGATAAAAATTAGTCAACATCCCTAAATAATACCCAAGTACGAGTATGTCTACTGCTATGTATGAAAAAAAAATTTTTTTTTCCAATTTTGATCTGCAATCGGCCATTCAGCCATAATCAGCTGAGTTCCAATGTAATAGCGTTTAGGTGTCATTCCAATAAATGACACCACATCGGGTGCCAGAATTTAGCTTCTTAGATCTAAGTCCAGTATTTGCCATCTCTTAAGGCGTGTTACATTTTCGTGCCTGTTCAGTAGGTCCTTTACCAGGTCATTCCTGTGGTTCT
Organism: Eilema caniola; assembly: GCA_949126895.1. Classification (NCBI taxonomy): domain Eukaryota; kingdom Metazoa; phylum Arthropoda; class Insecta; order Lepidoptera; family Erebidae; genus Eilema; species Eilema caniola. The sequence continues at coordinate 9,895,075 of OX421486.1, read as the reverse complement.
CCAGTCTTTCCTTATATTTCTTGCTGTTGTTATTGACCTCTTCCCTGACAGTAGGCATCTCTAGGTAGTCATGGATCTCCTTATTCCTCACGAACCAGTGCGCCTTGGAGATGGTTCTCAGAGCGATGTTTTGGAATCTCTGTAGGATCTCTATGTTGGAGTTGCTAGCAGAGCCCCAGAGTTCTATTCCATAGGTCCAAATAGGCTTTATGATGCTTTTGTAGACCAGAAGCTTGTTGGTAAGAGACAGTGGCGATTGTCGGCCCAGTAGCCAATTAAATAAAATAAAATAAATAAAATAAAAATAATTTATTTCAGGCCATTTAGACCCATATTGATTACATTAATTTTTTTTTTTTCACATTCATTAAAGTTAGTAGCATTAAGAAATCATTAGGTTATATTAATTACATTCCTACATACAACATTATAAACATAACATTAGCTGGAATATTGAAGGCTATATACGAAGAACAGGTTAGCTTCATTTATAGCCCTCAATATTACATTGTCAGATTCGTACACCCATTCCATAAAAGAGGCCCTCGTTTTTCTGATCACTGCATAGAAATCATCTACTCTGTTTTCCGCGAACATACCGGACGCACTGCACCTCCACGGCAGCCCCAGTATGCACCGAAAAGCGTTGTTGTACTGAACTCGTATTGAGTTATACGCACGTTGTGTATAGTTGCGCCAGAGCTGGCATGTACGGGGCACGCCCCAAGAGCTTTCCAGTACGTCCCCGTCGTGTGCCCTGGACCCCGACGTGACCACCGTAACGGAGTGGCACGTTGGGTGACCAAATCTGGAAAAGCGAGTCTTGCGGCAAGCAGTACTTACTGTTTTTTGGTGTCCTCTGACCGCATCGGCACTGTCCTTTTAAGGACGATGTCTGATGCTGGCGGAGAAGTTGCGTCGTGCCGGGACCAAGCTCCCGAGCGACAGGCGCGTGAGCGCGAGGAGGAGACAGGGTTGTCGAGCCGGGACCAAGTTCCCGTAGGACAGACCCGTCGGTGCTCCGTGAGGCTGTCAAGGTTGACGAGGCCCTCGACACCAACGCCTTCCATGGCAGATTCCGACATGGATGTCGGTGCGATATCGTCGCGCGAAAGCAGCGCTGCTCGGAAGAGACAGCGCGGCGAGAAGGAGAAGTCACCGCGCGCAAAACGTCCGGCCACTGAGAAGCCGAACCTCCAGTCGGAGATATTCCAATTTTCGGGCTCGGTTGAAGGGTCGCGATCGTCTTCCGTGGTGTCGCGATCCTCTAGGAGGACCACAGTGGACCCTGCGTGGGAAAAACTGCCCGCCGATGAGTTGGCGGCTAAGGTCCGACGAAATATGGACATTGTGTTGGACGTCGCCAACAAATCAAAAAATTTAAAGGGTGGATACATAAAGGCCCTCAAGGATGCGGCATTCGATGCCCTCGATGCCGTAGCTGTGCTTGAGGGTCGTAACGTGAATGACGAGGTGGCAACCCTTCGGGCAGAGGTGGAGAGGCTCCGGATTGAGGTCCGTTTCCTCCGGGAGGAGAAGGCAGCGGTGAAACCAGCCGCTGTGGCTCCACTGGAGGAGATGTCGCGGGCCATTATGGACCGCGTGCTGACCGCGGTGGACGCAAGGTGGGCGGGCTTGGAGTCTAGACTCCTGCCGGAGCCTCGCCTCCGCCCACCCCTAGCGTCGGACGCCAGGCGCAAGATCGACCCAAGGCCCGGTCCATCGCCACTTTCGAGGCCAACACCACCGGCTCCCTTGAAGCCTACGCCACCGCCCCCTCCCTTGTCGAAGGGGAAAGTAAAGGGGAAGAGGAGCACCCCGAAGGAGAGCGAGCCGATGCCGCCGCCGCCTGCACCGTCGTCGGACGAAGAGTGGACGACGGTAGCCAAGAGGCCAAAGAAAAAGAAGCCTGGAGCGCCGGCTGCTGTCCAAGAGGCCAGCACGTCGGCCCGGGCTGCAGCTTCCTCTGCAGCCTCTTCTTCTAAGAAGAAGAGGCGAACACGTAAGAGGAAAGGACCGCGTACGCCCCACTCTTCGGCAGTAGTAATAACGCTACTGCCGGAGGCCGCAGGAAAGGGCGCCACGTACGCGGAGGTCATGCGGGGGTTGAAGTCGCAGATTGATCTGCAAGACCTCAACATCCCCCGCATGAATTTCAAGAGGGCGCAGACCGGTGCCACCATTTTGGAAGTGGCCGGTGACTCCAGCGGGGAGAAGGCTGACATGCTGGCGGCGCGTCTCCGAGAGGTGCTCGGCTCCGAGACGGCGAACGTGTCCAGGCCGGTCAAGCGCACAGACTTGCGCATTACCGGTCTGGACGACTCTGTCACTAGGGAGGAGGTGGCTGACGCAGTCGCGCGCCGCGGCGGCTGCCCTCCCTTGAACGTCAAGGTCGGTGAGATTCGGCGGTCGTTGTGGGGAAGTGGCACGGTGGCGGTGAGCTGCCCCGTGGAAGCGGCCAAAAAGGTGGCCGCTGGTCGCCTATTAGTGGGCTGGGTCTCTGCTCAAGTAACTTTACTTGAGCGGAGACCTATGAGGTGCTTCCGGTGCCGGATGTCAGGACACGTCAGGTCACAGTGCACCTCACAGGATGACCGCGGTGAAATTTGCTACCGCTGCGGTCGTCCTGGCCACAAAGCCGCGGCATGCTCGGCCGACCCCCACTGCGTTATCTGCGCAGCAATGGGTGGCGGTCAGAGCAACCATATTCTAGGCGGCAAAGCATGCCGCGGGACAAAGCCCAGAAAGGGTAAAAAGGCGGCCGGAAGGACCCCGGCTGCCCCAGTCCCCGTGGCAGCGACGCCCCCGCAAGGGCGAGAGGAAGCGATGGAACCGTAATGGACGGTATTCCCCATCGCTTCCTCCAGGCGAATCTAAACCACTCCGCACGAGCGCAGGACCTCCTCCTGCAGTCCATGGCGGAGTGGTCCATTGATGTGGCGATCGTTTCCGACCCGTACTTTGTCCCTCCTCACGGTCAGTGGCTGGGGGACACTGTCGGGTCGGTTTGTGTTATCGCGTCTGGGACACAGCGAGTGGCACCCCCCTCCCTCATTTCCAGGGGGAGGGGCTTCGTGGCCTGCGGATGGGGGAGGTACATCATCATTGCGGTGTACTTCCCTCCCAGCATGAGACTGGCCGAGTTCGAGACGGCGCTGGATGTGGTGGGTGCCCTGCTGGGGCAAATCTCACCCCGTCTGGCGGTGGTCGCCGGGGACTTCAATGCCAAATCCACGGCTTGGGGTTCCCCCGCGGCCGACGAGCGCGGCCGGTTGCTGGAGGAGTGGGCCACGACGACCGGCCTTACGGTCAGTAACCGTGGGTCGGTCGACACGTTTGTGTCACAGCAGGGGAGGTCCATCGTGGACATCACGTTCACGACCCCTGCCGTCGCACAGGCCGTCCGGGACTGGCGAGTCCTGGAAGACGTGGAGAATCTGACGGATCATCGTTACATCCGTTACGATGTCTCCACGGGCCTGCATGTGGCGAGTCCCAGACGCGAGGGGCCGTCCGCCAAGAGGTGGGTCCTGGGGCGTATAGACCGGGAGGCGTTGGAGCTGGCGTCGATCGTCCAGTCGTGGACGAATCCTCCGGCGGAAGTAGGAGTCGAGGAGGAAGCCGAATGGTTCGGAAGCGCCGTGTCGCAAATCTGCGACGCGTGCATGCCTCGGGCCAAGCCCCGACTCCCCAACCGGAAGGTGTACTGGTGGACGCCTGAGATCGCTGAACTGCGATCTCAGTGCGTTGCGAAACGTCGCCGGTACACCCGGTACCGCCGCAGGGCGCGGCGGGTGCCGGAGGAAGAGGCGCAGCTGTACGCCGACTACCGGTCGTGCGCTCAGTCCCTCGGGGTGGCTATAGGAGACGCAAAGGAGGCTTCGAGGGCGTCTCTGTTAGCCACTCTCGACCGGGACCCCTGGGGGCGGCCCTACAAAACGGTCAGGGCTAAGCTCCGCCCTTGGGCACCTCCGATCACGGAGTGCCTGGAGCCGAGAGTGCTGGGGGAGGTTATCTCCTCCCTATTTCCACAGAGGGAGGAAGGGTTCGTCCCCCCGGTGATGGCTCCGGCGCGCAGTGAGGAGGTCGTGTTGGAGGTGCCGCGGGTCACAACGGCGGAGCTGGCCGTGGCCGTCAGGCGGGCCCAGGAGAAAGGGGTGAAGGCTCCTGGACCCGATGGAGTTCCCGGACGCGTTTTGGTGGTCGCGCTCCGGGAGCTCGAGGAGCGGTTCTGCGGGCTAATGAGTGCCTGCCTACAAACCGGACAATACCCAGTCCGGTGGAAAACGGGTAGGCTCGTCCTTCTCCAGAAGGAGGGACGGCCCGCGGAATCGCCCTCGGCGTACCGACCGATAGTGTTGCTGGACGAGGCGGGCAAGCTCTTTGAGAGAGTGTTGTTCGCTCGCATCGTCCGGCACCTCGAGGATGGAGGTCGCGGCCTGTCCGACTACCAATATGGTTTTCGGCCACGTCGTTCGACCGTCGACGCCGTCCTTCGAGTGAAGGCGCTGGCGCGAGAGGAGATCCGCAAGGGCGGGGTGCTATTGGCGGTGTCACTGGATATCGCCAATGCTTTCAATACCCTGCCCTGGGAGTGCATACGGGAGGCGCTCAAATACCATGACGTGCCTCCCTACCTGCGTAGGATCGTCGGCGCCTACCTATCGGAGCGGTACGTGGAGTACCCAGGTCAGGATGGCAGCCTTCACAGGTGGGCCATGTGCCGCGGTGTTCCGCAGGGGTCAGTGCTGGGGCCCCTCTTGTGGAACATCGGGTACGACTGGGTACTCCGAGGAGCTCGCCTCCCGGGCGCCAACGTGACCTGCTACGCAGACGACACGTTGGTTACTGCCCGGGGGGCGACCTATGGAGACGCCGCGCGCCTTGCCACTGCGTCGGTGGCAATGGTCGTGCGGCGAATAACGATGTTGGGACTCGCTCAACAAGTCGGAGGCCATTTGTTTCCATGGCCCTCGGCGAGCGCCACCGGCGGACTCCCACATCGTAGTGAGTGGCACCCGGATCGAGGTCAAGTCTGAAATGAGGTACCTCGGGCTTGTCCTCGATCCACGATGGAGCTTCCGCGCTCATTTCGACCGCCTGGTCCCCCGTCTGCTCGGCGCAGCCGCCGCCCTTCGGCGGCTGATGCCGAACCTAGGGGGACCCCAGACGAGCAGCCGCCTCCTTTATATGGGAGTCGTACGATCGATGGCCCTGTATGGGGCCCCTGTGTGGATCGACGCCCTGACGGCACACAACGTCACCCTCTTACGACGTCCGCAGAGGGTGATGGCCGTCGGGGCGATTAGAGGTTACTGCGGCATCTCATTCGAGGCGGCTTGCGTTATGGCGGGCTCCCCTCCGTGGGAGCTGGAGGCCTGTGTCCTCGCGTCAGTGTATCATTGGCGCGAGGAGGCCCGGAGCCGGGGCGAATTCCCGGCACCTTCGGAGGTGGGAGAGCGGAGGCTTCAAGCGAGACGGTCCATGCTCCTGGAGTGGGAGCGGCGGCTGGCCAATCCCACGGCTGGCAGAAGGACCGTCGAGGCGATCCGTCCGGTCCTCAGAGACTGGATGGATAGATCGCGGGGGTCGGTAACGTTCCGGATGGCGCAGGTCCTCTCGGGGCACGGATGCTTCGGGAGGTACCTGTACCGGCTGGGACGAGAGCCGACCAGAGGGTGCCACCACTGTGGAGGCGATGATGACACGGCGCAGCACACCCTAGAGGAGTGCCCCGCGTGGGCTGGGGAGCGCCGTGCTCTCATCGCCGAAGTGGGGACGGACCTCTCGCTGCCGACCGTAGTTCTGTCTATGGTCAGCGGCGATGAGGCGTGGGCGGCGGTTCAGACCTTCTGCGAGACGGTTATCTCGCAGAAGGAGGCGGCGGAAAGGGAGAGGGAATGTGACCCGCTTTCCCTCCCGCAGCGCCGCAAACGAGCCGGGGCCCGGAGGAGGCGGTACCACCAACTCCTCCCCCCCTAACCGGGCCGGGGCAGTAGACGCGGGGGCGTCTGCTGCCCTTACATAGGCCTCGAGGTTGAAGGCGCACGTCGTGTCGCGTGTGCCTTGCCTAGGCGGGCGGCAGAAGGACTCCTCTTCTGCCGCACCAGAGATGGGCCTGCCACCGTTGAGTGGTGGGTGACCCACACGGCGATGGCGGAAGATGTTGTTCCCGCCATCGTCGAAATGTGGTAATGACGGACACCGTGGTGGTTTAGTGATTAGTCTGGCCGTCTTTAGAGGCCAGGAGTCCCACACGAAGCTCTCCCCCTACCCCCGTGGGGGGGGGGGGAGCGAAGTGCCTAAACGCATTCCACCACGTAAAAAAAAAAAAAAAAAAAGAGCTGGCATGTATACATCGCTCGGCAGTACGCGTTAAACAGAGTGATTTTAGCTTGTTTTGAACATCTAGCGAAACGCCTAGCAAGCATATTACTCTTCGCTGCTATTCCTCTGCGCTGTCTCTCCATGTCCTCATCATCCTTAAGTTTATCTGTTATGATATGCCCCAGGTATTTAACACTCCCCACCACTCTCAGCCGGGAATTGAAAAGAGATATGTCAGGAGCAGGCACCGGTTTATTGTCATGTTTAAACACCACAATCTCAGTTTTTTTTGCGTTATAAACCAACCCGTGTCTCCGTGCATACTCCTCACACATCTCCAGCAACCTTTGTAACCCTTTGACAGAGGGGCTAAGCAGCACCATGTCATCAGCGTAGCTAAGGTTATTTATATATACATTGTCAATGGAACAGCCAACATTCGCACTGCTCAGCTCCTCCAACAAATCGTTCATGTACAGATTAAAAAGGGTGGGAGATGTTATCCCTCCCTGTCTCACACCGGATTTCAGTGAGTACATCTCAGACAAGGTTTCACCCCATTTTAAAATGTTCGACTGGCCCTCGTACTAAAATCTCAGAATATGAATTATATCATGAGGTATACCTTACTGTTTGATTTTTTCCCATAACATTTCATAATTTATACTATCAAATGCGCGACTTAAGTCCAGAAAGCAAGCATATACATTTGTTTTTCTGTCTAAATAATATTTTACAGTTTCCTTTAAAGAGAAAATAGCAGCGTCAGTCGAAAGATTGTTACGAAAACCAAACTGTGAGCTATGCAGGTTTATATATTTAAATATTTGGGGCTGTATCAGTCTTTCAAATATTTTTGACAAAACAGTAGCTAGTGATATTGGTCTATAGTTTGTGATATCAGATATGTCACTTTTTTATTTTTTATGAATGGTATAACAACAGTTTTCATAAAGTTTAATGGTAAATACCCATGCGTTATGCATTTATTATACAATATAGACAATATCTCCTCCAACTGGGGACCCGCTCTCATAATATGTTCCAGTGTTAAGCCGTCGTGCCCCGGTGACTTACCTCGTTTCATTTTCATAATGCATTCGTGCACCATATCAGGTGTTATCATAAGCGCGGCCGGCACGGGCGCCGCCGGCGCACGACTGCTCGCACTGTTACTGTGACTGTGCGCGCCTCCTTCCACTTCTTGCCTGAACTGCGCCGCAAAGGCATCTGCTATTTGTTTAGGATTGTCAATATTATTTACAATAATAGCTCTGCTCGGTTTATGCGTTAAACTGTTAGTTGACTTCCAGAATCCCTTAAAATCACCAGATGCTCTTTGCTCCGCAATCCGATCCATTTTTAATTGATCTTGGTGCTGTTGACACCATTTTAGTTTATTTCTAAATTGTTTACGACATATACACATGTTTTCGTATATACATAGGACCGTGTGTGTTAAATTAAATGCTTGGAACTGTATTTTTGCTTCTTTCTTCTTAGCTTTAATGTGGTTCGCCCAGCCATGCTATTCCGAAAAACGTAAACTCACTTCGAAAGTCCTCTCGCAACTCATCTCGCAAGTCACTCTCACTTCGATACTCACCTCGCTTGTGATTATTTTGGTATTCTCAAGATAAAACCAAGGCCAAGTGAAGTGAAGTGACTATCGAGAATACGCGTGAGATTGCTCTATGGTACTAGGCATTGCACCTGAATATCGATATTGTACGATTTATATCGACACGCTTATTTTGGCTGAATTAGGCCTTTAAAATAATAAATTTCATTTAATTTTAGCCGTATAAGCATTATTGTTGAATACATTTTATTACATAAATATTTAATTTTAGACAGAAATGTCAAATGAAAATTGGCTGAATGAAAAGCTGTGGCTATTGCCTTTGGAGACGGTCGGTCGTTCAAAAAAAAATACCCAACTGTGTCCATGGTCGTCGCAAGGCGCGGTTTTTGTAAAGTTGTGTGTATGCTTCGCTGTAGGTACTTAACCGTGTGTTAATTTTCCATAATTTCGTTGAAACTTTGAAAGGATGAAGTGAGTACCTATTAATTTATGTGATAATTACGATCTCACGATTTGCTATGCATGCATCTCCAATACTTACTTACTTACTTCAACATTGTATTTTTTATTAAAAAAAAAAAACAATTTAAGTTGTCTTTTATTCTTTGGCTCCTAATATCAAAATTATAGAAAGAGAGTCTCTACGTCTCCTTGGGTCCCCAATCTTAGAAGAAGCCTACACCTCATTTATAGAGGAAAAAATTCAAAGTTTTAATGAAATTTCGGACCGCCTACTCAAAATTAATATCCATTCGGCTTTCACTATTCTCCGGTACTGTCTTTTCGTTCCGAAATTCACCCATGCTCTCAGGTCTACACCATTTTGGAAACATTTAACAATTTTGGAAAAAATGGACAAAGTTATAGAAATTACAGTCACTAAAATTTTAAATGTGGCCTTGAATGATCGCGTATCACTACAAGCGTCTCTACCGATTCGTTTGGGTGGGCTCGGTATTCGCAAAATTTCAGACGTCAGCTTACCAGCCTTCCTGTCTTCAGTCCACAGTACGGAAGAATTAACTAGGAAAATCCTTGCTCCTACTCTAGTTAATTCTGAAGTACTGTGTAAGACTGAAGCAGTAAACGCTTGGAAAATTGCTTGTCCAAACACTGATCTCCCAGGGAACCTTTTCTCACAGCGTCAGTGGGACGGGCCGCTCTGCAATTTAGTAAGACAAAATTTATTAAATACTAGCTCTAATGCTGCAGAGCGTGCCCGTTTACTGGCGTGTGGGAATCGGATCTTTGGTTACAAGCTCTTCCGTCATCTAACGTAGGAACTATGTTAGATGACACTACCTTCCGCATCGCGACGTGCCTCCGCTTAGGTGCGCCGTGTGTTTCTCCGCATCGATGCCGCTGTGGAGAAGCAGTTGATCGACTTGGACACCATGGCCTGTCGTGCTGCAGGAGCACTGGGCGAATTCCACGGCACGCCAGCCTCAACGACATAATCCGCCGTGCTCTTGTCACCGCCGGTGTGCCAGCTGTGCTTGAACCAAACGGTTTGGCGCGCGACGATGGCAAGAGACCGGATGGTATGTCATTAATGCCTTGGAAAATGGGTAGGACTCTGGTGTGGGACGCAACTTGTGTCGACACCATTGCCCCTACTCATTTACCTGGCACGGCTGGCTGTGCTGGTGCTACTTCAGCTTCTGCAGAGGCTCTTAAGCGGCGCAAATACTCCAATCTCATTGGAGATTATGAATTTGTTCCGTTTGGAGTCGAAACTTTTGGGCCTTGGGGTCCGAGCGCCCGCAATCTCTTCAGTGAGATTGCGAAGCGTATGGTCGACGCTTCTCGTGACCAGAAGGCTGGCCTCTTTTTAGGTCAGAGATTAAGCATTGCCATACAACGTGGCAATGCTGCCAGTCTTCTGGGAACACATCCACAAGAGGCATGCGATGCGGATGAATTCCACGACGCATTTTAACTTTTAGTTTTCTTTTTAGTAGTGTGTAATTATTTAGAAATGTAGTTTTAAAACCATTGTTATGTAAATATTAGTTCAAATAATCAATATGTATCTTTATGAAATAAACAAGTTGTCTTTCTCAATTTTAGCTTTTTTTGATTTAGAGATTATTAGATATTTACGTAGATAGTACTACTACATAGTTACTAGTACATCAGCTTCTTTTAACAAGCTCAACAACAAAAAAGAACGAGGAATCTGTAATAACAAGAAAATGTTGTACCCAAATAAACAATTCTTGGATGAATACCCACCTAGAGTAAAAACGGTACTTTAATAATTTCCTACAGTTTAAATAGGACAGGTACTAATACTTATTTTTCCAGGAAAATCAATTTTCACCGATGTCTTCTGTAGAGTTCACTCGCGGATTAGTAACTTTTGATTTGACAGATAAATTCGTGTGTGAGTTCGAGATGACTTTCGAAGTGGCGCGTTAATTTTATTTCGGAATACCAAATAGTGAAAAACGTCGGAATATTCACTTGGAGTAATTCTTCTCACTTCAGTCATCACTCGGTGGCGCTAGTGTCGAACTCACTCATTAACCGACGTGTTCGGAATACGAAACTTGAATCTCACCGCGGATTCATAATCGAGTTTGTTAAATGACTGTTCGGAATAGCACGGCAGGTCATTCTTCTGTCCAAGTGCAAGCCCAGGTACTTAACACTGTTATTGCAAGGTAGAATCTTGTCTTCCAAGGTGACAGGAGGGCAGTCTCCTCTTCGCAGTGCAAAAGTTACCTGTGTTGATTTGGTTACACTAGGTTTAATACGCCATTTCCACATCCAGGCATCAACCTCGTTTAATTGTGTTTGCAGTTTCGATGATGCAATATTTGGGTCTTTGTCGCTTGCAAGGCATGCCGTGTCGTCTGCGTATGTCGCTACTGTAACACCCTCTGTCTGTAACAGGTCCGCAGTGTATATAGAATACAACACCGGACCAAGAACCGATCCCTGAGGTACTGATGCTGTGATAGTATGTAGCTCTGAGTAGTCTTCATCGAACTGTACTCGGAATTGTCTTTGCACTAAGTAAGACTTTAGGACCATGAAGTATGAGTTGGGTAGGAGTGTCTTTAATTTATACAGCAGTCCTTTATGCCAGATTTTATCGAAGGCCTGCTGTATGTCTATAAACGCTGCAGAGCAGTATTCCTTCTTCTCTAGCGATTGACTGATCTTGTGGACCACTCGATGCACCTGCTCAATCGTTGAGTGTTTTTCCCGAAATCCAAACTGGTGATCAGGAACAATCTTATTTTCTTCGAGTATTGGTCTTAGCCTGTGTAAGAATATTTTTTCAAATACCTTAGACAATACAGGAAGGAGACTCATAGGTCTATATGAGCAAGGGTCTGTAGGTGGTTTTCCAGGTTTTGCGATCATGCAGATTTGTGATATTTTCCAAAGTTTTGGGTAATAATGCAGTCTGAGGATCCCATTAAACAGCATAGTTAGAAAAACCATTATCTTTTTGGGCAGTTTTTTAAGTACCTCACCAGTTATTAGATCGAAACCAGGTGCTTTTTTGTTTTCAAGGGACTGAATAGTACGTGCAAGTTCTCTTGGAGTGACTTGCGCGAGCGGCGGAGACAATTGTTGATCACTATTGACCACTTCCTCTATTTGCCTTTCAAAGTCCTCCATTGTAGAGTGGTTAGAAGTAAATACTCGGCGAAGGTGTCCTGCAAACAGTTCTGCCTTTTCACCTGCACTTCTGGCCCAAGGATCCGCAGGAGAGTTCCGTATCGGTGGGATGTGGTTTACTGGTCTTTTAAACTTTTTGGTTATTTTCCATAGGGAATAGTTGTCTTTCTTGTCAGATGAGAGACTAGAGATTTTGTGTTGAAAGGTCATATTCACATTTTCGTTTAGTTCTCTTGAAATTTTGGTGTACTCTCTTCTATCTGTATCAGATCTTGTTAAATGGAGTTGCCTTCTTTGTCTCCTCTTTGCCTGAGGTTTGTTCCGTATTTCTAATGGTATATTATTTCTTCCTGTGTAGCCCAATAGTGTCGGGGTGGAGCGCCACGCAGCTACTTGTATAAGGTTAGTGATATAAAATGTTGCTTCATCAAAAAATAAATTAAAACTAAAAAGTATTACGATGGTTAGTTTTAGTCCATTTTCTTTTTTTCATTTTCCATTTTGCCATAAGATTCTGACACAGTTGTAACATCTTCAAGTTATTACCATAAGAACACAATCGATCGACCAGCTATATCTCTAAAATTGCTATTTGGCTGACGTGACGATGTCAATGACATATGACGTATTGGTGCCTAATTTAGCATTGTGTGTGAGCTGTCTAAAATGCATTTATATAGTGGACGGAGTATAGTACAACTATATACCTAGTTCAACTCCTTTGTTCGGTACTGGAACAAATTCTTGGATTGGACAGATTAGTTAGTTCGACAGATTCGCTACTCGACTGATTCGTGGATTCGTCATATTATTGGGTTCCACGGATTAGATTAAGACAGAAGTACAGGTGAAAACAAAAACAAATAAAACGCACTTTAATTAAAGAACAAAATCGTATTTTACTTTTAAATATAAAATTCATCTTGCACAACTATTTTAAACAATCAATCGCTAACTTCATTCTTCATTGCTGCAGTAACAATTTTGTTTATTTGACAATTTTTTTGTATGAGTTTTGCATTACTCTGCTTCCCTTCTTCCTTTTTGTTCGCTTTTTAACTTTGTACCGTGAAAATTGGATTCTTTTTTAAGTAAGTTTACTTATAACAAGTAAACACATACTCTATATATATATATATATATATATATATATATATATATAGAATGTGTGTGAAAGAGCAAGTAGATTTAAGTTAGAATAAGTTCGAGAAATGTACGTTAGGGGGCAGAACTAAGAGAGCTAAGACGATAAGACGTACGGTGCATTTTTTGTAACAATAAAAGTTTTCAAATTAAAAAGTTTTTTCTAAAATTTCTTTGGTTTCGCTTGCTTATAATCCCACAAATTTTGGGGGCTCGTCCGGGATCAAAGTGAAACTGAACGAAACGAAGACGACAAAGACGTTTAGAAATAACTACCGGTTTGAAGGTCAAGTTCGCAACGTGGTTCAGCGGAACGGCGAAAAAAAAAAGACGTTAAGACGAAACTACAACGGCCGTCGAGCAATCCTGCGAATAAAATACCTACGCGAGTGAACTATGACGAAGGGTTCCAGGCGCAACAGCCGACAACAAGATTTTGAAGACATATGAACCGCCATCGCAAAGCGGCGCCATGTTGCATATGACGGAGCGCCTTATACCGAAGTTCAATGGTCAAGATAAAAGTTATTCGGTGACCAGATGGGTCCAGGACGTTGAAGATAATGCCGAAATATTTGGATGGACTCCAGTTCAACAGCTGCTGATGGCTAGACGGTCATTGTGTGGTACGGCGGAACTGTGGCTTCGATCTGAAAAAACGTGCAAGACTTGGGAGGAGCTGAAAAGTAATATTGCTAAAGAGTTTCCCGATAGCATAGACGCAAAAAGCATACACGAGATGATGAGCTCAAGGAAGAAAAAAGATAACGAATCGTGCTTAGATTATATGTTTTGCATGAAAGAGTTAGGAAAAAGAGGAAAGATGCCGGATTACGTAGCTATTAAATATATTGTCGAAGGCATTAAAGATCAAAAGATAAACAAAGTGATGTTATACGGCGTTACAAGTTACAGTGATCTAAAAGAAAAGCTGAAAATATACGAGCAGATACGCGGGAACATGAAGTTAAGCTCAACAACAGAAGCACAGAACAAGCAAAAACACACGGAAAGACAAGTCGGAAGAGTTACACGGTGCTATAGCTGTGGGGAGTTAAATCATGCATCTGCGGACTGTCCTCACAAAGACAAAGGATTGAAGTGCTTCAAGTGCAATGATTTCGGCCATATTGCATCGAAGTGTGTGAAGTTGCAGCGGGAGCGCGGAGAAACGTCACGAGGTGTAAGTGACGCGAATGCAGCAACGAACAGCGGAGCTGGCAACACTTCAAAAAGAGGGCAGCCAAATGACGCAGGTGGCGCTAGTGTGAAGCCGAATCGGAATTTTGTTGGTCAGAGTCACATCTCTATCGATAACTACAGAGATGGCGGCAGCACTAGTACCATGATGGCGGAAAGCGGCACGGTGACAAATGAAGGTTGGAACGTAAACAAACAAGACAATACTGCTACAAAGCCGATGAAACTTGTTGAAGTGTTAAATAAAAGTGTTTTAGCATTAATCGATTCGGGAAGTGACGTTAATTTATTGTCTGTGGACTGCTACAACGATTTAAATGCGCCGGAGTTCGTCAAAAGCGCGATTTCACTGTCGGGTTTAGGATCAATCAAAGTGAGTTGCCTAGGACGTATTGTGCTAAATATCGTGATTGACGAACAGTGGTACTACGACGTGGTGTTTTACATCATACCTAGAGACGCTATGCCATACGCTATGATTATAGGCCAAGATTTCTTACAACATTGTGTAATGGTGATGAAAAATAACAAGGTTATGTTAAAGCCGACTAGTAATTGGGTGTATGAAATATGTGTGTGTGATTCTATTGTTGTAGGTAAGGAGGTGAGTCCAGACGTTCAGCAACGGGCGAAAGAGGTGGTGGAAGCCTATGAACCATGCAAGACGAAAGAAGCTCCTATCAAATTGAAGATTGTGCTTAAAGATGACATCCCAGTGGCTCAGCGACCGAGAAGACTTGCACCCAGGGAACAGGAAGTTGTGGACGAACAGGTGAAACAATGGCTCGAGGAAGGAATAGTACGAGTAAGCTACTCTGAATATGCTAGTCCTTTAGTGCTGGTCAGAAAGAAGGACGGTAATATACGAGTGTGTGTAGACTACAGGAGATTAAATCAGAAGATTCTTAAGGATGAGTATCCTTTGCCAGTGATAGAGGATCACATTGATAAGCTCACTGGAGCTAAGGTGTTTAGTACTTTGGATCTTAAAAATGGATATTTTCATTTGCCAGTTGACGAAGGATCTATAGGTTACACTGCTTTTGTGACCCCAACGGGACAGTACGAGTTCTTGAGAGCCCCCTTCGGTCTCTCAATATGTCCCAAGGTCTTTACTAGATTTATAACAATAATTTACAGGGAACTTATTGCAAAAGGAGTAGTTATTATTTTCATTGATGATATAATAATTCCAGCTGTCAATGAAGAGGAAGCTGTAACCAGGCTGAAAGAAGTATTGGAAGTGGCATCACAGTATGGGCTGCAAATCAATTGGAAGAAGTCCCAATTAGTGCAAAGACGAGTGGAATATTTGGGCCACATCATTGAAGACGGGGAAGTTAGACCATCACCTGAAAAGACAGATGCAGTGGTAAGATTGCCAGAGCCTAATAACCTGAAACAATTGCATAGTTTTGTGGGGCTAACATCGTACTTCCGAAAGTACATAAGGGATTTTGCATTGATTGCAAAGCCTTTAACTGATTTGCTAAAGAAAGATAATAATTTTGTATGGGATGAAAACTGTAAAAGTGCTTTCCAAGAGTTGAAGAAAAAACTCGCTAGTCAACCAGTCTTGAAGTTATATAACCCGAATCTTCCCATAGAAGTACATACTGATGCGTCAAGCGTGGCATACTCTGCAATATTATTACAGAGGAGCACAGAGGACGGACAATTGCATCCAGTGTATTACCTGAGTAGGAAAACTAGTCCAGCGGAGGCCCGATATACTAGTTATGAGCTTGAAGCATTGGCTATTATAGAAGCTATCAAGAAGTTTCGATGTTATTTGTATGGAAAACATTTTAAAATTGTGACTGACTGCAAAGCATTTCAGATGACCTTGAACAAGAAGGAGTTGGCCATGTCGACGAGAGTAGCATGGTGGATTTTACTGCTACAAGAGTACGACTTTGTAACTGAGCACCGAGCAGGATCCAAGATGCAGCATGTTGATGCGCTCAGTCGAAACCCATATGTCGCTGTGCTAACAAACACACCTATACACGACAAGATAAGAGATGGCCAAGCCAGTGATGAAGGACTCAAGGCCATCATGGACATACTGCAAAACAGGTTACCTATCTTAATCCCGAATTTTAATATTCCGAATATCATAATCCCGAAAACGTTTGGCCATTTTTTCATAATCCCGTTTTTTCAAATTCCGAAGTTTTATTTGCCATATAATCGCAACTCCGAATTTCATTTGCCCATTTATTCATTTGTACGACGTTTTATAATCCAGATGAACGAGTTCCAGACACACGAAGTCTAAATACACAAAATCCAGATGACCGTAATCCATATACACGAAACCCGAATATTTAAAACACAAATTTTTGAAATGTAGTTAATTGATATTCAGACAAACAATATCCAGATTTTTAAACCTAAAACTAAACCTCATATGGCGTCTACTAACTAAGCTCGACGGAGCCCCACTCCGCGAGGCTCCTACTTCTGGGTGGTTTAAAAAAAAATAACCACGAAGACTAGTCTTCTAACCTAACCTATCCGAGTCGGATTACACTGAGTCGGGGTGTTAACGATAATTAATTTCGAAGAATTAAGCGATTATAATAGAATCTGATATAGAAAAAATGATACTAGGTGAACCACAAGTGAAAAAGAATAGAGGAAAAAGTATATACAAAAGGAGGAAAAACTGCAGAAACTTATAAAAATAAAAGAAAATTTAGGTAAAGTTTAATATTTAAAAGAAATTTCTAAATTAAAGTAAATTTCTAAATTACTTACTGTACCTAATAAATGAATCGTACAAATTTAGTGAGTTTTACTATACCTGTATATAGTTTAGCTGGAACACGATTGTATGGGAACCAAATAAAAAGATTATGAAAATTTGGTAATAGTTTATTTGGAAAATGGTACGATGGGAAACAAAAAAAAATATTCTGAGAATCTGGATTATGACAATATGGGAAACAAAAAAATACTATTTGAAAATTTGGTTTTAGTGCACCTGGAAATCGATTCATCTGGGAAATGAAAAATGGAATTATAGAAAGTTGTCATTCATTACATCTGTCTTTTAAAAGTTCTACCAACCGTTTTCGGGATTTTAAGATTCGGGTAACAGAAATTCGATATTTCAATAGGTTACCTGCAAAACAATGTGAGCTACAAAGATTATTTCTTGGAAAACAATTTGCTCTACAAAGGCGAGCAAAAGAATCTAGTGATTCCTAAAACATTGGAAAACTTTATGTTGGCTAGGGAAGAATATAGAAGAAAAGCAAAGGAACAAATACTAGAAATACAGGAAGAAAATAAGCGCACTTACAACAAAAAGAGGAAGGAGAGCACAATATTTAACAAAGGCGATAGAGTCGTAATAAAACGAACCCAGTTTGGTGTGGGCATGAAACTCAAGCCGAAATACCTAGGGCCATATGAAGTGATAAAGGCTACAGGGAGGGATCGCTACCAAGTGCAGAAGCTCTATGACTCTACTGGAGGTCCAAGGTATACCACAACCTCATGTGACCACATGAAACGATGGCCTCACCCCTGTGAATGATTGCATGGTATGTTATTTTTTTTTTTTAATGTTGTGTTTCATTTGTGTTATGATGCATTTATTTCTACACCCATGCTAGAAATATAAGAGTATGTTTAAGGTAGCTTCTAGTCATGTAAAGCTATACCTTGTTTCTTCATTTTAAGTGTTTATGTAGAGATCAGAATCTTAACTATGTTATAAAATATTTGTTTAAAATTGTGTTCTCAGAGTAAAGAGTCTATGTTTTATTGTTATGTAAGTCTGGGGGCAGACTAGTTTGTAGGATGGCCGATTGTAGGATGCGTGTAAGGGAGCGTAGAACAACGTATGAAAGTGTGAAAGGAATAGCAAGATACCAAGTATGAATGTGTGTGAAAGAGCAAGTAGATTTAAGTTAGAATAAGTTCGAGAAATGTACGTTAGGGGGCAGAACTAAGAGAGCTAAGACGATAAGACGTACGGTGCATTTTTTGTAACAATAAAAGTTTTCAAATTAAAAAGTTTTTTCTAAAATTTCTTTGGTTTCGCTTGCTTATAATCCCACACATATATATATATATATATATATATATATATATATATATATATATATATATATATATATATATATATATATATATATATATATATATATATATATATATATATATATATATATATATATATATATATATTTATCCCGCAAACAATTGGCCGTCCACTGAAGGCGAAAGTGCATTTAAACTGGCGTCCACCTGCTTTTGGCGTCCACATACCGGACGCCACTTTGTTATCCGGTGGCACTTAAGTCCTATCGATCCTAGCTAGCCGTAGTACGAAAATCGACGGAAGCCAAAAGTCGCTTTAAATGGTTGCAATAAAATATTGAAAAGCTCCCGAAGAAATCACCGCGCAGGTGAGGCGCTGCTGCAGCGCGTATATCCACACTGTATATCTAGGGGAATTCCTGACTACGGATTCGCGTATTTGGCGTCCACAATTGCGATGTTGCCATCTCCTACCTACCGCAATCAAAACAATATAATATCGTCTTCGCTTCGGTCGTTCAACATCCAATTATTTTTGTATAACAGTCGCTCAAACGTTAGAACGTTTTATTCGTAATTAATTACCTGAGACGGTGTTGGGTCATAAATTCATGCTCATACTCATACTCATTTATGTATAATATAGAATATTACATGTCAGTATAATAATAATGGGACTTTATGCATTTATAGGAGAAGGAAGAAGAAGTGATATTAGATTCATGTATACGGACGTATGCGTCAAACCGGCATCCATATACAATGTCTCGTAGCTTTAAGGCTATATACGGACGTCCGTTGACGGTATATACCTACTATTCATACCGCCCCATATTCGACGTCCGATTAATTTACTAAAGTAGTGCCATAGATTCATGTACACGGACGTCAAATATCGTACAGTATGAAAAGTATACGTCAAACCGACATCCGTATATGTATCGCGTAGCTCTGAAGCTATATACGGACGTCAGTTGACGGTACAGACTTTTCATGCCGCCCCATATTCAACGTCCAATTATTTTTGTAAAGTAGTGCTATAGATTCATATATACGGACGTCAAATATCGTACAGTATGAAAATCGTAATCGTAGTCGTACAGCGTCAAACAGACCTAGCCCGTCTCGAGGCCTTTTCAAGTCCCATGGTCACGGGTAAGACTCAACCCGTGACCATGGGACTTGAAAAGGAGTCGAGACGTCGGGTTAAAGTTTGAAATAATACACGCGATTAAATCGGTTAAAATAGTTTTATTTCAAATCATAAATAATTTTATTTGCTACCAAGTACTTAAGATTAAGAGGAAAACAAACGGACAAACCGCGGGCGGCCGCGGGTCACCCGGACATATGAAAGCATTTTCGTCCAAGTCCAATCTTAATACACAGACCTTCGTTAGCGCTCGGTAGATGGTCATGGGCAAAAGTTGCTGTTTCTAATATAGCGAAGAGTGAAAAGTTTCGGGTTCTTAAAATATTAAGAAATATGTGGATTATTCCATTTTTTGGTGTAAGTACCATTTAAATAGCGTTTTTTAGTAAGGCAAACACAGCTTGATCGGGTCACTCCTGCGGTGCTGGTTGATACTAAGTAGCTAGTGGCGTACCTTAGATACGTAGTCAAAGATACGCTCAGTAGTGGGCGATTACAGGCTGAGAATAATCTATCAGAAATATCTAGTCAATAATACTCTTTGAATCTAATCAAATTAAGTTTAGAAATACCCGTATGTAACACTAAAAGACAACCCACTACATCCTCAGCAACATGCGTACAGGAAAGGTAGATCAACAGAGTCCGCACTGCACATGGTAGTGCATAAGATAGAATCGGCTATCACAAATAAAGCCTCAACACTAGTTACTTTCATAGACATAGAAGGGGCTTTCGACAAAACGGTACACAGCAGCATTAACGAAGCCTTGCGAAGGGTAGAACCAACCATAAGGGACTGGATCACTCAGCTAATAAGCAAAAGAGCGGTCCAGATAGTGAGCACTACCACAAGAGCAAAGGTAGTCAAAGGGTGCCCTCAGGGAGGCGTCCTATCGCCACTTCTATGGAATATAGTAGTAGACAGCCTCCTAAAGAGACTAAATGAGAGAGGATACACCACCATCGGGTACGCGGATGATCTTGCAATACTGATAAGCGGAAATCTTGCAATACTGAGGACGTGCTATGCAAAATCAAGCGCTCAGCCCTTCAGATTGTGGAAGAATGGTGCGAAGAACACCGAATATCAGTAAACCCGAAAAAAACAGAACTTATCCTTTTCACAAACAAAAGAAAGTTACCAGAACTACAACTACCAAAACTATTTAACACCAAACTAGCTCTAACAACTCAAGTTAAATATCTGGGCATCATACTTGACAATAAGTTGAATTGGGCTAGCCACATAAATGCTAAGATGAAAAAGGCCTGTATAACTTTCTGGCAATGCAGAAGACTCGTTGGTAAGAACTGGGGTCTTAACACAAAGATAACACTTTGGCTGTACACGGCAATTATCAGACCTTCTCTAACCTATGGATCAGTTGTATGGCGGCCCAGAACAGAACTGATCACTGTGAAAGAAAAGCTCCAGAGTTTACAACGCCTAGTGAGTACAGCAGCCACTGGATGCATGAGAACCACCCCATCAGTCGCACTAGAGCACCTAAACCTGAGACCGCTGCATCTAATCATACAGGAGGAGGCCAAGGCAGCAGCCTTAAGACTGAAAAATAATGGGCTTTGGAAAGAGAATACTGGAACAAAGCATTCAAAGATAATAATAATAATAATTTAATAATAATAATTTTATTTATTGTTTCCAAAAATACATGTACATTATGGTGTCGTATGTATACAGTAACTTATAGACATAATCTAGACACATATTGATTCACTGAACCCCACACTAGGATGCCCTGTGTCGTGGAGTTCAGTCTCTTCCCAGGTTAGTTAAATCACAATAATTATTCCAGAATAAGGTACCTAATATGAAAACAGAATAATTGCAAAAAGAAAAGATTGAAGATATAGTAAATGTGTGTGTATGTGTGCGTGCGCGTGTGTGTTTGTATATGTGTGTGTGTGTGTTGGTGTGTGGGGGTGTTAGGTGTGTGGGTATGTGACTTTTTTTTGGTTCTTTCACTCTAACACCTCCAGAAATGCCTCCGTCTGAGCATAGTTATTTGGCTCCAGCAATTTGACCATGGCTCGCTTAAAGTTAAAATGAGTCATATCCAGTATAGTCCAATTCATTTCATAGAATTTTGCATATAAATAGGGTCCAAGGAACGCAAACGATCTGCGTGCAAAGGAGGTGCGTACCCGGGGCCGGTCCCACTTAAGAGTTCTGTAAGAAGAGCGGGCTACTTCTTTTGCTTTTGTGTGGAATCGGAGCAAGGTTGATACAATAAATAATTGCCGCACTCGTAACACGTTACATTCCGCATAGAGTAAATCAGTCGGATGGCGCCATGGCTTTTTATTACTTATTTTTAGGATAGCTCGCTGTGCTCTCTCTAACCTAATTAGATGTGTCTTTTGAGCTACTCCCCAAACCGATACACAATAGTTTAAAATTGACTGACACAAAGAGAGATACACAGTTCGCATCAGTTCAGGTTTGGCTATATACTTGAGCTTCCTAAATATATGTGATAGCTTCTTTATGCGTTTCACGAGTGCGTCAATCTGCACTCTCCAAGTCAAGCGCTCATCAATCAAGACACCTAGATATTTGATGAATGACACCTGTTCAATAGGTGTACACTGACATAAGAGATTCTACAGGGAATCCTAAAGAAGATACCACTTCTTGAGGCTCCCATAGACAGAATACCATGTCACCACGTCTTCGAACGGAAGTATCATATCCAACTTTCTGAAGAAAAAAGAGATAACTCTGGCGTTCAAAGAAGTTAGGATATACACAGACGGCTCCAAAACCACACATGGTGCTAGAGCAGGCGTCTTCTCGAATGACTTAAATATCAAAATAACAACCACCTTGGACAAGCTAGGCACAATATTTCAAACTGAATGTATTGGCATAACGAGAGCGGCGGAGACGATTGCCGCCTCAGATGTCAGAGATCTAGATGTAAAGATCATCTCAGACAGTGCATCCGTACTCCAAGCTCTCCAAAGTAACACCATAACCTCTGTCCTCATATTGGAATGTCATAACACACTTCAATCCATTGCAAACACAAACAGGGTCACGCTGCAATGGATCAAGGGACACAGCAACTCCCTCGGCAACGACGCAGCCGATGAATTGGCCAAGAGAGGATCAGGGTCGACAGTATATGGACCAGAACCAATACTACCCATACCTCAAGCACAGGACAAAACTTGGCTACGAAAAAGTACAGAAGAAACCCATCTAACAGAATGGACAAACACTGAAGGATGCAGACAAACAAAAAATGCAGTTCCGGTAGCATCAAAAACGTTTAGCCGAAACCTCGGCTAAAAAGAGACCAAATCCGCAAGGTCACCGGCCTCTTGACCGGTCACTGTCCCCTAAACAAGCATCTGTTTACAATAGGTGTGACGGACAGCCCCCTATGCAGAAGCTGCATGGGGGCAGAAGAAACGCCACGGCATGTGCTTACAGAGTGCACGAGCGTGGCCGCACAACGGGCGAAATTCCTCCAGTCACCAGCGTCACTCCGGAAAGCATGTGGAAACCTGAAAAGGCTGCTGGCTTTTTGGGAGGATCTGGGTTG
The DNA here is from genome assembly GCA_949126895.1 of Eilema caniola. Lineage (NCBI taxonomy): Eukaryota > Metazoa > Arthropoda > Insecta > Lepidoptera > Erebidae > Eilema > Eilema caniola. Next base: position 9,872,400 of record OX421486.1, on the reverse strand, counting down.
GTTGGAATGAGAGGTAAGATGGTACGCACAATGGCCCAATCAAGAGGCTAAGTGCGGAACAGCCCAGGTAAACTAACTAACTAACTAACTAACTAACCCGTATGTAAACTCATGCTAATATTAAAGTTTCTTCGTACGATGAGAAAGAACGACTGATTCCACAACAGTAGTAAGGATGTTAGGTACTACTGCTGTGGAATCAGTCGTTCTTTCTATAAATACAAAAATGAGAATAGCCCAAATAAGACAGCGGTCAACCGAGAAATCATAAAAAAAATATTATTCACAATAGACAATTCATTTTGCGGGACTCCGTGAAAGAAAGAGATAAGTATGAATAAACGATTCACAAGCTGGCAACGTCGCACTTTTAAATCCCAACCGTCTGATTTGGACGTGAAAATATCCGCGCAATATATAAATAATATTGATATACGTAGGAGGTCACTAAAGCTTCACTATTGTATGGGGTCCAAAAATGTTTGGGCCTAACTGCAAAATGAATATTGCTGCAAGTAAAAAAGCAAGAAAATTAAGTATCTTATGGAGTAGGAAATCAAAAAACTAAGCAATATTCGTCGACAGATGATGAAAAATGTAAGCAGAACTGGTGGACGTCCTAATGATGCACAACATACCTGACGCCAAATGAGTTACTGAGTTGAGAAGTAATCTCAGTAGAAATAATTATTAAATTTATTATATTCCGGTGAGCCAGTAACCAGTTCTTGTATACTTAATATTGCTTCGGGAACCAAAATTGGCGGCAGCAACGGCAGTTCAAATTCAAATTCGATATAAATTTATTTGCAAGAATATGGTACAAAAGGTGTTACAATAAATAATACAATGCATATTTCTACATACTCTGCCTTATGCGGCGTGCAAATCATTTTTTCATCAAGATTACAATTTATGTTTTATTCAATGATATAATTAGTATTAACAAATTTCAATGTCACCAATATCGATAAATCAATTATAATGATTTATGGCAAATGTAAAAAAAAGTAAAATAAAATAAAATTATCATTGGTCATTGCAAATGCAAGCAATGCCAACAGAATAGTAATGTCACCAATATCGATAAATCAATTCAGATAAATTATGTCAATGTAAATAACATACAATTAAATAGAATTATTATTACTAATGCAAGCAGTTTCAATAGATTAGTAATGTCACCAATATAGATAAATCAATGCAAATAAAAATTCTGTCAATGTAAAATTAAATAAAAATTAAGTCAGAAATCGGATTAATGAAATGTTTATAAAAAATGTTTTTTTCATTAAGATACTCCTCTATTGAATAGTATGCTTTATTCAACAAAAATGCTTGTAATTGTTTTTTAAACATTTGTAGGTTTTTACAAGATTTAGCTTGAGGCAGTTTGTTATAAATCTTAGGTGCCATTGCAAATATGCTTTTATGCAGTAGGGCCGTTTTGGATGGGACCAAGCATAGCCTGTCAAACCGTTGCATATAAGGCGCATGATATACTCTCTATTTTAAGTTTTATCTAGTCCAATATTTTGATTCTTTTTAAGTATCGCTTTCTAGTAATGAAAGTAGCAGCCAGTTACTTACAGCAGGATAAACTGATTTCACGGCTTGAATGGCTGCCATTTCAAAGTCGCACTTAGAATTTTTAATGATCACGGCAAATTGGTCTCTTATAATAGTGAACAATCGTTCATAAGTTGCCTGCGTTTTATTACGTAGAAGTATGTAAAGCACAGGAATAAAATTTAAGGTATTGTCATCGTGGGAAATATTTATATGAAGACTGTAGACTTGATAAAAAGGAGTGGGGCATGTTTTAAAGGTGCCATCCCCGTAGTAACTCATACTTTTTTTCAGGTAATTTTGACCCAAAAATCCAAAATTTTGTCTTCGATTCCATCATCAAATAAAAAGAAATCACCCACTAGACTGTGCGGTAGCTTCAGAGATTTCATATATTTACAGTTTTTGGTATCCATTTTTTTCAGTTAATTACATCTAGCTTTATACAACACATCCTTTTTCTTGGTTTATCTTCATCATTTAATTTACAGATGGCCGTGTCAATAAAACCTTCAAATAATTTTGGGATTGGTTCGAGTTTTTTGCATACTAAGTGTTTACATTCGTCTATTAAACTGTCTACTACGTTTTTGGTATAATCGGGCATGCACATATGACAAGACTCTCTAACAATTCGGTTTAGTTTGTCCAAAGTAATAGAACTGCTGCATTCTGCCTTATTTACACATCGCCAGTTTGTAGCACCACATTTGTTATTTTTTACAAAATTGTATCTGTGTCCAGCAGCATGTAAAACAACGGGTTTTTCTCTTTCATTTTTAATAAATTTTAAATCATGTACAATGATATAGTATCGATATATAAAACAACGATGTAGTATCGGTGCTCGAGCCGGCAAGATCCATTTCTTGCAATATTTTAATTCGTGTCTCTTTGTCACTTCACAACAAACAAGAAAACAAATGCCAGTGGATTAGTTGAAGTTGAATAGGTAGGCATAGGCTAAATGACAAGAACTTGAAGTTGCCTGTTAGATAATTGAGTACCTATTCAAGGAGATTACATACTTAACCATACGAGTATATTAGTTGTAAATCAAAGATTTAGAAAAATTATAAATAGGTATACCCTGTCACGGCTGTTTTTTATTTCATCTTTTTGTGCACAACTGTTCATTTTCTGTCGTATACCTAATCCGTCGAACCCTAGAATATGACGAATCCGCAAATCAGTCGAGTAGCGAATCTGCCGAACTAACTAATCTGTCCAATCCAAGAATCTGTCCAGTACCGAACAAAGAGTTCAACTAGTTATACAAACGATACACTACGTCAGCGTTTGTTCAAACGCGTTTTCTTGATTAGGTATCAAGTTGGCATTTATAAATTATTGCCAGTAAGTAAGTTGAAGTAAATGTTAAATTAAAATAATATACTGCTAAATCTTCCATACGTCAAAACGACTCAATTGATCTGTGACGTCACCATCTAGTTCTAGTGAAACGTCCTTGCGTTCGGTTGTCATATTTCGTTAAAAGTTCAACGATAAAAATAGCTCCTATTCTCAGTAGTTCAAGGAACAGTTTGATTGTTTGAACTAGCGATACTTTTTCGTATCAGTAGTTCAATTTGTTTACATCACGGGTTTATATCATTGAACTACTGATACTAAAAAGTCTCAGTAGTAAAATCAACTGAATTTCGTCACAAAGATTGAAGTAATGAGACTTTTTAGTATCAGTAGTTTAATCGATATGTACCTATCATTGAAATAATAATACGCAAAAGTCTCACCAGTACAACCAAAACTATTTTGGCAAAAATGGAATTAAAACGGGAGGTTATGTCGGACTCGAACCGACTAAACCGCACGCCGTCTCTGGGTCGTAGTGCTAGGCCGACGAAGTCCTACGATGCGCGCCGCCGCCGTGGCCTGCTTCTGCTAGGGTGACGGGCGGCTCCACCCGTCACCCTCAGGCCCGCGCTCATGGGGGGCGGAGGTCAGTTTGCGCCCTCCGACGCCCGAGCCGCCTTCGGGCGCGTGCAGCGAGCATGACCTGCTCGCAGAAGGAGGCGCCGGCCGCCCACGCATCCGCGCAGCGGACCATCGCCGCGAGCAGGGTGGAGAGCGTGAGCACTCTCACCCCCAGGGCCGCCACAAGCTCCCGCCTCGGCGTCTCAAACGCCGGGCACTCGGTGAGCGTGTGCAGCCCCGAGTCCACGCTCGCGTCGCAGTGATGGCACTCGGGCGTTGGCTCTATACCCATCAGATGCAGATACCGCCCGAAGCTACCGTGCCCGGTGATAATCTGCGTCTGACGGTACGAGAGGCTACCGTGTTGCCTCTCTAGCCACTCCCCCATGATGGGCCTTACCGCCGCAATGACGGCGTGCACTGCGCGTGGTTGCCCAAGTCGTCGCTCCCACTCGGCCACCATGACCTGGTGGAGCCGGGATTTCTCGGCCCGAATATCTTCGGGCTCGGGATCGAATCCCCGCTCCCGCGCCTCCTTTCGGAACTGATATAGTGCCGAAAGGGCCCTCGCTTCCAGAATCCACGGTGGCGTTCCGGCCAGGAGACTCGCCGCTTCGAAGGATATCGTGCGGTATCCCCTGATGGCCCTGGAGGCCATCGTGCTCTGCGCCGTACGGAGCAGAGGCAGGAATCTAGCCTCCAGGGTGTCCGCCCACACGGGGCACCCGTATAGGGCCATGGACCGCACGACACCCGCGTAGAGTCTCCTGCAGGAGGACTCTGGGCCCTTCAAGTTGGGCAACAACCGGCCCAAGGCATTCGCCGTGAGCACCAACTTGGGGCGCAGACTTCGGAAATGCTGTCCGAAGTCCCATCGACCGTCAAGCACGAGCCCCAGGTATTTCAACCGGGGCTTGATGTCGATGGGAGTACCTCCCACTGTTAGGCTGGCTCCCGGGCCTGGCCTGCGCCGAGGGCCATGAAAGAACATGGCCTCGGACTTGTGCAGAGCCACATCGAGACCCAGCCGCCGGATCCTGTCGACGACCTGAGCAACCGCGGTCGTGGCCCTCAGGGTCGCTTCGCGGTGCGTAGCCCCGCTCACCGTCACTAGCGTGTCATCCGCGTAACACGTGACGGTGGCCCCGTACGCGAAGTCACCGCGAAGCACCCAGTCGTAACCGATGTTCCACAGGAGCGGCCCCAGGACCGACCCCTGCGGAACACCGCACGACATCTCACGCCTACCGACTCCCGTCGAACTTGGGTAGATGACGGCTCTCTCCGTCAGGTACGCCCCGACTATGCGGCGGAGGTAGAGAGGCACATCGTGGTACACGAGTGCCTCCCTGATGCAACTCCAGGGCAAGGTGTTGAATGCGTTGGAGATGTCCAAGGACACCGCCAACATCACCTCGCCCCGGGCAACCGCATCCCCCGCCAGAGTCCCCACGCGCATGATGGCATCCACAGTGGAACGCCACCGGCGGAACCCAAACTGGGTGTTCGCCAGGTCCGGCCCCACTCTAGAGAGATGCTCGACGAGGCGCTTGGCAATAACTCTTTCGAAGAGTTTGCCCACCTCGTCGAGCAGCACTATGGGCCGGTACCCGGACGGCTCGTCCGCCGGGCGTCCCTGCTTGCGGATGAGGACCAGTTTCCCCGTCCTCCACATCTTCGGAAACTGGCCCCGCTCCAAACATGCGCTGAGGAACCCTCTCAGTCGGGGTTCGAGGCCGTCCTCCCCTAGAGCTAGGACCCACGCGCGGCCTGGAATGCCGTCGGGTCCCGGGGCGGTGCTTTTCTTGGCCCAAAGTCTTCGCACCGCCAGCTCTAGTTCTACCCAAGTGACCTCGGGCACGTCGTCGTCAATCACCACACTGGGCGCCGTAGGCGACCGAGGCGGCGGAGCCATCTGCGGCGGAACATGTTCCGCTCGCGCCGGGAACAGGGATTCCACCACTCCTCCGAGCAGAGCCGGCTCGAGCACCTGGGTCAGCGGAGGGGCCCGAGGGCGCAGCTTTTCTCTTACCATAAGGTAAGGCCGCCCCCATGGGTCCCGCTCCAGCGTCTCCAGGAGCTCCCGTTAGCAAGCGGCGTTTGACCGCTTGATCTCCGCTCGGAGGGCATTCCGGGCCACCCTGTATCCCTCATGTAGCTCCGCCAATCGGGGCTCCGAGTCTGCGGGACGAGTACGCCTCCTACGGAATCGGGCCCACCGGCGGTGCGTGATCACGCAGGCTTGACGCAGCCTCGCGATCTCCGCATTCCACCAGTAGACCCGACGCCTCGGATTATAGGCTGGAGCTCTAGGCATACTCGCATCGCAGACACGTGTCATGGCCTCCCGGAACCACGCCGCTTCATCGTCTACGTCGACAGGCCTGTCCGGCGCAATGGCCCAGGCCTGTACGATGGCGGCCTCCAGGAGGTCCTCCCAATTCAATCGCCCCAACACCCAGCGCGGCTCGCGTTGGGCCGAAATGACTGGCGCATCGCTCGGAGGAGGGGAGACATCAAACCGAACGTATCGGTGATTCGATAGTGTCTCCACCTCCGCGGCGACACGCCAGTCCCGCACGCGGAGTGACAGGGAAGCGCTCGCGAACGAAAGATCTACGATCGAACTGCGCTCCCCCGCCACAAACGTGGCCATATACGTGGCTTCGGCCCCGCGATTCTGGAGAACTAAGCCGAGAGAATCGGCCCAGCCCTCCAGAGCCCTGCCTCGCGCGTTTGTGCGCCGGGAACCCCAGGCCTGAGACCAGGCGTTGAAGTCCCCGAGCACAAGAACCGGACGAGGCGTACAGGCATTGACGACGTCGGTCAGCCGCTCCAGCGACCACCGATACTGCCCTATGAGTCGGTGTGATCTCGGCGTGAAATAAACGGCCACGACCGCAATCTCCCCCACCCGCGCCGCTACGATGCCATGCTCCCTTGCGATCACGACAAGGGGAGGGGCACCCGCAGCGGCGTTATGTACCAGTGCCGCCGATCCATCCAGGTCGACCACCCATGCGGGCCCGAGGGACCGGTGAGTATACGGATCGGCGACAGCGGCGACGTGGATGGACCACTGTGCCATGCTCTGGAGCAGAAGTGCCTGAGCATCGACACCGTGGCCCAGGTTCGCCTGCAGGATGCGGAGATGAGGATCCATTATTGAACCATCTCCGCATCCCGCCCCGAACCATTGGCGGAACGCCCACCTCGCGGCGGCTTCCCGCGGGTGCAGGCCTTGCTGCCAACCCTATGGTCGGCCGGCTTGCGCTCCGCCGCACACCTGAAACAGTGCGGCGGAGCTTCGCAATTACCGGCCCTGTGACCGGGTTGGCTGCAGCGGAAGCAACGGTCACCGACCGTCACCTCCGCCTTGCACTGCACACCCACGTGGCCGGCCGACAGGCACCTGAAGTACCTGTCCGGCCGAGCCTGCTGCGATGGGGCAGCCGACAACTGTTGCCCCCTGTCCGCGACGGTCGTAGCGAATCGCTCCGACCTTAACCGCCTCCAGGGGGCAACCCCCGGCCTCCGCCACGGTGGCCCGAATTTCTTCGGCCGTGATGGAGTCGTCCAGGTCCGAAATGCGCAGTTCTGCGCACTTGGTGGGCCTGGACACCCGGATGTCGGCTGCATCCAGCGTCTCCCTAAGCCTAGCCGCTATGGCATCGGCCTTGGGACCGCTTGTAGCGCCAGGGACGTGGATGAGCCCGGCACCCGTCCGAGTGTGTGTCACTCGGAGGGTCCCCGCCACATCGAGGGCCCTCATATCAATGAGGCCCCTCGCCTGTTTTACCAGGTCCACGTACTGCACGCCCCTCTCCGTCGCCTCCGGTGTCATCGTTAAGACGACAGCGGTGGTACGGGGGACGCGCAGCCTTCCTGGCGCTCCCTTCGCAGCAGCCAGGGCCTTCTTGGCCCTTTTTGCTGCCTTTTTACGGGCGTTTCGCGATTTTTTGGCCTCACCGACCACCTCCCAGCCCCCCGCCGGTGCAGAGCTACTGGAGGCAGTCGGGGCCGAAACCGGTGCCAGAGCCGGGGCTGGGACTGGGGACGTCTTCCCCTTGCCCTTGGCTTTGGCACCCCCGGCTGACGCGGTGATAGTGGCCGGGGCAGCCGGCGCAGTGGGCACGCCTCGGGCCGACACCTGCGGGGTCCCCGCCGCTGCCGTACGGATGGGGCCCCGCTTGACAAACTCCATCATGCAGTGCAAAGTGCTTAATCTCTTTAGTTAGAGAAACAAAAAAAAAATTGGAGATTTTTTTCTAGCAGAAATTCAAAATAATCAGTAGTGACTAAAAACCGATTGTAGACGACGCATATCGAATCGCGTTGCAAACGTCCATAGGCTACGGCGACCGCTTACCATCAGGTGGAGCCGTGTATTTGTTTGCCACTTTAGTAGCCAACTTTTAAGGGAAACTACGTACTAACCTAAATATTAACTATAATACTAATGTACTGCTTACCTATAACGGTTATAACTTGTTGTTAACATTCGTACCTATGTGTAAATAAACGCGCTGTAGGGGCAGCGCGTATGTGTACTCGCGCCTTTTGAAAATGTACGGATGAGGCGGAGGCGGGGGGTAGTTGCCGACAGTTGGTACTTAGATACGAGCCGATGCGACCGCACATACGTTTGCGACCTCGAAAGCACTAAACAATCATTAAGTTTTATTTGCGTATTTCCTGGATCCAGCGCCATCCATCGCCTACAATCTGGTTCTTCGGCCGGATCATCCAGTAGATAACCGCAGACGAACAAAGGAATGTTCAGCACACCGCCGCGCACAATGGTCAAGACGCGTGGAACTCTCGCAAGAGAAGCGCTGCTACATGCCGCTGAAGATGAAAGTGAAGTGCTTTCACGTAAAGTGCAATCGGAGATAGTGGTCCCTCAAAATGAGTTGAGGAGTATTGCCAACCAGATGCCTAAAAGAGAGGGTAGTTTGAAAGTGGAATTCGCTGGTGCTGCATCGCTTCGTTCGAAGAAAAGTTCCACTAGATCCTCTTTTTTGGCACGTACGAAGCAACTTGAGCTGGAGGCAGCTGAAGCAAAAGCTGCAATTGAAAAAAGCCTCATAGATAAGAGGTTAGAAGCTCAACTCGCGGAACTCAAATGTGGGTCATCGAAAAACTCACAGTGCAGTAAAACGGATTCGCTTGCTAACGCCTCGGATAAAGTGGAGGAATGGCTGAATAAAAGTGGGTCACAGCAACAGCGCGCGGAACCTCAGCCGCCGGCGCCCCCCGCCGTCACCTGCACATCGGAACTTCAGCCTTTGGTCCAAGCAATGGAGCAGATTGCCACCGCCACCACGAAGGCACATACAAATCTGCTGTCACGACTAGCTACGCCCAAGGACTTACCTTTGTTTCTTGGAGATCCGTTTGAGTGGCTGCAATATAAAAATACCTACATAGAAACAACTAAATTGTGCAATTTCAGTGACAGTGAAAATATTGCACGACTTTCTAAAAGTCTACGTGGGGATGCAAGAGAGGCAGTCTCTTCACTACTCATGTGTAGCACAAAGCCTAGTGTTATTATAGAAGCACTAGAACTTCGATTCGGAAGACCCGAGCTCATCACCTACAAAATTGCTACGCAACTGAAGAAACTGCAACCCTTACCACAAAATTACCACACTGAGCTAGTTGCCTTTGCTATAAAAATAAAAAATTACGTTGCAGCCGCCGAGTCGATCCAGCAAACTGATTACCTCAGAAGCCCAGAGTTGTTGAATACAGTCGTATCCAAGTGCCCCTGTATGCTTATAAACAAATGGGTAGATTATTTATTTGAGCATCAAGATGATAGCAAAGCTAAGCTACAAATATTCGCAGCTTTCTTACATAACGAAGCCACGAAAACAGCCTCCGCTGGAATAAGCTACATTCACAGCCAAGCAGACTACAGGGTGCATAAGAAGAACGAGGAGCGCAAGACTCAAGCTCATTCTGTGTTGCACAACAGTGAGTCAAGTGCTAAGTGCAACGTCTGCCAAACAGGCACCCATCCGCTTTCGAACTGTAAAAAGTTTAAACGAGCGTTAAGAAAAGATAAGTGGCGTATCGTAAAAGTAAACAAGCTTTGTCACAACTGTCTGCTACCCGGTCACAGTAAAGAAGCCTGTTCTGTGTCACCCTGCGATGTGGACGAGTGTGGTATGGCCCATCATCGGTTACTACATTGGCCTGCCAAGAAAACTACATCATCCAGTGACGTCACCAGTGAGGATAACGTCACTACCTTGACTTCGGCTAGTGCAAGTGAAGAAGCTAATTCAACCAGTGGAACTGTCACAAACACTACCCTAACGACACCGAACGCAAGCGTTATGTTAAAAATAGTGCGCGTTAACATACACGGGCCTAACGGTACTATAGGTACGCACGCCTTATTGGATGACGGAGCTACTGTGTCGTTGGTGTCAGCTGATCTCGCGAACTATATAAACTTAAAAGGTCAGCCCGAAACTATACGGATTCGCGGCGCGTTTAACTCTAATATAGTGTGCCAAAGTGAAATAGTGAACTTTAAACTTTCAAACAATAACAATGATGTGTACGAGGTACGTGCGCGAAAGATTCGAGAACTAGACTTACCGATGCAGTGTTTATCCAAAGTTAACGTCGACGCATACGAACACTTACGTAATATAAAACCCTATTTGTGTAACACTGATGTGAAACCTAAGTTACTTATTGGACAAGATAATTATCAATTGTTAGTTTCCCTAAAGAGTGTTTATCGTGGCAAGAACGACCCGTGTGCAACTCTCACGCCACTCGGGTGGTGTCTGCACGGCATCGTTCCCGCCACCGCTACTACATTCCCACGCCATCGTTCATATGCAACTGGAAAGCCATATGTTATGACATTGGCGGGCGAGCCGTCGTCGGCCGCCACCTGTACCGTCGCACCCCTCTCCGCCGCCATGAACGTGAGTAGTCTACTCACACAGCGGAAGAAGCACACATGCGCCGGCGCACCGTCTTCCATGCAGCAACCGAGGAATTGTAAAGGTAATGCACACACTGACATAATTGATAACACAGAATGTTTACAACTACACGAGTTAGTACGACGATCATTCGCATTTGAGGCAATTGGGGTTACCTGTAAGCCACGGGTTAATAAGAACGACCTTTACGCGATCGACTGTATAGAAAAATCTGCTAAGTTAATTAATGGACACTGGGAGGTTTGTTTACCTTGGAAAAATGAACTTGTAATGCCAAATAGTTTTCACAACGCATATAAAAGATTTTTAGGTGTCGAGCGAAAAATGCAATTAGATAAGAGTTATGCCTCAAAATATAAAGAACGAATTAATCATTTGTTCGAAAATAATTATGCTCGAAAGTTGACTGAAAATGAAATTGCTACACATAGAAAACACATTTGGTATTTACCGCATTTCGGCGTAGATAATCCTAATAAGAAGAAATTGAGATTAGTGTTTGATGCCGCTGCCGCCACCGAAGGTCTTTCACTAAATGATTACCTACTGCAGGGTCCAGACTTATTACAGTCTTTATTAGGTATAATGCTAAGATTCCGAGAAAAGCCTGTCGCGTTTATAGGTGATATTAGGGATATGTTCCTCCGAGTAAAAATAAGAGAAGAGGACCAGCACGCTTTTCGTTTCTTATGGCGCGAAAATGATAAATGCAATGTTGATACTTACGTCATGACTTCTTTAATATTTGGTGCAAACTGCTCGCCATTTATAGCGCAATATATTAAAAATAAAAACGCCCTGAGGTTCCAAAATGATATGCCTGAAGCCACTGCAGCTATCCTGAAATCTCATTACATGGACGATTATATAGAATCTGTGGACGATGAACAAACGGCCTTGAAATTAATGAAAGAAGTTTCAAAAATTCATAGTGAAGGTGGATTTGAGATTAGAAACTGGACATCTAATAATCCAGAAGTATTGAAGTGCACGTCAAAAGAATCCATAAGTGATCAGGCCATAAAAATTAAAACCGGCTGTGACGATTTACCCGAACGTACTCTCGGACTGTTGTGGTTCCCATTGAGTGACACATTTGGTTTCGATCTATCGTTCAAGCGTATTCCGGAGGAAATTCTAAAGTCACAGAAAGTACCTACCAAGAGAGAACTACTTCGCATAGTTATGTCTATCTTTGACGTATTTGGATTCCTCGCGCCATTTACGGTTAGAGCAAAAATAGTGCTTCAAAATGTATGGAAAACGAATATCAAATGGGACGAGGCCATACCTGAAAAAGAAAATAAGGTCATACAGGACTGGCTTATCGGGTTACGGCATCTTCAACGCTTGCGCATACCAAGATATAATTTTTATGCAAAGTTATCTGAGCGCGAGAAAGAAAAAGGTAACATAGAAGTGAAAGAGACTACCATAGATTTACATGTGTTCTGCGACGCTTCCCCTACCGCCTACGCTGCCGTCGCCTATTACAGGGAAACAACGAACACAGGTGATATACGCATCTCATTCATCGTTTGCAAGTATCGAGTCTCACCGATTCACAAATATATAACTGTGCCTAAACTTGAGTTACAAGCAGCAGTTATCGCATGCCGGCTCGCTGAAACAATAGCGCGCGAGAACCGGTTAGTTATTGACAAAAGGTACTTCTGGACGGATTCGTTAATAGTATTGCATCAAATCAAGAACGACACCCGCAATTATAAAGTTTTTGTGGCTAATAGATTGGGAGAAATTGACGAGTTATCTCAGTCGCATGAATGGAATTATATACCTACCGATATGAATATAGCCGATAAAGCTACTAAATTAAATACTTACGAATTAACCGATGACTGCGAATGGCTTCGAGGCCCGCGATTTCTATACATGATGCCCGATTATTGGCCGAAATATGAACCTGAAAAACAAAAAAATAATACAGAATTATTACAAGTGAATACATTACATAATGTTGAAAGTATTGACTTACCTGTTCCTGATGCAGCAAAGTTTTCTTCTTGGCTTCGACTGGTGAGAATTACAGCAAACGTATTGTTGTTCATAAAGAAATGCAGACAGCCCGGTAAGGCTGAAATCAACCCCGAAATAATGCATTACGCTGAAGACCTGATTTTACGTCACGCTCAGCTGCAATCATTCGCAGAAGAACTTCAACTACTGAAAAATAAAAAACAAATTGAATCAAACAGTAGGCTACGTACCTTAACGCCGTATATTGATGAACGGGGACTGCTGCGCGTCGGTGGGCGACTCGAGGCTTTGTTTGACGTTGATCGTGACCAGAAAAATCCCATTATATTGGACGGCCGCCATCCAACTGCGAAATTAATCGTGAAATTTTATCACGAGATGGCTGCGCATGGGAGCAATGAAATGGTAGTCAATGAGATACGTCAAAAATACTGGTTACTTCACTTACGTCCTACTGTGCGCTCAGTGGCCGCGCGTTGCTTGGTCTGCCGAATCAGGAAGGTCAAACCTTCGAACCCAAGACTAGGAGATCTTCCAGTAGCAAGACTCGCACATCATCAACGAGCTTTCACATTTTGTGGAGTCGACCTGTTCGGCCCGATGGAGGTCGTCGTCGGTCGCCGCCGCGAAAAAAGGTACGGTGTGCTGTTCACCTGTTTGACCGTAAGAGCGATTCACATTGAGATAGTTCCCTCGCTCTCAACTGATTCTTTTATAATGGCGTTACGAAGAATGGCAGCGCGACGTGGTTGGCCGTTCAAAATGTTCTCTGACAACGGCACTAACTTCAAAGGCGCCGCAACGGAGCTGAAAAGGGCCTTACAGGAAATAAACCAGTCTGACATGAAAAACGATCTAATCAATAAAGGTATCGATTGGCAATTCATCTCACCTGGAAGTCCTCACATGGGAGGTGCTTGGGAACGGCTGATTCGGAGTGTGAAAACGGCACTTAGGGCTGTCCTGAAAGAACGAGCTCCCAGAGAGGAGGTCTTGAGTACCCTACTGGTCGAGATAGAAAATATGGTAAACAGTCGCCCACTAAGCCACGTGTCCGTCGACCATAAGTACCCAGAGGCACTCACTCCGAACCATTTCCTCATTGGGTCATCGTCAAATCTACCTGTGCCTGGGGAATTCACAGATTGCGACCTGTACCGGAAAAAGCAATGGAGAATAGCCCAGCGTCTGACGGATATGTTTTGGAAGCGCTGGGTTCGTGAAGTCCTACCTACCCTCCTGCCGCGTCAGAAGTGGCACCAAGAGGGACATAACCTGAAAATAGGAGACGTTGTCGTTATTGTGGAATTTTGAAAATGTACGGATGAGGCGGAGGCGGGGGGTAGTTGCCGACAGTTGGTACTTAGATACGAGCCGATGCGACCGCACATACGTTTGCGACCTCGAAAGCACTAAACAATCATTAAGTTTTATTTGCGTATTTCCTGGATCCAGCGCCATCCATCGCCTACACCGATACTTAACGTTAACATTTAACATAGTATTATACATTACTATTTTTTTTTTGAAAAAATGTCGTTTCTGAACCATCTAGCGTAAAGAAGAAATAAGTACCCTTGTCTTACATGTATAATAGTTGTAATAGTAACTCAATCCATTTTATGAAAATATCATCACAATAGTATGATTCCAATAAAATACACTGGCCTGCAAAAGTAAGTATCACACTTTTCAAATGTAATTTCTTTCTTAACTATAGAAGGTAGAGGCAATACCAGTTATTAAAAATTAAATAACATGTTTTTGGCACTAAGCTAAAAAAGTCTATTTTCACTGTTTTATTTTTTTTTAGTCAAAAATGTTGCCAATGTATGGTTTACTAGTTTCTAAGAATTAAAGCCTATAGAATTTGCAAAAAACGTTTTTTAATCTTAAATCTCTACCTTCGATAGTTAAGAAAAAAAATACACTTGAAAAGTGTGATACTTACTTTTGCAGGCCAGTGTGTCATTACAATAGAAAATGTTATTTTAATCGATTAAGATAGGAAAAAGTGAATCGCTCAGGCGGGACTCGAACCCGCGATCTTTCCCTTACAGGGGAATGCTCTGACCACTGAGCCACCGAGCTACGCCTGAAGTTATTCAAAATCTCCTATACTACCGTTTTTAGGGCGACGGTGGGAGCTATCTACCGATATTCGTACGAACTATCGGAAACAATGAATGATGTTGCAATCATTTTTTAACATTGTTTTTCGATGACTTCATTCAATGTTATTTTATTTATTAAATGGTATATTTAGCTGAAATTGAAAATTAAGATTAAAAAAAAAATGGGCCATCTGTTGGTATGAGGCAAAATCATTTAGGGGGCCTAAATGATTTTGCTATAATGTGAAAGATGGCCTTATTTGCAAAAAATATTTGCCTTATTATAGATTATTCTAGAATTCTGTGTAGCGCTTAGTGGCGAGTAGTCAAACCACAACAAACATTACAAGACCCTGTTTCTGTATGGTTCCGCTATGGCGCAATAGACTAGATGGAGACGGGACAAGGTCTCGACGTCATGCCCCCCGCGTCTCCCTTCCCACCCGAATTTGTCCACGCGTTTTTCTTAAGAGAAATTTGACAGCGGCATCTCCGCTACTTAATCATTTTCTGTCCTCTGTGGGTTTGACACAAATCACGAAATATCACATGGGGGCAGGAGAGAGGGGGTGTAGTAAGGCTCAGAATAATAACTAGAAGTAGGTTACCTATCTTAATCCCGAATTTTAACATTCCGAATATCATAATCCAGAAAACGTTTGGCCAATTTTTCATAATCCCGGTTTTTCAAATTCCGAAGTTTTCTTTTCCATATGATCGCAACTCCGAATTTCATTTGCCCATTTATTCATTTGTACGACGTTTTATAATCCAGACGAACGAGTTCCAGACACACGAAATCTAAATGCACAAAATCCAGATGACCGTAATCCATATGCACGAAAGCCCAATTTTTAAAACACAAATTTTTGAAATGCAATTAATTGATATCCAGTTAATTGATATCCAGACAAACAATATCCAGATTTCTAAACCTAAAACTAAACCTCATATGGCGTCTACTAACTACAATTGGGGACCTACTGAACAAAACACACGTTGCCTTAAAAATATATGTATGCATGTAAGCAAACAAGCATGCATGCAGGCAAGCTAGCAATCAAACCGGCAAACATGCAGGCATGCAGGCATGCATGCATGCAGGCAAGCATGCAGGCAAGCAGGCAAGCATTAGTGTTGCTCTTCTCCGGCGCTGCGGGAAGTGCAGTCCTTCCGCCCTTGCGTAACAAAGTTCGGGCACCCATGCTCGCTTCCGCAGCCCTCCGCGGGTGTGCGTTGTTTTATAGACAATTGTTTAATATAATTTCGTATAACAGAAAATATTTCGCATAATTTCGTTTCATAGAATAATCAATATAATCATTATATTTAATTAATATAATTTTAAATCATTGAATTTTGTTTCATATAAAGTTAAACATTAGAATAATCATTTCATAGAATATCAAATCAACTATTCTTAATCATTATATTGTTTATTTAATAGAAACTTATTACAAAGAATAACATATATTATCATATATATGGTTTTTATGAACTAAACAATTGATGCGTCTACAAGGTCGACGGAGCCCCGCTACGCGGGGCTCCTACTTCTGGGTGGTTTATAAAAAAATAACCACGAAGGCCTAATGCGGGAGCTTCGCTACGCTCCGCTCCCGCATTAGCCTTCTAACCTAACCTATCCGAGTCGGGGTAATCTGAGTCGGGGTGTTAAAATTGTAAATGTTACAGTTAAAAATGTGATTTGGAACATTATAAAGGTGGTTTAATATTCTTTAAAAATAATTCTAAAGCTTGATAAGTTTGTTAAACAAAAATTTTTTTATTATAAATTGTGTTTCTGTGAAATATATTTCATTGTAGGAAATTGTTTTTGAAACAATAATATTCGAAATAAAAATATAAGAACCAAACATTATATGAAGCATTTTCTGTGAAACGAAATTCTATGAAATTTCTTTCTACGAAATAAGGGGCTCCCCTCCCTCCGCGCCTCCGTTTCTTAAATAACACTCTAGTGTAGGGCAGACAAGTACCACGGCGAGTCGGGTCGGGTGTGGTACGCAGTGTTCACGAGCTCGCTTTCCTGATTCATTGATTATACCTGCATACAAAACTGTTCATGCATGACATGGAAAACAATAATTTAAACAAAATTATATTATATTTATAAGTCTTCAGGCTTTCATTTTATTAAGTGAAATTATTTATGTCTTAAGTGAACGTTAGATTTTTTATTATTATATCAACCGTTACACACCCTAAATAAATCGTATAAATTTACTGATTTTTACTATACCTGTATATAGTTTAGCTGGAACACGATTTGTATGGGAACCAAATAAAAAGATTATGAAAATTTGGTAATAGTTTATTTGGAAAATGGTACGATGGGAAACAAAAAAAAATATTCTGAGAATCTGGTATAACTATATTTGGATTATGACAATATGGAAAACAAAAAAATACTATTTGAAAATTTGGTTTTAGTGCACCTGGAAATTTATTCATCTGGGAAATGAAAAACGGAATTATAGAAAGTTGTCATTCATTACATCTGTCTTTTAAAAGTTCTACCAACCGTTTTCGGGGTTTTAAGATTCGGGTAACAGAAATTCGATATTTCAATAGGTTACCCTAGAAGTAAGGTATCACGTGTATTTATTTTTAAGCCAAACGCGCGATTTCTAATTCAAAAAGTGGCGTGTAGAATACGCGCCACGAAATAAGTCCCTTAGCCGCGGCGTTGCTGTCGCAACATGTAATGTTACCAGCATCGTCCTTTTTTTTTTACCAAATCTTTTAATATTCAGATATAAATATAAGACTAACCTGTAATAGTACTTGCTGGACTGGTGATCGGTACCCATATATTGTGACCAAATTGAAAATCGCCATTTTGGTGCTGAAAGTTGCGGCACGCAGTAGTGAGTGTACTTGGAACTAATACTAATGATGGACAACAATTGTCTTGGTATCGATAATTTAATATAATTAATATATTAATTATATTAACAATATGGCCATTAAAACATTGTTTTTATGGTAAACGGATAAATAAAAACAACAAACAACGTCCATTTGCAAACTAATTAGTTCTCAGTACACGATACAAGATGGGCTTCAATAAAGTATTATCTTGAAAACTATAATTTCATAGGAAGGTCATTTTCAACGTATAAAACTAATAGTGCATTTTTTGAAGCAGGCTTTAAATGGTTAATAAATGTTTCAATTGACTAAAAACAAATACTTTTTGGAAGTAAGAAATCTTCATACATTTTATTTTTATTATATTGTTCCCGGTTCCGTTTAATATTGTTTGACAAAAAACATATGACAAACGATCATTTTACAAACAACGTTTAAAAATATAATCATTTGACAAACTTTCATTTCGCAAACATATTACTTCAAAAAGAATCATTTTATAAATAAAGGTTTTGCAAATGTATCGCATAGAAAATTTTTCAATTCATAAAATTTTATTTTAAAAATGTTCATTTGACAAAATGAAGTCAGTTAACAAACTGTCAAACAAGCAAGCATAAACCACGCGTGTAGCATACAGTTAGGTAAGGAGCATAGGCATAGCATAGGTATATTATATCAAACATCGTTTCTGTCACAGCTCCGGCGCTGCGGGGCTCCGGCGGCCCCACACGAGCTTGTCGTCGCAGATGGTTGTAACGCCCACAAACGCAGCTTTGGATTACTGGCCAGCCTCCGCCGCGGCAGTGGGCTTTATAACCACCTGCTCCTCAGCTCGTGGCCCATCTCCTCCCTCCGCGCCTACGCTGGCTTGAATAACACTCTAGGGGCAGGGCAAACAAGTCCACGTGAAGTCAGATTTTTTGAGATTCATTTCTGTCACTAACTTTTGACTATTCAAGACAATAATTGAAGGGTAAAACTTGTTTTGCCAACTAACATATTAAAAAAATAATCAATTTGTGAAATGATGTTAAGGCATAATCAAAATGTTCCAATTAAATAATTTGTCTAATTAGTAGATTATTATACAATATTTTGTAAAATCATAAGTTTATCAACTATAATTTTGTAAAACGTTGTTTGTCAAATGAAGATTTGTCATTCGTTTTCTGTTGTTTGATTGGATACCACCCGGTTCTCATTATTCCTGCCCAATAATCCAGCGAATCAATCCAGTCCAGTGCTGGACTGGATTGTAGTGTTCACATTATTTTAGTGTTACAAACGCGCTTCAACTGGTAACAATCCAGTGACCGGACTGAATTACTTACTAGGAAGGATGGTTCGGTAACCTATTGAAATATCGAATTTCTGTGACCCGAATCTTAAAACTCCGAAAACGGTTGGTAGAACTTTTAAAAGACAGATGTAATGAATGACAACTTTCTATAATTCCGATTTTCATTTCCCAGATGAATCAATTTCCAGGTGCACTAAAACCAAATTTTCAAATAGTATTTTTTGTTTCCCATATTGTCATAATCCAAATATAGTTATACCAGATTCTCAGAATATTTTTTTTTGTTTCCCATCGTACCATTTTCCAAATAAACTATTACCAAATTTTCATAATCTTTTTATTTGGTTCCCATACAAATCGTGTTCCAGCTAAACTATATACAGGTATAGTAAAAATCAGTAAATTTATACGATTCATTTAGGGTGTGTAACGGTTGATATAATAATAAAAAATCTAACGTTCACATAAGACATAAATAATTTCACTTAATATAATGAAAGCCTGAAGACTTATAATATAATTTTGTTTAAATTATTGTTTTCCATGTCATGCATGAACAGTTTTGTATGCAGGTATAATCAATGAATCAGGAAAGCAAGCTCGTGAACACTGCGTACCACACCCGACCCGACTCGCCTTGGTACTTGTCTGCCCTACACTAGAGTGTTATTTAAGAACCGGAGGCGCGGAGGGAGGGGAGCCCCTTATTTCGTAGAAAGAAATTTCATAGAATTTCGTTTCACAGAAAATGCTTCATATAATATTTGGTTCTTATATTTTTATTTCGAATATTATTGTTTCAAAAACAATTTCCTACAATGAAACATATTTCACAGAAACACAATTTTTAATCACATTTTTTTGTTTAACAAACTTATCAAACTGTAGAATTATTTTTTAAAGAATATTAAACCACCTTTATAATGTTCCAAAACACATTTATTTTTAACTGTAACATTTACAATTTTAACACCCCGACTCAGATTACCCCGACTCGGATAGGTTAGGTTAGAAGGCTAATGTGGGAGCGGAGCGTAGCGAAGCTCCCGCATTAGGCCTTCGTGGTTATTTTTTTATAAACCACCCAGAAGTAGGAGCCCCGCGTAGCGGGGCTCCGTCGACCTTGTAGACGCATCAATTGTTTAGTTCATAAAAACCATATATATATGATAATATGTATGCATGCCTGCATGCCTGCATGCTTGCCGGTTTGATTGCCAGCTTGCCTGCATGCATGCTTATTTGCTTACATGCATACATATATTTTTTAAGGTAACGTGTGTTTTGTTCAGTAGGTCTCCAATTGTAGTTAGTAGACGCCATATGAGGTTTAGTTTTAGGTTTAGAAATCTGGATATTGTTTGTCTGGATATCAATTAACTGGATATCAATTAATTGCATTTCAAAAATTTGTGTTTTAAAAATTGGGCTTTCGTGCATATGGATTACGGTCATCTGGATTTTGTGCATTTAGATTTCGTGTGCCTGGAACTCGTTCGTCTGGATTATAAAACGTCGTACAAATGAATAAATGGGCAAATGAAATTCGGAGTTGCGATTATATGGAAAATAAAACTTCGGAATTTGAAAAACCGGGATTATGAAAAATTGGCCAAACGTTTTCTGGATTATGATATTCGGAATATTAAAATTCGGGATTAAGATAGGTAACCGGATGGTTCACATTACCTATTCGCTATTCGCTAATTTGTAATTCGTTGGCTGGACTGGAATGCAACTGGAATGTAAACCGGGCATAACTTTATGACTGAGCTAAAAACGCAGTCTCTGTGCTTTGTCACCTAAATCTTGTGAATTTGTCAGAGAGGAATAGCAATACTTTATTATTTCCAAGGTATAACTTTTTCCCATATTATAGGTTGAATTGTGAATTGAATGAAACCTCATTTTATTCTCGTCATCATAAGCCCGATTTAGTGTTTACAAATGCGAAACTACGGAAATGAGAGCACTTAACTTAACTTTAGTTATTATCATGCTTTCTAGTAAATTACACGAGATAAATAGCAATTATTGTTATTGTATTCTACACGAACGCAAAAATAAAACATTATACGGATTAAAAATATTAGGCATATTTATTCTTATTTAATTTATTTCTTAGTCTTATAAGGGACATTACATAAAAACGTCCCCACCCGCCAACAGATTTGAAACATATGTCGAAGCGTCTAGCAGGATAGATAATTTTTTACTATGACGACATCCTTGACATGCATGGGGTTTAGATTTTACAGCGTATAGAAGGATAGATGATTTTTACTATCGAGATATGTATACAAAAAGTTGTATAAAATATTTTTCTTTCGCTATAGTTTACGCGAATATGATTAAAGCGACGAATACGAAGCTGCTAAAAAACAAGTGCGGTGTGCGTAGACGCAGGTAGTACAGGTTGCGCCAAGCAGTCGTCACTCGTTCGTTGTTTGCGAACTTTGTATATATCTGTATTTATTCTGTAAGAATGAGCATTCTTACAAAACCCCTAACGGGCCACCAAATTTGGTGCAGACCGAACCACCGAACTTGGTATGCTCCGAACCAAATCCGATCTTCTGGACAGCAATTCACCAGAAATAATGATCAAAGTCCTTATTGACCACTGGATTTGTTGTTGCTGCCCGAAATACCGAACCATGTACCCACTGTAATGTGCGCAACATAAGACCGGACTGGATGCTCCGGTTCCACATGCTACCTAAGTATACTTCCAGTGGTTTTCGAGCGTTACCTTTGAAATTGTTGAATTGAATTGTCTATGAAAGTATAGTGACCAGTATATTTTGACTCCACAGGTTTCACAAAGTGCACTGTTGCATCCAATACCTATTATAAGGCTATGTATGATAGTTTTTATTTTAGTTGCCAATAAACCTCGTAAACATAAGACGTATTTTTTGTCATTCATTGACTCAGTATCCAATTGCAAAGTGAACCTTAACTACACCAACATATGGTCGAATTCGAACCGGATTGATTTACCTGAGCATCGTAGGACCGGCCACCGCGAGAACAAAAGAAGCGCATTCCTGAGCGATAAGACTACGCCCGATGCATTTTTTATGCAAAAAATACTAGAATCGGCGTAATATTGTGCACACTTAAGTAAACAAACATCATTATTAGTGAGTTATTGCAAGATTTTGAAGTTCTACAACGTGTACTATGGCGACCACAGCAGATCAAGCATTGACTATATTAGAAGACATCGCATCAGCACTGAAGAAAACTCAGATAAACTTGAAAAAGTGTCCCAAAGAACGTTTATCAAAACCGGGTTATTTACATACTCGCATTTCTACTGTTGAAGAATTTTGGGAAACTTTTAAGAAGGCTCACCAAGACCTGTTGAAGAATACAACGCGAGAACAACGTGCAGTGCTTCCTTATTTTGTGAATGACGAGTACTTTCTTCACGAAGACTTGTATCTATGTATATTGGGTGACCTAAAAGATTTGTTGAATGCTAGTACTGCAACCGCACCTGGTACACCCAGCGGTAGTGAAGTTCGCGCTCCGCTGACGTTACCTCATATACAACTACCAGCATTCTCCGGAAACTACGACGTGTGGCCCACATATAAGGACTTATACGAGTCATTAATTCACAATAGTACTAAATTGAGCGATGTTGAAAAATTACATTATTTGAAAACTAGTCTCTCGGGCGAAGCGGCATCACTGCTTAATCCTATAAAGGTAACCGCTGCTAATTATAAGATGGCATGGCGCATGTTGATGGATCGGTATGACAATAGGCGTACTATAGTAAATGCACTACTCAAGCGTTTATTTACACAGAAGAAGTGTACCAATCAATCTGCGGCACAGCTCAAATCACTTCTAGATACTACTAACGAAGTGCTGCACAGTTTAAACAATTTAAAAGTGCCTACCGATTCCTGGGATCCTTTAATTATATTTCTGTTGGTGCAGAAGTTGGACCCGGAGTCGCATAAAGAATGGGAAGGAGCTGCTTACTCATCAAATGCTACAGAGTTATGTACATGGAAGGAAATGAGTGAATTTTTAGAAGCCAAATTCCGAACGCTTGAGAATGTTACCCCCACCACTTATACCAAAGCCACTAAGGAACGTGTTTGTCACACAATAACCGCCGAACATGAGAAACAAAAATCATGTGCCCTGTGTAAGGATGCGCACACACTGAGTCACTGCAACGTGTTTAATAAGATGACAATTAGCGAGAGAGGAGATCATGTAAGAACCAATAAACTCTGTTATAACTGTCTCGGGATGGGTCATTCGGTGTTCAAATGCCGCATGCCAATGACTTGCCGCACCTGTAAGAGACGACATCACACCCTTCTACATAAACCCAAGAACACAGACTCGCCGACTTCTCCAGCAGAATCACAACAGCCGACGTCGTCCAGCCAAGCAGATGTAGAAGAGAAGAAGGTCCACACGATGGTTGCGTCCCATTATAATTCTGAGCAGAAGACAGCTCTATTAGCTACGGCAGTAGTGATTTTGAAAAGCAAACAGGGGTACACTACTGTTCTGAGAACGCTAATAGACTCAGGATCCCAAGCATGCTTTCTTAGCGAAAGGGCAACTCGAATCCTTAATCTAAAAAAATCGTCAGTAAACCTAATCGTCTCCGGCATGGAATCAATGAAAGTAAGGGTCAAACATGAAGTCCAAATTGAAGTATTGTCACGATGGGAAGATACTTTCAAATTGCCGATTAAAGCCTACGTGATGTCCAAGCGTTTGACCTCCAACGTGCCCTCAAGCGCCATGAAGGAGAATCATTGGCCACACCTAGCAGGCATCCAACTTGCAGATCAAAATTATCACGCTTCGGAACCTATCGATCTGTTATTGGGTGTAGATGAATACGCAGCAATATTGAAACAAGGTCTCATTAAAGGTCCACCAGGTACAC
The DNA here is from genome assembly GCA_949126895.1 of Eilema caniola. Lineage (NCBI taxonomy): Eukaryota > Metazoa > Arthropoda > Insecta > Lepidoptera > Erebidae > Eilema > Eilema caniola. Next base: position 9,848,679 of record OX421486.1, on the reverse strand, counting down.
CATGTGCCCAAAATACTCACCTGGGATGGATCTTAATGGGTGGAATAAAACTGAAACATAATGCGCGTGAGAAATCATTGACGGCCATGAAGCAAGAAGTTATTATAGAAGATTTACTGAAAACTATATGGGAAGTTGATACAGAATCGAAAAGAAATCTAACACAAATGGAACAATTATGCGAAGATTTATATAAGAAGACATATAAGCGAAACAAAGATGGAAGATATGTAGTGAAATTACCCTTTAACACAATGCAACCCAAATCAATAGAAGGAAATTCACTAGAAATAGCAAAGCGAAGACTGATACAATTAGAAAGAAGATTTAATCAAAATACAGAACTAAAAGAAGATTATACGAAGGTTATAAATGATTACAAGGAGTTAAAACATATCGAAGAAGTACCGAAAGAGGAATTACAAAACAAATCAGTATACTTGCCACATCATGCAGTGGTACGTAATGACAAAGAAACAACAAAAACACGTGTCGTGTTCGACGCATCATGTAAAAACTCCAACGGTGTTTCACTTAATGACGAGCTGTTGTCAGGCCCTGTGCTTCAAGACGATTTGAGACAATTAATAATTAGATGGCGGACTCACGCTGTTTGCTTTGGAGCCGACATTCAAAAAATGTATAGGATGATCTGGGCAGATAAAGAAGACAGATTTTCTGAGAGTTCTCTGGAGAAATGATCCATCAGAAGACATTAAGCATTATAGACTCTTGACTGTGACATTTGGAACCGCTTCTGCACCATACCTTGCTGTAAAAACACTTATGCAGCTAGCTGATGATGAAGGTGATAAATATCCAGAAGCCGCTAGAATACTACGCGAAGATTTCTATGTCGATGACGTCATGTCAGGAGGGGATACCCTAGCAGAAGTTACACAACTCAGTAAAGATCTAACAAATTTGCTGCGCTTAGGAGGCTTTGAACTGAAGAAATGGACATCTAACAATGGTGCTTTTATGGAAACAATCAATCCAAAGGACAGATCATCCAAGGCTCATCTGGAACTGAATGTCAATGGAACAGTAAAAGCACTAGGTATCCAATGGAATTTGGGAACAGACAAGTTTGAATACAATTTAAGCTTACCTCCTATTCACGACGTGATCACAAAGCGAAGCATTCTCTCCGATATTCAAAAGTTATTTGACCCACTTGGATGGATTGCACCTTGCCTAGTAATGGCTAAAATTTTAATTCAGGAACTCTGGCTCGAGAAGGTCGACTGGGATCAAGCTGTGAACAAAACACTGGCAGAAAGATGGGCTACAATACGATGTGATCTCCAGAATGTAAATGAACTTTACATTAATAGATGGATGGGCACATTAAAGTCCGCTAGAGATTCCATAGAAATCCACGGTTTTAGTGATGCTTCTATAAAAGCATATGGCGCTGTAGCATACTGCCGAGTAAGAAACCCAGATGGTACTTTCAAAACTACTATCATTGCTGCAAGAACCCGGGTTGCTCCCCTGAAAACGATATCTTTGCCCAGGCTAGAATTATGCGCAGCATTGCTTTTGTCTAGACTTCTTAAACAAATAGCGCAAACAATGAGGATTCCTACATCTCAAATCTATGGTTGGACAGATTCGTCAATTGTTATTTCATGGTTGTTTGGAGATCCTAATAGATGGAAGACATTTGTGGCTAACCGTGTTGTTGAGATTACAACCAATCTAAATTGCAGCCAGTGGTATCACGTACAGACGCAAGACAATCCAGCTGATGTTGCATCAAGGGGTATGTTAGAGCTAATTTGAAGAAGTGTGATTTATGGTGGAACGGCCCACAATGGCTACAAACCAAGATACAGTTCACTAGACCAAACATAACACAAGTCGATTTAGAGAAGAAAAAGATAATTACACAAAGTCTGAAATTAACAAATGATAACGAAGATAATGGAAAGAAATTAATAACACAATTTGATGATTTTAACACTTTATTGGAGCTCCTTGGAACAATAACATACTGTCGACGATTCCTGAAACAAAAGGCATTAAAAAACATAGATAACACAATAACAACTGAAGAACTACAACTTTCTTTGAAAATATGTATAAAAAGAGCACAAGAAGAAGAATTTGATCAAGAGATAGAACATCTGAAAAGAAAGAAAGCTGTAAAGAAATCTAGTAACCTTAAGTCGTTGGATCCTTACCTTGATGAAGATGGAGTTCTCAGGGTGGGCGGCCGGCTCAGAAACGCAGAGATGAGTGATAAAACTAAGCACCCAATCATTCTAGGTCGGAACAGTAAACTTGCGCTTTTGATCGTAGCAGAAGCCCACTCGAAGACGTTGCATGGTGGAACACAACTGATGCTTACTTACCTGCGGTCTAATTACTGGATACTGCGAGCAAAGGCATTAGTGAAGCAGTATATTCATCGTTGTCTGCTATGTGCAAAATTAAATGCTAGAGTGAGGACGCAAGTTATGGGTGACTTACCTAGTGTTCGTGTGAAGCCCGCACGACCATTTCTCAACGCAGCCGTAGATTTCACCGGACCATTCCAAATATTAATGAGTAAAGGCCGAGGGAATAAGACCAGCAAGGCATACGTAGCTGTTTTTGTTTGTATGTCCACGAAGGCAATTCATTTGGAATTGGTTGGCGACCTAAGTTCAGCTGCATTCATTGGAGCCTTTAAAAGATTTTGTGCTCGCAGAGGAAGGTGCGCCAATATATGGAGTGATCAAGGACGCAATTTTATTGGTGCTAACAAGGAACTTGTCGAAGCATGGAAGGACGATTGTTTGCAGTTTGATGGAGATGTAGCTGAATTGCTTGCTAACGATGGAACCCAATGGCACTTTATACCTGCGTATTCGCCTAACTTTGGAGGACTATGGGAAGCCGGCGTCAAATCCATGAAATACCACCTAAAGAGAATTCTGAATACCAACTTAACGTTCGAGGAAATGACGACGATTCTCTGTGAAATTGAGGCGTGTTTGAATTCACGTCCGCTGTGTCCAATAGACGACGTGACAATGGAACCGTTGACACCTGGGCATTTTTTAATAACCGAAGCTCCGGTCACCATACCACATGTTAATATAAAGGATGCCAAAATGAGTAATTTGACACGGTGGCAATACACTCAAAAATTATTAAACGACTTCTGGGCCCGATGGCAAGGGGAGTACTTGTCACGTCTTCAGCAGAGACCAAAATGGCTGAAACGTGAAGACGAGTTCAAAACGGGAGACATAGTACTCATCAAGCAAGACAATCTCCCACCGGGAAAGTGGCTCCTCGGCCGCATTATAGACAAATACCCCGGGGCTGACGGACTAACCAGAGTGTACAGTGTAAAGAGTGGCGATAATATAACAAGACGATGTGTTACAAAATTGTGTGCTTTACCGATTGATACAGCTATAGATTAATATCCCATTGTTGTGTATTATGTTTATGAAGTATTTAATTCAGCCAAGCAAATTATACCTTGATGTTATTTTCTAATTTGGTTAATAATGTGATTTGCATGTAATTTTGTTTGAAAGGACTAGTCGTCCTTTGGTGGGCGGCTATGTTGCATCCAATACCTATTATAAGGCTATGTATGATAGTTTTTATTTTAGTTGCCAATAAACCTCGTAAACATAAGACGTATTTTTTGTCATTCATTGACTCAGTATCCAATTGCAAAGTGAACCTTAACTACACCAACATGCACTAAACGCAGTTGGTCTGCTATAGTCTACTCCGAACTGTTTTCATGGTTCGGTATAGTTTCAAGCATATATTTTGACCTTAAGTCTCGAGAGAAACGAGCCCCTGGCGCGTGCATATTGATTTGATATATGTATTTTATGAGTGCATAGCTCCCTGCATTATCCTCAAAAGACGTTCAACTATGCTCAGTACATTTTGTGTAATCACTAGGGTCAAGATATGTGCCGATTACTATACTTTCAAAGATAATACAATTGTTATTAAATATGGCAATGTTTATTCACAGTACTTAAGTTGGCAGCAATGAAAGGAATGTATACTCATATTTAAAAGGTGGTAATGTTGGTTCTATTCTTTGTTCTTGTTCTAACTGAAAAGGGTGGACGTTGTTGTATTGCATGATTATTAAAGTAATAAAAGGAGTATAATTGCTATAAAAGACTAGTGCTGTTCGTTTATTTCATAACCTCAGGTTATGGGCCTAGACACAAAATATCTGTTAGCAAAAGATTGACATTACGTACGAAGGAAAAAGTGAGGTTATTTCACTAACAAAAGAATGAAAAAGAAAAAACCTTTTATTTAAGTGTAGCACCGATAATACAATTAATCATGTACCAAACTAAACTAACACGCAAACAATTAAATTAAACACAATGGCGCTGCACCAAAAAAGGAGCCAGTTCAGCATGGTGTCAGGCACAAGTACCTGACGCTGGTTTTCAACTGGCTCCTATGTTGAGGACATGCGACATGGATAATACAATATAAAGATATTACATTTACAAAAATCGAAAAAAAAAATAGAAAAAATAGAAAAGGAGAAGGAACACAAAACAAAAAAACAATAAACACCAAAAACAAAAACACAAACAGCAGAAACCAAACATGTATGCGATCCGCCAACCCCAGCCGTTTGCCCGTTCCCCGCCATCGGCTCCTCAGGAAGAAACCAATAGAAAAAAAAATGAATGTTCAGGCAGTCAGTCAACAGTCAAAAGCCACAAAGTTACTATTTCACTTTTCGGGGTGAGTAGAGAAATTCGAGACATACTATAGTATAGTATACCCATGGAGAAGGAAATGATAGCGGAGATGTTGCAAGGCAATCGAGTCGCGAGCCTTCCATATGTCAAAACGACTCAATTGGTCTGTGACGTCACCATCTAGTTCTAGTGAAACGTCCTTGCGTTCGGTTGTCATTTTTGGTCAAAAGTTCAACGATAAAAATAGCTTTAACCTGGTTTAAGAATGAAGTGTGCAGTACAAGGATGCACAAAGTGTAAAGATAAACAATTTAAACATTTTAAGGGTATAACATTTCATCAGTAAGTACACTATATTTTAATTTTTTTGAAAAAATTGTCGTTACAGAACCATCTGGCGTAGAGAAGAAATAAGTAACCTTGTCTTACATGTATACTAGTTGTAATAATAACTCAATTCATTTTATGAAAATTTCATCACAATAATCTCGCCCGAGTTTATTTACAATTTCAAAAATGTTATTTTATATATTAAATGGCATATTTAGCTGAAATTTAAAATTAAAGTAAAAAAAAATTGCGCCATCTGTCGGTATAAGGCTAAATCATTTAGCCCCCTAAATGATTTTGCTATAATCCGAAAGATGGCGCCTTATTTTTAAAAATTATTTACCTATTAATAGATTATTCTAGAATTCTGTGTAGCGCTTAGTGGCGAATAGTCAAACTATATAACAAAAAGACAAGGTCTGTTTCTGTTCGGATTCGCTATGACGCACTAGATGGAGACGGGGACGAGGTATGACGTCATGCCCCCCGCGTCTCCCTTCCCACCCGCATTTGGTCACGCGTTTTTCTTAAGAGAAATTTGACTATGGCATCTCCGCTACTTAATCATATTCTGTCCTCCGTGAGTATACCAATACAAAAATAAAATTACAGTGTGTGAAAGTATACAGATAAAATTACAATATATTCGAGACATACAGTGAAATTAGTCTCGAGAAATTTTTGCATATGTAGTGGTGTGTATATTACTCAGATCTTAGAGCGCGTTTCCACTATATCGTTCTGGCCTATACAAAAATGTTTCGATATCCTAACATTACTATTTAATTTTATACTTATCCCTAGCAACACTCTGATTTTTGTTTTCAATAAAAACAAGTTTTTATTTTAAAGAAAAAGGTTTTGACTTTATAAAAAAAAAAAATTTGGTTGCCTGTAAAGTCGGTATACAGGCGAAAGTTTTACGTGACAACGACTTTGAGTGGTAAAATAATTTTAATGTGAATATTCATTCGTATAGTAGGAAGAAGGATGAAATAATAATAACAATTTAAAACATTTATTTATACAAAGAATTATAAACAAAATTAAATTTTAAATTATTAATTACAAGACATGAACCGGTGTGTATGCCTATCTCTCTCACTCTCTCTCTCGCTCTGTCTCTCTCGCTCTTAGGCGGGCTAACTGTGCTCGAGTGGAAGGGACGCGTGCCTTTCACTTTTTATGTCTGTCTCTCTCGCTCTTAGGCGGGACGCGTGCCTCTCACTCGCTCTCATTGTAAGCGCATAACGCGGAGCGTAACGCAGAGCGTAACGCAGTTTCTTGAAGTGTCGCCCGGCAAACCAATTTATAAGACGTTGTCACGTCAAAAAAAATTTTTCATTCAATTTCACGTCCTTGAGCAAAAAACGAGGCGACTACCGTGAAACAATAAAATATCGTGTCGTTCTTTAGATGATAGTAGTTTAGCTATAGGTAAAAAGTTTTGACCATAATAATTACGAAACAAAACAAATAAATAAATCGTCACTTGATAGTGGAAAGTGGAAACACGCACAAAACCAGAATAAACCAATTTACGCTGTCCACGTGCAGTCCGGCGTCAGTCGCTTGGTACCGTTAGAACATAAAGCACACATTTCATTCAAAAATTATAATTATTACGTAGTTTAATTGTTAAATTTTGTATTTGTTGATTGTTGTTATTGTTTGTTATTATTGTTATAATATTTGTTGAAGTGTTTAATTTGTGTGTAAGTGTTGTAACTTTATATTGTTAATTCAAAATGGCTCCAGTGTTAAAACATGGTCGAGGCAAGCCTTTGACTTCTCAAACTAAAGAAGTTTTGTACTGTTTGTACAAATATTTCGAAAATGAGTGTAAAAACAACCCGAGCAGTATTATGACCCCCACTCAATTAGTTGCTAAATCAACAGGAATTTCAATAGCATCCGTCAGAAAGGTAGTATCAGAAAGCAAATGTCGTCCTTCAGATCAGGAAGTAACATTGAAATCTCCTAAAAAGAAACCGAATCGTAAACCTGCAATAGTAATCGATAACTTTGATCAGCAAGTTATCAGAAGAACAATTCATGACTTCCACATCACAAATAAAGAAGTTCCCACTTTGAAAACTTTGCACGCAAAATTGAAAGAAGATATCGATTATAAAGGTTGTGTCAGCACGTTACGAAAACACGTCATGTCATTAGGTTTTAATTGGAAGCAAACAGAAGATAACCGGAAACTTCTTATGGAAAAACACGAAATTAGATACTTGCGAATTAATTATTTGATGAAAATTGCTGAATATCGTGAACAACGCCGACCAATTGTTTACACCGACGAAACATATATACATACATCACATACCCTCTCGAAATCTTGGTCAGATGGAAGCACTTCAGGTTTGAAGCAACATATATCGAAAGGCTACCGCTTAATCATTGTTCATGCCGGTGGTATGGATGGCTTTATACCAAATGCATTGCTTATTTATGTTTAAAGCCAACCAAAAAAGTGGAGATTATCACGACAATATGAACTATGACAACTATTCAAGGTGGATTCAAACTCAATTAATACCCAACTTACAACCAAATAGTGTTGTTGTTGTTGTTGACAACATACCATATCATAACTCAATACAAAATCCTGCACCGAATAGTAATTCTAGAAAACAGCAAATGATTGACTGGCTGACATTTCGAAACATTGAGCATTCATCCACGTTGCTTAAGCCTCAATTATATGAACTGATTCTGCAAGACAAGGCGAGATTTGTAGCGTACAAGATAGACGAAATATTACGACAGCACGGTCATACTGTGCTGCGTTTACCACCATACCATCCGGAGTTTAAATCTATAGAAAATATATGGGGGATAGTGAAAACATATGTCACAAAAAAGAATGTCGCAATGAATATGAAGGTTATAATGTCATTAGCTGAAGAAAAAATGAACGCCATAACTGTAGAGGAATGGAGAAAAGTTTGTCTGCATGCTATTGAGGAGGAAAACAAATATCAGGGTAGAGACGCAGCTTTAGACACAATATCAGAACGAATCATAATTAATTTAAATAATTCATCTGATGAAAGCGAGGATGATGATGATTGTGATATGCCTAGGGTTGATGAATTATCAGAATAAAACATTTATGGCCGGAGAACACCTAATTCATACACGTCTTCACTGAAGTGAAAACCGGCATTCACTGCTTGTAATGTTTGGAACTGGCTTGTCTGCCTCATACAGTTCCATAGATTATAATGCAGTGGATACACATTTTCATGTCCGTATTAGTACGTAGTGCGTATGCGTAGACGTGTACGCATTTGGTGTGCTCCAGCCACAAACGTATATTACCTTTAAAAAAATAAAAACTAAAAATAAAATGTTGTTTTTTTTTTATTTGCTGACCATACACTACTACAAACGCAAAATTTTCTCAAAGCTAATTTACCTGTACTATAGTATAGTATACCAATACAGAAATAAAATTACATTACAGAAATTAAATTAGTGTGTGAAAGTATACATATAAAATTACAATATAATAAAACAAACAAGAAATTTCCGAATTGCCAAAGTATGTTAAAAACCTAATATAGGTACGAGTATTATGCAGTTTTAATTTAAAATTACTTTTAGTTTTCAGGGACCTCAGGGGTGGTGGGACGCTCTATGATGGGTACAGAGAGGCCAAGAGGGCCCTTCAGGTGGCCATCAAGCGGTTCAAAAAGTTGGGCCGCGAGCAGCTGACCCGTGGGGGCGCCCGTACCTTATGGTAAGGGGTAAATTACACGGACCCAGAGCCTACAGCCGGAGCGGCTGGAGGGGGTCTTGGACTCCTTGTTCCCATCAAGAGCGGAGGAACACATACCTCCGCGCATGGCTCCGTCTCAGGTGCCCAACGCGGAAGGCAGCGAGAACGACGTGCCCGTAGTCACGGAGGGTGAGTTAGGGGCGGCTGTACTGCGGCTTAAATCCCGCAGAAACACCGCCCCTGGACCCGACGGCATTCCAGGCCGAGCGTGGGTTTTGGCTCTCGAGGAGCTTGGACCTCGACTTATAGGGCTCTTTAGCGCATGCCTCGAAAAAGGCCAGTTTCCCAAGGTCTGGAAGACAGGGAAACTGGTCTTGATCCGAAAGGCGGGGCGGCCGGCAAATTCTCCATCGGGATACCGGCCGATCGTGTTGCTTGACGAGGTGTGCAAGCTCTTCGAGCGTATTATTGCACAACGCCTCGGCAAGCACCTCACACGCGTGGGGCCTGATCTGGCAGATAGCCAGTTTGGCTTCCGGCAAGGGCGCTCCACCGTGGACGCGATCATGCGCATTAGAGACCTGACGGAGGAAGCAATCTCACGGGGTGAGGTGGTGGTGGCGGTGTCTCTTGACATCGCCAACGCCTTCAACACCTTGCCCTGGAGCTGCGTTAGGGAGGCGCTTATCTACCATGTAGTGCCTCCCTACCTCCGTCGAATTGTCGGGGCCTATCTCTCCGAGAGGGCCATTACTTACCCGAGCTGGCTAGGGCCGGGTCGGCGAGATGTGTCGTGCGGTGTTCCACAGGGATCGGTATTAGGACCGCTCCTGTGGAACATCGGTTACGATTGGGTGCTGCGCGCTCCGTTGCTCAGAGGGGTCCGCGTAACATGTTACGCAGACGACACCCTCGTTACGGCGCGGGGAGCAACGCACCGAGACGCAGCACTAAAGGCCACGGCAGGGGTTGCTCAAGTCGTGGGTCGGATACGGCGGCTGGGTCTCGAGGTCGCCCTTCACAAATCCGAGGCTCTGTGCTTCCACGGACCTCGGATGGGGCCACCTGCGGGATCCAGGCTACAGGTAGGGGGCGTCAGCATCGGCATCGAGCCTTCGATGAAGTATCTGGGACTCGTACTCGATGGCCGGTGGAACTTCGGACATCACTTCCGAAGTTTGGTCCCAAAACTGAGGGGAGCATCAGCCGCACTCGCGCGACTGATGCCCAACATCAGGGGACCCAACGCTCCCTACAGGAGACTGTACCTAGGGATCGTGCGAAGTATGGCCCTATACGGGGCCCCCGTATGGGCGGAAACCCTGACGGCCACCAATCTGGCTAGATTGCTGAGCCCGCAGAGGGCGATGGCCGTCAGGGTGATAAGGGGATACCGCACGATCTCAGGTGAAGCGGCATGTCTCCTAGCCGGGACCCCTCCATGGGACCTGGAAGCGAGAGCCCTTGCGTCTCTGTTTAAATGGCGCAAGGAGGCACTGGAGCGGGGCCAAAGGCCTACGGCTCGAGAAATCGAGGCCCAGCGGTCCCAGCTCCACCAGGAAACCGTGGAGACATGGAAGGTGCGACTTGAGCAACCAAAGGGGGGATTCGCCACAATCGCGGCCGTCAGACCGGTCATGGACGCTGGAGAGGAGACATGGTGCTCTCTCCTCCTACCGGTTGTCACAGATACTTACCGGGCATGGTAGCTTCTGTAGATATCTGTGGCGAAGACACCGGGAAACCACGGCCGAGTGTCAGCACTGCGAGGACCGCAGCGACGACACATCGCTCCATACGCTGGTGGAGTGCACAGCGTGGGCGGAACAGCGCCAGGTCCTCGTGGTGGGTCTGGACGTGGACACTCTCTCGCTGGAGACCATGGTGCGAGCCATGGTCTCCAGCGGGACTAAGTGGGACTGCGCTGTCTCTTTCTGCGAACAGGTCATGCTCGCGAAAGAGGCGGCGGGGCGGGAGCGGGAGAGAACTCTCCCACCCGAGTTCCGCAGTCGGCGGCTTGGGCGCCGCCGACGTGTCTTCGCCGAAGACCATCGGCCTCCGTGACCGGGGTCCTGAGGACGGTGAGTGGGCTGCTCACCGTTCTTACAGAAGCAGGCCCATGACGGCAGCGTGACGTGAGATCACGCACGCCCCCCCCCCCAAGAAGCGGGGTGACACCCGAACCCTCCCCCCCATAGACGCGGGATAACACCCGAACCACCTAGGTGAGGCCGCAGCCGTAGGTCTGTTGGTGGTCCTGGGACATCCTTCCGAGGGCTTACCCGGGGCTACCAACCGCAGGCTATTAGGCGGTACGTGAGGGTTTTTTAGTCGGTAGGAGTCCGGCATAGCATCCATGAAGGATTTTCCCGCACGTTAAAAAAAAAAAAAAAAAAAAAAAAGGGGTGGTGGGATATTGTTCCAACAATGGGTTGCAGCATGTTCAAAACAACCCCTGAACGCCATTGTTTTATGCCGCGGCACAGAAAGTGGGTTCGTTGAGAAGCGCACGGCGTACCTATTACACTAATGTCTCCAACTTAGTTTATTTAGAAGGTGAGTAGGTTTATTTGTATAGATAATCCCAAACAGCATGCTGGCCAGATGCAGATTTCGCCTTGCTTCCGTTTTGCTCGTTCAAATATGGTGTCACGTGACCACGTCGTGGTATGCTGAAACAGTATCGAGCACATGCGTTCTGGACGTGCTGAATGAGACCCGCGGTCCGCGACAGCAAACAGGGGCCATACAATGTATCAACATAGTTAAAGCGTGACAAGACCAAACTATCAACAAGCAACTTCCGCATAGGCACACCAATATAATCCCTTATTTTATATAGGATTTTTAATCTAAAGAAACAGTTTTTTACTATATTTCCTATATGATTCTCGAAACGCAACTGAGGGTCTGTAACAAGGCCCAGGTTGCATGCCGTGTCCACTCGCTCAATATTTCTCCCCATTAGACTGATTTGGATTAGCAGATAAAATATTTTCAATTTGGTTCGCGCTACCCATGACCATAAATTTGGACTATTGTGGGTTCAGTAATAAGCAGTTCCTCTCAGACCATTTCGCTACCCTATGGAGACCGGCTTCGATGTTTAGTGTGGCTAAATCGGTATCCTTCGCATTAAACGAGTAGTACACTGGGGTGTTATCCGCATAAATATGATATTTACAGTGGTGAAAACAGCTTGTGATGTCTGCGCTGTACAGTATGAAGAGGAGTGGCCCAATCAGCGACCCCTGTGGGACCCCCCTGGAGACCAGCTGCGGAGGGGAAACCAGTGAAGTTCCATCCTTCTTCCGAATTTCTACCTGCTGTGACCTGCTTGACAGGTAACTATCAAACCATCTTACGGTGTTAGGCTGAAAACCATAATATGACAGCTTTGACAGCAGTAGCGAGGTATTGATAGACTCGAAAGCACGCGAGAAGTCGAGCAATGTCAAGATGGATCCCTCCCCACGGTCACGGGCCTCAATTATATTGTCCACCACATCGGCCAAAGCCGTAGCAGTCCAACGACCCTTCCGGAAACCCGACTGCAGATCTGGAAGTATATCATTGACTTTCCGACATCTGTGTATGAACCACTCTCTCAAGTACTTTAGACAGGCAGGACAAGACACTAATCGGCCTGAGATCTTTAAAACTTTGGGGGCTGCTATTTTTTGATAGAGCCTCTAGGTCATGTTCAAAAAGATCACTCAAAATATCTCTTATCGGTCGATAAGTAACCTGCTTACGGGCTAGCCTGTCCTTCATGATTAGCAGCTGACATGTAATGAATGCATGGTGTCCGAGTTCGACAATATGGTCTACGGTTACGTTACGCCAGCGGGCGTCAGTGCAAATCACATCGATAAGAGTACTCTTATCTGCCACAAAATGAGTAGGCACAGAAACTATCTGGTCCAGACTAAAATAATTTAAAAACTCCTGCAGCCTTTTCGCTTCATACTCATCGTAGCGGAGCATGTTGGCGTTAAAATCACCCAATAAGATGATATTATTATCGAAAGGCGCAAGTGCACATATACTGTCGGTGACTGCTTCCAGAAAATCCCTCAAATTTGCATCCGGTGGACGGTAGGCAGTTCCAATTATTAACGTTTTTGCCCTGATGGTGAGACTATGCCACATCTGTTCTACAACAGGGTGAACGGAATGAGGCCGTATGCGGGTGCATACACCGAATTTTATGTAGAACGCAACGCTTCCCCCCCTACCCTCCTTTATAGATGCTGGGCGCGGAATGTGTCGCATTCTATAGCCAGGCACAGCTGGGGCACGACCCTCCTGTCCCTCCCTCAACCAGGTTTCGTTTATGGCCATGATGTCAACTGCATGCTGGCTCATCATCACTAAAAACTCATCCTGGACCTGTTGAGAGTGATCCCGCGTTGAAGAGACCAAACTTTAAGTATTTACTGCGATTCATTTCATTTGTGGTTTATTTGAATTATATTTAGAAGGCAGTAGGTACATAAACATTCCAGACCACCTATTGTGCTCACGGTACATGTATACATCTGATATCTGAGATCTGCTCATGGAGCTCCTGGACGTGCTTTATTGACTCTTTAATTCTCTGGAGCTCCAACTCCTGTAGGTTATCCATGACTGATAATTTCTTTTCGCGCAGCAACTGTCTGACGGGATTCCTATTACCATTTTCCGCATTTAACTGTCTTTTGGCTCGACCTGTCAATAAGTTTAGCACTTTAGATTTATTTATACTTCTCTGCATTATAAAAAAGATAAAAATCATTTATTTCAAAGTAGAAAGTCAAAAGCTAAAACGACATGTTTTAATATTTTTAATTATTATTTCTTACGTTTTAGCGGTGATGATATTGGTCGCTTGAGAGAACTGTATGGTGTGCTTGGATCAAAGTTTGTAGGGACCTCGTTATCTTTATTCTCAGGAATCTGTAAAATAAAATTTTCTTCCTTAATTTTCGTGTTAAAAGCCAATAGCAGTGCTGTGCTATAAAATAAATGTAAAAAAATCTGTAAAATAAGTTAAAATAATAATAAAACAATAATCTGTCAGGTTGACCCCCAATATGGTGATAGGTTTATAATATTTGTTTGGTATTTTATATGAAAATAATAAAACTTTTACCGCGAGGATAACAAAGAGCAAGGGAGTGGGAATTGGCAAGAAGTGGCAAAGGACAGAAAAGTGGCGCGTTCTGTTGTCAGAGGCCAAGATCCTCTTTGGGTCGATAAGCCAGCGAAGTAAGTAAGTAAGTAAGGTACCTTGTTCTGAAGAGGAGACTCCTGAGTCATGAAGTCCTTGATTTCAATCATTATGTCTGGATTTTTTGTAGGCTGTGAATGGAATATTATTACTTATATTAATTTTCTTATTATTTGTGCATTGTGTAGGTACCTTGAATAAATATCTGAGTTCAATCACACTGGAGTGATTGAACTCAGATATTTTATTTATGTGATGTAAAGCTTGTGTTATACATGATTAATACCTTTGGAAGATGGGACTCCTCAGTCATGTTGTCCTCAATCATTTCTATTATAATGTTCTCTGGATTTTTTGCAGGCTGTCAATAAAATAATAAATACAATTATTAAGGTCCATTCCCACATAATAGTAAAGTAAGAATTTAGGCACAGTACCATCGCCACCATGATCATTTCATACATTCTACACTTCCAACCCTGACAGTGTCAGTAACAACACAGTGCCATTAATGTTATTATAATATAATAACAATAATTTTCGCTGTGGTAGATCTGTGCTTGAACTATGACTTTACTAATATTTGTATGACTTTAATAATATTTTTTTAAAACTACATGAAAGTAAATAGTTGGCATTTCTTTAAGAACTTACAAAGATAGGCTTCTGATTTATAACATCATCAGCATAAATAGCCATATTTCCATCAATTGATGATGGTATGATTGCCCTCAGCCAGTCTTCGGCGTCGCTCAAACCTGGTGGCGGTGTAGGCGGTGGTCCTCCTCCAGTGCGGCGCATTTCTTGGCGCCCTTTGCAAGCTACCTGTTGACATTAAAATTAAAATTTTATGCATGTGTTTGATTGAATACAAAATGCACTAATAAATAGCAACATTATATAAATATATATCCATACTTAATATTATAAATGCGAAAGTAACTCTGTCTGTCTGTCTGTCTGTCTGTCTGTCTGTCTGTATGTTACGCTTTCACGTCTAAACCGCTGAACCGATCTTGATGAAATTTGGAACAGAGATATATTAGAGCTTGAGAACGGACATAGGCTACTTTTTATCACGAGAAAGGGGGTTTAAGGGGGGGAAATAGGGGATGAAAGTTTTTATAAAAGTTTGTCATTTCTGAAGATATCTTAATGAAATTTGGTACAGAGGTAGATTAGAGCTTAGGAACGGACATAGGCTACCTTTTATCGCGAAAAGGGGGGGGGACTAGGCCCTTGGGAGGAAAGTTTGTCATTTTTGAAGATTTCTTGCTGAAATTTGGTACAGAGATAGTTTAGAGCTTGGGAACGAACATAAGCTACCTTCTATCGCGAAAAGGGGGGAAGAAGGGGGGGACCAGGGCCTTGGGATAAAAGTTTATCGTTTTAGAAGATTTAGTGATGAAATTTCGTACAGAGATAGTTTAGAGCTTGGGAACGGACATAGACTACCTTTTATCACAAAAAGGTGGGTAGAAGGGGGGACTAAGGCCTTAGGATGAAAGTTTGTCATTTTTGAAGATTTCCTGATGAAATTTGGTACAACGATAGTTTAGAGCTTGGGAACGAACATAGGCATTGAAGCTTGGGAACGAACATAGGCTACCTATTGACGCGAAACTGGAGGCATAGGGGGGGGGGGGGGGGGTAATAAGGGATTCAAGTTTGACAGTTTTGAAGATGATGAAATTTTGGTACAGGGATTAATTAGAGCTTGGTAACGGACATATGCTACCTTTGATCGTGAATAATGTGGTGAAAGGGGGGGTTAAGGACTAGAACTAGTTAAGAAGGGGGAGGGGGGGAAGGGGAATAGGGCGTTGGGATTAAAGTTTCTAATTTTTCAATGGCACAAAAAAGGGGGTGAATGGCATAAAAAGTAAGAATTTCTTTTAAGATGATTAGAGCTTCGGAACGGATATAGTCGAGTAGCGAACCAAATATAGAAGCGAGTGTAGAGGCGAGTAGAGATTGTTATAGGGACGAGTGAATAGGCGTGTAAAGATTGGAAGTCGAGTAGAGTCGACTACAGGGGCGAGTAGATACACGACTAGAGAGCCAGTGGAGAGGCGAGTATAGAATCAAATAGAATGCTGTAAAGGCGAATAGGGAGGCGAGTGGAAAGATGAATGTAGTGGCGAGTAGAGATTGAATAGAGAGTTGAGTAGAGGTGCGAGTAGATAGGCAAGTGTGGAGAGTCAAGTAGACAGGCGAAAAGAAAATCGAATGGATGGGCAAGTAGAGAGGCCAATGGAAAGGCGAGTATAGAGAAAAGTACAAAGTCGAGTAGAGAGCGTAACAGAGAAGTCAGTAGAGAGTCAAGTATAAATTCAAATACAGAGGCGAGTAGAAAGTCGAGTAGAGAGTCGAATATAGAGGCGAGTAGAAAGTCGAGAACAGAGGTGAGTACATAGTCGAGGACAAAGTTGAGTAGAGAGGCGAATTTAATGCTCAATAGCGTCGGATCAACACTAAACTATAACCGACATCCACGCGGGCGGAGCCGCGGGCAACAGCTAGTATATATATATATACACCTTCTTTGCTGTTCTTTTCAAATTTTCAAATTTATATTTTAATTGTTTCACTGTACGTGGAGTGTCTCCAACAGCATTGAATTCACTTTCAATAAAACCCCACGCACTTTCCTTTTGTTTATTACTAATGCAGTCTGTCTTTTTGCAAAATATAATATTTTTGTACTTTGCTAAAAGAGTTTGCAGTCTGTCCATTTCTGCTTGGTAAAGTTTACACTTCTGTCCCTGAAAAATTATATTTTTAATTATGATGTGAGTTCCATCACATAGCTTGTTCAGTAGATATTTGTTCAACCAAACAATGGGAGTGCCTGAATCCAAAGGCCTGACTCCCATTCCCCCACAGCCAAAAGCCGCGCACGCTCTGAAACTTGGGAAGATGTGTGTATTAAACTGTCTCTTACCAGCTTGCAGAGCGGCGCATCCCATTGTCTCTGGGAGAAAAGCTTATCAGGCAACTCAGTGTTGGGACAAGCAACCTTCCAAGCATTAATGGCATCAGACTTGCACGACACCTCAGAGTTAACCTGTGTGTTTATAAGATTTTTCCTGGTTAACTCCTCAGTGCCGTGAACCGACGACAGAAATGCTGGAAGACTAACGTCTGAAATTTTGCGAACGCCGAGACCACCCAAGCGAACTGGTAAGGACGCTTGGAGCCAGGCTCGGTCGTTCAAGGCCACATTTAAAATTTTGCTTAGAGTATTTTGCAGAATGTTATCAATTTTTGCCAAAAGTGTCAAATGTCGCCAAAACTGGGATGAACGAAGTGCATGAGTAAATTTAGGGACAAAAAGACAAAACCGAAGTATAGTAAAGGCCGAATGAACACTTATTTTTTGTAAATGATCTGTGATATTTTCAAAATTTTGAATTATATTATTATATTATTATTTTTCTGTATTTATATAAAAAAAATTTAGTATTTTACCAAATAATAACACACTGTTTATTTTTTTGGTGGTTTATACAACAAATTAAAGGCTTACTTTGTTTGAATGTCTGCAAGCAGATTGTCCATTTTCATCTTTTATGTTTTTACTTTCTCCCACAGTACACCAGAACTCTAAACAACAGAAAATTGTAAATTTATCGTTTGTAGGTAAATACAGTACAGTACAGATGGCCTGTGGTATGGCCCTAGAATAGCACCACCCCATCTCCTCCCGTGGGTGTCGTAAGAGGCGACTAAGGGATTCAAATACCGGAGGATGGGCAGCAGCATCTTTCCGCGTACTAGCCACCAAACTGCGATCGCCAACCCGCCTGCCAAGCGTGGCGATTACGGCATAACCCCCCCATGATGAACGAACCCAACAAACGGCCCCTAGTCCCCGGCGGCCCCGCTATTCCTGGCTATGGTAGCGGCCATGGTAACGGCGGGGCAAGGGGTGCGAAGAATCCCCGGCAGATGCCAGGCTACCAACCCCGACGACCTTTGGCCCTGGCAACGTACAACACGCTCACACTGCGAACCGACGAGAAGCTCGCTGAACTCGAGGAAGAATTGAGCAGGTTACGGTGGGATATCGTAGGATTGTGTGAAGTCCGGAGAGAGGGGCAGGACACCATGATCCTCAAATCCGGTAACCTGCTCTATTTCCGGGAGGGCGACATACTGTCCCAGGGTGGTGTCGGGTTTATCGTCCACAGGTCCCTTGTCAACAACGTGGTCCAGATCGAGAGTGTTTCGACGAGGGTAGCGTACCTTATACTCAGAATCACCAAACGGTATTCGTTGAAGGTCATACAGGTACACGCACCGACCTCGAAACACCCCGACGACGAGGTGGAGACTATGTATGAGGATATCTCTAAAGCCATGCATAGCTCCCGAACACACTATACTGTTGTGATGGGGGACTTTAACGCGAAACTGGGCAAACGAAGCGACAACGAGCTGAAGGTGGGGCAATTTGGATATGGAAAGAGGAATGCACGTGGCCATCTGCTGGCCGGCTTCATGGAGAAGGAGGGCCTTTTTATGATGAACTCCTTCTTCAGAAAGCCGGAACAGCGTAAGTGGACATGGCTACACCCTAATGGTGTCACAAAAAATGAGATTGATTTCATCTTGTCGACGAAGAGGCACATATTCAATGATGTCTCCGTGATCAATTCAGTAAAAACAGGAAGCGATCACCGGATGGTAAGAGGCACATTGAATCTTAGAACAAAGCTCGAAAGATGTCGACTGATGAAGTCTACGCTCCGACCAGCACCTATCCAGTTCCAGAACCCTGAGCACTTTCAGCTCGAGTTGCAGAATCGCTTCGAATGCCTGGGAGATTGCGAAAATGTGGATGATTACAATGACAGATTTGTGGAAATTGTCCAAACGACTGGGTCTAAGATCTTCAAAGCCCGTCGTTCAAAAGGAACCAAAAAGATTTCGGACCTCACCAACAAACTCATGGAACAAAGACGAAATTTGGTTCTGCAGTCCTCTGAAGATGCTACTCAGTATCGGCGTTTAAACAGACAGATCTCCAAGTCCTTGACTCGCGACCTACGCCAATTTAATACGACTCGTATTAAGGAGGCGATTGAGAGCAACAAAGGCTCAAAGGTTTTCGCAAGGGATCTGTCTGTTGGTCAAAGCCAACTGAATAAGCTGAAGGCGGAGGATGGCAGAATTGTTTCGTCAAAGCCGGAGCTGTTGGAAGAGGTCGAGAAGTTCTACGGACAATTATACACGAGTGTACGGCAATCTGTTAATAATCTGGCCAAAGACCCAAGAGCCAGATTGACCCGACACTATACCGAGGATGTCCCGGACGTCAGCCTGTACGAGATTAGAATGGCTCTCAAACAGCTAAAGAACAATAAGGCACCGGGTGATGATGGGATCACGGCTGAGCTTCTAAAAGCTGGTGGAACACCGATACTTAAAGCTCTTCAGAAGCTATTTGATTCCGTCATACTCGAGGGACGAACGCCTAAGGCATGGCACAGAAGTGTGGTGGTACTCTTCTTCAAAAAAGGTGATAAAACCTTGTTGAAGAATTATAGACCCATCTCGCTTCTGAGCCATGTCTACAAGTTGTTTTCGAGAGTCATTACGAATCGTCTCGCTCGCAGGTTCGACGACTTCCAGCCTCCCGAACAAGCCGGTTTCCGAAAAGGCTTTAGCACCATAGACCACATACATACGCTGCGACAGATTATACAGAAGACCGAGGAGTATAATCAGCCACTCTGCTTGGCGTTTGTGGACTATGAGAAAGCCTTCGATTCGATCGAGACCTGGGCTGTGCTACAGTCTCTCCAACGGTGCCAAATTGACTATCGATATATCGAAGCGCTGAAGTGTTTGTACGAAAACGCCACCATGTCAGTCCGCCTCCAGGATCAAAGCTCAAAACCTATCCAGTTGCAGCGAGGGGTGAGACAGGGAGACGTTATATCTCCGAAACTGTTCACCGCCGGCCTGGAAGATGTTTTCAAGCTCCTGGACTGGAGAAGACTCGGCATCAATATCAACGGCGAGTACATCACTCACCTTCGATTCGCTGACGATATCGTAGTCATGGCTGAGACCTTGGAAGACCTAGGCACAATGCTCGAAGACCTCAGTAGAGCCTCCCAACAAGTGGGCCTCAAAATGAACATGGACAAGACGAAAATTATGTCAAATGTCCATGTCGCACCCACTTCTTCTTTAAAGGTTGGAGACTCTACACTCGAAGTTGTCGACGAATATGTTTACCTGGGACAGACAGTCCAGTTAGGCAGGTCCAACTTTGAGAACGAGGTCAATCGTCGAATCCAACTCGGCTGGGCAGCGTTCGGGAAGCTTCGTAATATCTTCTCGTCCAAAATACCGCAGTGTCTCAAGACTAAAGTCTACGATCAGTGTGTGTTGCCAGCGATGACCTACGGAACTGAGACTTGGTCCCTTACTATGGGCCTCATAAGAAGGCTCAAGGTCACCCAAAGGGCGATGGAGCGTGCTATGCTCGGAGTTTCCCTGCGTGATCGAATCAGAAATGAGGAGATCCGCAGGAGAACTAAAGTAACCGACATAGCACACAGAATCGCCAAACTTAAGTGGCAGTGGGCGGGGCACATAGCTCGTAGAACAGATGGCCGTTGGGGCAAGAGAGTTCTCGAGTGGCGACCACGCGCCGGAAGACGCAGTGTAGGCAGGCCTCCCACACGGTGGACCGACGACCTGGTGAAGGTCGCGGGAAGGGCATGGATGCGGAAGGCGCAGGACCGGTCATTGTGGAAATCCTTGGGGGAGGCCTTTGTCCAGCAGTGGACGTCTTTCGGCTGAAATGATGAGGTAAATACAGTAAAATAACACGTGAAATAAAGACTAGGGAGACTTACCTTGTTTCTGAGTTCGCAAACAAGCTTTCTGTCGTTACTTTGTTGCTCACTAGATACCTATATCTACTTGTTTTCACGGAGCATAGGAGTAGGATTGAATTGGAAAAGGAATGAAATTATGAAGGGCGTATTTTAAACAGTGAAAATTCGATCGAAGAAAATATCACAATTTGAAAAACAAACAGACTGCATGACTGAATGACAGCAGATGACAAGTAATATCTAGTGTTGCCATATTTAAAAATGTTTCCCACAACGATTCAGGGGAAAATGACACCTCATTCGACTTGGCACCCTGTTACCTTTGACTATGACAATAGATACGCTGGTGCAACACATTTCGCAGTTATTGTTAGGGTATGGGTTATAGTTATTGTTAAATTTGTCATTTATATTAACTTTAACGGCAATACGATGCAACTAAGCCTTATCGTTTAAAAAAATCGTTTAAGAACCAGAGGCATTGAAGCTTAAGGCAGCAAGAAACTAAAAGTAAAATACTCCGTTAGTACTTCTATCAATCACTTCAGGACATAGACCTCTCCCAATGTGGCTCCGCCCCCTTCGGCCGTCTACGAAACCAGAGCGACGTAACTAGTTACTAAGTAAACATAATTCGTCCTTGTACGATACCAGTTACGTGCACTCACGTTTTCTTACTTCAACGAAACTTGATATTTAGTTCGTAACCAGTTACGGTATAAGAAATACTTCGGCCGCCTACAAAACCGGAGCTTCTAGAACTAAACATATTGTTCCTTGTGCCACACGTAGTTTTTACTTAAAGGAAACCAGGGGATTATTAATAAAACCAATATAATATCAAATAATAACTCTTTACTTTTTAAATTAAATTTTCACTGATTAATTCAGCTGACCGTAAGGTAAGGCCGAAGCTTTAAATGCTTGGAAAATGACCTCCCTAAATACCGTCATGCCCGCCAATCCATCTTCTCAAAGGCAAAAGGACGAACCGCTCTGTGCAGGTGTTATAAAATATTTAATCAATACAGCTACCACTGCTGCTGAACGTGCTCGTCTATTGGCTGGAGGGGAATGGGAAGCTGGTGTTTGGCTCCAGGCACATCCTTCACCCAACAGTGGTACAATGTCGGACGACACCACCTTCGGCATCGCGACTTGCCTACCTTTGGAGGCACCGTGTGTCTCTCCGCATCGATTTCTATGTGGAGAAGCAATCGATTGCCTTGAACACCGCGGATTATCAATTCTATTCTTATTCTCCCTATTTATTGCGTATTTTGTATTAAAATGAAATTTTAAAGCATTTAGTAGTATAGGAAAAATTTAATCGGTTCTGGCGGGGTTCGAGCCCGCGTTCTTTCAAAACTAAATCATAAATTACTAAATCATAATTTTTTCCTCTCTTAATCGATTTGTATTCAAAGCCTCAGTTTCATGAAGTGGTATGAGTAAAGGAACACTGCATTTACTGGCAGCGTACAAACAGCTTAAAAATAAAAACAATTTGAAAAAAAAAAAACGAAAATGGAACAAGAAGAACAAGAACTTTCAGTCTTAGAAGAGTTGTGAAAAGATTCGCTGCAGAGACCATATTAAAGAATTGAAGTTGAAGATTTTGATGGTGGCAGACTTGGTGAAGGCTAATTCTGTTACAATGAATTCTCTAGTTTTTGTTGTGGTCGTATTCGCCTTTATAACTGCTTGCAGCGGTGAACATGTTAATAAGCGCATAGGTGACAATAGAGATGACACTGGTGAGAAGATGCATGACATACGGATTGAGGAACGAGAACCCGAGGCCCTTGCTCCTCATGCTTCGCGCCTACAGATCGCCAAAGTCGTGGCCCAACGATTGACTCAAGTCCGCACCGATGTTGCCGGCGCAGTACAAATAACTGTAGTTCCCGCGATAATTTTGTTGCAAATATTATGTGTCTTTGGGTTATATTGATATGTTGCCGCATAGCAGTTCTTCAACGCCACGCCACTGAGGCCGAGGGATTTTTTTATTTTCTGTCGTAAAGTGATATTTTAGTATTACATACATTTAAGTATCTATGCTCTACATAGATTGTTAATATTAAAACATATTTAATTTGTCTGTCGTCTTGATGTGTTTTACTCTCAATTTAAACAAAATTTTATTACAATTTGTATTTTTTATTCGATGTCTCCTCTTATAATTATCATGTTTCAATAGAACACGTAATAGATTAGTACATTAAATAGTAGACCATAAGGGTTATCCTTCCGGACTGTTGGTTCCACTGCTAAGTTCCACTAAGGGGTCCAACAGGATTTTTAAGTACTCATGGACCCACTACAAATGAGTTACGGACTGAATTTCGACAGTACAATACTTCGACATGTAGCGAACTTCGAAAACACATAGATCGACAAGTCATTGCTTCGACAGACAATTATTAGACAACACACATCTTCGAATGACCACTACTTCGACAGATCATTCTCTTATTACTAGGTGGTTTTAAAAAAATAACCACGAAGTTAAGACACAAAAACCAAAAAAAAAGGTAACGTAAGACTAACCGGTTTTTTTCCGTGGTCCGGTTCGGTGGTCCGGTTGACCGGACCACGGGTAATCAATTTTTTCCGTAGTACGGTCGACCGGACCAGAGGAGATTACTTATTTTCCGTAGTCCGACCAGCCGGCCTATGGAGGATGGGTTAAATTTAGATTTATTGCTGTTGCTAATAACTTATTACTAGTATAATCTCGAGCATCAGGTTAGTGTTTCAGGAAGTTTGTATTAGATTTTGCTAGCTCAATATCTCGTATTAATGGTATTACATTAGTTCTTTCTCGTATTATTCTTATATTGAAACTCTTTTGCTCCTACGAAAGCAGAGTTTTAATTCGTGGGATAAAAGAGATATTTTTTGATGCAACTTATCAAAGTTGCCCGAAACCATTTTACCAATTATTATCTGTGCATGGAGAAATCGATAGTTCAATCGAAAGAACTAATGTAATACCATTATTATTTGTTCTTATGAACAACAAGACCCAAGCTAGTTACGAAATAGTGTTTACATTACTGCAAAAAAACTTGTCATGGAATCCTTTGATTGTACACTGTGACTACGAAAGAGCAGCTATTAATGCTACTACCAAAATATTTCCTGGGGTGACACTAGTCGGATGTTATTACCACTGGTCACGGTGCGTGTGGCGTAAAGCCAATAGTCTTGGTTATAGAAAAACAGCAGTGGACAGACGTATTATAGCCTTATGTTCCAGATTACCACTTCTGCCCGATGAAAGTATAATCGAGGGTTGGAATTACATTAAATCGGAAGCAACAACTGAGATGAATGACTTTTTCACTTATTTTGAGAAAAACTGGATAAATAGTGCATTGCGGCAATATATTAGTGTGTACGGTCATCGACATCAAACAAATAATTCAGTTGAAAGTTGGGATTCTAAAATAAACCGTGCAATAAACAAAAGCACGGTAAACATATTGCGTCTCCTAAATTATTTGGAAAAATTAGACACAGAAACACATATAAAAACCAAAAAGAACGACAATAAAAAACGTAAACGGGAAGACGTAGATAAAGATAACGCAATACTCAACATACAATTACAGGTCATCAATGAAGACATTGTGTTGGGTCATGCATTAGAAAAACTTGCCAACATTAAATAAGTAAAAAATAATAATTAATTCAAACAAAAATGAATATAAAGAGAGTGCAAAACGGCTTGTCGATGCATCTTGGTATCAGAGTGCTGCTTTTTTTTTCGCCCAAAAGATAAGTATTGCCATTCAACGTGGCATTGCTGCCAGCCTTCTGGGGACATTACCGCGTGATAACTGCGATGTGGAGGATTATCGCGACGCATGCTAAATTATTGTATTTCCAATGTTCATTTGTTTTTGTCAATGCTCACTTGTTTTTAATGATGTTCATTTGTTTTTGTTACGTTAAGTCCGGTCGGACTACGGAAAATAAGTAATCTCCCCTGGTCCGGTCGACCGTACTACGGAAAAAATTGATTACCCGTGGTCCGGTCAACCGGACCACCGAACCGGACCACGGAAAAAAACAGAAGACTAACGTAAGACTACAAAAAAAAATCTGTAGCGGTCATTCGAAGATGTGTGTTGTCTAATAATTGTCTGTCGAAGCAAAGACTTGTCGATCTATGTGTTTTCGAAGTTCGCTACATGTCGAAGTATTGTACTGTCGAAATTCAGTAGGTAAGTGACTACAAAATGGTCGGGTCCACCCCGTGGTCCACCTCATTAGTTCACCTGGGTGGACCACGGGCATTTTTCTTTACCGTTGGTTCACCCAGGTGGACTAAGGTGGACTACAGGCAAATTTATTTACCCTTGGTCCACCTGGCTATTCGATCACTTTTGTCTATCTAACTAATTAATAAAATGGTGGGGCAATAAGGACTTTTAAATACTTATGTAACCCCTTGTCTGTTAAAGATACTGGACATAAAATGCACTTCAAATTAAAAATATTTATGATAGCTATCAATACTTGTCATGTACATCGGTGTCGCACTAAAATCCATACTAATATTATAAATGCGAAAGTAACTCTGTCTGTCTGTCTGTCTGTCTGTATGTTACGCTTTCACGCCTAAACCACTGAACCGATTTTGATGAAATTTGGTACAGAGGTATATTAGAGCTTGAGAACGGACATAGGGTACCTTTTATCACGAGAAAGGGGGTTTAAGGGGGGGAAATACGGGATGAAAGTTTTTATGAAAGTTTGTCATTTCTGAAGATATTTTAATGAAATTTGGTACAGAGGTAGATTAGAGCTTGGGAACGGACATAGGCTACCTTTTATCGCGAAAAGGGGGTTAGAAGGGGGGGGACTAGGGCCTGGGATCAAGTTTGTCATTTTTGAAGATTTCTCGATGAATTTTGGTACAGAGATAGTTTAGAGCTTGGAAACGGATATAGGCTACCTTTTATCGCGAAAAGGGGGGTAGAAGGGGGCGAACTAGGGCCCTGGGGTGAAAGTTTGTCATTTTTGAAGATTTCTTGATGAAATTTTGGTACAGAGATAGTTTAGAGCTTGGAAACGGATATAGGTTACCTTTTATCGCTAAAAGGGGGGTAGAAGGGGGGCGGACTAGGGCCTTGGGATGAAAGTTTAGTCATTTTTGAAGATTTCTTGATGAAATTTGGTACAGAGATAGTTTAGAGCTTGAGAACACACATGGACTACCTTTTATCGCATAAAGGGGGGTAGAAGGGGGAGTAGGGCCTTGGGATGAAAGTTTGTCATTTTTGAAGATTTCCTGATGGAATTTGGTACAGAGATAGTTCAGAGCTTGGGAACGGACATAGGCTACCTTTTAACGCAAAAAGGGGTAGAAGGAGGAGGAGGGGAATATGGCTATGGGATGAAAGTTTGTCTTTTTTGAAGAT
The DNA here is from genome assembly GCA_949126895.1 of Eilema caniola. Lineage (NCBI taxonomy): Eukaryota > Metazoa > Arthropoda > Insecta > Lepidoptera > Erebidae > Eilema > Eilema caniola. Next base: position 9,822,412 of record OX421486.1, on the reverse strand, counting down.
ATCCTGATGAAATTTGGTACAGATATAGATTAAAGCTTGGGAACAAGACGAGGATAAGGGGGGGGGGGGGTTGTCAGTTGTGAAGACATCCTGATGATATATTTGGTACAGAGATGGATAGAAGCTTGGGAACGAACATAGGCTATCTATTGACGCGAAAATGGAGGCATAGGGAAGGGGGGTAATAAGGTATGATAGTTTGACAGTTTTGAAGATATCCTGATGAAATTGGGTACAGGGATTAATTAGAGCTTGGTAAGAGACATATGCTACCTTTTATCGTGAATAATGTGGTAAAAGGGTGTGGGAGGGATAAGGACTGGATAGTTAGTATGAACGTTTGTCATTTTTGATGATATCCTCGGAAATTTGGTACAGAGATGGATTAGAACTCGAAAATAGACATAGGCTACCTTTTATTGCGAAAAAGGGAGTTGAAGGGGTGGAATAGGGGAAGGGTATGTAAGTTTGACAATTTTGAAGATATCTTGATGTAATTGGTATAGAGATGTATTAAAGGTTGGGAATGGACATAGGCTACCCCTTATTGCGAAAAAAAAGATTGAAAAAAAAGTGGGTGAATATGGCATAAATAGTAAGAATTTCTTTTAAGATGTCCTCATGAAATTTGGTACAAAGGTGAATTGGAGCTTCGGAACGGACATAGTCGAGTAGCGAACCAAATATAGAAGTGAGTGGAGAGGCGAGTAAAGTTTGTTATAAGGACGAGTGGATAGGCGTGTAAAGATCGAAAGTCGAGTAGAGTCGACTACAGGGGCGAGTAGATATGCGACTAGAGAGTTGAGTAGAGGTGCGAGTAGATAGGCGAGTGGGGAGAGTCAAGTAGACAGGTGAAAAGAGAATCGAATGGATGGGCAAGTAGAGAGGCGAGGTGTCGAATATAGAGGCGAGTAGCAATTCGAAAACAGAGGTGAGTACATAGTCGAGGACAAAGTTGAGTAGAGAGGCGAATTTAATGCTCAATAGCGTCGGATCAACACTAAGCGATAACCGACATCCACGCGGGCGGAGCCGCGGGCAACAGCTAGTTATAATATAAAAAGAGAAAATGAAAGGATTACGTTTTTTAAATAGAAAAGGTGGCATTGTATTGCTGTACGATGGGTATCCGTATCAGTATATAAATGTACTGGAGCAGTAAACGTACATGTAAGTACAAAATCATTTTAAAAACTATCTTAAAGTTTCTTCGTGCGAGGATTGTGTTCTCTTATTATTTCTGTATATCTACATACCTACCTAGTTATGCTCAAGAACTTTTATATGTTCGAAAGGGGGTAGCCAGATATATTCCAAAATACATACATCATACTAATATTATTAATGCGAAAGTAACTCTGTCTGTTTGTATGTTACGCTTTCACGCCTGAACTGATTTTGATGAAATTTGGTATAAGGGTAGATAAGACCTTGAGAAAGGACATAGGCTATGTTTGGTCGCGATAACCGACATCTACGTGGGCGGAGCCGCTGGTAAAAGCTAGTATATAATAAATATATACGCCTTTACCCTTGGAGAGTTAGGCATTGTATTATCATCAGCACATTTCACCAATCTTATTTAGGCCCACTTGCCCTCAGAGTGTTACGTTAGTCTCATAAAAAGATAAAGACTGGCGGCGAGAAGTTCTCATTATATTCTTTATATTGATTTATTTATAGAATGGCATAATTGAAAAAACGAATAAACATTCAGATAACTGTTTACCAGATGTAGCAAAAAACTCGGTAGATTTGGCTATTGATGAAATTAAATGAAAAGCTGCAACATCTACCGACCCCATTCCGAACACTTTTCGTAATGTTATGGCTCCATTATAATATATGACACAGGGCTAGATAAAGTAACGAAAATATCATACGACAGTTCAAAAATTGCTATTATCATAAGAGGAAAAGATAATTCCAGGTAAAGAAATTAGTGTACGATAGTGTGCAGGAAGTAGAAATACCGGTACTATTTCAATCGTTTTTATTGGCGGATTACAACTGTGATGAGATACGTGTAATTCTTTTTTACAAGCTTTTATTTAACTTGCAATGTATGTTTGTTCGGGTGGAATCTTACAACTCAATTTTAAGGCACTTGCCCTCAACCGGTTGAGCTGAAATTTGGTAGTACCACTGAGACAACAAATATAGTGGCTAAAGGCTTTGCTTGCATTTTTCTTTCTAAAAGGCTTTGCTTGCATTTTTCAGGTGAACGGAGCGGGCCACGTGACAATACACGTCAGCACGGCACGTGCTCCACCAGTCCTCGCGGCGAAGCGGAGCTAAGTGCCCACCACCTTCGCCACCGCGGGCTGTTCCAGTTCCATATCAATTCTCATTAACTGGAGGTCGTGTACTCCACACCCTGAGATTCATTTCTAATAACTATACATAAATTTATGTAACGACCCCCTTTAAATCGATTATAATTATTATATATTGTAATCTAACTTTTATTTATACATCTCTGCTCTTACCCTAGCCGGTATAGTCAGCTAATTAATTACTCTTTCATCTCATCTACCTTGTAACCACTGATTTGCTCAGGTGGGTACTCACCGGCTCGCTCAAGGGCTGATGCAGAGAACTCTTTCCCAGGGCGCCTTTTTCACAGAGCTAGAGAGGTGCGTGCACAGGGTAGCTAGGGCTCCAATGAAAACAGCTGGTTATCAGGATTGTACACACATATATTTGATAATATTGCGTTACACACAGAAATATATAGTTGTAAAGTAGGTAGACAAATAGAAGTACAGTATTATTCTATAAATATGTGAGAATGTAGATAGGCAGACATAGCAGGCAGAAGTATGAAGTATCTAGATAGATAAGTAAGTAGACAGACAGGCACAGATGTAACGGAACTTAGGGCCTACGGCCCTACGCTACATGAAGCTGTGATCGTCTAATTGCTATTGTCGAAATCGACTGCACTAATCTATTTACATTCAATATTGACTCCTGATCGTATATATATATTCGTATAACAAATGCTAAAAGCGTCTATTTAAATCGATAGTTCGCTACCTTAGTGGTATATAAAGTGTGACGCTCTATCCCAACCTTTAACTTTAACTGTATGTATGGAATATATTATATAGTTTCACAGATCAGGTGAGCTGTGTGCTTGTTTGCCACCTTAGTGGTATATTTAACTTTACTGTATGTACGGAATATATATTATGATGACAAGACTGTGGATTTATTTGGAATCAAATGAATTAGTATTAAATTCAAAATATAGGTCTGTGATAGTTTGATTTTATGTGTTTGGCCTCTTGGGCATCTTTTTCAGCTGTATTTATATTTTTATAGGCCTTTAATTGTCGTAGATATCATATATGATTTATAATATGTGATCCGGATCAATTATATATTTTTTTTTGTTGTGTATTGCAATACAATATTATCTCAAGCTCCGAAGAGCGAGATTATCTCAAGCTCCGAAAAGCGAGATTTATATCGATTCCGAAGAATCGATAGCTCTGATCAATAGATCGAGCCCGCCTTCAACTCGTCACAATGAATTTAATTAAGTTTGCAACACCTCCACTGAAACATCATTGTATACTGTAGATTTCAGTGGTAACGTTCAGCTCCAGTACAAAATGATGAATCCCTCTACCCTCATGACATTACTGATTCGACTGAAGCAATTATGAATATAAGATGATGATGACTGTGAGTCTTTTTCTTTATTCTAACAACAGTATAGTATACCTTCCAAGTAACGATTGGCTGTCAGTTATTTATTGGATATTTAATTTCTCAGATAGGCTTCAGCAGAAAGACTAATGTCACTACTCGTTACAAACTTGGGCTCAAATACTGGTCCAAATGACCTAGGAGCTAAGTGAATTTACCTACAGATGTTTCAATGAGTATAGCTTTGGCTGATATGATGTAATGAGTGAGATCTTGTATATGTCGGAGATGTCAATTAGTCTCTCATTAGCAACTATGTGCTGAATTTAATGATCTCAATAAACAAAGCCTTTTGTTTATTCAATGTACTGACTTTGTGAAGTAAAGTAGATTTAATCAATGTATATGATTTAGGTATATTGTTAATATACTAACTTTAATCAAATTATAATTACAGTTTACACTTGTCACTATTATTTTAAACAAAACCCGACTGTAAAAGCACAATAATCTGCTTATTTATTTATAACAAAATATAATACGTTATTATAACGTATAATTACCCCAATTTCAATTATTATATTAACACAAAATAAACGCACAACTTAACTTTTCACCAAACGTAATGTCTCAATTACCACTATAATTCTCGTAAGAATTCCTAGGTTCTATCGCAATAGAACGTCTATACCTGCATTCTAGCTAGAAACCTAGTGTAACCTGTAGACCATGAGCTCGTACCAAGAAGAACATGGATGTGTGTGATTTTAAATGTGTGTATATTGCGAATTGTGTAAAGGAAAACAAACTTGAAACTAGCTACGTGGAATAGGGAGTGCTCTAGTTTTTAGACTTTCCTACAACTAGATCACGGAATCCTAGATGATCGGGATAAAGGTATTCGGATCGCCTCCAGAAGCCAGTCTCAGCTCCCAGACTTACAGTCAATAATTTACCTATAAGAACTTGCCAAAGACGGCGATCCAACGGAATATAGATGTTGTTAGAAAGGTATGATAAAGTAATTAGGAACTTCTAAATATCAATTCAGAAGCGCGTTGTTTTCAAAACACGACTCAAGACACTGTCTTATCACATCCACAATATTTGCACTTGCTTAAAACGGCAGCGTCCAAAACGTGTGAATGCCAGTTAGTCAGCGTATTGAAGCGATGTCAGAGCCCAACTGGCCTCACGAAACGTTAGGAATCACTTTTTATCAAAGACGCAGGGTTTGAGCGTCCCGCGCCCTGCGCGCCCCTTTCAGGTAGTCGCTTGCGCCGGGAGCTCGCTAAATCCTTTGTGTGTAATTTAATGGACAATGTGTTTTGTTGTCGTGCAGCTTATAACTATATTTAAATGATAACATGCCTTCGTGCAATGTAATTAATTTCTTTCTACAGAATATCAAACCATGCAAATTGATACCATATAATAATATAAATAATATACAAACAGTATATACTCAATTCAATCAATTTAACCAATTTAACCAGCTGGTCATGCATTTTAATGATATAATTACATAAGTATTATAGTACTATGCGCTTATCTCGGCGAGAGCTCTGATTATTTTTTTTTTTTTTTGATAGAATTCTATTTCATGTATTTCTTTTTTATTGCATTTTCGGCCAATTTCCATGGATCAAACTTGCATACACCTACAGTTATATGGTGCCTAATCATGGCATTTAAATCAAATCCACCCACTTAGTCATCCTAATAATATATTCCAACAATAATGAATATCATTGTTTCATATTTGCATTCGTTCAAGCAAGATAAATTTAGAAGTATTATAATATCGGAATATTTTTAAAATACCATGTGCTTACAATAAAGTATCGTGCCTGCACCCCAAAGTCTTCGCTTTGTCCTAAAGAACCTTTTTTTTTATCATTTCTTTTGTTCTTAAATAGTTTTAAAGTCGTTGGCTATTTTTTTGCACTATGAACCAACACAGGACCGCCAGATGCTTGCAACGCAGTCCGACCTTTTCGTGTCTTTGTGCTCCTAAATGAATGAAATGAAATAGTAATATTAATAAACATATTCTAAATACTTAGGACAGGCGTATATCCCAATATAGACTGTCCCGTCTCACAGAATACAGAAGTATGGGCAGACGAACACACACAGTAGGCAGAAGTATGGCCAGACGGACACACACAGTAGGCACGTGAATTCTAGGATACACTACTAAACATTTACAGGTTTTACAGATGGTACTACACGGCTATGGCTACACAGATAATAGGCACAAGGCGGCAGTGTACTGGCCTTGGGTGATAGCTGGATGGCCTCAGAGATGTTCGGAGTAGACCTCTCGCCGATGTATGCAGCTCACAGCAGCCGTTGTACCACGAAGCCCGCCGTAGATATATATCAGAGAAGGGCGAATTCAGAGGGGCACACGAGCTCAGACCAGCGACCCTGTATAAAACAGACCACTCTTAAGCCGTGAGTATGCATACAGGCCCGCCATCGGTCCCAAAAAATAGAATTACAAAAAAAACTTACCAGAATATCTGGGACCACGGTTTTCACCAAACAAAATCGATCAGAGAAAATTTACACAGAAATTATTTACTCAGAGACAGCTACGAAGATTGAAATAGAAGTTCGCTTGAGGATCGGCGCAGGCCTATTTATACCCGAATCCATCGAATATTCGTGAACAAACCTCAAAATTCTGCTGGTCACGAACTAACTCATTAGCGGCCAATAGACAAGCAAACTAATCAGCCGCTGACGGCCACAGACACGACTAGACCAAATATGACAAACATTTATTATAATTATGACTTGTTCACGAATATGTCACAATTTCTGAGAAAGTAAGTCCCATTTATTTATTATTGTTAAATTGTAAATAAAATGATAAATGAGTGCAATTAAAAAATGTATATATGCTGTAGGACACCAGCGCCATCCGCCGGTCGAGTGTGAGAACTAGAACACACCTAATCGAAGATTAGAAGTTTCACTGCCAAACAATTATGCCTAGTTCCCGTGAGACACTCTAGGTGGCTCTGGAACAAAGAAATCTATGTACTGCTAAGAATGAAAATTAACTTGTTACACCACCCCCCCCCTTAATAGTATTTCCTGCGGACACGATACGCTGGAAATACACAACAAAGAAAACAGAAAATGCTTACAATAGATATAGATAAACAGCTGGGTATTTCAAACACAAACTGACAACTATAATTACAAAACTAAAGAACATTCCTCCCACACACCTAATTATACACTGACTCGCGCAATGGTTAGGTTACATAGCTAGAGTCAAATGCCCTACTAAGAAAATGAACGTTCCCTTTACCCACTACAGATACACCAACACTACCAACACCTACAAGGAGTGGTGGAGTATTGAGGTGCGAAATGAGAGAGAAACACTCGGTACGGTGTATGGTGGAACCCACAATGTGACAAATTATAGTCACGTAGATACTCAGAGAGAAAACAGATATTATACAGATTAAGCATAACATAGCGCTGGTTTTATAGACTAGATAAACAGTGCTATGTAGTGGCAACATCGCTGACATTAGGTACTGGAGACGGCTCCTCCTTATACTTCAGGATGTCTTTGATATGGTACTCACCAAGATCCTTACCGTCTAAATCTGACAGCCTATATACCAGAGGGGATTGCTTGGCGGTTACCACACATTTAAGGAACTTAGGGGCTAACTTGGAAGTGAAGTTCTTTGCTTTGTTTGACAGGTAGAACGTGCGTTTGTACACGCTTTGTCCTACTTTCAGCTCCACATGCCTTTTTCTGAGGTTGTAATACTTTTCATTACGCTGGTGGGCAACGTTCAAGTGTTTCCTCACCTGGTCGTAGATGCGTTGTATTTCTCTCAGTTTGACACCAAAGGCTGATGGATCGTCCACAGCGACAGAAGCCGGGTGGCACGCAATGTCTGACTGCCTGTATAGAACTCCATCTCCAATGAACTCCCTACCATGCACCAGAAAGTATGGGGTGAAGCGAGTTGCTTCGCTAACCGCAGTGTTCAGAGCGCACTGAACTTCAACCAAGAACGAGTCCCATGCTTTGTGTTGTGACTTCACATAGCACGAGATCGCTTGGACAACATTGCGAATGGCTCTTTCCGCCTGATTAGTCTGGGCATGATACCTAGGGTTATAGTATATATTGGGTATATTATATTTAGTTAATAAATCCTTAAAAGGCTTACTTACAAACTGAGGACCATTATCCATGTAAATAGTTTTACATACTCCATGCACAAGAAATACACTCTTCTCTATGAATCTCGCGACCACAGCGCCTGTGGCAACCCGAATAGGGCACAACAATTATGCCTAGTTCCCGTGAGACACTCTAGGTGGCTCTGGAACAAAGAAATCTATGTACTGCTAAGAATGAAAATTAACTTGTTACAACCTAAGGTAATTAAATTAAATTAACTAAATTGCAATTAATCTAATTAGAAACCCAATTCCTACGGTTCAATGGCGCCCAATAACGGATTCTTTCAGTTTAATAATATAATTGGATGGAACAGCCCGTGAGTACTTATTTTAATTTTATTTTATTTTAATAACTACATTGACTTACCAGGTGTAAAATCTTAGTTAAAGTGTTAGTGAAGTGTTTCAACAAGTGTTTTGTTGTAGTGTTTAAAGATTTTACATCCTAGCATTTGCTATCATTGTACAACTTGTGTGGTATAGTTTAAATATTAAAGTGTTTTATTTCAGCACTTATATTTATTTTGCTAGTGCTTATAGCACTAGACCAATAGTTACACTATTGGGATTTGCATCTTTTAGGCTATTAACCCTAACAGGTGTACAGTTCACTGTTATTAATTTTTATTCCTTATTTACCACTGGTAAGTCCATTAATTTATTAATTTTTGTGTGCACTGTGTGTTAATGATTCTCACCAGTCCCATTATACCTTCTTACGCTATTAAGTTCCTCTCATTGCAAAAGGCAGAGCTTGGGTATGAGGTTGCCGTTCGAGGCGGATCTGGGCCAGACTCTGTTTGTGAACTCAGAAAACAGATTGCTGAATTGGCACAACGTTTTCCTTCTGAAGACATTCTAACTTCAGACCTCGAACCAGCCGAGTACCTCAAGGCTGTTGGCGATTATCAGTCTAAATCTTCTTAGAATTTAGTAAATTTAAAGTCAAACTTTGACAGGAACTTACTGGTTCGTACGGAGACTTTACTTCATCATATCTATCATAGGCTTAACAGGATCGATCGCAAACAGCCAGAGATCGACAAATTTATTAAAACTTATATAGACAACTTTAGATTGCAATACGGTGATTTGTGAAAGTTACAAGTGAGAGAGGGCAAACCTAGTGATTCTTTGTCAGTGCTAGTGCCAGAGACTCCCGTCAATGACGCTTGTGACAGGAAAGTTTATTCCGAGCTTTCCAAGCTAAAATACTCCCCGCGACTAGACGCCATATTGCGGAGTTACCTTAGCGAGAGAAGGGTCACGGTACGTTATGGGGGAGGTGAGCACACCAGGGAGTGTAGCAAAGGCTGCGTGCAGGGCTCCATAGGGGGACCCCTGCTTTGGAATCTCCTCATCGACCCGCTGCTTGCTGGCCTGACCCGGAGAGGCGAGTACTGCCAGGCTTTTGCCGACGACGTAGTACTCGTCTTCTCCGGTGCCACCGCAGCGGAGATCGAACGCCGCGGCAATTCAGCGCTCGAATACGTGCGGGAGTGGGGTGTCATAAATAAGTTGAGGTTTGCACCGCACAAAACCAGTGCAATGGTGCTAACCAATAAACTTAAGTATGACACCCCACGCCTGAGCATGGGGGGAGTCGCCATTGCCGCGGTGGAGGAGATCAAGATTCTGGGGCTGCTGATAGACAGTAAGTTGACGTTCAACGCCCATGTCAAAAGTGTTTGTGAAAAGGCGTTGAACGTCTACAAGCGTGTATCGGCAGCTGCCAGATCCAGCTGGGGGCTCCACCCGGAGGTGGTCCGTATAATATATACGGCCACCGTGGAGCCCATTATCACGTATGCCGCCGCCGTCTGGGCGCCGTCCACCAACAAGGTCGGAACGCGGAAGAGGTTGGAGGCCGTGCAACGCGGATTCGCGCAGAAGCTCTGCCGGGCTTACCGGACAGTGTCTCTGAACGCCGCCCTAGTTCTGGCCGGGCTGCTCCCCCTCGACATTCGTATAAGGGAGAATGCCGCCCTGTACGAGTGCCGACGGGGGGTTGAGCGGCCGGAGCTAGCGGATCGGCAAATAGAGACACCGACTCCGTTCCGGGACAGGCCCCATCCGGCCGACCATATGAGCCTGCAGTTCCTATGTCTCTCGACCGCAGAGGAGGTCGAGCAGGTGGACAGTGCAGTGCGGTATTATACCGACGGGAGCAAGATTGACGGCAAGGTGGGTGCCGCCATTTCTATATGGAATGGCGACACCGAAACCAAAGCCGTCAAGCTTGCCCTGTCGCCGTACTGCACTGTCTACCAGGCGGAACTGCTGGCCATATGCAAGGCCACGGGGCTTGCAGCTAAGCACCGAGGAGCTTCTGCCATTTTGAGCGACTCTCGTTCGGCCCTCGAAACTGTTACCAACAGTCAGTCCCCGCACCCCCTGGCGATTGAAGCCAGGGCAAACCTGCGTGAAGCCTTGGCCCATGGCGGAGAAGTTTCTCTGTACTGGGTCAAGGCTCACGCAGGCCTAGCGGGGAATGAGAGGGCCGACGAGCTGGCGAAAGTCGCGGCGCTCCGGTCCAAAGTCCGACCTGTTTATGACAGGGTGCCGGTCTCATTCGTCAAGCGCATCATCCGTAACGGGGCGCTTGACGAGTGGAACCGGCGCTATCAGTCGGGGACGGTAGCCAGCGGCACCAAGTTGTTCTTCCCTGATGTGTTCACCGCGTACAAGTTTGCCCTGAAAAGGCAGCTCACTTATGAGACCACGCAGGTCCTCACGGGGCACGGTGCGTTCGCCTCGTACTTGTACCGATTCAAGTGCAGGGCGAGCCCATCGTGCATCTGTAGTCCGACTGAGGACGAAACGGTCTCGCACCTCATATTTGACTGCCCTGCGAACGGGGTGCATAGGTATAATTTAGAGATGGGAATGGGAAGGGAACTGAAAAGGGAGGTGTTAGTAGAAATATTCAAAGAGGATAAGATGAGGGAACTATTTTTGGAGTAGTGCACCCAAATTGTAAAAACATGTATGCAGAGAAACAGGGACGGGTGACGTGTTGGACGCCGTATGATAAGCGCGCTGCGCTGCCAGCATACGGCGGTTCCAGCACGTCACCGAAAACGACGTCGTTTCAGGAAGGGTGCAGTACTCCAAACCGAGTACAAACGTTTTCTTTCAATTGTTACTTATATTTGGAATAATGTGGAATTTATTTGTGTTTTTATTTTATTTTATTTTAATTTTAATTGCAATATTCAATGTATTTTTCAACACCAATTTTAACTATATTTTTATTTTTAATTTAATTATAATTCTACCTTTTTTCTTTTATTTTAGACATTTAACTAATTATACACCTTTTTATAAAAAAAATTAATTGTAAATATTTTTCGTTTTTAACCATTGTATAGAATTTTAATTATCTGATATTTAATGTAATAGCTATAAGCTTCTTTTTAAATTGTATAAAATAACTGTGTCTTTTTACCAATGTATTCCACAATGTTTTTAAAGAAAAGTGTACTCAGTGAATGTAAATATTTAATAAAAAGTGAAACCCCCCATAAGGGGGACTGTCTAAACTTATAGGATAAATTGGAAATCCTTTTGCACAACATCCATCCCTGTCATGCTAGTACTCTCGCTTCTTCTGCTGGCATCACAGATATTGCTAGTCTACAGAATACCTGTAGGAACTAAGAAAATATTCAGTCTAGGTTAAAACAATTCCATGCACCCCCTAGAAAAACTTCAGATACCTTAGCCCCTGAACTTGCCTATAATAAACAGTCTTCTAACTCAAAACAACAAAATTCTAAATCAAATTTTCCAAATAAATGCCATAATTATAATAAATTTCAAAATAAATCTAATGAAAATAAACAACCAGTTCATAGTACAAATAGCATTGAAAATCCAGATAGCAATGATACTAAAGACAGTGCAGAGGTGCAAGTTAGCGCGGTTAACCAAAAAGCCAGTGGTCACAAATTTAGTTGTCCCCGTTGCAGAACAAACTCCACCAACTTCGTAAATGCACTAAAACTTTTGTTATTTGTTTCAGATGTGGTAAAAAAGGTTACCGTACACCTGAGTGTCCTGTTTGTAACAAGGCAAAAAACTAAATAGCTCAGATTGTAGAAGCACTAACTTTGATAGACTAGACTGGGAAAAATGGCTAATTTTTATTACAAAATTTTCTCAATTTAACAGTTTCTACAGTCTGCAGAAACATTAACATTGGTTATTCTCCTTATGTTTCTGTATCTATTGCAGGCACTACCGTACCTGGTTTATTGGATACTGGCTCTTGTATTACCATATTGGGTAATAACTTACATAAAAAAATCTTGGAACCTTCAGTTCAACTGTATAATCAACCTTTAAACTTAACAACAAAAAACGTCTCTGACTGTTGTGTCGAATGGACGTGTTTTGCTTGCTTTTGGCTGTATGTGATTTTAGTTGGTGATTTGTTTTGAACTGTTAAAGTTGCAATATCGGACCCTCTCGTTTTTACTAGGGTTTGTTTCCGTAAGACCCGGGGGCCATCTTGTGAAGTGTCGGACCTCTCATCTGTGGACTCCTGATCGTGAGTGTTACGTGTCTTGTCGATGATAAACTTACAATAAACTTTTGAAAAATTGCACAAAGTCTCGGTGTCGGTTGGGCTCGAACCCGGTGTTGCGGTGCTGGTATTGTTTGAGAGGTCGCTGTCTACGCCACTCGTCCACGGCAACGTGAGCTGCCGTTGTGAATTTGTTATCTACTTTAGTGCTCAAATTGAACATCTCGTAGCAAGATATGAATTGCCACGGCTGCCAGAATATTTTGGGTACTAATGACTGTTTGAAATGCAACGGCTGTGCTTCCGTATATTGTTATGAATGTCTTAACATTACGGCCGAGTCAACTAAACAACTAAGTGCAAAACAACTGGCGTCACTGAGTTGCCCTTTCTGTCAGAATGTGACTAGGCGTAAAAATAACGACGATAATACTCCTGTTCGCCGAACTCAAAGATATGACTCATCTAACGCCTCCCTGAATACATCGTTTAGTCAAGTCACATCCGAGTCGCATATTGCTATGAATATTTCTGCAGGCTCTGACGCATCATGCGAACCAGTAACTTTGAAAAGTATTAGCAAACTTTTGGATGAGAAATTGGCCCCGGACTCGTCATTTATGTCAAGTTTGCGCGCCGTTCTTCTGAAGGACCTTATGGGTATGGTTGAAGAGGAGGTGGGTCGTGCTGTTGAGGTGGTAAAGGCTGATTTTACTACCACAACTGACTTCATCATGATGGAGCAAAAGGATATCAAACTGGATATAGCTGATAAGGATAATCGTATCAAACAGCTTGAGTTAGAACTATTGAAGTCTCAAAATGCCTTAGTTAAAATCCAAAATCGGTTATCAACTGTTGAAAAAATATCGCGCGACCTGAACCTTGAGATTCATGAGGTACCTGAGAGCAAAGCCGAGGATCTAATTAGCATATTTAGAAAGCTAAGTGATTGTTTACAAGTGGTGATTTCTGACAGTGACATAAAGGCTTGCCGCCGAGTTGCGAAAATGAACATAGGTACCAATAGGCCTCGAAATATCTTGGTCACCCTCTCTTCGCAACGCCTTCGTGATACGCTTTTATCAGCGGTAACCCGCTTCAATAAATCCCACCCTGACAACAGGCTGTCGACCACGCATATCGGTATAGCTGGTTCAACAAATAGAATATATTTGTCTGAACATCTATCTCCGGAAGTTAAAGAATTGCATAGCGCTACACGCAAATTCTGTAAAGACATGGAGTATAAGTTCGTTTGGGTGCGCTTTGGACAGATATATGTTCGTAAGAGTGAAACAAATCCTGCCATATTAATAAAAAATGTTGAATCGCTAAATAAATTGCGTTAGATTTTTTGTCTTATATTTATATTATGTTGCTAATATTTTTGTTTTTATTTATGGGTTTAGTTTTACTTTTGCAATGTTCAATATATACTATCAAAATGTAAACAGAATGCGTAGCAAATTGTCACCATTTAGCTTAAACTTATTGAACTGTAATTTTGATGTCATTTGCCTGTCGGAAACTAACTTAAACAAGGGGGTGTTTGACGGAGAATTTGTTGACGCTCGTTACAATGTTTTCAGAAGGGATCGTGAAACAACCTCATCTGCTAAAGATGAGGGAGGTGGAGTCTTATTAGCTATACAAAAGAAATATCATGTTATCCGTCAGGCATCATGGGACACCGATATGGAGGATGTCTGGGTCAGTGTTCTTCCCCTATCGCGTGCTAGTCCTCGGCTTAATATATGTGTTTGCTACTTACCACCCGACATTGGATTGCAAAATGTGGAACGCTTTTATACTCACTGTCAAAATTTAATACTTAATTGCTCCCCATCTGAGCAATTCTTGTTAATAGGAGATTTCAATACCCGTGACTTTTATGCAGCCTGCTTTAATCCATCATTGGCCACAACACCCCTCATACAAAAAAGAAAGCTTTATCTACTTAATGAATTACTATCGCTATGTAATTTAAAGCAATACAACAATATCATCAATGATAATGGACGCTTGCTCGACTTAGTACTATCGAATACTGATTCCTTAACTGTTAGTGGTACACCTGCGCTCATCAAGCAAGATAAGCATCATCCAGCGCTTTTGATCTCATTAACTTCACTATACATCACCAAGGGGTTGCAGCGGTGTAAATCAGCACGGTTTAATTTTAATAAATGTGATCTTATAAAAATTAAATCTGAATTAAGTTCTACGAATTGGCACGAAGTGTTATCTTCTACTGACGTTGACCTGTGTACCGATGCCTTCTACGATACAATATTTAAAATAATAAAAAAACACACTCCAACCATTAATTCCAGATCCTCGTTATATCCCATTTGGTATAATAAGTCTTTAATCAAGTGCAACAAAGAAAAGAATAAATATCACAGATTATTTAAAAAATATGGAAATCCTCGAGATTATGATGTATTCTCATTACTCCGTAATAGATGCAAGACTCTTACTAAGAAATGCTACGGGAAATATGTTGCGGATGTTGAGGATTCCTTAAAGAAGAACATCAAATCTTTTTGGAGTTTTGTCAATGGCCGGAGGGGTCAAGCTACAGTGCCTAATACTATGACTTATGAAACAACTTCATCGTCCGATGGCCAGGGGATTTGTGACCTCTTTTCTCGTTATTTTGCTTCTGTATTTGATGTTAATTCTGATTACAGAATCAACTCCATGAGTCATAACCAATCAGAATATGCATATGAAAACTTTTTAAGCTCACTGTCTCAAGTCTTAATTGATGAAAGTGACGTGTTATGTAAAATGAAAGAATTAGATGCAAATAAGGGGCCAGGCCCTGATCTTTTGCCTCCCTCTTTTATTAAGGGTGTTGGAAAGGAGCTGTCACTTCCTTTATGTGTTATTTTTAATAAGTCATTGGCCAGTGGATACTTCCCTAAATGTTGGAAAACTGCACATATTATTCCCGTATACAAGAGTGGTGATAGATCGAGCTGTAAGAATTATCGGCCTATAAGCATTCTTTCATGTTTCGCCAAAATATTTGAGTCGCTAGTTTATAGACACCTCTACAATCATATGAAACCACTTCTCTCGGATATGCAGCACGGTTTCGTTAGAGGCAAGTCTACAATCACCAACTTATTAGTGTATAAACATTATCTTTGTCAGGTATTTGCTGTCGGTGGTCAAGTCGACTCTGTATATACCGATTTTTCAAAAGCCTTTGACAAAGTCAATCACCACCTGCTTTGTCGTAAATTGGCCTCTTACGGTGTCCATGGAAGCTTGTACCGATGGATCTGCTCATATCTTGAGAACAGAACTCAATTAGTTGCATTAAGGGGTTTTGTTTCATCGGCTACTGCAGTAACATCTGGAGTGCCTCAAGGCTCCCATCTAGGTCCACTGCTCTTTGTTGTATTTATAAATGACTTGATTCAACAATTGACTTGTAACTGCCTTTTGTATGCTGATGATTTAAAGGTTTTTGCGTCAATCTCTAACATGGACGATTGCTTGGCCCTTCAGCAGGATATTAATACGATATCTAAGTGGTGTAAAGCCAATTTGATGTTCTTGAATGTTGATAAGTGTCTTATTATATCTTTTACTCGAAAATTTAATAAACTTAAATGGAACTACAATATTGACGGTCAATTTTTAAATCGAACAAAAACGGTGAAAGACTTAGGTATAATTTTTGACGACAAACTTTCATTTCGGGATCACTATACTCATATTATACGCAAGGCCAACGAACTCCAAGGCTTTGTTCTGAGGTCTACAAAAGGTTTCAAAAAATCCAGCAGCGCCATGTACCTTTATTTTGCTCTGGTGAGGAGTATTTTGGAATATGGTAGCCCCATTTGGTCACCCAATTACAAGGTCCATATTGATGATATTGAACGTATTCAAAGAAAATTCCTTAAAATTCTTAACTACCGTGTAAACCCAGGCCGTTCAAATTTAAATTATGAAAGTAGACTCATCAAATATATGGTGCAGCCGCTAGAAAGCCGACGAATATATTTCGACTTAGTTTACCTTTACAAAATTTTACATTATATTATTGATTCACCCGAGTTACTTTCTCAAATTAGCTTCAATATTAAATTTAGTGCCCGAAGGTCTAATGATACGAACATATTTGCCCTTTTGATATATAAAAACAATATCTCTTATTATAATCCATTAACAAGAATGGCCCGTCAATATAATGATTTGGCGAAAGTCTATAAATCACTTGATGTTTTTGATTGCAACTATAACAGATATATCAAAATTGTAAAAGACATCCTTCATAGTAGGCTGGGTTTGGATGGTTCTGTCTCCGGTGGAGGCATCCAAATCTAGATTTATTTTTTAGTATTTACAAATCAGAGATTTATATTGTGTAACTTTTTGTTTCTCTATGTGTGCACATATTATTTGCGTTACGATCCAGATCTAAACATTGTATTTAGGATTTAATATGTATATGATTGTGATGTGTTTTGTGCATTTAAATAAATAAAAAAAAAAAAAAAAAAAAAATCACCGCAGGTGGTGAAAAAATTCAACCTTTAGGTTTTATTCCCTTGCGTATTTCCTTTCAGGATCAAGTAAAAATTTTAAATGTTCATATTGTGCCTCAGATTACTAATTCCTTAATTCTTGGTTTAGATTGTTGGAGATCCTTTGGTCTTTTTCCTAAACATTTAGATTCTATTTTGTTGCTAGACAAATCTGATTTCCGGTTGAGAGAGCTTAATGCAGTTCATTCGGAGCATCTACAGTCGTACGATCATCTTACTTCTGAACAGAAGGTTGCAGCATATAACATAGTCGCTCAGTTCCGTAATATCTCTTATGAGGAACGTGGCCTAGGTCGTACTATCTTGGTAGAGCACTCTATCGACACTGGTGACACTGCTCCTGTTCGTCAGCGCTACTACAGGATGTCTCCTGAAAAATAACGTGTACTCGTCGAGCAGTTGAATGAAATGCTGAGGGAAGATGTTGTTGAGCCCACTGAAAGTCCTTGGTCATCACCTGTTCTGCTGACTCCCTAGAAAAATGGCGAGCTTAGATTTTTTCTAGAAAGTAGGAAATTGAACTCAGTCACTAGGAAGGATGCTTATAACCTACCTTACATTTCAGAAATTCTGGACAACTTGAGGGATGCTAGATACCTATCTAGTCTGAATCTATTCAAAAGTTTCTGGCAAATACTTACCTATTAAAAAAGAAGATCGTTGTGGGACTGCTTTTCATGTCCCCACTAAAGGAACGTTTTGCTTCAAAACCATGGCCTTTGGTCTTACAGGAAGCCCAGCAACGCAGCAACGTCTGGTTGATCAACTGTTTTGTGGTCCAGAATTTCAGAATGGAGTTTTTGTTTTTATCGATGATATAGTCTGTGTATCATCCTCCTTTAGTCATCATATATCTCTCCTGTTACTTATATTAAAAAAATTAAAAAAGGCTAATTTAAAAAATATTTCAAAAAAAATACATTTTTTTTAGAGAAAAACTTAAATATTTAGGTTACGTTGTGGATGCAGAGGGTTAACATGCTGATCCCGAGAAAGTTGAAGCTATAAAAAACTATCCCACACCTACTAACAGGAAAGAAGTTCGTCGTTTCCTAGGTGCAGCTTCGTGGTATCGCAGATTTATTCCCAATTTCAGCGCTTTGGCCTCTCCGCTGAATAAGCTTACTTCCCAAGGGAAAAAGGCTCCGTCCTTCCTGTGGGATCAGGAAACTCAGGACGCTTTTATCAAACTTAAATGTTGTTTGGTCTCTGCCTCTGTACTCTCTTGCCCAGATTACTCAAAATCCTTCCAAATACACACTGATGCTAGTAATACCGGTATTGGTGCAGTGTTGACACAGAATTTGGATGGTGAAGAGAGAGTTATTGCATACATGAGTAAACCTAAACCCCCAAGAGCGAAATTATAGTGCCACCGAGCGCGAGGCTCTCGCAGTTTTATCAGCTGTTGAACACTGGCGATGCTAGGTATATAGAAAATGGTCAAAAATTTGTTATTTTTACAGTTCATATTGCTCTGAAATGGTTCCTGAATTTAAATAACCCTACTGGTCGCCTAGCCCGCTGGGGTGTGAGGTTGTCTGGTTTTAAGTTTGAAATTAAACATCGTCATGGTTCTGACGATATCGTTCCTGATTATCTTTCACGTTCTGTTCCCGTGTCGTTAATAACTAACGATTCTAATTTGTCTACTAGTTTTGTACCTACTACTTCAGATAGTTGGTATTTAAAAATGTTTAATGGTTGCCAGTCATCTCCTGCTTCCTTTATGGACTACCAGGTCAATTACAATAAGTTGTATCGCTTTAAGAAAAGCCTAAATCCTTTGATACGAGATTTCGAGTGGAAGGAAGTAATTCCTATGGAAGGTCGATCTCAAATCTTGACAGATAATCATTCCCAACCTACTTCTGGTCATTTAGGCATTTTCAAGACCTACTACTGGTCTAGCTCTTAACTACTACTGGCCTGGAATGTACTCAGATGTGGCGAAATTTGTTAACTCGTGCGATACTTGCATATCACATAAGCACCAGAATCATGCAACACTTGGTCATATGGGTAAACCCAAAACTTGCCACCGACCGTCCCTTTCATGCTATCAGTGTTGATCTAGTTGGCCCCTTACCAACAACTAGAAAACAAAATTCCTATATCTTTGTGGTCACATGCTGTTTCTCTAAGTATTGTTTACTTTTTCCCATAAAGAGAGCCACAGCTGAGATTATTTCCAGAATTCTTGAGGAAAATGTATTTTTAGTTTATGGTATTCCATCTACCATAGTATTAGGTAATGGCAAACAATTTGTTAGTTAGCCACACTTAAAAATTTGTTAGCCAAATACAGAATACCTAACTTGCATTATACACCTCTTCCTCAGTCCAATACTGTTGAGCGCTACAACCGCACAGTTATTATACAGTCATTATCAACCTTTATTGATAACGACCATAGAATTTGGGATGTTTTAATCCCTAAGATACAGTTTGCTATTAATAGTTCTGTTAATGAGGTTACAGGTTTTACACCTTCTTTTTTAGTTTATGGTCGTGAACTTATCACTTATCACCTATGGTGAAAAAATTAATAGCTCCCTTATCTTTGAGCCCCGTGACTGTTATGCTGAAAATCTTGGCTATTTGTCATAGACTTTTGATAAGGTACAGGCTGCTTTGGCAAATGCCCACAGTAGGAACTGTCAGTCTTACAAGCTCCGTAGAAAACCGGCTTAATTTAAGGTTGGTCATATAGTCTGAAGGAGAACTTTTTATCTCAGTGATAAAGACAAGTATTTTAGCAGAAAACTAGCTCCAAAATTAATTAAATGTAAGTTTTATCAAAAGAATCTCCCTTAGTGTATGATCTGGTTGATATGTCTGGTAAATCTTTGGGTGATTGGCACATCAAAGATATAAAACTTATTAATTACAAAGAATAATAACTAAAGTAACTGTTATAAATAAAATTATCAATAACATTAAATAAAAGTAAACATTCATAAAACCTTTAAAATATAATAATTTATTTTGTTGTTAATAACTTTATCTGGAATAATTCCATAATAGAATAACCTTCCAAAGTTATAATTCTATTGTCGTATTGTAAATATCTTGTTGTTGTTGTATGGAGGTGGGAAATTGTTTTTGGTTCCTGCATGTTGTTCACGGGTATTTATATCATTTGTGTTCACCCAATGGTAAACTTTATGTTGCGGTACACCCCAATCAACTTTTCTCCTTTCTCAACGAAGACTCGCGTTGATTCGTCTGGAAGCACCGTTTACCTACAAAAAGTTATAAACTTGTCATTCCCATACAATAACTCCTGCAATGTCTATTGTAATTATTTCAATTCCAATAGAAGTTTTACCTTACCTTGTGTAAGCGTCTATCAACTGGATATAGTAACAATATTAGCCATAATGATGGGTCCTATCCTATTACAAGGGATTTTGAAATAATAAGGAGTACTCACTTTTAACAGGATTTATTCCGTTAAGCTTCTCACACTTTTTACAATCGATTGTAGGTAACACAAGTACTTTCTTTTAAGGTATTATTACTTTATTTCACTGGAACACTCTATCCGTACTTGATCTTATCAGTAGACCTTTTTCCGACCAACTATGTATATGGTCGCGACCGTTCACACACTTTTTTAAAAGCCTTCAGTGGCGCCACCTTGTGAACGTTTTCTTGTGTACTAGTAAGATCAATACGCCTACCATTTATACAAAACATATCTAACTTAATTAACTACTTACTATAATTGACACAATAATAAATATTCGAATTAATGCATAAACCTGTTACAGTAGATATGAGACCGTGTTGATGACAGTCGGCCATCCAAACCATATCGTGCGACCTCGTACGATCAATCAACCATTTCATCAACCCAAAGCTGTATACCCATAAAAAATACAAAACAATTCATTACAATCTTTGAATCATACAATAGTGGTTATCCTAAGGACCAGGGATGTCCTGTATTAAGGGACCAGGGATGTCCAGCCTTTATGGACCAGGGATGTCCTTTATTAATGGACCAGGGAAGTCCTTTAGTAATGGACCAGGGATGTCCTTTTATTTATGGACCAGGGAAATCCCATATTTTCTGGACCAGGGATGTCCAATATTCTTATAACCAAGACTGTGAGACTATGTGCAAATAACAAATTATTGTTATGATTCATACTTATGGACCTGGGGTGTCCCCATATTTTATAGTGTAGATACTACAAGCAAATAATATTATTGTGAACATTTATGTCCATTTCAATAACCTGTATCAATCACATTTACCTACTGTCTCAGAAATATATATTTTATTATTATTTAACGACCACATACATCGTATAATATACTAGCTGTAATTATCTTGTAATTAAGTGAAAGGTATGTTTGAAACATACGTCTACTATAATAATGTACATTACTTCATGATATTCTTATTGTTTTTTTTTTATATATATAATCAAACAATTAATCCACTGATTAATATTTATTATGTATTATTGTTCAGTATTATTATGTAGGTACTCTAAGAACTCTCTTCGGAGGAATCACCGGAATCTACTAACTTAATTTCGTGCGGTCTTTTAAAATTGAGCCAAGGTTTAATTTTGTCTATTGCTATAATAGATGAAAATCGTCTTTTCCCCTTCTGTGTCAAAGGAGTGTCCTCCACGTGAAATCTATCATGGTCAAGAATAGCAGTTATCCTATAAGGACCTTGAAACTTTGGTATGAGCTTTTTGCTTTGCCCAGTGGCAATCACCTGACGCTCCACCCTAACTAAATCTCCTACTTGGTATTGATGGGGTTCACATAGATGTTTGTCAAAACTTTCCTTCTGCTTTTGTTGAGATAATTTAATGTGAGTATTGATATCTTGTCGGATATCAGCCCTTTTTTCATTAGGGGAAACGCTCGGACCAACCGTTTCTGTTAATTCGGACGTTATCCTACTTTCGGTGGAACTCAGGGGTCTAACTCCAAACAGAGCCTCAGAGGGAGTCCGGTTTATAACTTTGTTAAAGGTATTGTTCATGCCCCATTGGACATCAGGCAAGTGGTCGTCGCATCTATGCTCAGATGCTCCAACAGACTTGGTTGTTAAAGCATCGACAATAACTTTATTATGACGCTCCACTTGCCCGTTGGCCCTGGGAGTAGCAACCGCATTGAGCACATGTTTTATGCCCTTGTCCGCTATGAATTTCTTAAAAGAAGTACTGGTAAATGACGTTCCCCTGTCCGAAATTAGTCTGCGAGGTACACCAAATATGCCAAAATATTCTTTTAGTACTTTAATACTCGTCTGAGATTTGGTATTACGAACGGCTTTAAGGTATTTAGTATAAGCATCGATCAATACAAGCATATGCATGTTACCCCTACTACTTCGGACGAATGGGCCTACGTGGTCAATGTGTAATGTATCGAATGGGATATCAATTTTCTCAATAGGATGTAGGAAACCGGGTTTCTTCCCACCAGAAGTTTTTGAATAGGCGCATTCGAGGCAGGAGTTGACATACTTCTTAACAAAAGGACGCATTTTCGGGAACCAATATGACGACCTGACCCTCTCTAAAGTTTTATCCACGGAAAAGTGACCAATGTCGTCATGGTTAAGTTTGACCACTTGCCAGCGAACCCCTTTAGGCACCACCCACCGGTCCCCATCAGGCGTAATCCTGAATAAGTTGTCTCCCTTAAGTTTAAAATTACTTTTTATATCAATGACGTCATCAAGATTGGGATCTTTTAAAATTTTACATATTCGTTGAGTTTCCGAATCAGCTATTTGTACAGTTGCAAGCCAGCTTTCTTGCTCGACACTCCTAATATTTTTAACGTTTTCCCCTTCGGGAACGGGGTTGCGACTGAGCGCATCGACGTAGGTCATAGAAGTGCCGGATCTATATTGGATGTCAAAGTCGAATTCTTGCATTTGTTCCCATCATCTTGCCACGCGCGGTAACATTTCTCTCTTTTGAAACGTTGTGCGCAAGGAGTTGCAATCAGTGATTATTTTAAATTTTATTCCAACCAAGTAAACGCGAAACCGCTGGAGAGAAGATATGACCGCGAGTGTTTCTAAGTCGTACGAGGAATAATTCTGCTCCTCAGGGGTAGTTTGACGACTATAGTAGGCAACTGGCCTGAGCTGGCCATTCTCATTTCGTTGTAACAGTATACCTGCCACCCCAATCTTGCAAGCATCTGTGTGTACCTCTGTCTCTGCATGGGGGTCATATAGAGCCAGAGTAGGTTTTTCCGTGAGTTTCTTCTGTAAGTTCCTAAAGGCCATTTCCTGTTCGTTCCCCCAAACCCAAGAAACATCCTTGTTTAAGAGACTGGTAAGAGGCTTCGCAATCATGGAAAATTCACACACAAAGCGCCTAAAAAAACTTGCCAATCCTAGAAACTGCCGGACGTTATGTTGGTTCTGGGGCACAGGAAATTTCGCTACTGCATCTATTTTCTTCGACCCTGGCTTGATTCCATCCTGAGATATCTCGAATCCTAAATAATCCACTGTGTGTCCAAAGAAAATGCACTTAGAAATATTAAGAGTCAAACCAGCGCCGGAGAACAGCTTTAGGACATTTTCCAAACGGTGTAAACCTTCAGAAAAATCTTTTGACGGAAGAATAACATCATCTAAATAGACCAGGGCTTCTTTGTGACGTACGGAACTTAACACCTGATGCATTATGCGTTGGAATGTGGCGGGAGCATTTGCTAAGCCAAAAGGCATCCGTGTAAATTCAAAATGATTATCAGGTGTTACGAAGGCAGTTTTGTATCTGTCTTGTTCGCGTACAGGAACCTGGTAGTACCCAGAAGCTAAATCTAGGGTAGTGTAGAACTGGTGGCCAGCTGAAACATCCAGCTGATCATCTATCAGGGGCATAGGATAATTCTCCCATTCTCCCTCACTGTTTTCCGGTTTAAAACGCGGTAGTCCACACATAGTCGATATTCACCCGTCTTCTTTCGCACCAGTACAATTGGGCTTGCATAACATGGATGCCAGGTTCGCCCAGGAATAAATTCGTGAATTTTTTTATCAATTATAATAATTTTCATATAGTCCAGTTTTTTTTTAGAAAATAACTCCACCACTAGCATGTTAAGTAGGTATTAGGGCATGTAGATTATTATTATTATTTAGTAGTTAAATATATGCTAACCACGCAATATTGCTTGCTTCTTTTGTATTACATACTCTTAGATTTACTGATGAATTACATCATGACTGCGATTTGTGTGATACACTTAGAATCTAACAGTTATACCTGCAATTTTAAAAATGGACCAGATTATTATTATTATTTAGTAGTTAAAAATATACTAACTACGCAATATTGCTTGCTTTTTCCTTACACATGCTTGGTTTTGCTATTGAGATACGTCATGACTGCGATTTGTGTGATGCACTTAGAATCTAACAGTTATACCTGCATACAGTGTGAATATGGCCCGTCATACTCATATAACAGACCATACATAACAATTAGAATAATCATGTACTACTTAGGCCCGTTATATAGTATATTTATTGTGACTGACGGTTTTTTCTGTGTAATTCCGTGGATATTCGGAGTAGCTGCTCGTATAGGTTATGCAAACGAATACGTAGCCTGTGAGATAGTAAGGTGCATATTACAGTTGTATTTCGTTTACTTGTGTTGTTTACTTTTGTCTTATCCATTACATTGTATAAGCGATGGCAAATAAGGAGTTAAATTTTTATTACCAAAATGTTGGAGGCATGAGGACTAAGTTATTGGCTGCATTTAATAGTATTGCACGTAGTAATTATGATATTATATTTATCACGGAAACTTGGTTACAAGATGATGTCTTGGATTCCGAAATATGTGATGACAGGTATTTAATATATCGTCAAGACCGTAATCTGCATTTGACAGGTAAAGAAAATGGTGGAGGCGTTATGATGTGCGTGAACCGTCAATTTGATAGTTCTAGTCGTCGCGATTTCTTGTGTAATGGTGCTGAGATATTGCAAGTCACGCTATCATTCGCAGGAGTTGGTGTGGTGAGAGATTTACACATTATACTAATATATATTCCTCCTAATGTATCCAGCATCCCGTCACAACTAGGCTCCATTGAACAAGCTGTAAACTATATACAGACAACACTTAAAAATCATGACTATATGCTAATAGGTGATTTTAATCTACCATGTCTGTCTTGGTCGGATGAAGGTTTTTCTGTAATAAATAACATGAATAACTGTACCTTAGAATTTCGTACTGCAGCTGCTAGCTTTGCAGATGCCTTAAGCACACAGGGTTTCATACAATATAATCTTATTAGAAATCATATTAATAGGTCTTTAGACTTATGTTTTTCAACGACACCTATATTTATCACTAGAAGCGATGATCCTTTACTCCAAGAAGTTACTAATCACCCCGCCTTAAGTTTAGTGACTACTGAATTTTTCACCTCCCCCCTAGTTGAAGTATATATACCACGACCCAACTATTTCAGAGGCGATTATGAGCGACTTAATAAATATTTTGACGAAATAGACTGGGATAAGAGATTAACAACAGTCACAGTGGATGAGGCAGTAGATGCTTTTTACAGGGAAATTCAACTGGGTGTAGAGCGTTTTGTCCCATTAATAAATAAACCTAATAAACAACGCTACCCCACTTGGTATAGTCGTAGTCTAATTAAAATTATTAAAGAGAAAAATAAAATGCATGCAAAGTGGAAAAAATATGGAAACCCCCGCGACTACCAAGAATTCTCAATGCTGCGTGCGAGACAAAATAGTGCTCAAAAAGAATGCTTTTGGAACTATGTTAGGCGTACAGAGGATAGTATCATTCGTTCTCCCAAATATTTTTGGACCTACGTTAAAAGTAAAAGAGGAGGCAGTCAATATCCAAAAACATTTGTGCTAAATGATGAGACCTTTAAGGATGGGCATAGTATATGCACGGTGTTTAACAAATATTTCCACAGTGTCTTTACAAAGCCATCCACATGCCCTAATACCGGAACAGGACCTACATACACGTCTGATGTTTTGTACGATTCGATCCATAGCTTATCGTACTTAAATGTCACTAAAAACGCAGTTCTAAGCTTCCTACGTACGTTAGAAATATCAAAAGGACCCGGCAAGGATGGTCTACCTGCAGTATTCTTACGCAGATGTGCCGATAGCTTGGCGCACCCTATTACTCTTTTATTTAATAAGTCTTTAGTTGAGTGTGTATATCCATCTAAATGGAAGGCTGCTCACATAGTTCCGGTGCATAAGAAGGGTGCCAGATCAGACGTAAAAAACTATCGTCCTATATCGATCCTTAATACGCTTGGCAAAGTGTTTGAAAAAATAGTTCATAAGAGCATCTACCCCATAATATCAAATGGTGTAGGCCATAATCAACATGGTTTCATTAAAAGAAGATCAACGGTATCTAATTTAGCTGTGTTCAGTAATTATGTTTTAAATAATATGGAGTTAAGTGGACAGGTTGATGTGATCTATACGGATTTTGAAAAAGCTTTCGACCGTGTGGATCACAACATCCTGCTCGCAAAGTTAGAAAAACTCGGAATACATGGGGATTTACTAAGGTGGATAAGCTCATATTTATCAAATAGGTCCCAAGCTGTGGTTGTTGGTGGTTTTAGATCGGATTTTGTGAATATTCCCTCTGGTGTTCCCCAGGGATCCCTCTTGGGACCGCTGTTCTATTGTGCTTATCTATATGATATACAGTCATGTTTTAAATGCGCTGAACACCTCTTATATGCGGATGATATGAAAATATACATGTGTGTTAAATCAAGACAGGATTGTGAACTCATCCAGCAGGACCTTAACTCATTACAACAGTATTATTTACAAAATAATATTACTGTCAATGTTTCTAAGTGCCAAATTATAAGTTTTAGCCGCTCATTAAACCCAGTTAAATATCCCTATAGATTTGATAATAATATAATAGAAAGGGTTGAAGTGGTCAAAGATCTTGGAGTCATGTTAGATTCTAAATTATTATTTTCTCAGCACATTGATACAATTATTAACAAAGCATCCCGAAACCTTGGCTTTATAAGACGCACTTGTGAACCCTTCAGAAACTGCCACAGTTTCAAAATAGTATATTATGCTTATGTCCGCAGTATCTTGGACTATTGCAGTCCTATCTGGTCACCACAATATCATGTCTATATTGAAAGAATAGAAAGTATACAGAAAAGGTTCGTAAAATTCCTTAACTTCAAATGCAAAAAGCGCCATCAATCTTACTCCTCAGACTGTAGACACTATAATCTTCTCTCTCTCTGTGACCGACGCGTGATGTTGGATATGTTACTACTCTACGATATCATGCGAGGCGGGTTAGATAGTTGTGATCTTCTCGAAACAGTTGAATTCTGTACAAGAAAATACCGTACTAGACATGCTCCTCTATTTAATATCCCTCATCACCGTACCAACTACGGCAAAAATGCTGTCATGACGCGTTTACCTCGCACTTATGGTGAGAGGTTTGAAAACCTTGACATATTTCATCTATCAAAAAAGTCGTATCGCACCCAGGTCATGATGATTCTCAAAGGTAAAACTTGATATGTGACTACTTGTAATATGTACGTTCTCTTTTACCTTCATTGTACAATTTTCTTTTATTTAATTTTTAGTTCTAGGTACAACTAACTACATCTAGTTTATGCATCATTATGAATGTCATGAAACTCATTGTTAGCTTAAGTAATATGTAAATGTAAAAAAAAAAAAGACCACTAAAAATAAGCTGTAGAGTTTCTTATAATAAATAAATAAATAAATAAATAAATAAATAAATAAATAAGTGACATTATGGTGGACCGATATTTATTATAGATTATTTAACATAATAAAGATTATAACTCAAAAGCATATGATGCAGATTTAGATTAGTATACATTCTAGGGTTAAAAAATGGGCGGTACCTGGCAATGACAGAATCCATGATGGACGATAATAATGTGATACATTCAAATCGAAAAAAAATGCCACACTTCATAGGCGTGAGCTGTCAAAATAATGATTCTTAAATTTAAAAAGTATAGAGCGGTTAAAAACCAATTTGTTTCTAAAAAAATATAAACAGATATCTTTTCGTGAACTTTCGTTTAGTATAAATTATAATTGATACTTAAATAAATTAACACTATTAAATTAAAGTATGCTCAACTGCCATTTTTCTAATTTCCTACTCGCCGTTGACAATCAAATCAAATCAAATCAAATCATTTATTGCTCTAAGTGTACATTGGTGTTACAAGTATTAGTAGTGCTTAAGACTTAGCGCCATCTTCAGGCATTGCAATATTACACATTAAAAATATTTCAAATTAAAAAGAAAAATAATATCAATATACAATAATTAATTATTGAGTCCTTAGGAATTTATTACAACCTTTTATATTTAATTTAATGGATGTCGAGTGTCAAATACAATAATATAATAAGTCCTCACAAGTCAAGAGTAAAAATTATTGTTACACTTATTAAATTCAAATTCAAATTAATTTATTTGCAGATATGTGGTCATACATGCTGTTACATAAATATAATAGAGTTCCGCACATCTACCATTCAGTGGCATGCAAATATTACCTCTATTTAAATTCTTTCATTCAAAACAAAGAATAAAATTACAATACAAAATAAGTATTAGGATAGTTATTACAAAAACCGGGCATAAAATCTTTGTCATTCAGTTGAGGTTCAGAAGCCTTGGTACGTAATAAAAACACCATTTATAAAGAAATGTTCTACCTCAACCTTGGCAATGGAGCATTAATTACTAAGGGATAAATACTATAAAGAGTTACAGATCATTTTTTGGCATCTGGAGATCAAATCTGGTATCCTCACTTATATTTCTTTTATAGCTCCCTGGATATTTCACCAATAAATATTGTTAATCCGTTCTTAAAAAAGCCACAACAAACGTCTCCGCCTTTTCTCATGTTTTTTTTTTCCACAACTACCTGTAAGGAATCATGTTCGGATATTTCAGCCAAAAATCATCAATATCCGTTCATAAATAACGCGACAGAAAAGGCACCCCTTTTCTCCTCCGATTAAAAAGCTCTAGGCAAAAATGATGTTTTAAATCAAAGAACATGTATGCCATGTTTGGTGACAATCGGTTAAGAAATGTGCCCTATAGACCGAACGGAACGGAGAATATTTATAATTAATGAAAAATTTCACGTGGGCGAAACAGTGAGCAACAGCTAGTTTTTATAAACACAATCGGTTTTAATTACTCTATAAACATATCAAAGTCGTGTCGTAGTATTGTTTTGTTATTTGTGCCAATTCTGTTGATTGACAGGACCAAAATGTATCGCCATATTCTTTTTTTCCGAAGCGAAGAAAAAGATGGAAATACGTTTTAATGTAAAAATCATTAATATGACTTTTTGTAACAACAGGATTGTCGCCTCCGTCGGATGTGACGTAAATCATGACACCAAGGGATAGAGTGAGAAAAATCACGCTATCTCACTTGAAAATTAGCTCAAATTTCAAATAGTGCCATCCATGACATTTCTAATTTTCTCACACATCAACACTACCGTGCATGTACACGAGCTATGTTTGTAGTAATTACAACGCGATTGTTTCATACATTTTTCCGAGAGCTTCCGAGGTGTGTTATTGGTCATGTACTTACACATATTCACCGCGTAAGTAGTATTACAAACTTCAATTTTTTTTAGAACTTTTTGTTACATAACGACGATGTGTTGACTTTGTATTGTTACAATTCCTGTTACCCCGTTGCTACTGGGTTATTTCAACTTGTGTTTTCTTCTGTTAATCCATTGGTTTGTAACCAGATTATGGAGGGACTTATGTTCTTCCACGATTATTGTAATGTACATATAGTAGGCTGTGTTCGTTGGCGATTCAAACAACGGACTATCTCCGGCAATGGCTACTAACCATTGACCACGGGATTTTTTTTTTGCTTGGTGCTGGAATATTCAACCAGCATCCGGGTGGTGTTTTGATGGTTTAACCATTGTTTTCCTGAGCGGTCCTGCAAACTAAGGGTTAAAAAAAGGCCTATTGCATGTCTCATAGTTGAAATTACTTAGTAGTCCTTTTGCTCAAATTCTCTTCTATTGGGAACAGTTATACTGGTCAAGCCTGTGGTGTGGCCCTAGAATAGCACCACCCCATCTCCTCCCGTGGGTGTCGTAAGAGGCGACTAAGGGATTCAAATACCGGAGGATGGGCAGCAGCATCTTTCCGCGTACTAGCCACCAAACTGCGATCACCAACCCGCCTGCCAAGCGTGGTGATTACGGCATAACCCCCCATGATTTGGAAACCCAAGAAACGGCCCCTAGTCCCCGGCGGCCCCGCTATTCCTGGCTATGGTAGCGGCCATGGTAACGGCGGGGCAAGGGGTGCGATAATCCCCGGCAGATGCCAGGCTACCAACCCCGACGGCCTTTGGCCCTGGCAACGTACAACACGCTCACACTGCGGACCGACGAGAAGCTCGCTGAACTCGAGGAAGAATTGAGCAGGTTACGGTGGGATATCGTAGGATTGTGTGAAGTCCGGAGAGAGGGGCAGGACACCATGATCCTCAAATCCGGTAACCTGCTCTATTTCCGGGAGGGCGACAAACTGTCCCAGGGTGGTGTCGGGTTTATCGTCCACAGGTCCCTTGTCAACAACGTGGTCCAGATCGAGAGTGTTTCGACGAGGGTAGCGTACCTTATACTCAGAATCACCAAACGGTATTCGCTGAAGGTCATACAGGTACGCGCACCGACCTTGAAACACCCCGACGACGAGGTGGAGACTATGTATGAGGATATCTCTAAAGCCATACATAGCTCCCGAACACACTATATTGTTGTGATGGGGGACTTTAACGCGAAACTGGGCAAACGAAGCGACAATGAGCTGAGAGTGGGGCAATTTGGATATGGAAAGAGGAATGCACGTGGCCATCTGCTGGCCGGCTTCATGGAGAAGGAGGGCCTTTTTATGATGAACTCCTTCTTCAGAAAGCCGGAACAGCGGAAGTGGACATGGCTACACCCTAACGGTGTCTCAAAAAATGAGATTGATTTCATCTTGTCGACGAAGAGGCACATATTCAATGATGTCTCCGTGATCAATTCAGTAAAAACAGGAAGCGATCACCGGATGGTAAGAGGCACATTGAATCTTAGAACAAAGCTCGAAAGATGTTGACTGATGAAGTCTACGCTCCGACCAGCACCTATCCAGTTCCAGAACCCTGAGCACTTTCAGCTCGAGTTGCAGAATCGCTTCGAATGCCTGGGAGATTGCGAAAATGTGGATGATTACAATGACAGATGGAAATTGTCCAAACGACTGGGTCTAAGATCTTCAAAGCCCGTCGTTCAAAAGGAACCAAAAAGATCGCGAAATTTGGTTCTATAGTCCCCTGAAGATGCTGCTCAGTATCGGCGTTTAAACAGACAGATCTCCAAGTCCTTGACTCGCGACCTACGCCAATTTAATACGACTCGTATTAAGGAGGCGATTGAGAGCAACAAAGGCTCAAAGGTTTTCTCAAGGGATCTGTCTGTTGGTCAAAGCCAACTGACTAAGGTGAAGGCGGAGGATGGCAGAATTATTTCGTCAAAGCCGGAGCTGTTGGAAGAGGTCGAGAAGTTCTACGGACAATTATACACGAGTGTACGGCAATCTGTTAATAATCTGGCTAAAGACCCGAGAGCCAGATTGACCCGACACTATACCGAGGATATCCCGGACGTCAGCCTGTACGAGAACAGAATGGCTCTTAAACAGCTAAAGAACAATAAGGCATCGGGTGATGATGGGATCACGGCTGAGCTTCTGAAAGCTTCTGAACACCGGTACTTAAAGCTCTTCAGAAGCTATTTGATTCCGTCATACTCGAGGGACGAACGCCTAAGGTGACTTCGGTGAAAGTGTGGTGGTACTCTTCTTCAAAAAAGGTAATAAAACCTTGTTGAAGAATTATAGACCCATCTCGCTTCTGAGCCATGTCTACAAGTTGTTTTCGAGAGTCATTACGAATCGTCTCGCTCGCAGGTTCGACGACTTCCAGCCTCCCGAACAAGCCGGTTTCCGAAAAGGCTTTAGCACCATAGACCACATACATACGCTGCGACAGATTATACAGAAGACTGAGGAGTATAATCAGCCACTCTGCTTGGCGTTTGTGGACTATGAGAAAGCCTTCGATTCGATCGAGACCTGGGCTGTGCTACAGTCTCTCCAACGGTGCCAAATTGACTATCGATATATCGAAGCGCTGAAGTGTTTGTACGAAAACGCCACCATGTCAGTCCGCCTCCAGGACCAAAGCTCAAAACCTATCCAGTTGCAGCGAGGGGAAGGGGCCTGGAAGATGTTTTCAAGCTCCTGGACTGGAGAAGACTCGGCATCAATATCAACGGCGAGTACATCACTCACCTTCGATTCGCTGACGATATCGTAGTCATGGCTGAGACCTTGGAAGACCTAGGCACAATGTTCGATGGCCTCAGTAGAGCCTCCCAACAAGTGGGCCTCAAAATGAACATGGGCAAGATGAAAATTATGGCAAATGTCCATGTCGCACCCACTTCTTCTTTAAAGGTTGGAGACTCTACACTCGAAGTAGTCGACGAATATGTTTACCTGGGACAGACAGTCCAGTTAGGCAGGTCCAACTTTGAGAAAGAGGTCAATCGTCGAATCCAGCTCGGCTGGGCAGCGTTCGGGAAGCTTCGTAATATCTTCTCGTCCAAAATACCGCAGTGTCTCAAGACTAAAGTCTACGACCAGTGTGTGTTGCCAGCGATGAGCTACGGAACTGAGACTTGGTCCCTTACTATGGGCCTCATAAGAAGGCTCAAGGTCACCCAAAGGGCGATGGAGCGTGCTATGCTCGGAGTTTCCCTGCGCGATCGAATCAGAAATGAGGAGATCCGCAGGAGAACTAAAGTAACCAACATAGCACACAGAATCGCCAAACTTAAGTGGCAGTGGACGGGGCACATAGCTCGTAGAATAGATGGCCGTTGGGGCAAGAGAGTTCTCGAGTGGCGACCACGCGCCGGAAGACGCAGTGTAGGCAGGCCTCCCACACAGTGGACCGACGACCTGGTCAAGGGCATGGATGCGGAAGGCGCAGGACCGGTCATTGTGGAAATCCTTGGGGGAGGCCTTTGTCCAGCAGTGGACGTCTTTCGGCTGAAATGATGATGAATGATACTGGTCTTACAATACTTAACACCTTCAATTGATCTGCGTTGAGTCTCCAACGGTTAAGATGTTGGAAACTCTGTTTGATAGGAAGTGTTTACCATAGTCCTTGATGGTAACCGCTACACAATATAAGAGTTGTATGAATGATGATGCATGTAAGTTAGTTAGGATGTGTAGCGTAGATTGACTGAAGTCTTGATCACAGTATCGAGTTTCTGTTAGCAGAAACTCTATCTTACGGGAGGGGGTGTGTAACGATGCAAATCGTCTTATTGAAGTTTGAAATATTAATTACACATTTAGTTGATTAGTATCGATTTAAAATTATATTTTAGCCACTTTTTTAATGTGCCGTTCTATCAGTACGTTTGGTTTGTCTCTGGCCGCATGCGGTCTACCAACATTTCACTACTATAGTAAACGTGATAATGTAAAACCAGTGCTAATTTATAGCCCTGAAGAGGCAATTTCGCCATATCCGACATTACCAGGAGCGGAAGCTGGTCATGTGGGCCCGCCCACTGACTGATGTCTGGGGGAGGCTATAGAGCCCACTGCAGACTCATTCAAATCCTCTTCTCTTAATATCAGCTTCCTACCGCTAAGGCTTTGGTGAGAATTACTGATCTTTATATGCAGTGTGTACTAATCTCTTTTTATTTCAGGTGGCTGAATAGCGACATGAAAACGATGCATCCCACCAAAGCTTAGTCATTGAAGCTTGACTACCTACCTCCTGCCTACCGCCTGCCACGCCGCACTTGCAGTATGTCAGTCCGACATACTAAAAGGCTTTGCTTGCATTTTTCAGGTGAACGGAGCGGGCCACGCGACAGTACACGTCAGCGTGGTACGTGCTCCACCAGTCCTCGGCGGCGAAGCGGAGCTAAGTGTCCACCACCTTCGCCACCGCGGGCTGTTCCAGTTCCATATCAATTCTCATTAACTGGAGGTCATGTATTTCACACCCTGAGATTCATTTCTATACTCCGCACGCCGAATGATGATCCCTATGACGTTTCAACTGACAGTTGTATTAGTTATGCGAAACAATTTCGATAAAATACTGTTTTTTCATTCATCCAGGTCATTCAACATAATAAGCAATATTTATTTATTTTGAAAAAAGACTACGCGCATTGATGGACATAAAACACTAGATAAAAAAGTAACAGCCTTATTATATTTTATTTTACTATACTTTAATTTTTATTCAAATTGCATAATTTAAAGAATTTAAAATTCTTTTTGAATTGAATTTTAAAGAATTCATAATTAGCTGGCAATTATGGATTACATGGAAAAGTATTTAAAAGGAGGCCATAGACCTACCGTATTTTTTTAATTCAGTCATGTCATGTCTTGTCAGTCTGTTTTGTCTTCTTGTCACACCGCATCACATCGCGTCATACGAGTGCTCTAACGCCTTGTATGCGCCACGTCTTTCTTTGTTAGCTGAGTTTTGTTTCTATTTTCGCTGTTTTGTGTTATTTGTTGATTTTCTGTTACCTGTTTGTTGATTTTCGGTTTTGCAAAATGCCGAAAAGACAGCGGAAAACTGTTCTCAACAGTGAAGTTCGCGAGTTTGTAGTTCATTTGCGAGACTATTTTGCTCGTGAACAACAAAATGGCGGACCCTTGTTACCGCATGACAATGTTCGCGATCGTGTAGCCGATGCTCTAGGAATCGGAAAGGCTACTGTTTCTCGAATAACAAAGGAAAAATTTGGGGAGTCGTCCATGGAGGACAATAAACTATTAACACCAAAGAAGAAAAAGAAAAGGTTATGTCATATAACAGAACCTGATGAATTTGATTTAGATGCTATACGCAATCATATTTATGGTTACTACCTACGAGGTGAACTACCGACCTGCCAGAAGTTATTATCTTCATTAAAAGCTGCAGAACTCTTCAAAGGCGGTGCTACTTCTCTTAGAATTGTTTTGAAATAATGTGGATTCCGCTATAAAAAATGTGACAAGAGAAAAATATTAATGGAGCGTACTGACATAGCTTTACTACGATGCGATTTTCTTCGCAAAATCAAACAAATTGATAACTGGGAGAAGGTAGTATACCTTGATGAGTCATGGCTGAACGCCAATCATACTGTAGGTAACGCATGGACGGATGACACAGCCAAATCCAGCACAAAAACTCCTGAAGGAAAGGGCCAGCGCTTAATCATTTGCCACGCTGGCACAGCTACAGGTTTTGTGCCGAATTGCCTGTGGGCTTTTAAGTCAGTGAAAACAACGGAGTACCACGAGGAAATGAATTTCGAAAACTTTGAGACATGGTTTATAAAACTATTAGAAAATTTGAATGAGCCTCACTATATTTTAATGGACAATGCTTCATATCACTCAGTTCAAATTAACAAACCCCCCAGCAGTAATAACAAAAAAGCTGAAATTATAGAGTGGTTACACGACAATGGTGTGGTAACTGACAGTCAGATGTTAAAAAAAGAGTTGGTTAGACTGTTGAATTTTCTCAAACAACAGACGCACCCATCATATTTTTTGGATGAATTGGCCAAATCAAATGGACACATGGTAATTCGGTTACCGCCCTATCACTGCCAATATAATGCAATCGAGTTGATATGGGCGCAGATCAAAGGTATCTATATTTTTTATTTATATAATATTATGTGTATGCATATATTTCTAAAAATAATTACTAAATGTACTAATATTTTCA
Source organism: Eilema caniola (assembly GCA_949126895.1). NCBI lineage: Eukaryota > Metazoa > Arthropoda > Insecta > Lepidoptera > Erebidae > Eilema > Eilema caniola. The sequence continues at coordinate 9,786,455 of OX421486.1, read as the reverse complement.
GGTCATGCAGCTAGGCATAACACAACTCCGCCATTCACGGCAAATAAAATGATGGTTTTATTGGAAGAAGCTTGCGCTCAAGTGACAGCTGACGATTGGCGAAAAGTGGTCGAAAGAACGAAGAAAATTTGCTTACAAGACTGGGATCGAGATGTACAATACGACAATATCATTGACCAACCGTTAATAATAAACGTCACGGATAGCTGCAGTTCAGACTCAGATTTTGAAGATCCGATTGACCCTGTATCAGATTCAGATTGATATAAATAAAATACAAACTCAAAGCATTTGTTTTATATTTCCAACAAATTATCGATATTTTGTTTATCGATGTGTCCCTTCTTAGTCGATAACAGCTTGACGACGTAACTTTTGCAGCACGTACCATGTACATTTGCATTGAGTTTTTTTCTATTATTTCCGAACATTACGTAATAATTTCTTAATATTCATTTTTATAATTTACAATTGTACACAATTATGATTTTTTCGTCTTTTTAATGGACCTCTACAGGATTTGATGTGATAGGACGTCAGTACAATGTTAAGCGCTAACGAACTGTCATAGGGATCATCATTCAGCGTGCGGATTATAATAACTATACATAAATGTATGCAACAACCCCTTTAAATCGATTATAATTATTATGTATTGTAATCTAACTTTTATTTATACATCTCTGCTCTTACCCTAGCCGGTATAGTCAGCTAATTAATTACTCTTTCATTTCATCTACCTAAGGTAATTAAATTAAATTAACTAAATTGCAATTAATCTAATTAGAAACCCAATTCCTACGTTTCATGGTCTATAGTTGTTCAAGTCACTCGTCGACCGTGACCACTGGTACTTGGAGAGGTTTTTACAATGATGAAGATAGTGATTTTAACACTACATTTGTGAGGTTGTCACTACCTGGTGCCTTGTCGTTTTTTTGAGATTTAATAGCATGTTCAATCTCTGACTCTAGAATGCTTGGTGGCTCTATATTTGCGGTCAGTATATTATATACGCACATGTGTGTGTTGGAGTGACCAGATACCTCAATGTAGTGCGTCTCGTAGAATAGTGTGGCTTCCTTTATAATATCTGGACGTCTTGACTGGGTCTCGCCTTGTTTGCCTTTCACTTTTTCTATGAGCTCCACACAGATTTATTACTTAGCTCATTATAAGCCTTTCGCGGGCTCCCTTTTTTATAAACTTCCGAAGGATTCCTGCCTTTTTATTTTTTTTCTGCTGTGCAATATTCCTGTTGATTTTTTACTTATTTCTGTTATTTGTAATTTTATTTCTTTTGTTGATTTTGTTGTATAATTATTTCTTATACTCAAGAAGAGACTTGGTTTCCTCATTATTAATATTGCTTTTAGTCTTTTTTCTCTCTGGCAGCTGGTTCAAAAACCCTTTTGGTTCCAATTCGAGCTTTTCATATTGTTCTTGCACTTCTGTGCGTCTGGGAGAGTAAATTCTTGGGAGCAGCCAAGAATTTACTCTCCCAGCCTCTAGCAGTTGCTTCTGAAACGATTAGCAGGTCTTGCAAACATGGTACTGTTTTTTTTTGAAGTGAAAACTTCTTTAGCGGCGTTGGATGGGTGTGAAATGTTAAGGAAGCGTCAGGATTAGTTGACCTTTGAACCGTAACTGACGACTGACGTCATACAAGATTGGTACAGACTATCTATTTTGCAATTTATAATAGATAGCGTCGTAGCTTAAACGGTAAGCACTTCGACTGTAAGTCCTTATAGTTTCAGATAGTATCGGGTTCAAACCACCTGGCCTTCAGGGATTTTTTGTGATTGTTTTTTCTTATTATAATTTATTACTTATGGTGATTATTTTGTCTTTTTGCAATTTATTACTTTTTATGATTATTTTTTCTTTCTGTAATTTATGATTTTTTGTGATTATTTTTTATTTAAGTGAAAAGTTTCGGGTTCTTAAAATATTAAGAAATATGTGGATTATTCCATTTTTTGGTGTAAGTACCATTTAAATAGCGTTTTTTAGTAAGGCAAACACGGCTTGATCGGGTCACTCCTGCGGTGCTGGTTGATACTAAGTAGCTAGTGGCGTACCTTAGATACGTAGTCAAAGATACGCTCAGTAGTGGGCGATTACAGGCTGAGAATAATCTATCAGAAATATCTAGTCAATAATACTCTTTGAATCTAATCAAATTAAGTTTAGAAATACCCGTATGTAACACTAAAAGACAACCCACTACATCCTCAGCAACATGCGTACAGGAAAGGTAGATCAACAGAGTCCGCACTGCACATGGTAGTGCATAAGATAGAATCGGCTATCACAAATAAAGCCTCAACACTAGTTACTTTCATAGACATAGAAGGGGCTTTCGACAAAACGGTACACAGCAGCATTAACGAAGCCTTGCGAAGGGTAGAACCAACCATAAGGGACTGGATCACTCAGCTAATAAGCAAAAGAGCGGTCCAGATAGTGAGCACTACCACAAGAGCAAAGGTAGTCAAAGGGTGCCCTCAGGGAGGCGTCCTATCGCCACTTCTATGGAATATAGTAGTAGACAGCCTCCTAAAGAGACTAAATGAGAGAGGATACACCACCATCGGGTACGCGGATGATCTTGCAATACTGATAAGCGGAAATCTTGCAATACTGAGGACGTGCTATGCAAAATCAAGCGCTCAGCCCTTCAGATTGTGGAAGAATGGTACGAAGAACACCGAATATCAGTAAACCCGAAAAAAACAGAACTTATCCTTTTCACAAACAAAAGAAAGTTACCAGAACTACAACTACCAAAACTATTTAACACCAAACTAGCTCTAACAACTCAAGTTAAATATCTGGGCATCATACTTGACAATAAGTTGAATTGGGCTAGCCACATAAATGCTAAGATGAAAAAGGCCTGTATAACTTTCTGGCAATGCAGAAGACTCGTTGGTAAGAACTGGGGTCTTAACACAAAGATAACACTTTGGCTGTACACGGCAATTATCAGACCTTCTCTAACCTATGGATCAGTTGTATGGCGGCCCAGAACAGAACTGATCACTGTGAAAGAAAAGCTCCAGAGTTTACAACGCCTAGTGAGTACAGCAGCCACTGGATGCATGAGAACCACCCCATCAGTCGCACTAGAGCACCTAAACCTGAGACCGCTGCATCTAATCATACAGGAGGAGGCCAAGGCAGCAGCCTTAAGACTGAAAAATAATGGGCTTTGGAAAGAGAATACTGGAACAAAGCATTCAAAGATAATAATAATAATAATTTAATAATAATAATTTTATTTATTGTTTCCAAAAATACATGTACATTATGGTGTCGTATGTATACAGTAACTTATAGACATAATCTAGACACATATTGATTCACTGAACCCCACACTAGGATGCCCTGTGTCGTGGAGTTCAGTCTCTTCCCAGGTTAGTTAAATCACAATAATTATTCCAGAATAAGGTACCTAATATGAAAACAGAATAATTGCAAAAAGAAAAGATTGAAGATATAGTAAATGTGTGTGTATGTGTGTGTGTGTGTGCGTGCGCGTGTGTGTTTGTATATGTGTGTGTGTGTGTTGGTGTGTGGGGGTGTTAGGTGTGTGGGTATGTGACTTTTTTTTGGTTCTTTCACTCTAACACCTCCAGAAATGCCTCCGTCTGAGCATAGTTATTTGGCTCCAGCAATTTGACCATGGCTCGCTTAAAGTTAAAATGAGTCATATCCAGTATAGTCCAATTCATTTCATAGAATTTTGCATATAAATAGGGTCCAAGGAACGCAAACGATCTGCGTGCAAAGGAGGTGCGTACCTGGGGCCCGTCCCACTTAAGAGTTCTGTAAGAAGAGCGGGCTACTTCTTTTGCTTTTGTGTGGAATCGGAGCAAGGTTGATACAATAAATAATTGCCGCACTCGTAACACGTTACATTCCGCATAGAGTAAATCAGTCGGATGGCGCCATGGCTTTTTATTACTTATTTTTAGGATAGCTCGCTGTGCTCTTTCTAACCTAATTAGATGTGTCTTTTGAGCTACTCCCCAAACCGATACACAATAGTTTAAAATTGACTGACACAAAGAGAGATACACAGTTCGCATCAGTTCAGGTTTGGCTATATACTTGAGCTTCCTAAATATATGTGATAGCTTCTTTATGCGTTTCACGAGTGCGTCAATCTGCACTCTCCAAGTCAAGCGCTCATCAATCAAGACACCTAGATATTTGATGAATGACACCTGTTCAATAGGTGTACACTGACATAAGAGATTCTACAGGGAATCCTAAAGAAGATACCACTTCTTGAGGCTCCCATAGACAGAATACCATGTCACCACGTCTTCGAACGGAAGTATCATATCCAACTTTCTGAAGAAAAAAGAGATAACTCTGGCGTTCAAAGAAGTTAGGATATACACAGACGGCTCCAAAACCACACATGGTGCTAGAGCAGGCGTCTTCTCGAATGACTTAAATATCAAAATAACAACCACCTTGGACAAGCTAGGCACAATATTTCAAACTGAATGTATTGGCATAACGAGAGCGGCGGAGACGATTGCCGCCACAGATGTCAGAGATCTAGATGTAAAGATCATCTAAGACAGTGCATCCGTACTCCAAGCTCTCCAAAGTAACACCATAACCTCTGTCCTCATATTGGAATGTCATAACACACTTCAATCCATTGCAAACACAAACAGGGTCACGCTGCAATGGATCAAGGGACACAGCAACTCCCTCGGCAACGACGCAGCCGATGAATTGGCCAAGAGAGGATCAGGGTCGACAGTATATGGACCAGAACCAATACTACCCATACCTCAAGCACAGGACAAAACTTGGCTACGAAAAAGTACAGAAGAAACCCATCTAACAGAATGGACAAACACTGAAGGATGCAGACAAACAAAAAATGCAGTTCCGGTAGCATCAAAAACGTTTAGCCGAAACCTCGGCTAAAAAGAGACCAAATCCGCAAGGTCACCGGCCTCTTGACCGGTCACTGTCCCAAACAAGCATCTGTTTACAATAGGTGTGACGGACAGCCCCCTATGCAGAAGCTGCATGGGGGCAGAAGAAACGCCACGGCATGTGCTTACAGAGTGCACGAGCGTGGCCGCACAACGGGCGAAATTCCTCCAGTCACCAGCGTCACTCCGGAAAGCATGTGGAAACCTGAAAAGGCTGCTGGCTTTTTGGGAGGATCTGGGTTGGTTGGAATGAGAGGTAAGATGGTACGCACAATGGCCCAATCAAGAGGCTAAGTGCGGAACAGCCCAGGTAAACTAACTAACTAACTAACTAACCCGTATGTAAACTCATGCTAATATTAAAGTTTCTTCGTACGATGAGAAAGAACGACTGATTCCACAACAGTAGTAAGGATGTTAGGTACTACTGCTGTGGAATCAGTCGTTCTTTCTATAAATACAAAAATGAGAATAGCCCAAATAAGACAGCGGTCAACCGAGAAATCATAAAAAAAATATTATTCACAATAGACAATTCATTTTGCGGGACTCCGTGAAAGAAAGAGATAAGTATGAATAAACGATTCACAAGCTGGCAACGTCGCACTTTTAAATCCCAACCGTCTGATTTGGACGTGAAAATATCCGCGCAATATATAAATAATATTGATATACGTAGGAGGTCACTAAAGCTTCACTATTGTATGGGGTCCAAAAATGTTTGGGCCTAACTGCAAAATGAATATTGCTGCAAGTAAAAAAGCAAGAAAATTAAGTATCTTATGGAGTAGGAAATCAAAAAACTAAGCAATATTCGTCGACAGATGATGAAAAATGTAAGCAGAACTGGTGGACGTCCTAATGATGCACAACATACCTGACGCCAAATGAGTTACTGAGTTGAGAAGTAATCTCAGTAGAAATAATTATTACATTTATTATATTCCGGTGAGTCAGTAACCAGTTCTTGTATACTTAATATTGCTTCGGGAACCAAAATTGGCGGCAGCAACGGCAGTTCAAATTCAAATTCGATATAAATTTATTTGCAAGAATATGGTACAAAAGGTGTTACAATAAATAATACAATGCATATTTCTACATACTCTGCCTTATGCGGCGTGCAAATCATTTTTTCATCAAGATTACAATTTATGTTTTATTCAATGATATAATTAGTATTAACAAATTTCAATGTCACCAATATCGATAAATCAATTATAATGATTTATGGCAAATGTAAAAAAAAGTAAAATAAAATAAAATTATCATTGGTCATTGCAAATGCAAGCAATGCCAACAGAATAGTAATGTCACCAATATCGATAAATCAATTCAGATAAATTATGTCAATGTAAATAACATACAATTAAATAGAATTATTATTACTAATGCAAGCAGTTTCAATAGATTAGTAATGTCACCAATATAGATAAATCAATGCAAATAAAAATTATGTCAATGTAAAATTAAATAAAAATTAAGTCAGAAATCGGATTAATGAAATGTTTATAAAAAATGTTTTTTTCATTAAGATATTCCTCTATTGAATAGTATGCTTTATTCAACAAAAATGCTTGTAATTGTTTTTTAAACATTTGTAGGTTTTTACAAGATTTAGCTTGAGGCAGTTTGTTATAAATCTTAGGTGCCATTGCAAATATGCTTTTATGCAGTAGGGCCGTTTTGGATGGGACCAAGCATAGCCTGTCAAACCGTTGCATATAAGGCGCATGATATACTCTCTATTTTAAGTTTTATCTAGTCCAATATTTTGATTCTTTTTAAGTATCGCTTTCTAGTAATGAAAGTAGCAGACAGTTACTTACAGCAGGATAAACTGATTTCACGGCTTGAATGGCTGCCATTTCAAAGTCGCACTTAGAATTTTTAATGATCACGGCAAATTGGTCTCTTAAAATAGTGAACAATCGTTCATAAGTTGCCTGCGTTTTATTACGTAGAAGTATGTAAAGCACAGGAATAAAATTTAAGGTATTGTCATCGTGGGAAATATTTATATGAAGACTGTAGACTTGATAAAAAGGAGTGGGGCATGTTTTAAAGGTGCCATCCCCGTAGTAACTCATACTTTTTTTCAGGTAATTTTGACCCAAAAATCCAAAATTTTGTCTTCGATTCCATCATCAAATAAAAAGAAATCACCCACTAGACTGTGCGGTAGCTTCAGAGATTTCATATATTTACAGTTTTTGGTATCCATTTTTTTCAGTTAATTACATCTAGCTTTATACAACACATCCTTTTTCTTGGTTTATCTTCATCATTTAATTTACAGATGGCAGTGTCAATAAAACCTTCAAATAATTTTGGGATTGGTTCGAGTTTTTTGCATACTAAGTGTTTACATTCGTCTATTAAACTGTCTACTACGTTTTTGGTATAATCGGGCATGCACATATGACAAGACTCTCTAACAATTCGGTTTAGTTTGTCCAAAGTAATAGAACTGCTGCATTCTGCCTTATTTACACATCGCCAGTTTGTAGAACCACATTTGTTATTTTTTACAAAATTGTATCTGTGTCCAGCAGCATGTAAAACAACGGGTTTTTCTCTTTCATTTTTAATAAATTTTAAATCATGTACAATGATATAGTATCGATATATACAACAACGATGTAGTATCGGTGCTCGAGCCGGCAAGATCCATTTCTTGCAATATTTTAATTCGTGTCTCTTTGTCACTTCACAACAAACAAGAAAACAAATGCCAGTGGATTAGTTGAAGTTGAATAGGTAGGCATAGGCTAAATGACAAGAACTTGAAGTTGCCTGTTAGATAATTGAGTACCTATTCAAGGAGATTACATACTTAACCATGCGAGTATATTAGTTGTAAATCAAAGATTTAGAAAAATTATAAATAGGTATACCCTGTCACGGCTGTTTTTTATTTCATCTTTTTGTGCACAACTGTTCATTTTCTGTCGTATACCTAATCCGTCGAACCCTAGAATATGACGAATCCGCAAATCAGTCGAGTAGCGAATCTGCCGAACTAACTAATCTGTCCAATCCAAGAATCTGTCCAGTACCGAACAAAGAGTTCAACTAGTTATACAAACGATACACTACGTCAGCGTTTGTTCAAACGCGTTTTCTTGATTAGGTATCAAGTTGGCATTTATAAATTATTGCCAGTAAGTAAGTTGAAGTAAATGTTAAATTAAAATAATATACTGCTAAATCTTCCATACGTCAAAACGACTCAATTGATCTGTGACGTCACCATCTAGTTCTAGTGAAACGTCCTTGCGTTCGGTTGTCATATTTCGTTAAAAGTTCAACGATAAAAATAGCTCCTATTCTCAGTAGTTCAAGGAACAGTTTGATTGTTTGAACTAGCGATACTTTTTCGTATCAGTAGTTCAATTTGTTTACATCACGGGTTTATATCATTGAACTACTGATACTAAAAAGTCTCAGTAGTAAAATCAACTGAATTTCGTCAAAAAGATTGAAGTAATGAGACTTTTTAGTATCAGTAGTTCAATCGATATGTACCTATCATTGAAATAATAATACTCAAAAGTCTCACCAGTACAACCAAAACTATTTTGGCAAAAATGAAATTAAAACGGGAGGTTATGTCGGACTCGAACCGACTAAACCGCACGCCGTCTCTGGGTCGTAGTGCTAGGCCGAAGGTGCAGGGCCATCCCTCTCGGTCTGGCCCTCCTCGGGAAGGGGGGTACCACGCGGTCCCCGACTCAACCCCGGTGTGGGGAGGCGCGCATCGTCCTACGATGCGCGCCGCCGCCGTGGCCTGCTTCTGCTAGGGTGACGGGCGGCTCCACCCGTCACCCTCAGGCCCGCGCTCATGGGGGGCGGAGGTCAGTTTGCGCCCTCCGACGCCCGAGCCGCCTTCGGGCGCGTGCAGCGATGTCAGCGAGAAAGTCGCTCATCGCGCCGCGCCCGCTCTGCTGTCACCTTCGCGAGCATGACCTGCTCGCAGAAGGAGGCGCTGGCCGCCCACGCATCCGCGCAGCGGACTATCGCCGCGAGCAGGCTGGAGAGCGTGAGCACTCTCACCCCCAGGGCCGCCACAAGCTCCCGCCTCGGCGTCTCAAACGCCGAGCACTCGGTGAGCGTATGCAGCCCCGAGTCCACGCTCGCGTCGCAGTGATGGCACTCGGGCGTTGGCTCTATACCCATCAGATGCAGATACCGCCCGAAGCTACCGTGCCCGGTGATAATCTGCGTCTGACGGTACGAGAGGCTACCGTGTTGCCTCTCTAGCCACTCCCCCATGATGGGCCTTACCACCGCAATGACGGCGTGCCCTGCGCGTGGTTGCCCAAGTCGTCGCTCCCACTCGGCCACCATGACCTGGTGGAGCCGGGATTTCTCGGCCCGAATATCTTCGGGCTCGGGATCGAATCCCCGCTACCGCGCCTCCTTTCGGAACTTATATAGTGCCGAAAGGGCCCTCGCTTCCAGGATCCACGGTGGCGATCCGGCCAGGAGACTCGCCGCTTCGAAGGATATCGTGCGGTATCCCCTGATGGCCCTGGAGGCCATCGTGCTCTGCGCCGTACGGAGCAGAGGCAGGAATCTAGCCTCCAGGGTGTCCGCCCACACGGGGCACCCGTATAGGGCCATGGACCGCACGACACCCGCGTAGAGTCTCCTGCAGGAGGACTCTGGGCCCTTCAAGTTGGGCAACAACCGGCCCAAGGCATTCGCCGTGAGCACCAACTTGGGGCGCAGACTTCGGAAATGCTGTCCGAAGTCCCATCGACCATCAAGCACGAGCCCCAGGTATTTCAACCGGGGCTTGATGTCGATGGGAGTACCTCCCACTGTTAGGCTGGCTCCCGGGCCTGGCCTGCGCCGAGGGCCATGAAAGAACATGGCCTCGGACTTGTGCAGAGCCACCTCGAGACCCAGCCGCCGGATCCTGTCGACGACCTGAGCAACCGCGGTCGTGGCCCTCAGGGTCGCTTCGCGGTGCTTAGCCCCGCTCACCGTCACTAGCGTGTCATCCGCGTAACACGTGACGGTGGCCCCGTACGCGAAGTCACCGCGAAGCACCCAGTCGTAACCGATGTTCCACAGGAGCGGCCCCAGGACCGACCCCTGCGGAACACCGCACGACATCTCACGCCTACCGACTCCCGTCGAACTTGGGTAGATGACGGCTCTCTCCATCAGGTACGCCCCGACTATGCGGCGGAGGTAGACAGGCACATCGTGGTACACGAGTGCCTCCCTGATGCAACTCCAGGGCAAGGTGTTGAATGCGTTGGAGATGTCCAAGGACACCGCCAACATCACCTCGCCCCGGGCAACCGCATCCCCCGCCAGAGTCCCCACGCACATGATGGCATCCACAGTGGAACGCCACCGGCGGAACCCAAACTGGGTGTTCGCCAGGTCCGGCCCCACTCTAGAGAGATGCTCGACGAGGCGCTTGGCAATAACTCTTTCGAAGAGTTTGCCCACCTCGTCGAGCAGCACTATGGGCCGGTACCCGGACGGCTCGTCCGCCGGGCGTCCCTGCTTGCGGATGAGGACCAGTTTCCCCGTCCTCCACATCTTCGGAAACTGGCCCCGCTCCAAACATGCGCTGAGGAACCCTCTCAGTCGGGGTTCGAGGCCGTCCTACCCTAGAGCTAGGACCCACGCGCGGCCTGGAATGCCGTCGGGTCCCGGGGCGGTGCTTTTCTTGGCCCAAAGCCTTCGCACCGCCAGCTCTAGTTCTACCCAAGTGACCTCGGGCACGTCGTCGTCAATCACCACACTGGGCGCCGTAGGCGACCGAGGCGGCGGAGCCATCTGCGGCGGAACATGTTCCGCTCGCGCCGGGAACATGGATTCCACCACTCCTCCGAGCAGAGCCGGCTCGAGCACCTGGGTCAGCCGCTGGGTAAGGCCGCACCCATGGGTCCCGCTCCAGCGTCTCCAGGAGCTCCCGGTAGCAAGCGGCTTTTGACCGCTTGATCTCCGCTCGGAGGGCATTCCGGGCCTCCCTGTATCCCTCATGTAGCTCCGCCAATCGGGGCTCCGAGTCTGCGGGACGAGTACGCCTCCTACGGAATCGGGCCCACCGGCGGTGCGTGATCACGCAGGCTTGACGCAGCCTCGCGATCTCCGCATTCCACCAGTAGACCCGACGCCTCGGATTATAGGCTGGAGCTCTAGGCATACTCGCATCGCAGACACGTGTCATGGCCTCCCGGAACCACGCCGCTTCATCGTCTACGTCGACAGGCCTGTCCGGCGCAATGGCCCAGGCCTGTACGATGGCCGCCTCCAGGAGGTCCTCCCGATTCAATCACCCCAACACCCAGCGCGGCTCGCGTTGGGCCGAAATGACTAGCGCATCGCTCGGAGGAGGGGAGACATCAAACCGAACGTATCGGTGATTCGATAGTGTCTCCACCTCCGCGGCGACACGCCAGTCCCGCACGCGGAGTGACAGGGAAGCGCTCGCGAACGAAAGATCTACGATCGAACTGCGCTCCCCCGCCACAAACGTGGCCATATACGTGGCTTCGGCCCCGCGATTCTGGAGAACTAAGCTGAGAGAATCGGCCTAGCCCTCCAGAGCCCTGCCTCGCGCGTTTGTGCGCCGGGAACCCCAGGCCAGTGCCGCCGATCCATCCAGGTCGACCACCCATGCGGGCCCGAGGGGCCGGTGAGTATACGGATCGGCGACAGCGGCGACGAGGATGGACCACTGTGCCATGCTCTGGAGCAGAAGTGCCTGAGCATCGACACCGTGGCCCAGGTTCGCCTGCATTATGCGGAGATGAGGATCCATTATGGAACCATCTCCGCATCCCGCCCCGAACCATTGGCGGAACGCCCACCTGGCGGCGGCTCCCCGCGGGTGCAGGCCTTGCTGCCAACCCTATGGTCGGCCGGCTTGCCCTCCGCCGCACACCTGAAACAGTGCGGCGGAGCTTCGCAATTACCGGCCCTGTGACCGGGTTGGCTGCAGCGGAAGCAACGGTCACCGACCGTCACCTCCACCTTGCACTGCACACCCACGTGGCCGGCCGACAGGCACCTGAAGCACCTGTCCGGCCGAGCCTGCAGGAGCCGTACCCGGACTCCTACAACGCCGCCTACCGCGAGGATCCGCCGGTCGGCAGCTTTTTGGGCTGCTGCGATGGGGCAGCCGACAACTGTTGCCCCCTGTCCGCGACGGCCGTTGCGAATCGCTCCGACCTTAACCGCCTCCAGGGGGCAACCCCCGGCCTCCGCCACGGTTGCCCGAATTTCTTCGGCCGTGATGGAGTCGTCCAGGTCCGAAATGCGCAGTTCTGCGCACTTGGTGGGCCTGGACACCCGGACGTCGGCTGCATCCAGCGTCTCCCTAAGCCTAGCCGCTATGGCATCGGCCTTGGGACCGCTTGTAGCGCCAGGGACGTGGATGAGCCGGGCACCCGTCCGAATGTGTGTCACTCGGAGGGTCCCCGCCACATCGAGGGCCCTCATATCAATGAGGCCCCTCGCCTGTTTTACCAGGTCCACGTACTGCACGCCCCTCTCCGTCGCCTCCGGTGTCATCGTTAAGACGACAGCGGTGGTACGGGGGACGCGCAGCCTTCCTGGCGCTCCCTTCGCAGCAGCCAGGGCCTTCTTGGCCCTTTTTGCTGCCTTTTTACGGGCGTTTCGCGATTTTTTGGCCTCACCGACCACCTCCCAGCCCCCCGCCGGTGCAGAGCTACTGGAGGCAGTCGGGGCCGAAACCGGTGCCAGGGCTGGGGCTGGGACTGGGGACGTCTTCCCCTTGCCCTTGGCTTTGGCACCCCCGGCTGACGCGGCGATAGTGGCCGGGGCAGCCGGCGCAGTGGGCACGCCTCGGGCCGACACCTGCGGGGTCCCCGCCGCTGCCGAACGGATGGGGCCCCGCTTGACAAACTCCATCATGCAGTGCAAAGTGCTTAGTAGTAAGTAGTAAACAACTATAGTATGCGGAATAATCCAGCGAATCAATCCAGTCCAGTGCTGGACTGGATTGTAGTGTTCACATTATTTTAGTGTTACAAACGCGCTTCAACTGGTAACAATCCAGTGACCGGACTGAATTACTTACTAGGAAGGATGGTTCGGTAACCTATTGAAATATCGAATTTCTGTTACCCGAATCTTAAAACTCCGGAAACGGTTGGTAGAACTTTTAAAAGACAGATGTAATGAATGACAACTTTCTATAATTCCGTTTTTCATTTCCCAGATGAATCAATTTCCAGGAGCACTAAAACCAAATTTTCAAATAGTATTTTTTGTTTCCCATATTGTCATAATCAGTTATACCAGATTCACAGAATATTTTTTTTTGTTTCCCATCGTACCATTTTCCAAATAAACTATTACCAAATTTTCATAATCTTTTTATTTGGTTCCCATACAAATCGTGTTCCAGCTAAACTATATACAGGTATAGTAAAAATCAGTAAATTTATACGATTCATTTAGGGTGTGTAACGGTTGATATAATAATAAAAAATCTAACGTTCACTTAAGACATAAATAATTTCACTTAATAGAATGAAAGCCTGAAGACTTATAATATAATTTTGTTTAAATTATTGTTTTCCATGTCATGCATGAACAGTTTTGTATGCAGTTATAATCAATGAATCAGGAAAGCGAGCTCGTGAACACTGCGTACCACACCCGACCCGACTCGCCTTGGTACTTGTCTGCCCTACACTAGAGTGTTATTTAAGAACCGGAGGCGCGGAGGGAGAGGAGCCCCTTATTTCGTAGAAAGAAATTTCATAGAATTTCGTTTCACAGAAAATGCTTCATATAATATTTGGTTCTTATATTTTTATTTCGAATATTATTGTTTCAAAAACAATTTCCTACAATGAAACATATTTCACAGAAACACAATTTTTAATCACATTTCTTTGTTTAACAAACTTATCAAACTGTAGAATTATTTTTTAAAGAATATTAAACCACCTTTATAATGTTCCAAAACACATTTATTTTTAACTGTAACATTTACAATTTTAACACCCCGACTCAGATTACCCCGACTCGGATAGGTTAGGTTAGAAGGCTAATGTGGGAGCGGAGCGTAGCGAAGCTCCCGCATTAGGCCTTCGTGGTTATTTTTTTATAAACCACCCAGAAGTAAATCGACCTTGTAGACGCATCAATTGTTTAGTTCATAAAAACCATATATATGATAATATGTTATTCTTTGTAATAAGTTTCTATTAAATAAACAATATAATGATTAAGAATAGTTGATTTGATATTCTATGAAATGATTATTGTAATGTTTAACTTTATATGAAACAAAATTCAATGATTTAAAATTATAATGATTATATTGATTATTCTATGAAACGAAATTATGCGAAACATTTTCTGTTATACGAAATTATATTAAACAATTGTCTATAAAACAACGCACACCCGCGGAGGGAGGGCAGTCCTCGCCCGCAGTAACGAATCTCGGGCGCCCGGGCGAGCTGGAACGGCTGAAGCTGAAGCCGAAGCTGCGGAAGCGAGCATGTGTGCCCGAACTTTGTTACGCAAGGGCGGAAGGACTGCACTTCCCGCAGCGCCGGAGAAGAGCAACACTAATGCTCGCCTGCTTGCCTGCATGCTTGCCTGCTTGCCTGCATGCTTGCCTGCTTGCCTGCATGCTTGCTTGCTTGCCTGCATGCATGCATGCCTGCATGCCTGCATGACTTGCCGGTTTGATTGCCAGCTTGCCTGCATGCATGCTTGTTTGCTTACATGCATACATATATTTTTTAAGGCAACGTGTGTTTTGTTCAGTAGGTCTCAAATTGTAGTTAGTAGACGCCATATGAGGTTTAGTTTTAGGTTTAAAAATCTGAATATTGTTTGTCTGGATATCAATTAACTGGATATCAATTAATTGCATTTTAAAAATTTGTGTTTTAAAAATTGGGCTTTCGTGTATATGGATTACGGTCATCTGGATTTTGTGCATTTAGATTTCGTGTGTCTGGAACTCGTTCGTCTGGATTATAAAACGTCGTACAAATGAATAAATGGGCAAATGAAATTCGGAGTTGCGATTATATGGCAAATAAAACTTCGGAATTTGAAAAACCGGGATTATGAAAAATTGGCCAAACGTTTTCTGGATTATGATATTCGGAATATTAAAATTCGGGATTAAGATAGGTAACCCTGCGTACCACACCCGACCCGACTCGCCTTGGTACTTGTCTGCCCTACACTAAAGTGTTATTTAAGAACCGGAGGCGCGGAGGGAGAGGAGCCCCTTATTTCGTAGAAAGAAATTTCATAGAATTTCGTTTCACAGAAAATGCTTCATATAATATTTGGTTCTTATATTTTTATTTCGAATATTATTGTTTCAAAAACAATTTCCTACAATGAAACATATTTCACAGAAACACAATTTTTAATCACATTTCTTTGTTTAACAAACTTATCAAACTGTAGAATTATTTTTTAAAGAATATTAAACCACCTTTATAATGTTCCAAAATACATTTATTTTTAACTGTAACATTTACAATTTTAACACCCCGACTCAGATTACCCCGACTCGGATAGGTTAGGTTAGAAGTGGTTATTTTTTTATAAACCACCCAGAAGTAGGAGCCCCGCATAGCAGGGCTCCGTCGACCTTGTAGACGCATCAATTGTTTAGTTCATAAAAACCATATATATGATAATATGTTATTCTTTGTAATAAGTTTCTATTAAATAAACAATATAATGATTAAGAATAGTTGATTTGATATTCTATGAAATGATTATTCTAATGTTTAACTTTATATGAAACAAAATTCAATGATTTAAAATTATAATGATTATATTGATTATTCTATGAAACGAAATTATGCGAAACATTTTCTGTTATACGAAATTATATTAAACAATTGTCTATAAAACAACGCACACCCGCGGAGGGAGGGCGTCCTCGCCCGCAGTAACGAATCTCGGGCGCCCGGGCGAGCTGGAACGGCTGAGGCTGAAGCCGAAGCTGCGGAAGCGAGCATGTGTGCCCGAACTTTGTTACGCAAGGGCGGAAGGACTGCACTTCCCGCAGCGCCGGAGAAGAGCAACACTAATGCTCGCCTGCTTGCCTGCATGCTTGCCTGCTTGCCTGCATGCTTGCCTGCATGCCTGCATGACTTGCCGGTTTGATTGCCAGCTTGCCTGCATGCATGCTTGTTTGCTTACATGCATACATATATTTTTTAAGGCAACGTGTGTTTTGTTCAGTAGGTCTCAAATTGTAGTTAGTAGACGCCATATGAGGTTTAGTTTTAGGTTTAAAAATCTGGATATTGTTTGTCTGGATATCAATTAACTGGATATCAATTAATTGCATTTCAAAAATTTGTGTTTTAAAATTTGGGCTTTCGTGTATATGGATTACGGTCATCTGGATTTTGTGCATTTAGATTTCGTGTGTCTGGAACTCGTTCGTCTGGATTATAAAACGTCGTACAAATGAATAAATGGGCAAATGAAATTCGGAGTTGCGATTATATGGCAAATAAAACTTCGGAATTTGAAAAACCGGGCTTATGAAAAATTGGCCAAACGTTTTCTGGATTATGATATTCGGAATATTAAAATTCGGGATTAAGATAGGTAACCGGATGGTTCACATTACCTATTCGCTATTCGCTAATTTGTAATTCGTTGGCTGGACTGGAATGCAACTGGAATGTAAACCGGGCATAACTTTATGACTGAGCTAAAAACGCAGTCTCATTGCTTTGTCACCTAAATCTTGTGAATTTGTCAGAGAGGAATAGCAATACTTTATTATTTCCAAGGTATAACTTTTTCCCATATTATAGGTTGAATTGTGAATTGAATGAAACCTCATTTTATTCTCGTCATCATAAGCCCGATATAGTGTTTACAAATGCGAAACTACGGAAATGAGAGCACTTAACTTAACTTTAGTTATTATCATGCTTTCTAGTAAATTACACGAGATAAATAGCAATTATTGTTATTGTATTCTACACGAACGCAAAAATAAAACATTATACGGATTAAAAATATTAGGCATATTTATTCTTATTTAATTTATTTCTTAGTCTTATAAGGGACATTACATAAAAACGTCCCCACCCGCCAACAGATTTGAAACATATGTCGAAGCGTCTTGTAGGATAGATAATTTTTTACTATGACGACATCCTTGACATGCACGGGGTTTAGATTTTACAGCGTATAGAAGGATAGATGATTTTTACTATCGAGATATGTATACAAAAAGTTGTATAAAATATTTTTCCTTCGCTATAGTTTACGCGTATATGATTAAAGCGACGAATACGAAGCTGCTAAAAAACAAGTGCGGTGTGCGTAGACGCAGGTAGTACAGGTTGCGCCAAGCAGTCGTCACTCGTTCGTTGTTTGCGAACTTTGTATATATCTGTATTTATTCTGTAAGAATGAGCATTCTTACAAAACCCCTAACGGGCCACCAAATTTGGTGCAGACCGAACCACCGAACTTGGTATGCTCCGAACCAAATCCGATCTTCTGGACAGCAATCCACCAGAAATAATGATCAAAGTCCTTATAGACCACTGGATTTGTTGTTGCTGCCCGAAATACCGAACCATGTACCCACTGTAATGTGCGCAACATAAGACCGGACTGAATGCTCCGGTTCCACATGCTACCTAAGTATACTTCCAGTGGTTTTCGAGCGTTACCTTTGAAATTGTTGAATTGAATTGTCTATGAGAGTATAGTTACCAGTATATTTTGATTCCACAGGTTTCACAAAGTGCACTAAACGCAGTTGGTCTGCTATAGTCTACTCCGAACTGTTTTCATGGTTCGGTATAGTTTCAAGCATATATCTTGACCTTAAGTCTCGAGAGAAACGAGCCCCTGGCGCGTGCATATTGATTTGATATATGTATTTTATGAGTGCATAGCTCCCTGCATTATCCTCAAAAGACGTTCAACTATGCTCAGTACATTTTGTGTAATCACTAGGGTCAAGATATGTGCCGATTACTATACTTTCAAAGATAATACAATTGTTATTAAATATGGCAATGTTTATTCACAGTACTTAAGTTGGCAGCAATGAAAGGAAGTATACTCATATTTAAAAGATGGTAATGTTGGTTCTATTCTTTGTTCTTGTTCTAACTAAAAAGCGTGGACGTTGTTGTATTGCATGATTATTAAAGTAATAAAAGGAGTATAATTGCTAAAAAAGTGCTGTTCGTTTATTTCATAACCTCAGGTTATGGGCCTAGACACAAAATATCTGTTAGCAAAAGATTGACATTACGTACGAAGGAAAAAGTGAGGTTATTTCACTAACAAAAGAATGAAAAAGAAAAAACCTTTTATTTCAGTGTAGCACCGATAATACAATTAATCATGTACCAAACTAAACTAACACGCAAACAATTAAATTAAACACAATGGCGCTGCACCAAAAAAGGAGCCAGTTCAGCATGGTGTCAGGCACAAGTACCTGACGCTGGTTTTGAACTGGCTCCTATGTTGAGGACATGCGACATGGATAATACAATATAAAGATATTAAATTTACAAAAATCGAAAAAAAAATAGAAATAAATTTCTTTGAAAAAATTTAAAAATAGAAAAGGAGAAGGAACACAAAACAAAAAAACAATAAACACCAAAAATAAAAACACAAACAGCAGAAACCAAACATGTATGCGATCCGCCAACCCCAGCCGTTTGCCCGTTCCCCGCCATCGGCTCCTCAGGAAGAAACCAATAGAAAAAAAAAAGAATGTTCAGGCAGTCAGTCAACAGTGAAAAGCCACAAAGTTACTATTTCACTTTTCGGGGTGAGTAGAGAAATTCGAGACATACTATAGTATAGTATACCCATGGAGAAGGAAATGATAGCGGAGATGTTGCAAGGCAATCGAGTCGCGAGCCTTCCATATGTCAAAACGACTCAATTGGTCTGTGACGTCACCATCTAGTTCTAGTGAAACGTCCTTGCGTTCGGTTGTTATTTTTGGTCAAAAGTTCAACGATATAAATAGCTTTAACCTGGTTTAAGAATGAAGTGTGCAGTACAAGGATGCACAAAGTGTAAAGATAAACAATTTAAACATTTTAAGGGTATAACATTTCATCAGTAAGTACACTACATTTTAATTTTTTTGAAAAAAAAATGTCGTTACAGAACCATCTGGCGTAGAGAAGAAATAAGTAACCTTGTCTGTATACTAGTTGTAATAATAACTCAATTCATTTTATGAAAATTTCATCACAATAATCTCGCCCGAGTTTATTAACAATTTCAAAAATGTTATTTTATATATTAAATGGCATATTTAGCTGAAATTTAAAATTAAAGTAAAAAAAAATGGGCCATCTGTCGGTATAAGGCTAAATCATTTAGCCCCTAAATGATTTTGCTATAAGTAATCCGAAAGATGGCGCCATAATATTAAAAATTATTTATTTATTAATAGATTATTCTAGAATTCTGTGTAGCGCTTAGTGGCGAATAGTCAAACTATATAACAAAAAGACAAGGTCTGTTTCTGTTCGGATTCGCTATGACGCACTAGATGGAGACGGGGACGAGGTATGACGTCATGCCCCCCGCGTCTCCCTTCCCACCCGCATTTGGTCACGCGTTTTTCTTAAGAGAAATTTGACTATGGCATCTCCGCTACTTAATCATATTCTGTCCTCCGTGAGTATACCAATACAAAAATAAAATTACAGTGTGTGAAAGTATACAGATAAAATTACAATATATTCGAGACATACAGTGAAATTAGTCTCGAGAAATTTTTGCATATGTAGTGGTGTGTATATTACTCAGATCTTAGAGCGCGTTTCCACTATATCGTTCTGGCCTATACAAAAATGTTTCGATATCCTAACATTACTATTTAATTTTATACTTATCCCTAGCAACACTCTGATTTTTGTTTTCAATAAAAACAAGTTTTTATTTTAAAGAAAAAGGTTTTGACTTTATAAAAAAAATTTTTCATTCAATTTCACGTCCTTGAGCAAAAGACGAGGCGACTACCGTGAAACAATAAAATAGCGTGTCGTTCTTTAGATGATAGTAGTTTAGCTATTGGTAAAAAGTTTTGACCATAATAATTACGAAACAAAACAAATAAATAAATCGTCACTTGATAGTGGAAAGTGGAAACACGCACAAATCCAGAATAAACCAATTTACGCTGTCCACGTGCAGTCCGGCCTGACGCCGCTTGGTACCGTTAGAACATAAAGCACACATTTCATTCAAAAATTATAATTATTACGTAGTTTAATTGTTAAATTTTGTATTTGTTGATTGTTGTTATTGTTTGTTATTATTGTTATAATATTTGTTGAAGTGTTTAATTTGTGTGTAAGTGTTGTAACTTTATATTGTTAATTCAAAATGGCTCCAGTGTTAAAACATGGTCGAGGCAAGCCTTTGACTTCTCAAACTAAAGAAGTTTTGTCCTGTTTGTAAAAATATTTCGAAAATGAGTGTAATAACAACCCGAGCAGTATTATGACCCCCACTCAATTAGTTGCTAAATCAACAGGAATTTCAATAGCATCCGTCAGAAAGGTAGTATCAGAAAGCAAATGTCGTCCTTCAGATCAGGAAGTAACATTTAAATCTCCTAAAAAAGAAACCGAATCGTAAACCTGCAATAGTAATCGATAACTTTGATCAGCAAGTTATCAGAAGAACAATTCATGACTTCCACATCACAAATAAAGAAGTCCCCACTTTGAAAACTTTGCACGCAAAATTGAAAGAAGATATCGATTATAAAGGTTGTGTCAGCACGTTATGAAAACACGTCATGTCATTAGGTTTTAATTGGAAGCAAACAGAAGATAACCGGAAACTTCTTATGGAAAAACACGAAATTAGATACTTGCGAATTAATTATTTGATGAAAATTGCTGAATATCGTGAACAACGCCGACCAATTGTTTACACCGACGAAACATATATACATACATCACATACCCTCTCGAAATCTTGGTCAGATGGAAGCGCTTCAGGTTTGAAGCAACATATATCGAACCGCTTAATCATTGTTCATGCCGGTGGTATGGATGGCTTTATACCAAATGCATTGCTTATGTTTAAAGCCAACCAAAAAAGTGGAGATTACCACGACAATATGAACTATGACAACTATTCAAGGTGGATTCAAACTCAATTAATACCCAACTTACAACCAAATAGTGTTGTTGTTGTTGACGGGATTCCATCTTTTGTCATAATAGTTTTTGTCCTAATTTAAATTGCCATAACAAATTAGGCATAATTTTCTTTGTCATAATAATAGTGTGCCATAATTGGTTTTTAGCATACTGTGTTATTAAGCATAAATATTGAATATCCTAATGTTTTTATTCATAACATTGATATGCATAAAGTTGTAAAGCATATTGTTTATTTGTCTAATAGACTATTATCTATTCTGTGCTAATAGTTATTTGGTATAATGATAAACGCTTGCTAACATGGTGCTAGCAAGCTGGCAAGGATCTGGACTTTAGGGCACCCCGACTCGGTTTTTTCATAAACCACCCAGAAGTAGGAGCCCCGCGTAGCGGGGCTCCGTCGACCAATTAGGTTAAATGAACTTTGATGCGCCTACAAGTTTGACGAGAGCAATGTATAAAATAGTGTAATATTGTTAATAAAAATATTGTAGTGATTTTTTCGGAATAGTTATGGTTATGCGTCGTTATGCTTAAGTAAACTTATGCTTTAGGATGTTATGCTTATTAAATATTATGCTTATAATAAATAGGAGTAAAAAATTATGCTTAAAAAGTTATGGCAAATGAGTATTATGCGTAAATAATGTTATGACAAGTAACATTATGCAATGTTAAATTATGACATAAAATTTTAGGAATAAAAATAGAGAACCGTTGTTGACAACGCACCATATCATAACTCAATACAAAATCCTGCACCGAATAGTAATTCTAGAAAACAGCAAATGATTGACTGACTGACATTTCGAAACATTGATCATTCATCCACGTTGCTTAAGCCTCAATTATATGAACTGATTCTGCAAGACAAGGCGAGATTTGTAGAGTACAAGATAAACGAAACATTACGACAGCACGGTCATACTGTGCTGCGTTTACCACCATACCATCCGGAGTTTAAATCTATAGAAAATATATGGGGGATAGTGAAAACATATGTCGCAAAAAAGAATGTCGCAATGAATATGAAGGTTATAATGTCATTAGCTGAAGAAAAAATGAACGCCATAACTGTAGAGGAATGGAGAAAAGTTTGTCTGCATGCTATTGAGGAGGAAAACAAATATCAGGGTAGAGACGCAGCTTTAGACACAATATTAGAACGAATCATAATTAATTTAAATAATTCATCTGATGAAAGCGAGGATGGGGATGATTGTGATATGCCTAGGGTTGATGAATTATCAGAATAAAACATTTATGGCCGGAGAACACCTAATTCATACACGTCTTCACTGAAGTGAAAACCGGCATTCACTGCTTGTAATGTTTGGAACTGGCTTGTCTGCCTCATACAGTTCCATAGATTACAATGCAGTGGATACACATTTTCACGTCCGTATTAGTACGTAGTGCGTATGCGTAGACGTGTACGCATTTGGTGTGCTCCAGCCACAAACGTATATTACCTTTAAAAAAATAAAAACTAAAAATAAAATGTTGTTTTTTTTTTATTTGCTGACCATACACTACTACAAACGCAAAAATTTATCCAAGCTAATTTACCTGTACTATAGTATAGTATACCACTACAGAAATAAAATTACAGTGTGTGAAAGTATACAGATAAAATTACAATATAATAAAACAAACAAGAAATTTCCGAATTGCCAAAGTATGTTAAATACCTAATATAGGTACGAGTATTATGCAGTTTTTGAATAGTTAAGAGGTGTATGCGTAGTTTTAATTAAAAATTACTTTTAGTTTTCAGGGACCTCAGGGGTGGTGGGATATTGTTCCAACAATGGGTTGCAGCATATTTAAAACAACCCCTGAACGCCATTGTTTTATGCCGCGGCACAGAAAGTGGGTTCGTTGAGAAGCGCACGGCGTACCTATTACACTGTTTATTTAGAAGGTGAGTAGGTTTATTTTTATAGATAATCCCAAACAGCATGCTGGCCAGATGCAGATTTCGCCTTGCTTCCGTTTTGCTCGTTCAAATATGGTGTCACGTGACCACGCCGTGGTATGCTGAAACAGTATCGAGCACATGCGTTCTGGACGCGCTGAATGAGACCCGCGGTCCGCGACAGCAAACAGGGGGCCATACACTGTATCAACATAGTTAAAGCGTGACAAGACCAAACTATCAACCAGCAACTTCCGCATAGGCACACCAATATAATCCCTTATTTTATATAGGATTTTTAATCTATAGAAACAGTTTTTTTACTATATTTCCTGATTCTCGAAACGCAACTGAGGGTCTGTAACAAGGCCCAGGTTGCATGCCGTGTCCACTCGCTCAATATTTCTCCCCATTAGACTGATTTGGATTAGCAGATAAAATATTTTCAATTTGGTTCGCGCTACCCATGACCATAAATTTGGACTTTTGTGGGTTCAGTAATAAGCAGTTCCTCTCAGACCATTTCGCTACCCTATGGAGACCGGCTTCGATGTTTAGTGTGGCTAAATCGGTGTCCTTCGCATTAAACGAGTAGTACACTGGGGTGTCATCCGCATAAATATGATATTTACAGTGGTGAAAACAGCTTGTGATGTCTGCGCTGTACAGTATGAAGAGGAGTGGCCCAATCAGCGACCCCTGTGGGACCCCCCTGGAGACCAGCTGCGGAGGGGAAACCAGTGAAGTTCCATCCTTCTTCCGAATCTCTACCTGCTGTGACCTGCTTGACAGGTAACTATCAAACCATCTTACGGTGTTAGGCTGAAAACCATAATATGACAGCTTTGACAGCAGTAGCGAGGTATTGATAGAGTCGAAAGCACGCGAGAAGTCGAGCAATGTCAAGATGGATCCCTCCCCACGGTCACGGGCCTCAATTATATTGCCCACCACATTGGCCAAAGCCGTAGCAGTCCAACGACCCTTCCGGAAACCCGACTGCAGATCTGGAAGTATATCATTGACTTCAAGAAATTCCGACATCTGTGTATGAACCACTCTCTCAAGTACTTTAGACAGGCAGGGCAAGACACTTATCGGCCTGAGATCTTTAAAACTTTGGGGGCTGCTATTTTTTGATAGAGCCTCTAGGTCATGTTCAAAAAGATCACTCAAAATATCTCTTATCGGTCGATAAGTAACCTGCTTACGGGCTAGCCTGTCCTTCATGGTTAGCAGCTGACATGTAATGAATGCATGGTGTCCGAGTTCGACAATATGGTCTACGGTCACGTTACGCCAGCGGGCGTCAGTGCAAATCACATCGATAAGAGTACTCTTATCTGCCACAAAATGAGTAGGCACGGAAACTATCTGGTCCAGACTAAAATAATTTAAAAACTCCTGCAGCCTTTTCGCTTCATACTCATCGTAGCGGAGTATGTTGGCGTTAAAATCACCCAATAAGATGATATTATTATCGAAAGGCGCAAGTGCACATATACTGTCGGTGACTGCTTCCAGAAAAACCCTCAAATTTGCATCCGGTGGACGGTAGGCAGTTCCAATTATTAACGTTTTTGCCCTGATGGTGAGACTAAGCCACATCTGTTCTACAAAAGGGTGAACGGGATGAGGCCGTATGCGGGTGCATACACCGGATTTTATGTAGAACGCAACGCCTCCCCCCCTCCCCTCCTTTATAGATGCTGGGCGCGGAATGTGTCGCATTCTATAGCCAGGGACAGCTGGGGCACGACCCTCCTGTCCCTCCCTCAACCAGGTTTCGTTTATGGCCATGATGTCAACTGCATGCTGGCTCATCATCACTAAAAACTCATCCTGACCTGTTGAGAGTGATCCCGCGTTGAAGAGACCAAACTTTAAGTATTTACTGCGATTCATTTCATTTGTGGTTTATTTGAATTATATTTAGAAGGTAGTAGGTACATAAACATTCCAGACCACCTATCGTGCTCACGGTACATGTATACATCTGATATATGTTAAAAAATTAAACTCATAACTAGCTATGTGTCTAAAACAAAAAAAGATACAGGTGCACAAGATATTAAAATCGGTATTACGCTTCTCTTTCAAATCCAGAAACATGCGAGATGCAGACATCCTCCGGTTGGAACCCGATCCCAGTCCACCAGTGCCAGACAACCAGTCAACTCTAAGTGTCGCCTTGCCGTGTATATGTTTAAATTTTTTATGTTGTAGGATATAAGATATAACGCAAGCATATGACATTAAATTAGATATAAGATTTTGTAAATAAATTAAAATTCGATATTGTTGTAGTGTTTATAGATAAAATATAAGATGTAGAATATACTGCTTCCGGGCTGGTTGGCCGTGGTCCATGTGAAACTTGCGTTCCAGACGTTTCGTCGATCACTGCGGTCGACATCTTCAGTGGCGCAGGGCCGGGCGACGACAACTTCGGAGACCTTGCCTCGCCGGCGGCTGACGTGCGAGTGGCGCGATGGCTTGAGTCACGGCTGTATTTATAGGCACGGTCGGAGCGGGGAATCGACTCACTTGATTCTGATTGGCCAAGCGCTGTGGCGCGGACGTTCTCGATCCTGATTGGTTGTTTGCACTGTGATACCGAGTGGCTCTCAGTGCTGGGTACCAATCTTTTTGGAGCTGAAATCCCTCGTTTTTTCGGTTAAAGTTGTTGGGATGCTTGAATATTTCGATGGCTTCTCGAAGCATACGTGAGAAGAAATGTGTTGTGGTAGCTAGAACTTTCGTGTTCTGAAATTCGATGGTATGATTCCCATCCTCTTGGGTGTGTTCTGCAACAGCTGACTTGTCGAAGTGGCAGAGGCGGCAATTACGTTCATGTTCCGACAGGCGGGTCTTAATGCTTCTTTGGGTGGTGCCCACGTATACCGAGCCACATGAGCAGGGGATTCTGTAAACTCCAGCTGACGATAGTGGATCACGTGGGTCCTTGACCGAACGGTGAAAATTCCGTAGCTGCGTCGTGGGCTTGAATATCGGCTTGATGTTACAAGCTTCTAGCAGTCTTCCGATACGATCCGTAATGCCACGAATGTATGGCAAGAAAGCCTTCCCTATCGGAGCTGGTTTTTCCTCATCCCGGTTTGTCTGCGAAGCTTTCTTTGGGTGAAGAGCTCTCCGTATCTCATGTGCAGAGAATCCATTAGCTTGGAAGGCCGAGTCCAAGTGGCGTAACTCGTTTTGTAGGTGTTGAGGTTCACAGATGGTCTTAGCTCGGTGGACCAGTGTCTTGATAACTGACATTTTTTGTCTGGGATGGTGGTTGGAGTCCTTGTGTAGGTAACGGTCTGTGTGTGTCGGCTTTCGATAGACTCGGTGACCAAGACTGCCATCTTCTTTCTTGGATACTAAGACATCTAGGAATGGTAGCTCCCCGTTCTTCTCAACTTCCATGGTGAATTGGATGTTCGGATGGATGCTGTTTAGGTGATCCAGGAACTTAGTCAGCTCCGAGTCCCCATGAGTCCAAACCACGAAGGTATCGTCTACGTAGCGGAACCAGACCTTAGGCTTCTTGGGAGCTCTATCCAGAGCATCTTCCTCAAATGATTCCATGTAAAAGTTCGCGACTACCGGGCTGATGGGGTTACCCATGGCTAAACCGTCCACTTGCTCATAGAACGTGCCGTTCCACTGGAAGTAGGAAGTCGTCAACACGAACTCGAACAGATCAGCGATGTCCTTGGAGAAGAGTGGTCGGATACGCGACATTGCCTCCCTGACCGGAACTCTCGTGAACAGAGAGACAACGTCGAAGCTGACTAGACGATCGTCCGGATGTAGTTTTAGGTTCTTGAGTTTCTCCACGAAGTGGCGAGAGTCTTTGATGTATGACGAGGATGATCCGACATGTTGTTGAAGCAGTCCGGTGAGATACTTCGAGACTGGATGAGTGGGTGAGCCGATAGTACTCACGCGTATCCGACCACTCTTCTCCAAGGACATCGCTGATCTGTTCGAGTTCGTGTTGACGACTTCCTACTTCCAGTGGAACGGCACGTTCTATGAGCAAGTGGACGGTTTAGCCATGGGTAACCCCATCAGCCCGGTAGTCGCGAACTTTTACATGGAATCATTTGAGGAAGATGCTCTGGATAGAGCTCCCAAGAAGCCTAAGGTCTGGTTCCGCTACGTAGACGATACCTTCGTGGTTTGGACTCATGGGGACTCGGAGCTGACTAAGTTCCTGGATCACCTAAACAGCATCCATCCGAACATCCAATTCACCATGGAAGTTGAGAAGAACGGGGAGCTACCATTCCTAGATGTCTTAGTATCCAAGAAAGAAGATGGCAGTCTTGGTCACCGAGTCTATCGAAAGCCGACACACACAGACCGTTACCTACACAAGGACTCCAACCACCATCCCAGACAAAAAATGTCAGTTATCAAGACACTGGTCCACCGAGCTAAGACCATCTGTGAACCTCAACACCTACAAAACGAGTTACGCCACTTGGACTCGGCCTTCCAAGCTAATGGATTCTCTGCACATGAGATACGGAGAGCTCTTCACCCAAAGAAAGCTTCGCAGACAAACCGGGATGAGGAAAAACCAGCTCCGATAGGGAAGGCTTTCTTGCCATACATTCGTGGCATTACGGATCGTATCGGAAGACTGCTAGAAGCTTGTAACATCAAGCCGATATTCAAGCCCACGACGCAGCTACGGAATTTTCACCGTTCGGTCAAGGACCCACGTGATCCACTATCGTCAGCTGGAGTTTACAGAATCCCCTGCTCATGTGGCTCGGTATACGTGGGCACCACCCAAAGAAGCATTAAGACCCGCCTGTCGGAACATGAACGTAATTGCCGCCTCTGCCACTTCGACAAGTCAGCTGTTGCAGAACACACCCAAGAGGATGGGAATCATACCATCGAATTTCAGAACACGAAAGTTCTAGCTACCACAACACATTTCTTCCCACGTATGCTTCGAGAAGCCATCGAAATATTCAAGCATCCCAACAACTTTAACCGAAAAAACGAGGGATTTCAGCTCCAAAAAGATTGGTACCCAGCACTGAGAGCCACTCGGTATCACAGTGCAAACAACCAATCAGGATCGAGAACGTCCGCGCCACAGCGCTTGGCCAATCAGAATCAAGGGAGTCGATTCCCCGCTCCGACCGTGCCTATAAATACAGCCGTGACTCAAGCCATCGCGCCACTCGCACGTCAGCCGCCGGCGAGGCAAGGTCTCCGAAGTTGTCGTCGCCCGGCCCTGCGCCACTGAAGATGTCGACCGCAGTGATCGACGAAACGTCTGGAACGCAAGTTTCACATGGACCACGGCCAACCAGCCCGGAAGCAGTATATTCTACATGCAACGCCGGCCGTGAAAGCCTGAAGACTTATATAAAATATAAGATTATGTAAATAAATTAAAATTAGATATAGGTGTATTCTATATAAATCGGATATAAGATTGTGTAAATAAATTAAAATTAGATATAGTTGTATTGTATATAAATTAGATATAAGAATGTGTATATAAATTAATATTAGATATAGTTGTACTGTATATTAGCGCACACTTTGTGTTGTGGACCTGTTATGTGTAAACATTTGTCTCAATCCTGCTGTACCCCCACTCGCCCTGTCTCCCCACATTGTGTCCTTGTTCTGGTCCGCGACTACTGTCAAACCACACACCATAGCGATCATTGTATAATGGTACAAGAACCCTATGTTCAACCTGCACGCACATACCGTTACTCTTACAATATTACAACATTTATAGCGATCACATTGAAAACATAAATGATTACAAGGTATTATTAGTCTGTTTAAATATTTTGGGCAGATCTGTTTCAGCTCGGATGCGGTGGGTTGGATCACCTGGCTTCCTGCAAGCGGGAACCTGACCTCGTCTCGTCCAGACGAACTTCCATCCTGTTTCGCCGGTAGCTTCCCTGGCCCGCCGAAACAACTGCCGGTTTGTTTTAGACAAGCGCTCGTTGACGTAGAAACGCCTCGGGCTGCCGCCCATGCCGAGGTCCTGCGTCGTGACACCGCATCGCACGCGTGCCCCCTTCAGCAGTTTGTCGCGAAGGTCGCGGCGCGCCAGGCGCACCACCAGCACTCAGTGGCGATTATTTGGCGTCTCCCCACTCGCTCCGCACTAACAATGTCGCGCTCATCCACCACGACGCCCAGCTTTGCCCCTATCATTTTCACAAGATGAACAGTGTTCTCGCCATTAGCCTCCGGGATGTTAGATACTTCTATGTCATTCACTAATAGCTCTTGGTCTCTGTCGTTGAGCTCGCGCCGTAGACCCTCGATGACGCCCTCGATAGACCCCGCGGCTTCGGGTCCCGGCACTGATCTCATCTCTTCCAACGCGAGCAATCTGTTTTCAAAGCCATCGATCCGGGAGTTGCATGTCTCCACGGATACCCTTATCGCCGCCATCTCTATCTCCATATGTCGCCTGAACGTTTTGAATTCAGATCGTATCGCCCTGATTTCCTCGGCTACCTGGAGCTCCATTCAGCACATCAGCAGCACACCCAGGCTCCGGCGCAGCAGTCATCGAGGGATCACTTGGCGTGACCTGCACATCAGCTTTGTCTCTTTTGACTTCCGACTGTGTTGGTCGTACAGGTGTATCGTCGTTTCTTTTCTTTGTCATGCCTTTACGTTTACATTCCGGGCAACACCAATCAGGTGACACATTTTCTTTGGCCGGAATGCCTACACAGCACTTACGATAAACTCCATTACACTTTCCACATTTAGCGCCATCTGACGGTGATATAAAACGCCCGCAACCTCCGCACTTGCCCATGTTTATTGTAGGTAAGGAAGTACGCGCGAGAGTGTATAGATGGCGCTGCCTGTACGTAGAGGCAACCTATTCCAGTCAAAATATATTGCTCTCACCAGATGTCGCTACTGCCTCGATAACTCACACGGTCAGCTGATTTTTGTTTACAGACAGGTAGGATATAGGAAATATCTGTGTAGGTACACCCACACCTGCCCACTACTAAAATAAACTATTTTCCCTTTGAAAAAAATTAGTTCATAAAATCACCTCAATCACTATATTTGGCACTGGAACACTTGTCTGCATCAATATATACAGTAAAACTATTTAACATTTATTTTTAGCGACAACTTATCCGCACACAAGTCAAACAGTGAGTGCACTATATTTGCCCTTGCCACTGTTATTTGCGACACCGAGAGTTTTGCAATATATTTATCTGGGCACCAGTTGCCTTCCACTCACTATTATTGTTTCTTTTGACCACAAAAACTAACAGTTTATATTTTTAAATTGACTTTTCTTACGCGCCGACGTTAAACACGTTTACTGTAGATGTTGGCACCATCTGTCCTCACTAACTACCTAACTAAGTTTGCGGTGTGCTCGGGCTTGGGTACTGCGGAACATCGTCGAGGACTACTTGTTCTTTGATGAGAGAGGACAAGGTTGGAATGGAGGGTAATAGCAACAACGTGAATGTGATCAAATTAGAAGGGGCCCGAAATTGGAATATCTGGAAATTCCAAACAGTTCAGTTGAGGGGCAATGGGTGGTTACGCATTGTGGAGGGAAGAAAGGTAAAGCCCGAAGTTCCCAGTGAGATACCTGCATGGGAAACTAAAGATGCCAAAGCGCTAACGTTGCTGGTTACACGGATGTCCGAAGAGGTAATGTTGCATTTCATTACATACACAAGTTCTGCCGGAATGTGGCGGAAACTTCATAGTGTTAATGAACAGAAAACCGAGAATAGTCTGCATATTATACAGCAGAGATTTTTTCAATTTAAGTTTGAAAAAGGTATCGACATGTCTGTTTTCTTATCTAAGATTCAAGAAATGCAAAACCATTTAAAACAGATGGGTGAAGAAATTTCGGACAAATTTGTAATCACTAAAGTATTAATGTCATTACCGGACGAATATAAGCATTTCGTTTTGGCCTGGGAGTTTGCGCCTGACGACAAACTAACATTTGAAAATTTGGTGGCCAGACTACTAATTGAGGAAGAGCGAGTAAAAGGGAAGAACGAAGAAGCACAGTCACCCTCTGCATTCGTTGTGAAAAATAAAAGACCTGTAAAATGTTTCAAATGTGGTAAAAGTGAACATTATCAAACTGAGTGTAAAAGCAAGAGTCATAGTACTCATAGTGAAAGGAACGTCAGTAATAATAATAACTGTTTCTATTGTGGGAAGTTTGGACATTTCAAGTCTCAGTGCCTTCGTAAACAAAAAATGTCAAAAAGTGAAAATAAAACGGATAGTAACGTGTTTGTGGTGTCTAACTCGTCGCATCAACTGCAAAAATCCAGGTGGCTAGTGGATTCTGGCGCGAGTGAACATATGTGCCGGGATCGTGCATTGTTTACATCATTTTCTAATATGGCGCCAAAATCTGTAATCATAGGTACTTTTTTTTTCCATGGCGATCCCAACGATTCCGCCAATATAGGTAATGGTGCAGTGATAATGATAAATGCGCTTGGCCATGGACAGATGACAGTTTATGTATCGAACGGAAACGAATGGATTGACACAGTCATAGACCGTTCCATTGCAGCTGACTGATTATCACAATGCAGCTTAACTGGGCTATCATTTTTAAGACCAAAATCATGCAACAAATTGACAAGCCAGCATGCTTCACTTGCTGCCATACTCATCGAGACATATTCAGCCTCAGTAGAAGGCAAACTTATAGAAGATTGCTTCTTTAAACACCACATAAGCAAACAATTTGAAAAAGTTAACAAATAACCAAATGCGGACTTTCTGTCCCTCTGATCACCTCCCCAATCAGCATCACAGTAGCCTTGCAACACACTATTATTACACTTGTATACTATTTTATAATCTAAAGTATGCTTCACATAGCGCAGTAATCTCTTAAGCGCACTTAGCAATGTATTATTGGCACATTTTTGATACCTACTTGATAAAGAGACTGCAAAACATAAATCAGGCCTAGTGCCTGAGACAGCATACATAAGGCAGCCAATCATTTGCCTACATATTCCCTCAATTTCTTTATCACAATCAGTGTTTACATCAAATATCTTAGTTTTAAAATTTATATCCAGGGGAGTCAACATGAATTTGCACAACAAATCAAATATTATTCAAGTAAATAATATCCTGTTGCTCGAACCCCCTAGCAACAAG
Source organism: Eilema caniola (assembly GCA_949126895.1). Taxonomy (NCBI): domain Eukaryota; kingdom Metazoa; phylum Arthropoda; class Insecta; order Lepidoptera; family Erebidae; genus Eilema; species Eilema caniola. The sequence continues at coordinate 9,754,185 of OX421486.1, read as the reverse complement.
CCTAGACTAATACTGTTTGAAATCATTTACATTTTTAATCTAAAAAACCCATTTGCTACTTATTGGCTTTGCATTAACAGGCAATTTACAAAATTCCCATGTGTTATTGGCATTCAGAGTCTCAAGTTCCCTAGCAATAGCTGCACTCCACTTACCAGCATCGTTTCGGCTCATGGCATCACCATGTAACAGGGTCACACTCACTTTGGTCCAACTGCAGATTATTGCATTTGTAGAAAGCTGTTTGTTTACGCTCGCGCGTACTCCTTTCTCTTGCGGGTGAACCAATTTCCATATCGAACCTTTTTAATACATTTTCTGAGTAATTTCTCTGTGATAATATAGTTATGCCATTTTCTAAGTTTTGATTTATATTTATTCCCAAAAAGTCTGAAACTAACCCTAAATTTTCATCTTAAATTCTCTGCTTAAGATTGTTTTTAAAAAAGTGATCTAATTTTCATTAGTTCCAAAAATTTATAAATCGTCTACAGAAATTATAACAAATATTTTATCTTTATCAGTATGCCTTTTATACAAGCATGGATCACATTTAGACCTTAAAAAGCCTTGTCGAGTTATTACAGAATTAATTTTAATATTCCAGGACTTAGGCGAACTTTTTAAACCGTACAATGACTTATTCAATTTTACAATATAATTATCTCCTGCATATGCCCCTTCTGGTAAACTTACATACACATTCTCTTTTATATCACCATATAAGAAAGTCCCTGTAGATGTCACAGTGGTATATGGGTAAGTTATATTTAGTTGAAATTATTACAAATAACCTAAAAGTTGTGAACTTAGCAACTAGGGCATAGATATCATTCAAGTTAATAATATCCTGTTGCTCGAACTCCCTAGCAACAAGCCTAGACTAATACTGTTTGAAATCATTTACATTTTTAATCTAAAAAACCCATTTGCTACTTATTGGCTTTGCATTAACAGGCAATTTACAAAATTCCCATGTGTTATTGGCATTCAGAGTCTCAAGTTCCCCAGCAATAGCTGCACTCAGCATCGTTTCGGCTCATGGCATCACCATATGTAACAGGGTCACACTCACTTTGGTCCAACTGCAGATTATTGCATTTGTAGAAAGCTGTTTGTTTGCGCTCGCGCGTACTCCTTTCTCTTGCGGGTGAACCAATTTCTTCCAACAGGTGTTCATCTTCACTGCATAGCAAGGCATATAAGATACTACTTGTGTGGGTGCTACACTGCTGTATTTAGCAGTGTTCGTGTTGAACAGGACTGGCAAGAGCCATGAGAACGGAAAATCTATCCTAAGTATCCTAGAAGATAACTTGGAAAATGACAGTGACTACTTGCTATGCAGTGAAGATGAACACCTGTTGGAAGGAATTGGTTCACCCGCAAGAGAAAGGAGTACGCGCGAGGGAACTTGAGACTCTGAATGCCAAGTATTAGTCTAGGCTTGTTGCTAGGGGGTTCGAGCAACAGGATATTATTTACTTGAATAATATTTGATTTGTTGTGCAAATTCATGTTGACTCCCCTGGATATAAATTTTAAAACTAAGATATTTGATGTAAACACTGATTGCGATAAAGAAATTGAGGGAATATGTAGGCAAATGATTGGCTGCCTTATGTATGCTGTCTCAGGCACTAGGCCTGATTTATGTTTTGCAGTCTCTTTATTAAGTAGGTATCAAAAATGTACCAATAATACATTGCTAAGTGCGCTTAAGAGATTACTGCGCTATGTGAAGCATACTTTAGATTATAAAATAGTATATAAGTGTAATGATAGTGTGTTGCAAGGCTACTGTGATGCTGATTGGGGAGGTGATCAGAGGGACAGAAAGTCCGCATTTGGTTATTTGTTAGCTTTTTCAAATTGTTTGCTTATGTGGTGTTCAAAGAAGCAATCTTCTATAAGTTTGCCTTCTACTGAGGCTGAATATGTCTCGATAAGTATGGCAGCAAGTGAAGCATGCTGGCTTGTCAATTTGTTGCATGATTTCGGTCTTAAAAATGATAGCCCAGTTAAGCTGCATTGTGATAATCAATCAGCTATTATAAATGCAAATTCAGACTCAGTTAAACGTCTTAAACATGTTGATATTAGATATCACTTCATTAGGGACTTAATTAAGAATAAATTAATTTATATTCAGTACATAAGTACTGAATATAAATTAACTAGCTGTTGCCCGCGGCTCCGCCCGCGTGGATGTCGGTTATCGCTTAGTGTTGATCCGACGCTATTGAGCATTTATTTCGCCTCTCTACTCAACTTTGTCCTCGACTATGTACTCACATCTGTTCTCGACTTTCTACTCGCCTCTATATTCGACTCTCTACTCGACTTTCTACTCGCCTCTATACTTGAATTTATACTCGACTCTCTATTGACTTCTCTGTTCCCATCTCTACTCGACTTTGTACTCTTCTCTAAACTCGCCTTTCCATTAGCCTTTCTACTTGCCCATCCATTCAATTCTCTTTTCGCCTCTCTACTTGACTCTCCCCACTCGCCTATCTACTCGCACCTCTACTCAACTCTCTACTCGCCACTACATTCATCTTTCCACTCGCCTCTCTATTCACCTCTCTACTCAACCCTTTACTGCATTCATTTTGGCTCTCTAGTCGCATATCTACTCGCCGCTGTAGTCGACTCTACTCGACATTCGGTCTTTACACGCCTGTCCACTCGTCCCTATAACAATCTCTACTCGCCTCTCCACTCGCTTCTATATTTGGTTCGTTACTCGACTATGTCCGTTCCGAAGCTCTTATTCACCTTTGTATCAAATTTCATGAGGACATCTTAAAAGAAATTCTTACTATTTATGCCATACTCACCCCCTTTTTTGTGCGAAAGAAAAATTAGAAACTTTAATCCCATAGCCCTATTCCCCTTCTCCCCTCCCCTTCTATCTTTTTTTTCGCGATAAGGTACCCCATTACCAAGCTCTAATTAATCCCTGTAACAAATTTCATCAGGATATCTTCAAAACTGTCAAACTTTCAAACCTTATTAAATGCCTCCATTTTCGCGTCAATAGATAGCCTATGTTCCTTTCCAAGCTTCAATCCATCTCTGTACCAAATATATCATCAGGATGTCTTCAGAACTGGCAAACTTTCAACCACTATAACTCCCCCCCCCCTTTATTCTCTTCTTTCGCGACAAAAGGTAGCCTATGTTCGTTCCCAAGCTTTAATTCATCAGGATATCTTCAAAAAAGACAAACTTTCATCCCATAGCCATATGCCCCTCCCCCCTTCTACCTCTTTTTGTGATAAAAGGTAACCTATGTCCGTTTCCAAGCTCTAAACTATCTCTGTACCAAATTTCATCAGTAAAACTTCAAAAATGACAAACTTTCATCCCAAGGCCCTAGTCTCCTCTTCTACCCCCCTTTTCGCAATAAAAGGTAGCCTATGTCCGTTCCCAAGCTCTGAACTATCTCTGTACCAAATTTCATCAGGAAATCTTCAAAAATGACAAACTTTCATCCCAAGGCCTTAGTCTCCCCCTTCTACCCTCCTTTTTGCGATGAAAGGTAGCCTATGTCCGTTCCCAAGCTCTAAACTAACTCTGTACCAAATTTCATCAGGAAATCTTCTAAAACGATAAACTTTTATCCCAAGCCCCCCCCCCCCTTCTTCCCCCCTTTTCGCGATAAAAGGTAGCTTATGTCCGGTCCCAAGCTCTAAACTATCTCTGTACCAAATTTCATCAAGAAATCTTCAAAAATGACAAACTTTCATCCCAAGGCCCTAGTCCCTCCCCCCCTTCTACCCCCCTTTTCGCGATAAAAGGTAGCCTATGTCCGTTCCCAAGCTCTAATCTACCTCTGTACCAAATTTCATTAAGATATCTTCAGAAATGACAAACTTTCAAAAACTTTCATCCCCTATTTCCCCCCCTTAAACCCCCTTTCTCGTGATAAAAGGTAGCCTATGTCCGTTCTCAAGCTCTAATATACCTCTGTACCAAATTTCATCAAGATCGGTTCAGTGGTTTAGGCGTGAAAGCGTAACATACAGACAGCCAGACAGACAGACAGACAGACAGACAGAGTTACTTTCACATTTATAATATTAGTATGGATTAATTAAGCAGTGGACTAATATAGCCTGATGATGATGATGATGATGACATAAGTACTTGTGAACAACTGGCAGATATGTTAACAAAGTCATAAGGATTTGTTAATTAAGTTTCTAGCACTGCAAGGTCAAAATTAATAATAAAATATTTCAGCTATTTCATTTCCTATAATTTAGTTTAGTTTGTTTAATGTGTATAAACATTGAGAATGGGTGTTAAATATGGCAATGTTTATTCACAGTACTTAAGTTGGCAGCAATGAAAGGAATGTATACTCCATAGATTTAGTATTTTTCTTTTCCACTCATATTTAAAAAGGTGGTAATGTTGGTACTTTTCTTTGTTCTTGTTCTAACTGAAAAGCGTGGACGTTGTTGTATTGCATGATTATTAAAGTAATAAAAGGAGTATAATTGCTATAAAAGTGCTGTTCGTTTATTTCATAACATCAACAATACTTACTGTTTCACTACAAAGTAAGTAATATACTAACCACAAGGATAAGCTTACTAACGCTCGAAAACGACTGGAAGCTTTATGTAGTCTGTGGAATCAGACCGTTAAGAGCGATGTCTGATCGTCTGTTTACATTGTTTATTAAATTAAAAAAAAAGTGATGACTGATGATGATGACCGATCTAATTCACCTTGATGTTATGAGAACCATACTTTTGTATTAAAAAAAAAAAAACAATTTTTTTGGGAAAGTTTTTTTTTTTTAATAAACCCCGTAGATTTTCCAACGAAATCCGGTGTTTTGTCTTTGTTTGGGTAGGAACGAACAACCTGACATGCATTCCATGTCTGTTGGAGGGTGGGGACGGGGTCCATACACTATCCGGCATCACCCTTTAAAGAGATTTTGAGATGTCTTGTAGGTGGTAGAAATTTGATGGCACAAATTTGTCACAAATTTCGACCGGGTGAGTACCACCGTGCACTATTGCGAAAAACCCTCCATAGTAATTCAATCTCGGTTGGATTGCGTTCAGGGGTCAGCAAGTGCATAGCCGGACAGGGGGGATTGAGGTCGCTGCACAAGTGGGACCGGTTGGTCTTGGCGTAGTCTAGTGGGGGATGGCGCGGGGCGACGCGCCGCAGGGAGACCTGTAGAAACGGTGGTGCCGCTGGCCGCCCGCGGCATAGTACAGGGGCCCAACCGGGACTAACCACCCTGGGAGGCTGCCCCACCAGGTCGCGCAGGAGCCCGGCGACCATACTCGGAGGGGTACGGGGGCCCTTCCGTTCGGCGCATCGGCTCTCGCCATACCATACCTCACATTCATAGATAAAACCAATATCCCACGCTTTGTCACGCGGTGCTGCGACAACAATCGCCTCTTTTTTTCATGCCTTCCCTCTTCATTCTCATGGCAGCGCACAACAACAGTAGATTGGTCTACACAGCGGCAAAAAACTCTCCCTCGGGCTCGCTATTTGAGGTGGAGTCCACGAACATCTGTGGGCTCCATACAAACCTCAACGCCGTCCACCAACACCTGGAGACGGCGAAACCAGCAATGCTGTTTCTTACGGAGACACAAATACGCCGCCTTGATGACACGACCTACTTGCTCTACCCCGGCTATGTCCTTGAGGAGAATTTCCGCGCAAAAGCCGGGGTGTGTGTGTATGTCAGGGCGGATATTTGTTGTCGCCGTTTGCGCTGCCTAGAGGACCCGTCCTTTTCCACCCTTTGGGTACACATATTTTTATTTTATTTTTTATTTTTTTTTATTTGGGTGAATTGACAGCAACACAACATATTTGCGTAAACTAGTTTACATAATAAGGTTATAATTGTGTTCCCTACGACATTTACCACAGCTTAGTAAAGTAGTTGTATTTGAGGGAAAAACCGTATGCGTCCACAAAACAAGAGAGTGATAGAATTACTTTAGAATTTCGATTATCTTATTTCTAAAGATACTAGGTCGCACTGCCACAATATCTATGCAATTGAATTTCCTGTTGTATAAATCGACTAAGCGATATATTGGGGAACGTACCCCTGCGTTGGTACGGCAACGGTACGTTGCAATAAGTTGACAAGGCTTCCGGCAGTGCGTCCTAATAGGTATCCTATATGCTATTTGATTAATTAGGGCATTACAATCATACCTGTTATTACAAATATCATACCGTAACATTATTTGAAGCAAATATCATATCATAACATTATTTGAAGCAATATACATTATTTGAAGCAATATACGTCTATTTTCAAGTGTAAGGATACCATACTCTTCCAATAGCTGTTCATAGGTTAAATAGTTGCGGTAACATCTGTACTGCATGCATCGCAAGAACTTCTTCTGGACAGTCTTTATCTCCTGCTTATATTTACCATAATAAGGGTCCCATATGGACACTGCAAATTCCACTTGGGGTCGTACTAGTGATTTGTAAAGATACAGGTAAGTGGTTGGTCGTGTGAATGTCTTGGTGTTTCTCATTACGAACCCGTACATTTTAAACGCTTTGTTAACTATGTTGTCTATATGTAATTCTAGGTGGAGCTTGAAGTCCAACGTGACACCTAGATCTCTGATTGAATCGACTACATCTAACTGTACACTGCAAAGTGTATATCTGTATTGGAGGATGTTCATTTTCTTTGTGAAAGTAATAGATTTACATTTACTTAGGTTTAGACTCAGTTTGTTATTCACACAATAAGTAGAGAAAGAGTCTAGATCATTTTGGAATTTCATGAGATCATCGGTGTTAGCAATTGTATGAAATATTTTGAGGTCATCTGCGTACAATAAAAAGTTACAAAATTTAAAACAATTAGATATGTCGTTAATAAATATTATGAATAACAGGGGGCCCCCAGAGCTCACAGGTACAAAGTCAGATTCGAAACCATTTAATACGACTTTTTGAGTTCGATTACTGATATACGACTTGAACCAGCGCCATAAATCTCCACGTATGCCGTTAAAGGCAAGCTTATCGAGAAGTATTTTGTGATCCACTCTGTCGAAAGCCTTTCGAAAGTCAGTGTACACGCTATCTGTTTGCATATTGTTATCCTTATTTCCAAAGAGATTAGTAGTGTAAGCTAATAAATTTGTGTTTTTTGATCTACGTTTAAGGAAACCATGTTGCTGTGGTGTAATAAAATTGTGAATTGATGGGTAAATAATATTATATACCAGCCTCTCGAAAAGCTTTGACAAAGTGGGTAAGATTGAGATAGGACGATAATTTTCTGCTTTAGTTTTAACGCCTCCTTTGAATACTGGTATGATGCGCGCAGCTTTCCAGACCTCTGGGAAGACACCTTCATGTAAACATAGGTTAAATAGGTATTGCAGAGGTTGGCATATGACATCAGCAGTTGATTTAAGAAAAAAGACCATGGCTCTACGAGTCAGATCTATGTGTGCCTCTACCGCTCCCATACAGGAGATACCGAGACAACTCGACTCTTTGAATACCTGAGTCAGGCGGCAGATGATGCGCAGGAGCGGTTTCCGAACGCTGAACTGGTATCTTTGGGGGATTTGGGGGATGTCAACGCCCACCACGAGATCTGGTTGGGCTCCGCCAAAACAACCCACGCGGGAAGAGCCGCCCATGCATTTGCTCTGGCGCATGGCCTGACCCAATTGGTACACGAGGTCACTAGGATACCAAAAAGGTCGGACCATGAGCCCTCTCTGCTAGACCTCCTGCTGACGAGTCACCCGGACCAGTACAGTGTTTCGGTGAGCGCCGCTTTAGGTGAATCCGACCATTGTCTGGTCCGTTCCGAGGTGCCCATTATAGCGCCCCCACGACCCGCGCAGGGGAAGCGGCGTCTCTGGCACTACTCGTCAGCGGACTGGGATGGACTGCGTGATTATTTTGCGTCCGTCCCGTGGGTTGAACGCGCTGCTTTGAGGGTAAGAACCCATCTGAGGCCGCAACTGCTGTCGCCGGTGAGATCAGTCTGGGCATGGAATATTATATCCCCTACACTGATGTCACCGGTGTACGCAGAGCGCGTCCCTGGTTCGGGCGCGAGTGCGCGGAGGCTGTTAATCATAAACAGTCTGCGCTCCGCGCTTGGATGAGGGCGCGCGCTACGTGCCATCCCAGCGTGAGCCTCTTCAAGGCGGCGTACAACAGAGCCACAAAGGTCTGCAAGAGGGCTTATGTCAGGGCGGGATGCCCAGCGCATAGCTCGGCTTGGTCAGGAGCTAGTAGCGCATCCCACGGGCAGCCGTGGTTACTGGCGACTGGCTTGAGTATCTCGTAGATTCATTGACTGAAACCCTGAAGACATGTACCAGATCCTATACTGTTCCTCACCGTTTGAGAATTATTAAACCGTGGATTACCCCGGGTATCTTGCGGTGTATGAGAAATAGGGACAAAATGTTTATGAGAACTAAAAGAGAGCCCGATAACGAAATCCTTAAAGTCACATATAAAAGGTACCGTAATTTCTGTAATGCAATTCTAAAAAATCTCAAAAGAGAACATGAGAGAAATGCTCTTAATACAGCTAGGAATAACCCTAGGAAGATGTGGAATATTATAAGGGAAGTGACTCACACAATCAAGGCAAACCCCTCCGCTAGTGCCCTGCTTAAACTAAGCAACGGCGGTGATACTCCAGTTGACGAAGTTAACCGGTTTTTTAATAATATTGGCGAGGAGCTGGCTAGTAAAATTAACAAAGTTTGGACCAATTCCGGTTCCCACCGGACACCACAGTCTACTCCTTTCGGCTCATTTGTGTTTTTTGAAACCGACGAAAATGAGGTTAGGCAGGTGATAATGTCACTGCGATCTGATTGCGCTGTAGGCATTGATGGTATATCGACTAAACTTCTAAAGGAGTATAACGATATCCTAGTACCTCCTTTAGTGTATATCATTAATCTCTGTATAACCACGGGTGTCTTTCCGGATTTACTAAAGCGGGCTGTAATTCGACCTATTTATAAGTCGGGGGCTATGGACTGCATCAGTAACTATAGACCCATTGCTATTTTGCCTTCACTATCAAAGGTACTGGAAAAAATTATGAATAGCCGATTAAACAATTACCTTGAAGCTAAAAAAATTCTTGCAAGCAATCAATTCGGCTTCAGAAGGAAGATGTCCACGGACGATGCGGTGCATGACATCTCGGATTATCTTGTTAAGGCCTTGGACAGGGGTGATAAGTGTTTGGCTATATTCCTTGATCTCAATAAGGCTTTCGATACCATTTCCATTCCTAGATTAATCCAAAAACTGGATATAATTGGCATTAGAGGTAAACAGCTGGAACTATTTCGAAGTTATCTGACCAATAGAACTCAGTGCGTTAGGATTGATGGACATGTTAGTGGTACTTTACCTGTGGTTTATGGCGTTCCACAGGGGAGCATACTTGGACCTACTCTCTTTTTGGTATAAGTTGATGAAATATGCAAATTGAGATTGGACCATGGTAAATTGTTGGCATTTGCGGATGACACGGCACTATTGTTTACTGGACGCTCTTGGGAGCGAGTTTACCACGCTGCTCAGACAGGTTTCAACAAAGTTATCGAACATCTCTCTGTCAATTCACTCTCACTTAACGTGGCAAAAACTAAATACATGGTGTTTAGCATTAGAAACCCCCACTTGGACATGACTAAGTATTATATAACAGCTCATAATCATACAGCACATGGCCAATTTACGTGTAACTGTCCTAAATTGCAAAACACTGAAACGGTTATATACCTCGGAGTGATGTTTGATGAAAGACTTAGTTTTGTACCCCATATAAACCTTTTGGCGGGGAGAGTTCGTAAGCTTATATATATTTTTAAACATCTTAGACACGTTGCGGACCCTGTCACTTTGAAAACGGTCTACTATGCGTTATGCCAGTCTCTGGTACGTTATTGTCTTTCCACATGGGGTGGCGCCGGTAAGACGAACCTTTTAGAACTGGAACGTGCACAAAGAGCAGTACTAAAGGTCTGTACCTTTAAACCTTTCCGCTATCCTACAAAAGAGCTATACCAGTTTTGTGAGGTTCTAACGGTACGCCAACTTTTCATACTGGGTACTATTATGAGACAACATGCATTAACAACAACCACAAATGATATGACTGCACGGGCGCGTAGGTTTGCATTGCCCCTTGGTGACCCTCACAGGACTTCCTTTAGTGAAAAGTTCTTTTTCTTCCTGGGACGTTTTTTGTTTACCAAGATTAACAAAATACTTGCCATTGACTCAAAAAATAGTCGGGAATGCGGGAGGATTGTCCGTGATTGGCTTCTTGGACTTGACTACGATGAGACAGAGAAACTTCTTCATCAAATAATATGACCAGCATACACGTCACATGGCACTACCATGCGTATGTATACACACTCCCACACACACGCGTACTCACCCACATAAACACACACACACGCACATACACATACACAAAAACACACACACACACACACACACAAAAATATACACAATTGTTATTGTAAAAAAAAAATTTTTCGAGATTTAAATTCTTTGTATTGACATTTATATAAATTTGACTGATATTTGTACTCATCATCGTCTTCCTTACGTGGTCCCGGTCCTGGCGTCTGGGGTCCACTGTTTGATGCTTATGGTGATTTGTTTAATTATACTCTCATCTTTGTAATAATATGTAATAGTTATATCTTTATTCTGTGTTACATAGTGACATTAACAAAACTTATTGTACTTTAAATTAGTAGCTGGTAACTATAGCACAGGATTTCCTTTTTTAGTTACCAGCTGTTCATTATCTGATAATTGTGTATCAAACAGCTAACCAAAATGTAATATTGATAATAATTTTGTAATAATAATAATAATAATAATAAAAAATAATAATAAAAAAAAAAACCAACTTCTGCCAGCCTTCGCTGCCCCCGCTGCGCAATCCCGATGGATACCTGGCCCATGAGCCGCAAGAGAAAGCAAATTTGCTGGTTAATCTCTTTGCGGCCAACTCCCGAGTCGTTTCCCTCTTCCTACAGTCCCGGGTCCTTTAAGCGGGGCGTGAAAAAGCATCTGATGAGGCCGTCAAGCTGAGTGCCACCATTGTTAACATGGCACGTGTGTATAATGGTGGCCCTCTCTCCTGAGACTTTGCCTTCAGCTTACCATCAGGCAAGGTAAAGTAAAATTGACGTGTTCTATATATAAAAAAAAATGTCTTTGTACACTAAGAAAGGATTTTTTTTTAAATTCAAGGCGGTGAAAAAGGGTTAACATACTTTCTTATAACTCGAGAACGTCTGAACCGATTTACATGATCTTTAATTATTTAGATGTGTATCTGTTTTACAACAGCAATTATCAGAATTAAATATTGGTAAATTCACGGGATACTGTAAATTGACTGAAAAATCGATTTAAATAGGCGGTAATTTAGCTAACAGTATTGTCGCCATGACAATGGGAACTAAAAGTGAATGCCAATTTCAATGGTCATAATAACTTGTCATTTTTATCCCTATACAATTTGGGGCTACTCCAGAACAATCAGGTATGAGCATGAAGAAGGAAATGATAGCGGAGATGTTACAAGGCAATCGAGCCGCGAGCCTTCCATACGTCTTCTTTTCTTCTTTCTTTTTCAAAATGGCCTCTGCAGCAGATCGCCGCAACTCCGCCAATATCAAGTATCAATCAATTATCAAGTAAATGTATTATACAGTTATTAATGGCGAGACGCCAATATCAAGTGTACCAGAGTCACGTTAGCCATGCCAGTGAATTTGTTTCCGTGTGTCCGCTCCCACGAGATTCAGATGGATGATCAGACGTGTGGTTGGATTTTAGGGGGCCTTCTATACGTCAAAACGACTCAATTGGTCTGTGACGTCACCATCAAGTTTTAGTGAAACGTCCCTGCGTTCGGTTGTCATTTTTGATCAAAAGTTCAACGATAAATAATAACTCAATCCATTTTATGAAAATTTCATCACAATAGTCTCGCCCGAGTTCATTAGCAATTTTAAAAATGTTATTTTATTTATTAAATGGTCTAGGGGACCTAAATGATTTTGCTATAATCCGAAAGATGGCCTTATTTACAAAAAATATTAGCTTCATTATGGATTATTCTAGAATTCTGTGTAGCGCTTAGTGGCGAGTAGTTAAACTACAACAAACATTACAAGACCCTGTTTCTGTTCGGTTTCGCTATGCCACACTAGAAGATGGAGACGGGGGACAAGGTATTACGTCATGCTCCCCGCGTCTCCCTTCCCACCCGCATTTGGCCACGCGTTTTTCTTAAGAGCAATTTGGCAGTGGCATCTCTCCGCTACTTAATCATTTCCTGTCCTCCGTGGGTATGAGTCAGAGTATGATTTCAGGCAATAAATTAGAGCATTTTCCTATTTTTCCTTTATAATATTACAAGATAAACTCTACTAGTGAAATATTTTGGCTGTTTACTTTATATTAGTTTTTGTATTCCTGTCACCTAAACTAGGACATGGCCTGTATCTTAGGCGTCAGCATTCTACGACCGATTCTTTACCATTATAATTTCTTACAAATTATAGATAACAATTATTATGTATATTAGGTATTATAAAATAATCATTACAGACTAACTCAGATTTTTGTCGTCATTTTTAAGAAACTTGTATATTATATCGAAATTTAACACCAAACAATCTGAGATTTAAATTATATTTACTATTCAAGTCTACTCCACAAATTTATCCACCATTATATTCACAATTTATTTTCAATTCAGCATTTATTTATTATTTAAATTATCAAAATAATAAGCGTTATAAAAATTAAAATGCAGAGTAATATTATAACTATATTAATTGAAGTAAAAATTAAATTAGTTATCAATCCAAAGCAAATCAAAATACGGAAACAATAATAACCAAAATAATCAAGATGATCCAAACAATTAAAATAATCAAGCTAATCAATACAATCAAAATAGTAAAAAAAAAATAAAACTATTCCAAACAATCAAAATAATCAAAACAATCAGAAAAATCAAAATAATAAAAATAACAAAAATAATCAAAATAATCAAAATAAAATAATCAATATATAATATCAATATAAGTACTAGTACTAGTAGGTTCGTATCAAATTTGGTTAGGCAGGGAGGGGAACTTGGGTAGTGAAGGTGAGTGTTGATGTACATCAACAAAAGGGGCCCCTTCTAAACCTACACTTGGGTCGCAAGTCCCAGGCACTGTTCCGAGTTCCCAACTCAGCAACGCGATGGACCCGGCACCCGCACGGAGAATCCATGGATTGCTAAGAATATCGTCTCTCTAATATTCTAAATAATGCAAATAATCAAAATAATTTAAATAATCAAAATAATTAAAGATAATATAATCAAAACAAAACAACAATCATAGACGGAGTAATCAATTACATTATTATTAATGAGATACGGGAGATATTTTGAAAGGCTTATAAAGCTAAATTATCACGACGATCGAACGAACGAATTATCAAATAAGTTAAAAAGTGCATTGTTTGTGTTATTTTTGATTGTTTTACGTCGTCTTATTTATACTTAATGCAGCAGAAGTAGCAGCTACTACTACTACAATCACAGTCTTATTATTTCTTACAGTCAGTCGACTTGGTACTTCCGAGGGTGTGCAATAAGGGGTAAAGGAGAAGCGAGCAGCAGGGTCCGCGAGCGCAAACTCTGTAAGTTTACGCTCTCTAATCCGAAGGCCTTGCTGACTAAAATCTTTTTAACCGTCTTCAAAAAGGAGTAAGGTTCCAAATTCAATGGAATCTTTTTACAAGCTTTATATTGACTTGCAATTTATTTTATGTATGCATGTATATAACTATGTTTGTTGAGGTCAAATCTTGCAACTTGATTTTGAAGCAGATAACGTCAACCGATTTGACGAAAGTTTACAAACATTTTACATTTGGATGGCAATGCATTAATGGAGCTGTTCTGATGATGGAGTAAGAAGGCGACCATGGGCACTCCAAAATTAAAAAACCTTTTATTTTGACAACCATGACCTTTGACTGAGTTTCTGTGCGTGAAAAAGTCTAACTACTGGTAGGCTTATAGATAGTAATACTGTGACTACAACACAATATAGGGAAGGGGGATTTTTAACCCCAAAAACACGTAGATGTGGCCAATATTAGCGGCCAAGTATGGTCGGGGTTTCCGGAATATCCATTCTAGGGTGTATCAGATTCCCCACCCACTAAAGCCGGTATGCGCTTAGAGTTAGACATAAATTTAGGGTTCATATCCATAATCTCTATTGATTACAAAGAGAAGAACTTGCAGAAGTAATGAATATTTTACTGGGTATATCTACTGATTAAAGGTATCTATCTAGGACAAATAGATAAAGATCAATTGCGATATTCTGTTTTATTATTATTATACATTGTAACGTTGTGGATTATAAATCTTTTTTAAATAATTTCTCTAATATTGTCGATATTAATTTCATGAAAAATATATCCCGATCATTTATTATGCCCCTGGTACACAGTAGAACCTTTAGTCCTAGGCGTCAGTTCTACTGGTGGCAAGCCTGCCTAATCGCGCACCGCCGGTTGACCAGATTCCATAGGAAGCGTAGCCGCTCCGCAGAAACGGAGCCCTGAGGGGCGGCGCTTCACGAGAAGTACAGGGAGGCCAGAAGAGCCCTCCGAGCGGAGATTAAACGGGCCACAGTCGTGATAGCGAAGGAAGCATGGTGGCAACCTTACTATATGGTAATAGGAAAGCTGCCCCGGGTTCTCCAGCTGACTCTACTCGGAGAAGTGATTAAATGCTTGTGCCCGGCGTGGTTGGAACACGTTCCTCCGCAGATGAAACTCATCAACGCAACTTATGTGGCTGATCTCGGTCACCTGCGGCGCCCAGCCACTACTCGATGGCATTCCAGGCAGCGCGTGGGTCCTAGCTCTGAGGAAGATGCTCTCGAACCCCAACTTCGTCTTTCTCGCGTTCTTTTCATATGCTTTAAAAGCCTCATCGACTACTCCACCGATTATGCAAGTAAAACTCGGTCATCAGCGTACAGGAGGCACTTAAAATGCAGGCCTTCCATTTAATTTAATTCTTTATTGTACACACATTATACAGAGATCATTTATAAAAAGCATTTAATGGAACATGATGTACAAAGGCGAGCTTAACCCATAATGAGTTCTCTCCCAGCAAACCTTTGAGGTGCAGAGAAGAATATGGTAATGAAGGGGGATGTGAAGTGTACAAAAAAGGTAAACAGAAAATCAGATAAAAACAAAAAGGCGTACCTAAACAGGTATATTATACACATATAGAGACATACATAGCATACATTATTATATTCATACATACACATACATATACACACATACATATACAATATAAATACGTAAATATATAGATGTATACAGACTACATTATTGTAACAGGAAATGTTCCCTAGTTCTTCTCCTGAAAATGTCAAGAGTATTACTACCGCGAATGGAGTGAGGTAGTGAGTTCCAAAGCCGTACAGCTTGTACCGTAAAGGATCGATCATAGCAGCTAGATGTGTGCGCAGGTGTGCGAAGCAGAAGAGAGGAAGAAAGACGACAGGATTTACCCCTGGGTACAAGATAATCAAATCGTTCCCGCAAATAAGTTGGAGCATTAGGATTGTAAAGAACAGAGTAGAGTAGAGTTAGAATGTGAAAGTTATGGCGCTGCCGAATAGGGAGCCCGTTCAGTGCTTTGCGATATTCCGTGACATGGTCGTATTTTCGAAGGCCAAACACAAAACGGATTCCCAAATTCTGCAGGCGCTCAAGTTTGTTAAGCAGTTCCTCCAATGCATCGAAAAAGCAGACATCAGCATAGTCTAAATGAGAGAGTAGAAGAGATCGTGCAAGAGTAACTTTAGTCTGAAAAGGTAGTAGTGTCTGGAGACGTTTGAGAGATTGAAATGAACAGTAAACCCTCCTACTTATCTTCGCGATGTGAACATCCCAGGCAAGCATGGAGTCAATGTGCACGCCTAAATTTTTTGCACTTTTAGAGTAATCAATGACTACAGAATCATAAGTTACTGGAGGCAGAGAATCATGATTCAGGAGGCAGAGCATGTATCTACCACCAACAATAAGTGCCTGAGATTTCTCTGGGTTGATCAGCAGTCCAAAGGATTGGGCCCAGGTATTGATTTTTTCAAGATCATTGTTGATTGCAGCCACAGTCCCAGTTAGTTCATCAGCTTTGAAGTGTCGATATATCTGCAAGTCGTCTGCATAGAGATGATAATGCGACGTTAGGACCTTCGTGATGGCGTTTATAAAAATAGAGAACAGAAGAGGAGAAAGGACGCCACCCTGAGGAACACCTGCTACTAAGTCACAACAACCGGAGGAAGCGTCATTCACTCTGACAGATGGTGAGCGTCCCTGGAGATAGGACTTGAACCAAGTAGTTGCAGAGGCAGAAACATTGATGGACGAAAGAATACCTAAGAGAATGTCAAAATCATTCGAGTTGAAGGCACTGCTGAAGTCCAATAAGACCAAATCTGTCAGTTGTTTGTTCTCCATGGCCAATCTTATGTCATCTGTTACTTTAACTAAAGTTGTTACAGTACTATGGCCACGGCGAAAGCCAGATTGGAAAGGACTCAACAGGCCATTAGAGGAGAGGTAATACGCCAGTTGATCATGAACAATACTCTCGAGTACCTTTGACAAAATGGGAAGGATTGAAATAGGGCGGAATTGGGAGAGTGTTGTAGGATTGGGTACTTTGGGTAGTGGAATAACAGAAGCTTTCTTCCATGATGAAGGAAAATAGTTATAATATAAGGAGTAGTTCATAATATGGGTGAGGATAGGAAGAATCAGATCTACAATAGGGAGAAGCATTTGCAGTTGAAGGCCATCGTCACCGACAGCCCTGGTGGATATGGATTTTAAATATTTTTTAATATCTGCTTCTGTTACCGGATGAAATGAGAAGGGAGTATTTAAAGGTAGTTGAAGAGAGGAGAGAGAATTTAGGGTAGAAGAGAAGAAGCATATAATGCATTGAGGTCTATATCAGCAAGGTTATAATGTGTGACCTTGCCAATACCCAAGGATTTCAAGAACTGCCATTGTTGATAAGTGTTAAGGTTTTCCATGGTCTTGTGAATATGGTCTCGTCTCGCATCCCCACACATACGATTGCAGCGATTACGCAGTTTCTTATATAAGTTCAGCCCCTCTTCAGACGGGCACTTCATATATTTACGCTTGGCCTTATCTCGCTTGGACATTATGTTTTTGATAGACGGAGAAAGCCATGGCGCAGGAAGATGTCTAACTCTTACCTTCTTAATAGGAGCATGTACATCATAGATGGGTAACAATGTACTAGTAAAGATAGACACCTTGCCGTCCAGATCGTCGCAGTCATAAACAGACGACCAGTCAGTACTATCCACGGCACCACGCAAACGCTCCAGATCAATGTCTTTAAAATTACGAAGAAGTAGAAATTTACTCTTGCGTTTCGGAGGACGTAGTTTATAGAAGAGATATAGAAGATCATGGTATGAAAAGGGAGCAGATAACTGTCCGTGTGAGGCCACTTTATGAGGGTCGGAGATTAGAATGAGGTCCAGTTGTGAGGGCTGAGTATTGGGAACATTATGTGTAGCTTTTAGCGGAAGAATGTGCATGTCCACAGAAGAGACAAGGGAGCAGAGTTTATGGCTGCGTGAATCTTTTTTAAGTAGACAGGTATTAAAGTCCCCGAGGATAGTTCTATGCTCATATAGTAACGAGACATTTTCCAATTGTATTTCAAAAGCAGATAAATAATCAATATTGCTAGCAGGGCTGTAGTATACGCCAATTAGTGCTTTGGTGTGCTTAAAATCTATTTCGATAAAAAGATATTCTGTAAAATTTGAGTAGACACCTGGAAACTGGTCAACAACCTTATGAGAAATGTCCCCACGAAAATACACAGCAACCCCGCCGCCAGCCTTACCAGTTCTGTCTACTCGCACAAGTTTATACCCGGCTAGAGAGTACTGGGTAGAAGGGAGTGAAGGCTTAAGAAAAGATTGAGAGACAAGGACAGCATGAACGTAGTCAGAATTAAAAGACGCAAGAAGATCAGAATAGTGTCCAGGAATGCTTTGAGCATTTATGTGCACAACATTAAAATAAAAAGGAAAGGCTGAAAACATAAAGGACAGTTGGTTACAGAGCTGAGCAGCATTATTGTTACCAGACGCACTGGCGAAACTATCACTAGATGCAACCGAAGAAGAACAAGAAGCAAAACTATCATCCAAATCTGTAGTATCGCCTGAATCTTCAGACAAACAAAAAAAAACTGAATAATATATAAATTAATTATATGATATATAAAATAAATAATAAGTTATCTGAAGTTTACCTTTTACTCTTTTACTAATCCTCTATGCACTCGCTAGTTGCATACACAATTTATAAAAAGAAGAGACTATACGCAAAAATACTAATATTCAAATATAAAAAAATTGACGTTTCCGAACGAATGACACAATACACAATAACATGTCAATTACGTCAAAAGACTAAAAGAAAAAATACAAAAGAAAACAAGCCCCCTAAAATCCAACCACACGTCCTGATCGTCCATCTGAATCTCGTGGGGGGCGGACACACGGAAACAAATTTACTGGCGTGGCTAACGTGGCTCTGGTACACTTGACATTGGCGTCTCGCCATAAAAAACTGTATAATACATTAACGTGATAATCGATTGATAACTTGATATTGGCGGAGTTGCGGCGATTTGCTGCAGAGGCCATTTTGAAAAAGAAAGAAGAAGAAGAAGAAAAGAAAACAAATGTGTAACTGAACGCATATATAAATTTCCAGCAAGAAAGAAAAATACAAAAAATAATAGTTAACAAATTCGGCAAATTCATGTTCTACTTGCGCGGTTTCTTTTGCGAAGCTGTACACATGCTGGTAGATGTCGCTTCGCCCACAGGGTATCGCTCGAGAAGCTGTTGCAGTTCGGCCGCCGACTCGATCTTATGCCGCGAGTTATCCGTGACTTGGACGAAAATCTTCCCATCAGAGGTCCAACACTGTCTCACACAATAATGCTTCCTATTATAGCGCATACAAAAAGGTCATGTCTGGGCTTTGTGAGGAACTCCGATAATGTGGGACCAGTGCCTTTGATTTTTGATTTGTTACGCCATACTAAACTACGAGTCGCACGGTTTTCAAATCTGACTAATAGTGGGCGAGGTTTGCTAGTGTCACTACCCAGACGGTGGCAAACGGCTATGTCTTTAGCTGTGACACTGATAGTATTCATTTTGTTTGAGAACACTTTAATGACACTACCAGTGGGATCCGCTGTATTTTCTTCAGAGAGACCATGTACAAGAAGAACCTTAGCTCTTGAAGCCCCTCACCAGTAACTCCATTTGGGATTTCAGGGCACCCAATAAAAATAAAAAGTCTTCCATACAAGGCCTTTAAAATCAGAGAAGTCGCGAGAGAGGCTTGCTATACTTTTATGGATGGTTGACTCACCCCCAGCATTCTTCAAGTCCTCCTCATACTGTGCCATGCGTCTTGTGAACGTGCTTGATAGCTCCTCCATGCAGTCGTACAAGTTTGTGTATAGGACCATTTTATTTATTTAAGTAATTGTGCAGTTGAACGATTATAAATTGAATTTAAATATATGAGAGGATGCGATAGAGGATTTAGAAGATTATTAAACGTTATAAATCATTAATTGGTCAGTTAAATATACTATTAAAATTAAAATATGCAAGAGCTTTTTTAAAAGGTGTTGACACTTCAACAGCTCCATCTTTAATCCATACTCATTCCCTTTCATTTCACTCATACAGCTACCCATGAAAAGGTTGAATAGCCAAGGTGAAGCTACACACACCTACCTGACACCTTTGAAGATGGCAAACCAGTTCGTATTGGTGCTAATAATCCTAACTCAGGCTCTGGAGCCCCTGTGTAAAAACTTCAGAGCTCGTATTAGGAGGCCATCCACCCCATACATGGATAGTACCTTCCATAACTCATTTCTTTTAAACTTATTATACGCCTTTACTATTTCTCCGCAATGCATCGCATTCTCAGGTCTGTCAGGAGGAAACTTAATCTCTCGAATTACTCCTAATCTAAGAAGACGAAAAATTACCTCCAAGTATCCTCCCATCACTTGTAGGCAATCATGTGGTTTTATTTCACGTGCGGGAAATCCCCACGGATACCCCCCCCCCCCTCCGGAGCGGAAAGGGAGGTTATGTCGGACTCGAACCGACTAAACTGCACGCCGTCTGTGGGTCCTTGTGCTAGGCCGAAGGTCAGGTTGTCTCGCGATATATCCCTCACACCCCGGCTGACCCAGGGCCATTCCTCTCGTTCTGGCCCTCCTCGGGAGAGGGGACCACGTTGTCCCAGACTCGCCCTTGGTAAGGGAGGGGGCGCGCATCGTCCTACGATGCGCGCCGTCGCCGTGGCCTGCTTCTGCTAGGGTGACGAGCGGCTCCACCCATCACCCTCAGGCCCGCGGTCATGGGGAGCGGAGGTCGGTCTGCACCCTCCGATGCCTGAGCCGCCTACGAACGTGGGCAGTGATGTCCGCGAGTCTCTCTCGCTCATCGCGCCGCGCTCGCTCTGCTGTCCCCTTCACGAGCATGACCTGCTCGCAGGAGGCGCTGGTCGCCCACGCATCCGCGCAGCGGACCATCGCCGCGAGCAGGGTGAAGAGCGTGAGCACTCTCACCCCCAGGGCCGTCACAAGCTCCCGCCTCGGCGTCTCGAATGCCGGACACTCGGTGAGCGTGTGCAGCCCCGAGTTCACGCTCGCGTCACAGTGATGGCACTCAGGCGTTGGCTCTATGCCCATCAGATGCAAGTACCGCCCGAAGTTACCGTGTCCGGTAAAGACCTGCGTCTGACGGTACGAGAGGCCACCGGCCTCACTAGCCACTCCCCCATGATGGGTCTTACCACCGCAATCACGGCGTGCCCTGCGCGTGGTTGCTCAAGTCGTCGCTTCCACTCGGCCACCATGTCCCTGTGGAGCCGGAATATCTCGGCCCGAATTTCTTCGGGCTCGGGATCGAATCCTCCCGCTCCCGCGCCTCCCTTCGGAACCGTTACAGTGCCATAGGGGTCCTCGCTTCCAGGATCCACGGTGGTGATCCGGCCAGGAGACTCGTGCGGTACCCCCTGATGGCCCTGGAGGCCACTGTGCTCTGCGCCGCGTGGAGCAGAGGCAGGAATCTGGCCCCCAGGGTGTCCGCCCACACGGGGCACCCGTATAGGGCCATGGACCGCACGATACCCGCGTAGTCTCCTGCAGGATTCCGCCGCGCCGTTCAAGTTGGGCAAGAGCCGGCCCAAGGCATTCGCCGTTGTCACCAACTTAGGGCGCAGACTTTAGAGATGTTCTCCGAAGTCCCATCGACCGTCAAGCACGAGCCCCAGGTATTTCAACTGGGGCTTGATGTCTCCCACTGCTGGCTCCCGTGTCTGGCCTGCGCCGAGGGCCATGAAAGAACATGGCCTCGGACTTGTGCAGAGCCACCTAGAGACCCAGCTGCCGGATCCGTTCCACGACTTGAGCAACCGCGGTCGTGGCCCTCAGGGTCGGCTCACGGTGTGTAGCCCCGCCTGCCTTCACCAGCGTGTCATCTGCGTAACACGTGACGGTAGCACCGTACGCGAAGTCACCGCGAAGCACCCAGGCAATCATGTGGTCTGAAGAAAGCTGTATTAGCAGTTTGGTATTAGCGTTTAAGTGAAGATGTACATATGTGTGGTGTGAGTAGGTATCTATCTATACAAACATAAGCACAAACTCTTTATATATACAAACTGTATAGATACGTTCTGTTCATACGTCCAAAATTTGTCATAAGACTTAGTCAAGGTGAGCTAGATATCGACATTACACATGTTATTGCTATTTTCTTAGAACAGGATTGAGGTCTTTTTGACTTTTTGTAAGTTATCAGTCTATACGGAACAAAAAATGATGTTGGACTATATTATTTCAAGGTAAAGGTAGATGGAAAGTAACAACAATCCAAAACAAAAAAATAATAATTTCTTAATCATTGATCACCAATTTGGTGGCAAAGTCTTTCCCCTACAATCATTAGATTTACATGGAATTGTAAATTTCTTGCCGCATGTAAATTCATCGTATTCGTCAGAGTCTTGTGCACATGGATCTTTCTTCTTCTTCTGATTGCACATGTCAAGACGATCATATACTTGTTCACATTTACTTTTACATTTATCCTTCTTCTTTGGTTTCCTACATTTCAATTGGCATTCTAGAAATTTTTGACATCTAGAGCGAAGGGCGTTTTCAAATTGTATGTTCGTTTCTCTAACGCTCGGATCATTTTCGTCGCCAGTAGACTAAAATAAATAAAAGTAATTTATAATGTCGGTGGAATCTCTTTTTAGCATCAGCAGGGTAACTGATTGTGCCAATACTACATCAAAATGTGTTGCTTTGTGTGTATTTTGTGACCTCGTCATCATCTTACTGTTGTATCCTGCTGCAACCGAGGCTTTCATATCGGCACCAAGGGATCGTTTGCTCTTTCTTCTGCTTTTGGTCCGACTTATACAGTTCTTATAGACACGGCCGACCTATACATCCACACTCCGAGCAGAAATTGCTTGGGCTCTAAAGACCGTAACGGGGCCCCAAAGATCACCAATTAACATGTGAAATTAAATTAACTGCTAGAATGTGTGAATAAAAATAAAAGGGCATTATGATGATATGCCAAATAATATATGAAACAGGTCCTTACCCTTAAAATATCGCCGACATATTTCAAGGATTTTTTCTCATCTATCGATTCATCAAGTTGTTTAATCTTTTCAGCTTCAGCGCTCTTTTGGTCACCAGTTCTCAGATATGTGTAATCGTGGCTCTTAGAAACGGCATCAACCACTATAATCATCGGGTCATTAGAATTTTTACCAAATATCTTGGAAAGTACTTCTAATGTATTATCTGACAGTATTGCGGCGTTGACATTCTAAAAAAATGTAATCGTATAATAACTATGAAATGCATAATGAAGGAGCATCAGTTCTAATCATTACTCACGGTTTTTAGTAATATTAATAAAAAGAACTGTAGAACAACTCGCTCAGCTCTTAACATGTCGATATCAAGACTAAGTATTTGATATTGAATTTCAGCTCATATATTTATTTTGTTTTGCTTCGGTAATTTTAATTAAAGAACCTACTGGAGCAACAAATTAAGTAGGTTTCTATGATTTTTGTGTACCAATCGGTAACCTTAGTAAAGCGTCAGATGAAAAAAAAATCACGTCATAATTCTTCTATACTTTTGGATGTTTCTTTTTTTCCTATTTGTCCTGTCCTTCAGATTGTCGACACTCACTCCTATCAAATAAAATAAATATAAAAATAAAATATAGCTTTTTAGCACGCCATTTTCTTGTGTTGTTTGAGACTCTCCCTTAAAGTAACATATCTCTTCAATCTTTGCATTATTAGGAAGATCATAATACTATCAGATTGTAAATGTAATTACAATGGAATACGAATTTGAAAGTTAAACAGAGAGAGAAAAAGTAGCTAAAGTCAGGGTAACATTGCAAACAAATTAGCGATTTAAACATTCTCATCCACTGCATGGACGCTGTAAAGTAATAGGATAATTAGCAATTTTTAACGCAGATACAGATAGTCTTGTGATACTGACATATAAAATCAGATACAGATAGATCAATCTAAGAGAGATAGAATGTCACATAGACAACGTTCATTTAGTTTTGTGTGGTAAATTTTGGGTTATTAACTGAATAAGTCTTTTTTTTTTCTAATTATACACGGAAAAAGGAAGTTACAAAGAAGTTTACAATTAAATTTCCTACAGTTTAGGTCTTTTTAATTTTTTCTAGGATCGATATTTTGCGATTTGTACTTCGAAAAGTGGTGATAGCGAATAGTGAATCTTTGTTTGATTATTTTGACAGGAAAAAATCCTATAGTCCATTGAAAAGTTACATTGGGGTCGCATTTGTCAGAGGATGCAATTTTTTTAAGATATCAAGGGTGTCGAGTTTCAGGTTAATGTTAAATTCAAGTTTGTGGAGTTGACAGCCTCCGTGGCGTAGCGCTAGTGAACGCGGCCGCTAAGCAGGAGGTGCGGGTTCGATACCCGCTCAGTGCAAATATTTGTATGCATGAATATGAGTATTTTGCATTGGTCTGGTCATGCCTTGAAGAGCACGTTAAGCCGTCGGTCCCGGTTGCCATAAGAACATCTATGGCAGCCGTTACGGGTAGTTGGAGCCCTAAAAAGTCCAACAATTGGTTCAGCTGCAAGTCTTCGATATATCCTTTGGGTTGTGGCGGTCAAATGGCAGTCGCTTCACAGAAAATATCGAAGTTCAGCAAAATCCGCTGTTACACTGGTAAAAGCGGACCCCTAAGATGAAGAAGACAAGTTTGTGGAGTTACAACCCTTGTGCATTGGCCGCCATCTTCGAAGAAGTCGTCCAAATGGTTTTTCTGGTCTCTCTCACGAACTATAGGTCCCACAAAACAAATAATTAACTCTTTTGGTTGCAAATAAGCTTATCTTCAACTTTTATCAAGTAACTTCAGTCGCAGAACCGAAATAAAAAAGATTTACTATTTTTTTTTTATTCTGCGAAAGGGTGAAACTCTTCAAACGTACCTGGAGGGAAACTACTCCAAATACTGGAGATAGCGAATTTCACTACAACGAAACATTATCTTATGTTTATTATGAAACAAAACTGATTTCAAGGATTTCCGAATATATGCTTCCACATTCGCTAATCGAACCGACTGAAATCCGATAAAATAACATCCTGTATTTTATACCATCAACCGATAGGGTTAATCATAAGGTTGAAATCTCTTGAATCAAATGAATGAAAATTCCCATAAAATATATGGTTCATACTTGTAAAAATGGTCCGGGGTTTCTTGACAAAAGTTGTAAATAATCTTATTTGCAACTCGTAATGTTAACATTTTTTTTTGTATTATATCTCACAAAAAAGTCGTCAGATAAACTATAAATACTATTTACGTCTTGCTGGTTTACAAGGCGTTTGACTGTCGAGTTTGTGTTGTTTCGGAATTCTGATAATCGGGATTTGAATATGATTCGATTTATGATATTTCCGATAGGATTATGATTTCGATTTATGATTTTGAAATTCGTGATTGTGGTTACGGGAACAAATTAACTTTTAAACTCTTGCGTTCCATGATATACAATGCGATCATGGTATAGGTACTTGTACAATAGGTATATAAGTACCTATACCATGATCGGATTAATTTCCGATATCTTTGTTGTATACCGGTATAAAGTTTCGTATTTTTGTAGTATACTTACTCGAAATTAACCCGCTACTAACACAAACAATTAAGCTTAACTGGAGAACGGGAATCGGTTACTTAGTAACTACACTAGGCCTCATTTAAGAAGACTAGTTTTTAAACGTATAAAAATACTATTAAATGTGAAATTTTACTTTTCGCAATATCCGTTGAATATTTTATTTATACGCCAAAGCACAACGTAACCATTGTTACGTACACTCGTGCTACAAGCAACATATGAGTCGGCAGTCCAATCAACTAAGAAACTAACATAAATCTAACTTAACCTACGTTAACTTACGTCGGGCGTAAGTTCTGCTAAGTTAATTTTAACTTTAACTAGCTATGTGTGTGTTATGAAATTTTAGTGAACCTTCGCAAAAGAATGACTTTTTAAGACTCTGAATAAATTACATACATTAATATGTGTAAGTTTTTACTCTTTTATGAATAAAATTAAGGTCCAACGGCATTGTGAAGTGCAGTGAATATATTAACAGTTGATTAAAGAAAGTAATTTAGTTTACTTTGTGACTTTTTACAGTAATCAGAATACTAATTTAATCAGTAAATTAATTTTAGTACACAAATAAACCTGAAGAAAATTTCAAAGGAAAAGTCTAATGATATTTGTTTTATTTTTAAACTTTAGCTAATAAGTAACTGATGGAAGTTTAAAGTATTATTAAATGAAATTACGCTAAGACCTTCGTCGGGGCTCATGCCAAATTGAACCTGCAACCTGTAGAACTGCTGTATGTTATTTAAAGGTCGCTCCTTTAAAAATCAAAATAAACGAAATAAAGGAAATGAGTAGGATAGCGAATATATACTCCTCAATAATTCAAGCTATGAATGCAACAGGTTTGTATGAAAAAAGAGCTAAGGGGAGCCAAACAAGTGGTGCAATGATTACCAGAATAGAATAGAATAATCAATATGTGGGATTGACAAATTATAAGTCGTCAATATTATCTAATGATTATTTTATTCTACTGATGATTGTGCCTCTTATCTAGAGTAGCTGTACCTTAAATCTACTCAAAAATGATGTAGCAAACGTTCATCAAACCAGTTGCCTATTTGTTTAAAATCCAGGACTCAACAAATAAAGTTTGCGTAAATTGACTTACAGCTAGGCGGACAAATTTAAACATTCTTAATTGTTGAATAAGTTCCAACATTTTCTCGATGCGGGTTTTGTCTTTAGAACTAACAATCCTAGTGTTGATTTGTTCTTGGTGATCGTATTTCGCTTGACAAAAATTATAATTAATTGTAATCGTCAGGTGTTATTAAAATTAGAGGCGAGCTGGAGAGAGGAGAAGGAGATATTCTACAGTACTTAAAGAGAAATAATGTCCACTGCAATTCTCAATTTCTTTAAGATACAGGTGGCCAAATAATGATTAAGGAATCAATAAAAATAATTGACTGTCGGGTGGCTTCCAAATTTAAGTCTCATCAACGCCTGCCGAAACACTTAACCACCACGGTACGTGAGTAACGTGTGTTGAAGAGACTCAACCTTGATTTTTCAATACAGACAGCAGGCGTCTAAGCCAATGAGAGAATAAGAGAGGATATTATCCATTCTTACTGTGAAATGCATGACCAAAATATTATAAATTGCTCCTAAATAGATGATTCAACATTACCTTGTTAAAAGCTCTTAGGTTAAAACGAAAAGCGGTAAATTGTAGCCTTTTCGTTATACAACGATAACATAGTGCAGAGAGTGAACGAAACTTGAAAAGCAAAATGTTCGCCGCTCACTGAATACTTTATGACGGCTGTAAATCTAGGTAAATCGTAAATTTTGCAAGCACCCCGCGACCCGATGAAAAGGGCGCAGACCCTTTCTAAGCAGAAATGGATATTAACGCATTGTCAACTACTAATGGTTGTGTGAAATCTGAGTGAGTTACACGGTAATAATATAAGATGATGAAAGGAGATGGAAAAGTTTGGGCC
This sequence comes from Eilema caniola, assembly GCA_949126895.1. Lineage (NCBI taxonomy): Eukaryota > Metazoa > Arthropoda > Insecta > Lepidoptera > Erebidae > Eilema > Eilema caniola. Next base: position 9,726,726 of record OX421486.1, on the reverse strand, counting down.
AAAATGTAATAAGTTGAGATATGGTTAAAAAAATTGTCATATTTTTTTAATTTAAAAATACAAAAAATCTGCTAAAAATTCTTAATCTGGGAGCGGAGATAAATGAAAAAGAGAGTTTAAGTACAGTGACGATTTCATTAATCAATTACAAAATTACAAAAAAAAAAGTTTTGCATTAAGTAGGCAATTAAGTCATGCTATTTAAATGCACTATAATGTACTTTTTTACAATATTATTTAACAACGGTAATATTAATATAACAAGACAAATTATTCATTAATTGATAAATCAAATTGCTTATCGACGTTGAATCGATTTAAATAATTTGTATCTATATCTCTATATGAGAATAATTTAAAAATAAAAAAGGTTTGGCATTGACATTTGACATTGACTGTTGCGAATAGGCTCGCATATTTCACTATTTTAATTTCGTGTTTCCAGATGCATTTTGAGTGCTCGCCTGATTTTTAACAACCGCTTTGTCAGCTTTGTTTATTTAGATTCCGACTCTGCCAACGTTGTACGATACTAGCTTTCACACTGGATACCGAAGATGTTCACACGTTTGATTTGGAATTGTGTTTTGGATTTTACGACTGTCTTGGATGGAATATTGCTGAAACTATGGATCACTGTGATTGTGGGATAGTAACTAATCAGTGCTATACCCTAGGCCGACGAAACTCACTATGTTTATATTTTAGTCGACAGCTTTCGTAGAGGAAGGGAGGCTATTCTTAGATACTATTGTAACTGGATTCTAGGCTGCAGCGCCCAGATCACGAGTGTAAAAGGTACACAATTCGATATTTTAATTATGATAGAAGTTGAATAAAAACTGTGTATCACTATAATGTGCTTTTTTTATTCTGGCTGTCCATTCGATAAAATCTTTCCTGCTATCTTTTAAGGCCTGACCATGAGTATTCATTCATTATATGGGTTTAAAACATTCCCCACTAACTACAATACCAATTAGTGCTTAAAGAACTTAATAATCAGATCTTTTTGGAACATAACCTCACTTTTTAACTATTCTTAATTTAATAAGTTCAGCTAAATAATTTATTATAACTACAGGATAATACCCAATTTGGACCTCTTTTACAACATACATCATAGATTAACATAGAATTATTAAAAAAGATTAACTTGTGATATGACAAGTGTTTACATACTACCTGTTGTAAATGAGAGGCTTGTCTCACAATAAAAATAGTCCAACCTCATTGGTTGAAGTTGAAGTGCCGGCAAACATCTTGACAAACAGCAGGACGTTACTGTATGTGCACTATACGGATCAACCACAAAACCAATAAAAGAGTAATCAACTAATGCCGTGAGCTCGTACGTGAATTGGTTTAATATAATCTCAGATTGGTTTCGCATCGCGCCTAACACCACCACCAGGAGACTTAAAAGCACGTTTTGCGCAGGTAGAGTCCGTTGCGATCGAAACCAGTATCTTCTTCCCACGTATCGTAAGCGTACGTACGCTTAATCTGTGGAATAAAATTGCTGTAGTTTTTTTCCAAGAAGGTTCCTACAGGTTCGGCAGCATGAGCGTGATGCTTATGCTATTGCACGCGCCCATAGACCACGGTACCCACTTCTTATCAGGTGGGTTTTTCATTACACCGTATTCTGTATACTAACTGCCAGTCTCACCTCCCATCCCCAGCTGCCGTTTCCTCCTAGGCGGTGAACACGGTCGCCTTCGCTACGCAGCTCCCGAAGGCTACTCCCCACTCGTGGAGTCACTCACTGCCGCAGCAAATCCTGAGTCTCGAGCCTTGCTTCTACTTCGGGAACCTTTCCAAGAGAGCCCTGGCCGGTCCGCCGTTGGTGCAGGATGATACGGCGTTTGTACCCACGCCGGTTGATACTATGCAGGTGAGGTTTTAAGATGATTTTAAATAATAAATAAATAAATATTCCAAAACATTTCACACAACGCTATCTAGACCCATGGTAAGCATAGCTTAACTAGCTTGTGTTATGGAATCTAGAATGCGGATATACATACTTAGATACTTCTTTTTTTGTAAATACATACATATTATACATGGAAACACCCAGACCAATGCAAATATACGTATTCATGCATACAAATATTTGCACTGAGCGGGGATCGAACCCGCGCCTCCTGCGTAGCGGCCGCGTTCACTACCGCCACGCCACGGAGGTACTGGGTATATCTCGAGATACATATCCTGGACCTCAGTCGCGAGGCTCTGTCGCGCGCGGATTGTTTTGTAATAATCTATGTTTGGTGAATTTGAGCTCGTCCCCCGTCGAAGCACCTCGTGCTGTACACAAATGATCCCTGTAACGATAAATGTATCGAGGTATATCACTGGTGAGTTATGGTGACGTGCGGAACTCAAGATATATAATAATAAATTCATTTTATTAATGGCAACAGGGCCCAATTTGTTAGTTATAATTCTTTTTACATCTATGGTTATATATAATAACTCTGATCTCAGATTTTCAAAACCTACGAAATTTTCAGAAAGGGAGTGGTAAATCCATATCCATTAATTGATACCATTTTTATCTCGTTATATTTTTGGCCCAGGAATGTATATAATATTTTCCATCTCTTTTGCAAGGTTGGAGATGATGAAGATGATCTGGTTAAAGGATATACTGGGACCAGGAAGTTTATCTAAAGTTGTTGGAGTCAACTTTGATCAAACACGGAAAGTTAGTTTTTGAGCTGCTTGGATCCATCCTGCATAGTTAAAGTCCGTATGTAGACGATACTTTGAGCAATCTAGGATAATTCCAAGTGGCTCAGCATCTACGAATAATGTATCCTATTATTCGTAGCTCAGCATTATAAATTGGTTGAAGTATAGTCCTGGATTTTGTTCTTATTTTTCGATTAAAGTTATAAAATTTGAGCCTGAATACGACACCAAGTCATTGTTATTGTTAAAATGCGAACACCTTAAACTTTGGATTTAAATCAACTCGATAGCCTCTCATTCATAACTCGATTCACAATATGAAGTTATAGTAGTTCAATGCTAAACCACCAAAGGAGAGTTAGAGACGGGTGCGGTTTGCTGCCATTTAAAATTCCAATGGACTTTTGATTACAAACCTGCTATGAGTGTATAGCCCCTGAATGTACTATGTTTGATTTTACAACTGAGAAATTAATAAATCCATTTCTTATTGGAGAAACCAATCTAACATCATCACAATGCAACTACCAATCCCAGGTCTATCCAAAATTCAAATTGGATCCGTTTTCGTATTTCTTTTTTCCATTATTTGATTTAATTTAGCTTTTATGGAAGCTATTTTTTTATACCACTGAGGTGGCAGACAACCACACGGTCCACCTGAGCGAAGTGGTTACCGTGGCCTATTGACGTGTGAAACACCAGGGGATTCACACTCGCACTGCCGACCCTGTAAACACAGAGAGGTTCTGTACCGTCAGTGCAGAAGACAAAGCAGGAATAGCCTTTGGTCTTCCCACTGACAGCACAAAAACTCTCCAGTGAGCTCTGGCTACCCTACTCACCGCCGGGAACACAACACGAGGTTATTATGGCCGCGATATTCTGTAGGGCGGAGGTGCTTCCCCAGTCGGACTGCTCAATTGTACGGCAATCTGAGAGCTCCCTCCCTCCCGAACCACTGAAAATTAGATTTAGGAAGCTGCTACTACTATTTCAGAAAATGTGTGTCATTCTGCGGTCACTTTTGAGTAGTACAAGTGAGGGCCACATATTTTTTTATGCATACCCTACTCAGAAGTTTTGACACGCTATGCTTAAATAAAATAGACCAGTTCACTCCTAAAGTCAGTTGAAGCACTATTTCATTTAATGTGTTCTATGTGTAGCGTCCTAAAAACACCTTTGATGTCCAAGCCAACCTGACGCAGACCCTCTAAAGGTAGTCGCAGTAGTCGCTCCCGGCAAAGCCGACATACCAATCACGACGCAACTGGTAACGCAACCGCTATGAGGATGATGATGATTTAATGTTTTTCTGTTTATCACGTTGATCTTTACGAACGAATGAAAACGATTTTACTTCCTCAATGACCGTTAAGTCTATCTCAGTACGGAACAATTAATATAAAATGGAAAGTAAAATTAAAATATTCAGCTACCATTCAGTGTACTGGATATCAAGAGCCAAAATGGGTTTCAAGTCGGTACAGCTTAAAAACCATTGTGGCTGCAACATTATTTTGCTCGTATTTCTTTTCTTGGTTAGTCAGTATACTATAATATCTGTGGTATAGTTTACAGTCGACAATCGTATTTAACTATATCTACTATCTAAATATCTATAACTCAAAGGTGACTGACTGACTGACATGGTGATCTATCAGCGCACAGCCCAAACCACTGGACAGATCGGGCTGAAATTTGACGTTTGCATCCGCAAAGAAAGGATTTTGATTAATTCTACCCCCAAGGGGATAAAATAGGGGATAAAAGTTTGTATGAAACTTTGTCAATTTTAAACCGATCGGGCTTTGCATGCATAAAGCTACTATGTTGACTTAACGCTAAGCGATAACCGACATCCACGCGGGCGGGGCCGCGGGCAACAGCTAATTTCATATAAAGTTGTATGTAAAGGTGCAACCGTATTTCCTTTGTCTACTTTACAAATGTGAACTTGCCGACTTTTTTACCTCACTGCGAGCATACAGGCTAGTAAAATAGAGCTGTTTTACATAAAATAAAACAGTTATTATATGCCGAAAGAAAGACAGTATTCAATTGAGAAGCTGTCCGTGAGTTTTCCCATTTTTAGCGTGAATACTTTACCATAGATTCATAGGGTCTTCTCGCCAGCAAGGACCTAGCTCAAATACTGTCTTTCTTTCGGCATATAATAACTGTTTTATTTTATGTAAAATAGCTCTAATATTTGCCTTACAGAAAGACAGTATTCAATTGAAGACCTGTTTGGTTTCTGCTGGTGATGGTAATTGTAACGCTATGTGATAATATTCAAAACGGTATAATTAAGCATATGAAAGAAAAAAGATGCCTTATTATAATTATAACTGTTTGAGCTAAAAGGGCTAGAGGCCAAACAAGTAGTCATAAGTTTCGATGACAGTTGAATGACAGTTGTCACTTTATGGCAAAACTGGGTCTCAACGTCTGCGTCGGAGCAGAATACTAATCAAGGGATTATATATATTTGTAGGAATATTTTGGGATTTATCCAATAAATCTGTGAAATATATACATGTCCGGGATCGCGGAGTGTGTAACGAATTGTTTCGGGTGGAATTACGTCCGGAGACGTTAATTCGCGAGCACGTGTGTGGTGTACCTACTGGAGATTGCTGGCACGCTGGGAGCAGATCAGCACCGTGAGCGGCTGCGCAGGACCAGTCACCCATCTTGAGGGCAAGTAACACAAACAGACGCATCATACAAAACAAGTACACACCTCACAGTACAGACACGCCTTGGAAGGGTCTGCGGGTGCTGGTGACATCACAATCGGTGAGTGAATCATTGTTTGTTCAGATTAGGTTAGGCCATAAGTACAGCGCTGCGTATCGCAGCCAGTTTGGAGTAGCAGAGGGGCTGTTATCTCTTATCTCCAACAATAACCATAATGAAATGTTTAGACAAAACAACCACGAAGATGCAGCATGCTTTATCATATTTATAACATTAATCTTAATTAACTAAATGATACTTTTGATTTTCTCAATTTAAAATCCAGCCTCCGTGGCGTGGCGGTAGTGAACGCGGCCGCTACGCAGGAGGCGCGGGTTCGATCCCCGCTCAGTGCAAATATTTGTATGCATGAATATGGATATTTGCATTGGTCTGGGTGTTTCTATGTATAATATGTATGTATTTACAACAAAAAGTATCTAAGTATGTATATCCGCATTCTAGATTCCATAACACAAGCTAGTTAAGCTATGCTTACCATGGATCTAGATAGCGTTGTGTGAAATGTTGTGGAATATTTATTATTTATTATTATTATGTTTACAAATCAACCTCTGAAGGTCACTGCGGATCGGAACCTACCTGGAGCCGCATCCATGTGTACTACATCTAAGAATAGACACTAAATTGTGTCTTGGTAGCTGCTCTTACAGGACGTCTAATTGAGATAAAACAACTAGTAACATTAGTATTTGAAACTGCAGAATTGAGTATATTGAAGCACAAACAGGTGTTTTGGTGTTCTAACATTAGCACCTGAACTGCCTATGCTATCTACAATCAGTATTATATAATAAATTCCGGTCTTTACATATTTTTCTCTTCTTCTGTGAAGATCAATTAGTAGTTTCATTTATTAATTATTTTTTCTCTTCCTAAAATAATGACCATTATGTATAATTCGACCGGTTGAACCGCTTATTCGGGTATGGCGAAGTAAAGCTATCCTGATCTTCCGAAGATGAGGCACTGCCTTCGGATTTATAAGTACTTCGCTCTCCCTCCGAAGAAACGATCTGGAGCACTCTCTCTTCCCTCTGCGGTATTCATTAGTATATTACAATAAGTATCTAAGTACTTAACGAAGTTCTCGGGAATGAAACTTCACTAAAATAAATCTGGCACTTATTTATATAGCACTGTACACATACAAACGTTAAAAACAACATTATTACTGTGTTATTCATTTTAAATAACTTTTTTCTTGACTTGAAATTTTTACACCTTAAGTATGCGGTTTAAAATAGGTAACTAAAGTCGAAAGTAAGATATCAGGTAAGATTTGAACCATATTTACGCTAAAAATGGGAATAATCACGGACAGCTTCTTCAATTAAATACTGTCTTTCTTTAAGTCAAACCAGTTTTACCAAAAAGTTTGACTACGAGGAAACAGGGAAAAAATAGCCTTTGAAGGCAGCAGTCGGCCACATGCGATTGATATCCATTCAGCACTCAAAACGCAACGCAGTTGTAATTGGATGTGCCGAATTAATTTGCTCTCTGTACCAACAACAGTTTACGGTGTGATAGTCAAAGCTTGGCCGTTCATTGTCCCAACACCGTTTTACTAACGCATTTATAAGGACTGTGTTGTAGTGTACAAGTGAAATATTCCCTCTGATACTTTGCCTTCAGCTTTCCATCAGGCGTGGTAAAGTCAAATTGACGCGTCCTACATAAAAGCAAGATGAGGATACCGTGGTTCGCACACTCGAGGGGATCAAGTCGAAATCAAAGATGGCCCTGGGTCAGTCGGGTTGCGAGGGAAATGCCTTACCGCTCAGCTTCTGAGACTGGCGGGGATGGGGGGACAGGGGGCTATTCTTAAGAACTTCCGCACGAAAAAGGGGATCTTGTTTTTTTTAAATACAGCACACGTCAAATTTTACTTCACCTCGCCTGATGGTAAGCTGAAGTCAAAGACTCAGGAAAGAGAGTCACAATTATATACACGTACCATGTTAACAATGGTGGCACTCAGCTTTATGGCCTCATCAGATGCTTTTTCACGCCCCGCTTAAAGGACCCGGTACTGTAGGAAGAAGGAAACACGTGAGCTGGCAATAAGTGTCAGGTTTTAATGGTGCGACAAAAGAAAGAGTCACTGAACCGCTGGATTCTTGAAGGAATATTCTGCATCATATGTGTATGATATCTAAGCCCTGTACGCGTTGAAAACATTACATTTTAATAACAAAGTAAGTTCATAATATTAACAGGTGTTATATACATCTCCATACTAACGCATTAGTTTCAAGACCCAGTTAAATTTCAATACCTAATTGAATAGATCAGTAGGGGATCGATATCAATCAAATCACAGACCCGAACAGTGGCTGGGTCTTGCATTTTGTATGTGAAATGCTTCGGTGTAGGACAGGAGCGGTATAACAAGGTACTCTAAATAACTCGATACGTCTATATAGTTAATGTTTTAGTTGAATGCCCGATTAGAAAACTTGGAGTTTATGAGAAGTTGAGGTTAATTTGTTTTTATAGGACACGTCAATTTGACTTCACCTCGCCTGATGGTAAGCTGAAGGCGAAGTCTCGCGAAAGAGGGTCACAATTATATACAACATACACGTACCATGTTAACAATGGTGGCGCTCAGCTTGACGGCCTCATCAGATGCTTTCTAACGCCCTGCTTAAAGGACCCGGGACTGTAGGAAGAAGGGAACACGTGAGCTGGCAAGGAGTTCCCGGTTTTAAGGGTGCGACAAAGGAAAGAGTCACCGAACCGCTTGGTTCTTGAAGGAATGTTCTGCACCGTATGCGAGTGACATCTAAGCTCTGCTCATGTTGTGCTGTGTAGGAAAGGGTTAGGTAATCTAGTTTTATTATAATGAGTGAGTATCCTAATATTATAAATGTGAAAGTTTGTGAAGGCGTTTCATATTCAGCCACGCTCTAACTGCCGAATGGATCTAACTGAAATTTATTTAGTACTGGGATAGATCATAATCTAGAAAAACAAATAGGAGAAATGGAACTCTTTACTTGCGTCCTTGATTCCAGAAAGCCTGAGAATTCTGAGATAACGAGTAAATAGTAGTTTTTAGACAATAAAATAAGGAGGGCCCGTTTTAATTAAATGTCTTTTAATACATTTCAGCTATTGGTGGTAGGCTTGAATAAAGTGGCAGAAGAATCAAAACAAAATCGTGTCGCCGCGATGACAGCGCAATCATCATCATCAGGCCTTTTTCATCTTGACAGATGATTTAAACAGCGCCTACGCGAGAAGAGCATCGTCGCTCGTGGCTAAATAAACCGATCCTCGAACGACACTTTCGTCCGCACTTACGGTACGCGAACTGAGAGTCCGTTGTGACGGAACCTTCTGCACGGGCATGTCGTTTTTCCCATTTTTGGGACAGGATTTGAAACCAGGCTGTATCATGAGCCCTCGTAGGTGGCTTTTCTCCACTCATCACAGTCGGTACCCAGATCCTCCCATGTGTCGCGATCGATGTTGAATGTGATCATGTCGCGTTTTGCGCAGTCTTTAAATCGCAGCATGGGACGTCCAACTTTACGCTTCGAGAAAGCGACTTCGCTCGACATGGTCTGCCTGGGCAAACGAGTGCTGCTCATTCGGTGCACATGCCCTAGCCACCGCAAACGTCTCTGTTTTAGAAGGGCGGTGATGCTAGAAAGCTGTGCAATCTCTAGCACTCTCTCGTTTGTAACCCTGTCCTTCCATGTTATGTTGAGAATGCTACGAAGACAGCGCATATAAAAGGTGTTAAGTCGACGTTCGTGTTTTGCATACGACGTCCAGGTTTCGGCTCCGTACAAGAGCGTGCTCAAGACGCAAGTTTGGTATACGATCACCTTTGTCCTGACCGTCAAATGTTTATTATTCCATACTCTTGTACGTAGCCTGCCGAACGTCGTGGCCGCCTTGCCGATGCGAATATCGATCTCACCGTCAAGGGAGAGACTGCTCGACACGGTCGACCCCAGGTAACAAAACTTGTCGACTACCTCCAAGGGTGCACCTTCCAGATGGTCGGCTGGTAGGTGTAGCCCTGCGCTAGGATGACGGTCTTCTTTGCAATTAAGGACATGGGGAACAGGGCACATGCGTGGTGAAATTTGTCCAGTAGGACCTGGAGCTCTTGGGTAGTTTTTGCAACAAAGGCTGCATCGTCGGCAAACAGCAAGCTGTCAACAAATAAGTCCTCGCGATTACGGCGAGTCTTAAGAAGGGCGGCATTAAACAATTTCCCATCGGCTCGGGTGTGTAGATGGACACCCTGTTGCGCGTCACCGAAGGCAACTTTGACCAGAAGTGAAAACAGTGCCGAACAAAGTTGGCGCCAGGACGCAGCCTTGGCGAACTCCTCTACGCATATCAAAAGCGTCGGACGTTTGACCATTGTAGACAACGGTGCCTTTCATGTCAAAGATGCATTGGTCAAACTACAGGATGACTTCAACCTACTGACCAAATGGTCTCATGACCTGGGGCTTGTGCTGAATGAAAGTAAAACTAAACTAATGTACATACGCTCCAGTCGAAATAGATGTACCTATGAGCCTGCTCTCGTCGCACACGATCATGAATGCCTTCATCAGAATAATGACAAAGCTGTACCTGACAGGTGTAACTGCAAGGCAATAGATGTGGTAGACGAGCAGATTTACCTTGGTCTCGTCATAGACAGCCGACTTTCCTGGAAAAGTCACATAAACCGGGTCTGTGACAAACTAAGGGGTATACTAGCTAAGTTCACTCTGATAAAGTGGAAAGTACCCTACCAAATTCGACTACAACTCTACACTGCCCTAGCCGAATCAATTATTGGATATGGTCTATCCAGCTACGGAAGAACTTACAAATCGCATCTCGATTCCATCTATGCACTACAACTGAGGCTGTTGAAGGAAGTTGTCCCATATAGTATCAAAAAGAAATTCGAAAATAACTACCATGCACTCTTTGAATTTTGCAAAATATTACCCGTACACGAAAAAACTAAATACATTTTTTTTTTTTTTTTTAGATGGAACATTTTCAATTTGGTACGAAAGGTATTGAATGCTATCGACCAAACTAGGCATTGCCTGTATTTTGGTTGATAGTATCGGCCGTAAGGTGAGATAGAGTTATATTATTTTATGCTAAAGTGAACATAAATCACTGCTGCTTGGCTTAGGTAATCAATGAGTAATAGTAATATAATATAATAAAAATCAATCAAACAAAGATAAAAACAATTATGGTGTGTGTGTGTGTGTGTGTGTGTGTGTGTGTGTGTGTGTGTGTGTGTGTGCGTGTGCGTGTGTGTGTGTGCTCGCGCGTGTGTTGTTATGTGTGGTTGTTTATGGAGAAAGTTATTATGCCTATTATGCTTGATATTTAATTAAAGTTTCGGTTTCATCATAGTTTAGCCGATTCAGCCAGCCCGAAACCTTGTCTTTGAGTTCATATCGGCTGAGACCTACAATAGATACTTTTTTGTTTATATGGTTGTAAAGTTTGCAACTAGTACTTTCTGATTTTTCTCTGGCGAAAGAAGTTCTACGGCGGATCACAGGACACACTGGCATCAATCTACGTCTGTTTGGATTGGGAGGGGGTATATTTCGGTGTTTTCTCAGAGTAGAGTTTATCACAAAGAGCTGTCGAATTGTTAGAACTTTACAGTTGGAGTATAGTAAATGGGTAGGGAACCTGTAAGGTCTTCTTGTCATGACTTTTAAGACAGCTCTTTGAGCCCTCTCCAGGCCGATTAAATGGTTTTTAGCAGCTCCTCCCCAAACTGTGATGCAGTGAAGAACTATGGATTCACACAGGGCTGTGTAGACCAATTTCAGCGTGTTCGGCGAAGCAGAATCTCTTAAGGTTTTAAAAATCGGCATTAATCGTCTCAAACGTGTGGTCACTATATTTATATGGATGTTCCACTTCAGACCCGAATCGATGTGCACTCCAAGATATCTAACACTTTCAGCTCTTTTGATTTCTTGGCATGCACACTCCCCGTTAGAGTGGCAAATGTGTGCTTTAATATTGAAGATTGGGGGTGGACCGTTTATTTTTCTGATAGAGAATGGTACATAGACAGTTTTACTCAAGTTTAGCGTTAAAAGGTTGTTTGTGAGCCAATTCATAATCACGGCTAGAGAGCTTTCAGCTCTCTCCTGAACTGCTCGCCAGTCGGAACCCCAAACAAGAATTGCTGTGTCATCTGCATAAGTAAAAATGCTTGAGTTGGGGATGGCCTTAGTGCATAGGTCATTAATGTAGACCTGGAAGAGAGTAGGGGAAAGGATACTTCCTTGCGGGACACCGTAAGTGACAAATCCATCCTTACTCATGTGATTTCCTATTTTAACCTTTTGTTTTCTGTTGGTTAAGTAATCTTTGAAAATTTTATGTGCCTCACCACGTATGCCTAGCTTTTCTAATTTAGCCAGGAGGATAGAGACGGAGACTGTGTCGAAGGCTTTAGATAGATCCAAAAATATGCATAGGCATTTATTTCCATCATCCAAGTTTTTTACTATTTGCTCAGTCAGATCTGAGACAGCGTCTTCGCATGAAACCCCGGCGCGAAAACCATATTGATTTTTCGCCAATAGCCCAAAGGTGGATAGATAATTCTTAAGGGCATTGTTAAGTACCTTTTCTAAGATTTTGGACAAGGAGAGCAGGACAGCTATTGGTCTATAATTATCGAGACAGTCCCCGTCTCCACCCTTATGGATTGGATGAACAACCGATAGTTTGAAAGCTTCCGGAAAGACACCTGTCCTGATAGCACAGTTGCATATGTGGGTTATGGGAGGGACTAGAACTGATCGGCATAGTTTTAATACGTCATTGGAGATACCATCCCATCCCATAGCGCAATTGGAACGGAGATCTTGGATGATATTTTCTATGTCCGATTCTGAAACTTCCAGTATTACGATTGAGTTTAGAGTACTATTTATGGTGGAGTTACCAACATTGGGTGTTTGAGTAAGGGGGTCTTTATTGGAGGAAAACAGAATCTTGTCAGCAAGAAGAGTGCCTATATTACTGAAATAATCGCATGCCTGGTCTAGTGCCGATTGGTGGTCGTCAAGTATGTTTAATATGCTGGTTGGACTGACTTTTGTTTTGCGTGTATTCGTAATATCCTTAATGGCATCCCACATAGCTTTCGAGTTTTATCCGGCTTTATTAAGTAGGTCCTTTTCGTATGCAATTCGAAGTTTCCGGATCAAATTGTTGCAGAAATTACGATAACGTGTATAAGTTAGTTTAAGCGTCATATTGGTAGGTGATTTTTTTAATTTTAAATGCATCTTATCACGATTTCTGATGCAACGTCATCATCATCATCATCATCATCAGGCTATATTAGTCCACTGCTGGACATAGCCCTCCCCCAATGAGCGCCATAGCGCCCTGTCTTCAGCTTGCCGCATCCAGCATCTGCCTGCAGTCTTTCTTAGATCGTCATCCCACCTGGTCGGAGGGCGTCCTACACTACGCTTGCCGAGTCGCGGTCTCCACTCAAGAACACGTTTACCCCAACGGTTGTCGGTTCTTCGTGAGATATGGCCAGCCCACTGCCACTTCAGCTTGCTGATTCTTTGAGCTATGTCGATTACTTTGGTTCTCTGTCGGATGTATTCGTTGCGGATTCTATCCTTCAGAGAAACTCCGAGCATAGCTCTCTCCATAGCTCGCTGAGTGACTTTGAACTGGTGGAATAACCCTGCCGTGAGTGTCCATGTCTCGGCTCCGTAGGTCATGACGGGTAGGACGCACTGATTGAAAACTTTCGTTTTCAAGCATTGCGGTATGGATGACGAGAAGACTCGGCGTAGTTTCCCAAACGCTGCCCAGCCCAGCTGGATCCTCCTCTTGGCCTCCCTCTCGAAATTGTTTTTACCTAACTGCAGAACCTGCCCGAGGTAAGTGTACTCAGAAACGATTTCGAGAGGGTGACCATGTACGACGACCGGTATCGGATCAATGTGGCCATTGATCATGACTTTGGTTTTGTCCAAATTCATGCCAAGACCGATACGTCGCGAGGCTGAAGCTAGTCCGCCCAGCATCTGGTTCAGCTCCTCTAGCGACTCCGCCAGTAAGACTATGTCATCTGCGAATCGTAGGTGTGAGATGTAGTCGCCGTTTATGTTGATGCCCTTTCCTTTCCAGTCCAGCGTCTTAAACATATCCTCCAACGCGCTGGTGAACAGTTTCGGGGATATAGCATCCCCCTGTCTCACTCCTCTTTAGACTGCTGGTCCTGTACTTGGACACTCATAGTGGCGGCTTCGTACAGACATCTCAGCACCTCAATATAACGATAGTCTACTTGGCATCGCTGTAAGGATTCTAGAACAGCCCAGGTTTCGACAGAGTCAAAGGCCTTCTCATAGTCCACAAAGGCCAGACACAGGGGCTGATTATACTCTTCGGACTTCTGTATAATCTGCCTTACTGTGTGAATGTGGTCCATGGTGCCATATCCTCCGCGAAACCCGGCCTGTTCCGGCGGCTGGAACTCGTCGAGTCTCCTGGCGAGACGATTCGTGACCACTCGTGAAAACAGCTTATAGACATGGCTCAGGAGCGAGATGGGTCTGTAATTCTTAAGAAGGGTTTTATCACCCTTCTTGAAGAAGAGCACCACCAAACTCCCGCTCCACGCCTTTGGAGTTCTCCCACTGTGAAGGACGGCGTTGAAGAGGTTCTGTAGTTCCTGTATAACAGGGGCTCCTCCAGCTTTCAAAAGCTCTGATGTTATTCCGTCCTCACCGGGGGCTTTTCCATTTTTAAGCTGTCTCAGAGCTGACACGATCTCGTCTTGACTGATATCAGGCAGTTCGTCGGTGTAGTGGCGTGTCAGGGTGGCTCTGGAATCGTGGTCATCTCGTCGAGTATGAGAGGCATGTGTAGCGTATAATCGGCCGTAGAAATCTTCTATCTCGGCGAAGATCCCTGGCTTTGACAATACGGTCCTCCCGTCGTGCGTTTTTAGCTTCGTCAGGTGGCTCCTGCCAAGCTGCTGAGTGAATACTTTGGACCCTCGGTTTCGCTCTATCGCCTCTTCAATAAGGCGTGTGTTGGAGCTCCGAAGGTCGCGCCGTACCATCTTCGCAATTTGCTTGTTCAGGTCTGACCTCTCCGACGAAGTCGCTTGGGTGGTTTCCCGTCTTTTTGTCATCAACCCGAGAGTCTCAGCCGAGAGTTTGGATATCCTGCCAGTCCGCTGCGTTCTACAGAACTTGATGCCCTCATCTCTCAGAGTTTCGACCAGATTGTGTAGGCTCTCGTCAACGTCATCGATGGGTTCCAAGGCAGCAAATCTATTCCCGAGAAGCTGCTGGAACTTCTCGGTGCCCGCCATGATATGGATTGGGTTAGGTCGGAGCGTGGACTTCATCAATCGGCTTCTTTCAAGCTTTAAGTTGATATTCAAAGAGCCTCGGAGAAGTCGGTGATCAGATCCGGTATTAAACCTGTTGATCACTGAGACATCTCTGAATATGTGCTTGCTATCCGTCATGATGAAGTCGATCTCATTTTTTGTCACAGTGTCGGGGCTTTTCCATGTCCACTTTCTTTGAGGTTGTTTCTTAAAGAAAGAGTTCATTAAGAACAGTCCCTCCTTCTCAAGGAAGTTGACAAGCATTTGCCCCCTGTGATTCCTAACTCCATAACCATGCGGGCCTATACGGGATTCGTTGCCAGTCTGTGTTCCCACCTTGCCGTTAAAATCCCCCATAACAACATTGAAGTGGGCCTTGGTGGTGTTGTGTAAGGCCTTGGATATGTCTTCATACATATCCTCCACTTCATCATCCGGGTGTGTCGAGGTCGGTGCGTAAACCTGAATGACCTTCATGTTGTAGCGCTTGGACAGCCGAAGGATCAGGTACGCTACCCTGGTCGACACACTGGAGATTTCTTCAACGTTGTTAGAGAGGGCCCTATTGACGAGGAAACCTACGCCACCCTGGGATTTCTTATCCCCCTCGCGAAAGTAGAGAAGATGGCCCGAGTCTAGGGTTACGGTGTCCTCCCCCTCTCTACGGATTTCACATAACCCTAGAACATGCCATTTAATCTTCTCTAACTCCACTTCCAACTGCGCTAGATGGTGGTCAAGCCTCAGAGTGCATCCGTTATACGTTGCCAGGGTCAGATCTTTGTGGCAGCCTACCGTAGCCCGGTGATTCTTTGCACCCCCTGCCCCGCCGTTACCATGGCCGCTGCCATGGCCAGGAATAGCGAGGCGGCCGGGAACTGAGGGCCATCTTTTTAGTTGTGCCATCTTAGAGGGGTAGTGCCCATAATCCCCACGCTGGGCATGCGGGTTGGGGATCGCAGTTTGGTTGTGGGTTTGCTCTACAGGGGGCGCTGCTGCCCACCCCCCGGTTTTGTGTCCCTTAGTCGCCTTTTACGACACCCGCGGGCAGAGTTGGGTTGGTGCTATTCTTTTAGGCCGACACCACACAGCATGCAACGTAGTAGTCCTAAAGTAATCCAGGGTTTAATTAAACGATTCTTTTTCTGAGTTGGTATTTGTTTCGTATTTTGGGAGATTACCGATGACAGAGTGGTTACCAGTTCATTTGCTGCTATGTTTGCATTGTCAGTGTTTAATATTCGAGAGAAGTCGGTGTTCTCTAAGTCGGATTTAATTTTTAAATAATCCGTTTTATTCCTTGTATAGCAGTGTTTCCGTATCGGTTTAGTTGTATTTATAAAGCATACTGTAGGTCGATGGTCTGTTATATAAGATTCTAATACCAGGGTTGTGGCATGAAGGTTTGATTTTAGAAAGACGTGATCTACACAGGTATCAATCCTTGTTATAAATTGATGGGTTGGGAAAAAACCGTGTGAAGCATTGAAGGTCATATATTCGTCATAGAACTGGTTTTTACTGTTCTCATGTATATCAATATTAATGTCTCCCAGAAGTACCGAATGCTTAGACGATAAGTTTGTGTAAACGTTATCTAAGCTCTTTATGAAGTTGGTGAAGTTATCTCTACTCCTCAAGGATGGTGAGCGATATACGGCTACAATATCGATACCGTCATGCATGTGGCACACCAAACAGCTTCCGTCCTCAAACAACGGTTGATGAACAGAGCATTTCAGATTTGTATTTATAAAAATTATTACTCCATCGTTTTGGTTTAAGGGGTTTTTAGTAGAGTGAGATGTGAATCCATCTAGCGTGGGTAGGTTACTAACCTTCGGGAGCCAGCACTCTGTTAAAACAATAAAGTCAAAATCTATTTTTGTTGACGCGAGCATAGAACAGAATTGGTCAAAGTTCTTATTTGAGCTTCGTATATTGAATTGTATTAATTTAATGGATTGAGCGGGATTTTTCAAATACTTAGGACAGTCAGCTGGATCGCATATATGAGAGTTTTTTACACACATTAAATCTATTTCAGCGCTAATGTCAATTGAAGTCATTTTTGATGGAAAGTGTTTGCAGTATAAAAGTGCGTAATATGAGCCCAGGTTCTAAGGAGTTGTCAAAGCTGAAATTGAGGAACCGCAACTTGCTGAGAAAGCGGGGAAGTGGTTCTGATGATAGATTGAGGGGTTGATTGTTTGTGTAAGTTGGCGATGTGAGAAATTTGACAAGGTGTAAGTGAGTGGTGAGTGAGTTATTGGATTCTCTGTGTGATTGTTGAGTGTGTGTGAGTTTCAGTGGGTCGTTTTGCATTTTAAGTGTGTAGAAGTTTACATGTAGTTTATAACTATAAAGAAAGTAAGGTTTAACTCGATTTAGTTTAAACAATACAGAAAGGTTAACGTATAATATAGAAAATGATGGTTTTGAGCGGTTCGAGCCATTATACAATATTAGTCACAGTTTCTTACGCAGGTCTTGAAGACTGAGTTCTGATGTAATAAGAAATTGCTTTTCGCCTTGCTCCTTGCGCAGGAAGATGTTCCCATTTATCGTCCAGCAATATTTGAAGGCGTTTTGTTTGGCAAATTCTCGAGTTATGTGAAAAAGTTTCTTAGAACTCGCCGGTAAATAATCTGCCACGTAAATAGGTTGTCGCTTGCCGGGGATGCTGATTTGTTCCGTGTTTAGTTTTTCCTCCAGGATCTTTTATTCTTATTGAAGTCTCGTACGGCTGAGAGTGTCTTCTGTTTTAACTGAACCGTCTTAAACTCGGCGACGATCGGGCGTGTAGAACCTGGCCTACCGGGTATACGGTAAATATCGCGTAAATCTGTTGGGGTAATCACAGATCCCACAGCCTTTCCGACCTCACAGATGGTATTTGTAAGATCATCTGAGGTCTCTTTATCACACAGAGGAACGTTTCTTATTTCTATACTTGAGGATCTTGATTTTAGTTGAAGATCCTGTATACTCCTTTCGAGTTTCTCGACATACAATCGCTGGTCCATTCGTTCCTTTTGTAAGACCGTAACACCCAGTTTCAATTCCTCATACTGCTTGCTTAGAAAATCCATAGACTGTACCACATCATCACTCGATTTTTGAATTTTACTGTTTTGCTGTCTAAGTTCCGAAATCTCTTTTGATAGTTTAGATATGAGATAATTTTGTTTATCAAACATATCGTTTAGTTTTATGTCCAGTTCAGTCTTCCAATTATTCAATAAGTCCATTATTTCATGCCTCTGGATGTGACTGTCGATGTCGGTTGTGGGTGCTGAGGTGAAATCGGTACGTGGACGCTTATTTCGCGGCGTAATGTTGCTAATCGAAACATCACCTTGCTGTAGTGCGTTTAAGTCAGATTCTGATTGTGTGTGTAGAATAGCCGCTGTAGTTGATTTCGGAGGTGTTCGCTTTACAGACATGATCGATTATTATTCTATCTTTCTAAATGTTTAGCGTATAAGTTTTGTACTAAATATTTATATATAAGAATCTCAAAAAGTGTTTAGGGCCAACATGCAGTCCAGGATTCGAACGTGCGTCGTCGAAATGAGTCTGGTGCATCAAACCACTGCGCCACCGAAACATTAACCAATTTGACGAAATTATCTATCGCAATTATGCAGCGCTGGCGGTCTCCTCACAGATATATTGTAGTGAACTTGCCGAGTAATAGATGGCGCAGGACATGCACATTACAGTAGATAGGTAGTATGATTGTGCCCCGGTACGGCTTGTAGTTCGCACATTTGCCACTGGATGGAGTGAGTGGTGTGCTGCCCAGTATTGAATATTTATTTCAAATAAAAACAGTATTTTTCTTTTTCAAGTAAATTTCAGTGAGATTTCAATTAACTGCCGCGTTTTTGTAGCGCATCTGCCATGTTTGCCAAGGCAAACGTGGATAGTTTTTCGGCGATCATGCGCAAAAGAAGCGCCTCATTTTTACGCCGTACCCGCGGCAGTCCCAACGCCATCCTTAGAGCGTTGACTGATCGGTGGGACTCCCCGTTCCTGGTGCGGTGGACACAATTACACGCAATAAAGTCTGACACCGCCCCAGGTTCAGGGTGGCACACCCGAACTGATTAAATTTTAATTGTGCTACCTACTAACATTAGTTATAAGTTATTTAAGAAATTCTGAAATAAATGAAATTATTATAGTCACTCACGCACACACACATACACACATAAAAATATCTAATAAGTAATTTAATGACAATATATACCTATTTTTATATAATTGATACTCATCTCATTACCAATATTGGATACATCGCGGTTCCCTGACAATTTTCAGGTAACCGACATCATTTAATTTATTACATAGTTTACTTAAAAACAAAAAATCATACTGTAGATGCAGCGAAAGTATTTGTTATATACTCGGAGTACATTATAAAAAACTGTTTGCCGGCTAGCGGGCGGCTAGACCGAGACGCCAGTGGTGTTTTTTCGCAACCTACCCACCAAAAATTCGACTTTTCTGTAATCCACTAACAAACCTTCTGTCGCAACGCAATACGTATGTACTTTTTTGTAATGTTTGTTATGACTAGGTTACTAACTGAATGTCAATGAAAATGATGTCCAGGAAAACTCGAATGAGTTTATGTGGCATCATAAGCAAACAAAAATGTGAATAATATTGTTTATAATAAATAAATAAATAAATAAAATAATGTCCTCGTGAAAGCATTTCACCAACTTCAGCAGTTTCGGGGGACATCTTATTTTCTCAAGTACAATATAGAGACCCTCTCTGTTGACCGCGTCGAAGGCCTTATTCAGGTCAACGAACGCAATCACCAAAGGAGTATTCTGCTCACGACACTTCTCTAGAAGTTGCCGGATGGTAAATATTATATCCGTACTGGAACGCTGGGAGCGGAAGCCACATTGTGCCTCAGGATACACGCGTTCGGCAAGACATTGCAGTTTAGTCAGTACGACCCTTGCAAAAAGCTTGCCGACAATGCTAAGAAGGGAAATACTACGGTAGCAGTTACAATCGCCGCGGTCACCTTTCCCTTTGTAAAGAGTTACAATATTTGCATCGCGCATATTCTGTGGGAATAGCTCTTTCTCCCAGCATTTTCCCAGGAAGTTATGCAATGCTGGTAATGTGCACTTGAGTTTTAGGAGCTCAGTGAGTACACCATCAATCCCCGGACTCTTACCACATTTAAGCTTAAGTACGGCCGCGCGAAGATCCCAAACGGTGGGTAAATCATCGAGCTCAGTCATAACAGGTACGTTCGGAATTAAATCCACGGCTGCGGGACTGATCTCAACTGGTCGAGAATAAAGCCCAGTGTAGGTTCTACCCACCGATTAAGTTGACGACTGCTGTCAGTGATAACAGTGCCGTCGATCTCTTTTAGACGGGCCGTCTTTTTTTGCACTGGACCACCCTTATTCCTGCATATACCCCGCGGAAGTTTCGCGCGGCCGCGCAATCTTGAATGCTTCTGCACAGTTCTATCCAGTAAGCATTAGCTAGCTGGCGACAGGTTCGCTGTAGGGATGACTTTGCTGTGCAGAGCTTAGTGCGCGTGGCGTCACAGGAACCAAGGCGGTACCCTTTTTTATTTTCGCTGGGTTCTTAGTCCTAGGAAGATTTAGCATCTTCCTTCCGGGGTTCCTGGAGGAGTGAGTCCTTTTGGGCGACAGGAGAACTTTGCACACTACCAGGGAGTGATCAATGTCGCAGTGGTAGCTTTAGTATGGGTAACTTCCTTTAAATCCTTCCTTTTCGTTAAGGCTAAGTCTAATTGGTGCCAATGACCAGACCGAGGATGTTTCCAAGAGACTTTACGCATCAGTTTCCCTTTGAAATATGTGTTGGTAACACACAGCTGAAACTTGGCGCAGAACTCTAGCAGGCGTTGACCATTTTCATTCTGCTTTCCTATGCCATGGCTAACTAGGGAATCGAGCCAGGCGGTATTATCTTGCCCTACACGGGCGTTAAAGTCCCCTAGAATATAAAGTCGATCTCCGGTCGGTACATTGGCCACAACAGAGCAGAACTTATCATAGAAGTCGTCCTTAGACTCTGCTGTTGAGGTGAGAGTTGGAGCGTAGGCGGAAATCAGAGGAACAAAGCCGCTTTTGGTATTGAGGCGCAAGGCCATAATACGCTCACTTACACCTCGATGTGTTTCTATGGCATTTAAGAGAGTGTTGTGAACTGCAAAGCCCACACCGTGCTAGCGATTTTCGCCAGAGGCCTTGCCTTTCCAAAAGAAGGTATAATTTTGTTCGCGCAATGAGCCCCCATCTGGAAGTCTGGTTTCCTGGAGTGCGGCAATAGATATATTAAGACGTGTCATTTCTAGATCGATAACAGCCGTTTTACGCAGATCTTGGGTGTAATTCGAAGTCTCCGAGCTATCCGGGAGACCAGTCCTCATAGTTCGGACATTCCAAGAACCAAAGCGCATGGAAGTGCTAGCTTTAAATTTGTTTTTATATGGTTTAGTCGCGGGTCGCAGCACAGCACCGTCTTCCGGGTTGCCCCCGTGTTCCCAACACCCCAGAGGAACAAACGACACCGAGGCGGACCAGTACCTTATTGACCGGGGGCTGCCCAGTTTCGAGCGGGCGGTAACTGGTCAGTGGGCCTACAATGGACCCTCCCACTGTCAAGAGCGACCCCTGGCGTCCGCGCTTTCGCCCATGCGCACGGGCTTCTAATCGGTGACTGCCACTCCCCGTGTTGTTATCCACGTCGCGGAACGACGTGGGTGAAGTGTCCTCTCCACAGACGCTGCATTGCCTGGGACGCAATTTGATGACGTAGGGTTGCCCAGGACCTTCGCCACCCTCTCGGCCTCCCCAGCTTGGCTCACAGGAATGGCATGCCAATACGTGCGAAACCACCAGGTTGGCTGCAGGTGACTGCCGCTTTTCAGATTGCATCCTACTTGCGCCTAACGAAGCCACCAATTCCGGGTTTGATTTCAGAGTTTTCCTTCTCCTAGACAGGTTGCAGACCAATGCTAAGGACGCCCATCTCGCCCATGCAACAGAGCAATATCACTTTGATAACTACTAATCGAAAGCCAAAAAAAGTAAGGATGTTTGGCAAAAAAAATATTATTACAGAGGGCGTTGAACTAAGGAAAAACATTTCGACAGAAATTTATTCACGAAGAAACTGCGAATATAAATTCAGAAATATCCACTTAAGTTCAGCATTATAGAACAAAAGAATCATAGCGAGGTTCACAAAAAGCTGGCATTGACTATGTCAGAGGGACCAGAGGTCTGAATATATCAGCATTAGGTCACCCTTACACCTCATAAAAGTCGCGCGGGCATCGCAAAAACTATCATAATTCATACTTGAACCGGCTGTGATTTGCCTCTCGTGTTTTCGTAGACTTAGGAAAGTTAGTAGATAGGACAGGTTAAAAAAAATTATTATCTTTTTTTCTTCATGTTCAACAAATTAATATCATACATTTAGGGTCGGAAGTATCGCGTCCATAGGCCGCGGTAACCACTGGCCATCAGTTGCCCCGTGTTCTTTTCTACGAACTTTTTGCTAATTATGCCATTGAGCTTAACTTTTATCAAAATTGACGGAAATTAAAGTTAATATAATAATCAAATTAATGCTTGATGTTATTATGTTGAGACTTTTTTTATACCATAGGTGGCAAGCACACAGCCCACCTGATGGAAAGTGGTTACCGTGGCCTATGGACGTGTGCAACACCAGAGGCTTCACAATCGCGCTGCCGACCCTGAAGACCCCATATTTTAGTCGCTTGGCAAAGCCATAGCAGGGAGTTTATTCCACAGATTGAGTGTGCGTGCGATGAAGTTCCGTCATTAGACAATTTATATGACATGACGTTGGTATTTGTGATTGTTATATTTTTAATAGTTTGGTTCCAATAGTATCAGTTTTTGTTCCTTAGACTTACGATTATATAGAAACCAGACTCGAAAGAACTACCATCACTTCACTCCCGATGATTCTGTGTAGCAACG
The DNA here is from genome assembly GCA_949126895.1 of Eilema caniola. Classification (NCBI taxonomy): domain Eukaryota; kingdom Metazoa; phylum Arthropoda; class Insecta; order Lepidoptera; family Erebidae; genus Eilema; species Eilema caniola. Next base: position 9,703,839 of record OX421486.1, on the reverse strand, counting down.
AGGTGTGATGTTCTTTCAACACAAAGGGAGGATCCTCCGACCAGGCAAGGTGATCACGCCTGGCGGGCCGCGGCCCAACGTTTGTCGTTGGGATGTCGTATATGTATTGTACCAGCGCGGGAACTTCACTTTCGCGATGCAGGATTTGTAGTGTCGTGTCGATGTCGCTAGATAGCACTGGGTATATGATCGCCTCAATTCAACATATATTCCTCGAAAATTGATAGGTTTATTAATCTTTTCTAGTAGTCACAGCTCTATTTTATCAAAAATGTTACAGTTGTTGGACAAAGGAATAAAAAGGTTCGGCCGCCTCTACAGTTGATTTTCTGTCACGACCTCTTAGGGACTAAAGATATAAAATATTATCTACATTACAATGAAAGAAGGAAATTTGAATTCGACAAAACAAAGGTAGTTTAATTCTTGTGAAGTGTTTTCCTTGTTGTTTAAAACTGAAGTTGGCCTTTTATTTCGTGAAAAGTTCAAAATAGTGTGCACTAATATAATATGGCTACAGATTTATAAAACTTAATGATTCATACTATGACAATATTCCCACAGATGGATTTGCAAAACTTAATAACTCACACTATGATAATATTCGCACCGATGAGCCGAGAGTGAGAGTAGTGAGAGTACCACATCCCACCGATGAGCGATTAGAGTAATATACTGACTTATTACCGGAGAGACTCTGGGGCTTTTTTTAAGGTTGGGGAGTTGGCAGTTGCTCTCGTAGAAGCCGAGTCAACTCACATCAGAACAAGAAAGCGCGTGATGAATGACTGGTCTTACAGGACCAACTGCAATTCTCAAATGGTTGCAATTCTCGAAAAACCAACTAAAATTTACTAGCTGGCATGACGCGTTATGTCATTCTAGTCTTGAAATCCTCGTCAAGGAAAATCTTATATAAGTATAATATTTTCGAGTCACACTGTTTGTAATCAAATTTCTCCGAAACGGCTAGATATACTTTGGTATAGTGTGGTAGGTGCGTAAAGCGAGTGGTCAGTATAGGTCATTAATCGATAAAAAAAATTGTTATTCTATACAGCATGCACTGAAATTATTAACACTAGTAGGTACTACAAGCATTCGACCCCTTCAATGAAACTGTTGGTTGCGCTTGTAAGGGTAGTGGGAGCTAGGCAGAAAGGTCGGTTGTCTGGTGTCAAGTGACATTATAGGGTTGCGCATTCGTCATTGTAGCAGGTAGATTAGGGTTTAGTGTTAATGCTGAAAATGCACCATCTATTTATTATCGGTGCCGATATAATAGGCGAGCCTAAGGTAACATGGAACAGGGATACAATTCAGTACAATTACGTTTTTAAAATGTGTGATTTCAAATCACTTAATTTACTTTTTATTTTTAAACTATCGCAGTGTAAACACATACTTTTTGTTGGTTCGGAACTTTTCACGATCAAAATTTGTAAATCTTAATTTCGCCAACGTTTCGGGTACGTTGCAGCACCAGTGGTCTCGACTTGACTGGTCTGCGAGCATCTAGAGGTATTCCACATACCTCTGGACGCTCGCAGACGTACTTCTACGTACCTTGACAGTTTTTGTACGCCTACCTCTCAAAGTTTGATCGCGATAAGTCCCGAACTTACAAAAACGATGACTTTTTTATTATTTGTAAGATCTAATAAAAAGAAATTTATTATTTTGCACACGGCCCACCTGGTGGAAGGTGGTTAGCTTCTGTACCGTCAATGTAGATTACAAAGCAGGGCAAGCCTTTGGTCTTCCTACTGACAGCACAAAAGCTCTCCAGTGAGCTCTGGCTACACTTCTCACCGCCAGGAATACAATACAACACACACTTCTGATGAATTTGAATAATCTCACGAAAGCGCAGGTAGGTATCAAACTTTTGTTTTTCAGTTTTGTTGCAACCTACACAATTGAGCTTTAGAGACAAAAATTTTCAAAATACAAGCACTGAAACTAACAATTCATCGTACGACCTTTAATTGCGTCACTGGCCGAATGGAACTTCATGCTCGACTTTTAAATGAGTTTCCATTTTTTCAATGGTTACAGAAACTGCAATCTCCAAATAGGGTATTTGACCAATTTTGGAAAATCATTTTTAATTATTTCTTAGCATATTGTATGCCCACAACATCGATATTTCAAAAAAAAAATCAACAGATTCTAACAAATATCGACGTTAAAGTTTAAATTTTCGAAAACGCGCGAATAACGCTGTCGCCTTGTATGGAGCTGATTACGTGACGTCACACGCAAGTAAACATTTTGTATAACCTTAAAGCAGTGAAGTCAAAGTAAATAATAAAGTTTTTCTTCAAACTTTGTGAATAAAATGGTGTATAAATGGTGTGTAGTTGCACAAAAACTGTTTGTTTCTGTTCTGTTCTGTTCTGTCACAAAACCGTGTTTACTTGCGTGTGACGTCAGCAGTGCTGTGATCGATCACAGAGCGTTTTCGTCAGAGATAAAAATTCGAAAAACTTGCATAGGTACTCGTTTAACCCTTTCCTTTTCTACACCCGAGCAAGGCTTAGATGTCACTCGTATACGGTGCAGAATATTTCTTCAAGAATCAAACGGTTCGGTGACTCTTTCCTTTGTCGCATCATTAAGACCTGGCCAGCTCATGTATTTCCTGGTTCCTACAGTCCCGGGCCCTTTAATCGGGGCGTGAGAAAGCATCCGATGAGGCCGCCAAGCTGAGTGCCACTATTGTTAACATAAAGAATGGTGACCCTCTTTCCTGAGACTTTGCCGTCAGCGTACCATCAGGCGTGGTGAAGTCAAAAAATTTTTTATTAAAATTTTGCGTCTAGTGTTTGTGTATAAAAACTATTTTAACCGTTTATCCGCGACACATCACCCTTGCACCAACCCCTTTTAATTAGTACCCGTCAGGGGAGCGTCTATATAGGTTCAGTATAAGTAATACTTTTACAACTATATGTAACATAAAAAAACGGTGTCGATTTAAGAGCACAACTTGACCACCAATGCGTTCAATAACTCTACCGTGAGTTTACACCGTAACACCCAACGTGACCTTATGAGGCTAGTGAGCTTGTAACTAGCGGCTATTGTATGGTGTAAACTCATGATGGAGTTCATTATTTTTAGTAAAGAACATTACCATGTATTTGAGAAATGAACGAAATGTTAGTATACATACAAACTGCAGTCATGACTTGCCCATTGGGGTAGTCATACCATACCTACACCGTTCAATAATTATTTACAATAACTAGCTATCACGGTTGATGAGATACTGCCTGGTAACAGACAGAAGGACGGATAGTGGAGTGTTAGGTAGTTATATGGTTCCGTTCCTAAGCGTCATTTAGACGGGGCGAGTTTCTCGCCTCGAAGCTACAATTCTCGAAAGAAGAGAAAAAAGTTGCTTCGTCTAAACATTCGCAGAAACAATTGCCGCTCGCTCGTCCAAGCCTGGCGGGGATTGCCTCGCAATAGAATATTATAGTGTCAGACTAAAAATAATTTTAAGACAATAACATAAGGCATAAGTTGATATGTCGCTAGGAAATCTCGTATGATATAATGGTATTCGAGAATTGAGCGTTCGCCTGTGTGGAACCATTTTGATACGATTATCGTTGGGCGATTATCGCATAAGATTTATCGAACCAAAACCGTGCGAGAAACTCGCACCGTCTAAATGACGCCTCAGCCTCATGCTACAGTCAACGTCAGATTGATTTTGATGAACAAAGTACACAAAATGATCTTAATGCCTTGGTTATTCTCCTTCCTGTTGACTGATTGTTTTAATTTTTGGTACACACCTTTTGTTCGGACAAAATACAATTTAAATCAATATGACAGTCTGATTTGCTCCGACGGATATGCTCTATAGCTACCTAACCTTCGGCCTTGCACTGCGACTTACAGACGACGTGCATTTTAGTCATAGACATAGACATAGTCTCCCCCTCCGGCTCCGGCGAGGGAGGCAGCCGTAGGGATTTCCTGCACGTTAAAAAATGTCTGATTTGCTCTTACTACTTAAATATTAGGATTATATTGAGACTGTACATTCAGCGTCAGGACGATCTTGAGTATAAAAGTCAAGATCGTCCTGACGCGGAGTGTACAGTCGACATTATAAAATGAAGAACGGCTCAGGTGCTTACGTATGATTAGTGATTCTCATTTGCTGATCATGCATACTGTGAGAACTCAGTCAATTGCTGAATTCACACACTGGGTCATGATATTGCAAAGAACGAGACCGCTATTGTTTTGGACTTCTACTTAGGTATAACAATATCATTGTTTTAAACATTGATATACAATTGCAACAAATGTTTTTGACTCAGTGATTCATAAATTGTAAATGTTTTTTCTCTCAAACATTACATTATTTTTATAAACATTATTTGATGACAATATTAAATTTATGGTATGTAATATCCAACGTGAAGGGTACGTGAGTGCCACCAAGATCTTGAGGGTGGACTTGCGCAGGATTTCCTCTTGGCGTTGGGGAGTCAGATGGCAGTTGCTTGCTTTTGAGACTATTACTTATATTACAGCTTATTATACAAATTATAGTATTCAACGAATTGTTTAAAATTGTTCCACGGTGTGAGGCGGCAACGGGAATGAATTTGACATGGAACGCCAAAGAAGCTAATGAAGTTAGACATCCGTAGCTCTGCCATGAGTTTACACCGTAAAATAGTACAAGCACACTAGTCTCATAACGTTGAATGTTTCAGTGTAAACGCACAGAGGAGTTATCGAAAGCATTGCTGGTCGAGTTGTGCTCTAAAATCGACACCATTTTTAGGGTTCCATAGCCAAGGCAAACAACGGAACCCTTTTGGATTCGTCACGTCTGTTTCTTTTTTCGTCTTTTTTCCGAAACTATTAGAACTATGGTGTTGAAACTTGGTAAGTAGATGTATTCTGCGAACCGCATTAAGATTTTCACACAAAAATAGAAAAAGAAAACATTTGGATTTCCTCATACAACAGATAATATAAACGGTATAAACAGTTACACTCGTAACTTCAAGAAGCAGGCAGGCAGCGTTTTAGTTCAGGAGTTATAACGAGATGGCGACATTGTTGTGCAAAATTTCTTATAATTTTTTATATTAAAATTAACTTATCAAAAATAAAACATACACTAAACACATTATTGAGCATGACTGAGTAAATATATAAATATTCTAATCTATATTGATTCTGCCAGATTCGTCAGTAATGCTTACTTTATCATGTGTACTCGTAAACCGTATTTTTTTTCGTTTACAACGAACTACAAGAACTTTTATATTATGTTACATGCTGCTACGGAACTTTTCATGGGCGAGTCCAATTCGCACTTGACCATTTTTTTTGTTTCATACAAAAAGGCTAGTATACCTAGTTCATATCTTGGTCCCAAAATATTCTCAAAATGAGTTCTATATCCGCAGTCTTTTGAGAATAGTACTGGGTGCTACGCTGCCCTCGTAATTGTAAATGCAGTATTTGCAAAATGGCGGTTTCTAGAAAAACGCGGTTAAAGGTTTTTTTACATTTTCTACAATTTCTGAAATCATATATGTTTTATTTTTAACTTTAACATTATGAACAATTTTATAGATTAATTAGTTTATAATGTTGAATACTGCATTTTATCTTTGTATTTATATTTGATATTTGCATTGATTTTAAAGTGAAATGCAGTATTTGTGCTGAGTACTGCATTTATGTCTAGGAAATAATTCAAACTGCATTTATTTCTAGTACATTGAAACTAAACGATCAACTAAATATTCTATAAATGCAGTACATTATCATTTCGTGGACACATACGTGGTCCCGTCGAGTTTTTGCGGCGGCGAAAGGCAAGAGTGGCAGAAGTTTGGCCGTTTGCTCGCTCGTGCTGCGATCTAGCGGTTGGTAATATAGCATTCCATACCCGTTAGAATCGCTTCAGCGACTGCTGTTGCACAAGAGCTTGAATCGTTTGAAGTGAAGCAAAGCTGCCTCCACGGGTACGACTAGAAGAATTCTCGCAGTCCGTCCCCGTCTACCGACTTGTAGTGCCAGACATGCCGCCACTGAGGTGGCCCCGGTGGTTCTGGCCACGCGAGAGTCACTTGCGCCCAGACGACGCTGTGGTCCGAAGTACCAAGTGGTGCCTCCACTCGGTACGTAGTCAGCAGAGGGTCCAATAAAGACTCTCTGTGGGTCTCGATATCTGGTTTTCTAGTGATAGAATGCACCAGTTGCGAGAACCCATAGGTCAGGGCGTAGTAAGCAGCCCTTCCCGTAAAATCAGTTCTGTGCGACCCAACCACTCCACATAGTTAGCGTGAAAGTTCCCCAAGAATACCAAGTCCGCGGCAGGGTACTGCTCAATTACTCTGTCCGCCGACCGCTGCAGGTGCTCAAACAGTTGAGCCATGCCCAGGTCACCGCTATGGGACCTGTAGACGCACGCATAATGCACGGGTGTGGCCACCGTGATCCATACGTACCCATAGAGTAGACAGGTCCCTGTCTTCGAGGCCGTTTAGACAGCGACAGCAAACGTCATCCCAGACGTACATGCATACCTCGACTTCACTCAGGAAGTTATGTTCGGGTTCGCACCCGAACATAACTTCCTGAGTGTGTTGTGTGTGTTTGTGGCTGAAGGTGCCGCTGTAGAACGTCTATTCTTACTTTTCTTGGCCATAATAAAAATGGGAGGTAGAGGCATAGAGAGTCTCTATGCCGTCAGTGTAGAAGACAAAGTAAGGTTTCTCGCCACCGCAAACGAGCTAGGGTTGTGTGATTGGCTGGCGCGGTGGGCGGACGGGCCCCGGGTCTCCTCCCAGATACTGCCAAGTCTACTCCGGTTTCCTTCTCCGGCACGACTACAGCACCGGGAACTTTACACAGGCTGCTAGTTCAGCCTCCTGGAACGGAGATTATGTGATCTCCGGGTTCGGGAACCTTTCAGCCTGCGGGCGGCCAGCGGTTAACCGTTTCACCGGGTCTCCCTGACCGCCGCACCAACATTTCACTCCCGCACTAGTCAGTGGTGACATCCAAAGCCTTTGGTCTTCCCACTGACAACACAGAGCCTCTCCAGTGAGCTCTCGCTACCCTGCTCACCGTCGGGAACACAACACAAGGTTACTATAACCGCGGTATACCGTAGGACGAAGGTACTTCCCCAGTCGGACTGCTCAGTTGTAACGGGAGGTACCGTCGTGTCCTACCTTCTAAAATAACATGTCTATAATTAAAAATGTCACATGAGGCAATAGAAAACCAGTCAACTCTTCCTAATTACCATAGCAGCACTATATACCATATCCAACCTACATTATTGTATAACTGTTTTAGAATAATAAAGTCGATACTAACATATCCAACATCTAAATTTAGTAATGTACAATTAAAAATGGTGGTAGTACCATATATGACAAATACTTTCATTATGAACGAATAACAAAGTCGGTAGTGCCATATCCGACAAAAACGTTTAATAGAAGAACGAGTAACAAAGTCGACAGTACCATAACCGACAAAAACGGGAATGTTAGGTACAAGAAACAAAGTCGGTAGTGCCATATCCGACAAAAATGAACGAACTCAAAGCGCACAATAATGTAGAATGTGATACATTCGACACAGGTAATAAAATAATAATCCGTTAACAATGTGGGATTTGACACATATTACAATCTTAACCGTTAAAGTACGCCTAGATCGAAACTTTGTTATTTATACTAAATACTGCACATTTACGTAAAACAATAATATAAAAATACTAGCTGACCCGGCGAACTTCGTACCGCCTATATTTTTCCGCCCGCGTGGCGTCAGATCCCGTTCCCGCTGCACCCTCTACTATATTAAACATGTATTATACATATAAACCTTCCTCTTGAATCACTCTATCTATTAAAAAAAACCGCATCAAAATCCGTTGCGCAGTTTTAAAGATTTAAGCATACAAAGGGATATAGGGACAGAGAAAGCGACTTTGTTTTATACTATGTAGTGATAAAACACGCACGCGCAGTCGCCCCGCTAACAATGAGCGAACTGGCAGAACCACGCGTTGCGCGCGCCCCTTCCCCTTCTTAGCCCCGCGAACTTTGTAGTAACATGCCTACCTACATTATTATTCGTACGCTCCTATAAAATCCGACTTTGTTCATCTGGAAATACTATGATAGCATTTAGTTTCAAATTTGAAAGTTTGCGAGAACATAGATATAGACGTTTGAAGACCTTAGGAGCAATAAAACGAAAATCGCCAAAATGTAGTTCCGACTTTGTTAATAGCTGCAGTCGATATTTTGCACAGCGCCATGAATCACTCTAATAACACTACGAAACTACGTACTTCGAAAAGGCTCATATAAAAAAAAAATTACAACATTAAAATGCAGTTCATTATGCGAATGCTTCATTTAGCACTACGATAAGATTAATACTGCAATTTAAATTAGTAGTATATTACAAAAAACTCATAGAAATATAAAACGTACAACATTAAAATGCAGTTCATTTTGCAAATGCTGCATTTAGCTCTACGATAAGATTAATACTGCAATTTAAATTAGTAGTATAGACATTAGTACTGCATTTTATCCTTGTACGTTATTATTACTGCATTTAAATTAACAAACTCCCGGGAAAAACCTATGATTGCTGCATTTTTCCTTACAATTTTACTAACTTCCATAATATTTTTTTTATTTTTTTTTAACCAAAAGTTAGATACATGTCTCTTAACTTCATTTTCGATAAAAACAGGAATTTGGAAAAATGACGATTACTGCATTTATAATTACGACGGCAGTACGGTGCGCGGCGGTTGAAAAGCTCAAATGCACCAATTATAGTTTATACTAGCTATTGCCCGCAGCTCCGCCCGCGTGGATGTTAGTTAACGCTTAGTACTGAGTCGATGCTATTAAGCATTAATTTATTCTAAAATAAAAGTGGCCTATGTTACTTCTCATTACATCAGCTACCTGCCAATAAAAGTCCAGTCAAAATTGGTCCAGCCATTTCAGAGATTAGCCGAAAGAAACAGACAGACAGAGAGTTTTTTTATATTATATTATATTCATATGCATGTAGTAAAAAACGGTTATTTTAATATAAAAAACAGATACTCCAATTTTATTTAAATGTATGTATGTAATGTATGAAAGACTAAAACAATCCGCGCGCGCCAGGGCCTAGTTTCTCTCACGACAAGGGTCCAAGATATGTGCCTCAAGGTATAGTAGGATATTATAGAAGTCATTACTTAATGAAGGTACATACAATTATAATGTATGTTATGAATCAATTATCCAAAGTAGGTAAGCCGCCTTAAGTTTTGATTGTAATTTGCATATATTAAGACCTTAATAATTCATGAAGATGGTACCTTCTTTAAGGATTGTATTAAGAAGTTATTTCTTGTCGTAATAATGTCACTCAAAAACTTGATACTGTGTAATACGAGTCGGGGACCGCGTGGTCCTCCCTCCCGAGGAAGGCCAGACCGAGAGGAATGGCCCTGGGTCAGCCGGGGTGCGAGGGATATGTCGCGAGATAACCTCACCTCCGGCCTATCATATCGACCCACAGACAGCTTCGAGTCCGACATAACGTCCGTCTCGGGGGAGGGGGGGGGGGGGGGGGGGGGGTTATCCGTGGGGCTTGCCAGCACGTAAAAAAAATGTCTAATACGACCTCTGTATTGCGGTAGAGCGTGTGATTGCCAAGTCAAAGGTCGCGTGCCCAATTTTTTACCACGTAGGTTGCAGATAAGCACACGGTACACCTAATGGAAATTGGTTACCGTGGCCTATGGACGTGTACATCACCAGGAGTGTTTTAATCGTGCTGCTGATCCTGTAGGACCCCATGCTTGTGTATTTGCTTGCAAAAGGTTTTGGTCTAGTAGACGCTGAGCAATTTGTCGTAGTAGAATATTTATTTTTAGTACATGTTGCCTGCGGCTCGGCTCTACTAGATAAGAATTCTGATTTCTTCTTTGTCCTTCAACTCTCGACCCATTGAAACTTATTCCTGCAATAAAGATGATGAATTTGGTGTTATACGATTACGATCCCAATTCAGATCTAACAACAACAAAACAGATAAATCCTGTGAATAATATTTCAAAACGACTCCATTTCTAACTTGAGACCGAACTTCATATTTATTAATTGAGAAGTACGAGTACAAAACCTAGACATGACCAGATAAACAAGCTAGTTATTTACGAATAATATCCCCTGTCGACGCTAATGTATCAAGCCATTTATAATGCGACTTGGAGACTCATCTAATAAATGCTCGAGGATGTTACAGAGGTAATTTATTTGTCTCTTTCTAACACGTAAATTGTGCACTGCTAGCTCACTCGCACGCTCGACGCTGATCAAGCACTATTCTTGATTCGATACAGGTGCATTATGTAGTATATGTTAAGATTTTGATTTGTACTATTGACACTGAAATAAATTGCATTTTTTTAATATCATTATGCAGTTTTGCTATACAAGGCGTAATTTTTTTATACCACTTATAAAGTTGTTCAGTAGCTTAGTGTTAAGGGAGTCGGCCTTACGATTAAGAGACGTGGGGTGGCAAGCCTGGCCTGGAGTTACATTACTTTTTTCGCTGCCTTTACATAAACTGTAACATATCATTACTTAAACTGCTTCAAAAAATATAAGCAAATTATAATAGGTACACGTAAATACACAAATAATGTACACACTGTTAATTAATAGCCATTACAAACAGAAAACGGAAAAATTTACATCCCAGACAGGTAATAATATTTGCTTTAAAAATTTCATTAAATAATAACCAACACTGTATTATGATGGATCAAGCGGCGCACATCAACGGTTATCCAAATATTTTGAGTGGAGCACTGCCGCGCGGATGTATTGATTATGCAAATTAACTGGTGGATTACCTGGCTGCTCAGAGATTTTAATGCATTAAGTAGCCTCGGGATTTAAATTTTATAATTTTTACATTATTACAAGTCTTCGGGGAAAAATGTAGTATAAAAAGTTTAGTCTAGGGGTTATAAATAAATATTCAATACTAGCTTTTACTTGCGACTCCACCTGCTGGAATTCTGACTCCGTTCCAGTAATCTCTTTCAGAGAATTGAATAAAAAACATCCAAACGTTTGCCAGAGTTTTGCCAAGTTCATGCAATATATTTTGTCACAAAGTATTTGTATACATGAATATGGGTATTTAGATTGGTCTGGTCGTGCCTCGGAGAGCTCGTTAAGCCGTCGGTCCCGGTTATCATCCGAATATCAATGACAGTCGTTACGGCTAGTTGGAGCCCTCAAAATTCCAACAACTGGTCTAGTTGCAATGCTTCGATATCAGGTTATGGAGGTCAGATGGCAGTCGCTTCATGGAAAATATTGAAGTTCAGCCAAATCCGCAGTTAGACTGGTAAAAGCGGCGCCCAGACTCCAAGTTGAAAGATTTGGATGCGACTGGGATTAACGCTACAATGAAGAAGAATATTTGCATAAGCTAACGTCAGCTTTTGTTCTTATGTTCTGAAGAGAACTTACTAAACTCACATGTATACTTGAATCACAGTCTTCATGTCTCCATCTCAGTTGTTACACTGTATTTGTATAGTAAGACGAAAATAAGTTTTTTATCTTAAACTGTTCCATATACTACACGCTGCGGTTGACCTTAGGTAACTGTGAAGGATCAAGTTTTTATCACGAGGAGTTACTCCATAGTTTCATTTGTTTAGACTAGTTTAAAATAACTTTAACTTTATAAAGCCTGTGTTGGTCCACGGTAGATTAAAATAGGGCCTTTCGACCTCTTCACGGGGTATCGGTGACTAAGAAGAGGCTACACCAATAGCTAGTGAGGGCTGTTCTTCATCCGACACTAAACATTCAGCCCATGAAAAAGTGCCCGATTGACAGTAGGTACTAGGGTCACCCTCTATTACCTACGACCGAAAATTATAAAATGTCGGTGTCAATATACCTCTGCCTTACCCTTTGCCATGCCATTTGGGGATTACATAACATAACATAACATAAACTCACGCCTTTATCCCCGAAGGGGTAGGCAGAGGTGCTAGCACCCACATTTCGCCGGTATATGTTTAGGTCCCAATGTAATAGGTGGCGAGTCTATTGCCATTAACTGGGCACTTATAAACCTGCGATAAATACACACATTACTTCGAAAAACATCGAAAAGTCATTGGTGTGTGCCATGAAAAACCTGGGATCGAACCCGAGACCTCGTCTCAGTAGTCCATTACCCATACCACTAGGCTACCGCGGTTTGGGGATTAATAAGCGTTAATATATCTTTGAATGAAATTTTAAAGCATTTTGCATGCTAAATATATAATCGAATGAAATAGGAAAAATTGAATCGGTCTAGGCTAAAAGTTACATAAGGGCGGAATAGTCAAAAATCAATGTTTACAAATGATTGTAAAAGTCTAGATCAGTCGCAACTCAGCCGCCGACGAGGCAAGGTCTCCGAAGTCGCTCGGCCCTACGCCACTGAAGATGTCGACCGCAGTGATCTACGAAACGTCTGGAACGCAAGTTTCACATAGACCACGGCCAAACAGCCCGGAATCAGTATATTCTACATGCAACGCCGGCCGTGAAAGCATGAAGACTTTTAGATTGAAAAATCATTCATTGATCCCGATAGATCGTTAAAATATCGGTAGACGCTCGCTCCAATGTCGCCTCAAAGACAGATGAAAAGAAGAAATTTGGATTGGTTCAGGCGAGGTCTGGTAGCTTAGAGGTCAAAGCATTGGCCCTGTAAGGCAAAGATCGCGAGTTCAACCCCCGCCTAGACCGATTCAATTTTTCCTATTTTAATCGAAGCGTTAATATGTGGGTATGGGTACTAGTTTAAAATTCCTTTACCTAAATAAAACCGTGCGTAAAGGAGCATTATAAAACAAAAAGTAAATACTGAATTGTACTGGACTATCAATAGTTTAGCCTTTTATGGTAAGGAACTAACTTAACCAGATGGACTGGATATCAGACGATTGACGGAGCTGGTTAGGTGGCATTTTAATAGGACCTAGGTTGTTTGAATAATAAGAAATAATTCAGTTTTTGTGCAACTCTTGTATCGCAGTCTAGAGCAACGAGTTAGGTATAATTCCTTTGTAATTTTACTAATATAATCCATTTCAATATATTTGCGTGTACAGAACCGAGATTCCAGCCCATTATCTGATATTAGCTGTTGCCGGCGGCTCTACCCGCGTGGAATTTTGATCCCGTCCTTGCAACCCATGGGAACCTAATCCCGGGATAAACAGCCTGAGGCTCTGGCGTGGGGTTTCTTCTCAGGGTTAAATTGTCAGATGGTAGCCGCTCTCGTAAACAACCAACTATTATAAAATAATAAGAGGATCCAGTCTTCAAAGGTTTAACTTGACCTAATCGGAAAATCGCTAAGAGAATAATAAGCTACCAGTAGCCAGCTAATCAGCGAATATAGGTGCCCACAGAAAGCCAGTTGTAACTTTATATTTTGAGCCCAATGTCGTGCCTCGGAGAGCTCGTTAAGCCGTCGGTCTCGGTTGCCATACGTACATCTATGGCAGTCGTTACGGGTCGTTGTAGCCCAAACAAGTTCAACAACTAGTTTATCTGCAATGATTGGATATCGCCATCGGGTTGTGGAGGTCTAATGGCAGACGTTTCACAGAAAAAATCGAAGTTCAGCCTAATCCGCAGTTAGACAGGTAAAGTGGACCCTAGACATCGAGGTGAGGGCTTCGGAGGCGACTGGGATTAACCATGAGCCAATAAATAATTGTACAGTGGAAACAAATTTGAAACAAATAATATCAGGAAATGGGTCAAGTAAGATATAGGTCGATGTCAAAAGCGAAACAAAAATTACGAGTTTCTAAACAAACAAATGTAAAGTTGAATGAGGCAGAAATATCATCGTTTTCTCGTTGCGAATTCCTTTACAATGCTGGTTCATTCAATCAAGTTCCTCGTGAAATAAGAATGGAAAGTGTGTGTGTGAGTGTCTATTTGTACATCTCTCACACCTAAACCGCTGAAACGATTTTAATGGAATTTGGTTTAATGGTAGTTTAGACCTTGACAAAGGACATAGGCTATATTTGGTCCCCATAACCTAAATCCACGCGGGCGGAGCCACGGGCAAAAGATAGTTAATAATAATTAAGAATCGGCAATAGAATTTGATGAGATGAGATGATACCGGTCCCCTCAAAAACTCGGAAACTTTGACTAAATTGCATAAAAAGGTACCACCAGTTATTGTACCTCCTAATTACCTATTACAGCGACATGTGTGTATAAGTTGTAAACGTTTAAAATATCCTAATATCTTACTAATACACACATCGGCAGAATTAGCGGAACACAAAATAAGGAGAGTATAAATAGTTAGCTTTATTTTTAAACAAATAATAATTATACATGAAACAACAACAACATGTTTAATATCGAGTGTTTCCCCCCGTACCCTGATTAAGGTTTCCATCCGTTTGGGCATACTGCGAATGATGTCATCAATGATTTCTTGGGGCAACCTCTGCCATTCTTCAACTAATGTGTTTCGCAGCTCACCCAGATTGTTAGGAGGTAGCATTCTTGATTTGACACTCCTCTTTAGCAAGTCCCAAACGTGTTCAATCGGATTCATATCCGGGGACCGTGCTGGCCACTCCATCACCGTAACACCAACATGGTTTAGGTATGCCTGTAGTGAGCGAGCACTGTGAGTCCTGTGGTCCTGCATTAAAATGAAGTCGTTACCAATAAATGGGGCAAATGGCACAACATGTTCCTTTAAAATGTCGCTGATATACCGATCAGCAGTCAGATTTCAGCCGTCGACTACCACTAACTCCGTGCGAGCTCCTAAACATATTCCTGCCCAGACCATAATTTTGTGTTCCGCTAATTCTGCCGGTGTGTGTATCATAGTATTACTATCTATATGCTAACATTACAAATGTAAAAATTTGTGCAGATGTTTGGACGTTTCAATATTTATGTCCGTTGTCGTTTGGTAGGTACTCAATCACGCTTAAACAGATCTGACTGTTTCTAAGGAGGAAGTTCCCATACAAGCATTTAGCTGCGAGCAACTGCTAGTAATAACATAAAATATAAATTCTAAGACTTTTTGTCTGTTTTTAATCTTGAAGCGTGGTTGTTTTTAGCAAAGAGGTTGGTAAAATGTTTCCCTTTCACTTCAACCTAATATAATTAATCACCCTTAATGAGATTCAAGTGTTATTTTGTAGAAATTTTAAAAATACTCGTAGTTTGGTAGAAAGGAATTGTTGAACGATTATTCTGAATTCATCTCGAGCAAGTTAACAGTTCTGCAATAGGAGGGTAAATTTTGGCTTATATTAAAAACGACTAAAATATTTTTTTTACGAAAGTGGAACTTATTTTATCTATACTATTATTATAAAGAGGTAACGTTTGTGAGTTTGTGTCGTTGTAAGGTATCTCTGGATCTACTGAACCGATTTTCAAAATTATTTGACCAATAGAAAGCTACGTTATTGTGGAGTGTAATAGGTTATAATAATTTCCAAAATTAATTACGCATCTTTACCTAAACTAAAATAATGTAATCCAAATTGTAAAAAAAATGCTGCCATCGCGTGCGCTGCGAAAACTATTGAGGATAGAACAAACAATGTACTACAATATTAAAGAACATATCAAAATCTGTAAAGGCGCCCACTCACTAACAGTTTACCGGACGACGGCCGGACGATATAAATCTGTCAGTTAATCGCAATAACCCACACACTAACAGTTTCGTTAACGATTTTGGACTGACGACTAATACGATCCGATAGTGTGTGGCCGCCGAACGATTCCGGACAGTTCTAAGCCGGACAGTCCTAGGCTGTCAGGGCGAACGAGCACACGTCACGTCGGCCGGCGGCCTGTCGATCGACGTTTCGTGTCAGCTTTTTTACGTTCTAAACTTAGAATAACACAGTAAAATAATATTATTTTTTGGTCTGACGTAAATAACATTATGATGACATATTACCTATACACTAGTTTTTACTAAGATTTTATTCAGATTATGTACATAATCATCTATATTTCCATATTATATTTTAGTCCATAAGGTGCAAATTAGCTAACCCCTATTTCTTACAATGACTTTCATGTACTTATATAAGAATAACGTAGTGCAAGCTATTTTCAACCTTATTAATATCACAACGCATCTAGTTTTTTTCTTAGCTTTTTCTTAGTTTTTTTCGTGATCAGCGGCATTTATGTATGTGAAAAAACATGTAATCAAAAAAATGTCAATAAGGTTGAAAATCGCTTGCACTGTTTCATAGTCTCTGTGTAACTGATATCAGACCATTACCGGCGGAAAACTGACGACTCACAACTGCTAGTGTGTGGTCGCAAAACTGACAACAGGGAATTGCCGGCAGGCCAAAATCGTTTCAGTGTGTGGGCGCTATTGGCTTAGGATTGCAGCCCGCCGGACAGATCAGAAACTGCAGGCGGACTGCAGGCGGACTGTTAGTGAGTGGGTGCCTTAAGAAAGTCCGCAATAGCATACGCCTATCTGCTACGGATAACACACAATAACTGCTTTTACTCTTAAAATTATGGATAAAAATAATTAATATTTGTGAAACTTATTTAGCCCATATTATGGTATTAATTTGTATCTTTATAAATATGTTTGTTAGAACGAGAATTTTATGTAGAATATTTGTGACCTGTACTCTATACAGTTTAAACAAATATCTTCAATGATATAAACAAAATAAAAACATGCGGTACGCGTCGACCTGGCCGCGGCCGGCCGGCCGTTGCGTGGCGATATAGGCAGCATCTATCCGATTGCGTCGCGTCTTTCTATCTAACCCGAACTTTTAACCTGAAGTATTAAGGCGCCCACTCACTAACAGTTTACCGGACGATATAAATCTGTCAGTTAATCGCAATAACCCACACACTAACCGTTTCCTTAACGATTTTGGACTGACGACTACTACGATCCGATAGTGTGTGGCCGCCGAACGATTCCGGACAGTTCTAAGCCGGACAGTCCTAGGCCGTCAGGGCGAACGAGCATATGTCGAACGGCGGCCTGTCGATCGACATTTCGTGTCAGCTTTTTTACGTAATAAACTTAGAATAAAACAGTGAATTAATTTTATTCTTTTGTCTGAAGTAATAACATTATGATGACATGGACCTACATCACTATTTTTTACTAAGATTTTATTCATTTTTTGTACATAATCGTCTATATTTCTTATGCACATAGTCCATTAGATTCAAAATGGCTAACACCTATTTCTCACAATGATTAGCACGTACTTATGTAAGAATAACGTAGTGCAAGCTAATTTCAACCTTATTGACATCACAACAAATATAGTTTTTTTTCTTATATTCGTGATCAGCAGCATTTATTTATGCGAAAAAACATGTAATTAAGAAAATGTCAATAAGGTCGAAAATGCACTTTTTCGTAGTCTATGTAACTGATATGAGACCATTACCGGCAGGCGATCGTACGACCTAAAACTGACGACTCGCAACTGCTAGTGTGTGGTCGCAAAACTGACAACAGGGAATTGCCGGCAGGCCAAAATCGCTTTAGTGTGTGGGCGCTATCGGCTTAGGACTGCAGGCCGCCGGACAGATCAGGAACTGCAGGTGGACTGCAGGCGGACTGTTAGTGAGTGGGCCTTTACGCGGAATAAACGTTTCGGTAAAAAATATTTCTAATGCGGAACGGGGTCCGCGGGCACTACTAGTTCCTAATATTCTTATTTTCTTATAATAAATAGTAGTTTTTGCCCGCGGCTCCGCCCGCGTAGATGTCGGTTATCGCAAACAAACATAGTCTATGTCCTTTCTCAAGGTCTGATCTACCCCTATACCAAATTTCATCAAAATTGTTGCAGTAGTTTAGGCGTGAAAGACAGACAAACAAACAGACACACGCATACACTTCCCCGGATTGTAGTCTGGAATAGTAAACAGTCTACTTTTTATCCAGAGAATATATTCCTATAGGGAACAGGAATGGGATTAAAATTGTACGCAGGTGGAGATGCGGCCATCAACCTGTGTAAAATAATAAGTATAAATTTCGAAACTAAAATTTAGAATTATTACTAGCTGTTGCCCGCGGCTACGCCCGCGTGGATGTCGCTTAACGCGAATCACAAACTTTCATCCCGTATTCTCCCCCCCCTTAACCCCTTCTATCCCGATAAAAGGGAGCTTATGTCCGTTCCTAAGCTTTATCCATTCCTGTACCAAGTAGCAGCCCTTTGAGCGCGTAAATTTCTTGTATTCAAATAATTTGTGGCGGCCTACTCAACCGCCAACAACTAAGTCCGCGCGCTTCCGCGATGCACATCGCCGTGGTTTAGCAACAGAAATAAGTACACTGTCACTGTCCGCTCCCTTGACAAGTAGCGTGATAATATATAGCCTAGGTGTTATTCTGGTGTATAAACTATAGTATTGTAAAGTTTCATTAAAATCCATTCAGTAGTTTTTACGTAAAAGAGTAACGAACATCCATACATCCATCCATGCTCACAAACTTTCGCGTTTATCTCCATATACTCACAAACTTTCGCATTTATAATATTAATAGGATTTACGAGTATGTATCCATCAATGTCATTGGAGCCTAAGAAGCTTTGGTTTTGAATGAATGAATGAATGAATGAATGAATGAATATATTTATTTCAGGTAATTAACCCATAGCAATGTATTACATGTAATTAAAAATAAAAATCACAAATAAATAAATAATAACGATTTACAGATCAAAAAAATAAAATTGAACAACTACTCTTAAAATAAATAAATAAATAAATAGATATCCCACAACATTTCACACAACGCTATAAGACCCATGGTAAGCATAGCTTAACTAGCTTGTGTTATGGAATCTAGAATGCGGATAAACATACTTAGATAAAAAGATATCAAGCTGTAGATATGTCGCCGCCAACTAGCTAAATCAGCAGTTCAATTAACTGCCTAGGCAGTTAACAAAACGGCGCCATTCAGTTAACGGCCTGAATGGTGTTCAGCCATTTAATTAAACGGCCAGGCAAATAGCTTGGATCGATGACGTTTAACTACTTGCCTAGCCATTTAATGAAACAGTTAGAAAAATGAATTATTTCTGCATGGATATAAAAAAAATAACCACGAAGGCTTAATGAATTTTTTTGTGAATACACCTCTGTTTACCCCCTCGGGGATTTACAGGTGTAAGCATATATATATGTATGTGTGTAATTTTCTATCTATAATAATAATATTATTTCGAGGTAGTGCCCCATCTAACGATTGGCCTAAGCATTAGTCAGCCAGGTTATTAAACGATGCAAGAAACGAAACGGTTGAATATCATTCAGGCCGTTAATTGAATGGCGCCGTTTAGTTAAGTGCCTAGGCAGTTAATTGGACGGCTGATTAAGCGGCGGTGACAGATATATAATGGGTGATAGAGAAGGTGTAAAAGACAATAGTACATTATCAAAGTTAAGAATATGTGCGACGGCCTTTATACTAATAATTTATCACACTAGAATATTTAAAAAAATATTCATAAATAGAACCCCGGTTCTTTTTTAGAGTAATAACAATCAAAGTTTTCAGAGCCAACCTCATTCAATTTTTACGAGCCTCAGTTGCATTCACGATAGCGTAAACTAATAATTTATTGCGTAATTCTATTCTCCTAATACCAAACGTTGGAGGAATATTTTCCCCGTAACTAATTAGTAAGCAGTTGAGCTTTTAAAATAATATATAATATCAAGGCTAAATAGTTGCAGACACGCCATTTCCATAAACAAGTTTAATTATAATTTACTATGTTTACCATTGCTGCCTAATACAAACAGTGAGGGAGTCCTGTACAGGTATGAGAGAGTGAGACAGAGTTACTCAAGTCCTGTAAGTGCGAAAGGGTAGTGGGTAGAAATATTTTAATTATGATCGTTAATTGGGATAATGAAGTGAAGTCACTGATTTTCTGTGATGTTAGATTTTATCTGAAAAAATAGTAGTTTACAACTGTTTTTTAATCCGAGTGCAGTCCATCGCGTAATATCATTATTCTTATTCTTATCTTATCAAAAATATATTAAATGTAGGTGTATTTCATTAAAATTAATAGTTGATTTAGAACAATCTTAAATATAATTTATTATTAAGACCATAGTTGGTCGAGTTCATCGTTATGGAGACTTGAATATTGGCCTAATAAGTCATTTAAAATTAGGAATAAATATTATGATTGATTAATGATAAATAATTTTGACTTTAACTTTTTTCTTATAAATTTATTAGGTCACACAACTTGGTAATAAAATTTTACTTTTAACCTATGTTATAGACCAAAATGACATCTGATTTATCGTACCTATCACTATACATGAAATAAATGGCGCCAATAAGTATCATTAGTCTCCACAGCTCTTTCCGAAACATTAAATTACAACGTCTCATTAACCGTTAAAAAAATGCTTAAAACGTCGCATCTGTTATTCTAATGTTTAAGTCTGTGGTTAAGGGCGGGAAAACATTTTCAGCCAGTACCCTGCTAGGCATCGCGCCTTGCGGACGTCAGAACGTCCTCTTCTAATTTCGAATGTCGAATGCCGCGTTTGACATTTCGAGTTTTTAAATAAAAAAATAATAATTGTGTCAAATGAATTATCATATCAGATTTTGAACGAAAGTGTAGAACTTTGATATTTTAGATTTTTTTAAGTTCCTTTCTGTTAGATGCATGTGTGGACATTAGTGAAATTGGATTTTATGGTTTCATATTAATGGTAAGTTCGTGCTTCATATTGTAGCATTAGGATAATTTCGTTGTAAGTAATCTTTTTAATATTGGGTGGGAACATTGGTATCCGTAAATTTGCGTACGCTTACTTATTTTCTTTTTGCGTCTGTATCCCATAATCATAGTAAATAAAATATATTTTAATACACATAAATAATAATAAACAACCTCTGACCACTAATAATTTGACCTCCAGTAACAACACTTACTGGTGGGACAGTTTATATTATTATTTAATATTAGATGTTTATAAAATGTACATAATTATAAAGTTGATCAGGAATTGAACCTGCGATCTAGCTTGCATAGTCGCTATATTATTCTAAATATAATATTATGTATTATTAAAATAAAATCACAAGGGGTCCGGTGCGTTCTTCCTGTGTACAAAATTACACGTAGAGCGCACCATTATCTATCCACCACGTTTTGTATAATTGAGCAAGAAATAAATAACCGCACGGACAAACAAACAAATAAATAAACAAACAAAATAACAGATACACTTCCTTATTTAAATATTAATTCAAATAAATAACATAATATTGAAATACTAAACCACCCATAAAACCAAAAGCGTTGGTTAATATTGATTCAGTAATGTTTATTCAACAATCTATAAACAAACAAATATTTACTAAAACGCGTTATATTTTCAATTGATTATTGTTTGATAATCACGGTCTATCACTTTGTTAATGATTATTGTAATGTATTATTAAAGCTGATAAGGTAGGGGGTAGGTTAGCTACTCCAAGTTAAAAGCTTCGAATGCGGCTGGAATGACCGCTAGAATTTTATTTTTATTTATTATATATTTATTATTCCTCATGAAGAAGAAGCAGCCGATAAGCTTAACGGGTTCACTAAGACCCTGCAAGCCGGTTCACAATACCTACATACTGATTGACGAATACGGCTCTGGTGCAGATTGTGCCCTCGGACTCAGGTTACTCGGCATTCCCTCCCATAAAAGATGTATTGATGACATCAAAATGAGGAAACGTAAGTAAACCCCGGGCACTAAAGTGAAAAGCTCAGATGTATCCGCTCCTCGATGGAGCGGAGAAATGTCAACAAATCTAGCAGATTCCCATATATTAATTTGAGAATTTGAAAATTAATGCATGTACACAGATACGGGGTTTTGAGATGTACCACGGGCGAAGCGAAGCGAAAAACTCTAAACGTCCTTAAGTAGCAAGGACGGAGCAAGTAACATGAGTTTATATTTTTTGCACACGAATTTGACATGTGCAATAAAAACAGTTCATGTTCTTACAAATAATTTATGGCTACTAAGTATCATTTATTGGTGTCTTCATGATCTAATAATTCTTTTTTTATATACAAGCGGTTACTATGACGTGACTTACGAGCAGCTTTTAGGTTGGTATACCGCGGGACATATATCTTAGACCTAAATTGTGCTCTATACGCGCAGTCACAGAATAGATAATAGTACTAGGCGCAGTACACATTTCTTGGATGTATTTTGAGCATAGCACGGGGTACTATGGCGGTGGACGAGTTCAAATTTACCAAGCATAAATTCTCGTCTCGTTTGTAAAAGTGAGTGTCCTGAGGTATAAGGCAGTGAGGAGGGGGAGGGGACGTCTCCTTCTCGATGAAAGTTTAAGTTATATGTAACCGGGATTAGTGTTAGAATGAAAAAACGGACTTCTCTGTTACCATGGGATTCTTCTTAAAATATAAACTGGAGTTCTATCTATATCTATACTAATATTATAAGGAGGAAAGATTTGTACGTAAGTATGTTTGTAACGGATTAGCTCAAAAAGTGATGGACCGATTTTAAAATTCTTTCACCATTTGAATGCTACATTATCACTTAAAAGGAGCCGCGGGCAACAGTTAATCATTAATATTTACCATCATCTTAGCATTACTCCTTAGGAGTGATTACCGTCTAACCTACCAAACACGAAAGGCAAACCTGCAATAGAGCCTTTTCTGTCGACCAGCAGTTCTACCAGAACGAAGTTGAGGTTAACTTGATGCCGAGGGTAGAGCTTCCATATACCCTGTGGTATATCTTCCTTTTTATATATTTACTAGCTATTGACTGCGGCTCCATTCACGTGGATATCCGTTATCGTGGTCAAACATAACCTATGTCCTTTTCCAAGGTCTAATTTATCCCTGATGGTTTAGGCGTCACAGAGTAACAGAGTTCTTTTTGCATGTATATTATCAGTATATGTAATACATTCCTGTGATTTCAACAATATACCCTCAATAAATGTTTTGGACTGGATGCGGAAGGCGGAGGATCGTACGAAATGGCGCACATTGGGAGAGGCCTATGTCCAGCAGTGGACTGCAGTGGGCTAATTGATTGAAATGTTTTCAACCAGTTATGTTGATGACGTAGGTACAGGTCAATGATACAATTAACCTCATATCCCAAGGTCACCCCAAACACTAAGGGCTGTCTGACTACAAATACTCGTAACCATTATTATTAAATAGATACGTGTTATTATCTGATATAGATATGTACAAGGTATTTGGTTTGAATCGAATTATTTTTGTGTACGAAGAATATGGTTTAATTTTTTGTGTTGTTACCCTCGGGGATAGTACAAGGTTATATTCCTGATAGATATTACATGGCACAAAGTTTGTATGTGTAAGTAATATTTTAATTTTACAAAAAGTCAAAGCAATACTAAGGTACAAAGTACGCCCTGTCATACAACTATTTATAAATAGATCAAACAAACAGAGGGTCAATTTTCGTAATAATAAAATGTTTAAAATTGAGTTTCGAGTTAACCTTAACCTCCCAAACGTCATTGTGAAAAAATCTGATATGGGAATCGAACCCAAAAAGCTCAATAAAGTGACAGCGAACAAGTTCATCACTTAAACCACTGCACTAAAGTTGTCTAATTTAGCTTCACACCGAAAGTTATTATAGTCCATTCCATAGCGAATTCTTACATCAAATGAGAACAAGTTATTTCAAAATTTCACACTATTACCCTGATTTGACTTTCCCTTTACATGCTGCAACGTCATTACCCCGTAAAAGGTATAAATATACAAAATTTGTCACACACAAGACTACGTTTCGACGCACGACCTCCTAAATCAACTTTCTTTCACAAACACATTTAAAAAAAGAACGAAATCGTTCAGTAGCGTAACACCTGTTGTCTGTGCCCCGTTCCCAGGCAAAACTCGTTCTACAGATAAAAAATATAAGAGAGAAAAAAAGATGGCGGCCGTCTTGAGGGATTGTCGACTGATTATTTTGTTTCTCATTTTATTGAATGCAGGTGCATTGGCGTTTTTATAAGCTGAGAATGGGATGACGTGGTCTTCTTAAAATTGTTTGCTTTATAATATTTGTTCGTTATATCAGCATGTTAACTATAAAACGTGTTAGTAATTTAATCCATGTTATTCTATGCATAGTTCATTGTCTTTTAGTATAATACTCAGCCTCAGATGCATGACTCGAACCAACAATAGTGCACCGAATACAGCAATAGACTAACCCACTATTACGTAGGGAACGTGATAACGTGAACCTATTCTCGGGATAAAAAACCTATATATTATTCCAAACTACAATCTATTCGTGTAGCAAATTTCAGCCTGATCCGTTCAGCCTTTAAAGCGTGACAAACATTAAAACATCTTCACAAACTTTCAAATTTATTACGTTAATACGATTAATAGGATTACATTTATAAATCACTATTATACATAAAGATTTAGTGAAGTTAAACTAAGCTATAAAGAGAGACACAGCTATTACAAGGTAGTAAAGCTGTGTTGGGCTTAGTTAACAATAAACTGTATCAGCAACTTGTTTTATCATCGATTTACATTTTATACAAGGTATATATTAGGTGCAATTCACAAGGTAATGCATGTAGTTAACGCCTTGTGTACTTTGTTATAAAATAGATTTATTAAATACTGTTTTCTTGACTTCTGTGGCGTAAGGTCACCTCTGCAGGTTCGATTCTTGCTCAGTGTACGGTACTATGGAGCTATTCTGATGGAGTGAGAAGGTGTTTTAATTAAATACAACAAACCTATCGAATTTTGATTCATGTATTTCTTTTTTTTGTTGTCTCATTTGGGTCTAGATTGCACTGTGTATTTCGTGCTGGAAAGCGGTCTTTGAGGTATCAGCCCACCAACCGGTACCTCACAGACCGCTTCAGTTCTTCAGTTTGTCGATCTAAAAAAAGATTTTTTTAAATCCTATTTCAAGGCTTACAGGAAATAAGCCACTAAATTTTTCATAACACTTAGGTGAGTACCTTTGTCTATACACGTGTGCAGCACTAGGGGATTCACACTCATGCTGCCGACCCTGTAAGCACAGATAGATTCTGTGCCGTTATTGTAGACGATACCTCAGAACAAGCCTTAGGTCTTCCCGCTGACAGTACAAAAAATCTCTAGTGAGTGAGTAGCTAGAGGGTGAAAGATTACAACAGATCATATGCTATTGTTATTTTTTATACCACTTAGGTGGTAGACAAGCACACGATCCACCTGATGGAAAGTGGTTACCATGACCCATGGAAGCGAGTAACATCATGGGGAGTCACACTCGTGCTGCCGACTCTGTAAAAACAGAGAGTTTCTGTGCCGTTATTGTAGAAGATAACACAGAACAAGCCTTATATGTTCCTACGGACAACATAAAGACTCTCCAGTAAGAACTGAAGCAATTTATCCCGTACCTATAATTACTTAGACGAGTTCTAAGTTATTCAAGCTCATCTAGCTCTCCAAAAATAGAATCACCCCATCTCGGCTTTAGGCGTTACTTATACATGTCCAAAAATGAACCGCTACGTCAGTCTATGTATTTTTAGAGCTAGTTACTAAGGAATAAGTACCAAAACCGGCCAAGTGCGAGTCTGACTTGCGCACTACGGTTTCCCAGGTATTAATTTGTCTATTTTATTGTGTTTTCAGTTTTTGTTGTCGAAGCAACAAGAATATTATCATCTATGAAAATTTAACTACGAGTATCTAACTCTCACGGTTCTCAAGATACACAGTCTGGTGACAGACAGACAGACAGATAGACAGTGGAGTCTTAGTCCATTGGGTTCCGTCTTTACACCCTTTGGGTAAAAAAACCCTAAAAAGAATAATTAGGGTGAATTCCATTAATGAATTCACTTTAAATGGGCACGACTGTCGGATCTTATTCGACGCGATTATAGGTAAACCGGCAATGAGTCACTTCGGTGAATAATCAGTAGAGTACCTGGCAATCTCCTAAAGAAAAAAGAGTGACACCCAGTACTGCCAGCTCTAAATGTATCTGAGTACGACCTAATTTCACCCGCGGCATACTTCAAAATCTATTTCAACTGCAATTAACTAATTTAAAAAAACGTATGGTTATCTCGTTTGGTTTGTTGACATTTATGATTACTGCTCTGCACCCCTGAGTTGAAGCGAGTTGATATATAACCTTCCTATGATATGACTACTTGATATTTAAATTATTTTACTGTTTGAACTAGTAAGTTCCTGAGATTAGCGCGTCCAACGAAGCAAACTCCTCAGCTTTAGATTAGATTTACAGACAGGTTCCTTCTTCCTGCCGGGCCTTTAAGCAGGACGTGAAAAAGCATCTGATGAGGCCGTCAAGCTGAATGCCACCATTGTTAACATGGTACGTATTTGTAATAGCGACCCTCTTTCCTGAGACTTTGCCTTCAGCTTACCATCAGGCAAGGTGAAGACAAATTGACCTGTCATATTATTAAATTAAAAAAAAACCCTCACAGCTGTGGGTTCTATGAACCTTTTTAACAAGATCAGATTGGTGTCAGTTACACGTATTTAAACATGTAGGTACTTATATCATTTAGAACGTGTTTCACTGCCAAAGTGTCTACGTTGGTCCCACTTTGGTCCCAATTTAGTTCTTTTTTTTCGAAACAACGTTATTCAACGAGACCCCAACACAACATACTGAACTTTATTCAGGTAATGAGCTATCGGCCTATTACAAATGACATATAATATTATGTTCCTAGACTAACAGCTGGATAAGAGAACCGTGTGATTACGTTCAACAACCAGTAATTGTGTAAGGAAGCACTGGTCTTAGTTGCTTTGTTTCAGTTAATTTCTAAGGGAACTTCTCTTTTTTTAATAGAGAAAGAAATTGGTTATTTCATTTAATATTAATTTAAATGTAGTGTGTCTGTTAGTAGAAACGTTTCCTTTTCCGGTGGCCTTAACGTTAATCATAGCGATAAAGTCACATTTACACCTAATTTAAGTTCCCTGGCTTTGTATATAACCATGCAAAGTAAGCTTTGTTGTTGATTTAATTTCATTCATGCATGGAACTTCGATGTACTAATTATAAACATGTAACGAATATCGATTGAGTGAGTACTAAGACAACCCTACCTGCAAGCGCCGCAGTTCCTGGGCACATCGCTTACCATCTCCTCGAGTATCGGGATCCTGGGTGTCGACATCTCAAGTGATGTTCAATACCGTAGTCATGTAGAAGACAAGGCCAAGCTGGCATCAAAGAAACTGGGAGTGCTTAACAAGGCGAAGCAGTACTTCACTGCGGGGCAACGACTCCTTATTTATAAGGCACAGGTTCGGCCCTATATGGAGCACTGTTGTCACCTTTTTGCCGGAGCGCCTACATACCAGCATGACCCCTTCGACTCGGTGCAAAGACGGGCGTTGAGGCTCGTCGACAATCCCGTGCTCGAAGGCGACGTGGAACCTCTCAGCCTCAGGAGGGACTTTGCCTCTCTTTGTGTGTTCTACCGCCTATACCTACAATGGCCTGTGCTTAGATGAATTGTTTGCGCACCACTCGCAATAGGCAGGGAATTCATCCTCATACATTGCGACGGGAAACGGTGCGCACGGTACGGTTTGAAAGGAACTTCATCCCACGCACGCTCAGGTTGTGGAATGAACTTCCTGCCGTGGTTTTACCAAGCGACTACAATATTCAAGAAGGACATTAGAAGGTTTTTTCAGGGTTGCGCGAGTATTTCGCCCCTGGTGTTGCATACGTCCATAATCCACGGTAGCCACTTTCCATCAGGTGGGCCGTGTACTTGTCTGCCACCTAAGTGGTATAAAAAAAAGGTGTCAGCAACCGGCTTGACAAACAAGGCCTTGATGCGGACCTTTTTGAAGAACGAGTAAGAGAAATGAGATGATAGCAGTTAAACGAATATAATCCAATATTTTCATAGAAGCAGGCAAGCGGATTCCGGGCTCCAAAAGGCTGACTTTGAATGCAAGTGGGATTGGTGATAAAACATACTTACATTTGGTACGAAACAGCCGCTATTTACACGTATTATTATTTAAGTATACCAAGTGAAACTTGTGCAAAGAAGCCTGAACTGTAATTATGTTATAACGACATAGTTATATGTGAAAACTTAATCAGTAGTTTTAAGGAACATAGGGACGAGCTATAATTTACATACAGATCATACGTTCCATAAATCCTCTTATGTAACATTTTACACAAAATACCTTCCAGTTTTCGAACAATACTGAAATCATGAAATGAAAATGTAATCTCATTATTTAATTACGTGGGTTATAATATGTCGCTTATGAATATCAGAATTTACATTACAAAGACAACTCCTACGTAATTAGGAGGTCTAAGTTTAACCCCTTTTTTGTTTCGAAAAGACATGTCTAAAGTCAAGTTCCCTTTGTGATGGTAGATTTTACACTCCCACACACGCACGCGCGAACACACACACACGCGCGCGCGCGCGCGCGCACACACACACACACACACACAAACGCGCCCACACAGACACAAACACACACTTATTCGTACATAAAATATACACATATGATGATATGATTTTATCTTTAACTTTGATGTTACAGAACAGGCCAGCGACGGCCTTTTGCATATTTTTTATGAATGTCATTAGATGCTCGCTCTATACGGAGTTATATATTCATGTTACTAACTATGATGATACCTTTTTCTATGAATTAATGATGAAATGGTAGATAATAAAACAATCTGAACTATGAGAAAATTCCCCAAAGTACACTAGGATGCATCACCATGATCCATCAGTTCGATAAACAGCATATTTTCCAAGGTGATCAAAATTGACATTAAAGTAACATTGGTTTTAATTGAGTCAGTGGTGAATCTTCCCAAACTTTTTGAGTGCTGTTCGTTTTACTAGTGGGAGTTGGGATCTGTCACAGGATCCACGAAGAAAAGTTCACTTAGAACTCGTGTCTATGAGTTTAACATACGTACAAATAACTAGGGGTTAGCAGTTTATCTATACGGATTTTTGGTCTGTTCCGCCTTTATACCACGAGCTCTCATACCATTAAATCATACCAAATGCGTATTCCTTACTCATACCGTTCTTAATTCATATCAATATCCATTCTTAAGTCATACTGACGCAAAAAATCCAAAAAAAAGAATACGGATAGCACGATAATGCATCCAACTAAATGCATCATTTTAATTAGGTTACTGATATAGAATTTAAAAATAATATAAAATTTCCCAATTGTATTGTGTACACCCATAATTGTGAAAAGGAGCGTATACGTCCACGAAATGTCAAGTATTGGATCTTAATTTCTTTTTTTAATAGTGAAAGAAAATTGCGTTCAATACGAACTGCATCTCCAGTAAATAGTGGTTTGAACTGAGGTTGCAACCCGCTTAAATTAAAAGGTTAAGTGAGGTACTTAATTTGTTTTAGTGCGTCGGTGGCTAAACTAGATGGGTAAGATAGCCTGACTAACGATTTTAAATCAATACAAGAGAGTACGTTAGAGTGGAATTTCAAGTAAGTACTGATTGTAATCGGATTTAAACTCAAATGCAGCTATTGAAAGTTGAACAACAGATTATTCTAATAGTTGGTAACCACTACATATGACTCTGTGTTATAGACTATATTCTTGGTTTGTGTTTAATCTTGAAAATATCTATTAGAAAGGCTGTCAGCTTTTTCACTTATTAATATATATAATAATATATATTTTTAATATAATATTCCACAACATTTCACACAACGCTATCTAGACCCATGGTAAGCATAGCTTAACTAGCTTGTGTTATGGAATCTAGAATGCGGATAGACATACTTAGATAGGTTTTTTTTTTGTAAATCCATACCTATTATAAATAGAAACACCCAGACCAATGCAAATATACATATTCATGCATACAAATATTTGCACTGAGCGGGGATCGAACCCGCGCCTCCTGCATAGCGGCCGCGTTCACTACCGCTACGCCACGGAGGCTGTCAAATTTACAATTAGTTAAAAACTACTGCACTTATACACCTTGAATATTAACAATCGCAACTTGACAGTCAATAATAATTAACTAACTGTTGTCCGCGGCATCGTCTGCGCAGAAATAGGCTATCTCCTTTCCCACGTAGTTTCATCAAAATCGGTTCAGCGTGAAAGCGTAATAGACAAACAGAGATACTTCCTCATTTATAATAAGTATTAGTATAGATAAATTATTATGTATTGTTTACAATTTTCATGTTTAAAGAGTAACATTTTAAAAGTGTTGTTTTTGAGCTAGGACGTCGGTAACGTTAAGGCCGGCGCTCACTGCCGGCATGGCACTGCATGGCACGGCAGATTGTGCTGCGGAATCCCGCGGCGTTCCGTAGCATGCCGTGGCATCCCGTGGTATCCCGTGGCATGCCGTGGCGTTCTGCTGAAAGCCCAGTCACTCTGGCGTCAATCAGTTTTGCTCCACGCGCATTCGAAGTTGGTTGTGTCGTTATGGTTGACTGGGAACCAGATTAATCAGTTTCTCTTCATCCATTTTTCCGTATTTTACGAGAAAGTAATATTACAATATCGCGTACGCACGTGCTAATATCTTGTCACGCTCAATCAGTGTGAGAGTAAAAAAAACGCGCGTGTGCCAGTGCATCTCTCCCTTGTCCCCGCGCACCGAACGAACGGCGCCCCAGTAACCGAAATGACCGCTGCACAAGTTACAACCTTATTTCAACCTGCTTAGCAATCATAATTCCTCGACACAAAGTGACCCATACGTCTCGCGGGATGCAATGGCGTGCCGCGGCAACTCGTAGAATGAAACGGCATGACTCGTCATGCCGCAGCATCCCGCGGCATGACGGGGCGCGTCGCGTCATGCCACAGCAATCCGCGGCACGTCGCGGCATTGTGGTATCGAAATAAAGTAACATGAACTCTAATCTAATTGAAATAAGATTCAAAATAACTTGATTAGTAATAAAATCCTTTGCCATGCCATCCCGTGCCGTGCCGGCAGTGAGCGCCGGCCCTTAATGTGTTAAATACATTCTGATGGCGACTGTACGACACCCACGGGATGCCACACCGCCTGGAGTCACACGGCAAATAAAGTAATTGATAAAAATTAAGATAATTACATTTAAATGATTGTAACCACTTTGTTACTAATTACAAGTTCCACTACCTCTAGCGTCGCTCAGCTCAATGTCAGGCCCTTATCACTTATCATTCACGGTCGTATGTTTAATGTATGAGATACATTAATATAAAGCAAAAGCAATTTCAAAAGCATTCCTTCTTGATAAATAAAAAAAAGACGTGTGGCACTCGGGGACTGCCGCGGTAAAGCTATTGTATAGCATTTTGTATCAACTTATGCAATTATAATTATATTTATAGATAGATAGATAGATAGATAATTCTTTATATTTATTTATATATGTATAATTATTTTATAATTCAAAATTAATACTGCATTTGTGATAATAATAAAATGTATGTATACAGAGTACTCACTCATTTTCTTTTACTATTTTTTCGTGACTTTCTTCATTAATAATAAATGCACTTTGTTCATTCATATTCAAAACACTTTATACACAAATTTTACAAGTACAGCTATTCACTGTTGTACATAAATACCTATACACCAATATACTTTCTCATAAACAGCTGCTTATATATTCGTCCGATTTCGGAGCAGCTCGTCTCGATTCGTGCGATCTTCGTAGAGTCATACAAATACGGCTAATTGCACGCACAAAAACACCGTGTCGAAGACTGCCGAAAAGAAACGAGCGCGCTCGTTTCTTTTCGGCAGCGTGAGGATTTTTCGTTACGGAATTTCTGGATTCGGTCCCCGCGCTCAAGGCCCTCGATAGAAGCTATGCAATAGCTTAATAGATGAAATAAAATAAGCCAATAAAGTAACTGGCCCCCGATTCTGATAATTTTATGACATAGCAAAACCACTATCTCGCCGCTGACGTTACATAAAATGTCATTAAATTTTAGACTTAATATCTGAGTAAGTCCAAAATGAAAAGAGGAAGAGTTTAAAACATTTTTCATTCACTCTACAAGATTGTCATTTAATTTTAGACTCTAACAGTAAAGTCTAAAGTAAAATGGCATTGGTTACAGTGTCTGTGGTACCGCAATGGTTTTGCCATGAAAAAATGATAGCAGAATCAGGGCCCTGGGCCAAACTGGATGCGAAAGGCGGAGGATCGTGAGTTGTGGTGCATATTTAGTTCTGTAGTGAATCTCAATAAGCTTATTAATTGATTGATTAAAGAATTTGTTATTGTAATGTATTAATATGAAAAACAAATTTATATTTTTAACTAATTGTAAATTTGACAACCTCCGTGGCGCAGCGGTGGTGAACACGGCCGCTGCGCTGCGATTTGTATGAAATGCTATATACATACATACATACATATATAAGGTCACGCCTTTTTCCCATCGGGGTAGGTAGAGACCACTTCTTTCCACTTGCTAAGGTCCTGACACACCTTTTTCGCTTCTCCTACTTTCATAAGCGTTTTCATACAAGCGCGTCGGTTCTGGGAACTTTTGACCTGGCCTTTACTTAAGACGTCTTCGATTTGATCGAAGAACGTTCGCCTAGGTCGCCCCTTACCGACTCGCCCATTCACTCTCGCCGTATAAATCTGTTTCGTCAATCTACTTTCACTCATCCTTTCTACGTGTCCGAACCATCTAAGCATCCCTTTCTCTATCTTTGTCCCTACATCTTCTACCACACCACAACGTTCCCTTATCACACTGTTCCTCACTTTATCTACTTACAAAGTTACTCCAGCTATACTTCTCAGACTTCTCATTTACGCAGCATTAATCTTACTTTCGTGCTTCTTATGCCCAGCATTCACTACCATACATAAGTGTTGGATCCAGCACTCCTCTATGTACAGCCAGTCGTGCCTTTTTAGACACGTTCTGGCTGCTCATAAAGCTATGCAGGGCCCCATTCACTTTGTTTCCTGCTAACACTCTTCGTTCAATATCAATGCTATATAAATATGGGTATTTATATTGGTCTGGTCGTGCCTCGGAGAGCACGTTAAGCCTTCGGTCCCGGTTGCCATACGAACACATTTATGGCAATGGTTACGGGTAGTTGGAGGCCTCGAAAGTCCAACAACTGTTCTAACTGTAATGCTTCGATAACACCTTTGGGTTGTGAAGGTCAGATGGCAGTTGCTTCACGGAAAATGTTGAAGTTTGGCCAAATCCGCAGATGTACTGGTAAAAGCGGACCCGAGACTCCAATTTGATAGCTTCGGATGCGACTGGAATTAACGCCAGGATGAACCAGATATAATTGTATATTTCTTTTTTATACCATTTAGGTGGCAGATCGCAGTAACCACTTCCCATTAGGTGGGGCGTGTACTTGACACGCCCACCTGATGAAAAGTGGTTACCGTAGCTTATGGAGGTATGCAACACCAGGGGCTTAACACTCATGATGCCTGAAAGTTTACTTCGACGGGTGATGTTCTATATGTTTTAATAAGTGTAGTGAAAACTTCTTTTTTTTTAATATTTTGCTATTAAATGATTTTTTTTTTATTTATTTATTCATTAGCAATTTTTACATCGTGTTTGAACATCGTTTGTACACATACATTGCATATATAAATAAAAAACATAAGAAAATCAACAATCAAAAGAAGTGGAAAATATCATGACACGTAAAAAATAACAGTTTTTACGTGTCAATTAATTAACAAAAACGAATATCACTCATGAATAATAAATCTATCGAATTTTAAACGGTTTAATTCCGTCTATTTAAGATTATAAACCAAAGGCAATTTCAATAGCTTTGCTTTTTGATAATAAATAAATTTGTCATATACTCGATCTAAAGATCTCAAGATATTATTCATCATATCCCTACTGTTGCCAAACATCTAATATACTAATATTATAAATAGGAAAGTGTGTGTGTGTGTGTGTGACTGTTTGTCAGTCTTTCACGCCTAAGCCGCTGAAATTTGGTACCGGGGTAGATAAGACCTTAAGAAAGGACATAGGCTATGTTTGGTCGCGATAACTGACATCCACGCGGGTGAAGCCGTGAGTTAAAGCCTGTTAGACATATTTAAGCATTAAAATTAAACATCTTTAGATGTCAGATTACAATATTTGTTTATTTCGACCGTATAAGGGTGCGTT
This sequence comes from Eilema caniola, assembly GCA_949126895.1. NCBI lineage: Eukaryota > Metazoa > Arthropoda > Insecta > Lepidoptera > Erebidae > Eilema > Eilema caniola. The sequence goes on along the minus strand of OX421486.1, from coordinate 9,669,401 downwards.
TAGACCAACGAGCGAATGTTCATTCTATCTGCTCTACGTCAAATTCCTTTAGTGTTAACAGTGACAGAACATTCGTTCGCTATTCTTTTATTGAAAACAAGGTTTTGTTTCCTTTAAAATATTAAAAAATAGTGCTCTTAAAATGCTTTTGTTCTCCAACTGTTTGTTCGTTTGGTCTAAACGTACCATAAGAACATGATTTCTAGAAAGGTTCATATCGTATGCCCGATCGGTACAATTCAGATGCTTCTAAATATCTGATAGATAGGATATCACATTGGTCTGTTAATGAACCATAAACAGTCCGTTAGTATCTTAGATTAGTGCGATGGTGAGTCATGTGAGTTGGTTGAGAGTACGGCAGGCTGACGAGGCGTAGATTATGATTGTAATACATAGGTGGCTTTCTCGATCACTCAAGAGTCCGCGGTTTTTTCTCTTTGTCTAGATGATATTTATAAAAGGAGACACATCACCTTTTTCTTGCTTTCATTAAAACCAGTACCAAAATTGAAAAAAGGAACAAAACGGACCTTAGGAAGCGCCCAGGGCCTATTTGTGTATTTAGTTCTTGGTGAAAGATTCGAAAGCAACCCAGAACCACGTTAAGATGACGATAATGAGGTCAAAAAATGATCCAAGTTGGATTCTAATGCATTGCAGTGTTCACTGTCGGTTTTTATTATAGACGAACATACGAATTTCATTGTAATATATTTTAAATAAGTCAATAAACTTACATGATAATCAGATCTACCTGTGTGTACACAATGTACACGTATAAGCATGTACATGTATCGAATAATGAGTGTTAACAATAGAGGATTCCGAGTAACATTTCTTTGAACACAAGTTAATCGATAGTTAACAATCGAGTGACGGAACACAACGTTTCTCAGTATTTTGTCCACACATGGCGTTTTAAAAATAACTTAGTTAAATTAAGATCGTGTAAACTGGAGCTTTGAATTGTTGCGCTGCAAGTAAAATCTTTGTGAAAGTGAGATCAGTTTGTTTTAATAATAATGTTCATTTAAAACTAGGAAAGAATCATCAAATTAGAATATTGTAGTCATTGTAGTCAGAGCTTATGCAAATAAATAAGATCGCTGCAGGACAAGAGTTGACAAACCGCGATTTATTGTAAGTACTTGTAGTATTCTTGTAGGAGTAAGAATGCATTAGGTACGGAGACACACACAGCGGTACCTAATACAGTATGGTTTTTTTTGCATCAATACAGCTTGATGATGAGGAAACTTAATCCAATATCAGGTGAGTTCTTATGTTTGTCACCTTATTAAGACTACTACGCCTAGATATAACGACATAGGTATAGTAAGATAGCTGCAATGTATGAGAAATCATTTCTTTTAGTACGCATCAGAAACGAGGAAGCAAATCGTTTGAATTAAATTTCTTGTTTCAAAATTCCCACAATCTAATCTAAAAGCAAAAAATAATGCTACCTGTTATATTTTTTACAAGCTACCTGTTATGCATATCGCTATAAATACCCAAGGCAATAAACCATACAAATCGAAGCGCGATACCAAACCATATCGAAAACTACAATCTAAACTCATTCATATTTTACCAGGTTTTTACTATTCCATACAAAAACCTGTAGTGCAATCAGGCGGAAACAGCAAAAAGGGACTAAAATATTCAAACCCGGGAATCAAATCCCGGTTCGATCATTACCTGCGGTTGTTTTCTATAACAAAACTCATTATGTTGTCAGTGATAGCCGCCCTGATTTCTTGGAACCCGTCCATGGGTTAAATATACCTTTGTAACGAAACGTCCTTCGTTTTTATATAGGATGATCAAGGTTTACACTTTTTGAGTAGCAATATTTATTTTTGGTTGTAATACTCATAATAATATATATCTTAATATATATAAATCTCGTGTCACAATGTTTGTCCTCAATGGACTCCTAAACCACTTAACCGATTATAATAAAATTCGCACACCATGTGTAGTTCGATCCAACTTGAGAGATAGGATAGTTTAAATCTCAAATTATAGTCCGATTCGCGATAACCGACATCCACGCGGGCGGAGCCGCGGGCGACAGCTAGTATATATATATATGTGTGTATTTAAATGAATGCCTTTTTCCCTTTGTCACGCCATCACGCGTGAACGGCTGGACCGATTTCACTAATTCTCTTTTAGAGTATTCCTTGCAGTATGGTTATGGTTCTTACGCAGAGAAAAAAATAAAAAAGGGGTTAACTCATAATAGTAGTAGTATCATTTTTTTATTAATATGTGTACCTTTATGTTATCTTTAATACTGTACTGTTTTTTTTTGTTTATTGTAGGTATTGTTGGCAAACTATATTTCATTCCATTTATAATTATAAATTATAATGTATTAATTTTTCTTATTTAATGTATAAGTAGCTGTTCCAATGCCGCCTATACTAGGGATTAAAAGTATTCATAATATATGTTATTCCAGACTGTAAAATATCCATGTACCAAATTTCGGCTAAATCGGGTCAGATGTTTGATCGAGGTTGTGTAACAAAAATCTTTACAAACTTTCACATAAATAGAAGGATTTCAAACAAGAAGTAGAATTTAGAATTTTCCTGTATTTGGTTGTTAGTGCACTATTAGGTATAAATTTAAAGATAACTATTAATTTATACCAAATATTAGCCAGAAGCATCACATATGCCTAAGCTCAAAATCGCACTTCAAGTTCTACGTTTTGCAATATTTATTTGTGGAGTAGTTATATCATAGCGTGCGGAAAATAAATAGCTTTGTAATAATAGCTTAAGACTTTTATATAATGAACACATAAAATAAACGGTGTAATATCTTTTTAAGTTTGCACCTGGAGGCCAAGTGAGAAATGGCATCACAAAGTTTTCGAGTTAAAATTCTCTCTTCCAACTAAAATGGGAATGAAAGTAAGAACTTGATGTGCGGAGAAAATTGCTTGTAGTATCATATATTCATGCCTTTCTCCTAAAGGTGTAGGCAGTCATTTGCTGCTTCTATCCATAGACACTTTAGCTTTCTTAGCGTCTGCTCCTCTAGACAAGTGCCAGTCGTAGGCCGGCGCGGCGTTTGGTGGACTAGAAAGACAAATGTATGGCATTTAATGTATTTGACATGCTTTAACGTCTATCATTATACGTCAAATCCCATACATTTGTCATTCTATTCTACCAAACGTCAGACAACAGTTGCCACATGTTTAGAGGGGCAGAAAGGTCGGAAAATTTATATGTTAAAAAGCTATTAGTTTTTACTCTCGCTTTATGATGAAGTCTCTCAGCGTGGGAGTAGGCAGGTAGGCGATTTAGTAATAAGACTAGGTAGGTAAACAAAAATAAATGCCCGCCTACGTGAAATACTAATATAGTTTTTGCAACCCACAAAAACTTTGTTCCCGGGATAAAGGGCAGTTTTTATATTCTAAATAATTGTGGCCTGTAATAATGCCGGTTATCACGACCAAATATAGCCTATGTACTTTTCTAAGCTTTAGTTTATCTCAATACCAAATGTAATAAAAATCGATAGAGTTTTTTATACCCACAGCACATAGTCCGCCTGATGGTAAGTGGTTACCGTGGCCTATGGATGTGTGCAACACCAGGGAAGTCACACTTGTGCTGCCGACACTGTAAACACAGGAAGTTTCTGTGCCATTATTGTAGAAGACAAAGCAGGAATAGCCTTTGGTCTTCTCACTGACAGTTCAAAAACTCTCCAGTGAGCTCTGGTTACCCTACTCACTGCCGGGAGCACAACACTAGGTTAATTTGACCGTGGTAGGTACCTCCTTTAGTTAGTTGCGAGTTTCTTATGTTTTTGTAATTCAAATCCACCGCGGAATAACTAACATTCATCCTGAATAGTGATACCAGGGCATTGAGGTCAATTAAAATTTCAGCTGCACCGGTAAAAAATTATAGGGTATTTTGTATTATTATTCCACCTGTATGGGATGGTTATCCACAAAAATCCAGCAGATTTAAAAAAACCTAACTAACTATATATTACTTTATTGAAAGCAGACAAAATAAGAGTTACATTTAAAGGGGGGGGGGGGGGGGGAGAAAAACTTGTCACGCCTTTATCTATATATCGTATCTTTCTCTGTTCTAAATTTAGGTGCAAAGATATTTCTGTAAATAATTCACAAGACAATCTGTTCTATCACAAGATCTTTGCCTCTTAAGTGCTGACGTAATTACCATTTAAGTAAAGCCTTGTAATTAAGTTAAAATTCACGTTCACGTTATCGGGTTATCTAATTATGTACTAAATTCATGTCAAGCATGGTCTTAACTTCGTTTGTATGAGTGTTTATTCTAGCTTCAGTGAACACTAATACAAAGGAAGAACCAAAACTAGGTATATTCTGTGAAGTGACGATAGTGAAAACAATTTGACTGCACAATATTTTGCATTAGCTGATGCCCGCAGTTCCGCCCGCGTGAAATTTAAAACCCGTTCACGCTACCGTAATGACACGTTTTAAATTTTTATCCGAGGACTTTGTATAAAAATGCTAGTATTCCGATTAACATAGGAAAAATTATATCAGTTCAGACAGGATTCAAACCCGCGATCTTTCCCTTACAGGGTGAATGCTCTGACCACTGAGCTACCCGACCACGCCTGAAGCTATCCAAATTTTGTCTATATATCCGCCTTGTTAGCATAGTGAAGAGTTAACATACCTACTAAATGTCTTAAAAATTTAATTCAAATGCTTTGCCCGTAGGCTTTGCCTAAAAAGGATATCGGGACAGCTTCTATTAGGGGCGACGCAGGATTTGAAGTACAGACGGTATTTTTTTTAACATTGTAATCATTCAATAACTCGAATTAATTACTTGTTAATACCTGTAAGCTTACCACCCGTGTTCACCTTTATCAGTCAAAGCATGATGAGTAGTGTTACTCGATACTCAGATCAACACCTGGTTATATGCTAGAAGCACTGTATTCGATACCTTGTTATTATTGTGTTATCTTACTATTATGTTATACAGACCATGATGAGTACCTGGTTAAGTAGGGATATATGGATCCACCTGTAAAAATAAGGGCAAAACCAAACTTACCTACAAGTGATAGTGATATACCTGCCAACTAAAGATTTGTCACTGTCTTTCTTGTAGGGGTTGGGGGTAAATACGATAATAGCTTTCATAAAACTCAAGATAAACCAATAGACCGCAGGCTCCAAATTGAAAATTGTAGATGTATATCTTAGCCATGAACCGTGACCATATATTATGGCCTTTGCTTGTTTAATAGTACTTGGATTTCATAGGTCTAGACTTGAACTTATCTTAAAATTTTACTCATTGTCCTATTGATAAGCTTTGTCATCAATGATGAACCAGACATACGATCTCTAGAGCCTTTCAGTCTTTAAGAGTCTTTAATAGAGATTAGAGTTAAGTTGGAGTTATTCACCTATTGTTAGCAAGAGAATATAATTTAACTAAAATGTAAAACTTCTCGTGAATAAAGAATGAGATCTGTATTTTAAGGTGCTTATCAAATACACCCGTAATTTAAATTCTTGTTGAAACTGAATTAATCGTTCGCTTAACTATTTTGGTTCGTCTTTTAAGAAATTTGATTTGAATTACAATCTAGAGAATATTACACTTAATTCTTATCTTTTGTTTCACGGAAAATATCGAAGTTCAGCCAAACCTGCAGTTAGACTGTTAGAACGGATTCCAGACTCTGAGATGAAAGCTTCTGATGCCAGAGGAATTAACGCTAGGATGAAGAAGATTCTTAGCTATTGCCTTGCTTATTTTCAACATTACTATTATTTTTTCTTTTACTTTTTACTTTTACTATTATATATTAACATATACTATTCCACATGTAAATCACACAAGTTTACCCCTATGGTTTTTCCAAGCTACTACAATTAGAGGTGCTTTAAAAAGCGCATTAGAAGGGGTCAGCATCATGAGTGTGTGCACTAAGCTACAGACACTCTGTGGGCTTTTTTGTACCCTGAGATAGTTTTTACTTTACCGTTACTTAGAAATAGAATAATAATTTAGTTAGGAATCTTTGCAAAATACATTCATTATGCACATGCAACGTTAGTGTGTTAAATAAAAATAAACACCTCCAAGCGGCCTAGAGCTTAACAACTAAATATGCCGTTTGTGTGTGAATGCGTGCGAATCGGCAGTAAACTCCTAAGCAATATTTTAAAGTTAATGTCCAGTCTGCTGTGGTTTCACTGGGGTTAAGGTCGCAGGCCTGGAAAATGCGGATTCGTAACCTTCCTTAAACAGTTTCAAAGGCATTGGTGAGATTTCCCGGGAATATTTCCTATGGAGCGTTGTTTAGCGTCAACGTAAATGATAAAGGCAAAACTGAATGACAAAAGCGCCCCTCTACGGAGTTTAAAAAGAGGCAATGTTTCGTGTTAAGCATTCCTTTTGTTTTTTCATTCGTAAAACCATCTTGATCTGAAGAGGTGTTTGTACACTATATATTGGCTATTTAGAGTATATAACACTATTGTTTCTGATTTTAAAAGATTTAATGACCCAATTTTAAAAAGTACATATTTCTGTTATAAATTTATATGGATAGATTATGTAAGTTTTTAACGCAATTACGAAAATACGTCTCAACAGAACTGCTTGAATTTTGGACTGAATTACAGTCTGTGACACCAGTTAGGCTAATTTTATCCCAGGAATATGTTCCAGGTTCCTGTAGGTCCCGGGAACAGCATAAGATTTTCTATATAGAAAGTAATTTCATATTTTGAATCTTTAGTCTTCGAGTCTAGAAAATAGCAAACACTATTTCACTTTAATCTAACTCAAATACTTTTATTCGGTAACAAGACAAGATACAACAGTAATCTAAACTTAATAATTTTAAAATAATACAAAACTGTGAATTATTCCTAATTATTTTCCATTGCTACACATAAGAATAATATATAAATATTTATTATAATAATTTGTAAAATTTACACAAAGGTACACAGAGAAGCTTTCTTCATTACACCGTATTCTCTTCCTGCAATATCTCCGGATCCGAGACAAGGAAACACAATTACGTCTACAATAAATTGCAGTGCAATTTAAAGAGTCGCCATTACACCATCAAATACCATTAGTTTTCCCACACTCGTCGTTTGTTTCCATTAGAAAGCTTAGGCGATGGTATTATGGGCCTAGGACGCCTAGATCTTTAATGTACGACAGTTTAATGAACCTAAACAAGTTTATATTTTTTCATTGTGTATTTTAAATCACTATACGTATTTAAAGAATGGAATAATAATATTATACATTAGCTGTTCCTACGACTTTGTTTGCGAGATCTTAGATCCCGGTTTAATTCTACTTTGTGCGAAATTGTTAATGGTTTTTGTAAAATGAACGTAGCCTAAATTAAATCTTATAATATTGACTGTCTATAGCGGACATCACCTCAATGTCAACCCAGCCACTAGGGAGATTATCCTGAACAAACACATAAAGGATAAACATGATTCGTGTACTTATATACATCAATTAAAAAGCTGTTATTTGGTATTTAAAAACAGGCATTTCCATATTTTATATCTGCAAATAGATAAGCTAAGGACTTTATAAATGGCCTGATTGATGCTGTCGATATTCAAAACACAGAACAGAAAAATCTATTTAAAACTATTTTTACACCATAGATGTCATCGTAAATATGTGTAATTAACGACAATACAAACCAGTTACATGTTATTGAAACTATCTTCAATGTATAAAGCCATCGGCGGATGTACACATGTGTAATTAAAATACCTCGTAAGCTCTAAAAATAAGATTTCAACTAGTATGGCAGAATTTCAATTAGAAATTCAAATCAGTGTAATTATATTAATTTAAAAATGATTATAAATGTTTTTTTTAGAGTTTGGGGACTTGTTTATACAAGAAAAAACTTGAAAAAAAATGCCGAGTTTCGACCAGTACACGTTTTCTTTTTTGTACAGCCCGGTCCTTTAAGCGAGGCGTGAAAATACTTCTGAAGAGGCCGTCAAGCTGCCCTCAGCTTGCCAATTGTTTCACACACCGAAACGTAAAAGCCCGCTGTGTTTCTTACCGGAGTCCTCTCTGGCCCGAGCCACACTTCGAAGAGGTGGTGGTCCATTTGTTAAACAAGTCTTCATTATTTCTTTGTTTGACGTTTGTCAGTGCCGTTTTAATGCAGAATTTTTAACTTTTACTTTGACTACCAAATATGCCAAAAATTGTATGCTGTGTATCAGTGGATGTGTAAATGCCGGAAGGCATAGTTTATTTCAAATCGGGGTGGGCCTTTTTATAGTCCATTCCTAAATAATGGCCAGTCCCAAAGTGCTATGAAACACTTTCTTGTCTAGTACTTATGTCCTAGCTACCATTTCCTGGTCGCCAGTCTGATAGGGTGTCCCCACATGTACTCTCTATTACTCAATTTAATTTCCCATAAAATTTTATTTACTGGATAATTTTATTGTAACCAAAAATATTACAAATTGAATACAATACTATATATCTTATTATGTTATTACTTTTTGCGTCACGAATCTTTCAATCTGTCGTTAGGGAAATTTGACAAGATTATGAGTATAGATGCTTTTATTTTGACGGTGACACATTGCTAATGTGTCAAATGGCTGTTATCTTACAAGTTACTTCATGTCTTTGTTAATAAATGTCATATTTATTTGGGTCATAGTTATTGTGTCGTTTATTTACTTAAATAAATAAACAAAACGGCCGCTTTTTGATAAACTACTTAATTTACTATATTATAATCCCTTTCGAAAATACTAAAGTGTTGAATTGTGATCGAAATAATTGCTCAATTTTGATGTGTTCCTAATAATTATAGCCTATCAATTTCAAATCATCACTTGAATTTTGAACTTGAGCATGATAATGTAAATACCATTATTCAATATTCCAATATTATCGGAAACGAACATTTCACGTGAACTGAATATGCCACCTAATAAAATATGACTCTGCCAAATTATGTAATATTAGATATTAAAGTGTCCCGGCTAAACTCGGGTAAAATTCTCCGTTTTAGTTAGGACATCGTAATATTTGTTATAGACAAAGTGATAATTTATATTATTCCTCTAAATTCATTTTCAATTTTACGTTTAATTTTGGTTGCATTCAAAGCTTCTTTTTTTTCGTGCTGGAAATCCCCACGGATTCTCCCCCTTCGGAGCCGAAGGAGTAGGTTATGTCGGACTCGAACCGACTAAACCGCACGCCGTTTGTGGGTAGATGTGCTAGGCCGAAGGTGAGGTTGTCTCGTGACATATCCCTCGCACCCCGGCTGACCCAGGGCCATTCCTCTCGGTCTGGCCCTCCTCGGTAGGGGGGACCACGCGGTCTCCGACTCGCCCCCGGTATGGGGAGGGCACGCATCGTCCTACGATGCGAGCCGCCGCCGTGGCCTGCTTCTACTAGGGTGACGAGGGGCTCCAGCCGTCACCCTCTGGCCCGGGGTTGCATTAAAAGCTTGCACTTCTGCTTTCTTCTCCTGATACAGCCAACTTGCATATATCTTGACCCAAGAGACTACGTGAGAGAAAAGATCGGATTGGTTTAATATAATCTACGATTGGTGGCCTTGAGCCCCTTTGCCGCTGTGGCACCCTGTTGGTAATAATAGTCCTTTCACTTTTAGCCCTAGTGAGGTTTTATAACTTGTGGATATTTTACACAAAATAATAATTTGCAAATTAAAAATCCCTACTAGCAATAATGTTTAAACACTTTGCTCATATCACTTCTCAGAATTAATAGTCAGTAGTTATTGGACCTGTTTATTAGTATTTTTACTTACAGTTGCTCATATTTTAGATTGCCAGCTGCGCCGATTCCGATAAAACACTTCCTTGATTTTATAGCAAAGCGTATACTTAGAATATCGTGGGAATCTGAGTGCCTCGATACATTTTATAATAACTTGATTATGTAAACGTACCTATTTTGTTAATCAAATCATACGTTGATTGAGAATATAGGTACGTTTTATTTAATTATTTTTATTATTCGGTATATGGTTTTTAAATGATATTATGCAGCTACGTAGCAAGGTGCTTAATTACTTTTATTATGATAATATTTTTTAATCGTTACCCGGGGCTCCGCCTAGGTGAAGTACTGATACCTTATTTGCGGCTCACTGAAATCTGTTTCCAGGATAATGCAAACGATAAATTTTATTCTTTCAGCCATTTTGGCGTGATGGGGTACCAACATCCAACTATCCATCCACCCATTCATCTATACATCTAACAACTTGCGTTTATATCTAGAATCTAACTTAATCCAAGATTCTTACATGAATATTTTGTTTTGCGTCATGTAAAATACATTTAAATTAGAAAAATATCACCCTAAAGTCACATTTCCACAAGACTACATACTACATGGATCTATTTCATACCTAGTATACCAAAGTGCACCGGTGCTGGCATGGCAGTGTAGAAATAGGTCCATAACGTGCCATTCAGAACTGACGAACGGACACGGTCTACCGGCCCAGACCTGGCTAGTAGTTCGTTTCGTAGAACATTGTGTTGAAGTTATACCTAATAGATTAATGACTGACTTCCTTATAACTAAGTTCACTTAAAACTATGACTAAATCATTTGTCACGAAGTACATAGTTTATAATCTAATATATAAAATTCTCGTGTCACAATGTATGTTCCCATACTCCTCCAAAACTATTCATGAACAAAAATTTTCATGAAAGTTTTTACTATCTATTTTTAATATCTATGTACTAACCGACAACCATGCGGGCAGAGCCGCGGGCATCAGCTAGTACCATTATAATTAAATTTGAAATAATTTCCGATAAATACAGCGCATAGCGACCGTTCACTATCCTTAGTTTGACACGAAGTAACGCTAATAAATATTCTACACTGATATAATGGATTTGTAATCGCTTTGAGATGCTAATTGCCGAAACCGCCTAAGTGTTTTCAATGAAATTTTGTATATACGTGAGCTGCGTTTTAGCTTGAAATAATATATAGGAGCTTTGGGAAAAGCAAGCGAGGTTTTTGATGAGATCAAAATTTTCGTAGAAATCGGAATCCTATTAAAGCATAGGAGGATTTCTATCCTTCTATAAATTAATGAGGACTATGAAAGTTTAAGAACATGTTTGGATGTTTATTTAGATCTCGCCGAAAATTGGTTCAATGATAGATAATGGTCTGGAATAACACAAGCTATTAACTTTTGTTACGTACAAGAATTGATGTACATGATTTTGAAAACGAGATCAAAATTCCACGCGGATGGTACTGCAGCTACTAGAGAAAAAAAATTGGCAGTTGTACGTTTTCCTTTTTAATAATCATAATCATAATATTTATTCTGTGGATCATAGTTTATTATTTTTATTATAAAGTAAGTACCTACATATTTCTACATGCCTACACACTCTCAACTCAAACTAAGCATAGATTGGGTAAGGAGTACAAATTATAGGTAACTACAGATATATAAAGTATCAAAAAAGAGAACTTTAAAGTAAGTTACAACCAGTTTATCTGCATATCTGGAGCAAAATCCCATAATTACAGTTATTAAGCTCAACCTTATGACGAAGTGTGGTTAAGTAGCTCATTCAAAGGATAATCACCCATAATCAGTGCTAAATGTCAGAAATAACACGGAATGATAAATTTGATTGTTGTTATTCAAAAATTAAAATATGAAAAAATCTTTTAAGAAATTACTTGAGCTTGGAAGGGATGTGTTAAGCTTGAGTCGAAATTAATGGCATCCGGTTCCTGGTTAGGAATATTGATTTTGTTAAAGTCAAGCGTTGCAGTTTGAATCTTTATCAAATTGGGCTCGGGATTCTTTTGAGAACATTTTGTTTTCATCGTAGTTTCAGATTAGGCCATCCAGGCCCAATTGTTAAATACATTCTGTATATTTTTATAAAAGAAGGATAAACTGGGTTAGAGGCCAGATTATATGAATGTATGTGTGTATATTTTTATAGATTTAACTAATTTCACAATTCAAGATGATGCGTAAGTTATTTGTCATCAGTGGTAATGTTACATCGATTTTTTTGATATGTCGTGAAAAATGACATCAAAACCGTAAAAACTGCAACAAGAACCTGTCTTATCTTTGCTTAATGCATATTGAAATACAGTCTATAAAATCATTGGCCTATTCACATCATTAGTTTTTGAGCAAAGTTATTTCTATATCAGCCAAAATGATGTTAAACTACGCAGCAGTTTTGAAAAAAAGCAAAACAGATTTTTATTATTAAAATGTTGTTTCGTTAGCGGACTGTAGTTGGTATTTTGATTGATTTAGTTCCTGGGGTCGTATCAGCAGTAAAACACACCAATCTTGGGTAACAAAAGTTCTCTATTCAGATTCACACAATTTTATAACACTTTTGCACAAGACCGTTTTACAAGCGCCAAAGGGCCGAGCGGAAGTAGTAGTTTACAGTAGCTGTCAAAGTCAAAAATTATATCTTTTATATTTTTATTGGTATTCTAACACTGACTGCACTAAAAAAGGGACCAATATAAATCATATTTATTATATAATAGTTTATACGAACTTTGCAGCCCAAGTTATATTACACAGATCGAGCGTAGACTCAATAAACTCTTCCATTATTGCTCGCATCAGCGTCATATCCCGGTCCATCTATCGCTAGAGGATATCCCTTATGACATCATACCGGTATTGAGATAACGGGCGGTTAGATCTTGCGACGGGTTTACCGTCTATGTTGGAGATTCTGTGGCCGACGTATTCAGAAGTTAAGACAGGAATAGCTTTGGTTTTAATGCTTGATTTTCTTCTTAACCCTCTGAAGGCGGTAATTATAGATCAGTAGTGAAATGTTGCCCTGACCAAAGCTTAGTGTCATCTAAAGTGACACTAATGGTACGTTTAGACTATGACACTATACACAGTACACTCAGTGTATACATTGAAGTGTCTCTGTATGAACACTCTCTGATTGCAAAATTTATTCTGACACGACAATTAGTGTCGCATCGTGTTCATACAGAGATACTTCGATGTATACACTGAGTGTACCGTGTATAGTGTCATAGTCTAATCGTACCTTAAGTTTGAGTCATGTGTTGTAAATGATTTAAATGCCATTACAATGGTAATTTCAACAGCTAGATATCTGAAACTACCATTGATAGAACGGCTTTTTATAAGTATTGACAGAGTGCAGGATAAATGAACGAGAAATTGAATTATATTCATATCTTATTTTATTGTTATTGTACACTTTTGTTCTCTTATTAAATAGTACGTAATTAAGATTTTATACTTATTCTTTCTCTTTTTTTTGCATAAACTTTTCTCTCTTTGAGTAATATAACCTACTATTTCTCAAAAGTTTACTCAACTGTCTGCGCAACATCTTTTACTTCATTTCTCGATAAATTCAATAATTGTGCTTGGCTTGTGTATGAAATAACTTTACGCCTTCTGATTTATGCTATAACTACATCTTTAGCTTCGCATATTTGAACAACCGGTGTGTTAACCCTATCGAATCGGTCACAGCCGAACTGACTGAGTACTGCATTTAAAATTCGTTTCATTTCTTTTTAATTGCCAAAAGAAGTTAATATATTTAAACAAATATTGTAGAGTTAAAATATTATACATATTGAAAACACTTGTACTTTTTCCGCAGTATTTATTATTGAACTTGACCGGTGAACTTCGCCTTACAGCATCTTCAAAAGTTTACATTGATGTTTATGAACATTTCTAGTCTTAAACACTATGTTGCTTCACATTCTTTTTTTTTCACAAGTTTTAAAATTTAGTATACCAGTTAAAAACTTTTCCCCAAAATGTGGGGAAATAATTATAAGTTCGGGCTAAAGTATTTTAGTTTTAAAATAAATAGTTAATCACAATGTCAAGAAATAATTTTAAATGTCAAATTAACAATGTCATGAAAAAAATAATGTCGAATAAAAATAATGTCAAACGAGAATGAATAATGTCAAATAGAAATTACCAATGTAAGTGTAGTACTAAAAATATGAATCGTTTTTTTTTGTCTCCAGCCTCTAACATGTTCCTCTACCCTAGATGCAAAGAGTCGACCGGTTTGACCAATGTATTTTTTGTTGCAGGTGGAACATGTTAGTTCATATATACCACTATTTTGTTCTATTGGAGTTACATCTTTATTGTTACATATTAAATTTTGCAGGGTTGTGGTCAAACAAATCCACAACAATCCTTTAAGTTGAGTAAGTTTTGACGACTTTTGACCATAATAATTGCTTTCAAAGAAACGTAAGATTTTAAGTCTGACCAAGACATTATAAACAAAAAAGACGAGTTGCACTCTGGGAGTGCCGGCAGAAGTGAAAACCTTTTCTTTCTTTCTTTCTTCGTTATATACAAAGCAAAAGATAAAAAAAATATATCATACCATACCATACCATACTATACCTATAATATAGCGCCAGTTATAGAACTTATCACTAATTTTCTGCTAATTTTCTGACAGAAGAAATTAATAAATTACAAAAAGAAAAAATAATCACAAAATAATAAATTACAAAAAGAAAAAATAATCATAAAAAGTAATAAATTACAAAAAAGAAAAATGATCACAAAAAGTAATAAATTACAAAAAGAAAAAATAATCAACAAAAGTGTCAGAAGGCCAGGATTGAACCCGGTACTATATGGAACCATAAGGACTTACAGTCGAAGCGCTAACCGCTATGCCACGAAGCTATTTATCGTATATTGCAAAATAGACAGTCTGTAACTAATATTGTATGACGTCAGTCGTCGGTTACGGTTCAAAGGTCAAGCGATCCTGACGCGAGTTCAACACTTTTTACCCATCCAATGCCGCTAAAGAAGTTTTCACTTCAAAAAAAAAACCACATCCAAATCCGTACAGCAGATTTTTCGTCCATCGCGGACAAACAGACAAATAGACAAAAGATTTAAAAAACCATTTTTGTCTTCAGTATCGTTAAATTATCAATAATCTAAGTAGGTATATTTAATGTTCAGACAAGACCACTTTAAAAACATGTATAATAGTATAAAAGAGAATCCTTTTGACGTATCGGAGGAGTAAAGTGTCGCCTTCATGTCTCGCAAAGAAAACGTAAGAAAGGATCGCTCTAACAAGATGGGTTTACCAGTACCTGACAGGTATGTGAGAGCAATAAGTTGAGTTTTTGAATACAATTACTTTTATTCTCCATCATGTACGTAGGTTATTTGTTAAAACAGCTTACGGTTTTACTAAAAATATATTGTAATAATTTAATTACGTCTTACTATCTATTATTATTCTACTAAATAAGAAAAATTGTGTCAGACAGCCTCCGTGGCGTTGCGGTAGTGAACGCGACCGCTACGCAGGAGGCGCGGGTTCGATCCCCGCCCAGGTGAAATATTTGTATGCATGAATATGGGTATTTGCATTGGTCTGGTCGTGCCTCGGAGAGCACTATAAGCCGTCGCTTCCGGTGCCATACAAACATCTATGGCAGTCGTTACGGGTAGTCGGAGCCCTCAAAAGTCCAACAACTGGTCTAACTGCAATGCTTCGATATCGCCTTTGGGTTGTGGAGGTCAGATGGCAGTCGCATCATAGAAAATGTCGAAGTTTAGCCAAATCCGCAGTTGGACTGGTAAAAGCGGACCCCAGACTCCAAGTTGATAGCTTCGGATGCGACTGGGATTAACGTTAGGATGAAGAAGATGAAAATTTGTGAAGATTTTTGAATATATTTTTTTTAGACTTTATGTTATTTTATTTATTTCTTTATTTAGACTACTTTTTTATCCGTTAGTTAGGTTCACATGTGTTGCAAGGAACCAGAATTCCACACGCGCAAAACTGCGATCATAAGCTAGAATAATATAAATTTTACATTGGTTAACACATTTTTCTATAATAGTCGTGCATCGGTAGATGGCTCTGCAGTCGTGTCATAGGATATTTTTTATTTTATTAATTCCCGTTAAAGTCAGGACTCCAGCAGCTAGCTTTCTATAAATTTATTTTTCTATTAATTTTATCTCTAATCTTATAAGCCACGTAGGAAAAGACATTTCCTTTACTATTTCTAAGCCTGATGCAACTGGCTAAAAAAGTTGTCCCCCCATCCGCTAAAAATGCAAGATCCCTATAACTCTTTGTGATGTATGCAGACAGGGTTCATTGCAAAGTGGTATTTTCTTAACAGTGTGCATCGTAAGAGGAACCAATGAGGCTGTGTAGTGTGCAAGCCATTATAGGTCTAATTATATTGACGGTTGCGTGTGGGGACTTTTTCCTTGGGTTCAATAAACTAGTGCGAGAGAGACGACCTTTCAATTATCGATAGACTGCAGCGCTAGAAGTTACAGGATGATGTTTTTTGTGTCCATATTGAATGCTTATCTTTTATAACGTATTAGGTCTGAATTATAGTAACAAAATGCAATACGCATGATAGATAGACAAAAAGAAAGACTAAGATGACATATTATATTTTTTAAAACAAGTCTCTTTTATGAGATTTTCGCATTGTATTCTAATAGGGTATTTGACAAATTTTGGAAAATCATTTTAAATTATTCCTTAGCATATAATATGCACACTACATCCATATTTCAAAAAAAATCAACGAATTTTAACAAAAAATCGATATTAAAGTTTAAATTTTCAAAAACGCGCGAAAAACGTGACGTCAAAGTAAATAATAAAGATTTTAAATAATCCACAAAAACTGTTTGTTTCTGTTCTGTTCTGTCACAAAGCCGTGTTTACTTGCATGTGACGTCAGCAGTGCTGTGATCGATCAGAGAGCGTTTTCGTCACAGATAAAAATTCGAAAAAATATTAGAAATTTTTAAGCGAAATTCTTAAAAAAATATGCTTATTTTAGTTTAATTTATAGTTTTAAATGTCTTTTTACGCTATTATCTGATAGGATGACCATTATTTGTAGTATTTTTTAATGTTGTCAAATACCCCATTGTTTATGTTGTACCCGTGATACTTCTTTGTGTACAATAAATACATAAAGCGTATGCTTTTACTGCTATACCAATGCGTATTTGATTAATTAAACAGAGCTGCTTTGAAACAAAAAACTGTCAAAAATCCTGAAGCACTAGCAAACCATTCTCTAACAACGTGAAAATAAAAAGAAGAAAAAATAAAACCACAATTTTATTAGAAGAGTACGGTATAAAAATACCCTCATCCCTTTTATATTGTATAAAAAGTGTCCTTGTGTAATTTACTTTGTATAAAAATCACAACAGGTGTGGCCTTACGAACCGAGAGACGTTATCGTGCAAACACAAGTTTTACGATGTACTGAATTGATTTTCTACACCATGTATAAGAAGCTCAGTAAGCGTTGCATGTGAAGCGAAGAATAAGGTTTTATGGAAAATAACAAGTTTGTTTAAGTTATACATGAACGAATATAGTAATGCAACTATTCATAAACCATGAAAAATATGAATACAATACGATAAAATTATATTATATCCCAGAGATTATATTATTGTTCTCCCTATAATAAAAAAGACACATCCACAAAGTGATACACAAATAACTCTTGGTATATATTTGAAATTACTGTACTATACGTTATATCGAAACGTGGGTGTTAATTCACCTCTAATACCCCTTCGGGGATTTACAGGCTTATGTATACTATAAGAAATGTTGCAGAAAAGAAAACGGTCAACCATCCGTTGTTGGTTCCAATTCCATAATGGACTGTCAAGTACAAGTTTTTGAAAAGAAAACTAAAATATTTCGAAGAAAATAAAATAAAAATTAATGTCATTTTAATATTTTAGTCTATTAGTTATTATTTATTTTACTGGTTCAAATTAACACTAATGCATTATTACCATATATTTTTGCTATTAATATTTGTGAAAAAATGACCAGACGGAGATGGTACCAGTTCAGCTCCTTCTTAGAGCGTCAAAGTTACCATTTGGCACCGATTTTCAAATGCAAATCAAACAATTTAATGAAATTTTAAAGCAATAAGTAAACTAACTATTCAAATCGGTTAAAGATTGGAATCGCGATTGGTCTCTTATAGATAAAATCTAAATTAAATTGAACTACATAACACAAACTAAACACACTATTGAAGCAACAATGTAATTTAGCCATATTACAAAATGTCCTATTTTACCTCATTTAAACTGCGACATACGTGGTAAGCAAACGGTACACATCCGTGCGTAGCACCTGCGCCCTATTGGTTACCAGTTTCGTCCATAGCCTGCTTAGATGCTATAATAAGAATCTTACATTTAAATTAGATACGCATCCAGTAGTCATAATATTAATTTTAGATTCGTTTAATAAAGGTAATAAAAATATATTTTCTTACAAGTTTAAGTTCTGTTTGTTTTGTTAACAATTATAAATCACTAGCTGAAGTATTATGACTTGATCTCTTAAAAACTTTTAAAATAAACTTGAGCCGAATTTCTTTCGATAAAAGTCACTCAACGCAACCAAGGTCTGTTAGAAAGGTTTTGGAGCTCGATTTATTTGAGATGGACAGATTTGACAGATTGTCTATACAATACAATCTGTCTTCAGATACATTGAGATTCAGAACTTAGTACCATTCTAAAATATGGGCCCTTTTCATATAGGTAGGTAATTAATTCAATTTGACTTGGAAAAACATAAAAACTCAGTTTAGTCAAAAGATTTCTTTGGTGAAATTGAGCCTAAAATTTGGCCGATAGCTGCAATTCCCGTGTATATTTAACGTTTGTTCTGTTGCGCTTGGGATATTGTACAGTAGGGATCGGTATAAACAGTGTTTCAAACATCCACGGCTATGACACTCGAATTTTACGGGGTGCGAGCTGAGAAAATACTGTTATAGGATGATGTGACTGCAATGCGACAAAACCTTGCGATAAAAGGGGTACAGTTGGCCTCAGAAGTGGATGAACACAGACTAAATTATAAAGGAGTACTTTGAAATTCTACCAATACTCGTATAATACGTGTGAAAGTTTGTGAAGATGTTTCTATGTTTGATAATTTATCACGCTTCATAGAATGACGTATCTGTCTGAAATTTGGTACCGATATAGTAACACAACATCTTTTACACCCAAAACAGGTTTCAATGATTTTCGCGATCAAAATTCCTTGCGAGAGGAGCTGCGTGTAAGATCATTTCACTTCAATTATATAAATGATACATTTAAATAATTGAAGTGAAATGATACATTTAAATAATTGAAGTGAACCTCATTGTTGATAGACTTTATATTTTGTAATTAGTTTTCGTTTGCACTCATTGATTGATGTATGTCATGTTGCAGTCGTGTTTGTGGTGAGAAAGGCGAATTAGCGTCGCTTAGAGAGGCTATGTTTTAATCGCGGGTGCACCCTACCTTGTTTAATGCCCACTTAAGATAATTGTATTTATTTACAAATACTCTTTTCGGAGGATAAGTTTAATACATTTCATACTTAATAAATTATTTTAAAAACGATTTTGAGCTAGTAATTGGTACGGCCTCGTAACACATTATTTAACTCTAAATTTTTTGACGGCGACTGTACTTACGACAGAATTGATTGCTCTAAGCTCTCTGTCAGTGCAGTTCGTCTATGAATCATTAGGTCTATTTTAAAAGGATATTTGATGTTTTTCTAAACTGGTAAGCGATATTTAAATTCAGTTTTTATTTCTTTTAGTTTATTTTACTTTATATTTTCCTGTTCTCATTTTTCTTAATTAAATTAATTAAAATAGGTAGATATTTTTATATTTTTATCTTTTATGTTACGTTAACTTAAATAAATAATAATAAAAAAAAACTTACATAAAACTATTATATTGCTATTGGGGTGTGAAGATCAGACGGTTCGGTTCGGTTCGGTTCGAGGATCGCTTCACAGAAAATATACGGCCGCTTCACAGTTACACTGAAAAGTTGATCCCAATTTAATTGGGAAAGGGTTCAGAAGATGATGATTATGCCCACTACTTATAATACATTTACTATTTTGACTTCTTAAATTCACATCTATCAACGAACTTTTCGCTCTAGAGACGGGTAGAACAACAGCTGTCATTTCCTTCTCATCTTAATTAACTTGTAAGCTTCCTCTAGATAGTCATTAACTTTTCATACACCTGCATATGCATTCCTATTGGTAATTGGGTGTTTAATTGTAAAGTCAAATCAGTTCATTTTGTAGAAATTATACTAGCGGCTCGGATCCCGAGTTTAACCCGGAATGAGTTCATACAAAAAGATCTGAAAACCTGATTGCAGCACCATCTACTGACGCAGAAAATACATAAAAAACATCTTTTCCTTTGGGGTTGAAAAAAGGGTTGTAGGTATCGTGTCAAAATTTAAGCTCAATCGATGCAGAACTATTTGAACTTTGAAGAAACAAACAATTTAACATTATTATTTGGTAGGTATTTCTTTTGATATATTACGGTACGATACAATATAAAATAGATACAAAGTATTGGCACAGTAGAACGAAGTGTTCGTTAGACTAAAATGAAATAAATCAGTATGAAAAAACATTTCATCACTGTTATCTCTGTTAAACAAAATTTACTGTTGAACACGCTAATCTCAAGAAGTACTGGTTCAAATATTATTTTTGTGTTAAATAGTCCGTAAATCGACACACATACATCACGCTACTATCTAAGGAAGCGGAGCAGTAATCATAAATATCAATAAATCCAGCAGATTCCCACACTTTATTAGAAAATTAAAAAATACTTGCATATGTGGCTTAAAGGGGTGATACAGGGTTTTAGTTTATTATAATTATTATAGAAAAGTATCCAATTATTCCTTTTTTTGAGTCAAGACAGTAAGCATTTCTAATTAGCTGTTGCTATGTTATTTTATCTTCGTATCTAACACTTCTAAGAATAAATACAATCTATTATATTACACTGTATTGATAAGATTAAGATTGCATTCCACACACCGCACCATGTATTCTTTTGGAAATAAAGAATGTGGTACACGGGATGATTATGGACCGGATAAAAATCTCTATTTCAGAGATTAACGAGATATACTGAGATATTTCTGTGAAATCTGTTTATCTATACTATCAAATAAAATTGTAGTGTTTGTTTGTGATATTTAGACAACAGTATCTATCGATTTAGATAGGAATTTTTTTTGACCCGGCCCAGGCGGAACTCGAACCGATGTCGGGTTCCAGTAGTTCGTAAGAATATCGGCAGACGGCTCCACTGTCGCCTCAAAGACAGATATAAGGATCAATTTGGATTAGTTCGGGCGTGGTCACCAGACCACGCCCGAACTACCAAGCTCTGTGGTCAGAGCACTCCTCCTGTAAGGGAAAGGTCACGGGCTCGAGTGTCGGACTGGAGCCCGTGACCTGGACCGATTTAAAAAAAATCCTATACTATTCGATTCTAAATTTAGCACGCGAAATACTTTAAAAAATTCATTCAACAGTATCTATAGTGAAAATATTCTGTCTGTCTGTGTTTCGAGTAATTTCTGAAGTGACAGGGTCGATTGTCTGACTTGACATGACTAATCACTACGGCTGACCACTTTATAATAATTATAGTTTGAACACAATTATGTAAACAGTTACGCCATGAGCGAGAGCATTTTCACATTATCCGATCCGATATCAGTGTCGGATGACAATAGCCGACAACCGATAGCTGACAACACAGCGGCTCTGGCTACAATATCCGATATCGGGCCAGAAATGTGAACTATACATATTCCATACATTTTACCTACTTCCTCCGATATCGGATCGGATAGTGTGAAAATGATTTATGGGTAGGATATTTCTAATATCATCATTACTTTTATCACAATTTTAATTCCGGTTGTATCCAAAAATTGCATTTAGGAAAACGACGATCTGGATAATTTTAGCTTTGACGGGATGGTCTGCTGTCTAACTCCCTAATTCCAAAAGGAACGTCTTGAAGATACTGCCTGTCACCTTAATAAGTTTGTTAGTTATCTGATTTGTATTTTGGTCCTTCAGCTGTTCGATATCAGTACAAAAATATTAACTAAGTATTTCCGTCGGTCTATGGTCAAGAACTTTTATTAAACCATTTCAAGTGTTTTTGTGAAATTAATGTTTTATATTTAGAATTCGACTTTTTAACGTAGTGAACACATGGTGTACTCATAGAAACATTTAAGATAAAATCTGTGCCTACACTGAATTTATTTTTATTTATTTATTTATAAGAATATTTTCGCTATAGATACCATTGAATGATTTTCTAAGTATTTTGCGTACTAAATTTCAAATCAAATTATATAGGATTTTTTCATAATGAATGAATTGGTAATACATTTTATCTAAATTTCTCCAAAATATAGTATAGTCAGGGTCATAAATATCTTGACGACAAGGTCTCAAAATAATCTTAAAACTCTTAGAGCGAATCAAACTGTTATTGTTCGCATTAAAAGTGTTTACAAAATTTCATAACAAACAGTCAACAGGAAGGGGGGGGGGGGGGGGGAATCATGGCATTAACATCATTTTTAGTACTTTGTTCATCAAGATCCAAATAATCAATTCAAATGTATGAGATATGTATCTCTCTTTCACATTTTCCGGCCCGATATCGGTTATTGGAGCCACCACTGCGTTGCTCCGACATCGGATCACAAAGAGACTAAAACATGATGCTAACAGTACATAAAATATAACACTCATATGACTTTAGAAGAAACAAAAACAATAAGTTACATTAAAGCCAAAATAACTTGCGCTGTGTAATACGTGTGTTTGTATGAAAACTACTACAACGGTTTGGCAGCTCTTAGGTAAATGTAACTTAACGGTGAACCAATTATGTATTAAAGTGTGCAAGAATTCTTATTATAATCGTTCCCACAGGCTCTGTTCGAATAGTGAGGCATAAATCGCCGGAGAACGCGTCTTGCACCTGGCATCGAAGAATGCGACCTTTGAGGCGTGTGCCTTATGTAATAAGCGCTAAGCAAAACTTGTCCTTAATAATTCAGAACCAGCTTCTTATTCATTGTAGTTATTACTTCTTGTAACTGAACAGAGCTTGGGCCTATTAACTATTATATTAGACGTACATAATATCAATAAATGAATTTGTAACACATTTTCATTTTTGTTTTATCGCGGAATGGACCGTGGCCTATGAACGTGTGCAGCACACTCGTGCACACGCGTTTGAAGTTAAACTTCTTTGTTGTAACATAATATAATTTTATAATATTATTTGAGAAAATATATATTTATGTATATTTGTATATATTTTATTCGACACGTGTAGGTTCAGAAACACTTAAATAACTAAAATGTTAACTTTAGCTAATTTCAGGGTGCCGGTTATTTGTGACGGTGTGCGCGCGCATCGTAAAAATTTACTCTCATCTTTTTTCCCTAACGCGCCAAAATATGTATAACTCCAAAAATACTTATCGCAAGTTAAATAAAAAATAACTGAGCGCGGTATTGTATTTTTATTATTAATTGCAGAGTGTAATCATAAATTAAGTAACTCGCTAACTTTTGTGACTTGTACCACGCATATAGCCTCTTGATTGTTACCAACCAGCATAATACAGTATCGCTCACACTCTGTGGATTGTTACACTATCACGTTAGTTGACACATTGTTTGTTTTATGTACTAAATGTATGTACTTGCTAATGTTAAGGCGTAACCACATTTAGTTTTGTTAGGCTGCTATATTTGTACAAATATTTGGCACATAGGCCAACAATTTAAAAAAATTTAAACGTCTATTTTCTGTTAAAATATTGTACGACTAGCTTTTGCCCGCGGCTTTGCCCGCGTGGATGTCGGTTATACCGACATCCACGCGGGCAGTACCATACCTCTTTACCGAATTTCATCAAAATCGGTTCAGTGGTTTAGGCGTGAAAGCGTAACATACAGACAAACAGAGTTACTTTCGCATTTATGATATTAGTATAGATGTTGTTAGTCTCATAAAGATAATTCTTTAATTTAATAAATAAATAAATAATTAATTGAGTAATTAATTTAGGTTCCTTCTTTAAGGTTTGAAATAATTGTGTAAAAATATACTACATGTCATCCACACTTCATTCGGCTATGCCAAACATGCCAAATATGTATTATTTAGCTATTGTCCTGACACTATTATCTGAATCCACTCCTTTGTTGTGCGTCAATGAACCGACATCTGAAGGATAAGATACGCGCATTTCATTTTCGCGTAGAAGTGTCATACGATTAAGTGCAAAATAAAGAATAAGTTATAAGTAAAAATAGAGGAATGAGCCCTTTACACTTTGTCATATGCAACTGAATAAGGCAAATTCGCAATTGTGTACATTTGTGTGGTTCGACCTTAAGACGTAGTTGACTAATTAAGTCAATAGCTTGTTATTGATGTAAAAAAGTTGTTATTCATTTTACTTATTAGTTTATTAAACGGGTTATATTCCATTTATATAAAGTAAATCGTATATCAATATTAAGTACCTAATTACACAAGTACAAGTCCATATTTTTGGATAATTCGGAATAATTATTCTGCCTATTAATTAATTAATTATTACTTTTTATATAAATGGAACCACCCAAAGACTTTCAATTATATAAAAGGTCAAAAAAATACTTTATGCCTGGAGGTTATGTACAGTCGACAAATCGATAGTATCCCACCTTTACATATAAAGTTGTATCTAAAGGTGGGATACTATCGATTTTGTCGAGTGTACATTTCTATTTTTATCATATTGGTACGTGATATAGTACTTAGTCTACTTGATTTTAGATCGATAAATATTATAATGATCATTAACATTAACACTGCAAACTCAAAAATAACTGACTTATATAACGTTTTGTCATTTTTATTAAAGAAGTCAATTATAATAAAAATTAATTAGGAGTTAGTTGTACATAGTTATCTTACTTCATACTATCTAATTCCTACTTTTTTTTAATATATCCATCTATGTAGGTGATTCTTATCAGTCAGTCACACAACTGACAAATTTGCACGGATCTCTAAATTTTCTGAGTACCTATTTACTTAATTCAGTTGGCTTCAGCATTCCAGTCAAACTGTTATGTCGCTGAACAGCGGTATTTTCCGTGAAGCATCTGTGACCTGGCCTCCACAACCAACTGGCACTATCAAAGTTCTGTAGTTTGATTAGTTGGACTTTTAATGGCTTCAACTACCCGTGACGACTGCCATAGATGTTTTTATGGCAACTGGGACCGACAACGGCCTAACGTGCTTTCCGCCGAAGAGTTTGGATGGGACTAATGGTGTGATTATGATATTGATGATCTTCTGTTTTAAAACGATAGACACAGTTTAACAAAATAAGGTTTTAACATTTTAACACCCAACATTATCTACTCTGTGGTCATGCGATAACATCAAAAATTTAATTTGTAATGTTTGTAAATGGAACGGCTGAAAACCTGGCTTATATTTTTTAATTAAAACTTACTTTTAATGCCAATAGACTGTATACAAAGGGCCTTTCATAAACGTTATATTTTTATATTCAAACAAATTGAGGTAACATTTTGCTATAGGGAATTTGTTTTCAGTAAGGTATTCTTACTAATTAAATATTAAATATAAGAATTTTCTAATACCTTTTGAGAGCACACTGTAAAATGCGTAGGTTTAATAGATACAGGATCTTTTATAAAAAGGCTATAAATAAAACTGTTTCTTTAGAATAAAATTATATTGATACTGGACCAAAGGTAATGAAACATGAGTGGTTTCTCCAAATTAATATTTACCTTTAATAATGTTTGTAAAGATAAATACAGCTTCCACACTCTCTGATAAATTGGAATTTCAATATTGCTAATTTGATAAGAATGATATATTATCGTAATTAAGAACTATATAGATAGCGCTGCGGTAGCTGCTAGTAGTTTTGTATATTTTTAATTAATTAATTTAATTAACTGTATAATTATTTTAATTACTTTCGCGTATTTGACCGCTATCTAAATTGTACATCCGGCCCTGACAAAGTGTTTATATCTTAGAAAAACCCATTAAAACTGATTTCTACAAATTCATACTTGGGCATTTTTTTACACGACCATACTCTAAGTGAGCATGTCCCAGAAGTTTACCATTAATTTTATGGAGAAATGAAAGAAAAATTATCGTTAGATGGTTGTTACACGATATAAATCGGAAGTTAAGTTGGCAAAATTACCAAATAGTTACAAAATGGTTACATTTTTACAAAATACCAAAAATATATGGCTTATCTTACTTATGCTGTAATATTATTTTAAAGAATATTATATTTATAACCAAATAAACAAAAATATTTCATTAAGAATATAGTATTTTCTTTATTAATTATACTTTTAAAAGTTACAAAGTGGATGTCTAAACCACTCTCGTGTCCAAAGCAAGTATTATTATTTTCCAAACGTGTATATTTATAGGGTACCTTTAGCTATTTTAATACACTGTCAAGAATAGCGAATCATTCTATAAATTTTTTTTATTCTTTCATTCCATTTTGTAACCCGGAACACATAATAAAAACAATGCCCACTTACATATTTAAGCTGGGAGAACTTTAAACCATAGCCACAGCTCTTCTTCATCCTATCGTCAATCCCAATCGCATCCGAAGCATTCACCTCGGAGTCTGGGGTTTGCTTTTTTCTGTTAACTATGGGTTTGACTGAACTTCGATATTTTCCGTGAAGCGACTACCATCTGATCTCCACAACCCATTGGCCACAGTTATAGCACAAATTATTATCAATTACCTTTCTACGATTGTGTCTTTAAATGGAGCAAGTTCTTCTTCCATCACCAGACAACCATTTTCCCTTAAGTAATACAGCTAAAAAAAAGTTAGGCATACCCCAGCTTCACTCATGTTTTCCTCAAAATGTCCAAAATTGACTATGATGGCATTTCGAGCTATAAGCGAATACTACTATTTATAAAAAAAATCTAATAGTACATTACAAATTTTCTTTTCTTCGCAATACATTTCTCTGCAATGAACATCAACTTCTGTCCCTGTAGCAACCCAAGGGACAAAACACGTAACTTAATACAATCCCCTGATAAGGCACCTATTGTCTTGACATCGGGGGGAAAATGAAATTTGTCATCATCTGAACCAATTGTCTAAAAGGGATCTGGCGGGAGAGTATCGTTGTCACTTGTATCACTTGCTTTTATCTTTTTCCTTATGAAAGGAATCAATCAGCCTTAAATGCATTTAATTGTATCCAATAAATGAATTGTATTCAACAGGGTTGGAATAAAACAATTTTATTAATGAAATTCTGTATAGACTAGGAAATTCTTTTTATTTGGAGGTCCTTTTAAAATTTTGGCGAAGAATAATGAAATATTTTATTTCACTTTATTTGACAGAAATGCCGCCGTGGATTTTCCGCGTCAGAATGCCAGGTTATTCTAGCGATTATAATATTATTAGTAGGTTGAAATTCTTTACGTTTAAATCTAGAAGACATCGCTCCTCTAAGTTATTCTAGACCGTTTTTACCTGGCCGTTCATTTTATATATTTATTATTTTAATTTGAATTTATAAACTACTTGTAACGTGCAATTATTGTTAAACAATTCAATACTTACTAACTTATCGAGTAAGTCATTTGAATTGCAGGCAAAAATTAAGTTCAAATATTCTTTGATATGGAATTTGAAATGCAATAGTACAATGTAATTTCTATTTTATGATTTGAAATTTGAAATTTAATTTTAATTTGAAATTTAATATTATAGCCTGACGATTGTATGTTGGTACCTACGTGTTCGTTCCGTTCTGAAAATTGGCTATAGTCCAATCGCAAGTTATTCATTCATAGAGATTATCTTACTTAATAATTTTAACTTACAGCACAAAGTATTTAATTCATAGCACGAAATAATAATGTTAAGTTAATCGAGATATATTAATGTGAGTTTCCTCGTACTAAATTGTGAAATATGATCATGTGTTTCAAATCCTGTAAGGCGGTTATTTGTTGGGAAGTTTTAAATATGATAAGTAGTGTGAAAAATTTCTTTGCGCAATGCAGAATTAATAGTTTTAAAGTAATTCAATTTTTTTTCGCTAGATGGTCTTGTAGTTCCAAATTAAATAGTACTATTTCGCCCGTTTTGTACTACTTGGAACCAGCAACGAATGTCGTTGGTGTTGTTGATGCCGGTAGTTGCGATTTATGGTCACACCTCCGATTCTATTCAATAGATTGTGTATCAATCATACGTAAGATCTGAAAATTCGTTCAGTATTTTTTGCAACGCTCGCGAACAAACAGACAAGAATTAAAGAAATGTTTTTTTTTTAATCTCATAACACTAATTTTTAAATTTATTAGGTATAGTACTGTGATGATGGGGTCGTCTATCACCACAGTCTTCTAGACTACGATTAATACGTGTAATAGATTTTTTCTGATATTCCTATACGATTATTGGGTAATTTAAGCGAGGGTTTTTATATTATCACTTTTATCGTATTAGAGGATCGCGAAATTTAATGCACTTTTTCTTCATTCTTCTACTAGAAGTATACTCGCTGGCTCCTCAGTCTTGACACCAACTGTCTGGAACTGTCCCGCATCAGATGTTTTTTCCTACGTCTAAATTTAAATTAGTAGTTTTGTTTTTTATATCGTTGACACACATCGTGCATAAACATCGTCTGCACAATCGCATGATAACAACATAACAACAAGTAGTATCGTAAGGTCACGAAGGACGGATACTACAGTAGGTACCTATAGACAGATCAAGGACTAAAGTGCCATCTAATCGAGTGCTACAATTAATAATAATCTTTTAGTTATGGCGTTTCATACGAAACGATCGCTGCGGTTTACGGTTGGGTCCGCGTGGAATATTTAAATTCATTTCCGCACTAATTGAGTTGGACATTAAATATAGGGATATAATTAATTTTCATGAATGTCACGGTAACATGTCCGTTATTTATTGGTTTTATTAATGTGCGGTTTATCTTATTTCTGCTATATCTGTCGATTGAAAAACTTGACATAGCTCAAAGCGATTTGTTTGATGTATTTTTTTGTGTTCATCATGTTCATTGACATAAAACCACTTTTAACGGATTCTATTTCAATTTATTTGTTATTGTTTACTTTTAGTCCAACTTGTCGGCTACTTTTCAGTAGCCATAGTCGCGCGGCGATGCATTACGAGTAAAAGTCTTGAAACAAACATCTTGGAACTCTTTACCAGCACATGTGTTCCCTAACTTCCTACAGATTTTAAGCGGGGCGTGAAAATTCATCTGTGTCGACAGCCCTCTAGGTATGGATCGCTATACTAGGGACAGCATCAGTATAACCAGCAATAATTCTTTGAACTGCACCCTAACTTACCTGCAGGCGGAGTGCAGACAATTTGAAGATCTAAATATAAATAAAAAAACAGTCTAATTTAGTCACTGAAATTTAACCCCCTTCCTGTTGACTGATTGATCTGATGTTTGGAATATACCTTTAAGTTCTGATGACAATAAAATGATAAATTACAAGCAATAAAACCGTCTAAATTAAAAATAAAATAAAATCACTATTACTTATTTTAAAATCATGGAGAAGTTGGTACCGGTGGCTAGTATTAAATAAAACAAATAGGGGTTAAATGACTGTAAAATCCTTCTGTCTTTCCAACAGAACTTAGATCTAAAGAATTTTTATTTAGTACTTGTCGGAAGTTAGACTTTACAGCAGTTTAAAGCTAGAAAGTTTTTTAATAATGTCTGTGCTGTCGGTGACGATCAGAGATCGAGCTTTGAATAAAGAAAAGAAGTAGGAATGGTTCTTGTAAAATCTCACAAAAAACAATTTTACCCAAGCCGGTTTTGTTTTTCATTTCAGATAAGTAAACAGTGTCTAAATTTTGAAAATAAATAGCTTTTTACTTACTTGATTTTCGTAGCTCAAAGGGATGTATGAATATATTGTTACACAATATCATGGAATGCGAAAGGTAAAAAATCTGATAATCAATTAATCACACTTGTGTGAAGATCCCCTTAGAGAACGGGGAACCCAAAAGTTATAAGACTTCGTTGAAAGATATAAGTTCAATTGTACGAGGTGGGGTTATTTATATAATTTAATGTGGTTTTTTACTTTGTCGAGTGTTTATACTGACCTATCGTAAACAAAAACGATTTCCTGTCGTAAACACATTTTATCACGCTAGGATGTGTTTCTAATTTTATGTACAGATAGAAGATGATATTGTATGTTTGTTATTGGAGCAAGGTGTTTATTATTTCATGTTTTGATTTCTTTTGAAAGATTTATCAGTATTTTAATGGATGCACTCTCGTAAAAGTTTAACGTTTACACTTAGTTGACGGTCTTCTAATCCTTATGACGTCACTCCAACGAAAAATTCAGATTATATTCATTTCACCTCTGTGCTGACTATATTATTGTATCACCCATGGCTTTATTAAATACCCTCCTAAACTCTTAAAGGGTTTTCCACGGTTCCATGGCCCATACATGGACGCATTTATATACAATGAAAAACGTGTACGCAGTAAGTATCACGGACGAGACAATATCCGCGGTTCATAATCACACAAGCGGCTGTAAAACCACGAATCGTGAAAAGCAGCCCTAACATCTTTGCATTTAACATTTAACATGTTTTGAATGAAATTTTTAAATCATTTTGCATGATAAATATTCTAATCGATGACGACGAGTGTGGCAATACTTTGACCACTAAGCTACCAGACATCGCCCGAATCAATCTAAATTTCTCCTTTATATCTCACTGGTCTAGAAGTTTAGTGGTCAAACGGATACGGATTGCATTTTTTAGTTGTTAAAAAGTAACTGACTTATAAACGTAAAATTCTATCATCAATGACAATCTTGTTAAGAGATAGTTCAATATCATCGCTGTTTGGATATTTTTATACGATCACCCATATCGTAACATTACTTGTTTCCTCGAAGTTTCTTCTAAAATGGAGCGTTATAAATTGAGATTCTCATTGGCGTATAGTATACTGTGATAAGTTATTTAGTTATTAGTTACTGGTAACAGCAGTGATTTAAGTATTTGCAATTAAGAGGTTGTGGGTTTCATTCCCAATACACTCAAACCCATTCCTTAAGCAAACAATTTCGTTTAGTTGGAAAGGCTAACGCGAGTCCCAGATAAATAAAAATTACAAGCAACGTGTGCAAACACACTTTACTAGAGGCACTAGAAGTTAGCATCTAGTTAAAAAAAAACAAAGTAAAGGCATGGACAGCGAATTGATATTGATTCTGTCTTCAGAGGAATATTAACTATATTAAGTAAACTATTATTACTTGGGTGTGTACGTATTAAAAACATGTGTAATGATCGTCTCGCATTAATTACAATAATGTAAAAACTAAAGGTCTTTAGAGATAAGGAAAAAAACATTTGGTGGTAAAGTCAATATACCCATTTAAAATAAAGAACATAATACATTCTCACAAAAGCTCCGAAATAACTCCTATAGAAAAACACATTTAACTAACCAACTATTACAATATATAAATATTCAGAACATTTTATTCATGAATATAACCTATGCAAATCGTGAAACCCGTATAATTTAATTGAGCTTCCAACAGTAGCGCTAAATCACCTAAAACTATTCAAAGAATCTAGGAAGGGAAACGTAGGTAGTCTGTCCGGATTATACCAAGATCTGGTTAACTGGATAGTACTAAGACATACAAATTAAAAGTTTGACCAGCTTAACATAGTTATTTTAGTCTTCACTGTAAATAATTAAAGTAACTGACGTTCTGAACATGGTGGCTGGGACAGACTGGATGCAGAAAACGGATAGTCAGGAACAATGGCACCCCTTTAGGGAACGGCCTAGGTCCAGCAGTGGAGTGCACTAGGCTAATTGATGGATTCATTGATGGGCAAATCGGTATAAGTTTGAGACAATATATTTTCTAAGTCATTGCTGCCCTATAATTCTAATGTTGACTCTATTGGATAATTGTGATTTTCTCCTATTTTCATAAACCTCTCCAAGCAAGCTAAATTATATTTTGTTAAGTGTGGAACTGGTTATTAAAGGTTAATTTTTAGACTAGGGAATCCAAGGGCCGCACATATTGGAATAGAAAAAATAGGAAACCGGACCCCAGACTCTAAAGTAGAAGACTTAGACACAACAGGGATTAATGTACCGATGTTAATGAATAAGTAAAACTTATCATGTTAACAACAATTAGGAAAAGCTATTTGATAAAGACTACAATTTCACTAATAAATTAAAACAATTGACTGAAATTCAACTTTAAAGGCTTACATATTTCCATTAAGATTACATTCGATGTAAAGTTGGAACCGTACAATTCACTTGATACATAAAACCAGAACGAGTATTCTATTGAATTTGCCAACTTTGCTTGCAAAACTTCCTTTCTGTATCACACACTATGCAAAACTTAAGACAGGACTGCTTTGTACTTTAGGTGAATTATCTTTTGAATGGATTTCCTAGTTTCAGCGATGTACCATCTCGTCAAAATCTTTGAGCCTTTTGTCAGCCCAGCACTATGAAATTTACTTTGTTCAACTACTTCAAAATTCCTAATTATTATCTCACCTGTATTATCATATAGCTTTGCGAAACTTCTACTTTATATTCTGAAGAACTTATAGTGAAGTCATCCTCGGAAGTTAAGAAAGTCTTCAAAAGTCTTCATAAGGTTCTAAGAAATTTACATTACGAAACAAATACGGCTTGACCGATTTGCTAATATAGTTTGTATTCACAGCAGTACGTGATTAGATGGTATGCTTTTCATTGTGTTTATTTCTTTAAAGATGGATATTGTCCTGAATACATTCATATTTGTTACTATTTCTGTGAAAAAGCTAAGGCTGCTAAATTACATAATCTAAAATATAAAATTCTCGTGTTTTTTCTACAATAGAAATTATTTACATGGCAAGACAACGTTTTCCGGGTCAGCTAATCAACGCGATTTGTATGTTTGTAATGAATAAACTCAAAAACTACTGTGCCGATTTCAAAAATTCTTTCTTTCACCTTTGGAAAACTACATTCACCCCGAGTAACATAGGCTATATTGAATTTTCACGGGAACGTTTCTACCACCCGTGCGAAGCCGGGGTGGTACGGTGGTACTATTATAAAGAGAAAAGATTTGTATATTTGTAATGAATAAACTCAAAAACTACTGTGCCGATTTCAAAAATTCTTCCAACATTGGAAAGCTACATTCACCCTGAGTAACATAGGCTATATTGGATTTCCACGGGAACATTTTTACCACTCGTGCGAAGCCGGGGTGGCTCGCTAGTTATTTATAAATTACTTACTATTACTAATGTGTCGGTTCCCAGTGGCTACCGAGTTGGTTCCCAGTGGTGTAGAATAGAACCACCTTATTTCTTCCTGAGTGTGTTGTAATAGGCGACTAAGAGATTGGGCTGTTTTTCATCCGATACTAATAATACAGCCCAAAGTAAGTCCCCTAAACCTATCGCCGTCTAGCGGGCACTTTGTTTTAGGCTGACCGAAATTCATAGTTGGCGAAAAGTGGGTGTTAGTACACCTCTGGTAGGCTTCAGGGATTTACAGGTGTGAATAATTAATACTGATTGCTTGACTTAAATTGACGTGAACTCTCACAATTTATCTAGTAGTTACTTATCTAACTACACTGTGCGATGTAGGAGATGTCACATACTGCCTCTGTATGAGCGGAGACGCATCGCAGATGTTGTGTATCTACACAAGATTGTGACTGGAGCTGTGGACTGTCCCGATTTGTTAGGAGAACTAGGCTTTATAGCACGATCCAAACTGCTGCGTAATCCTAGCCTACTCCATGTTCCCGTCGTCAAGTGCACCTACAGGCAAAACTCATTATTAATACGCGTGAGCAGATGTTTCAATTCCTTATGTCGTGATTTAGACTTAGACCTCTTTAATACCAATGTTTCACGTTTAAGGCATGTTCTGGCGGACAGGTTCTTTGGCGAGAGTTAATTATTTCTGTAGTGGTTTTAGGTTTTAACTGATGTATAGACAGGTACTTAATTTTGTCTACCTACTGTTTCTTTTACTCCTTATTCAAAGAAATATGTTTAGCTGTGAGAACTTGTTAATGGCCTTCAGCTATTTATTATTTAAGATTACACACTGTACACTAGCTGTAAGTTTTCCAAATAAAATAATAAAAAAAAAAAAACAAAAAAAAAATGTGTGAATTTACTACTTATTTGTTGTGAACAAGTTTTCGAGGGTGTCAATCGGTAATAAAATTTTCGAAATCATAAATCTATTCTTTTGATGTGCTCATAACATTTCAATTCAGTTTGAATTTTCATCTTAAAATTTTCAAATCTTCATTTTACCGAACCGATCTTTATAACCACCATTTTCAGTTTCATTGGCCATACCTGTGCGTCTCATTCCATCTGTAATCACCACTTTAGTTTTATGTCAGACTCTTCAAACTATCTTGGATATTTATAGGATTATAAAAAATGTGTTAGATATTATAGGTATATTTCAAACGGGATTCCATCTTTTGTCATAATAGTTTTTGTCCTAATTTAAATTGCCATAACAAATTAGGCATAATTTTCTTTGTCATAATAATAGTCTGCCATAATTGGTTTTTAGCATACTGTGTTATTAAGCATAAATATTGTATATCCTAATGTTTTTATTCATAACATTGATACGCATAAAGTTGTAAAGCATATTGTTTATTTGTCTAATACTTATTTGGTATAATGATAAACGCCTGCTAACATGGTGCTAGCAAGCTGGCAAGGATCTGGATGCAATCTGGACTTTAGGGCACCCCTTTTTTTATAAACCACCTAGAAGTAGACCAATTAGATCAAAAGAACATTAGGTTAAATGAACTTTGATGCGCCTACAAGTTTGACAAGAGCAATGTATAAAATAGTGTAATATTGTTAATACAAATTTTGTAGTGATTTGTTCGGAATAGTTATGGTTATGCGTGGTTATGCTTAAGTAAACTTATGCTTTGGTATATTATGCTTATTAAATATTATGCTTATAGTAAATAGGAGTAAAAAAATTATGCTTAAAAAGTTATGGCAAACGAGTATTATGCGTAAATAATGTTATGACAAGTAACATTATGCAATGTTAAATTATGACATAAAATTTTAGGAATAAAAATAGAGAACCATTTCAAACTGATATGAGTTTTATGATTTTATTTAGGATATTCTTTGTTCGCTCGCTTGAGTTATAAAATGTAAGCTAGTGTTTACAAGTAAAGCACAAGTGAGTAAAATAAGTTTAGTGAGTCAAGAATTCTTAAAGCAGATATTTGCTTCTCTTTCTGGAATGTTATACTTAATTTTTATAACTTTATTACTAAATTTATTAAATAGTAAATTTATTACTCTGTACCAAAAGACTTCACGGTTTATTTTAAGAAAACTTATAAAATTCCTATTAGAGAAAGAAATACAAAAGTGCTATGTTCTCTCACTTTATTACAAAGCTGATTAATGTGGGAAAGAAAGAGAGACTATTACATGCTCTTGTCAAACAAACGTTGGTTTTAGGAAAGCCATACCACTGTTAAATAATTGAAATTTATTTTTAGTGAATAATAATTATTGGTTTATTTTTTTACTTTGGTATTACAAATATAACTTTACCTAAACTAATCGATTTGAAACTGGACGGCTAATTAGCCGGGACACAATTATGAACGCAGACCCAATTGTGTACATTTGAACAAAAATATGTCCACATCCAGAACAATTGATCCCATATAAAACAACAATACTTGTCAAAAAAAAACAAGTCTTGCTGTTCTACCGTAAAAAGTTGTGAGGTGAGATCCGTGTCAAGTCGGTTTTTAACTTACTCAGTCCCAAAGGACCTTCAGCTGTTGTAAGTTGTTACGGAATTATCTAACGTAATGACATCTTATAGTGACCATATCAATATTAAAAAACTTTAACTTTATAAACTAATATAAAAATTGACTAGCCCATCGCATGAAAACACAATTTATCTCACAAGTTATAAATATTTTAATTAGATTATTTAGTGCGATTGCCAAGTTAATATATTTATTTAAGAAGGGACTGAATAAATTAGTAACCGTCTATGATCTCACAACTTTTTACGGTAGAACAGCAAGACTTGTTTTATTTGACAAGTATTGTTGTTTTTTATAGGATCTCATTTCTTTTTGTAGAGTGTCTTACTTCTTTTTTTCCTGTACCTTCTACTTCTTGTATATATTACTTATAATAAAAAATAATAATAATAAAAAGAGAAATTAAATAATAATATTCCTGCAGCAATTCTATTCATGGAATATGAATGATAGTCGATGCTAAAGCTAGAGACAAAAATATTATTTGAGCTTATTTATTAATTATTATTATAATTAAATGAAATAAAACTAGTCAAGTACAGAACCAAATGACTACGTTTATGCACCGCTAGGAGATTTATACATAAGTCCATTATGTTAACTGACTGTTGCCCATAGGGACCTTTTGCCTCAGATAAAATCTAAGTACGTGTCTATGTGCTATGCTATTCCAGACTTTAAAATCAATCTATGTATAAAAATCTGTTCTGTTTTGCTCAGTCATTCTGTCGTAATTGTGTATCAAGTAATCATCCATACAATTAACTTTTGCATTTATACTAACAGCACTGAAAATATCTTGTACTCGTACTAATGTGACTGTTTCTCAAGTTATTTATTTTATTAATAAATTATAGAAAACTTTCGAGAATATATCGACTTCAGCAACCGTTAGTAAGGGCCGCAGATATATCTATTTCCCTTCCTTCCGAGGACTATAAACCGGTGCAGTAGAAATTGCCGTCTTTTGCAATGCTCCTAGATGATTTATTCATAACATCCCCTTCTATAATACAGTATGGTTAAGACATGTTTATGCTATCCTGTACAAAGCAGAATTTTGAAAGCGCACCACAAACTTTATTTATTTATGTTTATGGACTAAAGTTTTAGAAATGCGGCAACTAATTTTCTTTTCATTACCGGTATATTTTATATTTTATGGTATGAATTTTTATCTAACGAATGATTTTTTGAAACATGAATTATTTTATTTTACAATACCTACTGTATTGTAAAATAAAATAATTCATGTTTTAATATGGTACTAGCGGCCCGGGTTCCAGCTTCGTCCGGAAATATATATGTGGAAACATCCCACGTAACCCGATTACAACGCCATCTACCATAGCGGGAAAGAATAACAATACATTTAGATCGATGGAGAACTTTCGAGAGAGATGGCCCTGGGTCAGCTGGGGTGCGAGGGATATGCACTAGCTACCTCACCTTCGGCCTTGCACTGGGACCCACAGACGGCGTGCGGTGTAATCGGTTCGAGTCCGACATAATCTCCCCATCCGGCTACGGTGGGAGTAGTAAACGTGGGGATTTACCGCACGATAAAAAAAGACTGATGCTCTCGGTTCCGCTTGCGTGAACATTTGATGCCGTTCCTGCTACCCATAGAAACCTATTCCTAAGATAACAAGTAACTTATGTGTTAGAGTTAGACTATAATATCCCTGTATCAAATTTCAGCTGTGAGAGAAGAGGGAAAAAAAAGAAGAAAAACCACTTTTTAACAGATTCTATCGGATCTTCTTCTTCACATTCTTCATAAATTTTTACGTTAATAATAATAGTACAATATAATAATATAATATAACTTTTATATAATACTAACCTTGGCCCGCGGCTCCACGCGCGTTTATGTTATGTCCCTTCTCAAAGTCTAATCTACCCCTATATCAAATTTCATCAAGATCTGTTCAGTGGTTTAAGCATGAAAGCGTAACATATAGACAGATAGACAGAGTTACTTTCGCATTAAAATATTATATCATAACTTTTGCCCGCGGCTCCGCCCGTGTGGATGTCGGTTATTGCTATAATATCGGTTATCGTTATAAATTATAGCCTATATGTTAATCTGATGTAAAGGTTATTTTATTGTAAAGTTACATCCATCCATCCATCCATCTATCCAACCATACCTACAAACTTTCGCGCTTATATTATTAGTAGAATGAAAATACAAATTTCGTGAATATGAATATGAAAACAAATATCATAGCTGTCCATAGTACATCGTTTGTTGGATGTGACCGAACATTGTCAATTAGCACTGAGTAAATTTAAGCGACCTACGTTAAAGGGAATATGTAAATAGGCTTGAGGGCATTAAAGGTGTGCGAATAGAATATTTACTATATTATTGACGTGAGGTAAAATGTACAGGACACTTATTAAGCCTGACCAATCGTGAGGTGAAGTCAAATTGGTGTAGTTTAACGCCAGTTCTATTTATTTCATCAACCGATTACTCACGTTACGACTGCGTTTGAACTTTACTGTCAAATAGAATAATGCTCGGTTCACTCCAATGAAATAAAAGTCCAATGAATGAATAAATGAACAGTTGAATACAGAATTTAAAAAATGAACATACGAAACATAAAAATTAAAACAAGTTTAACAAATAAATTATAACGCAACTAATGACAATATCAAATCATCAACAATATCGATGGACACATTGTGATTCCAGTAGCATTCAAGCACTGGATTAGCTTGCTGGACTGAATAATGTGCCGACGACTAGATATGTTTTCTTTCTGTTACTAGATATTTGATCGTTCTCTCGCCTTGTTGCTGAACAAATATACAAATGCGAGTGTTACCAGAATTTTCTGTATAGTTTCATTTTAATAAGTTTCTATTCATTTAAAAGTAATAAATGAAATTGATCTGTTGATCTAATTTTTAATGTGTTTTGTTCCAGATGCGGCTCGACAGATAACAAGTCTACAAAACTGTGAAAGGGTTACCATAACCAACAGTGATGATCAAAATGAACATTTGGTTACAAAAATGAACATTTTTGAACCTAATAAATTTAAAAACGAAAGACAAGTTTAAATTAGATTATAACGCAACTAATGACAATATCAGGAAAAAACCAAATAATGTAATAGTTGATTTAAAATATAGCGAAATACATAATATGAATTGTACTAAAGTTAAAATGATAAGTGAAGCATTTGGTAGTATTAAACACAGATCTCGATTAACGAGTAGAAGTGCCAATGCATTGTTTTTATTGTTAAGGATATCGACAAGATTAACTATTGTATTCAAGCATTGGATATTAATTATGATCTGCATTGGCTGTGTGAGTGCATATAAGGAACAAAGATTTGCCATCGAGCCTCAAGATCAGGTAATTTAATTTGATTTTATAATATCCTATTTATAATATATTGGGTTTCATGATGGATTTTAAGATTTAATTAAATACTGTCATAGTAATCTTAAAGTTCGATTGCTGGAGGACATTATTGTGTAGAAGTTTATAGTTTAAAAACTAACTTCTTAGTTTTGAACGAATTTCCTTAACTACATATGACTATATATAGAATATTCAATGATCAACTAAAATAGCAAAAGTTTCCGTACAAAGTTTTCAACACCATATATTATATTGTTGCCACACATATTGTTAAAACGATAACCAATTTATTATCAATCTATTTCTGCTGCACACCGCTATGGAAATTATAAATTAATTCTACTCTCATTACCGGTCACTGTTGTTCAACAAATGAAAATTATTGTGCAAACAAAATTCATCAGAACTAAGTTATTTCGTTAATGGTCGTTTCATTTAATAGTGAATTTATTGAGAATACAATTTTGCAACTGTTATTTTAATCGGCTTTGTTCTACCTATTAATATTAAGGTACACTGTGTCCGTTTCATGTATATGTTAATTTATTGGGCGTTAGTTTTGTTGTTTATTCACGTTGTATAAATAAACAGCAAAATGTAGTATTTTGACAAAGGAAACAGGTTTTGCATTTGCATTGTTTTAGTTAATATGCAATGAAAATATTTCGCAGGATATAATAATAATTATGTAATTTAGTCAGTTATAATAATAATGCATATTTGTTTTTTAAAGAACCCACGTATTCCGGAAATTTACTCAGAGTACCAAGATCGATAAATAAGTTTGACCGCAAGTGAAAGTAGAATTAATTCAACAAGGTTTGTCATCTCAGAAAACATACGGAACAGACCGAAGGGTAGGAATTTTTAATATCACCAGATATTGAATACAAGCCTTTTCTATGTCAACGGAGTACTTGCTTACGTAAAAAATAATATTAGGCTACGTCTGTTGCTCCAAGGATTTCACGGGGGAATATTTGATTTACGGAACGGAACCTAAATTAATGTTGCGAAAATGTGAAGTAATTTTTGGATTTTTTTCTTTGTCGGCCTACCGGAGAATTGGTATGAATATATCAGAGTGGAAATGGAATATGTTGCTCGTGAAATGAGAGTGAGCATAATTTAAGACGTTAAATGAAAAACACGCCGTATTTCAAATTATTTCTAATAATGTATGAAGATTCAGCTTCCGTATTCTCTTTTACTTGGCCAATTTTCACAATCCTCTTATTCACAAGTAGATTCTAATTTATAATGGAAAATTTATTAACTTCACTCACTCGCTGATGTAAGATTTTGCGTGTTTGTTTTAGACGTTCACATTTTTATGAATTCTCGTAAATGTCATTCGCATTTTCTTTTTGTCGTCTCCTTTATTTACATCATTACTATCAAAGAGAGTTGTATATTGCCATCCCCGGTTTCCTCTAAGATAGCTGGTAGAAAATTGAAATATTAACTACGAATGTCGTTTGCTCTAACAACTTCCTTTACGCTGCTACAAATTATCTTTCTATTGTCTTTGAAGGTTTTTATAAAAATTAAAAGTAAAGATTTACTTTCAAGACAAACCGGGTTTGCTTTTTTTTTGTAGAATATCTACTTCATTCTTTTTTATGATTGGACCACAATGTCAAGATATACTTATAAAGCCATAATTTCAATTTATCGATTAAGTGCTAGAGTATAATTACGGATGTTTGAAATATAAATCACTACTTAAATGTTTTGGACACTGTTGTAACTTATGGTCCTATAATCACAGAAATTATTGCTATTATTATTTATAAGTTCGAAGATGAAAAGGTTATGGTATTTTATTTTATCTAGAGTGCAGTAGTGGGGTCAAGAGTGACCTTACCATGTCGAGTGGAAGACAAAGCTGGGCAACTACAGTGGACGAAGGATGACTTCGGTCTCGGCACACATCGACACCTTAATGGTTATGAACGGTACAAGATGATTGGCAGTGATGAAGAAGGTAAAAATAACGATACTAGTTCTGTTATAATATATTTGTCTAATGTTGTTATAATAAGGTTCTTTATAACAACAATTATTGAAACTAGCTACAGAAATATATATAGAGGGTAGAAGATTTTGACATTACTTTGCGGGTAAATACTTTGAATACTGGAGATAGAGAAATTTTCTCAAAGGAAACATGTTAAAGATTTGTTAAAGATACAAAACTGCATTCAAAGTGTTTCGAAAATTTATTTGCCTCACCTGGTAAACTAAGACTAAAACTCGAAAAAATAACATCCTACATATATTATTATGGCATTAATTATTGATAGTGTCAATCATAAGGATCAAATCTCTTTAACAAACATGATAAATTTTATCCATAAAATCTTAACTTATAAATTCAATGCCACAGCAAAAACAGCGATTTGACTCAAGGAGCCATCAGACATCTTATTCCCAATTAAGTTATCTTTGAAGCCAAATATTTATTAAAATTTTATTAGCAGGTACCTACTAAATGACTGAACTTTGTTTCCGGTATAGAATGTAACTTTATTGGATCAATGCATTAGGTACAGCCAGTATCTAATCTATCTTGACGAACAAAGTACTCAAAATGATCTTAATGCCTTCGGGAGTGGGAAACCCTTCCTGTTTGTTGACTGATTGGTCTGATATTTGGTACACACCTTTAGTTCGTACAATAGGTAATACAAGTTAAGATATTGTAATCAAGATCGTTCTACACGTAAAATTTTAAAATTTGGGGTGCTTGATTGGTAACCGATGGCGATAAGATTGCCCTATTGGGACTGAATAATTGAGACCTGAGAGGGCGTGCGGTTTTAGTCGGTTCGAGTTTGACATAAATAAAATACCCTGCCGAACAGCGGGGGTAGATAAGATACCAACATAAAAAAAGGATAATATCAGATGTAATATCAGATGAACCTATGAATTAAAGTGCTTCATTTTGTCAGATTCAAATTTTAAGTTTAGATTTCAGGGATTCCTTTCATTTAAATTATCATCTTTGTTAGAGAGATTTGATCTTTATGATTGACACTATCCATTGAGGCCATAAAATGCAGGATGTTATTTTTGCTGGTTTTAATCAGTTCGATTACCGGGTGTGGCAAGAGAGTTTTGAAAAATATATAAAGGCAGTTTTGTTTCTTTTTCAGTGAATTTAGCTTTCTCCAGTATTAGGTGTACTTCCTCTCCAGGTAAAGTTCAAAATCAAAACCCGTGGCTCCACCCGCGTGAATGTCGGTTATCGCGATCAAACGTAGCCTATGTCCTTACTCAAGGTTTAATCTACCCTTATACCAAATTTAACCAAAATCGGTTCAATGGTTTAGGCGTGAAAGCGTAAACATACATTTTAGGTCTAGTCTGTCTAGCTAGGGGGCGTCCTTCCTTCCGCCTGCCTTCAGGACTCGTCTGCTCCAACAACCATCAGTCCTTCGAAAGATGTGGCCAGCAGTGGACTAATTGATATAGATATATATATGTAATATACACATATAATTTCTATGAATTTATAGGATATCTTCTATCAAATAACCGACCTATGGTATAGTCTTGTATATTATAGTCTATTATCATTCTTGCCTTCCTATTCTGTGAACAATACTTGCTAGAACTGAGACAACACAATGGCATTCTATCTATGTTTATCTACAGGTTGTATGTCTTTGATAGACAGCTTCAAATTTACCCAGATATTTTCATTATCCCTATTGAGTTATATGCATTACAACAAACATTCTGATTTCTACAGTGTTATACTTTGTGTTATAGAATCAATATTTACAAAGGCTGCGGGGCTCAAGGCTGTGTGCTTACATGGAAAATGTTTGTTCAGAAATAAACGAAAAAAGTTTACACACATGGGGATGATGGTGGTAGGCGTAAAATGAATAATAATTTATAGAACAATAATTTTTTCTCTTGTCATAGCAATTTCTTAGTAGTGTTCAAAGTTTACATTCAGAAAGCCGGGGTTCGCTTATTATTTTTGATTAGTAAGTTGGCTTTTCTGGACGCGATTACCGTATGACTTTCCAGCCCCAAGAGGATAGACTGCACCGGAGCCACGCCCGTTACGTAGGAAGTGCACATATTTATGCAATTTTATATTTACAATTGTTTATATTTGAATTAATTGCAGGTGATTACTCCTTGGATATAAGAGAGGTGACGCTGGATGATGACGCCTTGTATCAGTGTCAAGTCAGCTCAGGACCAAAAGGTAAGTCAAACCGTTTTTTGTACTGTTTACACTATGTAAGAAAACGACTTTTGTTATATTTTTGTTGACAGCTGACTGTAATTTTCAGCATCATGACACCACGCCAATTATGTCAAACTAACAAGGTAGGACACGACGGTATTTCCGTCCAATTGAGCAGTCCAACTGGGGAAGTATCTCCGCCCTACAAAATACCTACAAAATTTATTACATTCTAACTGAAAAGGGATAAAACATCAGTGAGTTACACTCAAAGATTTAATAGCTAACTTTCGGTTTAGTATCGAAAGTGTAAGGGTTCATTTAAACTCAGCAAATAAATTGTATCTTATCGTTATCAAGGTACCAACCTAACTTTGAAATGTATAATAACACACAATAAAATGGACTTGGCAGCAAAGTTTGTTTGGAATCTTTTAGATATACCATGTAATAGCCCGTATAGTTAATGCCAAAAATGGTTTTAAAAAAATTATGTTCCGATTCTGAAAAACAATCTTGGAACAAAATAATGTATATTTCTTTGGAATTATACTGTCTTGCTATTAATAAACTTGACTCAAAGTTTAAAATTTTGATTTCTAGACTTTTCTGATTAAAGGCGTATATTACCTTGATTTCAAACCCTTAAATTAAATTTTTCGTGAATGTAAACAATAGATTATTTTAGCCTTGCCTTTGCTTGAAAAAGCAAAAACTTTAAAATTGTAACCAAGAAGATATTAGCTCGCAA
This sequence comes from Eilema caniola, assembly GCA_949126895.1. Lineage (NCBI taxonomy): Eukaryota > Metazoa > Arthropoda > Insecta > Lepidoptera > Erebidae > Eilema > Eilema caniola. The sequence continues at coordinate 9,624,960 of OX421486.1, read as the reverse complement.
TTTAAACATCAGGATTAGCATACAGTAAGCCATATACGTATTTGGGTACACAAGAACTTTCAGAGTACTTTACGGCCGCCGTGAAATGTTTGCTGCCTATTTCGATGAAATTAAGTTGCAAAACGAACTACCCATGGCAAACTGTGAAAACTTTTAATTATGATGTCAGTAGTAGTTCTGTTGTTTTAGGCTATTTTTGTATTAATTATTGTTTGTGTAATTAATTCTATGTTGTTTCTAGTAAGACTGTAAGTTTCCGTGTTAGAACAAAGTTGAAAAGTAAAATTTATTAACGAAGCCTTCAACGAAGAAACAAGTCGCTTGTCATTCGTATTACTTGTATAATCAGTATTAAATCAGAAATTCATTTACAACCTTTAAAAATTAGTTTCTGATCAAAGTTATTTATAGTATCTTGATTTCAAATACTATTTAATTACTTAATGGGTTAATTTTTAGTTTTCGTGATAATATTTTTTTTATATTTTGGGTTTGAAATTTGAAAGATCGTCTTTACTTTTGACGCTGACTGTCGTCGCTAGCCCGCATCATGATACGTACCTACATAGATATTTATTATCACATTACGTCTTAATGTTAACTTTAAAATCTTTTGCGTTGCCCTAACATAAACGTTCATTTACTCATTAACTATTCTGTTACTGGGCACACTTATATACATAAACTCACGTCTCACGATCCTTGGATATACCATTCAGATCTTTTATTTTCACGATTTTTTAGACGTTACAGTACATTACATTAAAAGATAAATTTGGACTTGATAGATAGGATGTTGGTGGGGAGCGCAAAGTTAAGCATTGTTTTATTTGACTTAATCCCTGGCTGCACCAAAATTGCGTCACCTTAACAGTCCATGTTCGCACACGTTTTCGTGTTCGTTTTTTTTATGACATATGACATAGACGGATCGCCCGATGGCAAGCGATCACCGCCGCCCATGGACACCTGAACCACCAGAATGGTTTTAGGTCGCTCTTTTCTTGAACGTTTGAAGGTCGTATCGGTCCGGAAATACCGTACGCGACAGTTCATTCCACAGTTTAGCTGTTCGAGGCAGGAAGTTTCTGGAGAAAAGCTCAGTTGAGACTGCCAACCATCTAAGTGGTGAGGACGAAAATGTTGTCGCGTAGGGCGGTGGCGGAAAGATGCGGCAGGGATTAATCTGAACAATTCCTTAGAGCACTCCCCGTTGTACATGCGATAGAAAATGCAGAGCGAGGCTACATCTCTACGCAGCGCCAAGGGGTGAAGCCGATCCGAATTCCCAGTTACTATTTTTGTTCTCGTTTTGTCTCAAGTGAAATTGATTTTGATGAAAATATACATAACTAGGCACAGTTATGTATATTTTCTGTAAGGAATCCAAAAATACATCAAAGCTATTCTTAAGCATTAAAAATACTTTACTCAATAAAAAACATTACTTTGCGAACAATTTCGCTACAAAATAGAATACACAAAGCTTATATCCGGATAGTGCGGGTTATTCCTTTGAGTCAACCACCAGGCGGCTATGTAGGAAGACAACGGATGGATAACGCCCCAGGGGATGCTGGGATGACAGAAATTATGGATACGGCAGTAAGAATTAAGAAGTTTGTAAATATTTTAATCATACTGATGATTGTTACTCGTACTCTAGAGAAGTCTTAAAAGTACACTTCTATTTTATACCCTTCGTATATAAGAAGTGTTAAAGAGTATATATATTATGAACCACTTGATAAATTAGGCATTACATATCTATAATGCCTGGGAATCGAACAAGAGTTTATTGCCAGATATATTAAATGGTCTACCAGCCGAAATCCGTGACGTATTAAATAAAAGAAATTGTAGACGTGTCCTAACAAAATACTACCAGCCTCTTACCTAATTATTACTTCTTTTAGTTACCTATTTTGTAGCAAGATCGAGTGTCAACATGTCACTGTTAAACCCTAGATGGTTTGTGTGGTATGTAATAAAATACAATGTACCTATCTTTGTTATGCTTTGGAAATAAAAACTTAAAAAAGAAAAAAAAAAAATAATTATCAGATTCAGGTTCATGACTTAACTAGCGCTTGTGTATGGCTGGCTTTAAAAATAAATAACCATGTCGAAGAGCGAAGTATCCACCTCACATTTCTATAACAATGCCCAGTTTGTCACTTGGTACAAAAAATATACAAATATCCAGGATACTTTTAGGACAGAATAAAAATCTTGAGACCATAAAAATAAATAAGAAGAAACGAAATGGTCCTATAATTTTGTTTGTATGCTGCTTGTAAACCTAAATTACTTGTTTGTATATTTTAACCCTTAAGTAACTAGTATGTCAGATACTTTAATCGGTATACTATTTTGCTATCAAGCTTACTAGTTCAAAGTTATTTGTTATACAAAATGTATTGTATTTCAAATGTATTGTTATGTAAATGAAAAGGTTGAGCTTTAGTTCCGTAATGGAAGATGTCCTTGACACAAAGTTAATGAACAGTATTTCTACAATTATAATGTTAAAGGGTGACCATTGTTTAATTAACTTAATTATATCATTCAACGTATAAGCTGGTGTTGTTAGTGAGTTAATTTAAAGTTCTGGTGTATGGTTACCATAAGGTGAGTCTTATCATCAGTCTCTCATTTATAGTAGTGCTTGAAAATAATTATATAATTACTCACAGCAGTAACTACTTTTTGCATATGATTACTAAACACAGACAAAAGTCATGGAGAAAATGAACTTACCAACTTACAATAAAAAATTGCAATTAAACTATAATATATTGCCACATCCATACTTCTCTCGTCCGCTACACCATAAATGGCAATTCTCTTTATTTAGCTTGTTGCCGTATTGGGGAGATGAAAACCGTTGATTGAAGAATGCAGAGCAGTATTTGTGAGAGTAAGCAAAGTATTCTGTTATAAAGTAATAAATTATGTCACGATTTTGTTGTAGAAACAAAATCGTATATATTCTTGTTTTAGTTGTAATTATTTTTTACCGGATAAAGTATAGCTATTTTTTATTTTATTTTACAAGACAACACGATTTTGACAGTACATCCTACTAATATTATAAATGCGAAAGTATGTGAGTATGGATGGATTGTTACTCTTTCACGTAAAAACTACTCAATGGGTTTTAATGAAACTTTACAATAAAATAGCTTATACATCAGAATAATACATAGGCTATGTATCATCAGCTACTTCTTACGGGAGCGGAGCATTGATCATAAATGTCAAAAAATCCGGCTAGCTTATACAGAGAAGTGAGAGATCAGTTATTTTTGTTGCTAAGCTACGGCGCTGTGCATCGCGCAAGCGTGCGGACTTAGCGGTAGCCGGTCGAGCAGGCCGCCACAAATTATTTCTATACAAAAAATTTACGCGCTCAGAAGGTTGATAATTGGACTTGTTACAGTGATGGATAAAGCTTAGTAACGGACATAGGCTTCCTTTTATTGCGATAGATGGGGTTAAAAGGGGGAATAATAAGGATTGGATGTTTTCAATTTTTGAAGATATCCTGATGAAATTTGGTACAGAGGTAAATTATAGCTTGGGAACACTACGCGTTAAGGGACAGTCACGCGGGCGTAGCCGCGGGCTACAGCAAGTGATTAATAATACTGTAAAATGCGAAAATTTATGAAGATGTTTGGATGTCTGTTACTTAATCACGCTAAAGGGGCTGAACGTAACGATCTGGCTGTAGTTTGATAGAGGGATTGACTATAATCAAGAATAACATGATAAAAAAAATTAAAAAAGGCTAGTTTATGTTTTATTCGTAAATTGCTGATCCGGCGAACTTCGTACCGCCATATAATACGCCATTTTACCTTGCTTGTGGCTCCGCTCTCGTGGAATTCATATCCCGTTCCGACTTCACCTACTTCTTTTTCTACTTTTTTATTTCAAAGTTACTCACAACACGTCCTCACAATTACGAAGTCAAAACAGAAATAATACAATTTTACCATTTGACGCAGTACATTTGATGGACAGATTTGTAAACAAACAGTCACTGTTAATCTCTGTAAAGTAAGGAAGGTTAAAATCTGATATCGCTAGACCATGTGCTTGTTTGCCACCTTAGTGGTATAAAAAAAACTATCATAAGAAAGTTATCCACAAACTTTACAGCATGCGACTACGGTTTCAAAGAATTAATTAATTTTTCGGTCTGCTCGTTTGCATAAAATTTGCCTGTCATAAAAAAATGCGGGTCTTTGTCAATGAAATAACCTGGAAAATATTTCTAGAAAACAAACTAATATAAAACACAAAGAAACAAGATTTCTCCATAGCCTAAGCTATTATGTACCGATCTGCGAATTTGATAATGTCATCAATTCTTGACATAAAGCTCGTCTTGGCACAGCCTTTAATCCATAATAAATTCTAATTCACTTTGTTGAGCACCCAGAATATTATAAATGACTACCTAACTTTACGTTATAAGTTACAGACTCAACACCAATTCCAATACGTACGTGTCTTAATGGTGCAAAATTTACTGAACTTAAGTCTTCCTTAGTGAAATACTCTAGTAAAAGGAGCTACAGTAAATCTTTTTATAGCAGTTTTGGAGCAGTTGACCACGTATTGTGTCTTAATAGGGTTAAAACTAAAGTTAGTCCTCTCTAATCAAATACTCTAGTAAAAGTTCCTATTAATTTTCTTCTGCTGCTTAAACGTATGGGTTGAGCCCGTATATCAATAAAAATAAATAAATATTCTACTTTACACTGTCTAGCCCCATGGTAACCATAGCTTAACTATCTTCTGGTATGAAATTTAGAATGCGGCTAAACATACTTTTATACTTCTTTTTTTCTAAATACATGCGTATTATACCTACATAGAAACACCTAGACCAATGCAAAATATTCATGCAAACAAATACTTGCACTGAACGCGAATTGAGCCCGCGCCCCCTGCGTAACAGTCGAAAATTCTACCGCTACGCCACAGAGGCCTATCGATCTATACAAGTAATACCATAGTCTACATAGTGATAATCTTTCTCAACAGATAAGTTGTTATTTACGTACAGGATTTAATGTGTTTCTGTGTGGTGTGAGCAACGTTAGGGCTTACGCTTACGTCTTCTTCTTAAAATTTATCTGTTCTAAAGCTTTTATATTGGTAGTATTGTATTAGATCAAAGCAGTAATCCTCAGCTGACAACAATGCGCCTATTTCAGGAGTTAGCAAAACTAGGCAAACAATACAAATACAACAATAGTTAGGTTGTTTGTACTGCCAACGTATGTATTACTACAGTCACAGTCAGAGTGCCTACAATAATACAATAACGTCTATTACTTAATTAACTTACACATAAGTAACTACGTTGTCATAGTAATTTGTAAATGTATTGCCTATCTCCAAGCTCCCTCAATTTCTATCTTCAAGATAGTAATTGAATTTGGCGAAAATAATACTCCATTGATCTTCAGAAATTCTTTGACTGTATGAATGTATGAAACATCAATACGCAATTATCTGTATCAAATGCTGAAAGATTTAATATTCCCATTACGGTTGCAATAATTATACGTTTCATTCGAAAAGTTTCAGTAACTACACAGAAATATGGTTGAATTTTATATGCAACGATATCTATCCTTTATTAATCGAATCTGAAATTATAACGCTGCCTATATAATACAAAACAGTATTAATACGATCCGGTGTTACGGAATACGTTTCGAGGTATTGAATGTGAGTTCGTAATGGAATCTTGTGAATGCATACATAGTATACTATACAAGACCAAAACTGGTTCCGGTTTGTGGGGTTTACCTCTGACAAATAAATCGTCTCGTGAATATATACAGCCTAGGATTGATTAAGATAGGAAAAAGTGAATCGTTCAGGCGGGACTCGAAGCCGCGATTTTTCCCTTACAAGGGAGATTTGATTCTATACTGTTATTATTAACATCCTAGGTTGTATTTAATGAAATTTTAATGCAATTACTATGCTAACTTTTCAAATCGACCAAGATAGGAAAAAGTGAAACGCTCAGGCGGGACTCGAGCCCGTGATTTTTGGGGCGAGCTTTAAATTTATAATATAATAATAATAATAATATATATAATAATTTTTCATTCAATTATTTGAGCGGAGTGATTCAAAAACAATGTTTAAAATTGATTGCAACATCATTCATTGTTTCCGATAGTTCGTACAAGTATCGGTAGATGGCTCCCACCGTCGCCCCAAGATGGTTGTATAGGAGAATTTGGATTGCTTCAGGCGTAACTCGGTGGCTCAGTGGTCAGAGCATTCTCCCTGAAAGGGAAAAATCACGGGCTCGAGTCCCGCCTGAGCGTTTCACTTTTTCCTATCTTGGTCGATTTGAAAAGTTAGCATAGTAATTGCATTAAAATTTCATTCAATACAACATACGATGTTAATAATAACAGTATAGAATCAAATCTCTCTTGTGTGTGCTCAAAATATCGCGTTCTAAATACCTATCTACAGATATTTCCTTCTAATCGCTTTCACTTAATCCACTCACAATAATACAAAAAGGTAATATGAAAAGCAATAGCAAATTACAATAGTATTATGATTACATTTAATTTTATCATAAACTAAACGGGAGAATATATATAAATATTAAAAAGGCATGCATTTGCAATGTTAATTGCCTTCTAAAAGATAACTTAAGCTTCAAGCTGACAATGTAAAACTATTTAAAATGGAGGAACAGATAATTTTAATAATTATTCATCATCTACATTTAGACGTTATTCTGATTGTATCCGAGGCCAAGATGCCCTTGGAGCTCAGGGTCTGCCCGCATCCTCAATTTTAATAATTAATTATTATACCTTCGAATATATCACCACCAAGGTTTTGTTAATATTGATGAGCTACGGGTAACAAAATAACCCTACTACCTCTTATTTAGTTTAACACAAAAAAGTAGTTATGTGTTTTTTATAACAAACAAATAATTCCACTGATATCAACAAATTGTGATCATTTCCATTCCCTATGAGGTAAGTAACACACATTTGGCTAGCATTCATGTGAAAATTCAATATCGAAAATATTACACACTCATTTTCGATTTCCATTCGACTCCCCATTCTATTAGTCACTTCCCCATCCATAAGGGGCAAAGAAACCATAAAAAATACTATGTAATATTCCTGTAAAGCCATACAACTGTTGCCAAAATGACATGACTGAAAAGGGGACGTGTGAATCAAGTATACTCCAAGATATGGTGAAATACTGCTATGGAACAATACTGCGTTGGAACATTGTGTTTTATTAATCCATACTAATATTATAAATGCGAAAGTAACTCTGTCTGTCTGTCTGTCTGTCTGTCTGTCTGTCTGTCTGTCTGTCTGTATGTTACGCTTTCACGCCTAAACCGCTGAACCGATCTTGATGAAATTTGGAACAGAGGTATATTAGAGCTTGAGAACGGACATAGGCTACCTTTTATCACGAGAAAGGGGGTTTAAGGGGGGGAAATAGGGGATGAAAGTCTTTATGAAAGTTTGTCATTTCTGAAGATATCTTAATGAAATTTGGCACAGAGGTAGATTAGAGCTTAGGAACGGACATAGGCTACCTTTTATCGCGAAAAGGGGGGTGGAAGGGGGGGACTAGGGCCTTGGGAGGAAAGTTTGTCATTTTTGAAGATTTCTTGCTGTAATTTGGTACAGAGATAGTTTAGAGCTTGGAAACGGAAGTAGGCTACCTTTTATCGCGAAAAGGGGGGTAGAAGGGGGGCGGACTAGGGCCTTGGTATGAAAGTTTGTCATATTTGAAGATTTCTTGATGAAATTTGGTACAGAGATAGTTTAGAGCTTGGGAACGTACATAAGCTACCTTCTATCGCGAAAAGGGGGGAAGAAGGAGGGGGGGGACCAGGGCCTTGGGATAAAAGTTTATCGTTTTAGAAGATTTCCTGATGAAATTTGGTACAGAGATAGTTTAGAGCTAGGGAACGGACATAGACTACCTTTTATCACAAAAAGGGGGGCAGTGGGGGGGGGGGGGACCAGGGCCTTGGGATAAAAGTTTATCGCTTTAGAAGATTTCCCGATGAAATTTGGTACAGAGATAGTTTAGAGCTTGGGAACGAACATAAGCTACCTTTTATCGCGAAAAGGTGGGAAGAAGGGAGGGAGGGACCAGGGCCTTGGGATAAAAGTTTATCGTTTTAGAAGATTTCCTGATGAAATTTGGTACAGAGATAGTTTAGTGCTTGGGAACGGACATAGACTACCTTTTATCACAAAAAGGTGGGTAGAAGGGGGGACTAAGGCCTTAGGATGAAAATTTGTCATTTTTGAAGATTTCCTGATGAAATTTGGTACAACGATAGTTTAGAGCTTGGGAACGAACATAGGCATTGAAGCTTGGGAACGAACATAGGCTACCTATTGACGCGAAACTGGAGGCATAGGGGAGGGGGGGATATAAGGTATTAAAGTTTGACAGTTTTGAAGATGATGAAATTTTGGTACAGGGATTAATTAGAGCTTGGTAACGGACATATGCTACCTTTGATCGTGAATAATGTGGTGAAAGGGGGGTTAAGGACTAGATAGTGAATATGAAAGTTTGTCATTTTTGATGATATCCTGATGATATATCTGGTACAGAGATGGATTGAAGCTTGGGAACGAACATAGGTTACCTATTGACGCGAAAATGGAGGCATAGGGGGGGGGGAGGGGGTAATACGGGATTAAAGTTTGATAGTTTTGAAGATGATGAAATTTTGGTACAGGGATTAATTAGAGCTTGGTAACGGACATATGCTACCTTTGATCGCGAATAATGTGGTAAAAAGGGGGGGGGGGGGATAAGGACTAGATAGTAAATATGAAAGTTTGTCATTTTTGATGATATCCTGGTGAAATTTGGTACAGAGATGGATTAGACCTCGAAAATGGACATAGGCTACCACTTATCGCGAAAATAGGGATAGAAGGGGGGGGGGGGAAGGGAAATAGGGCGTTGGGATTAAAGTTTCTAATTTTTCAATGGCACAAAAAAGGGGGTGAATGGCATAAAAAGTAAGAATTTCTTTTAAGATGTCCTCATGAAATATGGTACAAAGGTGGATTAGAGCTTCGGAACGGATATAGTCGAGTAGCGAACCAAATATAGAAGCGAGTGGAGAGGCGAGTAGAGATTGTTATAGGGACGAGTGAATAGGCGTGTAAAGATTGGAAGTCGAGTAGAGAGTCGAATATAGAGGCGAGTAGAAAGTCGAGAACAGAGGTGAGTACATAATCGAGGACAAAGTTGAGTAGAGAGGCGAATTTAATGCTCAATAGCGTCGGATCAACACTAAGCGATAACCGACATCCACGCGGGCGGAGCCGCGGGCAACAGCTAGTGTCCTATAAATTGACCTACTTAAAGCTAATTTGTTTGTTGTTTTAATAGAACAAACAAATACGCACACGGGATAGAAGAATAACATAATGCACAAAAATATTGGTAATGCGTTAATTTTGCAAATGATAAGGAATGGAGCTTTTTGCCTGGATTGGTGTTTTCAGAAAACTAGCCTGGGATCCCACATTAAGTATACACCGTGAGTTTATAGTCGTTTCAGATAAAACATTTTGGACACAGTTTCAATTTGACAAAATCCATACTAATATTATAAATGCGAAAGTAACTCTGTCTGTCTGTCTGTCTGTCTGTCTGTCTGTCTGTCTGTCTGTCTGTCTGTATGTTACGCTTTCACGCCTAAACCGCTGAACCGATCTTGATGAAATTTGGAACAGAGGTATATTAGAGCTTGAGAACGGACATAGGCTACCTTTTATCACGAGAAAGGGGGTTTAAGGGGGGGAAATAGGGGATGAAAGTCTTTATGAAAGTTTGTCATTTCTGAAGATATCTTAATGAAATTTGGCACAGAGGTAGATTAGAGCTTAGGAACGGACATAGGCTACCTTTTATCGCGAAAAGGGGGGTGGAAGGGGGGGACTAGGGCCTTGGGAGGAAAGTTTGTCATTTTTGAAGATTTCTTGCTGTAATTTGGTACAGAGATAGTTTAGAGCTTGGAAACGGAAGTAGGCTACCTTTTATCGCGAAAAGGGGGGTAGAAGGGGGGCGGACTAGGGCCTTGGTATGAAAGTTTGTCATATTTGAAGATTTCTTGATGAAATTTGGTACAGAGATAGTTTAGAGCTTGGGAACGTACATAAGCTACCTTCTATCGCGAAAAGGGGGGAAGAAGGAGGGGGGGGACCAGGGCCTTGGGATAAAAGTTTATCGTTTTAGAAGATTTCCTGATGAAATTTGGTACAGAGATAGTTTAGAGCTAGGGAACGGACATAGACTACCTTTTATCACAAAAAGGGGGGCAGTGGGGGGGGGGGACCAGGGCCTTGGGATAAAAGTTTATCGCTTTAGAAGATTTCCCGATGAAATTTGGTACAGAGATAGTTTAGAGCTTGGGAACGAACATAAGCTACCTTTTATCGCGAAAAGGTGGGAAGAAGGGAGGGAGGGACCAGGGCCTTGGGATAAAAGTTTATCGTTTTAGAAGATTTCCTGATGAAATTTGGTACAGAGATAGTTTAGTGCTTGGGAACGGACATAGACTACCTTTTATCACAAAAAGGTGGGTAGAAGGGGGGACTAAGGCCTTAGGATGAAAATTTGTCATTTTTGAAGATTTCCTGATGAAATTTGGTACAACGATAGTTTAGAGCTTGGGAACGAACATAGGCATTGAAGCTTGGGAACGAACATAGGCTACCTATTGACGCGAAACTGGAGGCATAGGGGAGGGGGGGATATAAGGTATTAAAGTTTGACAGTTTTGAAGATGATGAAATTTTGGTACAGGGATTAATTAGAGCTTGGTAACGGACATATGCTACCTTTGATCGTGAATAATGTGGTGAAAGGGGGGTTAAGGACTAGATAGTGAATATGAAAGTTTGTCATTTTTGATGATATCCTGATGATATATCTGGTACAGAGATGGATTGAAGCTTGGGAACGAACATAGGTTACCTATTGACGCGAAAATGGAGGCATAGGGGGGGGAGGGGGTAATACGGGATTAAAGTTTGATAGTTTTGAAGATGATGAAATTTTGGTACAGGGATTAATTAGAGCTTGGTAACGGACATATGCTACCTTTGATCGCGAATAATGTGGTAAAAAGGGGGGGGGGGGGGATAAGGACTAGATAGTAAATATGAAAGTTTGTCATTTTTGATGATATCCTGGTGAAATTTGGTACAGAGATGGATTAGACCTCGAAAATGGACATAGGCTACCACTTATCGCGAAAATAGGGATAGAAGGGGGGGGGGGGGGAAGGGAAATAGGGCGTTGGGATTAAAGTTTCTAATTTTTCAATGGCACAAAAAAGGGGGTGAATGGCATAAAAAGTAAGAATTTCTTTTAAGATGTCCTCATGAAATATGGTACAAAGGTGGATTAGAGCTTCGGAACGGATATAGTCGAGTAGCGAACCAAATATAGAAGCGAGTGGAGAGGCGAGTAGAGATTGTTATAGGGACGAGTGAATAGGCGTGTAAAGATTGGAAGTCGAGTAGAGAGTCGAATATAGAGGCGAGTAGAAAGTCGAGAACAGAGGTGAGTACATAATCGAGGACAAAGTTGAGTAGAGAGGCGAATTTAATGCTCAATAGCGTCGGATCAACACTAAGCGATAACCGACATCCACACGGGCGGAGCCGCGGGCAACAGCTAGTAAAAAAATAAAAACATTTTTTATAATGCATAGGAATAATATACAGACAGCATCAGAAATATGTTGACTACCAAAGTGCTCAAAATAATCTGAATACCAAAATTTTAATTTTATATAAGTTATTACAGTGCTTAAATAGTTGTAAGTATCCAGAGTAGTCAAACCATCTTAGCAATCAGTTTTCTGATATTATGTAAGTTAGTAGAGTGTTTATATTCATATGTAGAAACACGCCGGTCACTGGTATCTCATCAGTCAAAGAATGTTGAGATTGTCATTTATATATTTATACAAAATATACTCACTCCTGAATTTCTACGGTGAAGTAGGCAGAGCTATGTTTATAAAGCTACCAACATCTTTTTAAAAGTAATATGAGTAAGTGTGTCCTCTTAACCGAGATAAAGTTTATTATCTGACTTTTACTTGTGATCAACTTTTGTTCTTCATGAACTCATGTCAAAGGTAACGGAAAAATAAATTTCTCATTATGATAGTAACTATAAAGCGTTTTACAAACATTACGCTTAAAACCGTTGAGTAACTGTGTTTGTGTCGCATTGTTTGGCGATTCAACTATATGATAATGCCTTAAGGCCTGAGAGGGAGAATCACAATGTCCCATGGCTTGAACACCGTGAGTGAGGCTTGTTCGTTATCATTTTGAATTATTCAGAAGGTGGGTATAACGTTGCTGAATGTTTTCTGTTTAGATTTCAATGTTTTTGTCATTTGATTTTCAAGAATTTCTCTAAAGCCTTTTTGGCCCCTATACATAAAAACAAATGTTTTAATAAAGTTATAAAAACAATATTTTACATATATATCTTTCTACTTCCAAGGAAGGCAGTGACAACAGCCTACAATTAGACTCTATCCTTACATACTTCACTTCATAGAATATATTCCTGTATTTCACTTCCACAACTGTCATTAATCCTTTCAAGCAAGATTTTTTTGCTTTGAAAGAAAAAAAGCACTATTTCGAGAAACAAATTCCATCCATTGACTGCAATTTCTTCTTTCAAGCCCACTCTCTCTACCGACAGATGTTTTTCACCTCACTTTTGCAAATTACCAAGATAAGAACTCGGTCCCGCTTTCTCTAACTTTATTACAAACTTTAATCTCAACTCTTTAACAATAAATTATTAAACGCTGAATCAATTTTTGTCATCTAACTTTGAAATGGCAATGAGACTTGTTACGCTTTTGAAGAGCGATTGGTTTTATTTGTTCTTAGAGTTAGAATTGTTCTAAATTCATTGTTTTAAAATTGTTCTAAATTCATTGTTTTAAAATGGCTTGTGTTTTAAGTTTTGTTGCGGTTATCGTTTTGAGGTTGCTCCGGGTTGAATGAGGTTTCAGGTTTCATCTTGTGTCCGCTTACTTCTTCTCCTCCTTTTGATCTAGTTTATATGGTTTTTATTGCGACTACTGCTTGAACTTCTATATCCTAGAGGAAAGTTTGCGCCAAAGCCTCGTCCAATAATCAGTTTAAGTGTAGGTACTGCCTTGCAGGTCAGATTGATTAGTTGACTCTTGGATTCATATCACCAAATCAAAGTCAAGAGCTAAAATCAAACTTTAAAAAAATTGTATTACATCTTGTTTAAAAAACCAATTGCAGTGCCTAACTAAATAGGACTTTCTTCATAAACTTCATAATATCTAAATAGGCTTTTCTTCATAATCTTAACTCAATTTTTTACTTCAGCCAGAGATGTCCAATTATAGATTTTAACTCAAATATTTGCTCAGCTGCAAGTCAATAGAACCTCAAGTTTGTCCAATTAGACTATATTGAGGTCTGTATCGTACGACTGGTCCTTCAATTAAACAATTTCAAAAAAGCACCGTGGTATTTAATATTCTGTGGTGTTTTTTTTATTCAATAAGCCGGATTCATATTTATATATTCTTTTATGTCTTTATTTTATTGTTCACAAATAATTTAGTAACCAAATATTTGCACACTCAGAAATGTTCGAATAAAAACTCAAAAAATATTACCTATATGTTATTGTATTATTTGATATCAATTACGCTTTATACCACAATCATACTGAAGCACGATCACCGTGATCAATGTTTTAGCACACGTGAAAATTAAATACAATACTGTACATAGTTCAATTATAATTAAGTATATTGTAATTATCACAAGTAACAAAGTCTTTCCTTAAAATCCACGAACAAGAAAATTAAACAAAAACTTCAAATAAAATCCACATAAAACATATTATTCATTTTGTAAAAGTAAAACAATCATAACAATTAATTCTGAACGGATACTGGAAGAGTAGAACAACGCCACAGTACAATGTGTGTACAAAAGTATAAGTTAATTGTGAACTAGATGCTCGTCAAACATGGGCCGGCAAAGAAAAAGCCACTTTTGCACGGTCAAAGGCAAACACACCCGCAAATTGTTCAACCGCAATGGCTTTGTTCGAGGTTAGCCTCTGGTACAAGCAACAAGATATGACAGGAAGACATAATAATCAATTAATCATTGTTTTTTATTTAATGGTTGAATAAAATTAATCAAAAGAGTAACGTTGATACTTTAAAGCCCGTATTTTAGAACGATGCTCATTCCTGAATCTCGATTTATAACTAGATCTGAGGATAGATGTTATTCTAAATGACAGTTCTAATGATATTGTAAGAGTCCATTCCCATCTCTGAACGATGCTCTGAAATAGGGGCCTAATTGTTATAACAAAATCCCTCGCCCCTTCCTATGGAGAGGTGCGCATGGTAACATGACGAGTCACCAGCTACCTGCTTCTGCCAGGGTAAGCGGCTAGCCCCAAGCGTTATCTCAAGGCCCGCGTTCGTGAAGAACGGAGATCATTCTGGGATTTTCACTGTCCGTTAAAGTTAGGCAAATTATGTGACCTATTATAGGTTGTAAGTTGTATGATTAATACTGAATCAATAATTGATTTTTTATTTAATATTTATGCACACACAAAACAAATGAATGTTGAATTTACTACTTTACTACTTATTTCTCAAAGAAATTTCTCCTAACAGATCGGTGAGAGGAGGTCGTGAAGAACAATAGAAAAGGTGTTTATATGTGTGTGTGATAACAACACAGGAAAGAAAGAGAGGCAGAGCGCGAGAGTGAGAGAGGCAGAGAGAGAGAGAGAGAGAGAGGCAGAGAGAGAGAGAGAGGCAGAGAGAGAGCGTGAGATAGAGAAGAAGAAAGGAGTTTTATAAAACAAGTTAGGATTAATACCCATATAACAGATTCATCATCATCATCATCATAACAGCCACACATAGTCCACTGCTGAACATAGGCCTCTCCCATACATTTCCAGAACGACTGATCTAATGCAGCCCGCATCCATCCATTTAACAGATAACAATTCTCGCTTTATAACAGTAAAATTGATATAGCTCTCATAAGATCACATTTTAAACCG
The DNA here is from genome assembly GCA_949126895.1 of Eilema caniola. Classification (NCBI taxonomy): domain Eukaryota; kingdom Metazoa; phylum Arthropoda; class Insecta; order Lepidoptera; family Erebidae; genus Eilema; species Eilema caniola. Next base: position 9,609,759 of record OX421486.1, on the reverse strand, counting down.
CTTTATCTATGTTATTAGACCATCCTAAACCAGTTCTGAATTTAAACAGACGTTTGGTGAGTTAAATGACATAAAGTTCGAAATTTTAACAGCACTAGCACAGCTGTTGTGTTTGCCTTATCATGGCCTTACCCCCTTGGCGTTAAAAAGGATATTCTTATAATTTGTTTTATATCTTACACTATATAGTTATAAGATAGTAGAGATAAAAATATACTTATACTTCGTCATCATCTACCTGCTCTGGTCCCAATTATTTGGGGTCGGCGCAACATGTCATTCTCCTCCATAAATTTCTGTCAGATGACATTTCCTTAGTAATTCCCTCCTTTGCCATATCATCTTTCAAGCAATTCATCCATCTTTTCCTGGGCTTACTTCTGCTCTTAAGTCTTACTTTCCTCTCTTCTCATAATACACTCGAGAGCAATGAATCCGGGTCACTCAAAGAATCCAAAAAATCTCGGAAAGTAAGAATGCTAGGTTAATGCAATAAATTGTATTTAATAGACAATTTAATACTCCTTAAATGAACGTATTAAAACTTCTTAGTTATTGTAAAGTTATATCATAAAAAAATCAAATTTGAAAAGGGAACACTGTCGAAGATGGAACTACGAAATTACAGGATTTGTTTTTGCTTTTGTTTGTAATCTGTCATTTATGTTGGTTCATAAACCAGGTTGATAGTGCTCAATATTCATTATTCAAGCTGAAATCATGTCGCTTACACTTGAAGAATGCACCAGAATACTTACATTGGTGGAAACCGGCCGGAGTCAGCGCGATACAGCCAGGACTGTCGGTGTGTCGCTGTCAACAGTACAAAGAGTTCTCCGACGTTACGAAGAAACTGGTTCTAACCTACGCAGACCAGGAACGGGCAGAACTAGGTGTACCACAGCACGAGAAGACCGATACTTGGTGAACACCATGCTTCGAAATCGCTTTCTCACAGGAACTGAACTCACAAATCAGTTTCGACGCCTCGGAGGAAGTAACCCAAGTGCATGGACAGTAAGACGTCGGCTTGCTGAATCTAACTTAAAACCCCTTAGACCTGCAAACGGCCCTAAACTGGAGCGTGGCCATCGTATTTCAAGACTAAGATATGCCCAGAACCACGTAAATTGGAGTATTGAAGATTGGTCGAAAGTTATGTTCTCCGACGAATCAAAATTTATGCTCTACAAGCACGATGGAAGACACAGAGTGTATAGAAGACCAGGGGAAAGATTCAAGCAAGCATGCATCGAAGAAAAAGTAGCCTACGGTGGTGGGTCTGTACTTGTGTGGGCCGGAATTTCCTCTGAAAGTCGCACAGAGCTGGTGATCATAGAAAACGGCTCTTTAACTAGCGTAAGATATGTGGAAGAAATCCTCAACGAACACGTTGGTCCATTTATGGTCAATTTGGGTGAGGATGCTATATTTATGCATGACAATGCCCGACCTCATACAGGTAGGATTGTGAATGACTACCTTCAAGAGATGAACATTACTTGTATGGAGTGGCCAGCGCGCAGCCCGGATATCAACCCGATCGAGCATGCTTGGGACGAGCTAGGGAGATGCGTAAAACAACGAAACCCTCCCCCAATCACGCTTCCTGAGCTCAAAATTGCTCTCACAGAGGAATGGGAGAATATTCCCCAAAATCGTGTATTAGTTTTATTGATTTATTGTAGGTACATATATATTTATATGTGTAGGTTTATGTATGTATGCTATGTATGTGTGTATTTATGCAATATTAAGATAATGTACCTGTTTAGGTATGCTTTTTTATTATTTTTTTTTTATTATTGTCTGTTCTTTATGTACACTTCACATCACCCTTTATAACCAGATACTTCTCTGCTACTCAAAGGTTTGCTGGGAGAGAACTCATTTTGAGTTAAGCTCGCCTTTGTACATATTCCTTAGAATGTTTTTTGTATAATCTCTGTACTGTGTGTGTGCAATAAAGAATTAAGAATTAAGAATTAAGAACTTGGTGTACAGCATGCCAAACCGCGTAAACGCAGTAATGGAAGCACGAGGAGGTAATACGAAGTATTGAAATACAAGAAAATCGTCATAAAGTTCAAAAATTTCATGTTTCCTATTTTTGTTTTAAGGAGAGATCAGCAGTTTTTTTTCTTTATGTAATTTTGTGTAAATAAAATGTATGGTGACTCATATTTTTTTAACTTTCATTTAAGGAGTATTAAATTGTCTATTAAATACAATTTATTGAATTAACGTAGCATTCTTACTTTCCGAGATTTTTTGGATTCTTTGAGTGACCCGGATTCATTGCTCTCGAGTGTATATTCATACCGCGACAGTCGCTCGCTTCTCAATTTTTCATTCACTGGTGCCACTTTTAAACTTCCTTTAATACAGTCATTCCTTATTCTGTCCATCCTCGTCACACCACACATCCACTTTAAAATTCGCTTACCCGCCACATGCAGTTGTCTTTCATTCATCGCTTATCAAGGCCAAACATGATGATTTATAAAAATATATACTTATAGTCATTATAGCACTATGAAACCTTTTTTGGAAAATATTTTCTGATTTTTATTTTTCAGATATTCACAGAAATAGTCAGTCTCTATGAGACAATCATTGTGCTGTGCCGTTTTTATAATCTTTTTCTCCATAGTTTGATGTTATATAATCTTCCCTAAAAACAGGGCTATTACCTAAACCAAAAAGAAAAATGGAAACTGCACATAAAAATTTCAGAGATTAGCATTTTCCATCTCTTCCAGCTTTACCATTATCATAGATAACTTCTACAACTACTGTGATTTGTTGTTAAACTAAGGAGTTATATGATAATAAAATATCTGTGTACTGAAACTTCACAAACTAACGTCGCTTCGCATTGTAGCCCCGGTCTACTCAACTCCAGCACTTCTGTAACACGTTTAAATAACAATTATTTTAGCTTTACAGCGGCTTTTAGCTCCACTTAGGTATTAAATGAGTTAGTTTCTGCGGTTGTGTTTATGGCATGTACAAAATGACAAAGGAATTGAGTTATGTACGGTGTTAAATTTAGATACACGTTGAAGACCACGTTAAATGTATATTTGAAAGTTCAAAGAATGCCAGTGATAAAGTTTTTCTATAAGACGAGACAATTATATAGGCTTATTGCATTTCTTTTATACAACTCAGGTGGCAAACAAGCACACGGCCCACCTGATGGAAAGTGGTTACCGTGGCCTATGGACGTGTACGACACTAGGGGATTCACACTCGTGCTGTCGACCCTGTAAACATAGAGAGTTTCTGTGCCGTCAGTGTAGAAGATAAAGCAGGAATAGCCTTTGGTCTTCCCATTGACACAGAACAAGAACTTTTCAGTGAGCTCTAGCTACCCTACTCACTGTCGGGTACACAACACGAGGTTATTATGGCCGCGGTATTCTGTAGGGCGGAGGTACTTCCCCAGTCGGACTGTTGAATTGCACGGAAAAACCGTTGTGTCCTACCTCCTACCATGTAGGTATGTACCATAGTTTGTAACGGTATCTGTCCCCATACCTAATAGCTGCAAACAGTTAGAAGTACAACAGTTAATGGCCGCATTGTCGTCTATTGGGACAGTAATTTATTATATACTAGCTTTTGCCCGCGGCTCCGCCCGCGTGGAAATCGGCTATCGCTTAGTGTTGAACCGACGCTATTGAGCATTAAATTCGCCTCTCTACTCAACTTTGTCCTCGACTTACTCGCCTCTGTTCTTGACTTTCTATTCACCTCTATATTCGACACTCTACTGAACTTTCTACTCGTCTCTATACTTGAAGTTATACTCGACTCTCTACTGACTTCTCTGCTCCTCTCTCTACACTACTCTGTGCTCTCCTCTATACTCACCTTTCCATTGGCCTCTCTACTCGCATTTCTACTCGCCCATCCACTCGAATCTCCTTTCGCCTCTCTACTTGACTCTCCCGACTCGCTTATTTACTCGCCTCTCTACTCGAATCTCTACTCAACGCTCTATTGGATTTCTACTCACCTCTACATTCGTCTCGCCACTCGCCTCACTATTCGCCTCTCTACTCGACTCTCTACTGCACTCTATTTGATTCCTTACTCGCTTCTCCATTGGCTTCTCTAGTCGCATATCTACTCGCCCCTGTAATCGACTCTACTTGACTTTCTATTAGATCTCTCTACATGCCTATATCAATCTCTACTCGCCTCTCAACTCGCTTCTATATTAGGCTCGTTACTCGACTATGTCCGTTCCGAAGCTCTAATCCACCTTCGTTCCAAATTTCATGATGATATCTTCCAAAAAAAAAATCTTACTATTTATCCCCTATGCACATCCTTTTTCACGCGATTGAAAAATGACAAACTTTAATCCCCTACCCCAAGCTCTAATCCAGCACTGTACCAAATTTCATAGGGATATATAAAAATAACAAACTATCATACAAACTATCACCTCATATTACCCCTCTCCCTTCAATCCCTTATTTCGCTATAAAAGGTAGCCATATCCGTTTTCAAGTTCTAATCTGTCTCTGTGCCAAATTTCATGACGATATCGTCAAAAATGTCAAACTTTCATCCCCTGGCCCTAATCCCCTTCTTCTATCCCTTTTTTTCGCGTTAAAAGGTAGCCTATGTCCATTTCCAAGCTAATTGTTCATCTTTAAACCGATTTCATCAGGATATCTTCTAAATTGACCAACTTAAACTGACAAACTTTCATCCCCTATTCCCCCCCCCTAAGCCCCCTTTTCGCGACAAAAGGTAGCCTATATTCGATCCCAAGCTTTAATCTCTCTCTGTACCAAATTCCATCAGGATTTCTTCAAAAATGACAAACTTCCATATAAACCTTCATCCCATGGCCCTACTTCCCCCTTCTACCCCCTTTTCGCAATAAAAGGTAACCTATGTCCGTTCTCAAGCTCTAATACACATCTGTACCAAATTTCATCAAGATCGGTTCAGTGGTTTAGGCGTGAAAGCGTAACATACAGACAGACAGACAGAGTTACTTTCGCATTTATAATATTAGTATGGATTTATTTTTGTTCCATACACCCAGTTCAGTAGTACACATACTATACATATTAGAAGTCTTCAAGCAGAGGGAAATGACCACCCACATTTCACTAATCTCTGTAATCTTTTCAACGTTATAATGGATAAGCTTATTGCAATTAACCTTTAGTCACGTTATGGAGGCATGGTAGGCACTATTCATTTTACAAGCATGCGTAAGTATAAAATAGTCATACCTCTATTCTATTGGAGTAGGCAGAGAACCCATTTTGATTCGTAAAAATATAGTTTTTTGCCATAAGTAAGTACGAAATTGTAGACCGAAGTTTCAGTTCAAATATTACAACAAACTGAGCACAAAGTATGTTAATGTGGTTTGTTTTATGTGTCCTGTCCGGGAGGGCAGTTATAATTTGTGGTGAGGGATAAAATGTTTCGACAAATTTGCCCATCGAGGGCTACGGAAACAAAGAATGAACTGTTATTTAGTTATAGTCTAGTTGTTTAACAATCAAATAGTTTACAATTTCAAAATTCACTAAAAGGTTTCGTTGCTTTTAATATTATTTATATCTCTACTGCTCTCTGGATATGCAGCTTCACACGTTGGCTAAATGCCCAGAGTGGTTTAGAGCGGCGCTGTGTTCTCTTGAAGTTAAAGCGGGAGTGACGCTGCAGATAAAAGATGAAAGCAGTCGCGTTGCAAAAGAGGCGGTGGAAAAGAAACGGGGGAGATCTATCACTGACTCGTGATGTAGAAGGTGCATCGCAGAACGATTTCGATCCTTCATAAGCATGGGTGTGGACCTGGAGGTGACATTTGGGGCTAGCCGTTGCCATTTTGGGGGAATCGAAACCTTATTTTACCAACTTCACTTTATACAAAATATGGTTACTTTTTGTTAACAGGAGAACCGGCCATTCGGTCCAGATATGCCCGTCTCTTAGTCTTAGTGCCACCAGAGCCGCCCAAGATATTGAGAGGTCCAGTTATACAGGCGGTGGAAGATAGAGAGGTCAACTTGGAGTGCGTTTCTATTGGAGGAAAACCTCCAGCCGAGGTTAGCATGACTTTTTTGATTTCATATTAACTAAAATTTTGATTCCATTCTAGCTACCCATGAAACCCACTCCCGGGATAAAAGTAGCCTAAGACTATAAAATCTATCCCGGTACCAAATTTCAGGTAGAACTATTCAGCCATTTGTGCGTGATTGAGTAACAAACCGCCTAATATCTAAACCAGGAAGAAGGAAATCTGTCCTCCGTGATCTAAACATTCAGACAATTTCCAAACTTTCACATTTATAAACGCAGACTTGTCAGTATTGCTACTCCTTCGATGGTTTGACTTTTACGAAAGCAACCACCGTCTGTCTCCTCAACCTCAAGAAAGCATACACCAGAACTTTGTTCGTTAATCAGCAGATCTGCAGGCTCGAGGGTGAGCGAAGCAAGGATTAAACCATGTTTATCACAGATAATTAAAAAAAAAACCACTTACAGATTTTCTAAAATAACTTCCTTTTTCAGATAACCTGGGTGGATAATGATGGCGGCGTGTTGACACAGGGAGTCAATTACACAGTGGAGACTATGGCGGACGGACGCAGATTCACCGCTAGGTAAAGTCGACACATTTCAATAGATACATTTGCTTCTTGAAAGTAAGCTTCATTATGACGTCCATAGATATTGGTTATCGTTTTCGGTTATCACCATACATCTACCACTATATATTATTATCACCTTTTTTACGTGTTAATCGCATCTGAGACTTTTACTTCGGAATCCGGGGGTCCACTTTGGTTTTATCTTCGTTTTATTTACTTTCATCATGCTTCTATATTTTTTCAATGACAATATACGTTACTGTTAATAGGAATAGATTAATATTCTACAAGTGCCTTTTAGCACTTGATTTAAAAAAAATACCTTTACATTCCAATCTTCATTTATAACGTGGCTCGCAAAAGTATGTTTATAAAAATTCATTCGTTCCTTTTTAAATCTTATCTTCGTCTCTTTAAGAGATTACATCATTAAGCATAGCCAATTCTCATCCGACGAGTTCTCTTATTTCAGTTTACTTTTCGTTTTCTATGAACTTCGCTCTCAAAGTAGACACAGCCTTATTATTACGGACGGTATTAAGTGTATCCGGATTAGAAAAATTAAATCTGAACGATTAGTAGAATAATTTTACGACATTATTATTATTATTGGCAGCTCAAGGATATATTTATGTCCTTTTGTTTGTAACCTGTCTAATTAAAGAAACCTAATAAATCTAAGTTTAGAAAAAATGTCAATTCTTAGTCAATGTTTTATATTAAAAAACCACATAGTTTCCAGTTCAACGAAATTTTTGATAATGTAATCCAAGCCTGCATAAAGTTTAAAACTGTAAAAGATTCATTGCATGCATTCTTCCAACTTTCGTTATAATTCCATTGTCTAGTAAGTTTTACAGATTCACCTTTCCTCGAGAGAAATTCCTTTCTTGTACGCTAAGTGGAAAAAAATACAAAATCTTAAGTGTTGACATGGCTTTATAATAGTGTAAGACTAACATTTTGAATCCAAATAAAAAGAGTTTTTCTTTACAGATCAATTCTTCGTTTACGTCCTCGAAGACACCACCATAATCAAACTCTGACATGTCAAGCCCAGAACACTGCTGACCGTGCCTACAGATCTGTCACTGTGAAATTAAAGGTACGAGACATCTTTTCTTTTGGTAAATCTTCACCACCGTGGGAACTGAGGAAGGACTTGAAATGTTCTTCCAATACAAACGTTCGACTAGGATAAGTGATCCTGGCTAGCAAATCGTAGATCCAACGGCTTATATCAATGAACCAATAAAGTTTTTGAAGACTTGAACATATCTTGTGTAAATATGTTACAGTACAAGAAATTAAAATCTTTTATATTAAATTACGCTAAATCGTATACACCTTACGCTCCTATTTAAAACTAACTGATAAACGTAGCTTCACCCGCGTGGATGTCAGTTATCGCAACTATTAACCATATCTCGGCTTCTACTCAACCAATTGTTAATAAGGCAGATTTTACATCTGATCAAAACCTTCAAATAAAAAGAAAATCACATCAAAATCCATTTAGTAGCTAGGCCATTGCGAACATACAGACATACAGAAAATAATTCCACCAAGAATATTGTTAATTTTACAGTGCCCAAATATATCTTATTATAATATTATTTCCAATGTACCTACATCATATTTACAGCGAGACCTTCTCATACACGACTAAAAAGCACGCAACTTACTTCAGAGTAAAACACCCATTAACTAATCAGTAAAAATTCCTGCAGTAGAGAGCAGAATATTAATATATATCCAGCCTGTGCTTCTATTTCAAAAGAAAAAATACGAGCAGCCGTACCGCACATTTCACATTTATATACAAATCTAGATTGTTCAATTCTCGTGCACTGAACCATACTTTTTGAGCCCTACGTGACTAACACTAAAATATGAAGCACGTACTAGCTTGTTTATAGAAAAATATGATAAAGCTATAAAACAAGAACGTGTAGTACACAACATACTCCTCTTCATATTCTTTTCTTTAAAAATGATGAGCACAGTATTCTTAAAGTTAGAAAGACGATGGCGTAGACTCATATTTTTGTACCAACTAATATTTATGATAAAGCTAAGCTTCTTTGTTATAACAAATCTACTACATAGTACTTTGGGATAGCTTTATGTATACTTCGTCACCCTATAACCATGGCTTCTGAAAAACAACTATAATGTCGGGATCAGCATAAATAAACACTAACATAACAAAATAAATGAATCGTGATAAAAGATAGAAATAGTTTTAGTTGGATCATAAAAAGAAAGTTCCGGTTTGATCTAAAACGTCTCAAATCGAAACAATTAGATACTATTTTAAAAATTTAAATCAACACAAATTAACATCCAGGACAGGATTGGAATCCGTAAATAATCACAAAACTAAAAACAAAATATAAATCTATTTTCATCAAATGTCGAATGTTTTCTGATAAATTATTCTTTCATATCCGTAGCTTGTTCCGATTCTACTTTGGTTTGATTTATTTAACCGACACTTAGCACCTCATTTAGTGTCATGACACCGAGGAGAATAATAAATTGAAGTTTACTTTCCACTAGGATTTTAGCTCACTGGTTATTGAACTGGAAAAGTTGGATTTCTGTATTATCTGTGCTGTGTACAACTGAAGTAAATTTTATTTAATGAAAAAATACAATAGTCTTGAAATATATTTGAACGAGGCAAAGAAATAACATCAAAACAGAAATATTACATATAAGAGAATTACTTCTGCCTCTCCAATAATTTCCTTTCTGGATACCATTCAGTTTAAATTTTAATCCTTATGGAATATTGATCCAGTCCTCGTGATTCAAAAGAATCAATGTCTTATTTCCTGTTGTTTTCTATCTATGTACAAAATAATTAGCCATATCTATCCAGCCGTTTTTATCATTAAAGGGTAATTAGTTAGGATTTCACTTCTCTCCAATCACCGTCAACATTTTGCAAATAACATTTTCTCATAGCATAGCCAAACATTTATTGCAATAGATGCACAATGCAGAGATATGAATTTTATAAAATTTCGTAGCCATAATAAGAAAGTCGCTTATAGGTCAAACTTTATACCGATGTGCATACCATAACAATACTTCAAACATTAAGAAAGTTTGGGTGTATACTAATGACCACTTTATACCCAAAACCGGGCGTTTCACCCACAAAAATGAGATAATTTGATACGACGATTAAGCCGACATTTGTTTAAGACTTTATGGGTGAACTTCCCTTGGGCTTATCTTGGTCGTATAATTTTATATTAAAATGTATGTAGAAGGAAAAAGGGGAACGTTTGTTACCATTTTCTGTCGTACGTTTTGCCTCAGAGATGTTTTCCAAATTACCATAGGATAATAAATTGGTTAAAGAAATTTCTGATATTTGAAAGATTTTCTCTTTCGATTTAGGGCTCACGAGAATGGTTAGTATAGCGTAAAATGGGTTTATACCAAAATGCGTATCAAATTTAACGTGCTTAGTACCATGGGGAATAGCAGTTTTTTCAATGGAGTTAGGGTTCGAAGATCATGGTGGGTCATGGTATTATTAGAGATAACTGGATATTAACATGTATTGTTTTGAGTTTCCGATATTCCAGCACTGTTGCAAGGGAGGAGCTGAGGTACTGGCGATTAACGGTTTAAAAGTTTTTGTAGTAGATAAATATAGATCTAACTACCTTATACTATTTATACTGTTGATTGATGGCACTTGGTGGAACTTGTTGATACACATATTAAGAACACTTTGTACTTTTTCCACAGCGTTTATTATAGAACGTTTCTTCTTACGGCATCTTCAAAGGTTTACATCAAAGTCGTAAGGCGATGCCGAATCTGGTCAGGTTCAATAATAAAAACTGTAGAAAAAGTACATAATTATGTTTTCAATATTTGATCTATCTTCTTTTGCTACGGGTAACAGCACCACCATTTTCACTACACTCTCGACATTAAGTTCACGAAACACAATGCTAACTGTATCTACTCTCAATTTTGTTATGGCTTTCTCCCGGTTGTTTGTGTAATGTGAGTGCCCATGATAGTTTCAATATCTATATCGATGGGTATCCCCATGCACTATAGAATATCAGAGTACCTTTTGTATTATTTTTAACCTAATGACATTATTATACTAAAATATATGGCTTTCTCCCGGTTGTTTGTGTAATGTGAGTGCCCATGATAGTTTCAATATCTATATCCATGGGTATCCCCATGCACTATAGAATATCAGAGTACCTTTTGTATTATTTTTAACCTAATGACATTATCATACTAAAATATGTCTCTAATTTAAACAATATAAGAGTGCCACTTAGTTTTGAAACCAGTATTTTTTCATGTACCATTAACTTTAATATTACATTTATAAGTTTTCTGTGAAGTGTAAGTAAAGACGGCTTAGTAATAATCAATAAGGATTTAAAGTCTGGTGTTTTTATCCTCAACTTGTTCACACATATTTTGGCCTTTGAATCTTGTTAGCTTGTTTTACTTTTCATAACAGTATTAACGTTTACAGTAATAACATTTCAAGCATTACATTTGTTTTAGCTATATCTTTGGCTTGAGTCTATGATGTACTTATCATAAGAAGCAGTTGCTGCGGCTTCACCAGCGTGGATGTTGGTTATAGCGACCAAAGTCTATTACGCCCCTCCTAAACTCTTATACATCTTTATATCAAGTGTTGTCAGATTCTATTCAGCGTTTTAGGCATAATAGTCCAACAGACATACAAAGTTACTCTTGCATTTATAATATTGACTTGTCTGTTTTATATTCCTGTATGTCTTCTGTCTTATAAGTATAATGTCTGTATGGAAATATTTGGAATTATAACATAAATTCCCGTAATGCCAGTCTTCAGTGTGTTACCACGCGATGACTGCAATGCGGAGGAATTTCAAGACGCATTCTACTCATGTAAATATTTGTTTATTTGTTTTTAGTCTTTGTTGTTGTAAACCATTATCAAAATACTTATCATGATAGGTTTAGAATAATTATAAATCTATACTAATTTATATTAATTATTTTCACTAACGCAATAGCTGAAGCTCCTGGAGCCACAAACTTGAAATTTTGGCAGTGGATACTTTTATAAGTCACTAAAAAATTGTCACAAATGAGATCATAATTTTCAAAGTACGAAACACGGAGGACAGGAAACGATGAAACAAGAAATTTCACAATAAACCTCCTTCCGTTTCACAATAAATTTATAAATTCATATGATTTTTTCCTTTATATATTAATTTTTTATTTTATCCCTAAAAGGGCAAATTAGGGGTGGAAAATTGATATAAGAAGTTTCTTACTTTTGAAGGCAGAAGCAAAAAAATTAATTTTAAAGCGAATGCAATTTTGTACGTATATGTTTGTATGTGTTTCAGTTATAGGTCCTTACTTTTTGAATCCTGTAGTTATCGCTGTAATCGTCCTACTTTTAGATACGATATTTTTCCGTGTGAAGCCGGATTACAATTTCCTGAAATAAAAACTTTACTGACTAAAGTTTTTGGTCTGAATTTGTAAATTCCTGAATTCTCGTTACTTATAAAAATATGCAAAATACCTTAATTTGAGTTTGTATACACATAAATTATTTCTTAAGCCAAGCTTCCAATAAACGGATATAAAGTAAAGAGAAACGAAATAAGGAAGCAGACAGTTGGTAAAAAATCTGTGCCACAATTTTTGTACATCTCCTTTTAGAAAATACGCCAATTCGGCTTACCGTCATGACCAGTTTAATTTGGTCCAGTGATATCGACTCAATCAATGATGTTAACTTAAGCGGGGGAGGATCATAAGGTTTTGGTTGAGGTTTTATACTGGAAAAGTGAAAATATGGAGAGCTGTGTAAGGTTCTAATTTTGTGACGACGCGCTGTTAAGAGTGTCAGCAGATCCAGTGTATCATCGCCCAAATGATCTTTCTCTGCGGTTTTCCAACTGTTACGCCAAATTTTAATGGGAAGAATGCTTTTATATGGTTACTTCTTTCTTAAAAATAAATTTATTCCTCATAAAGAATCGATTTCGCTTTTATTAAAATTTCGTGAAGAAAACTCTGATGATTTCTTTTTAATATACATTTGAAAATACTCTATGCTACATTTTTATACGTGTATCAATTAATATTCGCATATAATTGTCACGTCATCATAAATATGGACACTAAGGTGCGGATCCATTTTTTATATGATTAGATACCTTTTTTGTAAATATATAACCATATAGAGAAACACCCGCAAATATCAAATCTAAGAACCCATAACCTCATATTTAGCAGTTGTGATATCAACAAAATATTGTCACTGATAATGGAAAACACATACCTCGTAGGGCAGCTTGTACGGGTGTTGAATGTGCGAGATGACATATCAGTTCTGATTCCACAGGGAGTTTGAGTGTTTTGGCCAACTGGCCTTTATTGTCTAACAAGTTTATCTCCCAAGGGCGCGACAAATCTCTTAACTCTGGCTTGCCTTAATTGGGTGGTTTGGGGAAGATAGCTAGAGTTGTATCCTGTTGGGTGGAAGAATTTATCTTAGCGAAATCTCCATCATCATACGTGTTCTCAAGTCCTTTAAAAATCTAGTTTTTTAGATCATCTTTTGGCTGAGAAAATAAAGAAGAGTGCAGAAATCTAATATTTGTAAATGTATGTAACCTACATTATCAAGGTATTAAGAGATAAGTAAAACTCGAAATAAAGCCTTGTATCAACCCGTCCGATGGCCAGTATGGAAATAGTAGGCCAAAAACTTCCAACAATCGGAGAGGCCTATGACTAGCTGCGAATTGCGAAAGGGTAATTAAATGATTAATAAAATAAAAAAGTACTATACGCACACTACTACACGTAGATACTTACGTTCATACTGCCAATTGCAAACGTACAATGTCACAGCTGACTTCTCTGTATCCTGCTTAATTAAATATCTTATCATCTCTTTAAACTTTAAACTAAAGAACTAAGAGCGAATTTTTAACACTCCATGCATAGGCCACTTGTAAGAGTGGTGAGTATTAATTTAATAATTTCCGTACTAGTTCACATTTTATTGAAGACAGCCTAGCTGGTTTAAATAAACTCTTGTTTTCAACGTGAGCAGACATTGTGTTTGTAAAATATCCTGTAACTTCTCAATCGCGCGAGGTCCTTTAAAATGGTTTATTGTCACTTCAAAAAGGCTTTGTTAGCTTAATTCTCTGCAACGTACGGCTTCGTCTAGACATAAAGGTTCATTGGTTACAAAATAAAGTGTGTGCTGATGGATTAAGGATGGCATTACGATTATATTAGACTAAGTAGATTAAGTAGAAACGATGTTTTTCGAAAGAATTAGTTACAATAATACTTGTTCCGTTATATTAAATTAGATGTAATACGAGAAAAATAGTGAATATATTTATATTTGTTGCATAAGCAGGTTGCATAATTGTATGTAGGAAACAATTATGACAATAGAAGAAGTAAAAGGCATAACATACTATACTAAGATAACATTAATTGGCTTTAGTTTGATTCGGATATAACCTCTTCATTGAATCCTCGAAGAGAAGGTACCTGGGGAAATGTATACCTGCAGAAGAAAAATAAAAATAGATTAAGTAAGCAGATAGATAATTTAACGTAATTAAAACTGTAAACTAAGCATAGGTGTACGTCAAGTCTATTGTAATAAATATCCAGGTTGAATTTCAGTAATGGTTTAGGTTAAAATAGTCTCTAATTCCCAAGCGCGTCGTGAGAGGTGCTTAGGAGTCTATGTCAGATGTTGTAAATGAATTCAAGGGCATAAAATAAATAAATCTACTAACTTAGATCAAGCAATTTGATCAAAATCAATTGCATGGAGGATTTTTTTATTTTAGACTACAGATATCTTTGGTGCGGTGAACAAAAATAATGACAATTGTAAAAGTTACATCTATACTGCAGATAGAGCAAATACTTATTTCAAACAATAATAAATATTTCAGTCACAAAAAACGTGACACCAACGATAGGAAAAACTGCACCTACAGCATACTGAACTATCGAACTTTAGTTTACAAGATGTGCTAAGTCTGTTTAATTTTTGGTTGTTATTTTGTATCTTTTTATGTTTTGCTCTATACAGCAAGTAGCATTACTATTAATTATTCTATGGTATAGTTCCAAGTGCTGTGCAAACATCATTTTGATATCATTTGAAATCATCCAGTTTTATGTTTAATCTTTATTTATGATTTTTTGTAAAATAATGTTAGCAGTTTTAGTTTAAATAAATTTATAACATTTACTCCTCGTATTATTCTCAATCTTTACGATTAGGAAGAATTTCGTTATGTATAGTTTTTATGTTTCAATCCATAGAAATCTATGCCTGGAACAAAAAGCTGACTTATTTGTTATTCCACTCTAAATATTCTATCTCCGTATTAGATTTAGCGTGCGCCTAGCGTGATTGAATTACAAACATCCATTCATCTATCCATCCAAATTTGCATATTTATATTTCAAAATTTGTATGCAAAGTTATACACATGCAGTGCATAACATATTTTTCATACCTAAATACTAAAAAACAAAATTCAATTTTTTATTGACTGAATAATCAATACACTCTAAAATTTTTAAACAACGCACCAGAATCTAAGTACATTATTTCCCACTGTTAAAAAATAATGCTTGTAAAAAATACGAATCCATTTTAGGTCTTTTTTTTTATTTGCATTGGTATAATACAAACATTATTAAACAGTAACTCATATTTCAGCTTTATTCAACGTTCCTCTAGATTAACCCGGATAAATAATGTCAATATAATTGTAGGCCCACTGTATAATTAAAGTAATGGCATAATTATCATGTATTTAATCGGTTTATAAATATTTAAACGTTTCGTATTCCATCAATAAAATTTCCCTAATTTACCAAAACCGGAATACCTCAAAATAATTCCAATAATTTCTGTGGTTGAGACTAATAGCTATAATAGGTATTATGAAATACTATCGATGATACGGTAGTCTTTAATAGTGCGTTTCAGTTTTCGATAATTGTCGATTTGAAAGGGTTGAACTTTGTAATTAAATGATCAACTTTTTGTTTAGCCGGTGATGAAGTGATTCGCTGGTATTTTATGAAGAATTATGGCGTTATTATTATTGCAGGTACAATATGCGCCGAAAGTTCGAATGTTTATTAAATCTGGAGTGTTGAAAGGGACCATTCAAGAAGGTGAAACTGTGGTAATTGGTAGGTATACTGCTCTTTTAGTAACTGTTTCAATACATTATTCTGGATTAAACTACATAGTGCTACCTAGATTCTAGTTTGAATCTAAAATCGAAAATCATGGATTTTATTTTTAACTAATTTACTATAATAGCACAGATTAATCCAAATAGATTCAGGAATACATTTAATATTTACATAGAGCGTGACTCGAATGCGTAACTTGTAAAGTATCCGACAAACGCTAATACCATGCCTTAGAATCCGTCCAGACTCAATTTTTTTCTCAAATTATCGAAAAAGAAAAACGATTTTTGTGCTGAGTATGCAAAAGGATTTATAATGATCGTTAACCTACTGTCCATCACTTTAGCATTAAACAATATAGGCTTCTGCAATGATGGGTTTCATGCTTTGTACTTCACTTATAGCTTAATATAATCTAGTGAGAACTCATATTGAAAAGTCTTACTTAAGTATATAAAAGTAAGAGCGATCTTTCTTAGTATTTGAGAAGCAGAAATACTCGTTGTTAATTTAATATTTTCAACTTTAGTTTCATTTTCCAGGTTGTCAAGCAAGTGCCAACCCAAATAATTTGACGTATAAGTGGTATGTGAACAACGATCATATTAATGGTGATATCAAAAATGAACTGGTAAGTTTACTACCTTCTAACCACTGATTTGCTCAGGTGGGTACTCACCGGCTCGCTCAGGGGCTGATGCAGAGAACTCTTTCCCAGGGCGCCTTTTCTACAGAGCTATATGAGTGTGTGCACAGGGAAGCTAGGGCTCCAATAAAAACAACTGGTCATCAGGTTGTACACACATATATTTCGTAGTAATGGAATACAGAGCTGAGATACACAAATAGGAAAATAGATATACAGACAGATACACAGAGCTAAAACATACTCATAAGAATGAAGAGACAGGAGACAGAAGTATATGATGTATAGATAGACAGAAGTATTAGGCAGAGAGAACACACACAGTAGGCACAGATACAGGCAGATGAAAATACACAGTAGGCACACGAAGTACGGTACAAGCTAATTAGATTTTATAGGTGGTATATAAATAATTTGCTGGTCCACAGGGACAGTGTACTGGCCTCTGGAATTACTGTGAGGTCGCAGGGACGCTGCTCACAGTAGACCTCTCCGTGAAGTAGCTCTCGGCAGCCTATGCACCTCGAAGTGTGCCGCAGGTACACTGAAGGAGTGTTGAGATCTTTGGTGGCTCACAAGCTCCAACCATAGGACCCAGAGTATCTGGGAGCAAGATTTTCACCAAACAATAATGACTTCAGAAATTGACACAGAGACTTTTACTTAAGCAGAGATGGCTTAATACACTTATAGCGAAGGTTCCATCTGGTTCGAGAATCGAAAATAGAAGTTCTGGGAGAATCGGCGCAGGTCTATTTATAGCCGTTAGATCGAACATTCGCGAACAATCCTCAAAATTATGCTAATTCATAGTGAGGTTAATTAGTAGCATAAACAACTCATTATCTGCTCATCCCGTAGACAATGACTAGACGGGTTGTGACCAGTAATAAAATAATTATGACATGCTTACCGATATATCACAATTGAGGAAATAAATCCCATTTATTTTACTATTTTTTAAATTGTAAATGAAATAATTAATAAACACGACTACAGATTTGATAAATATACTGTGGGACACCTGAGGCGCACCTGAGGCGCTGAGCCATCCAACGGTCGAGGGTGAGAACTAGAACAAAAATCGGTCGAAGATTGAGACCTACATTGTTACACAATTATACATAGTTCCTATTAGAATTTGTAGATGGCACTGAAACAAAGAATTGTATACACTACTACGGATGAAAAATACCATGTTACAACCTACATATTTTTATTGAAGAGTTCTCATATTGATCACATTTTAGATACTTGGTAATGATTTAAACTTTTTCATTTATTGTTCAATATATCAAAATACTAAAGTTATCGTTTTTGAATTAAACTAGAATGAGTTTTAGGATCCAATTCTCACAACAAAACATACTATACTTTACTAAATATTTAGCAGATATATTTTCTTCTGGTTCTCCTTTGATTTCAGTGTAGTCAGAATTTGTTTCAAAATCAGACATAAGCTACATAATAAAAATACATCTGCAAAACCATTCAACATCACAGTCAAACGTTCCGTCATATATTATTCATACAACGCAAAAATAAATTCTACTTAGCGTACATCTAAAGCAAAAACACTCAATTTTTGCGATCAGCCCTCAAATATCCAAAACAGAGTAGCAATTTTGTGCCGTACATCTTTTCAAGTGTCGTTCTCTCCATTAATTTCGTTCACCATATTAAATTTTACAGGCCTTATTTGCATTTACCTACTGTGAGAAGCGTTCTTGGAAAATATAAGAGAGAATTTTCAAATTTCTTTTTGGCAACCTGCAAAATGCATTTTACATCAGGCGTTTTACTATGGAAGTCAAAAAATTTCCACATATTAAACTTTGTGTTTTAAGTATTAAAAAAAATAACTGGGTTGTTGACTTTGCTGTTGAATAAGGAAATAGTGTCATAAGGGAAAGTTGTAATAAAGTTAACTCATACTAGGAAAGCTAGGTCGAAAGCAATCAGTAAAAAAACCTGCAATTTAGAGTACAGAATTTGCTGATTTGTTTGGTTTATTTTGGCTTTTACAGGAGTGCTTGCAACAGAACCTAAATCAGGAGTTTGCAGGTGCAGCTGGCTTAGTCTAAAGATCCTAGTAGAACGCATTACTCCTGTTCCCCGCAGGCTGCAACTAGTGGCTTTGTAACAATGATTATTTATGTTGTTATTCTTGTCTAAAGTACTAAAAATCTTGCAAATTTTCTATTGAATATTAGTATAGAATAACATTTTTTCACTAGCTGCTGCCCGCGGCTTCAGCCGCGTTTAACATTGATTCGGTTCCCATGTTCCATGGTAACCTATTCCTGGGATATCTATCGTCTATGTTTTATTTCAGATGAAAATCTATCCCTTTATCAAATTTCACCTAGATACGTTGAGCTGTTAGAGCATGATTGAGTAACAAACATCACACCAAAACTTCTTCACAAACTTTCACATTTATAATATTATAAGTAGGAAGTAGGATTAAAATTTGCCATTTCATTATCCTACTGTTCAACTAAG
The DNA here is from genome assembly GCA_949126895.1 of Eilema caniola. NCBI lineage: Eukaryota > Metazoa > Arthropoda > Insecta > Lepidoptera > Erebidae > Eilema > Eilema caniola. The sequence goes on along the minus strand of OX421486.1, from coordinate 9,590,697 downwards.
CACTTTATTGTAGGTGCTGTCGAATATATCTCGCCGGTTCAACGAAGCAACCATCAAGTGCGAAGCGCATAACGCGGTCGGCAAGAGTGCTGATACCAAGACTTTAGAAGTGGCCTGTGAGTACCTCTTCAAATTTGTAATCAAGTGGACAGCTTCGGTATATTCACCATAATGCCTTACAAAGATATTATGATGCTATGGTCCAGGCAATCATTTTGGCCAACTTCAATGAAACATCGTTGTAAAATTATTGCCATTGATAGTTTAGCTTCAGTATCTGTAATCTCTGAAAGTATGAGTGCGTTGAAGAAGTACCGAAAGTTATGGGCTAACCAACTAACAACATACCGAGACGATTAAGGCTGTTCACTGTCTTATGCGTGCATACTCATGCACTTAGTGCTGTTATGTGCAAATTCATGCGCTAAATTGCTAAAGCAGCGGACGGCCTAAAAGCCAATTAATAAAAATTATGTATGTTCAGAAGATTCACGCAGCCAAGATAGAATCGAGTACAGCTAATCAATGTACGTATATTTACTGCTCACAATAGATTATGATGCAGGTCTTAAAAAAAAACCTAATACGAGAGGTAATATTTTTTGTCACTGCTAAAAGCAACCACACAAATGTGATATCATACGTGATGTGATAAATTCCAAAAACAATCAAATTATATCTTACCAACCAAAATCGCACACAAACCAAAAACAATCATACGTCAAATATTCAAGAACCTTTTAAAAACGTATTTGTTCCGTCTCCATGGAGCATAGAATGTAGAGAATGACAATGAAATTCACACAGGAAGCTTACACCGAAAGGTAATGGCTATTTTTTGGGATAGCTATATATAATATTCTCTGGGGGTACGAAATGAAATATTATTTCTCTTTGTTACCCAATCACGTATTACCGGTTCGATTGTTTTGTCGGGAACCGTATTTGAGGGTCGTATTTTCGTTGATAAAAAATTGACTATCTGGATAACACTGTTATGGCATCGAGGTTGATCTTTCACATTCACTTATATCCGATAATCCGATATCTATGGATAAAATGTCGTAGTCTATCTGTAATTTTGATGTATAAGTCTAGTAAGACAACGATAAATAGTATTTTTTATTTGATGGCACTAGTCACACTATTGCTAAAGCCATACAGTTATCTAAGACATGATTATTTTTATTTTCTTTGCCCTTGAAAACTTTAGAAAGTCCTTATTTCAGTTTCAAATTATCCGTTTTTGAAATCCATGCAATTTTAACAATTTACAATTTGTGTACTATTACACAGATTATCTTTTCTGTTCGTTCCATAAAAAGGACATTCAGATACGGACTTAATTCTGTAATGGTGTTCCATATATAGTGTATAAAAAATGTCCAATAGTTCGCAAACATCTCACAAATATATTCAGTAAAATCTGGTCAGAAAAGAATATACCAGTCGCATTTGGCGAAGCAGTTTTTGTTCTCATCCCAAAAAAACACGAAGTGACTCATCCTAAAGATACTAGACCGATAGCACTAACTAACACAATTTCAAAAATATTTTTCTCAATTCTACAAACAAAAATGTGTAATTTTATGATTAACAATAGGTATTTCGGACCTAACCACCAGAAAGGATTTTTACCCGGAATTTCTGGATGTCTGGAACACAATAGTCTGTTAGCGGAAAGCTTAAAAGATGCCAGAAAATACGAAAGACAGATAACGGTATGTTGGATAGACCTAGAAAACGCATTTGGCTCAATTCCACATAACCTTATGATATACGCGTTGCAATGGTATAACTTTCCACCCGTGGTAATAGAGATAATCGCGTCGTATTACTCACAACTAAAATTTGCTATAAGCTTCCAAAAAGACCACACAGAACCACTACGGTATAATGTTGGGCTGTTTCAAGGATGCTGCCTGTCACCAATAGCATTTAACATAGTAATTAATATCTTAATCACCAAATTAATACGTCACGAAAAGAAATGGGGTTATCGGTTTAAAGTAAATAACAAATACACTGAGTCCATCTTAGCTTTTGCTGACGACCTCGCAATACTGACGCGTAATCCAAATCAATGTCAGGAACTATTAAAGGAAATCGATGAGTTCTGTTCGTGGACAAATGGACTGAGAACGAAGCCCAGTAAGTGTCACTGTCTGTGTCTGGGTAGACGGGACACCAAATTTACCTCCTACGACCCGGGACTCTTCATAGGGGGTAAACCAGTTTCCATAGTCGCTGAATCGGTCCCATTTAAATTTCTTGGGAGAAAGATAGACCATCAAGGACGCACACCATCCTTAGATGAAGTTGTCAATATGTTTATAAACGACCTAAATAAGATAGATCAGCTACCACTGAATAATATCAAAAAAGCTTGGATATATGACAACTACCTAACATCACGTCTGACTTGGCCTTTTCTGGTATACGATTTCGGCAAAACCTTACTCGCGAAAATAGATGCAACTGTCATAAAATCACTAAAATCGTGGCTTGGACTAGCGCACTCTGCTGATCTCTCTGCTTTATTTAGGGATCAGAATAATTTTGGGATGAAATTAAAGAAACCATCGGAGCTCTATAAACACCTTAGAGTTACCAAAGCCCACATCTTAGGTAAATCCCAAGATGACACAGTCAGGGCACTCCCGAAAGATAATAACGCGTCCGAGCTTGAATCTAGACTTATATTCCATAAACGATTTATGATAGGAGCCCAGTCGAACAAAGTGGGGTTGGGAGTACGAGAGCCAAAAAGGGACCAGGATATACTTAGGTCCTTTCTGAAGCAAGACGAAAATGATAAATATCGAGTGCACGCGATGAATTTGGAAATCCAAAACGAATGGTTGACAATGGGAGAGTTCTGCATACCGATGGCTTTAAAGTGGCGCACCTTGATCTATGAGTGGTCGCCGGCCCTGTTAAAATTCTATCTTAACGCCTTTCAGATGACCCTTCCAGACCAGAGTAATCTGGTAAGGTGGGGGAAGGCCACAGAAAAACAATGTTATACGTGTGGTGAGGCAATAGGGACGGCTAGGCACATATTAGTAGGATGTAGGGTGCTTCTCGATAGAGGCCAATACTCACGCCGCCACGATAAGGTGCTTTTCATCATACGCGAAGCAATGAGTCTGGCAGTAGCTAGAGCCCAAAAAGGATTGACTACTAACAGACGACATATCAACTTTGTGTCTGAAGGTTCATCCATAAAATCCAGGAACAAACCTTATTCAATCTTAGATACTGCCCCAGATTGGACTCTCCTAATCGACACGTATGAAAAGCACTATAAAATTCCGGAGGATGTTGGGGTTTCGTCATCTAGACCGGACATATTTCTATACTCGAAAACGACAAAATATGTGGTCCTTGTGGAACTTACTGTACCGTGGGAAACAAATATACCGAAGGACCACACACTTAAGAAAAATAAATACTATGATCTCACAAACGAATTAATCAAAAACGGTTACGTGGTTAATTTGTATGCAGTAGAAGTGGGAGCTAGAGGTATACCAGCTAAATCTCTCTATAACCTACTTAAAGATCTAGGCCTATCGAGAGCTACAATAAGCTCATTACTAGGACGAATGTCTAAAGCGGCACTAGTAGGTTCGTATCAAATTTGGTTAGGCAGGGAGGGGAACTTGGGTAGTGAAGGTGAGTGTTGATGTACATCAACAAAAGGGGCCCCTTCTAAACCTACACTTGGGTCGCAAGTCCCAGGCACTGTTCCGAGTTCCCAACTCAGCAACGCGATGGACCCGGCACCCGCACGGAGAATCCATGGATTGCTAAGAATATCGTCTCATTATAATAATTACCCTTACAACGGTATTATTCACGTTTCAAATGCCCTCAATGTCTCATAATCATGAACCTTTAGGGTAATTCTTAATGCCGAATGAAGTTCCAGTCCCGCCTATTGTACCGTAATTGGACTGTTATTTAATTATCATTGTATGGATCCATTTCTGGCTCTTGTTGAGTTTACTTAGTTATGTAGTCAAGTGAGGTCAAGCTGTTTCTTTCTTCCAATCCTACAGTAATTCAGCATAGTTTCGAGTTTAAGTAAGTAAGGAAGTAAATCATTTATTGCTCGAAACACGGTATATTTTCCTTTTCTTCTTTAAATTCTTTTTAAAGAGTAGTCAGCAAATCGCGAATTTGGTGATCGTTCTATAAGGCGTTTAAGAATACATTTGGACTTCTTCCTGTTTACAGACGATTTATGTTATAATTTCCATAATGATTCATTGTTGTCACAGATGGTCCGTCAATAAAAGTCAAACCTGTAAGCGTAGAAGGGGAAGCAGGTTCTACAGTAACACTGTCATGTATTGTTGATGGGCATCCACCACCTAAGATACAATGGATGCGATATGAACATGAAAGGTTTATTGTAAGTACATATTCACACTTTGAACTAAAAGATACAAAAAATAAACGCCACAATTTAATTTTATAATGCCTTGCCCTCAACAGCGAGTCGGCAAGTCAACTAACCTGACAATTACTATAACACCATATTCTGCGGGACAATACTGGTGCAAAGCTAGTATCGAAAATCGACAAGACGTTGAAGCATCTGCAGTCGTTTTCATCAAAGGTATGTTAATGTGTTTTGATTTCCAAATTCAATAAGTATAGCTATTGAATTGCTAATAGGTGAAGTTCAGTTTGCCTGGATATTTATTGTACAAATCCGGAATGATGTATATAATAAAAAATTTGTAGGTCCTCCGAAAATATTGTCCAATCGGACACAATATGGGGTTGAAGGAGACAGCGTGAGGATAGAATGTGTATCATTTTCCGTCCCAAGACCTGACTATATTGTGTGGACTTTCGAAGGCAATGAAATCAATTCCTTTCATAATCAGGTAATTTTACATTCTATAAAATTGAAGAATTAGAGGATGGGTTGTATGTTTCTCACTTATTTAAAAGTATGGTCTTACGTGTACTAAAAATACAGAATAATATGTTTCTCCTTTATCTGAGAAACTTTCATATAAAACTTTTAGTTTAAAAGTTTCGCTCTCCCGACTTTAGTTTTTATCGGTACATGAAAAATTTTATTTCAGGAATATTCATTTTTGGAAGAAACTCAAGCAGAGCGATTAACTAAATCAACCTTGGTTATTCGATCGAGTGAAATAAAACATTTTGGTCATTACAATTGCACAGTAGTTAATTTCTACGGTATGGACAGTGTTGAAATAAACTTAGTTCCCGAACGTAAGTATTTCCGATTTCGAAGATATGGTAGCGATATAATCAAAAGCTAATTGGAATGCACATTTTGAGGCAAAACTGTTTTCGAGCACCATATCTAAGAGAAGCTTTGATCATCGGAGCGATAAGCACTTGCCTGTATTACAAATTGGTTACTATCTCTACCGATAACTCGGCCAAAGGCAAATATCTTCCATTTATGAGTGTTTCGTGACAACCAGTAAAACATATTGTTAATTGTTTATTTATATTTTTCCTCTATATATATATAACAGAGTCATTATTAAAATATATTATTTTGTATCCTTTCACATTTTTTACATTTATTTTTATTTTCAGAATCATTCCCACTAATATTTATTATCACTGGTGGGTCATGTATTGCGATCTTCATCTGCATAATCATGTTGTTCACTATGCTTTGCCATCGCAAAGCTAAGAAGACTGACGTTAAGAAGCCAGACATCACAGACTTGGGCAAGAACTGTGTTGACCAGTTCAAAGATTGTGATAGAAGTTCTAACATAAGTGATCTCAAGTTAGAACTTAGACAGGTTGAAGGTAGTTTTGATTTGGTAAGTTTATTTTTATGCGTGGATGTTGTTGACATTGACCTTTGATACCCATTTTCTTCCACATAGTCAAGTTTACCACTTACTTAAACTACTTTACCTAAATTCAAGTGACAATTGGTTACAAATTTCGGATTAAATAATTATATTATAAATATAATTAATGTTGATGTGATTATTGCCCTGTTACATCATGTTATTTTTTTCCATAGGACAATTCTAATGCTGGATCTGAAACAGATTTACATCCTACACTGCATCTAACTTCGAACCTCGGTCTGCCTCTCGCTGGACCAGTACCTCTACCAGAATCAGGATATGATAACGAGTTGATGAAGCAATACCAAAGATATAGTGGCGATTTCAATCAGCCTATCAACAATTTGAATTTCAAGGTACAATTATTTCAAGAGAGTGATAAGTGAAATTCTTAAGAATATTCTTCTTGATGGTTTAAAGCTTCTGCAATCTCAATATACCTCTATAACTAACTATTGCTGTGTTTTTCATAACTGATATGAATGGACTATTGTTTACAGCTAATTGATTCTAACATTGATTTGTCACAGGTGCATGGTCAAAGCAACGGTTATGTCCCTTACGTGGACTACTCCAGAGACTACGCTCCACCTATACCTTCAGACTCTCTCTCTGGATCTTTATCTAGAAGCACCGATGGCTCCACATACCCTAGCCACTGTGAATCATTAAATAGGCAGACCAGTTATGGCAGACTAGGTGGAATTGTTGGACCCGATGGTGAGTGTTATTTTTAATATTCTAAATTTCATCACTATTCATTCCCATACGTGAAGCTTTTAAATTAAATTACTCCGCCTTAGCCTAGAAGATGGATGTATAAATATTTGATTTTAAAATTAATGTTGTGTTCAATATTGATGTTGTATACGCGCAGTGTAATGAATTGTGAAATATAAACAGATCAGGCATGTTTGCAGTCTGGTAATTCGTCAAATTTATTTAATATGTTAGGAATATTGGGTGGTTATGTTATGTTAAGTTACAAAATCAGGTAAACAAAATAAATTGAAAAAATAAATCCAGCAAACAGTAAGTGATTGAGTTGGTGTTTGTTCAATATTCACCTATATTACTATAGACTCTTACCTACATTTTGTTATTATAAACTCTAGCTTGAATTATGACATGTGGTTATGAAGCTCACCTTATCTCAATATTGAGGTAAACTAAAGGTAAGGCAAGCTTAAAGCGAGGATATGGTACGATCAATAATTTTAATAAGATTATCATCTACACATAATTTTATCGAAAGCATGAATCATTATTCTTCCATTACCTTCCATCATAATCTGCAGTGTCTGAATTTTTCTACATTTATCCACTCTCGGGAAACACACTATTTTGCATATTGGCGAATTTTCATCGATTCTTCTCTAAACAGAAAAATATACCTACGTCAGTACGTAATGTATCTGATGAATGGATTGAATTGTCAATGCTCAATTCACACGCTCATGACTATTATTTTTGATTCACATGGACTTTATATTTAGAACTAAAACGACAATTATATAACCAAAATTAATTATGTTGAGTTCAGCAAAAATACAAAAAAAAATAGTGTTTTTACTGTAGAATGTGAAACTATCTATATGAATGGAAAAATGCAATCATATATTTTTATTGTAAATTCATAAAATTACGATAACTATCACGAGGTTTTACCGTTTAAAAGTATGTCCTCTACAGGGAAGGCTTTCAAGAAAGTACTGAGGTGACAAACACGTCAAGGCAAGTGTCTAAGACTGGATCTCGAAACCACTTTTCTATTAACTTCGAAGTTTCATCTGAAAAAGAAACATATTTTTAAAGTTTATTTTAAGAATATCAATTGTTAGACAGTTCAATTGTAAAATTTAATTCATAACACTAACTCTTGATTGAATGAACTTGCTTAAAGTAACATACATTTCGTTTTGTCTCCACGTTGATTTTCAGCTTCAAATTATCTATATCTTATCTTATTTTATCTTATCCATGTATTTTACGTAATCTCCTTTAAACTCTAGTAATATATGTAATCATCTGAAAAAAAGTCCAGTGCACTCAAGTTACTTTTACATTTTTATTACGTTCCCTCACCCTCTATTTACCTTTGGTTTGACAAACTAGGATAGCAATAAAACTAAAAATATTTCGTCATATGATCAATATAGATGCTTTGTGAAAGTAGTTTATTTTTGAAGGGGTCGATCGATTAAAATAGGAAAAATTTGATCGGTCCAGGCGGGGTTTGAACCCGCGATCTTTGCTTTACAGGGGCAATGCTTTGACCACTAAGCTACCAGACCTCGCCCGAACCAATCCAAATTTCTCTTTTATATCCGTCTTTGAAGCGACGGTGGATGGCGTATCGATATTCTCACGAACTATTGGAACCAATGATCTTTTTCGAAAAAATCAATCAATTTGTATATTTGCAATATCTAAAATTTTTATTCAAACACTAAATAAGGTAATTTCAATAATAACACTAAAATAGGCCAATGAAAATTTACATTTGTGGGTGTATTTGTCAGAGCATGCAATATTTTTATATATATGTTAATTTTAAAATTAAATTCAACTGTTACGTTATATAAATGGCGCTTAAATGTTGGTAGATCTCCTATGACCTCCTCCTTATACAACGGATCTGATAGTTCCACTAGTCCTTTAATGCCAGTTATGATAGCAGAATATCTTGAATAGAAGCCCAGTTTTTACCAGATATTTTATGTCTGTTAAACCACAATACAAAATTACAAAAAGCGCTTACACCTAAAATAAAAAATACTACTGCAATGATATAGGTACATAAATGAATACTAATAAGCATGTTTTAGACAAATAAATTACATTGTACGGAACGTGAAACAATTGTAAAAATAGAATAAAAATTTAAATGAAATGCAACATAAATTAAAAATAGACAACATTAATTCCCTTTAGAAGTGACTTTGTTTTAGTTAATTAGTATCTACTTAAATAAGAAATATACAATTTTATTTTTTTACTTCTTTGAAGTATGTACTCGCAAGATTAAAAGTATATGCAGCTAAGATTATGATTATCAAGTTAACGACACCTGCGAGCCTATGCCCCAGGTGATTAACGGACAAAGCTTCTATACCGGCTTTCCGCTCAGAGCTAAAAGGTCACTCTCGTTATAGCTAAAATAAAATAACATAGAATTGAAACTGGAACCTGGATGTTCCAGTAAAATCCATCTAACCACGTATAATATGCGTAAAATCTAGTGACGGGATCATCGATACGATTCAATAAATAATTTAACTAAACAAAACCCTCAAAAAACTAGAATTTAACAGCTTATTTGTTACATTTCAAAAAATAAATGTCTTACCTTTGGCAAGGCAACATATGAAATGGAAAACACCAAAAATATTGTAACCGATTATTCATTTTGTTTAAAAGTCATTAACTAAGTCACGAACAATAAAAAGCTTATTCCACTTTATATACAATTCATTTATTGAACAATAGAATATGTCTTTTGTATGTAGAACTCAAGGTTTTGAAATAATCTGATTATTCTTTAAGGGTGGCGGTTGAAAATTCATTTTTGTTTGTTTTGGGTCGCACGTTCGATTGTTAGTCTTTTCATGATGGCTCTAGATGTTAGTATTAACATCTTTTATGTAAATTGGTTTATAGGGACCTTGATGGCCTATTGTAATATTTATTAATAAAATAAGTTAAGACCTTATGCGCGTACTGATGGCATGTAAATTACTTGTAAACAAAATCATTGCTATACTTAGAAATATGCTGCAAAATTAACGTGTAAAATTAGAAAATGTCGCGCATGCATCGCGATAGTTGAATTTTTACTCTATTCATTTGAACTTTTTCACAATTTCAGCCCGCTGAAATATACGTAAAATAATAGAAAGTATCAACAATGTTTCATAAAATATGTTAAGGGTATCTTAAAAAGTAAACGATTTCATTTATAATATTTTGATAACTAGTTCACATTTCAAACCATAAGTACTATCTAGTATTTTTATCTATGTAATGTTTTAAGTAAGTGAGGAAGCTACCACACTATAATCCTCAAACAAGGAGTAATGGAAATGTCAGAATGGAAGTTACTCCACAGACAAGAGCGAGGCTCTTAAATTTAAATGAAAATGTTTTAAAATCTCGCGTTCCATAATATACAATAATGTAAACGGGAACTAACGCGATCATGATATAGGTAAAAAATTTGATTTGCTTGGCTGGTGGTGTAACTTGGTCGAAACGTCAGACAGATGGTATGTATGCACCAATTTAATTCCCGTAACATTATTGTATCTGTCAATATTGTTACTTACTTTTTCATTTATGTGTTATTTTTTTTATTTCTTTTGCATCTATTTATTTCAACATTTGTTACTATTAGAAACCATATTTCTATCGATTGGAAATATTATATTCTATAACAAAGTTGCTAGGCAAGAATCGATTTTCAGATATCGATATAGTTGATAGTTTCACAAAAGTACATTTACGAGTATATATTCACAATTCACATCTTTTATTGTTTAACCACTTTAAAAAAAAGTCAAGTCTTAGTCTGTCAAAAAGGGGGCTTTATCACATTATAAGTTACTAGCTGTCGCCCGCGGCTCCGCCCGCGTGGATGTCGGTTATCGCGAATCGGGGTATGAAAAATAGATGTTGGCCGATTCTCAGACCTACCCGATATGCCCACAAAATTTCATGAGAATCGGTCGAGCCGTTTCGGAGGAGTTTGGCGACGAAAACTGTGACACGAGAATTTTATATATTAGATAACCGTTTATTGAGATGAAACCTTCTTTTTATTAATGTAATGGAAACACAACATTTTTTTTTTAATGTAATTTTACTCACATTGTTAACAGTTATACCTTTATCGAGTCCTGGAGTGACACTAGTTGGGGAAGACGTGAGGTACGCTGCTACATATGGTAACCCTTACTTAAGAGGCAGTGCACCAGTTGGTAAGTATTTTGATGCTTTTATACCCGACCTACTCAGCAACCCAAACTAAAACTATTATAATGTACGCGTTTGCTCGTACAGTCCATCCACTGTAATAATTCGATATAAAATAAATAATGTCTGTCTATATATATATATGATTGTGCGGGGGATGCGAAATTTTGATACTAATGCGATGGCCAAAAATTTGCGATATAAATTTGAAAAATTGCATATGGCGGCACAATGTGTGAAAACCGTGAATAGACTAAATTATACTAATTAATTTGATTGACAAGACAAACCGATGGGAATAATTTTGAACTGCCGGGATTATGAACAAATGCAGTTCAGTGAAGGATGTGAATGCACAATACCTGGTGTTTGTTCTGATGAGTGGCGATGATGGCGTCGCGTCTTCTGTTCTGCGGTGCGGATTGCTAATCAGCAGCTATCTAAGTCCATGAGTCCATACACAATCGCGGGATCACACTTAGTTCTCAAGAGATTAGTATGACACTAAATTGAAATGTAATTTTGACGAATTAACACATATAAAATTTAAAGATGCGGAGCGCTGCGATATTACGCCATTGTTTTTCGACTCACACGACGGAAGTAAAGATGTCAAGCAATTAGTCTCGCATATCCGATAGGAAGCGGTGCGGTCGACCTTGCATTGCGATATTGTGCGGGAGTGGGAAAGGGATGGGACGATTGCTTGCCATTCAAATTATTTTTGACGCGTTTATGAAGATTGAAATTAACAACAGATAAAAATCCGCGCAACCATTCCCCCCGGCTTGAAGGGCTACCTTCAAATTCTAGATATCTAAGTATTAAGCAAAAAAACTATAACTAACCTATAACCTAATAATGATGCAACAACGTAATTATCATTGATTAGGTAAGGGGCACAGCCGTATGACCGGACGTAGATACGTTCCAGATACAGTCTTGACGCGAACTATCCGCGTAATTCCATTAGAACCGGGGAAAACCTCTTCAACAATACCCAAAGGCCAGTGGAGAGGTGGACAATTTTCAGTAAGAAGAATAACTACAGTCCCGACTGTAATTGGATTAGTAGGACTATTCCATTTCTGACGTAACTGAATAGTGTGGAGATAGTCCGTCCTCCAGCGCTTCCAAAAACATTGAACTAACTTGTCTAATAGATCGTGACGCGAAACGGTACTCAAGGTTTCATCAACCTCTGCAGCGGGTAAATATTTTAAAGGCGTAAGATTCAAAAAATGTGCTGGAGTCAAAGCTAGTTGCTCCGAAGGATCATTCGAGAGCGTTCTACACAATGGACGAGTATTCATAACAGCTTCTACTTGAGCCAGTACAGTACTAAGCTCTTCAAATGATAGAATTTGATCACCTATAACGCGAAACAAGTGTGTCTTCAAACTCTTTATATTAGCCTCCCAATTCCCTCCAAAGTGACTAGCTGCCGGAACGTTGAGAGACCAATTGATTCTATTTTCAGCTAACATGTTTCCAAATTCAGTCTTATGATATTTGGAACGTAAAAGTTCGTGTAATTCCGATAGCGTGCGTTTTGCACCGACGTAATTAGTACCATTATCCGAATATATTGTCCCTACAGGACCGCGACGAGATAAAAAGCGTTTGAAGGCATTCAAAAAACAAGCAGTGCTTAAATTACTTGCCAACTCAATGTGAACAGCACGAGTAGTCATACACACGAATAAGCATATGTAAGCCTTCGTAGAACGAATGCCACGACCGCGAGATATGGTAACCTTAAGCGGACCCGCATAGTCCGTTCCAGTATGAACGAAAGGTTTAGCGGATTGTACTACACGACAAGATCGGTGATCAGCCATTTCCGGGAAAGTTGGCTTAGGTCGAAGTCTAAAGCAAGGGAGACATTTATGTATCCTATTTCTAATAAGGTTACGTGCAGAGAGTATCCAATATCTCTGACGTAAAAGAGACATTAACAGATCAGGGCCTGCGTGACAATTTACCTTATGATGGTAATCAACTAATAAATTCAAAATGTGATCCTTTCGCGGTAGAACGATTGGATGTTTTGTTTCATAACTTAAATCAGAAACACTCAAACGACCTCCAACTCTTATGAGTCCATCCTTCAAGAATGGTTTAAGTTGTTGTAATGCGCGACTACAAGGCTTACCTGACTGTAAACTAGAAATTTCACTATGAAAATACGAACGTTGAAGCTCACGAAGAGTTAACAATTCTGCAAATTCAAGATCTGATGCACTTATACGACCTCGGGTCGATAAAAGTTTTGAAAATCTACAAATATAAACTACACAACGCAATAATTTGGACCAAGACGACAAACGACTAGCTAAAGAAATAATAACAGAGTCCTCACATGGTGATGAGGTGAGCAACGCGATTTTCTTTTCCTCGGGCAGTTGAGAAACCGTAGAGGGATTAAATGCTTCGATAGGCCACCGAGACGGATCCAAGTGTATCCATGAGGGACCACTGAACCAAAGAGAATGATTTAATATTTGTGATGGTGTAAGACCACGTGACAGACAATCGGCTGGATTGTCAGTACCAGCCACGTGATACAAGTTTTGCGGTGACAAGTCAGATTGTATTTTAGCTACTCTGTTGGCCACAAAGGTGTCCCACCGATGGGGAGACGAATGCACCCAACAAAGTGCTACAGTCGAGTCCGAGAAAGCGAAAATATTACGAATGTTGATTCGATTATTGCAAGCTACAACGACAGTACTAATGAGCTTTGCAAGCACCAACATTGCGCAAAGTTCAAGGCGTGCTAGAGAGACGACCTTACGAGGAGCTACCTTAGATTTGCACAGATTAAATGCAAGGTGGTTGTATCACCATTTTGGACGTGAAAATAAACAACACCGCCGTAAGCCCTCTCACTAGCATCTGCGAAACCAACAATAGTTACAACACTATTTTCCACTATGCCTACATGGCGTGGAATTTTTATAGAAGCGAGTAAAGGAAGTTCTTCCCTGAAGCGAATCCACGATCGAACAATATCGTCGGGCGGAGTATCATCCCAATCACACTCACACAACCACAACTGCTTGATCAGGAGCTTGGCGTACAATACGACAGGAGCAACAAACCCCATCACGTCCCATATTTTTGCAACGCAAGACAATATGGTGCGCTTTGTGCAAGTCTGAGTGGGTGAACTAATTTTAAGACCAAATAGGTCTGTGGCGGGTGACCAACACAAACCGAGTACCTTATGCGACGCAGATTCATCAAAATCTTTGACTGATGAAAGACGATGCGACGGCGGAATGGAATCTAGAACTGATTGTGAATTACTTGTCCATTTAACTAGATCGAATTGACCAGACTTCATAAGACCTATCATTTCTGAAGCGGTCGAAATACCTTCATTTTCATTCGATACGGAATACACAAAATCATCCATAAACAAACTTGTGTCTACGATCTCCTTAGCCTTAAGAAAGGATTTTCCCTCATCAGTAGCGAGCTGCTTAATAGTTCGCAATGCGTGAAAAGGACTCGACGTGAGGCCGAAACAAACACGATTAAATTCATAAACCTTAAGAGGTTCTTGCGGTGAAAAACGATATAATATGCGTTGGAACCTGCGATCGCATTCGCGAACGCCAATACTAAGAAACATTTGACGTATGTCAGCGGAAAGTGCGATTGAAAACAAACGAAAGTTGATTATAATATTGAACAAATTTCCTTGAAGGTTCTGACCATTATAAAGAATGTCATTAAGGGAAACATGCGTACTAGTTTTAGCACTACCATCGAGTACCACACGTAATTTAGATGTAACTTTGTCCTCTCTAATAACACCGTGGTGTGGAATAATGTAGGATGGATTATCCCCATTATCCTCTGCATGTGGAGGTGAAGGCGAAATATATCCCTTTTCTAAATACTCCAGTACAACGCCGTCATAGGCCTCCTTCAACTTGGACGACGCCTGCATTTTCCTTTCTAAACAAAGAAAACGACGTTCGGCTGACTGCCGAGAATCACCGAGAGAGTGAGGATCACCCTTGAAAGGAAGTGAAACTATATATCGACCGTCTGTATCACGACAGGTTGTACGGGAATATATTTCCTCACAGAGTTTATCTTCTGGGCTGAGAATAGGCGGAACATTCACTTCCTCAATTTCCCAGAATTTGCGAACGTCAAAATCGAGCGAATCATTTGAACAGCAGCACGAGACTGTATCAAAAGCATCAAAGCGAGCGGGAGCGGCACCAGTTATAACATAACCTAGTACAGTTTCTAAAGCGAGCGGAGAACTATGCGAAGAATGACCTTGAACCTTATGAGGTAAGAGGAGGTGCGGGAAAATCGATGCACCGATCAACAAATCGACTTGACCGGGTACGGAGTATGTATCGTCCGCGAGTGGTAAATTTGAAAATTTCGACATAACTGAAACATCGACCGAAACAGTAGGTAAACGCTCGGTAATTTTATCTACCACCAACGACTCAATATCATAATTAATATTACGATCAAAACGAGAAAAGAATTTTAAGTTTACCGAACCCTGAATAGATTTGGTCGAACCTCCAATCCCTTTCACGGAGGAATAGACAGGTCTGCGATTCACGTTTATACCTAAACGTTGACAACAATTACGAGTTATAAAATTGCTTTGAGAAGCACTATCCAATAAAGCGCGAACACTATGTTCCGTACCACGATAATCAACAACAATAACTCGAGCGGTCGCGAGCAGTACCGTGGTAGGAGGGCGAGCGACAAGTTTGTTGTCTGATAACATACACAGTGTGACGTCATCAGTACGAGCGGGGCGAGCGAGAGAGAGCGGCGCGCTATCGGCGGCGGCGCGGGCGGCGGCCGCGCCAGGGGGAGCGGCGCCGGCGCGGGCGGCGTCCGCGGCGGCAGAACGCTGAGCGACAGGGGGGAGCGACGACGACGGCGATACAGAGCTACTTGTAACAGGGGGTGCAATCCCGGTTGTTACATTATTATTTTCAAAATGTAGCATAGTATGGTGTTTCCTACTACACTTACGACAAACAGAATTTGAGTTGCATGCAGACACACGATGTCTGTTACTTAAACAATTAAGACACAAATTATTTGCCTTTACGAAATCAAAACGTTCACTAGGTGTATAATTATGAAATACGGAACATCTATATAAATAATCATGACGATTATTGCACAAGGAGCACGAAGACGACTGTGAACTGGATGCGGCACCTACGTAAGCGTATGTAGTCGATGACGTAGTAGCGCGCGGCGGAGTATGATGCGATTTCGATGGCGCATCCATTTTACGGTCGTAAGGTTTCTTCGTAACTTCAGGTTTTGTGGACGATGAAGTTCGTTGCAATATTTTAATATGATCACGTACAAATGAAGTTAAATCGTTAAACGATGGAATATCAGAACTACGTGTGTCTAACTCGAAAGAGCGTGCGGTTTCAGAGTCTAGTTTTTTAAGCGCAATATACAAAAAGACAAAGTCAGCGAGGTCATTGACCTTAAGGTTTTTCAAAGCGGCGACAGATGACGAAAATTTATCAAGAAACAATTCTAAATTAGCAGTAGATGCGGACGTTAAATTTTTAAGTTCAAATATTTGATCTAAATACGAAGTGGCTACCAATCGTTTATCTTCGTATTTGGTTTTAAGCAAATCGAAAATTACAGTATAATTTTCGGCGTCGGGTGTAATACCGGCGCATACGGACCGCGCTCTGCCGGTTAACTTACCTAATAAGTAGTATATTTTTTCAGATTCTGAAAGTGAGGTGTTGTTATGTACTGCATTTTTAAAACTAGCAAAAAACAAAGGCCAATTCTTTATATCACCATTAAATTCTGGTATTTCAATCGGGGGCAATTTAGGTCTATTATTTGGCTTGACAGTTTTGAAGTCAACTTGCAACGACTTGGCAGTTCTTTTTACACGACCTAATAAGTCCTCAAACGAAGACAGAGCCTGATAATTTACTGAAAATTCAGGATTAATTTTCAATTCCAATGTATTGATCTGATCCAGCACACTTTCAAAATCCGAACGCAATTTATCGACAGTTTCAATTTCACATAAAAAACTTTCTTTTTGTGAACTATCATTTGCATGGTTACAAATACTTTGCATACGAGAGAATAACATATCCCTTTTAGCGTACAAAAGTTTTAACTCTGTGTTTATTTCTACCTTTTTTGCCATTTTAATTAATAAGAAAAAACAAGAAGTGGGTACAACAACAAATAGTTACGAGCGCGAGCGGCAGAGAACGGAGTAAGTCCGTAGGTAGTGAATAACCTTAGATCGGTTATATTATGTACCTATCTATAGCGGAGCATGAACATATGATTTGCGCGATGCGGATTACAATATCTAAAACGTTACCTACGAACGGTCACGTCTATTTATGTATTGTTTACACAATTTAATATTAAATGTGTACTTAAATTTTAACAATTAACCAAGTTGAACGATAATAAGCCAGTCTAGTTCAAGTAAAACGTGAAGTAAACAAAACGATATAGTAGTGGCCTATTTACCTATGCGGGGCGAAACGAAATAAATAGGTAAATAAGTAAGCGACAGATTTATGTTTACTTACACGTTAGCGATTTTATAAGCGACAAATTATGTATTAAACCAACGTACCTACGATGCAATTTGAACAAATAAAATACGACAATTTAATAAGCGGATGAACGAACGAAAATTAATTACCCAAGTAGGTATGTCGGTAACTAACCTATATTGACTTACCGGTGTGCGAGTGAACTGTTTTTAAATTATATTTCGAATGAGTAATTATTGCGATAACTAATTCAAATCCAGGGAGAAGGACCATTTAATGATTGTGCGGGGGATGCGAAATTTTGATACTAATGCGATGGCCAAAAATTTGCGATATAAATTTGAAAAATTGCATATGGCGGCACAATGTGTGAAAACCGTGAATAGACTAAATTATACTAATTAATTTGATTGACAAGACAAACCGATGGGAATAATTTTGAACTGCCGGGATTATGAACAAATGCAGTTCAGTGAAGGATGTGAATGCACAATACCTGGTGTTTGTTCTGATGAGTGGCGATGATGGCGTCGCGTCTTCTGTTCTGCGGTGCGGATTGCTAATCAGCAGCTATCTAAGTCCATGAGTCCATACACAATCGCGGGATCACACTTAGTTCTCAAGAGATTAGTATGACACTAAATTGAAATGTAATTTTGACGAATTAACACATATAAAATTTAAAGATGCGGAGCGCTGCGATATTACGCCATTGTTTTTCGACTCACACGACGGAAGTGAAGATGTCAAGCAATTAGTCTCGCATATCCGATAGGAAGCGGTGCGGTCGACCTTGCATTGCGATATTGTGCGGGAGTGGGAAAGGGATGGGACGATTGCTTGCCATTCAAATTATTTTTGACGCGTTTATGAAGATTGAAATTAACAACAGATAAAAATCCGCGCAACCAATATATATAAATCAACTAGCTGTCGCCCGCGGCTCCGCCCGCGTGGATGTCGGTTATCGCGAATCGGACTATAATTTGAGATTTAAACTAATATATCTCTCAAGTTGGATCGAACTGCACATGGTGTGCGAATTTTATTATAATCGGTTAAGTGGTTTAGGAGTCCATTGAGGACAAACATTGTGACACGAGATTTATATATATTAAGATTACTGTTCGTTAGTCTCGCTAAAATTCAAGAACGGCTGAACGTATTTATCTTATCTTGGTCTTGAAATGTTCGTGGAGGTCTAGGGAAGATTTAAAAGGTGAGAAACGCCGTCACAGGAACGGTAAAGGAATTCCAAGTGGGCGAAGCCGCGGGAATCTATTTTGTGGGTGTCGTTGAAGGATACTAAAGGATTTGGGCTATTCTCCATTTGATAGTAGACAATACAGCCCACGACGTTTGTCAGCTTGATGGCAAAAGGCCCGCCCCCTATTACGTCCGAAAATCATAGCTGGCGAAATGAAGGTGTTAATACACATCTATCTACACGTTTGGGGATTTATAAGCATGAGTATAATACTCTGGCCATTCGTATATTTTCTTTTTGACAGCTCACACACAATGATCGATATAACTTTGTTCTAGCGTCAACACCTAAAACTCCGAACAAAAATTAGGTGCCATTCATTGACTCGTAAGCCAGAAAGCAATTTTAGGGATGGACTTAGTCGATCGACTTCGTTTTTATTATAATAACTTGAAAATGTTACAATTGAAATCGATTACTAGAACTTTTTTTTTACTTATTGCATTACTGCTGGTTTTTTTATTAAAATTTAAGTAATTGATTTAAGACTGATTGTTTGTCGCGGGCACCATGAAAGGATTTATCGAAGGTGCGTTGTTGTTTTTTAAATCGAAAAATACCACAGATATATTCCACAATGTGAATTAGGTTATATATGTTTTGGTGATTGGCATGTACGTTACGACCCACAATAGGTTTATGATTAATTTATAAAATGTAGAGACACGAAATATCTGTTTTATTATCATGTATAATTAATGAAAATACATAAAATCATGAAATCATTTGCAATTATTGATCGAGGTTCATAACTCAAACGATATTTTAAATTTTTGTGCAATCACTACTTCCATCCGTCAAAAAGTAAATAAAAGAATGGATAGAGTATACCATATGTGTAATAAATTATATATTAGCTCTATGCTATTAAATTATAATGTGTGTGATGTGTCACAGCTTCTACCGCTAAACAGAAATATTTTGTCAACAGCTTATTTAACACAAACGAATGCTGGTAATCCAGCTGGCAAGCCGGCTCCACCGCCGTACTATACAGTTCGAAATAACGGTCTTCATCCACAAGGTATATGTGAATACGTTTTATCATTAATAAATGCTCGATTTAACTTATGTTGTATCATCAGCCGCTCAAGATAAGTTGCAATTCGTTGGTAGAATAGAATGTTCATGTATCGTCTTCTATTAATAGTTTGAAATAAATAAATAATGAAAATATGTATGGTACTGACATTATGTTTATGACTGTCACAAACGTCAAAATAATACAGTTCCCTTCTATTATATTCTACTAACGATTGTGCCACTTCTCAGAGGGCAGGAATGGAGACTTAAGAAATGATATTAAGCCTTGCCTTATAACATTATTAATATTGAATACATAATGTAAAAATGGCCCAGTATAAATATGATAATGAACATTACAAACAGGCTTTTTCTTGAAATTTGTGTTAATGTATTGATTAATTTGTAGAGATCGGGACTCAATATCGAACTCGAACCATTTACGTGATTGATTCAAAATCAAAATAATTGCGAAGTGAATTATAATCAATTCATCTTCAGTATCAGTTCTAGCTGCAGTTTCCATTACACACTATTCAAGTTTTTGCATCATTAGAGTTCTCTCTTGCGTCTTAGAATCTTAATCAATGCATATATAACATTGCTCAGAATTTTTTTTGTTTTCTGTAGCACCATCTATTACTTCACCGTCATCATCATCATCTTCAAGGCCAGTCATCAGTCCAATGGCATCATCATTGTCTTCCAATAGTGGTGCACAACCTCAAGTAAGTTCATTATAATTTATAAAATTTAACACTATTTGCCGGAGAATCATAGAACATTAGTAGTGTTGCCATTTGAAAGAATTCATTGTAGCTATTGGAGAGATCCATACTATGAATTATGTAGGATATGGATTGATTATTTATACTGTTTATTAATGGCACTTGGTGGCATTTATTATTACACATTATTGAGGACACTTGTACTTTTTCCACAATATTAATTATTGAACCTGACCGGTTTCACCTTACGGCATCCTCAAAGGTTTACAATGACAGTAGATATGGATAGATAGTGGAATATGGAGTGGAACTTCAAAAGAAGTGGGAGTTTCTTGGATTTTATTGATCATTGGGCTAGTTGAGAATGATAAGCAACATTTTATACTTTGACATTACCGTAAACATGGTTTCCTTGATAGTCGTGACCGTCATTGTGGAATTATCTCATTCTGGTTTTGATTCTCCTGGTGTTATTATGTTACTGTATTGTATAATTTCAATAATGCATTAAGTCACGGATTATTATACATACAAGGTTTATACACGGCAAGGGCTTAGTTGGACGTCTTAGAATTAATAGATTTTGTTGATGTTGGAACACCCCGGAATTGGCACACTGCATAAGTGGTTTTAAAGAACGCCGCTTTGATGTATCAACTCCGTATATAGATAAGTTGAGATGAGATGTTATGAAGAGTGATAAATTACTTGTATTTTTTTTTTTCAAAATATTAAAACCTTTGCCCTAGAAATGGTCCACATTGTGCAAACGATTGCGAATGAGTGCAAAACGTTGCTGTACAACTTATCATATTTTAAGATTACGTGAACATTTTTCAATACTTATGCCATTACCTATGCTACACAGGTATCTAAGTCATCTTCGCAGTCAACAGGCGCTTTGTATATTCTGCCACCGTCCAGCCAATTAAACCTGCAGTCAAATCAAATAACTGCCAAAGGTATGTAAACGGTATCTAAATTTCTTAAATACACATTTACACGTCGCTGTATATGTACATTTGTAATTCTTTTTTACTTTTCCATCAATATTTCTTAATTTTTCTTTATTTGCCCGAAGGAAGATTTTCTTTCCTTCTTTCTTTCTTTGTTTAATGTTTTTGAATTCTTTTATAAAGTCATCTATTTCACAGGTAATGGAGGTCAACTGACTGCTGGAACACATGTATAAACGATGGCTCGTAGTTAGGAAATACATAAAATGTAAAATATAATCAGTCTTTACACATTAAAAAATATGTAAGCTTGGTTACTAAATATGCCATTTCGTCTAAGACGATTTTTAAGTGTGTGTGAATTAGTTAAAAGCATTAATGTCAGCCAAACAACGTGTCTATAAATAAAACAAAATAGTTCAATGGTCCATAATTTTAATCTTTAAGACCATCTACAATTTCTCATGTACATTTTAAACATTTACAATAACAACTTCTAACTTCGTAGTAAATACATTACTATATTTTAAATTATGTTTATTTGAATTCACGTTGATGAAATAATTTAATTTTAATTGCTTGTTAATAAGGTAACTGCAATCACTATTAAAAACAATATACATTTTTTTTAAATTGCATGTTGCACACAACCGAATATTTTTATATGTTGTGTTGTTGCGTTCATAATAGTTGTAGTTTGGCCGACATTCATGTAAAATTGTTAAATAATATAATAAAAATGTCTTTTAGTATACTTTTCACGGCTTTAATTACCTACGTCACGACTAAAGTTTGACAAACGAGCCTAAAATTTAAAAGCTTTAAGAGTTCATGTCAAAGAAAACTAAGTTTAAGCTACGCGGCATTCATTTTATAATGCAGTCAAAATAAACGAAAGAAAATAGTAAGCTTGCATAAATTCGTATAGAGCTGGACATTGGACCCCCATCTTAAGTACACCATAATGAAAGAAATATGAAAAGTTCCCATCAAGTGGACTTATGCTTTTTTTGTCAAGGTCAATTGAATAAAAAAAATACAGCAGGGCAATCGATTGGGAATTTTGATATTTCTTTTATTATGGTGTATTTAAAACCTCTACCAATTTTTAGCTCTGCGAATTCAAGCTAGCTTAAATGTTTGTTTTTTCTGGATTATTAAGTTTATCTAGTTAGTAATTTTAAAGACAAAGTATAATGATATTGTATTTTAAATTGTAAATATTAATAACAGAATGTTTTTGTATTTGTTTTCTATAGTGTCAATTAAGTCAAATATTGTGTTTATTTTATCTTATATTAGAACCTAAAGATGGATCTAGAACACTGTTGTTCAATTAATAAGAACTAAATATTTCCCTATACCTAATGTTTCTAAAGGATTAAAAATTTTAAGAACTTTCAGAATTGCTTCTGATTGAGACTGATAATAATTTTAGATTAGAAATTTGAGTTAGCGACTTTGTAAATAAAACTTGCTATTATAATCTTTCTTGCAGACTTAACATTTTCCTTTTTATAATAATACCTACTGTGTTATATGATATTCTTTCTTTATTTTCATTATAGACTATTATTGTATTTCTAATTAAGTAATGCTAATACATTTGAGTTATAAAATTGACTGAAATGTGTTTAAGTTAGGTCTAATAATTTACTTTGTAATAAATACTGTTAGGTAAACTTTTTCAACTCTGTTACTATAGACGAAAAGCAAGTCAAATAAAAAATATAAAGAACATTTTTTTTTGTTTTATTAATTTATTATGTCCCTATGTTAGTCAATCAACAAATTAGGCTATTGCAGGCCCCTACTGGGAATAGGCTTCTCCCAATAATAAATAACTTGACTACAAAGTCTCAAAATAATCTTGAAATCAATGTGTTATAGTACATTACTACAGACGCCGGGAAGAGAGATCTGAGGCAGGCAATCCCATATTTCCCGCCGAGGTACGTATAGTGCTTTTCTCAAACAGGCAATGAAATAAACAACAAAAAAAAAAGGTTTATTTTTAAAGAAATTAAAAGTTAACAAGATAAAAACTAAAACTCACGTGTATATTACTATTTCGTCTATTTTAGCTTGATTTTAACGGAAAACATTTACATTTATGTTCATTATTATTTTACCTAAAAAAAGTACAAAGGCACGTTTCTGAACAAACAGTGACACTACTTGTCATTCTTATAAATGTCAATTTGTTGCAACTAAATTAAATATTAATATTTCAATGTTTATATGTATAGTTAAGAAAACAATTGATAATAATGTGTTATAAGTTCTGTTAATGTGGATTTTTTATGTAAATAAAACTGCTTTAAGTAGGTACATACCAAATCGTTTATTGTTTCTTTTTAATACGCATAGTGGCAGTGTCGATGTCTTTGCTACAAATTTATGTGGAATCGAAATTAAAAAAGAGGACTTTTCCGGCCTAGGCCTGCAAGGTTTGTAGGAAATTCCATTACCGGCCTCTGGTCCTAGCCGCGCCTGAAACGTCACACTTCGCAGCCTATTAAGAGGAACGTAATGTCAATATTTCATTGCATGTTTGATAAAAGAATATTATTGTCCGAACTAAAGGTGTTCACCAAATATCTGAACAATCAAGATCGTGCTGATGCTGACTGTATGACGTCAGCCGAAAAAATACCTTAAAATATAGAGAACTAGCTTATGCCTCCGGCTCCGCCTGCGTGAATGTCGGTTATCGCGACCAAACATAGCCTATGTCCTTTTTCAAGGTCCAATCTACCCCTGTACCAACTTTCATCAAATTGGTTAGGTGGTTTAGGCGTGAAAGACAAGACAAACAGACACGTACACAAACACTTTAAAATTCATAATATTAGTACCTATAGATAAAATAATAAATACAATAACTCAAAATGTACGGCAATATACACTGAATATAATACCTCAAAGTCGTGAATTGCATCATAAATTATCACAAACCTGACCTATACTCAATACTCTCAGCATTCTTTGTCAAAAGGGGAGAGCCCCTCGAGCTACAAAGTGCACAAGTGCTTATCCCGTGCCATTGTTTTTCCTATGATCTCCCTTTTACAGATAAGGGCTACTGGAGAAACCTTTGAAAATATTTTACCACGTATAAAAGAGATATTTTTTTACGGAGGTTTGAGCTTTTGTATTGGGAATTTATTGTACGAGTATGATTTAAAAATACTTATTTTGTAAGTTTATTTTGTGTAAATTTTTTGTTCATGATCTAAGATATAAATGCGAGAAAGGATCTGGTCTCCCTAGAAAGGAAGGTCCACAACCTCTTCTTGGCTGTTGATTTTTAAGACTTTACACCACATAGGTGGCAGACAAGCGTATAGCCCACGTTTATAAACCATTTAGGTGGCAGTACAGGTGGAAGAAAGAGGTCACCGTGGCCTATGGACATGTGTAATACCAAGGGCAATATCAAGGAGCATAGCCTTCTGCATCTGGCCTTTGACCCAATCGTCTAACCCGAGCCTCTTCAAATGTTGGTTTATTATTATGCTCCATGTACAAAATGTATAAAAAAATAATGTAGAATAATCTTCCTAATATTAGCGTTAGTAGTTTAGTAATAAGGAATGCCGGATACGAACCCGGGAGTCCTTGATCATAAGGCCGACCTTATTTCACTTCTAATATATACAATATAACTGAGCTGGAATGAGCTATGGGAATAATAATCATTTCTGTTATAAGTCCTGCTAAAGTCGATAATATGAGAGTCTGTGAAGATAATAGTATGTTTGTTACTTAATCCGGAATGAAAACGCTTTTTTCAATGTGGGATAACCGCCGAGCCGCGCCGTGGCCTGCTTCTGCTATGGTGGAGGACGGAGGTCCCCCTACGCCCGAGTCGCTTCCGCTCGTCACGGACTTTGTGGGCCGAGAGTCTCCTCTGGAACCGCTAAAGAATGCGTCCGCCACTGTCAAAGTCAACATCTAAGATTTTTATTCAAGCTAGAGAACATCATGGTTGTTTCTTATTTAATTGAAATCAATAATAAATTTCTACTTTTTTTTTTTACATTTGAAGACCCCCACGGGCTTCTCCCCATCGGTGCCGACGATGGGGTGGGCGTGTCGGAATCGGACCGACTAAAACCACACGGTGTCCTTCCCAAGTGTCCATTGCCGGGCACCCCGGGTAAGCCCTCGAAAGGATTCTATTCTACTATTATATTCTATTCTATTCTATTCTATTCTACTTAACCTAAGTTTACCATATTCTATATTTACCGTATTCGCCAACGTGTAGAAGCAGCATAAGAAAGCGGTGAATGAAAGACGATACAACGCAACGAACGGCAGGCCGCATAGGCGTTTACTTACACACTAACATGCGTTGTTTAAATATTCGTGTAATAAAATTGTAATTATCTGCCAGTACCTAAAACAAAAGGTTTAATGTGAGAAAATAGATTTGTTATTGTGACGCATATCCATTTGCTGTGTTTCGCGATTTCACTCGCGTTTGGTTAAATGGTATTTTTATACTTATTTATTACTAACTGACACGTGCGTTAAATACTGATCCCTTTGCTATGATCTACTAGAACCTATTCTTAGGAGAGTATGAATATAATATGAAAGGTTGTTTTTAGTATTCGAGTGGATTTCCGCTCTATAAAAAGGAGATACACGTGTGTCACACCATTCCAGTGAGTACCTGAGACATGTGACATCCAATTCTCCGATGTTTGCTAACACTGAGTTTCTGCACAGACCCTACTAAGTAGCCAGGAAATTCTGTCAAGATCACCCCAAAATATGAGCGTTTTCACACTCATCCGATATCCGATATCCGACATCCAAATGTATGAGATATGTATCTCTCTTTCTCATTGCCCGGCCCGATATCGGTTATGTGAGCCAACACCAGTGTTTTGGCCTGATATCGGAACACAGAGACTAAAAAAGCGTCTGCAAGCAATTTTCGACCTTAAGGACATTTTCTGAGTTACATGTCGTTTCGCGTTAATTGATGACGCTGATCACGAATATAAGAAAAAAACTCGATACCATGTCATGTCAATAAGGTCGAAAATTGCGTGCTTTTTTAGTTCTTTCTCTCTGTTTCTTTTTTCCACTCCTAACATCCCTAACTAGTCTGTGCTTTCAAGCAAATGGCCGTATCGGGCCGATTTTATCGGATAAATGTGAAAACAGCATAAGGTGTCGGCTATCGGCGTCCGAGACCGATATCGGATATCGGATGATTGTGAAAACGCTCTTCGGCCTCATCAAGTAGAAGCTGCCATACTGGTACACGCCAGGAACTAATCTCAAGCTCTACTAAGATCATTTTATTATAAGAGGTTTGGACTCCTTTCGAAAATATTACTGACTTTATATTATAAAACTCTGTTTTTGTCTAGTTGAAGAGAGAGAGTCACAGCCTTGCTCGTCCACAATCCTGTAAAATAACTTCAGGTAGTCTGCAAATAATTTCGCATCTTTGACCACTTTTGGCAGATCCTTTGTCCAGATGATAAAGTTCTGTGTTCCAGTAGTGATTTACGAGTCTGGTGTATATTGTATACCCTCCGTACTTTACATATCGGGTTCGAGGACTCAAGAACGTAATCACCGAAAATTCCAAAAGACCTGAAGTAAATCCTGCCATCGATGCTGGTTACCCAGAGTATTTTTTATAACGTACAGACACAACTTATGTACAATTTGATAATAACTAGTATAGATATAAAAACAAAACAAGTCGTTGCCATTCACATCTCCCAAGCCGTTTGAATATAAATTCGCTTCAATATAATTCTTATTAACAAACAAATGTATAATCGACAAAATGACAACGTTTAATTGTTTAGTTTTTGTGACATGTTTGGCAAGTGCCACTCTAGGTAAGTTTTATATTTAATTGGTACCACATAAATTGGTTACTTGTTCCTTCACCCACCAGCAAGCGGGGCTAGTTATGTTTGATTCTAATCGACTACAACCTCTCGGGCGTCCATTACCAGGGTATAAGGTTACTCAAACTTTAATGGATCATGATGTTTCATCTACGGTTGCCTGTGGTCAGGGTACTGCCTCTAACTGGGTAGGATAGTAGTAGGTTTTAACTGCATTGTGAAATAAAGGTTCACCAGTTGACCATTTTTAGGGTACGGTACTCAAAAGGTTTAAATCAGATCCTATTACTAAGGTTCCGCTGTTCATCTGTCTGCCTCTCTGACACCAGTCTGTATCTTGTGATAGCTAGATAGTTGAAATTATCACAGATAATGTATTTCTGTTCGTACACGAGTTCACGATTCATACTTGGCAGATTTTAGAGTATCTTACTGCTTTTATGCCTCTCGCATCTCAAGAGCTGAAAGAGTTTTTCGTGATCTGCTAATGCTTAGTAATGTATGAGCAACTAATGAAGCTATCTTTTTTGCCACGTTTTGGTTTAAACACGTCTAATATCATTTAATTTCTTCTACATGGGGTTCCGATCCGGGCGGGGGACTGCGGGCAATCTGCTTCATTTGATGTCATGTTTGGTGCCAGCGGTGGACGCTGGTCTACAGGTAGATGTGGCGTACTTTGATTTTCAGAATGCGTTTGATACTGTTGATAATGACGTTCTTTTATCACGTCTAGCTAGCGTTGGGTGTACGCCGCATACACTGTCCTTCTTTTCCAGCTACTTGCGGGACAGATGTCAATACGTTGACTGTGGGGGACACCTATCCGAACCATATTTCACGAGATCTGGAGTGAGTCAAGGCAGTAACTTGGGGCCTCTTCTCTTCATACTCACGATAAATAGCTTACCGGAGGAGGTCAAACACGCGGTGCCCTTGCTTTTCGCAGATGATCTCAAATTAGTACGGGTAATTAAGGACCACATAGATCATGATGAACTACAGCAAGACGTAGATAGGATTGTGGGATGGAGCTTACAAAATAAACTTTACTTTAATGTCGCAAAGTGCTCGGTGATATCGTTCAGCCGTGCCCGCAACCCAAGTCACTTCCAATATCACATGGAAGGGGTCCCTCTGCAGCGTATAACCGAGGTTAAGGATTTAGGCGTGCGCTTTAGCGCGGATTTACATTTCCGAGACCATATCACCGGTGTCTGTAAAAAAGCTTTCAGAAATTTAGGGTTTGTCTTACGTCAAGCAAACCAGTTTACGAGTATTGAGGCGTTAAGGGCGTTGTATGAGGCTCTCGTGAAGAGTCACCTGGAGTTCAATGCGCTAATCTGGTCTCCGCACGAGGACAAATATAAGGTTATGTTGGAGCGTACCCAGAATAAGTTCCTTAGATTTTTATATTGGAAACAGTATGGTGTCTACCCGGGCTACCCGTGGCTGTATCCTACGTCGTTCATTCTGGGTATGACAGGATATTACAAGCTGGAAGTAAGGAGGGAGGTGTCTATGGCCACCTATTTGTTTAAAGTGTTTCGTGGGCTTATACACAACCCAGCTATCCTACGGGAACTAGGGCTGTGTGTACCAGAGGAGTACGCGTTGAGGCGGCGGCGTCCCCCGCTGCTGCAGGTGTGTCGCGCACGTACCAACTTGCTGCAGATGGCGCCGCTGACGCGGGCGCTCCGTGCGCTTAATATGATGGCTGGCAGATTAGATTTGTGCTTGTTTTCATGCTCCCTGAATGAATTCACAAGGGCTATTTACTGTATTTTGAGCGAAGGAATCTAGGTTAAATTGATATAATCTGCTTATGTATTGCTAGTATTAAACAACATATTTTGATAATGTAAATTGAATTTTCAACATTTGACATTAAATTATTGTGAACTTGACATTTAATATGTAATTTTGACAATTGAATTGAATTACTTATTTGACATTATTTATTGAATTATTATTTTGACATTGTGAATTGAATAATTATTTTGACTTTATTATTGGAATTATTACTTTGACATTATTATTTGAATTACTATTTTGACATCATTAACTGAATTACTATATTGTTAACTGAATTATATTATTATTTCTGATATGACATGCTCATGAATAATATTTGTAATGGTAATTATATCTACTTCAATGATTAATGTGTTGTGAAAATTATTATATAGTTTTGAATAGTTAAAAATGATTTAAGTTAAGTTTTAGTAGTTTTTGAAGCATGACTATGTATGATTATGATTATGTTATTGATATATATTGTAAATGAAATTATTATAATTATGTTGCTACTCTGTCGCATTGGGTCTGCCCCGTAATGACATTGTATGTATGAAATAAATAAATAAATAAATAAAAAAAATAAATACATTACCGTTGACATAACGACGAAGAAGTAATGTATCTTTCATCAATGTAATTTTTTTTCCAGCAATTACAGTAGATATTCAAAAAGGCTTGAACCTTACTTTATGTGTATCACGTATAATTAAAGGCATCGAAAGTAAAGTTGATACTTCAGATCCTCTATCAAATGCTTTGATCGATATCCAACTACCGGATTTTATATTTAAAGCAAAGGATGCCACACTAACAGGATTGAAATACTGTGTAGTCGCAAAATTGAGGTAAGATAGGATTAGTACTCCTATTAATGATTGTGGTAAGGACGATTAATTCAGATCATATTCCTCACTGAAGTCGTTTTCACAACCAGCTTTCTTCTTCATTTGAGTGAATGTGCATTTTTAACGAAACTTTAAAGTTATTAGAATCAGAAAATATGAACACCCAAGAGGGGAATTGAATCCACGACCAGTCCGTTATAGGGGGAATGTTCTGACTAATTGACCTGCTTAGAAACGTCTTAGGTAGAGGAAGAGCTGCCCATGCATTTGCTCTGGTACATGGCCTGACCCAACTAGAAGGTCACGAGAATACCAAAAAGGTCGGGACATGAGCCCTCTCTGCTAGACCTTCTGCCAACGGGTCACCCGGACTAGTACAGTGTTACGTAATATATAAAGTCTCGTATCACGATGTTTGTGGTCATGTTTTTTTTTTGGAATAGCTCTAGTTTTTATGATTTTTGCCAAATCACATTAATTATGCATGACAAGATGGCTAAGTTTAGTAATTATAACTAATATTTCTTATTCAGGATAAATAAAGAACAATCAACATTTGACTATAATTTAGAATGTCCAAGTATTGAATTTAAAGGCAAATATATTGTAAAGGGCCAATTAGGTGAAATTTGGGTTGAAGGCGAAGGTGATGCAACAGTTACAGCTGGTAAGTTTCCATACAAACGTGATATAGGCACGCTTTTTTCCCATACCTACATATTTTCAAGTGCTTCGATCCTGGCATACAATTTTCGCTTTCTGTACTTTCATAATGTTTTCGTACATGCTCGCCGGTTTGGCGTACTAACTCTTGATTGATATGTCCAAGAACTGCAAAAAGAAAATAAAATGAAATAGTTTTCATTTTCTCTCAAAAAAGTACTCTAGAACAAGCTAACCACCAACAAGATATCATGATGATGATAATTTTACTTAACTGTGCATTTTCATCGTCCAAGTACAATTTGTGACTGTTGTACTGTTTGCTCCACACCAGTGGATGTATCAGTCGACCCTAGTGAATAGTCTAGGTTCTGTTCTGGCCGTTTGGACATCAACTTTTTGTTTATAAGGTGTGCATCTTATTTCTTCACCGCACTATAAAAATTTGGAATCCTTCAAACAAACACGTGCTGTCATCTTTCTAGACTCACGAGTCTTTAATGTAGGGTGTGAAAAAGCATCATTATTCATGGAGGCTTCACTCATGTGTATCCATTTTGTTACAGGGTTTTATATATTCAATTTTCACGTAAATTACGACAAAATCATTGAAGATGATCAAAAAGAACATGCTCATATCAAAAATTATTCCGTAGTTTTTGAACCTCGGGAGAAAATTGAATACAGATTAGAAAATTTATACAGTGGTGATAAAGAAAAATGTAAGCAAAATTTTGTTTTTACAAATTATGCTAGTGTTGTGGCTTTTGGTCCTATTATGGCAACTCATGGGAACGTATTCCAGAGATAAAAATAACCTGTGCGTTATTGCAGAATATAATTATTTATCTCTGTAATGATAGCATCAGATTGATCTTAACTAGCAAAGAACTCAAAATGGTCTTAACATCAATAATAAACCTGAGCCACTTCGTATACCTTGGTTCTTAGGATCCAAAATAAATAGAAATATTGTTAAAATATTACTAAGGC
Source organism: Eilema caniola (assembly GCA_949126895.1). Taxonomy (NCBI): domain Eukaryota; kingdom Metazoa; phylum Arthropoda; class Insecta; order Lepidoptera; family Erebidae; genus Eilema; species Eilema caniola. Next base: position 9,559,127 of record OX421486.1, on the reverse strand, counting down.
TTAGGTCTGGGCACATTCCATCAAACAAGTTTGCATACATGATGATAATATGTGACACTCCAAACTATACTTACTACTATAATATATATACTACTATAATCGAAGATGGGCAGCATGTTTTGATGATATGTGTCCGTAGTAAAAACCCTAATTAAACAAAAAAAAAAAAATCAAAAAAAAAATTGCGTTATGTCAAACTGTTTTATTGATTTCAATTGTATTATCGTCCGAACTAAAGGTGTGTATCAAATATCAGAACAATCCGTCAACAGGAAGGGGGAAACACCGAGATATTAGGATCATTTGGAGTACTATGCAAGTCACGATGGATCTGATGCTGACTGAACCTACTAAATATCAGCCTGATCCATGTGTTCATTGTGAATGATTTACCTCTAAACATCTTCAAAAGCTTTCATATTATTCACAATAACGTAGGATTTATTACTGCAAAAAATTCTACGCTAAAGTGTCAAAAGTGTAAGCCCTTCTTCACAGTTATTATATTAAAAGGTATAATAATTACCTATGTCATATTTGAAGTAAAATGCTTACTAAATCATGCCAGTATACGTAGGACTATTACATTTCTTTTGTGCTAAGACTTTTGATTTGCCTTCCAGCTGATGCAGCCCTCAAGTATATGGATGATAACTGGAGGTTCATGGACAAGCATATCGGGCAGCTTGTGTTGCATAAGTTCATGAACGTGCTCATTCATAATCTCAACGATTACTTAAAATCTGTGCCGATTATAGAATTATTTAATAAAACATGTTAAGATATTATGTTCTGGCTACGTATTTGCGTATTGGCAGAGGCCTGCTATGATGAGGCTCATGGGTTACAAGTGATACTTTATGTTTTAAAGAAAAGCCATTTATTTGGTTTTATTTTATTATTTGCACATATTCCGACGTTATTTTTCTTCGGAATGAACTATTGCAGTGGGTGGAAGACTGAATTATTATTATTCTTTTAGTTTGTGGGTACAGTTGCGTGGCTAAGGAACGGAAGACCTCAGCCATGGTCACGAGGAGACTAAAGATGGTAGTCGTCATTTAGTTTGAAGTGTAAGATATCTCAAAGAACCCGACCTATGTTGAATTTTTGGTGTTACTATTTAGGCAGAATGAGTTATTGTGTCGTTGAATGTTGTTATTGTATTTTGCTTACTCTTAGGTTTAATTAAGTGAATGACCAAATCCCTGGTCAAAGTCAAAGTCAAAAATCATTTATTCGGCATAGGCCATTACATCGGCACTTACAAAATGGAAGGCTGATTGTAGGTATGTTTCAACCATCTTCTCTATTAACCTTTAACTATGGACGTGATATTTTTGATGCGTACATTTGGTCGTGAGGTCTCACAGACCGCTACCTTTTAAAGCTGTATTCCATTTAGTTAAGAAAGTATTGTACTAATTATTTGTATTCCTTTTAGGAGCTACAACAAAATTTATATAAAATATGTCATTTAAATGAATAATTGTACTTGTTTTCAAATAAAATCGAACCATATAAAAATAAAAGGCGCTTTTTAGACGTTTTTACTCTAGATCGCTTTATACTATACACACACGCTTTATATTATACATTACCTAAGGAAAATTACTTCTGCCATAACATATAAGGAATAGAGAACAGAAAAACTTAACATTAACTTTGTAAAACAAAACATATTAATTTTGACAATGGTTCAGCTTGTACATATTTGAAGGCATTTTTCGTATAATGGCCTAGAACTTACACAAGTGTAGGTCAGATTTTCTTCTGTCTTTGGTGGGCATAGTATACACGTCTTACATTTAGAAACTATGATTTCTTAAATTGGTAGCTCTTGGAACAGCATATCAGGACCCAAATCTCGGCCCAATTTATTACACAAACGTGGATGTGAGGTCTCACAGACCGCTCTCAAAATTAAAATTGAAATTACTTTCGAAACAAACAGCATACAACTGGCTTTATAACTTTTTTATACAGCCATTTTACCACTAAAACTGAAGCTACTGAGACCGCCAGACGTGTGGGGTACGCAGGATTGGAGGGTCATATGAATCACAAGCTGCAAGCGGTCCACGAGACCGAACGTCCACAGTTAAAGTTTAAAATTTAGGTGTTTGTTGAATTCCATAGTCTCACCCCATAGGGTTTACCGATTATCTATGGTTCACCGTATTTAACTATCATTTATCATCGTGGCGTTGTTCAAATAATAATTTGATTAGATTAGCATTCGAAATGATGATGTGTAAGTTACTCCCTTGATTTCCTATGTCTACTATATTATGTAAAAATTCTGGAGAATAAAATATTACAAAAATTTCATACAGACATGCTTCCGATGATACCCAGTGATGACAGAAATTCAGATCACATTTTCTTAATAGAATTACTAAATTATCTCAAATTGATACGTTATTTTTAGGACGAAAGGGGAATAAAATGTGGGCGAATAAGATATTTTTGTGAACCATTTAATAACGTGCTTTAAACTAGGCTACGGAAACCCACAGGATATATTAATTACTAACTGATGCCCGTGGCTTCGTTCACGTAGAATTTTAGTACCGTTTTCTCATACCTATGTTATATTCCAGACTAGGATCTATCCGTGTACCAAATTTCAGCTAGTTTCGCTCAGCCGTTAGAGTGTAATTATTTAACAAACATCTATTGCGGGCTTAGTAAAAGATACCACAGTTGGGTCGATCAAGCAATTTCATTTTAGAAATCACGTCCCGTATTTCCGTGACTGCCATACATCTTTACAAACTTTCACATTTTTATAAGTACGATAGAAGATTAGGATTATTAGGATAGGATTGATACATTATTGTTGGGGCGAAATGGGTAATCAAATTTGGGACGAATAAGAAATTTAATTTTTACGAGGTTCAATGTGAAAATAACCATTTTAAATAACATGGTTAAAACTAAGTTCCTAGATTACTACCCTTATATATTAATTAAATACATTTCTATTAGGAAACCAACTCAACCGAGTTAGATTACACTCTAGTTTTGCCATCCACATTCACAACACTATCTACCGGAACCGGATATACTAACAACACAATTCCGAATACGGAAATGCTGTGTTTGCTACCACTTCCTGTCATTCGGATGTGCTTTGTAGTGCCTGTATGGTAAAAAAGTAAAAATGATATATGGTTTCAAGCTTGTTAATATTTATGGAGTAAGGAGTAAGCAAGTTATGTTGCATGATGTTATTTGAATTTTTGCATATATTCGACTGGTATTTTGTATGATTTATAATGGAACAGGTCAAATACTTCGTGTGTGTACATGTCAAACATTATGCGATTAACATTTCTATTCTCTATGCGTACCGTGACATAACATACGAAGTGAGAAAAGAGTGAAATAGCGTGGGAAGATTGAAGAAATCAATGCCCGTATTCGTGACATAAACGTATCGAAAGAATGGAGCATTGCGATTGGTTCACAGTAGACAGATGGCCAATCGCATCGCTCCGTTTTTGGGATAAGTATACATTTGGATTCGAATATTATTCGTGTTCGGGGCACAGATCAAATAATTCGTGTACTTTAGAAAGTTAGTACAGTTATTCCCTAAGGCTCAGATGAACATACTAAAGGTCCTCGAGGGTGGGAACGAGCCAGCGGTGGAGGAGGGGGTAAAGGTCCCTTTTTCAGTGTTTTGCTTGTATATTGAAAACTATAATTAATTTCTCTTTAGTTACTTCTACATTACTTATTTACATTAAATTGCCTGTAAATAATGTATCGACATTGTTACTGCAGGATTAATATTTTAATAAATACGATAATCAAATGTCGAACAACTTTTAATTCGTGAAAAAATCAACTCAGCTTGATTACAGAGAGCCGGAAAACAAAGTGATTATATATAAAAGTTTTTTTTCTTTTTGATGTACTGAACCTGAACCAGGTAAAGCTACGTATTTTTATTGAAATTTCTCTATTTAAGTAAACAAAAGCCTTTATATTTTAGGCCAAGACACAAGTAAATCTCCAGTGTCATGATCGGCATAAACAGAGACATTGTTTAAAGCCAATCTCGGCGGCTGTTTGGTATTAATCAGACTATTATACCGGTAACAATGGACTACGTTGTTAGGAGTAGGTGTAACTGTCAGCGGAGCGGGTTCGACGGAATCCTAGAATAAACATAGTTGGAGTTGTCTTAAGAGGAATAGTTCAACTATCCTACTAAATTTGTCAAAAGTTTGTAAAGATGTTTAAATTTTTTTTGCTCAATCGGCTCTTACGGTTGAGCTGATCAGCCCCTCTAGACAAGTGGCAATTCGCTAGCCGGCGTTTGGTGGAATAGAATGGCGAATGTATGGGATTTGACGTAAATGACAGTCGTTAACGCATGTCAAATACGTCAAATCCTATACATTCTCCATTCTATTCCATCAAACGCCTGCTAGCGAATTGCCACCTGTCTAGAGGGGCTAGGTAGATGCACGGATAGACTATTGTCTGAAATAACACATAGGCAATTAAAATTATTTATGAGCTATTTTTAAACTATGTGTCAAGTTTCTATCTTGTTAGCATATTAAGTGAATGGGAATAACTCGTAGGCTTTTTTTTATCTCGGTACATAAATTCAACCAGATTTGTTCAGCTCTTTGCACGTGATTGAGTAACAAACATCTAAACATTTTCACATACTTTCACATTGATGAAGAAATCAAATATAAAATACAACGATTTTTTTTTTCACCTTCTGGAAAGTGCTTTCTGTGGCCCAGAGAAGTCCAGAGTAATCCTGTAAACATAGAGTTTCTGTGCCGTCAATATAGAAAACAAAGCAGGAATAGCCTTTGGTCTTCCCACTGACAGCACAAAAACTCTTCAGTGAGCTCGATCGTGTGAAATCGATAATATACAGAGTTTTTGGAAGGAATATTTGTAAGTAACGTAATTCGCTGTCACTAGAACCTACCTGTCCTGACTTGTATTACTATTTGATATACCGTCTGGATAGCAATAAGGAAATATTTAATTAAAAACTGAACAACGAACTGTCGAAAATTTATGCCATTACTTGAATATTTACACTATTACTATCACATTACGTTCCTGCAACCCTGCAACTGCAACAAAGGAAAGGAATCTGTTCCAGGGCTAAAAGTAGTAAAATATGTGTTATTCTGGTCATAATCTATCTCTTTATTCAATTTCAGCAAAAACTAGACAGATTTTGAGCGTGATTATGTACGTATAAAAGCGTCGGTAGCTTAGTGGTTAAGGAGTCGGCCTTACGATCGAGAGGTCCCGGGTTCGAATCCTGGCCATTACACTACCGACGTGAACTCACTCCTAGCACAAGCAATTTAGCCTAGTTGGAGGGGTTAGAGGAAATATTAGTAATTTCGATAATTTCGGTTGCTAATATTCTTTAAAAAATAAACATTAAGAAAATTATACACGTAGTAGCCTAGTAACCACCATTTCATCTTAAAATCTGACCATATTTTTATATTCAATAATAAATATGTGTGAACCTTTGATGAATTTTAATCTAAGGTCTGATCTGATCTGATAAAAAGCGTTATCAATATGCTATTACAGACTGGCAAGGATAAAGTCAAATAAATGTAGCTAGCCTAGATGAGAATATAAAGCGACAAGGTGCTAATAACCTTAAAAAAGCACACAATGGTATGGTTTGATAGCCAAGCCTTTGTTAAAGATTTATTTAATTTATGTATCCTGAGGGTAATCCGGAGCACTAGCAAAGCTATTGCAGAAACTTAGAAGAAAAATACGGTAGTATAAACTCACAGTGACTTGAATTATTTGCCATGTTCCAGTTCTGCTTAGCCACTTCGGGTCACATATGAACCAAAGTCGCAAGACAAACGCATTCTTTTGTAATAAATCAATGCTTGATGAATTTGAACAAAGTCCATCGCTGTTTCATCCCTAGCTATCTTCAAAAGACACCCAAGAAACATGTACTGTACACATTTTGAGCGAATTTTAGGACGAAGATATAATATGAACCGAGATATAGTTTACCTGTAAAAGAATAGAATTCGAGATCCAAACTGCATATTACCGGAATTGGTGCTCGAATAAAAAGAGTAGTTTATCAAAGTTATACGATAATACTCACTTTTTTTACATGCTTTATATTGGCCGTGGTTCTGGTACACACTTTCCTCTCAGGGTTGGGAAGCCAGATGGCAGTCGCCTGCAACGTACAAACTTTGGACGCAACTAGGTAATCGCTATGATGGTGACCAAGTTCTTCTAAAGGCATTAGAGCATAGTTATACGGAGTTAATACGCCATGAGGGCGACCCTTGAAACCACATATGGAGTGGTACCTATTTCATATAGTAAGCAGTAGTTTAGCCACAGGATTATTTTTAGTTTTGTTAATTTTTAATAACTTGTTTTCGACTAACATAATATGTTTTTTTTTATTTAGGTACATACATTTCTCATTATAAGTATTTGGTAGTAATTACTACAAAAGGATGAAAACATTACGAAACTTGTTTGAAAAAATTATGATTATATAAATAAACTAGAAATACACAAAATCCAGGTACATTATGAGTGTCACACATTATATGTCACAGATTTTAAAGATTTTTTGTGTACAGCGTTTAATAGTTTTCATATTCATTTACCGTTTCAAGGTATAATAAGTTTCCTAATAGCGACAAAAACCAATAAAAAGTATCAACACACCTGTTCGTACGATTAAATCATAACTTCCGATTAGCTGTGAGAAGTTTAACTGTGTATACAATAGTTGAGACACGGATAGTGTATGTTATAAGCAATTCAGTGATATAGGGTGCATTACTTGTCTTTTTTATTAACGGTCATGGTCATGGGTAAATGTTTATCGAATAGGTCAGCATATGGCATGGTTAGGCAATACTAAATTATTATTATTATTAAAGCGTCGTATTCCATATTATTATTAAAGCGTCGGTAGCTTAGTGGTTAAGGAGTCGGCCTTACGATCGAGAGGTCCCGGGTTCGAATCCTGGCCATTACACTACCGACGTGAACCCACTCCTAGCACAAGCAATTTAGCTTAGTTGGAGGGGTTAGAGGGAATATTAGTAATTTCGAAAATTTCGGTTGCTAATATTCTTTATAAAAAAAAACTGATATTATTAAATTAGATAGTAACCAAACCAGCAGTTGAAAAGCGTACCTAAGATTCCGAGGTGCAAGCTTCTCATGCTACTGGGGTTAAAGCTAGAGTGAAGAAGAAGTTAGGTCAGTATCAGGATGAGAAACCACTATTTTTGAAACAATTTTGAAGCATTTTCATTAAGGCTTGTAAATCTCTGAAGAGTTAGGCAGAGAAAGCAAAATATCCTTATTTTGCCAACTGTGATTCCAGGTCCCATTTAAAAGGGAGGTCGCATTGTTATGGGCTGTGTGTATACTGTTGGATGAAGAACAAACCTCACCTTTAGTCAACTTCCACGATACCCACAGGAAGAGGTAGGTTGTCATATTCTACTCCAAATTAATCAGAAGTAAACTGAAGGTGTTATAAATTTGATTAAACATTGCACCTTTAACAGTCGCATGTTCTGTTAGTAGGAGAGTATCCAGCTAACAAGAACAAACGCCTCACATCTGATCTAATCCTGTTTTTGCTCGCCACTGTACACCGGGTGAGAATTTATTCAGTGCAAGCAAGGGGGAATTAAAATACACGTATTTTGTCTCATTACAGTTTCTTGATAGCGTATAAAAGAATTTTCAGAGCAAAATAATCTCATATTTTCAATATCAATTAACCGTTTTTATGTGCACATGTCGTTACAAAGTTGCCTTAGTAAGGGGGGTTGTATTACGGATAATAATTCACGATCAGATATAAAACATACCGAATGCAGTTTACAGAGAACATTTCTCTCGTAACTTCTTTTATTTATTTTTTATTGAACACTTAAATGGCATTTATAGTAAAATATTATGTACAAAGGCCAGCTTAACTCAAGATTGTGTTCATTTCCAGCAAAACCAGAAGTGCCTTCTCGAAATCGCTTATCTAAAAATATTTTAGGATACCTCAATATTGAGTATTGATCAATGAAGAAGTAAATTGATAGAGAGAGATAGGCTATTAAAAAATGGTTACATTCGTAACTTCCAAAAGAAGGCAGGCAATTTTTTTTTGCAGGAGTTATTACTAGATGGCGGCAGTGTTTTCCCAATCTTTTCCAATTCTAACTATTAAAAATTAACATATCAAGAATAAAATATACTTTAAATACCTAATTGGATTTGACTAAATAAATGTATAAATATTGTGATCTATATTAATTCTGTCAGACTTTGCGGTAATTGAAAAAGTTACAGACTTAATGCACCGTGCTGCTTGATAAAGGCTTCCTAAAATAACACTATTGTCAAAAAATCTTTATTTATTACATTACCAACGAGTTTTATATGCTTACATTATCACGAGTTTAAGTTATGAAATTTACGTGATACTAAATAGGGGATTTTAAGCGTTTTAACTTTTTTATTTCTTTTAATGAGTCTACTAGTGCGATCTATTGATTTTTGAGTAAGATGTTTTCTTAGTATCGATACCCCATGGTTATATCTACCCCAACTTACTCTTTAAGAATTTTAAAATAGACTCGAACTAAATTTGATACTTTGCCTAGTAGAGTCCGTGTAGACGGAAACGCTGTTAAGGATAAAGTATTTAGTACGTACAAGTTGCAATTCAAATGTGAGGACATTCAATCTGTTAATATGCTACAATGCAGTTTGTATCATAATTCAGCAACAACGGACATGAGCGTCATTATAGACCGCAAGCCAGCGACAGGTTCTCATGACCAATCGCCTCCCGGGAGATACTTCGTACAGTGGTTAAGGAAGTCAAATCATGAATTTTCGTGGTTGTCAGCTGGCACTTTGTTGGTGGGGTAAGCAGCGGTGACCGCACAAACATGTAAAAAAATGAAAAAAATTCAGTCATTTCCTCCCGGCTGAAAATTGGCTAAATTACAGTTACGCCAATGTCTTGAAGGAAAAAAATTGTCAGCTGCTCATATCGCGGTGGAAAGCCCGTCAGCTGGTGACCTAAAGTTGTAAAAAAAATTAAAATCGTCAGTCATTTCCTCCCGGCTCAAAATTGGCTAAAATGCAGTTAAACCAATACCTTGAAGGAAAAAAAATATCAGCTGGCCATATCGCGGTGGAATACGCGTCATCTGGTGACCAAAAGTACAAAAAGTTGTATGAAAAATTAAAATCGTCAGTCATTTCCTCCCGGCTCAAAATTGGCCAAAATATAGTTGAGCCAATACCTTGAAGGAAATAAGTTGTCAGCTGCGCATATCGCGGTGGAAAACGCCTCAGCTGGTGACATGGCCAAAATTCAGCCATTTTTTCACGGTTCAAATTTGACCAAAATACAGTAAAGCCAATGCCTTGAAGGACAAGAAATGTCAACTGCAAATGCCCCGGTGAAAAATGCATCAGCTGTTCACGTTGTAACCACTGACCTACTCAGGTGGATACTTTTTTTTTTTTTTTTTTTTTTTTTACGTGCGGGAAATCCCCACGGATACCCGCCCCTCCGGAGCCGGAGGGGTAGGTTATGTCGGACTCGAACCGACTAAACCGCACGCCGTCTGTGGGTCGTGGTGCTAGGCCGGAGGTGAGGTTGTCTTGCGACATATCCCTCGCACCCCGGCTGACCCAGGGCCATCCCTTTCGGTCTGGCCCTCCTCGGGAGGTGGGGACCACGCCGTCCCCGACTCAACCCCGGTGTGGGGAGGCGCGCATCGTCCTACGATGCGCGCCGCCGCCGTGGCCTGCTTCTGCTAGGGTGACGGGTGGCTCCACCCGTCACCCTCAGGCCCGCGCTCATGGGGGGCGGAGGTCTGTAAGCGCCCTCCGACGCCCGAGCCGCCTTCGGGCGCGAGCAGCGATGTCAGCGAGTCTTTCTCGCTCACCGCGCCGCGCCCGCTCTGCTGTCTCCTTCACGAGCATGACCTGCTCGCAGAAGGAGGCGCTGGCCGCCCACGCATCCGCGCAGCGGACCATCGCCGCGAGCAGGGTGGAGAGCGTGAGCACTCTCACCCCCAGGGCCGTCACAAGCTCCCGCCTCGGCGCTTCAAACGCTGGACACTCGGTGAGCGTGTGCAGCCCCGAGTCCACGCTCGCGTCGCAGTGATGGCACTCGGGCGTTGGCTCTATGCCCATCAGATGCAGGTACCGCCCGAAGTTACCGTGTCCGGTAATGACCTGCGTCTGACGGTACGAGAGGCCACCGTGTGGCCTCTCTAGCCACTCCCCCATGATGGGTCTTACCGCCGCAATCACGGCGTGCCCTGCGCGTGGTTGCTCAAGTCGCAGCTCCCACTCGGTCACCATGGCCCTGTGGAGCCGGGACTTCTCGGCCCGAATTTCTTCGGGCTCGGGATCGAGTCCCCGCTCCCGCGCCTCCTTTCGGAACCGATAGAGTGCCGAAAGGGTCCTCGCTTCCAGGATCCAAGGTGGCGATCCGGCAAGGAGACTCGCCGCTTCAAAGGATATCGTGCGGTACCCCCTGATGGTCCTGGAGGCCGTCGTCCTCTGCGCCGCGTGGAGCAGAGGCAGGAATCTGGCCCCCAGGGTGTCCGCCCATACGGGGCACCCATATAGGGCCATGGACCGCACGACACCCGCGTAGAGTCTCCTGCAGGAGTCCTCTGGGCCCCTCAAGTTGGGCAACAGCCTGCCCAAGGCATTCGCCGTTGCCACCAACTTGGGGCGCAGACTTCGGAAATGTTCTCCGAAGTCCCATCGACCGTCAAGCACCAGCCCCAAGTATTTCAACCGGGGCTTGATGTCGATGGGAGTGCCTCCCACTGTAAGGCTGGCTCCCGGGTCTGGCCTGCGCCGAGGGCCATGAAAGAACATGGCCTCGGACTTGTGCAGAGCCACCTCGAGACCCAGCCGCCGGATCCGTTCCACGACTTGAGCAACCGCGGTCGTGGCCCTCAGGGTCGCCTCGCGGTGTGTAGCCCCGCCCACCGTCACCAGCGTGTCGTCCGCGTAACACGTGACGGTGGCACCGTACGCGAAGTCACCGCGAAGCACCCAGTCGTAACCGATGTTCCACAGCAGCGGCCCCAGGACCGATCCCTGTGGAACACCGCACGACATCTCGCGCCTACCGACTCCGGTCGAACTCGGGTAGACGACGGCTCTCCCCGTCAGGTATGCCCCGACTATGCGGCGGAGGTAGAGAGGCACATCGTGATACACGAGCGCCTCTCTGATGCAACTCCAGGGCAAGGTGTTAAACGCGTTGGAGATGTCCAAGGACACCGCCAACATCACCTCGCCCCGAGCGACCGCATCCTCCGCCAGAGTTCTCACACGCATGATGGCATCCACAGTGGAACGCCACCGGCGGAACCCGAACTGGGTATTCGCCAGGTCCGGCCCCACTCTAGAGAGATGCTCGACGAGGCGCTTGGCAATGACTCTCTCGAAGAGCTTGCCCACCTCGTCGAGCAGCACTATGGGCCGGTACCCGGACGGCTCGTCCGCCGGGCGCCCCATCTTGCGGATGAGGACCAGTTTCCCCGTCCTCCACATCTTCGGAAACTGACCCCGCTCCAAACATGCGCTGAGGAACCCTCTCAGTCGGGGTTCGAGACCGTCTTCCCCTAGAGCTAGAACCCACGCGCGGCCTGGAATGCCGTCGGGTCCCGGGGCGGTGTTCTTTTTGGCTCCAAGCCTTCGCACCGCCAGCTCTAGTTCTACCCGAGTGACCTCGGGCACATCGTTGTCAATCACCGCGCCGGGCGCCATAGGCGACCGAGGCGGCGGAGCCATCTGCGGCGGAACATGTTCCGCTCGCGCCGGGAACAGGGTTTCGACCACTCCCCCGAGCAGAGCCGGCTCGAGCACCTGGGTCAGCGGAGGGGCCCGGGGGCGCAGCTTTTGTCTTACCATAAGGTAAGGCCGCCCCCATGGGTCCCGCTCCAGCGTCTCCAGGAGCTCCCGGTAACAAGCGGCCTTGGACCGCTTGATCTCCGCTCGGAGGACATTCCTGGCCTCCCTGTATCCCTCGTGAAGCTCCGCCAGTCGGGGCTCCGAGTCTGCGGGACGGCTACGCCTCCTACGGAATCGAGCCCACCGGCGGTGCGTGATCACGCAGGCTTGACGCAGCCTCGCGATCTCCGCATTCCACCAGTAGACCCGACGCCTCGGATTATAGGCTGGAGCCCTAGGCATACCCGCATCGCAGACACGTGTCATGGCCTCCCGGAACCACGCCGCTTCATCGTCGACATCGACAGGCCTGTCCGGCGCAATGGCCCAGGCCTGTACGATGGCGGCCTCCAGGAGGTCCTCCCGATTCAGTCGCCCCAGCACCCAGCGCGGCTCGCGTTGGGCCGTTGCGACCGGCGTAGCCCCCGCGGGAGGGGAGACATCCAACCGAACATATCGGTGGTCCGACAAAGTCTCCACCTCCGCGACGACACGCCAGTCCCGTACGCGTAGTGCCAGGGAAGCGCTCGCGAACGAAAGGTCTAGGATCGACCTGCGCTCCCCCGACACAAACGTGGCTTCGGCCCCGCGATTCTGGAGAACTAGACCGAGGGTATCGGCCCAGGTCTCCAGAGCCCTGCCTCGCGCGTCCGTGCGCCGGGAACCCCAGGCCACAGACCAGGCGTTGAAATCCCCGAGCACGAGAACCGGGCGAGGTGTGCAGGCGTTGACGACGTCGGTCAGCCGCTCCAGCGACCGCCGATAATGCCCGATTAGTCGGTGTAATCTCGGCGCGAAATAAACGGCCACGACCGCAATCTCCCCCACACGCGCCGCTACGATGCCATGCTCCCTTGCGATTACTACAAGGGGAGGGGCACCCGCAGCGGCGTTATGCACCAGTGCCGCCAAGCCATCCAGGTCGACCACCCAAGCGGGCCCGAGTGGTCGGTGAGTGTATGGCTCGGCGACAGCGGCGACGTGTATGGACCACTGTGCCATGCTCTGGAGCAGAAGTGCCTGAGCATCGACACCGTGGCCCAAGTTCGCCTGCAGGATGCGGAGCTGGGGATCCATTATGGAACCATCTCCGCATCCCGCCCCGAACTATTGGCGGAACGCCCGCCTCGCGGCTTCGGCTCCCCGCGGGTGCAGGCCTTGCTGCCAACCCTGTGGTCGGCCGGCTTGCCCTCCGCCGCACACCTAAAACAGTGCGGCGGAGCTTCGCAACCACCGGCCCTATGACCGGGCTGGCCACAGCGGAAGCAACGGTCACCGACCGTCACCTCCGCCGTGCACTGCACTCCCACGTGGCCGACCGACAGGCACCTAAAGCACCTGGCCGGTCGGTCCTGTAGGAGGCGTACCCGCACCCCTACAACTCCGCCCACCGCGAGGGTCCGCATGTCGGCAGCCTTTTGGGCTGCTGCGATGGGGCAGCCGACAACTACTGCCCCCTGTCCGCGACGGCCGTAGCGGATTGCTCCGACCTTGACCGCTTCAGGGGGGCAGCCCCCGGCCTCCGCCACGGTGACCCGGATTTCGTCAACCGTGATGGAGTCGTCCAGGTCCGAAATGCGCAGCTCTGCACATTTGATGGGCCTGGACACTCGGACGTCAGCTGCGTCGAGCGTCTCCCTCAGCCTAGCCGCTATGGCATCAGCCTTGGGACCGCTCGAAGCGCCAGGGACGTGGATGAGCCGGGCACCCGTCCGAGTGTGTGTCACCCGGAGGGTCCCCGCCACGTCGAGGGCCCTCATATCGATGAGGCCCCTCGCCTGCTTCACCAGAGCAGTGTACTGCACGCCCCTCTCCGCAGCCTCCGGTGTCATCGTTAAGACGACAGCGGTGGTGCGGGGGACGCGCAGCGCTCCTGGCGCTCCCTTTGCAGCAGCCTGGGCCTTCTTGGCCCTTTTGGCCGCCTTCTTTTTGGCGTTCCGCCTTTTCCTGGCCTCGCCGGCCACCTCCCAGCCCCCCGCCGGTGCGGAGCTGGTGGAGGCAGCTGGGGCCGGAATTGGTTTCGGTGCCGGGGCCGGGGCTGGGGCCGAGGACGTTTTTCCCCTGCCCTTCCCCTTTCCCTTGCCCTTGGCACCCCCGGCCGGCGCGGCGATAGTAGCCGGGGCGGGAGCAGTAACAGGCGCAGTGGGACCACTGCGCGTGGGGCCCCTCTTTACCGCTCCGGCGTACCCCCCGGTCGACGACGCCAGGGGCGGACGGTGGATGGAGGCCATGATGGCCTCCAGACAACACCGCGTCCGCTCCTCATGAGCCGCCTGCCGCGCCTCCTGTGCCGCCTGAGCCGCCGCCATCCGCTTTTCCATGGCGGCCAAAGCCGCCATGCAGGCCTCCAGCGGGCCCGACGGCTCTGCGGGCTGGGTCAGCTCCAGCCTTCGGCAGCACAGCGGCGAAATGTCCCGCTCTTCCGGCCGCTCGGGCGACTCGTCCCGCAGGGGCGACCTCGATCGCGCCGGCGACGTCTGCCCTCTGATAACCGGCTTCGCCGCCGACATGCGTGCCGCCGACCGCGTGACGCGCCCTTCCGGCAGCCTGATGAGCTCGACCCGGCGTTGGCCCAGCTGGGACCGCTCCTCGCGGGCCTCAGCCAGTTCCGCCCTCAACAGGTCGAACTCATCTACCAGGCGCCTCACCGCCTGACACAATCGGTCCTCCTCCATCCCCAGAAGCTCTGCGCGGGCCACAATCAACCCCTGCAGAGCCTCCCTTGCTTCTCGGGATGTTCTTTCACCGGGAGAGGGCGCCGCCGAGGTGGAGGAACTCGGCGGCGCTGGGGCACCCTTCGGGACCGGGGTGCGCGCCTCAGGAGTGGGCTGCTTGCCGCCCCGCGCTTTTCGGCGGCTGACCGCTAGCAGCTTGGGCGGGGGGGGGCGCAGCATCTCTTCGCCACTGTGGATGCTGTCGCTGGACGACGAGTCGGTGAGCGTGAGCTCAAGGTCCGACTCCGTCTTCGGTGGGCGAGGAACTTTTTTTCTGGCGCACCTCTTACGCCATATAGCCTTTCGGGTCTGCAGTCCCACCGGGCTGCTGACCCTGCTATCAGTGGCGGTGTCGAAGTTCTCCGACACCGCCTGGGACGCGACTTCCGCGTCTAGGTGCTGCGCAGCCTCTGCGCAGACTATGTCGCTCGGTTTTGGTTTTTGTTTTTGGTTTTTTGTGTTCAGTTTCTCCATGTTGTTCCCACGATTAGAACCGTACTGATTACACTTCCTGGGTGACGGCCATTCCAGGAAGCGGGGTATATACTGTGGAGGTCCCCCGGTATCCACAGGTTTTAAGCGACTTCGCTGTCGGGTTTTCAGACTTTTCCTTGTCGTGGGCCGGCCAATTAAGGCAAGCCCCGCGGCCTCCAGGATATCGACGTTCCCGAGTGTGGCTAACACTCAGGTCGTTGTCGATATCTCGGAGGTTACGCGATGCGGGGGAGTAGCCAACTCTCCCAACGCCGACGGTGGCACGAATGCCCGTCAGCCCCTGCGCGAGCAGTAGGCCGACCCGTCCCCGGATCCAGCGGATCCCATCGCCTCTCCCGTGTCTCCTCTGCTAAAGCAGAGGGGTACCGGGAGCGACGGCTAGCCCTAAAAAGGGCTGTTGAGGTGGGAGGAACCCTACGGATCACTCCCCGCGGGCCTTGCAGGCCCGCCATACCACGACCCCCTCGTGCAATGGGGTCAGCTAGCCCTTACAAGGGCTGTTGGAATGGAAGGGTGTCCTACGGACCCCTTCCCGCGGGCCTTGAAGGCCCGCCATCCCACGACCTCCTCGTGAGGTCAGCCGTTGGGTTATTCGTCAACGGCCAACAGAACTCCCAAGGTAGGAGTCTGTTAGCCGTTGTCCAGGGTGCACCAGCCCCCCCGCTTCCGCTCCCCAGGACCGCGGTCCAAAGGGGGAAGAAACGGAGAAGCCGACGTGGAGGTTACCCAACCAGCACCCCACTCAGGTGGATACTCACCGGCTCGCTCAGGGGCTGATACAGAGTACTCTTTCCCAGGGCACCTTTTCCACAGAGCAATATGGGTGTGTGCACAGGGAAGCTAGGGCTCCAATAAAAACAGCTGGTTGTCAGGTTGTACACACATATATTTAAAAGTTTACAACACAGAACAGTATTCAGAAAATGACAAGTAAGAGGGCAAGTAGACAGACTAGAGTACAGTGAATATATATAAATAGGCAACTAGAGTACAGTGAATATATATAAATAGGCAAGAATGTAGACAGGCAGACAAAGAAGACAGAAGTATAAGGCAGAGAGAACACACACAGTAGGCACAGATACAGGCAGATGAACACACACAGTTGGCACACGAATTATAGCACAAGCTACTAAGATTTTACAGATGAGCTACACATTTACTGGTCCACAGAGACTGTACTGGCCTTGGGATTTGCTGTAAGGTCACGGGGACGCTGCTCGCAGTAGACCTCTCCGTGTAGCAGCTCTCGGCAGCCAATGCACCACAAAGTACGCCGCAGGTACACTGAGGAAGTGTTGACCTCTTTAGGGGCTCACAAGCTCCAACCAAGGAACCCAGAGTATCTGGGAGCAAGATTTTCGCCAAACAATATTGATTCGAGAAATTGACACAGAGATTTTATTTAAACAGAGATAGCTTATCACACTTATAGTGAAGTTTCCAGCTGATGCGAGAATTAAAATAGAAGTTGCTCGGGAGAATCGGCGCAGGTCTATTTATAGCCGATACATCGAATATTCACGAACAATCTTCAAAATTATGCTAATTCATGGTGAGGTCAATTAGAATCATAAACAAACTCATTACCTGCTCATGTCCCGTAGACAACACTAGACGAGTTATGAACAACCATTTATTATAATTATGACATGCTTACCGATATATCATAATTCCTGAGGAAATAAATCCCATTTATTTTACTATTGTTAAATTGTAAATGAAACAATTAATAAACACGACCACAAATTATATAAATATACTGTGGGACACTCAGCGCCATCCAACGGTCGAGGGTGAGAACTAGAACATTAACAATCGAAGTTTAAGAGCTACATTGCCAAACAATTATACATAGTTCCTATGAGATATTGTAGATGGCACTGAAACAAAAAATTATATGCACTACTAAGGACGAAAAATACCATGTTACAACGTGACAAAATTCAGTAATTTCCTTCCGGCTCAAAATTGGCCAAAATATAGATAAGCCAATACCTTGGAGAAAATAAATTGTCAGCTGCTCATGCCGCGGTGGAAAATGCGTCAGCTGGTCACGTGAAAAAATTCAGTCATTTCCTCCAGGCTCAAAATTAACCAAAATGCAGATAATCCAATACCTTGAAGGAAATCTATTGGCAATTAGTCTAACCCTCTCCTTTCCTATACAGGACGACACGTGCAGGATTTAGATGTCACCCGCATACGGTGCAGAACATTCCTTCAAGAACCAAGCGGTTCGGTGACTCTTTCCTTTGTCGCAAAATTAAGACCTGGAATTCCTTGCCAGCTCACGTGTTTCCCTCTTCCTACAGTCCCGGGTCCTTTAAGCGGGGCGTGAAAAAGCATCTGATGAGGCCGTCAAGCTGAGTGCCACCATTGTTAACATGGCACGTGTGTATAATGGTGGCCCTCTCTCCTAAGACTTTGCCTTCAGCTTACCATCAGGCAAGGTAAAGTCAAATTGACGTGTCCTATATAAAAAAAAAAAGCTGCCCATGCCGCGGCGGAAAATGCATCAGCTAGTCACGTGACAAATTTCAGTCATTTCCTCCCGGCTCAAAATTGGCCTAAATATAGCTAAGCCAGTACCTTGAAGGACTATACTTGTCAGCTGCCCATATCGCGGTAGAATACGCCTCAGCTGGCGATGTGGCCAAAATTCGCTATTTTTTTCCCGGTTCAAAATTGGCCGAAATACAGTTCAGCCAATGCCTTGAAGGACAAGAATTGTCAGCTGCAAATGCCCCGGTGGAAAATGCATCCGCTGGTGATCTGACCAAGTTCCGTCATTTCCTCCCGGCCCAAAATTTGCCAAAATATAAGTAAGCCAATGCCTTGAAGAAAATAAATTATCAGCTGCTCATGTCGCGGCGGAAAATGCGTCAGCTGGTCACGTGACAAAATGGTATGGATATGGGCAGCTGACAAGTTTGGTCCTTCAAGGTATTGGCTTAACTGTATTTTGGCAAATTTTGAGCCGGGAGGAGATGACTGAATTTTGTCACGTGACTAGCTGATGCATTTTCCACCGCGGCATGGGCAGCTGCCAATAGATTTCCTTCAAGGTATTGGATTATCTGTATTTTGGCCAATTTTGAGCCCGGAGGAAAGGACTGATTTTTTTCACGTGACCAGCTGACGCATTTTCCACCGCGGCATGAGCAGCTGACAATTTATTTTCTCCAAGGTATTGGCTTAGCTATATTTTGGCCAATTTTGAGCCGGAAGGAAATTACTGAATTTTGTCACGTGAACAGCTGATGCATTTTTCACCGGGGCATTTGCAGTTGACATTTCTTGTCCTTCAAGGCATTGGTTTTACTGTATTTTGGTCAAATTTGAACCTTGAAAAAATGGCTAAATTTTGGCCATATCACCAGCTGAGGCGTTTTCCACCGCGATATGCGCAGCTGACAACTTATTTCCTTCAAGGTATTGTTTCAACTATATTTTGGCCAATTTTGAGCCGGGAGGAAATGACTGACGATTTTAATTTTTCATACATTTTTTTGAACTTTTGGTCACCAGCTGACGCGTATTCCACCGCGATATGGCCAGCTGACAATTTTTTTCCTTCAAGGTATTGGCTTAACTGTATTTTAGCCAATTTTGAGTCGGGAGGAAATGACAGACGATTTTAATTTTTTTTACAATTTTAGGTCACCAGCTGACAGGTTTTCCACCGCGATATGAGCAGCTGACAATTTTTTTCCTTCAGGAGGAAATCACTTTTTTTTTTCATCTTTTTACATGTTTGAGCAGTCACCGCTGCTTACCCTACCGACAAAGTGCCAGCTGAGAACCACGAAAATTCATGATTTAACTTCCTTAACCACTGTACGAAGTATGTCCCGGGAGGAAATCATTGACCAAATTTAAATGTGGCTCGTGGACCATTATATTTTGATTTTATGAAATCGAAACCTTCCTCCTGTAGATCTAAGATCCATTCATATAGTGATTTTTAAATTTTTATTTCGATAGCTTTCAACAATATGCCACTTCTAAATAATATTTAAGTAACAATTAGCAAGTGTGACAAAGATACTAAGTTATGAGACAACACTATTTAGAACGAGACTACAGTGAAAAAACCTCCTTAAAATGCGGTAAGTCTGCAAATTTCTTAAAGATTATTAATAATAATTAAACACTTAAATTTTCATTGCTAGCTAGTCCTCATCCGAAATATTTGGAGTTGGTGCTTCAATACTTTCCTGTGTAAGGCCATCTCCATAGTTAATATTATACTTATCATGATGTTGTCTTTGAGCTATCTATTTTCTTGAACCCTGTCCCTTGCTCTAGATTAATACTTTGACCCTATCTGACTTAATAGCCGCTCGCTGTGTACCCATACGAATATTATAAATACGAAAGTATGTCTGTTTACTTTTTTTCTGTCTCTGTCTGCCACGCCTAAACCACGGAACCAATTTTGTACAGAAAAAGATTAGAGCTTGGGAAAGAACCGACATCCTCACAGTTTTAGCCGCGGGCAAGAGCTAATATTAAATTATAATTATATTGCACAAAATCCACTGCAAAGTCTGCTTACCCAGTAAAATAATCCATGTACACTGTTTAGCGCTTGCTTATTGTATCATACCTACTCCACCTACTCACTAATCTTGGTTGTATACTGAGATTTACTTCTAGGTCGTATATATGAGGTCGTATGTTTAATTTTACTTGATTCTCAAGTAAAACGCGAACGCGAGAGTTTAAAAGTTAGTTATTGAAAACAATGTTTTAAATTCACAAAATAGGCTTGAAACGATTGAAATAATTTTAGTAAGAAAGGATAGGCAAGTAATTAAACCTCATCGCTCTAAGACATTTGCCTACCTGTTGAATCAATTGGCTTAACATCATTCAGGCCCTTAATTGAACCGCGCCGTTTAGTAAAGAGCCTAAGCCTACCGTGTAGGAGGTAGGACACGTCGGTATTCCAGTCCAATTGAACAGTTCGACTGGGGAAGTACCTCCACCCTACAGAATACCGCGGCAATAATAACCTCGTGTTGTGTTCCCAGAGGTAAGTAGGGTAGCCAGAGCTCACTGGAGAGGTTTTGTGCTGTCAGTGGGAAGACCAAAGACTATTCTTGCTTTATCTTCTACACTGACGGCACAGAAACTTACAGGGTCGGCCGCACGAGTTTGACTCCCCCGGTGTGGCACACGTCCATAGGCTACGGTAACCACTTACCATCAGGTGGGCCGTATGCTTGTCTGCCACCTCAGTTATATAAAAAAAGACTTTAAGCTAGTTGGCTGTTATATGTACAGTCAGCATCAGAAATATCTTGACTACAAAGTCTCAAACCGTAGTCTCAAAACTATCGTATTAAGTGCAAATCAAAGTGTTTTATTGATTTATAGTAGTTTATGATACTGTTGCATAATAAGGGTTCTTATAGCACGAGTTTTTTTATATTATCACACGAGTGTTATAAGACCAAGTTATGTACAGTGTCATACACTACTTTATCTACTCTCATACTATAATACATAAACTAATTTTTTTTACAAACAAAACCCAACTTTGTTTAATTTAAATGTAAAATGTTGAACGCCAAGGCGCAAACATCGATTGCGCATACGTGTTTCTTTTTTTTTTCTTTTAAAGTAGTGGTTCATTCCAGATGGAGGTTGTTTAGGTGTATCGTTATGATTAAAAAGTTATTTAATGATATAGGTGTCCATACAAGACCTGTATCGTAATAAAACTTTTTTTTTGGCCTGTGCGTAATGTTTGTCATAAGAGTTTTGATTTCAATTTTATAATCTTTGTATTATAGTATCAGAGTAGATAAAATTATATTATTGGCTGAACTAAATGTGTATACCTAATATCAAAACAATTAATCAACAGAAAGCAGTGAAAATCAAGGCATTTAGATTATTTTGAGTACCTTGTCCATCAAGATCACTCTGACGCTAACTGGACATAATCAAAATAATCAGTTTGCGGCTCCTAATGTTGTGTTCTTTTATATTTAATAACGTCATTTCCACGTTAGTCCTGATTGCATCCTTTTGACGATGATATTTACATACCTCGGACGACTTACCCTTGAAAATAAGCAGCTGATGCATTCTATGTTTTCTCCTATTCGTTCTTCTTAATCCTAGCGTTAATCCCAGCCGCATCTGAAGCTATCAACTTGGAGTCTGGGGTCCGCTTTTACCAGTCCAACTGCGGATTTAGCTAAACTTCGACATTTTCCGTGAAGCGACTGCCATCTGATCTCCACAACCTAAAGGCGATATCAAAGCATTACAGTTAGAACAGTTGTTAAACTTTTGAGGGCTCCAACTACCCGTAACGACTGCCATAGATGTTTGTATGGCAACCGGGACCGAAGGCTCAACGTGCTCTCCGAGGTACGAGGTTTTCTCCTATTCGTAACGATTATGTCATTAAATAAGTTAATACTATTTGCACTCCGGCATCAAAATAAAATTACTATCATTATCTGTAACCTGGAACTAAAGTAGCAGTGTCTTAATCGAAGTCATAAAACCATTCAGCAGGAACTCCAACAGACTTTATTAATCGATTTTAAATCGATATAAACTAAACTTAAATCGTAAATTAAGGTACTGCAATCGTAAATTCAATCGTAAAAACAAATCGAATTGGGATTTGATGTCCTAAGCCATGATTGGCGGAATACGTAACACTTCGTGTTTACGAAATTCAAATGAAATGGAACGTTGTTCTACATTCGCAGTTCGAATTTAACGTTATTTTGGTTGACTGTTAATAGCTGTTAATATTTGTGGTTTTTATAAAATGCGGTCAGAAATTGTTTTGTTTGATGAAAAAAAAAGTCTTACGATAGTTTCCGTACAATCCGACTAAGGGATAGCGCTATTTTCTAACAAACAGCAAATATTATTAGCAAGATCTTCAAAACATTGTAAAGAAAAAGCCAGTCAAATGCAAGTCGGACTCACGCTTCGAGGGATTCGCACAAAGTTGGATTCAAGGATGAACTTACAATAAATAAACCGTAATATGATTGCGCTGACTCAGAAGTTTAATTTTTGCACAGTTTAAAAAGTTCCAGACCTGAGTATGTGGTATGAATGACTGATGAAACTTGATACCTCGGAGCATTCCTTAGAAAAAGCTCTTGACAGACAGACGGACAACGAAGTGTTTCTATAAAGGGTTCCGCGATTTTTCCCCTTTAGGTACAGAACCCTAAAACTGAGTGTTAGTGCACCTCTGTACTGTCCTTCGTATATATTCTATGTTTGGTTTGCAATAAAGAGTAACTATCTATCTTTGTCTATCTCATCTAATATTTATGTGATATTTTAAATTAGTTATTTACTTAAAATTATACACATATATATACAGTTATGCCTCAATGGTATAAACAGAAATTGCATCTTTGCACTTGCGGACGTTTCACTTCAAGGCCTTCTTGGTATGCGGTCATTATTGTTCAACTTTTGACAGCACAAAGTGAACGTTTTGTTCTTAGTACCGTCTCAGCAGAAAAGAAAATAACATCATTGGCAATAAATCTTTCAGATCTGTCACATCAGAAAAATAAAAACAAAAAACTCATTAAATCTATGGCCACAGTGAAGTAAAATCGCAAACGTCAAATTATAACTCTCTTTGTTTCTCTCAATGTCCTCCTCAAGTAATCTGTACTTGTTTACTAAAGTTTTCTCATTTCATGTTTATCCAACCCTCAGAGAGGCTTAAGCAAACGCAGTGAAAGCTTTATGAGCAAAACTTTCGGGTCTTGCTTGAATTAAAGTAATCGTTGGCTTTAATTTTTTTTCATACACTGAGAAGTACGTGTTAAGTTTTAACGATCGATTTCAATAACGAAGTGAATTACTTGCCTTTAGGATGTACACTCGATAATATCGATAGTATCCCACCTTTACATACCTTTTTTATATAAATGTGGGATACTATCGATTTTGTCGACTGTACTTCGACAAAGAAGATACGCTCGTACTTTTTCATTTAAAGGTGTATGTAAAGGTGCAACCGTAGCTCCTTTGTCGACTGTACCTGCCTGAAGCAGATTATGGAATGCTATCTCTGCTTACCCCAGAGTGTATAAACCATAAGCATTAAGTATACCGATAGTTAATGCTTATGGTTTATACTCACAATATTTTCACTCGTGAAAATATTTAATAGGAAAGCCAATGAAAAAAACTCTATTTCAAACTCATACATACATAATTTATAATGCAATATAATATTACTGGTTACCTATCTTAATCCCGAATTTCAATATTCCGAATATCATAATCCAGAAAACGTTTGGCCAATTTTTCATAATCCCGGTTTTTCAAATTCCGAAGTTTTATTTGCCATATAATCGCAACTCCGAATTTCATTTGCCGATTTATTCATTTGTAAGACGTTTTATAATCCAGACGAACGAGTTCTAGACACACGAAATCTAAATGCACAAAATCCAGATGACCGTAATCCATATGCACGAAAGCCCAATTTTTACAACACTAATTTTTGAAATGCAATTAATTGATATCCAGTTAATTGATATCCAGTTAATTGATATCCAGACAAACAATATCCAGATTTATAAACCTAAAACTAAACCTCATATGGCGTCTACTAAGTACAATTGGAGACCTACTGAACAAAACACACGTTGCCTTAAAAAATATATGTATGCATGTAAGCAAACAAGCATGCATGCAGGCAAGCTGGCAATCAAACCGGCAAGCATGTAGGCATGCAGGCAAGCAGGCAAGCATGCAGGCAAGCAGGCAACGCTCGCTTCCGCAGCTTTGGCGACCAGCCTCAGCCGTTCCAGCTCGCCCGGGCGCCCGAGCTTGCGTCTACAAGGTCGACGGAGCCCCGCTACGCGGGGCTCCTACTTCTGGGTGGTTTATAAAATAATAACCACGAAGGCCTAATGCGGGAGCTTCGCTACGCTCCGCTCCCGCATTAGCCTTCTAACCTAACCTATCCGAGTCGGGGTAATCTGAGTCGGGGTGTTAAAATTGTAAATGTTACAGTTAAAAATAAATGTGATTTGGAACATTATAAAGGTGGTTTGATATTCTTTAAAAAATAATTCTACAGTTTGATAAGTTTGTTAAACAAAAAAATGTGATTAAAAATTCGTTCAATTGTGTTTCTGTGAAATATGTTTCATTGTAGGAAATTGTTTTTGAAACAATAATATTCAAAATAAAAATATAAGAACCAAATATTATCTAAAGCATTTTCTGTGAAACGAAATTCTATGAAATTTCTTTCTACGAAATAAGGGGCTCCTGTCCCTCCGCGCCTCCGGTTCTTAAATAACACTCTAGTGTAGGGCAGACAAGTACCACGGCGAGTCGGGTCAGGTGTGGTACGCAGTGTTCACGAGCTCGCTTTCCTGATTCATTGATTATACCTGCATACAAAACTGTTCATGCATGACATGGAAAACAATAATTTAAACAAAATTATATTATAAGTCTTCAGGCTTTCATTATATTAAGTGAAATTATTTATGTCTTAAGTGAACGTTAGATTTTTTATTATTATATCAACCGTTACACACCCTAAATTAATCGTATAAATTTACTGATTTTTACTATACCTGTATAAAGTTTAGCTGGAACACGATTTGTATGGGAACCAAATAAAAAGATTATGAAAATTTGGTAATAGTTTATTTGGAAAATGGTACGATGGGAACCAAAAAAGAATATTCTGAGAATCTGGTATAACTATATTTGGATTATGACAATATGGGAAACAAAAAAATACTATTTGAAAATTTGGTTTTAGTGCACCTGGAAATTGATTCATCTGGGAAATGAAAAACGGAATTATAGAAAGTTGTCATTCATTACATCTGTCTTTTAAAAGTTCTACCAACCGTTTTCGGGGTTTTAAGATTCGGGTAACAGAAATTCGATATTTCAATAGGTTACCAATATTACTAGCTGTTGCCCGCGGCTCCGCCCGCGTGGATGTCGGTTATCGCGACCAAACATAGCCTATGTCCTTTCTCAAGATCTTATCTACACTATACCAAATTTCATCAAAATCGGTTCAGTGGTTTAGGCGTGAAAACGTAACATACAGACAGACAGACAGAGTTACTTTCGCATTTATAATATTAGTATGGATTCAACAATAGCTGTTGCCCGCGGCTCCGCTCGCGTGGATGAGGGTTATCGCTTAGTGTTTAATCAGCGCTATTTAGCATTACATTTTTTCTTAAATAAAATTAGCCTAAGTTACTCCTTATTACATCAGCTACCTGGCAATAAAGTCCGAGCAAAATCGGTCCAGCCATTTCAGAAATTAGCCGGAACAAACAGACACACAGACAAAAATTGTAAAAAAATATATTTTGATGTATGTAACGTATTATATTCATATGCATGTAGTAAAAAACGGTTATTTCAATATTACAAATAGACACTCCAATTTTATTTATACGTATAGAGTGGTGGAGATAAATTTTACCTAATAACCCAAATCTACAAATCCTTGCCGAACGTATGTATAAAAACGTGTCATTGCAAATACCAGTTCTTCTATGAAATCAGACAATTCTAGGAACGTATTACGATCCCGTCTATAGTTGAGAATCTAGCTTCAACAAACACAAACAAAGTTGATTACAATGTCCAGACTGTGATGTGATTGGTTCATGATATATAAAACAAAAGGTTTCATGTTTACTTCTGTTAAAAACTATTAAATTGTGAAATTTCTCTGTAATTGGTAAACTAAGGCATATAATTTTTTATTGAGGTAAAAGGTGTACCTTAAAAATATTTTTATACTATTGAGCAGGTCAAGATACACCTACTGAGAGAGTGGTAGAGAATGTCTGTAGCGTTACGTCGGCCTATGTACTTGTGCATCATGTTTAATAAATAAATAAATTTATGTTTTGTAAGCTGCAATGTTACAATAGGTATTAGAAAATTTAAAGAAATGCCCTATTAAATCATAGTAGCACTACATAGTATAAAACAAAGTCGCTTTCTCTGTCCGTATATCCCTATGTATGCTTAAATCTTTAAAACTACGCAACGGATTTTGATGCGGTTTTTTTCTAGTAGATAGAATTATTGAAAAGGAAGGTTTATTTGTATAATAACATCCATTGCACCCGTGCGAAGCCGGGGCGGGTCGCTAGTTTACAATCATTGATGTACAAGGCCCTATCAACATCTTTATAGCCAAATCGCGAAGAGGATGATGAACGTACTATTAGTTGGCACTGGTGTCATGTGTTTTTTCATGATGTAAAACAGCCATCTGTACAAAATAATTGAATTCAATGTTACAATATAAAATCGTTCCAATGTTCTACACAAACAGGCGTATCGGAGTACGACTAAAACAAATATTAATTGTGTCAAACCAATCGCAAATATTCCGAGTGAAAATGCATTATTCGGTTGCGTTCAACCGTTTCAATGTACCCAGATAAATTTCCTGATAGTACCTTTACGCGAGTGTGTGTTCTATAGACGATAGGTTTCGCTAAAATTAGAATTTAATGAAACTTATATCATACTAGCTTTTGCCCGCGGCTCCGCCCGCGTGGATGTCGGTTATCGCGACCAAACATAGCATGTCCTTTATCAAAGTCTAATATACGCCTATACCAAATTTCATGAAAATCGGTTCAGTGGTTTAGGCGTGAAAACGTAACATACAGACAGACAGAGTTACTTTCGCATTTATAATATTAGTTTGGATTGTTTAATTAATAGAAAGTATTGTGAGTGTCAAATTAACATTATTTTTTTAATGTGACCCCTTAATATGACTACACCTTGCCTGATAGTTATCGCATCTTTAGAACTAAAATATAATGAATTCTGAATTCTTTTTCTTTAGGCATCGATTATAACGTAATCTAAGTTTTTGCCCATTTTTAGTATTTTGTAGAGGAAACCTCGAAGGAAAATATGCGTGAGCTTGAGTGTATGAATTATTTACAGAGGAATCCAAATTGAAAATAGTTATATATATATAAAATAAATGGTCTTAATTCCTATAAATTGAATATGAAACAATTGATATAATTTTAATAAGAAGTTATTAAGTAATTTTAAAACCCTAAGGGAATTTGAATGCCGTATTTGTGTTGTTGTACTTTGCCTTCAGCTTACCGTCAGGCGATTTGCAGTCATACAGTGACTCCCCTGGTGTAACACACGACCATAGGCCACGGTAACCATCAGATGGGCTGATTGCTTGCTTGTCACCTCAGTGGTATAAAAAAAAATTAGTAACGAGGGGACCAGACCTGTATTAAAAAAAAATGCTATTTGATTTTCATATCATTTTGAACAAAGTATTCCACTTTGTATTTAAGTATCAAAATAAGAACATCTAAAATAATGTCTAATTTCAAACGAAATAAATCAAATTTCTCTCGTGCCCCATTTAGTCGTAAAAAGAATCAGAAAATTCTACTCTTTCGATCTTTTGAAATTACAACAAAACCACCCCACGTTCCCATATTTCAATAACGAACTAAGAATAGGGTGGCGATCGACAAACAATTTTTCGTCTTATTAAAGAAAGAAATTTATCAATTTGCGGCCCTGGATCTGTAATAAAATCACAAACTAGATATGACAAAACCTTAGTATTTTGACACAGATTCTGAACAAGATACCAGAAGCAGTTTGGTAAAACTTTTGTAAGCAAGCAAGTCTTTTTTATACTGCCTAGGTCGCAGACACGCACACCTTCCAAATGATAGAAAGAGGTTACCGTAGCCTATGGACGTATTCAACACCAGGGTCGTTACACTCGTGCTGCTGACTCTGAAGAAACCTCACCTTACATTAACATTACACCATACAGGGATAAGAGTTTTTCAGACTGGACATAAGAAAATCTTTATCTATAATTAAAGCTGTTGTATTGTGTATGCTTCAAAAACTCAAAAGTTCTATATTCATTATTAAGCTCAAATTTTGCTTTTGCTTCAGAGTAATCTTTGTCAGTAGATAGCGTAGCAATCGGGTTATACTACTTTTACTGGTGCATTTTCCTATTACCATAAAATCCACAGATGGACATTTGACACAGTTAGCATCAGCATGAGAAATTAGTTCTATTTGGTAACCATCCAATAAATCAATAAGAGGTATCGCTGCCACTGCTCCCCAAGATTCTATAAATGTTGAGATATGTAAATAAATAAATAAATAAATAAATATTCCATAACATTTCACACAACGCTATCTAGACCCATGGTAAGCATAGATTAACTAGCTTGTGTTATGGAATATAGAATGCGGATAAACATACTTAGATACATTTTTTTTTGTAAATAAATACATATTATACATAGAAACACCCAGACCAATGCAAATATACATATTAATACATACAAATATTTGCAGTGAGCGGGGATCGAACCCGCACCTCCTGCGTAGCGGCCGCGTTCACTACCGCCACAGAGGCGTGTATAAGTATAGTATAAGTAAAGTAAAGTATAAGTTAATAAATAAATCAACACAAAGGAGGGATCCTTTTTTATACAACTGAGGTGCTTACCGTGACGTATGGACGTGTGCAACACCAAGGGTGTCACACTCGTACTGCTGACCCTGAAAACGCAAAGAGTTTCTGTGCCGTCAGTGTAGAAGACAAAGCAGCAAAAACCTTGGTCTTCCCACTGACAGCACAAAACCTCTCCAGTGAGCTCTGGCTACTCTACTCACCGACGAGAACACAACGCGAGGTTATTATAGCCGCGGTATTTTGCAGGGCGGACGTACTTCCTCAGAAGGACTGCTCAATTGGACGGGAATACCGTGGTGTCCTACCTACGACAAGACAATGTTATGTTGGATTCGAATATACTAAAAACTCACGCTGTCTCGGGTCTTCTGAAGCCAAGGTGTAAGACTGCCTAAATAAGAGCATATCCCTCGCACCCTGATTGACCCAGCGCCATCTTCGGTTACGAGATTGCCTTATTGGGTATGGGTGTCTCCCAGTTTGCCCCAGGAAGGGCGAGCGAACATCGAACCGTCGCCCCGGCCTGCTTCTGCTAGTGACATTTGTCTGGCTTTTTATCATTGCAAACCTTTAGTGCTTTTACAGGTTTCTAGAAAATGTATCTCGAAAGTTTTGTCATATTTATCTATTCCAGCAGTAATAATTCCGTGATTGTTCCGCTCCTGCCAAGTTTAAGGTGAGATTATGTAAATTGGAAATAAAGCGATAAATTCACTGCTTTTTTTTCTTTATTGTCAATGGGAAATTGTTTTCGTAAATGGGTGAGTGATCTGGGGATTTCACGGACTTTGCATTTGATTGTTTTGATAGCTTAGGTAGTTATTAAGCATTTATAATAATTATGTAATTGTTGTTCCGCATTGTAATAAAAATTGATACCGATATTATTTTTATTAAGCATGGCCTTTAATTAATTTTCTTATGTTTTTAAATTTACATTTTACAGAAGGTTTCTTCAGCGTCACCAGCATGAATGTAACACCCTTGGTGTTGCGCACGTCCATAGGCCACGGTAAACACTTTTTACGAAGTAGGACGTGTGCTTTCTACCACCTAATTAGTAGTATTTAAAAAATAACATTTTTTGCAGTTTTACTGTGTAATGATTCGTATAGTATCAATTCTGCTTATTTTAAAGTATTCCTTAGATACATTTTATCATTAGATTATTAACATCACAAAGTAAGAACAAGAAATATTTCGCGAGTATTTCAGGAACAAATTACCAAAACGCGTGGATCCTTTTTAATGGCATCCGTATTATAAATAGCTATGATAATTGCCTTATCCCGACAACGGATAAACTCTATTGAATACAATATTCTTTGAGAGGGGCGATTCTTAATTGTTGTTGGTTCCCTGGTATACATTTTAATGAATTCGAGCAATATTGAAAATTATTATTGTACTATTTAGCCTGCGTTACTTATTGCCTCATTTAGTTAGGTACCTTTTTAATTTAACTACGCATAATATTTCCAAATGCCAATAACCAGATGAACTGACGACCTAAAAATGGTGGCTGGGATAGACAAGATGCGGGGCGGAGAAGCGGAACTAATGGCGCACATTGGGAGAGGTCTATGTCCAGTAATGAACTGCAATTGGCTAAATTGATATTATACTAATATCTTCGGGGCCCAAGACCACTACAAGTTGGTTACTATACCTACTTACTGATTTGCTGACTAACCTCTGGTGATGATTTTACTCTCGGGTTAGATGTAGTCCAAATATCTATTCCATGATAGCGATTCCTGTTAGAGTTATTGTAGGTTATGGAAAACGTTAGTAGGTATAACTGCAACATTTCCCGAACTACTCAATGAGCTAAAAAAAAAATGAAAACTTGGCAGGGCAGCAGCCAGTCAAATTCTTAAAAGTATCTCGAAAAGACAAAATACCATGTACTAATCAATTAAAAGATTCGAAATAATGTTTTTACTTCAATTTCTTTTTTCTCAAAAGAGACAAACTTTATAAAATTTTCAAAGGCTTCTCGATGTTAAACTTCGGATGGGGACTCAATAAATTAGATTATGGTACTTTGTCATCTCGCTTTTTCTGGAAACTTAGGTAATTGTAGGCTCTTGGGTAACGTCAACGTTAATACGCGAGTTAATGTCACTTCTTTGAATATTAAAACATTGGGACATCCTTTGTTTCATTCATGTTATATAACTTTCAGCTTTAAAGATATTATATTTAGTAACAGTCAAAAATTCTAACACGGGGAGTGTAATATCATTGTTTCTGTATTTAAAGCAGAAAATTTCACCATTTAGATTATTTAGGACTAAACTTGTGCACGTGGCTCCGTATATTGGTCAGAATATTACCCTAGATAACAACTGTTCGCAGTTTCTAGACTTATCCTCGATGTGATAGTGAATTTTGATTCAATCGAAAAAATCATTTCCATTGGATCAAAATTCTGATATTTGCTGACGTGTCTAGACACGTCTTTAAGTAATGAATACTACACAATTTTTGGTAAAAGGTAATAAAACTTAAAAGTTCTTTTAATCCGATATGCAAGAGAATGCCTTGCAAAGCTAGGAAGGGTACTGACCCTTCTAAGCTTCGTAAGTCATTCTTCTAGTATGATTTATACTGATTACTGAATAAGTATATATCATACTTTGAATCATATTTTGAATGCGCGAAGTAGATCAAATTTACAATGAAATGACTATAAAAATAATAATTAGCATATCTTAATCAACTTATCATACAATTACCTAGTAACTCTTGACGTCAAGTAAAGTAACGGAAATGTAAACACTTAATGTTTATATTATCTCAACCTTGAAATTTTTATTAGTTTCCAATGTGCATAAAATCTTAATGTGCCATCCATTTGGCACCAATTTGACCTAAAGAGAAAACTGGCACAGTTGAAGTAGATATAAAACAGAAGATAAATTGTTAAAGTTTCCAGTTTATAAGCATTCTTCAGTAAAAATGCAGAATTATATACAGCATTTGTTGTTTGTGCTTACTTTAGTTTCCTACAGTGCTGCTGATGGATGTAAGTTCTAAATAAGGATTTCAGGTTCAGTTTAGGATACTTGGACGAAGGCGCTTTCGAAAGGTGGTCTGTAAGGGGTGAAGACAGATATCTGTCATGCCATGGTGGATGTGTGGATATTGGTAAAAGAACTCCTGCGTCCACTGCAGCCTGTGTCCGTGTCATCGAAGAAGAAGATAAGATGCTGGAGTGCCGCCCTCGCTGGTGCGGCTAAGTGGGTAACAAATATCATATCGGTGTCTCTGCTAAGACCCGGTACGAACGGTAGACCCAATAAGTGCTAGCTTAACATTATAGAATATGACATGCGTAATGGGCACACTGCCGAAAAACAAAGTGACCGTGAGAAGTAGAGGAGAAAAAGCCGAAACAGAGCCCGGGCTCCGAGGCGACGGCTTTGGATGCAATCGGTACTAACGCGAGAATGATGATGAAAACCCCATGCGAGAATTAGTAGAATTTAATCAAATATTTATAGTCTGAACATTACGTTATTTTTTCAGTAGATATCTTTTATTAGATATACTTACAAGCTTCTTATGAATTATGAACTTCGCAACTTATGAATAAATAAAATGAACGAACATGATAATTTAAGATCTTTTGGTTTTAGGTAAAAAAGTGTGTGTCCTTGATAAAGATAAATGTGTTTCAAAGGGCGGTTCTGATGTTTGGGATGCAGTAGCTAATTCAACTACTGGAGAGCCCTTAGACCCGTTGGAAATAGAAGAAATTGATGGCGAAAAAGGACAAGTACAGTTCCAATTAACAAATATCAGATTAAAGGGATTGAAAAAATGTAAACTCACACAATTACTGTAAGTATCATCACCTCGTGTGGTATTCCTGGCGGAGATTAGTGTCACCAGAGCTTACTGGAGAGTTTTTGGGCTATCAGTGGGAAGTTTAAAGGCTTGTCCTGCTTTGTTTTCTACTGTGACGGTACAAAAACTCTGTTTTTACATTGTCGGCAGGTAACCAGTTTCCATCAGATGGGCCGTGTGCTTGTCCGCAATCTAAGTAGTATAAAAAAGTATTATTCTTCTAGATTATCTTCTGCAATAACACAGAAACTACTTTTTTATTCTTGAAATAGGTTTTCAAGGATTGCGGTGTTGGAACGGGAATAGAACTCCAGGCGAGCGGATCCGAGGGCTGACTTAAGGTCCTTTGTCCCCTAGCTGGGGCAGAGGGCGTCCACAGTGAGTTTCCATCCCGTACGGTCTTGAGCTTCGCGTTTGACTTCGCTCCAGGTTTTTCCAATGGCTTTCGCTACGCCAATGGTAGTCCGCCGCCAGGTCTGTTTTGGGCGACCGCGTTTGCGTTTTCCTTGGAGATTCCAGTCTAGGACTTACCTCGGTACGTGGTTTGGATCCCTTCGGAGAGTGTGGCCTATCCACCTCCATTTACGGCGTTTGATCTGCTGGTCGATCCGGACTTCATCACAACGTTCCCAAAGCTGCTCGTTGGAATTTTTTTCTGGCCAGTAAATACCCAGGATTCTGCGAAGACATCGGTTGACGAAGACCTGGAGCTTATGCAAGATGTCCTTTGTGACCTTCCACGTCTCACACTCATACAGTAATATGGATTTCACGTTGGACCGTGATATCTTGAGTTTAACTCTCCGAGTCAATTTCCGTGATTTCCATACGGGTGTAAGCTGCGCAAAAGTTGCTCGTGCCTTGGCTATCGCTATATCCGCGAAATGATGTCCTCTTCAGTACCACCAGTCTCCGTCACGCAACTACCGAGGTAGGTGATTTTGTTCCACTCCCTCTGTGCCGATACCCAACGGGAATGAACTCGTTGCCCCGCACTTCATTTCTGAGGTCTTCCCTGTGTTGATTTTAAGCCCTGTCTTTTCGGCTTCTCCTCGAAGGTCGTCCAGTTTGGCCTGCATGTCGGCGCGAGTGTGGCTTAAAAGGTATATATCGTCAGCATAATCCAAATCCTCGAGGATGTTGGTTAAACCCCACTCTATGCCGCGGCGCTTGTTTTCTGTGGTCTTATGCTGGACACTGTCGAAAAAGAGGAGTGAGTCGTAAGAAGGAGGAGTGGCAAAAGAACGCAGCCCTGACGATCACCTGCATGAACCTTGATGTCCTCCGATAGGAGCCCGTTATAATTCACTTGACAATAATAGTTCTTGTACATGGCTTCGATGAAGCTCATAATCTTGTCGGGACTCCAATTTTGCGCTGACGGGACCAGATAGCATTCCATCTCAACGTATCAAAAGCTTTTTCAGTGTCCACAAAGGTAAGGTAGATCTCCCTTTGCCATTT
The DNA here is from genome assembly GCA_949126895.1 of Eilema caniola. Taxonomy (NCBI): domain Eukaryota; kingdom Metazoa; phylum Arthropoda; class Insecta; order Lepidoptera; family Erebidae; genus Eilema; species Eilema caniola. Next base: position 9,525,062 of record OX421486.1, on the reverse strand, counting down.
TGATGCTTGCTCCAGTATGATACGTAGAGTATTGATCTGGTCTGTATAGTAGGTCGTCCTACTGGGGCGAAATCCTGCTTGTTCACTGCGAATGAGAGGGTCAACGGCCTTCGAGAGCCTGTCCAAAATGATTTTGCAAAGCACCTTGGAAGGGATCGAAAGCAAAGTGATGCCTCTCCAGTTGCTGCATTGACTGGGATCTCCCTTTTTAGGCACAGTGATAAGATGGCCTTTGTTTCAGTCCTGCGGTAGTTCTTCTTCGTTCCAAATACGTTGTAGTAGAGGCGTTAGGACGTTTGCAGCTGTAGCTACATCCGCCTTCTGCTTTTCTGCGGCTATGAAGTCGTTCCTGGGGCCTTGCCATTTTAGAGCGAGCGAATGGCGTTAACTACTTCATCTGCAGTGGGTGAGGAGCAGTCAATGTCTAAGCTATGCAATAGCAAGTATTCTTCCAGTGTGGTGTTGAAAAGTTCGCCAGGGACCAGGATGATTTCCTGGAAGTGGTCCTGCCAGCGCCGTAGTTGGCCCTCCGATGTCACAATAAGTTGACCCTCTTTGTTCTTTAGTGGCTTTTTCTTCGCACTTCGTTTACCTGCTAGCAGATTGGTAGCCTTGTACATCTCCTTCAGATTACCGGTATCCGCCGCTCTTTGAGCTCCATCAGCAATACCATCGGTCCACACTCTTTTGTCCCGACGGGTGCTGCGATAGATAGCCCTTTGGATTTGCCGGTATTGCAGGTTGAGATCTTCCTGTACATGATCGACGTTCTGCGCTATAAGTCTGAGGCGAAGTTCTCGCCTTTGGCCGATGAGATCCCAAGTTTCTTGTGACATCCATTCTTCTCTCGTGTTTGTTTGATGTCCGAGAACGACAGAGCTGGTTTCTTTATAGACGATTATGATGCGATTTCACTCCGCGAGGACCGAGAAACGGTTTAGAAAGTTCCAGTTTAAAATCCGCGGGCATCACCAAGTAATTCATATTTTTCAACAGATTTTTTTTTATTTCCAGTTTAAATGTGACTGAAAAATCTTACACACAATATATGCTCTGTCCTAAATTGACTTCAACTTTCAATTACAAAGCCAGAGAATCGAATTCAGACTCCTTGGAATTTCACGAAACAGGCAAGGCCAAAGGAACTGCCTGTGAGTACTCGTGTTTTGTCTTCGTAAATACTAGTCTGCATACATTGTACCTTGTAAATCCCCGAAGGGATAGGCAGAGGTGTATTGACACCCACATTCCGACATATATGATTTTCGGCCCCACGTTTATTGCCATCAATCGGGCCCGTTGTCATGGGCGGTATGTTTACTGTCGGATAGAGAATAGTCCCATTCCTAAGTCACCTTCTACGACACTCACGAGAGAGATGGAGAGACCCTTTTCCAATCCACCAGAAAACAACTTCAGAACGATTCCATGATTCAAAGCTCATTTTTTATCACCGCACATATTTCCATAAATGTAAAGTGTTTGGCAATAAGTATTTTGAGTGACAACCCTTATATAATAATTATAACTAGATTAAACAAAGAAATAATCACATTCTCCGTTTTAAATGAATTGTATAATAATACATATGTTGTTTTATCATTTTAGATCATTCCGCGACACTAATCACGGGAACATTTGGTATATTTGTTAGTGAAAAGGATCACTATCCTCATTTTTACGTCTTGAGTAATGACTCAAGTACTGATTTCAACGGTAAGCAAAAAATTCATTGCAAAAGAAACTTGTTTATCCTAGCGTTCATCCGGGTCGCATCCGCTGTAGCTCGGAGTCCAGATCCGCATTTTCCAGTCTAAGTGCGGGTTTTGCTTAAAATTATAACTGCAAAGGCGTAAATCTTCATCATCCTAATAGCAATTTCTCAGTTACGTCCAAAGTTTCTTCTCAGGAACCCAAGGTCTGCTCAATAGTTTTGATTGGTATATCGACTCCGCAAGCGACGTCTTAGTGCTAAAAATAGAAAGAATGTGCCAGAGGCTCATTCTTAACAGTTGCACTGACTTGACGTGACCTAAACCAGGAGTGTTGGAGGGAACCATGATACAGGTCCATCCAACTAATTGAATCATTATCATAATAAATAATGTTGTAAACTGATAGTGATATGTAACTTGTTTATATATTATCTATTTTTTCATTCTACTGTTCCTTCAGTTCCTTCTTCTTTAAAAACATAATTGTACGATAACCTATCATCCCTTTTTTTCCATCCATCCAAGGGTTGCAGGGAAGAAATTACTGTTAGCAATAAGGGCGCCCATGATTTTGTATTATCTTAATATATATAAATCTCGTGTCACAATGTTTGTCCTCAATGGACTCCTAAACCACTTAACCGATTATAATAAAATTCGCACACCATGTGCAGTTCTATCCAACTTGAGAGATAGGATAGTTTAAATCTCAAATTATAGTCCGATTCGCGATAACCGACATCCACGCGGGCGGAGCCGCGGGCGACAGCTAGTATATGTATAAAAATTATTATCATATAATACTTTTATGGTGTACAATAAAAAAAATTATTATCTTATGTTATCTTGCATCTGAGGCTTTCACCTCACAGTTTTGGAAAAATTGCATTAATGTATGTTTTATTTTTCAGGTTCTAATGGTGATAGTGCAGGAGAATTCTTACTTTCTTTAATTTTTAGACAAGGTTTTATAGCGGTAATGAATAAAATCGACGCCGATATTAGAGTACGACCAATGGGTGGCACATTTCCAGAGGATAGTGATGATTAGCTGCAGCAAAGCCTTATACTTAATATCAGTATCACAACAGTATCTTATATTTTGCCTGATAGCAACTATCTACACTACCTACTTTTTATTTTTGTAATGAATAAACTGAAAATCTACAGTGCCGATTTCAAAAATTCTTTCACCATTAGAAAGGTACCTTGAGTAACATAGGCTATATTGGATTTCCACGGGAATGTTTTTACCACCCATGCGAAGCCGGGGCGGATCGCTGGTTTAATATAAATGATATACGTATACGATGAACATCATAAATGATGTACGTACTTTAAAGAAACTATAATATTATCTGTTAATGGTCTCATATTGTTAAGTTTAATAATTAATTTCTTCTAATTGTTAAGTTTTCTATAAGTAAACTGTGGAGACTGAAATTACCGCATTATTATTATTGTTGTGCTCCTTCAATTCATTCCATTCTCTCCTTTCCATAATACCCTGGCTTAGACTCCAATTGGTTTGGTCAGTACTTTACTAAAGGTAAACAATCTTCATGTGTCTTTTGTACAAAACGTTATCGGTTTTCATTCGCTTTTTATTTTTATACTAAGATTTTAAACAAATTAAAAAATATTTTTTTTTTTAATAAATATTGTTTACCTTTTGTTAAGCACCTAACCAAACGGAACATGGGTATCGGGTATTATCATTATATAACTGTTTAGTGGTTACTCATTCCATCTATTTTATTGGATCAGGAATGGATGATGTTTTGGACCACCGTACCACTAACCAGTATACAGTACAGCATTATTGTTACACATTGCTGATTTTTGCCGTAACGATATACATAGGCGCTTTGCTTCGCAGTAGATGCTATTATGTGAGCAAAGATATCACATGGTTATTGTCTAATGGTTCGAAATGCTCATATACGGCTAAAGTATCCGGGTGGGGACCGGGGACCCTTCCGCCCGCCGCGCCAACCACTCACACAACCCCAGCCTATCTGTAGTTGTACACAGCCTTGTTTTGTCTTCTGTGCTGACGGCACAGAAACTATCTCTGCCTTCCCCCCACCAGTCCATAATGGTGGATACGCCTCTCAGTACCTCGGACCAGCAACTCATACGGGCGCAAGTGAAACTCGCGCGGCCTGAACCACTGCGGCTATTTCATTGGCGGCATGTTTGGCACTACAAGTCGGCAGATTGGGACGGACTGCGAGTATTCTTCGCGTCGTACCCATAGAGGCGGCTTTGTTTCACTTCAGAACAGTCGCTGATAGGATCCTAGCGGGTATGGAATGCTATATTTCCAATCTCTGGATCGCGTCAGGAGCGAGCAAACGCCTGTGGTTTAATAGGCCGTGCAGAAAAGCTAGAGGCTGCAAGCAATCTACGTATGGAGGCTTGGACCACGGCAGTTGCTAATCATGATCCGAACATCGCTGCAGTGAAGCGGAAATTGAATGCTGCTTCGAGATCCTGTAAAAAGGCAACGGCCAGTGCTAAGTTCGAGTTCATCGGTAGAATTGGTGAGTGGCAGCCATGCACTTTGGTTACTTGCCGAGGGAAACTTCTGTCAGTCTTGCCTGACGCTTCTGCAAAAACCCGACGATAGTCTGGCCCATGGCGCTAAGGAGAAAGCTGATCACTTGGATAATCTCTTTGCGTCAAACTCTGAACGAAGGGAATGCCAAGCCACCTATTCTCCCCAGCTGTGGTGCTTTTATGCCTGAAGTAAAAATCTCGCAGCGTGTGGTCCGGTGGCAACTTAAATTTTCAGATGTTTGGAAGTCGAGTAGGTCGGACGGTATACCGGCGATGGTGCTCAGGCACTGTGCCCCCGACTTATGCCCAATAATTATGACTTTTTATTAATACGCAGCTCCTAAAATACCTTGAGGGAAACGGAATTATGGCTTTCGCCACCGTCGCTCTACCGGTGACCTTCTTGTGTATCACACAAATCGGGGGGAGGCACTAGCGGTCAGATCTTGCCATATCAATCTTGATGAAAAAAGTACTCAAAATGATTTTAATGCCTTGACTTTCCCCCTTCCTGTTGACTGGTTATTCTGAAATTTTGTGCTCAAAGGTGTTAAGTGTAAATTTCGGACAATAATATAATTTAAATGAATAAAACAATTTGATTTGCTCTTAATACGAGAGTTTTAAGATTCTGACTATAACAAACGTGTCTGCACTATCACAGACGTGCCTCATTCCATGGTGCGTAAACCGTGACTATGCGCACGCGTTCGTGAAATAGTGGGCTGTAGAAGGGTGGCTTAAGCTTCAATGAAAACGCAGTTTTAAAAAACTTTATCTATCTCAAGCCGCGGTATAAATTCGTGTGAAACATATATTACAATACAGTAATAATTTTATCATCAAACATGATGGCAGGAATTAAGTGTTTGATTTTCTTTTTATGTTTTGCTAAATCTGCCTTAGGTAAGTTTATAATAAACCAATAGATACTAATATTGCAATGGTGATATTTAGGTTTTGGTGCAATAGTGTCTGTGAAATTACATTGGTTTTTACTAGTTTTAGTTTTAGTAAAAGTTAAGATTGACATAAATAATACAGTGATTTTACAATTATTGCAATAAAGATGAATATTAATGAAGGTCTTAAGATCGTTATAAAAAATGAAAGCCAAAAGGCATTACCGAAATTGCAAAAATAAACGTAGTAAGAAGTGATGACACTAATTATCTCTATAGATATTAGAAAAGATGAGAAATTGTATTATGTAGTTTATAATAAAGCCAGCCAAGTAGATACAATTTCTGATATTGGAATGAATTTTTATAATTTTTTAATTTTTACAGGGCTTGCAGTAGACATGCAAAAAGATTTAGACTACACCAATTGTGCATCTAATAAGCAAGTGCTTTTTATTGAGGGTATTAAAAATACAGTTGAGACTTCAGATCCTCTAGCAGTTGACAATGTTCCTGGAAATTTCCCTGGTTTCAAATATCAATTAAAGGATGCGAAATTTATGGGTTTGAAAGACTGTACTGTAACAAAACTGAGGTGAGATATTTTGAAACTATATATTATTTTTGTTTTTAATTCATTGATAGTCCAGAGTTGTTTTAACATATACAGGGTTATCGGTGAATTGATGTATTCCTGAAAGACGACAAACTGTTATAATTTTGGGTCCCTTAATACCTCCTGCAAGAAATACTTTGAGTTACCTGTAATCCTATATTTAGTTCACACCCTTAGACTATATATAAACTCTATACCTAGACGCAGCAAACGTTATTTCATCACGACGTAAAAAATGGCTACTACTTTTTTATAAGTGGTTATACATATTATACACCCCATGATAGGCACCAATTGACAGTTTAAAAAACAATATTGACTGCTTATACTGGAGATTGATGGAATCTGCTACACATATTGAATAACAATTGCACTTGTACTTTTCCATAGTTTATTTTTATTTTTAAACTGACCACCTCACTATGACACTATCAATACCTTTGATAATGCAGGGAGGTGAAACCGGTCAGGGTAAAAATAAAAATAAAACTGTTATTCAATATTGACATTAGCTTACATACATATAATCACGCCCTTATCCCCGGAGAGTTAGGCAGAGGTGAAATAACACCCACATGTCACCAATCTGTATTCGGTCCCACGTAATAGGGGGTGAGCCAATTAGGCCCGGGCACTATTGTTGACTCGAACCATGCATCTGAGGCTGAGTCTGGGCTGTATATATCTATCTGACGTTGAAGTTAATCAGACATTTGCTTAATCAAACAAAACGCGTATTTTGCGATGCAGTAGGTATGGTCTAAGGTCACACCACTACAATTAAGAAGTCTTTTAATTTTTATATTTGTTGTCATAACAAATTATGTTCTATATAACGCAAATTTCTTTTGATATTTTTTGTCAAGGGTTAATAAGGAAAAATTTACTTTCGACTATAATCTGGAATGTCCACGCCTTGAAATGAATTCAAAATATGTATTTACCGGCGAATTAGGCAATATTACGACTGCAGAAGAGGGCGACTTAACAGTTACTACTGGTAAGATTTCAAATGATGTTGTTAAAAAATAGAGGGCTTTAAGAGAATAGGACGGCCTAAGAAAAGATGGGTGATTGATGAAATGACATCTGATAGAAACTTATAGAGGAAAATAACAAATTGTGGTTCCAAATAATTGGGTCAAGAGCAGGTTGTAAATGATGATGATAGAGCGACTGCCATGATTACCACAAACCAATACCTAGTGATAATGAAGTTGTCAGACTTTTTAGTGCTCTAAATTCGAACGCCACAGAAGTTCGTATAGCAACGGCGACCGATGACATACCGTGCTCACCGAGGCGAGTTCTTAATAGGTTAAGAATGTTCACCCATCCCAAGACTGACCTGGTTAGTACTACCTAACCTTGCAATGTGCTAACCTACTCAATTACCACTTAGCCACAAGCTCCTCAACTTAATCTAATCTTAAATCATAAAAACTATACCTTACCCTATTTTTTTGATTCTCAATAATGGAAAAAAATGTTTTGTTGCAGGATCTTACATAGTAATGTTTCACGGATATTATGAGAAAAAAGTTGCAGAGGACAATAAAGAACATGCTCATATCAAATATTATTCCTTAGATTATGATGTCAGGGAAAGTTTACAGTTCAAATTCACCAATTTTGTTGCTATTGATGAAGATAAAGGTAAGAATTTTTTATATTTACTTCGATGAAATTTAAAAAAAATCCTTTTCCTATTACCTTATCAATTGCACCAACCGTTCTTACCGTTAGGACTATCTTCTATTTTAGAGTAACACTCTTATTTTCCAAAATACTTTCAAACAATGATTATCTCTATCAAGACCGGGCGCAGTGCTTTACTCGATACTCGACTTGCCCAGCTGATTCTTAGATCTCAATAATAGTACTGAGACGCAAGAATCAATTTTTGATGGAAAAAAATGTAAAGGTATATTCTTTGCCGACTGTACATTAAAATCCAACACGGGTTTTTGTAATTTGGAGATAAATGGCTTCGCAATATAATTTTATGTTTTCAGCCAACGCTTTCCACAAGTTTATGAATGATAATTGGAAGAAAATCGACAAAGACCTTCGAGCACCAGTGTTCAATACTTTCATGGACGTTTTCATTCATAATCTCAATGATTTTTTGAAAGCTGTTCCAATTGAAGAAGTATTTAAAGCTTCATGTGTCAATCATTAAATATTAGACTTCAGTGAATATGTTATAATAAAAAAAGATGATTTTTATTTTGAAACTTTTATTAGTATAGTATATTAGTATAGTATTAGTATTACTAAATTTGATAATAACCGAGTAAAAACTATGGTTAGCCAATTATTACGAACGAAACCCACTTACCCAACTACTAATAACTGTAAGAACCAGCTAACACCGCACGCCGCCTCGGGATTTTAGGCTCCAAGGGGACAACCGTTTGCAAAATACCAACTTGCAGTCGCAGGTTTAATTTGTCTGATTTTTGATTAGTCAGATTTGTACCCTTAATTTTAACTTTTACTCTTACGCCCGTTTTCTAGAATGACACTCAACTGAACCTCGACTTATCTTGGAAAAGATTGTATTCACATTGACAACTTTTTTTTTTACGTGCGGGGAAATCCCCTCGGATACCCCCCCTTCGCACCCCGGCTGACCCAAGGCCATTCCTCTCGATCTGGCCCTCCTCGGGAGGGGGGACCACGTGGTTGCCGACTCGCCCACTCGGCCTGCTTCTGCTAGAGTGACGAGCGGCTCCACCCGTCACCCTCAGGCCCGCGCTCATGGGGGGCGGAGGTCGGTTTGCGCCCTCCGACGCCCGAGCCACCTTCGAACGCGGCCAGCGATGTCCGCGAGTCTTTCTCGCTCGCTGCGCCGCGCCCGCTCTGCTGTCTCCTGCACGAGCATGATCTGCTCGCAGAAGGAGGCGCTGGCCGCCCACGCATCCGCGCAGCGGACCATCGCCGCGAGCAGGGAGAAGAGCGTGACCACTCTCACCCCCAGGGCCGTCACAAGCTCCCTCCTCGGCGCTTCAAACGCCGGACACTCGGTGAGCGTGTGCAGCCCCGAGTCCACGCTCGGGTCGCAGTGATGGCACTCGGGCGTTGGCTCTATGCCCATCAGATGCAGGTACCGCCCGAAGTTACCGCCTCCGGTAATGACCTGCGTCTGACGGTACGAGAGGCCACCGTGTGGCCTCTCTAGGCACTCCCCCATGATGGGTCTTACCGCCGCAATCACGGCGTGCAGACAGTTTGTCTAGTAGATTGTCTGTACAATTTTTCCTCAGATAAATCGCGATTCAGATGAGTGACATTGTAGAATATGGGCCTTATATAGTTCCCCTTTTAGCTCTCAGTTCAAATTTAGTTGTAATAATGTTTTTTTTTAATTTTTAATTTTAATTTTTTATTTATATGGGTTATTTAATAAGCAACCAATGCTGTATTACAGCCTAATTCTGGATAATTTACTTTAGTGTTTAAGTTTATTTGTATAAGACTATTATTTTGTAAGTGTTCTTTGTCCCTAATAAATGCATAAAAATCACACATCTGATAATAGGTTTGTGTTTTAGTGTTTCCAGGTTATACGATATGACTGATATTGCCTGATAACTTTGTTAGTACATTGGCAAATGTTTCAAAAGACTATTGGATTAAATCCAGTCCAGTAGTATTTAATAAATCAATTTTGAAAACCACCTGATGGAAAGTGGTTACCGTGGCCTGTGGACGTGTGCAACACCAAGGGAGTCACACTCGTGCTGCCAACCCTATAGGAACAGAGAGTTTTAGTATCTGTTCAATTAACCTATTGTATTGTAGTCCACCTTCCTCAATGTAAGCCCTTAAACCTGATAATGATAAAAACAAAAAATGTTAAAATTAAATGCTTACAAAACTTGAACAAAAACATTATGCCACAGTATTCATCATTATCCCAGCAATAATATTTAATCAAATAATATATTACACTAGCGGATGCCCGAGGCTTCACACGTGTGGAATTCTGCTCCGGTTTCTGTGATGTCATAACCCTTTTTAAAAATTCATCCCCGTACTGTAAAGAATATTCAAAAAAAAAAATCGTGAAATCCGTCCAACCGTTCACGCGTGATGGCCTGACCAAGGGAAATAGAGATTCATTTTTATATATATAGATATACATACACTCATACCTGTAAATTCCCAAAGGAGTAGGCAGAGATGTATAACACCTATACTTCGTCGAGGGCCAGACCGAAAGGAATGGCCCTGGGTCAGCCGGGGTGCGAGGGATATGTCACGAGGCAACCTCACCTTCCGCCTATCACATCGACCCACAGACGGCATGCGGTTTAGCCGGTTCAAGTCCAACATAACCTCCCCCTCCGGCTCAGGAGGAGGGGGGGATTCAGTGGGGATTGCCCGCACGTAAAAAAAAACACCCATATTTCGCCAACTATTCGGTCCCAGCCTATTCCCGTGAAGCGGGCACATAGTAATGAACTGTATGTTTACAGTCCAATGGAGAACAGCCCTATCCTATAGTCGCCTTCTATGACACCCAAAAGAGGAGGTGGAGTTGTCCAATTCTACACGACCGGGAACCAACACAGGAACATAGGAACAATTTTTTTTTTTTTATACATAGGACACGTCAATTAGACTTTACCTCGCCTGATGGTAAGCTGAAGGCAAAGTCTCAAGAAAGAGGGCCACCATTATATACACGTGCCATGTTAACAATGGTGGCACTCAGCTTGACGGCCTCATCAGATGCTTTTTCACGCCCCGCTTAAAGGACCCGGGACTGTAGGAAGAGGGAAATAAACAATATATTATATCGAATGAATAACGGTAATGGTTTGACCCCGTCTATAGAGGAATGGTTGGAGAGGTGCAACGAGAGTTTTTCCTACGGGCTGCAAAGGAATGACTGTTTTGACAACTTTATCATATAGACCGTGAGCCAGCACGCGATATTCACCACTACCAAAGCTCTTCCGTGAGTACGCCACTAACATAGACTGCACGAGTTCCCAGTGGATGGAGTAGTAGAATATTGAAGCAGAAATGTCCGATTTGACACAACACCGATTATGAAACCCGAGAGCAACCGAGGTGTTTACGCACATGATAATAAAGGGATTTCAGATCAAAATATTATTTTATACATAGTATTTTTAGAGATTAGCGTCTATTTTTCGTTAAGTGGTTGACCTTAAAAACCATGTTCATCTACCACATAAACAAATTTATCGAGTTGCTATTGTGCATAGTATTTTTTTTTTTTTTTTTTTATCGGAGAGCCGTCGTCTACCCGAGTTCGACCGGAGTCGGTAGGCGCGAGATGTCGTGCGGTGTTCCACAGGGATCGGTCCTGGGGCCGCTGCTGTGGAACATCGGTTACGACTGGGTGCTTCGCGGTGACTTCGCGTACGGTGCCACCGTCACGTGTTACGCGGACGACACGCTGGTGACGGTGGGCGGGGCTACACACCGCGAAGCGACCCTGAGGGCCACGACCCCGGTTGCTCAAGTCGTGGAACGGATCCGGCGGCTGGGTCTCGAGGTGGCTCTGCACAAGTCCGAGGCCATGTTCTTTCATGGCCCTCGGCGCAGGCCAGACCCGGGAGCCAGCCTTACAGTGGGAGGCACTCCCATCGACATCAAGCCCCGGTTGAAATACTTGGGGCTGGTGCTTGACGGTCGATGGGACTTCGGAAAACATTTCCGAAGTCTGCGCCCCAAGTTGGTGGCAACGGCGAATGCCTTGGGCAGGCTGTTGCCCAACTTGAGGGGCCCAGAGGACTCCTGCAGGAGACTCTACGCGGGTATCGTGCGGTCCATGGCCCTATATGGGTGCCCCGTATGGGCGGACACCCTGGGGGCCAGATTCCTGCCTCTGCTCCACGCGGCGCAGAGGACGACGGCCTCCAGGACCATCAGGGGGTACCGCACGATATCCTTTGAAGCGGCGAGTCTCCTGGCCGGATCGCCACCGTGGATCCTGGAAGCGAGGACCCTTTCGGCACTCTATCAGTTCCGAAAGGAGGCGCGGGGGCGGGGACACGATCCCGAGCCCGAAGAAATTCGGGCCGAGAAGTCCCGGCTCCACAGGGCCATGGTGACCGAGTGGGAGCTACGACTTGAGCAACCACGCGCAGGGCACGCCGTGATTGCGGCGGTAAGACCCATCATGGGGGAGTGGCTAGAGAGGCCACACGGTGGCCTCTCGTACCGTCAGACGCAGGTCATTACCGGACACGGTAACTTCGGGCGGTACCTGCATCTGATGGGTATAGAGCCAACGCCCGAGTGCCATCACTGCGACGCGAGCGTGGACTCGGGGCTGCACACGCTCACCGAGTGTCCGGCGTTTGAAGCGCCGAGGCGGGAGCTTGTGACGGCCCTGGGGGTGAGAGTGCTCACGCTCTCCACCCTGCTCGCGGCGAGGGTCCGCTGCGCGGATGCGTGGGCGGCCAGCGCCTCCGTCTGCGAGCAGGTCATGCTCGTGAAGGAGACAGCGGAGCGGGCGCGGCGCAGCGAGCGAGAAAGACTCGCGGACATCGCTGGCCGCGTTCGAAGGCGGCTCGGGCGTCGGAGGGCGCAAACCGACCTCCGCCCCCCATGAGCGCGGGCCTGAGGGTGACGGGTGGAGCCGCTCGTCACCCTAGCAGAAGCAGGCCACGGCGGCGGCGCGCATCGTAGGACGATGCGCGCCCCCCCCCATACCGGGGGCGAGTCGGGGACCGCGTGGTCCGGGGGGACCCAGGGCCATACCAAGAGGAATGGCCCTGGGTCAGCCGGGGTGCGAGGGATATGTCAAAAGACAACCTCACCTCCGGCCTAGCACATCGACCCACAGACGGCGTGCGGTTTAGTCGGTTCGAGTCCGACATAACCTCCCCCTTCGTCTCCGACGGGGGGGGGGGGGAGGTATCCGTGGGGATTTCCCGCACGTAAAAAAAAAAAGTATTTTTTTTATCAAATAACAAAATACTCTACAAAATGATTTATTATTTTATGAACTTCCTAGCAACATTATTAAAAAAAACAAGATCTCTTATCTTATCATAGTTTAATCAATCAAAATGTACTATACGCGACACCTGAAAACTATAATTTAGAATTTTGCTACTCAAATCAAAATATGTAAATCAACTCAAGTAAACATAGCTTGATAGTATTCAATAAAAATTAAAATGGAACAGAGATCCTAGACTATAAGCTTCAGTAGACCGTTAACAATCTGTGAGATCATAGTAGATTTGATTTATACCACATAAGTGGTAAACAAGCACACGGTCCACCGGATGGAAAATGCTTACCGTGGCCTATCAAGAGCATCACAAGGTCACACTTGTATATGACATCAGTCTGTCCGTAACCATAATCTAGTTGAGCGGTCTCAACTAGATTATGGTTAGACATACGATTTTTATTTCGCGTTACTGAGCTAGAATTCGGGACAGTGCTTGGGATTTGCGACCCAGGTGTAGGCTTAGAAGGGGCCCCTTTTGTTGATGTACATCAACACTCACCTTCACTACCCAAGTTCCCCTCCCTGCCTAACTAAATTTGAAGCGAACCTATTAGTGCTACTTTAGACATTCGTCCTAGAAATGAGCTTATTGTCGCTCTCGATAGTCCTAGATCTTTAAATAGGTTATAGAGAGACTTTGCTGGTATACCTCTCGCTCCCACTTCTACTGCATACAAATTAACCACGTAACCTTTTTTTATATTGGAGTGAACACAAAGAAAATACAACTAAACATACAGAGTATAGATACACGCATAAATATATTTACGTCTATAAACCCTCGGAAATGTAGGCAGAGGTGCATTAACAGTAATAACACCCACATTTCGCCATCTAAGAATTTTAGTTCCACGAAATAGGGCAAAGTTTATCCCCGCAAACGAGCACTTTTTCAGTATGATTACTATCTGAAGAACAGCGGATGTAGAATACAATTAAAAATCATATTATCTTCATTATTGGTCGAATAATTAACGTTGTTTAAGTTATTACTGCTAACCTCAAGATGTTATCTTTATAAACGAAACAACATTGAAATGAATATTTTTCGGAATATTTAAAGCGTATTTCTCACGTCCTGGGTCCTTTATGCGGGGCGTGAAACAGCATCTGATGAGTCCGCCAATTGAGGGACACCATTGTACTATCGTTGGTGTCTGTAATAGTGATTCTCTTTCCTGAGACTTTGCCTTAAGCTTTCCATCCGGCAAGTTGAAATTAGGTATATTGACATTTAAATTTAAATAGAAAAAATTAAATCGGTCTAGGCAGGGTTTGAAACAGCGATCTTTGCCTTACAAGGGCAATGCTTTGACCACTAAGCTACCAGACCTCGCTTAGTGGTCAAAGCGATAAGTTGAGTATGCACAGCGCTGATTTCTTTCTTGACGTTTCGTAAAATATAAATTAGATAGAAATAATCATCAAGGACCGGATTTCAGCTTCTGAGGGCGTTAGTAGACGAGGTCATAAGTTTAAAATGAGTTCATCTTTCCAGGATATGTCTGGCTAGTCCCCAAGATGCCCTTGAAACATAGTGTCCGCCTTTCTTCTCTTCCACCTCCACTTTGCACGATCTTGGGCGTCCATGGCAATCTAACCATTTGCACGCATGCCATCCTCCACTACGTCATGCCAGGACTTATTGGGCTTACCTCTTGTACCGGAACCTGGCGGGGGTCCCATTGCCAGGCATTTGTTACCCACGTGCATGATCCCACACCCGTCCGGTGTGTGGGATCTGTTGAGTTTAACGCCAAGTAATCTGTCTCTGCCACATTTAGATTCAGACCACCTTTCTCAAGCACCTCCTTTCACACTAGATATTTCTAGCTAGCTCTGTTTCTGGCTAGCTCTGTGAGCAAATTTATTAGTTCTTTATAGGGACTGTAAAAGGGGTTGCAATTAATCTTCAATGTTTTTTTTTCCATTTTTTTTAAAATGTTGTGTGTGTTTTATTTTGTGTGTATGTGTTTTATCTTCTACACCAGTTTATTATTCTATATATCTTTTCTTATGTGAAACTAGCTTTTGCCCACGGCTCCGCCCGTGTGGATGTCGGTTATCGCGACCAAACATAGCCTATTTCCTTTCTCAAGGTCTAATCTACCACTATACCAAATATCATCAAAATCGGTTCAGTGTTTCAGCCGTGAAAGACGGACCAACAGACACACAAACTTATACTTTATCATTTATAATATTAGCATGGATGAAATTAAATTAAATGTATTCACGTCATCATTCATCATCATTTCAGCCGAAAGACGTCCACTGCTGGACAAAGGCCTCCCCCAAGGATTTCCACAGTGACCGGTCCTGCGCCTTCCGCATCCATGCCCTTCCCGCGACCTTCACCAGGTCGTCGGTCCACCGTGTGGAAGGCCTGCCTACACTGCGTCTTCCGGCGCGTGGTCGCCACTCGAGAACTCTCTTGCCCCAACGGCCATCTGTTCTACGAGCTATGTGCCCCGCCCACTGCCACTTAAGTTTGGCGATTCTGTGTGCTATGTCGGTTACTTTAGTTCTCCTGCGGATCTCCTCATTTCTGATTCGATCACGCAGGGAAACTCCGAGCATAGCACGCTCCATCGCCCTTTGGGTGACCTTGAGCCTTCTTATGAGGCCCATAGTAAGGGACCAAGTCTCAGTTCCGTAGGTCATCGCTGGCAACACACACTGATCGTAGACTTTAGTCTTGAGACACTGCGGTATTTTGGACGGGAAGATATTACGAAGCTTCCCGAACGCTGCCCAGCCGAGTTGGATTCGACGATTGACCTCTTTCTCAAAGTTGGACCTGCCTAACTGGACTGTCTGTCCCAGGTAAACATATTCGTCGACAACTTCGAGTGTAGAGTCTCCAACCTTTAAAGAAGAAGTGGGTGCGACATGGACATTTGACATAATTTTCGTCTTGTCCATGTTCATTTTGAGGCCCACTTGTTGCTTGCACGTGTCACATGACTACGATATCGTCAGCGAATCGAAGGTGAGTGATGTACTCGCCTTTGATATTGATGCCGAGTCTTCTCCAGTCCAGGAGCTTGAAAACATCTTCCAGGCCGGCGGTGAACAATTTCGGAGATATAACGTCTCCCTGTCTCACCCCTGGCTGCAACTGGATAGGTTTTGAGCTTTGATCCTGGAGGCGGACTGACATGGTGGCGTTTTCGTACAAACGCTTTAGCGCTTCGATATATCGATAGTCAATTTGGCACCGTTGGAGAGACTGTAGCACAGCCCAGGTCTTGATCGAATCGAAGGCTTTCTCATAGTCCACAAACGCCAAGCAGAGTGGCTGATTATACTCCTCAGTCTTCTGTATAATCTGTCGCAGCGTATGTATGTGGTCTATGGTGCTAAAGCCTTTTCGGAAACCGGCTTGTTCGGGAGGCTGGAAGTCGACGAACCTGCGAGCGAGACGATTCGTAATGACTCTCGAAAACAACTTGTAGACATGGCTCAGAAGCGAGATGGATCTATAATTCTTCAACAAGGTTTTATCACCTTTTTTGAAGAAGAGTCCCACCACACTTCTGTGCCATGCCTTAGGCGTTCGTCCCTCGAGTATGACGGAATCAAATAGCTTCTGAAGAGCTTTAAGTATCGGTGTTCCACCAGCTTTTAGAAGCTCAGCCGTGATCCCATCATCACCCGGTGCCTTATTGTTCTTTAGCTGTTTGAGAGCCATTCTAATCTCGTACAGGCTGACGTCCGGGATATCCTCGGTATAGTGTCGGGTCAATCTGGCTCTTGGGTCTTTGGCCAGATTATTAACAGATTGCCGTACACTCGTGTATAATTGTCCGTAGAACTTCTCGACCTCTTCCAACAGCTCCGGCTTCGACGAAATAATTCTGCCATCCTCCGCCTTCAGCTTATTCAGTTGGCTTTGACCAACAGACAGATCCCTTGCGAAAACCTTTGAGCCTTTGTTGCTCTCAATCGCCTCCTTAATACGAGTCGTATTAAATTGGCGTAGGTCGCGAGTCAAGGACTTGGAGATCTGTCTGTTTAAACGCCGATACTGAGTAGCATCTTCAGAGGACTGCAGAACCAAATTTCGTCTTTGTTCCATGAGTTTGTTGGTGAGGTCCGAAATCTTTTTGGTTCCTTTTGAACGACGGGCTTTGAAGATCTTAGACCCAGTCGTTTGGACAATTTCCACAAATCTGTCATTGTAATCATCCACATTTTCGCAATCTCCCAGGCATTCAAAGCGATTCTGCAACTCGAGCTGAAAGTGCTCAGGGTTCTGGAACTGGATAGGTGCTGGTCGGAGCGTAGACTTCATCAGTCGACATCTTTCGAGCTTTGTTCTAAGATTCAATGTGCCTCTTACCATCCGGTGATCGCTTCCTGTTTTTACTGAATTGATCACGGAGACATCATTGAATATGTGCCTCTTCGTCGACAAGATGAAATCAATCTCATTTTTTGTGACACCGTTAGGGTGTAGCTTCATAAAAAGGCCCTCCTTCTCCATGAAGCCGGCCAGCAGATGGCCACGTGCATTCCTCTTTCCATATCCAAATTGCCCCACTCTCAGCTCGTTGTCGCTTCGTTTGCCCAGTTTCGCGTTAAAGTCCCCCATCACAACAGTATAGTGTGTTCGGGAGCTATGCATGGCTTTAGAGATATCCTCATACATAGTCTCCACCTCGTCGTCGGGGTGTTTCGAGGTCGGTGCGTGTACCTGTATGACCTTCAGCGAATACCGTTTGGTGATTCTGAGTATAAGGTACGCTACCCTCGTCGAAACACTCTCGATCTGGACCACGTTGTTGACAAGGGACCTGTGGACGATAAACCCGACACCACCCTGGGACAGTATGTCGCCCTCCCGGAAATAGAGCAGGTTACCGGATTTGAGGATCATGGTATCCTGCCTCTCTCTCCGGACTTCACACAATATTACGATATCCCACCGTAACCTGCTCAATTCTTCCTCGAGTTCAGCGAGCTTCTCGTCGGTTCGCAGTGTGAGCGTGTTGTACGTTGCCAGGGCCAAAGGTCGTCGGGGTTGGTAGCCTGGCATCTGCCGGGGATTCTTTGCACCCCTTGCCCCGCCGTTACCATGGCCGCTACCATAGCCAGGAATAGCGGGGCCGCCGGGGACTAGGGGCCGTTTGTTGCGTTCGTTCATCATGGGGGGTTATGCCGTAATCGCCACGCTTGGCAGGCGGGTTGGCGATCGCAGTTTGGTGGCTAGTACGCGGAAAGATGCTGCTGCCCATCCTCCGGTATTTGAATCCCTTAGTCGGATCTTACGACACCCACGGGAGGAGATGGGGTGGTGCTATTCTAGGGCCACACCACAGGCATTCACGTAAAGAACATCAATATTACACTTTACTTATGCAAAACTGTAAAACAGTTTATTGGCAGAATGAAGCTCTCTTTTTTATTTTATTTTGCAAAGTTTTTTTTTCTGTTTGTGTATTCTCATATTCTTCAGCATTTTTTGTACCACTTCCGCTTGGAAAGTGGTAACCTATAAACGTGTGCAATATCACACTCGTGCTGTTAACCCTGCTGGAGCCTTATAATGCCTTTCTATCCTAATGCCTTATGTGTAATT